>JAPDNY010000004.1:210356086-211758586 GCA_029375565.1 Gekko gecko
CTCCTGTTGCAAATGCGGCCGCTGGGCTTACTTTATCAAGCAAGAGAACGGAGTGGGGGAGGCGGATTTAATGGTTTCTTTCCCTGCCCTTTTTAAAGCCAGTCACATCCAAATCTAGGGGCGCGGTGCTCATCTCCGTTTCCAAGCCGAAGAGCCAGCGCTGTCTGAAGACTTTTCCCGTGGTCATGTGGCTGGTGTGACTAAACGCCAAGGTGCACAGAACACTGTCACATACCCACTGAAGCAGTACCTATTTACTCCCTCGAAAAAGTCACACTGGGGGAAATAGTGGTAAGAGTCATTTATATTATTTTTGCTTAGGCCAACTTCCCTCCTTCCTTCCTTCCTTCCTTCCTTCCTTCATTCCCTCCTTCCTTCCTTCCTTCCTTCCTTCCTTCCTTCCTTCCTTCCTTCCTTCCTTCCTTCCTTCCTCTCTCTCTCCCCATTTGCTTTCTTTCCCCCTCCCCCTTCCTTCCTCCTTCCTTTCTTCCTCTCTCTCTCCCCATTTGCTTTCTTTCCACCTCTCCCCTTCCTTCCTCCTTCCTTCCTTCTCTCTCTCTCTCCCCATTTGCTTTCTTTCCCCTCTCCCTTCCTTCCTTCCTCTCTCTCTCTCCCCATTTGCTTTCTTTCCACCTCTCTCCCTTCCTTCCTCCTTCCTTCCTTCCTCTCTCTCTCCATTTGCTTTCTTTCCATCCTCTCTCTCCTTCCTTCCTCCTTCCTTCCTTCCTCTCTCTCTCCCCATTTGCTTTCTTTCCATCTCTCCCCTTCCTTCCTTCCTCCTTCCTTCCTTCCTCTCTCTCTCCCCATTTGCTTTCTTTCCACCTCTCCCCTTCCTCCTTCCTTCCTCCTTCCTTCCTCTCTCTCTCCCCATTTGCTTTCTTTCTACCTCTCCCTTTCCTTCCTTCCTTTCTCTCCCTCCCTCCTTCCTTCCTCTGTCTTCCTTCCTTCCTTCCTGTCTCTCTCTTCCTTTCTCTCGCTCCCCTCCTTCCTTCCTTTCCCTCTCTCTCTCCCTCTCTCTCCTTCCTCCTCTCCTCTCCTTCCTTCCTTCCTTCCTTCCTTACCTAGCCTGCCCTCCATTTTATCAACACAACAGCCCTGTGGGGTAGGTTAGGGGTGTGTGTGTGTGTGACTAGCCCAAGGCCACCCAGCGAGTTTCCATGGCATGTGTGTGGAGCCGACTCCGGCTCTCCCAGATCCCAGTCCGACGCTCTAACCATTGCACCCCACTGTCTTTCACTGGCTTCTCACGTAGCATGGGAAAGCAAGTCGGAAACACTACTGGTCAAACACAAGCACCTTGTATCTGCCTGCACAGTCACAGGTTTGGGCTTCCGATGCCGGAAACAGTAGAGGACAGGTAAGGGGGGAGTGAGGCAGGAAAGGATCCGAGAGCGGCAGGTTATAAGCTAAGGTTCCCAACCTCCAGGTGGTGGCTGGTGATCCCCTGGGACTACAACTCACCTCTAGTCTACAGAGATCAGTTCTCCTGCAGAAAATGGCCACTTTGGAAGGTGGACGCTGTGGCGCTAGACCCAACTGAAGCCCCTCCCCAAACCCCGCCCTCCTCAGGCTCCACCCTCAAATCTCCAGGTATTTCCCAACCCGGACCTGGCAACCGCATTACGGACAGCCCCAATGCTGTAGTCTGTGCACTGGATTATTCGACATATATTTTGATGCAGGAGGAGGCGAGCTTTTTGGTTTCACAGGATTCTTCAACAGGCACGTTGCAACACTTTGCCCTTCTGAGCTCCTCTCTTGGTGTCGTGGTTAAGGGCGCGGACTCCAATCTGGGAGCACCGGGTTTGATTCCCCCACTCCTCCTCTTGCAGCTGCTGGATGACCCTGGGCAAGCCATCGTTCTGTCAGAGCTGTTCTCTCAAGGACAGTCCTGGAAAGAGCTCTCTCAGCCCCACCGATCGCACAAGGTGTCTGTTGTGGGGAGGGGAAGCAAAAGGAGATTGTAAGCTGGTCCTAGACTCCTTCAGGTAGTGAAGGGCAGGGTATAAATCCAATCTCCTCCTCCTCCTCTTCTTCTTCTTCTTCTTCTTCCTCTTCTTCTCCTTCTCCTTCTCTGCCCACGCTGGCACAGTCGCATCAGACGGCCGACCTTCCAGCACTCCCATTCCCCTGATCGATCGGTCCCCGCCTCTTGTTGACTTCTTTTCCCTTTCTGTAGCGAACGGAGGAGAGTGAAGCATTCCTCTGTCACCGCGTGAGCAAACGCCGACTCATTCTCCTGTTGTTTAATCACACAAGTGTTGGTACGACAACAGTTGTCTGTCTTGCACACGCTGTGGCAATAATTGGCTCATTAGCCGGCGGCTCGTCAGGCATCAGAGCCTTGGATGAGCGGCGCAGGCAATTAATGTCCCATGACAAATGGATCTGGGCCCTTTTGCGAAGGTATCAGCGTACGCTGGAGAAAGGCGCCTGATAATCTCAGATATCAGCTTCCTTTGAATGATTAACACCCAGTTACTGCCTCCTTTCCTTTCATTGCGGCAGAAAAAGACCAAGAGTCCAGTAGTACCGTAAAGACTCACAAAATGCGTGGCTTGTGTGAGTCTACTTAGACTGGCAAGTGGGTCTCCAGGGTGAGGTCTTTTGCATCAGTTTGGTGTAGTGGCTAAGTGTGTGGACTCTAATCTGGGAGAACCGGGTTTGCTTTCCCACTCCTCCACGTGCAGCTGCTGGATGACTTTGGGCCAGTCACAAGTTTTCTCAGAGCTGTTCTCTCAAGGGCAGTTCTGGAAAGAGCTCTCTCAGCCCCGCCTCCCTCACAGGGTGTCTGTTGTGGGGAGGGGCGGGGAAAGGAGATTGTGAGCCGCTCTGAGACTCCTTCAGGGAGTGAAGGTATAAATCCAATCTCTTCTTCTTCATCACCCACCACCCGATCTTTTTAACTGGAGATGCCGGGGATCGAACCTGGGACTTCCTGCGTGCCAAGCAGAGCCACATACCCGAGTCTTTGTTAAGTCCGTGCATAGTTTCCAGCAGCACAGTTTCCCTTTTTTCTGAGTCAAAGTAACCATAGAGGAGGAATTGTGTGATAGAGCACTTCCTCAACATTCAGAAGGTCCTGGCTTGAATACTCAACATGTCCAACTTGAAGGATTGATGACGTGATTATAGACCATAGAGAGCCCCCTGCTGGTCAGACTAGACAAGACTGACCTTGATATAAGGCATCTTCATGTGAGGAGGAGAAGAAGAAGAAGAAGAGGAGGAGGAGGAGAACGAGGAGGAGAGATTTGATTTATATCCCACCATTCACTACCCAAAGGAGTCTCAGAGCGGCTTACAATCTCCCTTCCCTTCCCCTCCCCACAACAGACACTCTGGGAGGTAGGTGGGGCTGAGAGAGCTCTCTCGAGGACTGCCCTTGAGAGAACAGCTCTGAGAGAACTTGTGACTGACCCAAGGTCACACCAGCAGCTGCCCTCCTAACCACTGCACCAAACTGGCTCTCATTTTGGACATGAGAGAGAAAGGTGTTAAGGTGGTGCAAGGTGAGGACATTCTCCCCGCCCCCAGGAGAAAATCTAGTTCCGTCAACGGAAGGAAATAGGTCAGGTTGGGTCACTGTGTTTGTCTGTCTGTAGCAGTTGAAAAGAGCAAGGATCCAGCCCATCTTCACAGATAATCAGGACGGCTTCTTCGGACAACGGCACAAAATTTGAGTCCGGGGGCACCTTTAAATCTGATAAAGTTTTATTCAAGGCATAAGCTTTGGATTTTGAATCGAAGCGGAATAAGATTCCATAAATTGGACTGAAAAGTAAAATGAAAGCATTGAGTTAAAGTCCAGTTCAGAAGAAAATGAGACTCATGGATTTTAAGTATAGTTAGCTGAAGAATATAAAATTCTTAGACAAAGTCTGATTTAGTAGTAAATAATGAGATAATAGGTAAAGGTAAAGGTTCCCTTGCTCGAAAGCCAGTCAAATCCGACTCTAGGGTTACGGTGCTCATCTCCGTTTCAAAGCCGAAGAGCCAGCGCTGTCCAAAGACGTTTCCGTGGTCATGTGGCCGGCATGACTAAACACCAAGGTGCACAGAACGCTGTTACCTTCCCACCAAAGTGGTACCTATTTATCTACTTGCAATTTCTTGCTTTCGAACTGCTAGGTTGGCAGGAGCTGGAACTAGAGACGGGAGCTCACTCCGTCATGCGGCACTCTCGGGTCTCGAACTGCTGAACTACTGACCTTCCACAGCCTGCAGTTCAGCGTCTTAACCACTTGAGCCACCGCAGCTCCTTAATAAGTTAATATATATGTGCAAAAGATCACAAGACAATGTAAGGGGGAAAAATGGAATATATTTAGATAATCCATTAGGTGTTTTAGTAGATAAAACAGCAGTGTAGAATGGAATATTCCAATTTTATGTGTGTGTGTGTTTATCTTTGTTTGTGTGGAAAATAAAAAATGTTAAAAAAAAACCCAAGGTATAAGCTTTTGTGTGCATGCACATTTCTGAAATGTGCATGCACCCGACAGCTGATATCTCGAATAAAACTTTGTCGGTCTTAAAGGTGCCGCTGGACTCAATTTGTTGTGCCGCTTCGGCCCAACAGAAGTTACCCACTTGAGTCTGCTTGGGACAATGTTATCTTGAGCCCCATTCCAAAACGGGAGGTCCCAGAATCCTTCAGGGTCACCCAAGAATTGTGATACAGCATCCTCGTCAAGGTTGTGCAGGGTCCCCGTCTGTGTCTCTGGGGTCCTGTGGTCTTGCCACCTTTGGGATGTATGCCTGTTTCGGGGCAAACCTAATCCAAGATAGAGCGCAACCTCGGTGCCCTGGCATTTCTCTGCAGATCGACCCGGTTTGCACTTGCGGAGTTATCATGGGTAGGCCCCGGTTTCGTGACAGACCATCCCTCGGAGAGGTCTTTTCTGTCATGCGCTTGTTCACATCGTTGTGGTGTGTAAAGATAAGGGGGGGGATGCGCACATGCCAGAGGAGAGGGAGCTGGGTTTTTCAGCCGCATAAAACCGAACGGCTCAGAGATCTCACTCGGGGCTGATCTGGCTTTGAATCACGGCGATTTGCCTGCGCTTTCCAATTCCCATCAAGACCGTGATACGGAGAAGGAAACCGGCTGGGTTTGAGTCACGGGAACAGAGCTCTTCCCCCGGTTACATAGGCCGCGGTCTCCCTGTTTTCACAACCGCAGGTTCCTCTCTCCCCCTGCGGCAGTGAATGCCGTACCCACCTGGGGTGAGCTGCCTCCCTGGGGCACCCGATGAGTTTTGGGTTGGGACGTGAGCAAGCTGGACTCCTCTTGAGTTTGCTGCCTTTTCCGGAAGGACTTCACCCACCTGGGGGTAGCTCTGGGGAAAGCTTGGCAATCTCCAGGCAGGGGCTGGAGATCTTCCAGAATTTCAGCCGATCTCCAGACAACAGAGATCAGTTCCTTGGGAGAAAGCAGCTGCTTTGGAGGGGTCGGTGTTACGGCATTGTGCCTCACTGTGGTGCCTCCTGTCCCCAAACCCCGCCCTTCCCGGCAAGGTTGCCAGCCTCCAGGTGGGGCCTGGAGAACTCCCGGAATTCCAGCCGTTCTCCAGACGACGGAAATCCGCCCCCCTCCCGGCTGCTTTGGAAGGTGGACTTGGGGGCATCGCTTCCCCCACTGAGTGCCCTCCTCCCCAGGCTCCACCCCCAAATCTCCAGGAATTCCCCAACCTGGTGTTGGCAACCCATCACTCCCTTTATACCTCCCCTCCAGCGTCCCCAAGCTCAAATGTCCTCTTGAGAGCCGGTTTGGTGTTGTGGTTGGGAGTGCGGACTCTAATCTGGGAGAACCGGGTTTGGTTCCCCACTCTTCCTTCACATGCAGCTGCTGGTGTGACCTTGGGTCAGCCACAAGTTCTCTCAGAGCTGTTCTCTCCAGGGCAGTCCTCGAAAGAGCTCTCTCAGCCCCACAAGCCTCACAGGGCGTCTGTTGTGGGGAGGGGAAGGGAAAGGAGACTCCTTTGGGTAGTGAAGGGCGGGGTAGAAATCCAATCTCCTCCTCCTCCTCCTCCTCCTCGTCTCCTCCTTCTTCTTCTTCTTCTTCTTCTTCTTCTTCTTCTTCTTCTTCTCCTCCTCCTCCTCCTCCTCCTCCTCCTCCTCCTCCTCCTCCTCCTCTTACTGTTTTGTAGCCCACCCAAGAGCTCACAGCTTGCTGTGAATTATCCTCCTGGACACCCCGAGCTTTAGGTGCCCTTTCCGAAAAGTACCGTATTCTCTCAAATGCAAAACTTAACCTCCCCCCCCTCCAGATGTGCCCCCAAAACCCAGAAGGGGGCTGCCTTAAATCGGCATACAAGTGCCAGCCATGCCCGATAGGAAGCATCTTGTTGGTTGGCACTGTCTTCCGAGGAAGCCCATTCAGCCTGGCAGGCAGAAATCCAACAGGGGCCGCTTTCCCCAGCGTGGGCCCAGTGGAAGGGGGGAACGGTACATGTGCGGAGCATCTGCCTGCGCCAGGCAGTCCCCCTGAGGCCCAAAGATGCCCCCTCGAGGACTGCAAAAAGCCTCTCGCCTGTGACTATGTGTGGGGAGGGTGGGTGGGCCTACGGGGGGGGGGGAGGCTTTGTTGGCTGTGGGAAAGGCGGAGCCAGAAAGCTGAGGGGGGGGAGAGAAGAGGGCTGCCTCCCTCCCTCCCTGGGCTTATATAGAGGTGGGAAAGCGAGGCAGAGAGAGAGAGAGAGAGAGAGAGAGAGAGACTGACCCCCTGCCCTCTCTAACATCTCCAGACTTTTTGACTGCAGCACCAGCTCTGGTCCTCACCTGTGGCCGAGTCCCTTTTCCCGGCCGCGTCTCTGTGTCTGGGGGTCTCCTTCTTCCCCCTCACCTTGCACAAATCCACCCCTTGCCTTGAGAATTTGCAGCAGCTCTCCTCCTCCTCCTCCCTCTTTCTTCTCCCCACGATGATTTTGAGGCCGGCGTCCAGGGGGCCTTGGAGAGCCCTCCGTGTCCTCAGCTTGATCCTGGTCCTCGACCCGGTCGGGGCCTGGTACAAGCACGTGGCCAGCCCCAGGTACCACACCGTCGGGCGGGCCTCGGGGCTGCTGATGGGGGTCGGCCGCTCCCCTTACCTGTGGCGCCGGGCGCTGGAAGGGGAGCCGGGGCAGAGTTCGAACACGGCCCCCTCCCTGCCGGCCAGCTGGGCGTCTCCGCAGGGGCCGACGCTGCAGCAGGACCCGGCGGAGGCAGGACCGTGGACCGCTCTGGAGCATCCTCACCTGGCGTCCCGGGGACCACCTGGGAAAGGAGATGCCGGCAAGAGAGCCTTCCCAGGGCAGGCCTCTCCAAGAAGCCCGGACGTCAGGAACCAATTGGCCGCCCTACAACACCAAGGATCTGCTTGGGCATCCCGGTGCCCAGCCGGGTGCCAGGAGACACCCTGGCGAAGATCTCTCCCATCCCCACAGCTCCTGGAGAGGGCGATGCGGAAGCAAGAACAGGCAGGCACCAGGTAAATGGCACACAGTAAGTAATCCTTTCCAGCGGGGAAGCCCGGTTTAGGATGTTATAGGGGAAAAGAGGGAAAAAGCCACGGGAGTCGTAAGGCACTTTGAAGAGGAGCAGATAGACAGAAGCGTAAATAATCCCCCCTCCCCTCCCGCCCTCGTGTTCAACGCATGATGCGAAATCTCCGTCGGCGGAGAGATGTGAGGCGCAGAGGGAGAAATGCACGGCGAGCCGCCAGGCTCGAAAGCCATCAAAAGCGAGAGGCAGAACCGGGAACTTCACTGCAAAATTCTGAAAGTGTACGAGACACGGCGCAGCGATCGTTCGGTCCTCTGAGACCCTCCAAAAGATCAGTTTCCAAAGGTGCGTGCCGAAGGTCACTTTAGGATGGATTAGTCACCTGCAGGGTTCCCTCTAAGCTGAGTTAGCATGAGCCGGTTCACAGGTTTTTAGCCTCCGGCTCACCCATTTTTTGTCTCGGCTCAGGAAGGAGGGCTCCAGAGCAGACTAATTGATGCAGCAGCCCAAATCGCTCGCTCACAGCTTTAATGCCAGTAGCTCACAAAGTAGAATTTTTGCTCACACGACTCCACAGCTTAGAGGGAGCGTTGGCTTGGACCAGTGTTCCCTCTAAGCTGAGGTAGTGTGAGCTAGCTCACAGTCCTTTAGCCCCCGGCTCACACCTTTTTGACTTAGCTCAGGAAGGACAGCTCCAGAGGAAACTAATTGATGCAGCGGCCAAAATCCTTCACTCACGTCTTTAACGCCAGGAGCTCACAGAGTAGAATTTCTACTCACAAGACTCCTCAGCTTAGAGGAAGCATTGGTTACCTCTTAGTGGACTGTCATCTTCCTGACTCTAGTCCAGGATGGCAAAGAGGGGTTTTGATGGGTGGGTTCCTGCTTAAAGGTTTGTACTCTGGATTGGGTTGGGGGAGGGAAGGCAGCATGGTATAGCCCGAGATCTCAGAAGCTAAGCCGGGTCGGTGCTTGGATGGGGGACCACCAAGGAGTACTCTGCAGAGGAAGGTGATGGCAGATTACCTCTGCTTCTCCCTTTCCACAAAAGCCCCACGCCGGGGTCACCGTAAGTTGGAAGCTAGGTAAAGTCTGTACTCGGATGGGAGACCACCAAGGAAGACTCTGCAGAGGAAGGCGATGGCAAATTACCTCTGCTTCTCCCTTGTCACAAAAGCCCCATGCTGGGGTCATGGTAAGTTGGAAGCTAAACAGGGTTGGTACTTGGAAGGGAGACCACCAAGGAAGGCTCTGCAGAGGAAGGCGACGGCCAACCACCTCTGTTTCTCCCTGGCCTTGAAAGCCACTTGCTGGGGCCGCCTTAAGTTATAAACTCAGCAGGGTCAGGATTTGGAAGGGAGACCACCAAGGAAGGCCCTGCAGAGGAAGTCGATGGCAGACCACCTCTGCTTCTCTCTTGCCTGGAAAGCCCCTTGCTGGAGTCGCCGTAAGGCAGAAGCTAAGCAGGGTTGGTACTTGGAAGGGAGACCACCAAGGAAGGCTCTGCAGAGGAAGGCCATGACCAACCACCTCTGCTTCTCACTGGCCCTGAAAGCCCCTTGCCGGGGTTGCCATAAATCAGTTATGATTTTCTGGCACTTACATGCATAATCTGGATCGGTGAGTTGGGAACCAGACGATAAGTCGGTACTCTTGAGTCACGCGGTCTGTGGCACAAGAAGAGAACCGTGTGAATGTATTTGGTGGGAGTTTAAATCCTCTCACCCTGTTCTGTTAATGGGAGAAAGTAGCACGTCTCTGAAGGACCAAAAATTGTGTGGACTCTTAATTTCACTTCCTGATTTATATTTTAAACCAGACCAACAATATGTTGGGGGAACATGGAAACTTTGGTGTTTTCACTGAGTTCCGTGTCTGGCAGAGATTTCAAATGGAAACGTAGCGGAATCTAGGTAGACAGAGAGGAGCAGGCTAGATTAAGTAAACTGAGGCTTAAATAAACTGAGAACCAGTTTGGTGTAGTGGTTAGGAGTGCGGACTTTAATCTGGGAGAACCAACTGCTGGTGTGACCTTGGGTCAGTCACAAGTTCCCTAAGAGCTGTTCTCTCAAGGTCAGTCTTCAAGAGACTCTCTCAAGGTCAGTCCTCTCTCAGCCCCACCTACTTCCCTGGGTGTCTGTTGTGGAGAGGGGAAGAGAAGGAGATTGGAAGCTGCTCTGAGACTCCTTTGGGTATTGAAGGGTTGGGTATAAATCCCTTCCTTCCTTCCTTCCTTCCTTCCTTCCTTCCTTCCTTCCTTCCTTCCTTCCTTCCTTCCTTCCTTCCTTCCTTCCTTCCTTCCTTCCTTCCGTTTGTGCATGATAAGAGACATCGGTCTTGTCCTCCTAAGAGAGTCTTTGGGAATGCATTGTTTTGGAAGAACCTCTCTGTTAGAGAAGGTTTATGTCATCCTGTGAGTCTGCGTCATTTTCGGAAGCCACCCACAACGTCTTGGAACATTCTGCCCTTAAAAAAACGGCCCATTTTACAGATGTGGGCAACTGAGGCTTAGCACAGAGACACAACAGACGCACACTCAACGTTAGAAATCCCAGCCCATGCAAAAGACAGATTAGGAGACGTTAACGGAGACTTTCAAAAAGACACACGTTTTTTCCTTATTTCCTCCTCCGCAGGATTTTCAAGCCCGAGATCTGATCTCCGACAGGATGAGGCGTCTTGCCCAAGGAACAGACGGAAGGCTGCCCGGGTGAAGAGACGTGGAAGCGGATGCTTGCTCTTGGAAGGATTTCAGAATGCTTCTTTGAACCAGGCCCAGGGAAGAAGCAAGCTGGGACCCCGCAAATCGAGACTGTACAGAATTTCCTTAGGCGGCTACAGGATCCGTGGATCACGGCCGCCGGCCCTTTGATTTCCTTCCTCCGACTGGTGGGATTCCGGCAGGGGGATCCCTGTGGTTTTCCAGCCGACTTCACGATCACGTCTTGGGATGGGGGTGGGTCGGAGAAAAAGGTTATCTCGACAACCACGGCTGCATCAGATCCCTGGAACGGCTTCTTTGCACTACGGCGCCCTCTTTTTCCCCCTTTTTCTGGGATGCTGTACCCATTAAAAACCAGATTTAAATCAAGGGGTGTTGTCCTGTCTTCTGTTATGAGGATGAGGAAGAATTCAGGGCGGGTGGCTCTGTCGGTGGCTATCAGCCATGATCGTTAAATGGAGCCTTCATCTGCAGAGGCAGTATACCTTTGAATACAAGGTGTTGAAAATAACAAAAGGGGGGGACACCTTTGTGCCCTGATTTTTGGAGCATCTAGTTTAATCTCTCTCTCTCTGTTTGGTGTAGTGGCTAAGAGCACAGACTCTAATCTGGAAGAACCGGGTTTGAGTCCCCACGCCTCCACATGCAGT
Source organism: Gekko gecko (assembly GCA_029375565.1). NCBI lineage: Eukaryota > Metazoa > Chordata > Lepidosauria > Squamata > Gekkonidae > Gekko > Gekko gecko. The sequence goes on from JAPDNY010000004.1 coordinate 210,366,944, forward strand.
GGCTGGTGTGACCTTGGGTCAGCCACAAGTTCTCTCAGAGCTGTCCTCTCAGGAGCAGTCCTCGAGAGAGCTCTCTCAGCCCCACCCACCTCACAGGCAACGCTCCCGCTAAGCTGTGGAGTCTTGTGAGCAAAAATTCTACTTTGTGAGCTACCGGCATGGAAGTTGCGAGGGAGCGACTTGGCTGCTGCATAAATCAGTTTGCTCTGGAGCCCTCCTTCCTGAGCCGAGACAAAAATGTGTGAGCTGGAGGCTAAAAAACTGTGAGCTGGCTCACGCTAACTCAGCTTAGAGGGAACACTGCTCACTGGGTGTCAGTTGTGGGGAGGGGAAGGGAAAGGGGATTGTAGGCCACTCTGAGACTCCCTTGGGTAGTGGAGGGATGGGGTATAAATCCAGCTTCCTCTGCTGCTTCTTTCTCCCAGTCCGTATTTTCTATTAAGCCTTCGGCACGCACCCCCTCTTGAAATTAAGTCTGTCCCTGGGATGCTGGCAGATTAGACCAGCTCCACCTCCCTTCTGTCTGATTTTAGACTGTAAGTTCCTCGGGGCAAGGGCCCCTTTCTTCTGGGACCCTATTCTACAAATTGGTGGCAAAATATATTTATTTTTAAAACCACAATGACGTTGGGGAGAGAGAGCTGGACAAGTCGAGACGGACCCGGTGCGGCAAGCCATTGCTTGCGTTCTTGGTATTTTCTTTATCCGTTGAATGTCTCGACCACGGTGGGAAAACTTATTAGTTGGGGACAAACGGCTTCGTCAAAGAAGAGGAAGACGCTGTGGGGGTGAAGTGCTGGGGGGGCTATTAGGAAAGGGACTGAAAAATCAGGCAGTTATCAGAATGGTCCTGTATAAAACTGTGGCGAGCCCTCTTTTGGAATATTGTGTACCGTTCTGGCCACCCCACTTCCGAAAAGGATATGATAGCATTGGAAAAGGTGCAGAAGAGGGCAACTAGAATGATTAAGGGGACGGAACACCTTCCCTATGAAGAAAAGTGAAAGAGGCTAGGGCTCTTTGGCTTAGAGGAACGACGGCTGAGGGGTGACATGATTGAGGTTTATAAGATTATGCATGGGATAGAGCCGGTCGAGAAAGAGGTCCTTTCCTCCCTTTCTCACACAAAACAAGAACTCCTGGGCGCTCCATGAGATTAAGGAGCAGTAGGCTTAAAACAGAGAAAAGGAAGTATGTCTCCACCCAAAGAGTGATTCACACGTGGGACTCCCTGCTGCAGGAAGTGGCGGCTACAAGCACGGACAGCTTCAAGAGGGAGTCCCACGTGTGAATCACTCTTTGGGTGGAGAAGTACTTCCTTTTCTCTGTTTTAAGCCTACTGCTCCTTAATTTCCTTAAGATAAACTTCTGGAGCAGAGGTCCATCGGTGGCTATTAGCCACAAGGTATAGATAGGAACTCTCAGTCTGGGGCAAGGGATGCTCTGTCTTCTTGGTGCTTGGGGGGGACAAGAGTGGGAGGGCTTCTGGAGTTCTGGCCCCACTGGTGGACCTCCTGTTGGCCCCTGGGTTTTGGTCCCTGTATAACACAGAGTGTTGGACTGGATGGGCCATTGGCCTGATCCAACATTGGCTTCTCTCATATTCTTATGTCTGGGGCAAGGGATGCCCTGTCTTCTTGGCACTTGGGGGAGGCAACAGTGGGAGGGCTTCTAGTGCCCTGGCCCCACTGTTGGACCTCCTGATGGCCCCTGGCATTTTTGGCCACCGTGTGACCCAGAGTGTTGGTCTGGATGGGCCACTGGCCTGATTCAACATGGCTTCTCTTTATGTTCTTATGTAAATGGGTAACCACCGCCCCGGTTCCATCCTGTCCCCCCATCTGAGTCCGCCTTCCTTTCCTGTGGCGAGAGACCTAAAGGCAGATCTGATCCCATCGCATTAAACAGAGACCCCAAACTATATGCTTGGTTCCAATCTGAGTTCTGCATTGAAACTCGGGAGTCTGCAACTGAGGTACCATGAATCTGTCCCACCTTGTAGCGTCAGGGTAATGGATGGAGAGGGCTTTTAGGAACTTAAAACGTGCTGTATCAGTCCTAGATGCCGTTTCCGTATAGCGCCAAGTAGGTTTGTAGTGTTCATTTTTTTAAAAATAAAGATCCCTGCCCCTAGGAGCAACCAAGCCAATTTTTTTTAAAGTGGCTGTAACACCCATCAGCCTTGACCTTGGTAGCCCTGTCTTATCACATCTCGGAAGCTAAGCAGGGTCAGTCCTGGTTAGTCCTTGGATGGGAGACCATGAAGGAAGTCCAGGGTTGCTACGCAGGGGCAGGCAATCACAGACCGCCTCTATATGTCTCTCGTCTTGAGTTGGATGAAGAAGAAAAAGAAGAAGAGATTGGATTTATACCCCCACCCTTCACTACCCAAAGGAGTCTCAGAGCGGCTTACAATCTCCTTCCCCTTCCCCTCCCCACAACAGACACCCAGTGAGGTTAGGTGGGGCTGAGAGAGCTCTTTCGAGGACTACCCTTGAGAGAACAGCTCCAAGAGAACTTGTGACTGACCCAAGGTCGCCCAGCCGGCTGCAAGTGGAGGAGTGGGGAATCAAACCCAGCTCTCCCAGATTAGAGTCCGTGTTACTTTTTTTGTGCATGTGTAAACTTTTTTATTTTTAAGACAAAACATACATAAAGAGTAAACGAATATAAAAGAGGGGAAATGATTCTTACGGTTCCTTGTTTAACAAACTCATGCCTCATTTTATCGTCCGTTTATATGTTTCGCCTTGTATCGTTATGTATATCTCTTGCAGATATATCAAAATTGTACCTTGTATGACCTTAGAAAGTTTTAATTTTCTGGGTGGTTTATTTATTATAGTCTTCAAACCACTTAGGAACAATGCTTCCTCTAAGCTGTGGAGTCTTGTGAGCAAAAATTCTACTTTGTGAGCTCCTGGCATTAAAGCTGTGAGCGAGCAGTTTGGCTACTGCATAAATCAGTTTGCTCTGGAGCCCTCCTTCCTGAGCTAAGGCAAAAATGTGTGAGCCGGAGGCTAGAAAACTGTGAGCTAGCTCACACTCACTCAGCTTACAGGGAACACTGCTTATGAAATCTTGACCATGTATTATCCAATGTAGATCCTAGTTGTCTTTTCAAAGTGAAAGTTAGTTTGTTAGTTGCTGTAGATCTTCCGGGTTGTGTGGCCGTGGTCTTGGCATTGTAGGACCTGACGTTTCGCCAGTGTAGCTGTGACTGGCATCCTCAGAAGTATACCACAGAAAGATGGAGGACTCTCTGTGCCAAGATGGAGGGTTTGACACCTTGACACAGAGAGCACTCCATCTTTCTGTGTTATACCTCTGAGGATGCCAGTCACAGCTACTGGCGAAACGTCAGGTCCTACAGTGCCAAGACCACGGCCACAAGACCCAGAAGATCTACAGCAACTAATGAACTCTGGCTGTGAAAGCCTCCGACAACATATCGAAAGTTAGTTCGTCCATCTCTGCCGTTTCCAAAATTTTACTTAAAAATTTCTTCTCTCGAGGGGTGTTTCCATTCTTCTCCGATATTTAGCATAAAGTATTCTGGCAGTTGTAGTCACGTGTAGTATAAGAGACGAGTCATGTTTTTTTACAGTTTTCAGGTAAGAGAGTCAACAAAAATATTTCTGCAGCAAAGGACGCAGAACATTTTTAAACGTGTCTTGTAGAATTTCATGAATCCGAAGCCAATTTTTTTTTCTTTATGAGTCTGTGTTCCTAACCACTACACCAAACCAAACTTGCCCAGGTTAGCCTGAATTTGGAAACTAAGCCGGGTCGGGCCTGCTTAGTACTTGGATGGGAAGAAGAAGAAGAGAAGAGGAGAGATTACATTCATAGCCCGGCCTTCACTCGGAGTCTCAGAGCGGCTTACAAACTCCTTTCCCTCCCCCTCCCCACAACAGACACCCTGTGAGGTAGGTGGGGCTGAGAGAGCTCTGACAGAAACTGCTCTTTTAGGAATAGCTGTGCCAGAGCTTGTGACTGACCCACGGTCACACCAGCAGCTGCATGTGGAGGAGTGGGGAATCAAACCCGATTCTCCCAGATTAGAGTCCGCGCTCCTAACCACTACACCAAACTGGAAGTCCACTGGCAAAACCACCTCTGAATGTCCACTGAAAACCACCCGGGGCCACCATGTCGGCTGCCCCTACATGGCACATCTCAGCCCCACGGCTCCCATCAGAGGCTAGACAAACTTGTCAATAAGAACAGCATCTGGGCGGGAGACGTCTCTGGAGTTCTATGCTTCTCCGGAGGCCGGGCCTCAGCTGCCAGAGTAGATTTGCTCCCTCCTGGCGGCAGGGGTGGATCCGAGCCCGGGGCCATCTGCCAGCCGCACACCTCTGCCACCCGCTGAGGCTGCGGCGCCGAATGGCTCGTCTGGGCCCGGCTCAGCTGCCGAGAGCCCGTCTGCCCGGGCTTGGAGCGGCGAGCTGGATGGGAACAGCGAGGCAGTTCCTCTCCCGGCACCAGGGGGGCTTGGACCGCCGAACGGAGGCAGTGGAAGAATTTGGGCCCGGCTTCTTGGCCGGGGTGGTGGGTGCTGGGGGGACGTCGGTGTGCAACACGTGCATGGAAACGCACCTGCTTCCAAGAAGCCAATGTTGCCGTGCTCTGTAGTGCGGGCAAATAGAGAGCGATTTCTCCCATTCTGTTCTATGGTGGGAAAGAAACGAGCTGAAGTCGGGGAGGTGGTTTGCTCTCCCCACCCAAAGAACAGCTGGGGTCTCGGGACAGGGAGGAAATGTACCCTTCCTGCTTCAGAAGGGAACCCCGGGCACACACCAGCCAGTTTGGCGTAGCGGTCGAGAGCGCGGACTCTAATCTGGGAGAACCGGGTTCGATTCCCCACTCCTCCTCCACTTGCAGCTGCTGGCGTGACCTTGGGTCAGTCACAAGTTCTCTTGGAGCTGTTCTCTCATGAGCAGTCGTCGGAAAAGCTCTCTCAGCCCCACCTGCCGCCCTGAGACTCCGAGTGAAGGGCGGGGTAGAGATCCAGCTCTTTTTTCCTCTGCCACTGAGTGAACTCTAATCTGGGAGAACTGGGTTTGGTTCCCCACTCCTCCACATGCAGCAAGCTGGGTGACCTTGGGTCAATCACAAGTTCTCTCAGAGCTGTTCTCTCCAGAGCGGTTTCTCTCAGAGCTCTCTCAGCCCCACCTTCCTCACAGGGTGTCTGTTGCAGGATAGAGGAAGGGAAGGAGATTGTAAGCCGTTCTGAGATGCCTTCGGGTAGTGAAGGGGGGGTATAAATCCAATCTCCTCCTTCACCACCACCACCACCACCTCCTCCTCCTCCTCCGCCGCCTCTTCTTCTTCTTCTTCTTCTTCTTCCATGGCAGCAGACATTGTTTGGCAGGCGGCCCACCCTGCCCGGCGAGGCGCCCCGAAGCTCTCAATGGACGCAGATGAGATTAAAAGTCAACATCCACTTTGTCCCTCGCACAGCCCCCAGTTTATCAGCTCCGACTGTACAGTCTCATCCCCTTTCCAGTTCATCTGCAACGCTTCTGTCTCCCGTTAATGAATAGCCCTTGACAGTTGGGCACAACGGTACCCAATTTCGGCAAACCCATTAGCCCCCGCCTGATAGCCACTTGCCCCTGTTTACGCCGTCGAGCCCTCCTCTCCAGAGGCTGGGGTGAGCGGGGGCGGGAGGGAGATGGGGACGCAGCCATCGAATCCAGGAAGATTGGCCGGGCAGAAGAGGCCTCCGATGAAGGCTGAGATGAGAACCGATATGATTAGCGTAATGGGCGGCTTGATGTATGGGTAGCCCTTTGGCGGTGTCAATTATGGGGAGAGAAACTCCAGGGCTGCGGAGGCAGCTGAAAGGCCCTCCGGCTGAGAGGCCTTCTGAAAACAGCTGGCTCTTTGCTCAACCACTTCTGCATCCGGCTGGGCCACGTCCGTTTCCCGCCCCCCCGGCATGCACTCCACCCCATCCAGTGACTTAGCAGGAGGTCCGGTTAGGAATGCCGGTGGGCGTACGGCGGCTGACGTCTCCACGGTCTCGCTGCTCAGATAGACCACTCCTGCTCAAGGGGTTTCTAACAGAAAACGGCAGAAAAACACCAAGGGAAGACCATCAAAGATTAAATGCGCTAGAAGTGTCTGAGTATAAGGTTTATTAAGTAAGCGTTTTAGTTGTTTAAAAGTAAGATATTTTAAGTAAGTGTTTAAATTGCAAATCTGGGAGGACCGAGTTTGATTCCCCACTGCTCCACATACAGCTGTTGGTGTGACCTTGGGTCAGTCACAGGTTCTCTCAGAGCTGTTCTCTCAAGGGCAGTCCTCAAAAAAGCTCTCTCAGCCCCGTCTACCTCCCAGGGTGTCTGTTGTGGGGAGGGGAAGGGAAGGAGATTGTGAGCCGCTCTGAGACTCCAAGTGAAGGGTGGGATATAAATCCAATCTCCTCCTCCTCCTCCTCCTTCTGTTTGGTGTAATGGTTAGGAGCACGGATTCTAATCTGGGAGAACCGAGTTTGATTCCCCACTGCTCCACAAGCAGCTGCTGGTGTGACCTTGGGTCAGTCACAAGTTCTCCCAGAGCTGTTCTCTCAAGGGCAGTTCTCGAGAGAGCTCTCTCAGCCCCACCTACCTCACAGGGTTTCTGTTGTGGGGAGGGGAAGGGAAAGGAGTTTGTAAGCCGCTCTGAGACTCCTTCAGGTAGTGAAGGGCGGGGTATAAATCCAATCTTCTCCTCCTCCTCCACTTCTTCTTCCTCCTCCTTCTCTCTGCTAGGCTGGCTGCAGCATCTTCTCCAGTCTTTGCGATAATCGGCATCTCCTTCTCAGGCAGGGATGGATAAAATCAAGGCCTGGTCCCAGAAAACTGAAAGTCCTGATCACGGGACACGGCTGGCTACTTTCGTGCCACCTCCGACTATCGGGAACAGGGCTAAAAACACCAAGTCCTGGTGCTGGGAGCCCTAAATTTTTCCCCCGTTGGCTGGCTCCGTCTCATCTCCCTCTTTCTTTACACAGTCTGGGAATGTAGGGTTGCCAGCCTCCAGGTGGGGCCTGGAGATCTCCTGGTATTACAACTGACCCCCCAGACTACAGAGATCAGTTTCCCTGGGGGAAATGGCTGCTTTGGAGGGCGGGGTCTGTGGCACTGTGCCCTGCTGAGGCCTCCCCTCCCCTCCCCAAGCCCCGCCCTCTCCAGATTCCACTCCCCAAATCTCCAGCTATTTCCCAACCCAGATGAAATATCCTGGGTTCACATGCATTCAAGCAATCAGCTCATGGTTTATTCGTGACTTCAGCAAGGAGAAAGAAGACTGAGAGTCCCTGGCCGAAGCCGGGTATTCATGCCTGAGAAAGGTTACGCCCAAAACACACCCCACTCCCAACGATAGGCTATTTATACCACATTGTTTCCTAATTGGTTTACTCTAGCATTCCTGTCTCCCTACTGGTCCATTCTAGGATCCTAGCAATTGTTATGCATCCTCAAGCTAAGTCCTTTTGCAAGTACAGTTCAGGCGCAATACATAACACCAGAGCTGACAACCTTTGTTTCATCCACGTTTGAGCTTGCCACAGGCCTGTTGGTCATCTCTGAATTTCCTTCCTTCCTTCCTTCCTTCCTTCCTTCCTTCCTTCCTTCCTTCCTTCCTTCCTTCCTTCCTTCCTTCCTTCCTTCCTTCCTTCCTTCCTACCTTCCCCCAAGGGACAGAGATACGAACAGAAACTGAAGCTTGAAGAAGTAAAGATCTGAATGTGGAAGGAGCGATCCATTTGGCAGAGGCCGGGTAACAGGAATATTCTGTTGCCAGGTTCATAAGAATTAAAGCTGCCTAATTCTCCAGCAGTCAAATTCCTCCTCGCCGTGTCCCCGCTGCATGCACCTGATATAAAACGTTCTGCTTCTCTGCTGTAGGAAAAGGCGTGGAATCACTTTTCGTTGTTCAGTTCCACAACCGAGTCCTACTCTTCGCGACCCCGTGGAACACATCACGCCAGGCCCTCCTGTCTTCCGCCGTCCTCTGAAGTTTGCTCAATTTCATGTTCGTTGCATCGATCACACCATCTAACCATCTCATCCTTTGCCATCCCCGTCTTCTTCTTTGACCTTCAGTCTTTCCCAGCATCGGGGTCTTCTCCAGTGAGGGCTCCCTTCTCGTTTGGTGGCCGAAGTGTTTGAGCTTCAGCTTCAGACTCTGGCCTTCCAGGGAACAGTCTGGGTTCGATTTCTTTTAGGATCGACTGATTCGATCTCCCGCTGGGTGGATTTAAACGTTGGTTGACAGTTCCAGAAGTCAGCACCGGATGGCGCTCTCGCTCTTTCCTAGCAGGCGCCGCCTTTCCTCCGGTTCAGAAAACCAAAATATTGAAATGGGGGGGGGAGGCCCAGAAAAATACTCTACACAGCCAAGATACTTCAAAGTTTGCCACCGTGCTAGAGAGGAGATGGACGGGATCTAACGATGGGATCGAACGACCGAATTCTCACAATTTAGGGTACACCAGTCCCCAGTTCTGACATATTTATTACCCATGTTGTTTTTCCCTCCAGTTGAACCCAAACAGATGATCCCCAGATCTTTTGGTCTGTTAAAAAAATCTTCACTATTTTGTGCATGCTACTTTAACAAGCCGCTCTCTCTCTATATACAACTATGGTCTGTAATTCCATTTCATCATCTGAAGAAATGTGCAAGCACACGAAAGCTTATACACTGAATAAAATTCTGTTGCTCTTAAAGGTCCCACTGGACTTAAACCTTGTTCTATTGAACGTCCTGTCCTACCCAGCACCCAGGCAATATCCAGCAGTTCCTGCGGTTACTCTTCCACACACCCCAAGGAATTATTGGCAGAAATAAACAGGAGTCTTGTAGGCACCTCAAAGGCAACCAAACTTTGGTGGACGGCCTTACTATTTCATTTGCTTCATCTATCATCTGTCTTTTTCGCAGAGATTCAAGGGCGAATGACTATGAAGAAAGGTTAAAACGCTCGGGGCTCTTTAGCTTGGGGAAACGGCGGCTGAGGGGGTGACATGATCGAGGTTTACAAGATTATTCGTGGGAAAGAGCAGGTAGAGAAAGAAGGGCTTTTCTCCCTTTCTCACAAGACAAGAACTCGTGGGCACTCCATGAAATTGCTTGGCAGTTGGGTTAGAACACATAAACGGAAGTCCTTCTTCACTCAAAGAGTGGTGAACACGTGGAATTCACTGCCACAGGAGGTGGTGGCAGCTACGAGCATGGACAGTTTCAAGAGGGAATTGGGTAAACATATGGAGCAGAGGTCCATCAGTGGCTGTTAGCCACAAGGTATAGATAGGGACTCTCAGTCTGGGGCAAGTGATGCTCTGTCTTCTTGGTGCTTGGGTGGGGGGAGCAACAGTGGGAAGGCTTCTAGTGTCCTGGCCCCACTGCTGGAACGCCTATTGGCACCTGGTATTTTTGGCCACCGTGTGACAGAATGTTGGACTAGGTTGGCCCTTGTCCTGATCCAACATTGGCTTCTCTGATGTTCTTATGTCTGGGGCAAGGGATGCTCTGAATTCTTGGTGCTTGGGGGGTGACAACAGTGGGAGGGGCTTCTAGTGTCCTGGCCCCACTGCTGGACCTCCTGATGGCACCTGGTATTTTTGGCCGCTGAGTGACAGAGTGTTGGAGTAGATGGGCCATTGGCCTGATCCAACGTTGGCTTCTCTCATGTTCTTATGGTTGGTGGACTATCTTTCTATTTCATCTGCTCCATTTATCATCTGTCTTTCTCGCAGAGGCTCAAGGGCAAATTATCAGACCGGGCCGTAAAAGGTGTACGATACCTAAAACAAACAATGCAGTAAACCTGGATTACAAAATATAACGAAGGCAATACGGGGCACATAATAAAACAATGTACACCAATCTGTTTTCCCCCATTATTCTTGCCAACCGGGGAAGGGAGTTCTCAGTGCCACAGAGCCCCCCCTCCGAAGCGGCCATTTTTCTCCAGGGGAAATAGATTTCTGTCATCTGGACATCAGTTTTAATTCCTGGCGATCTCCAGGCCCCACCTGGAGAGGTCAAGTAACAAATAAATACACACTGCAAGAAACTTTTGCAAATGAACGTGTTCTGTTTATAACTATCATTCTATAAGGTGCACGGAGTGCTATTAGAACATCAATATAACGATAACATTCGCTTCATTCAATTTCACAACTACGAGTCAATTTTGCATCAGTATGTCAAAAGTCAAGCCCCAACGGGAGTTTCCAGAATTTCAAGCCCGCTTCTACTTCCACAAAGTTTTCCAAAATGGGGGGGGGAAACTGTCATTTAGAGTTGTGTTGATGCTTATTTTTTCTTTTAGCAAATGTTTTATTTTCTATAACACATACAATCACAACCATAGACAAACACCAAAGATAACAGAAAACTGGGGGTATATTATGAGTAAACAAAATTTCAAAGCCAATTATCTATCACTTTAAGCTTATACCTGACCATCTAAAGTAGTTTTTATAAAACACTTTTGCAACCATTTGTGCATTTACCCTCTTTTCCACTTGCTTATATATCTTGTCTTGTCTTGTTAAAGACATAGTTCTTACTGCCATCTGTAAAATCTTGCCCATGTATTTTCAAAAGTCTCTTCAGTGTGGTCCTTCAAGAATAAAGTGAGTTTGTCCATCTCTGCTGCTTCAAATATTTTATTAATAAATTCTTCTTTGCTTGGCATGTCCTGACTCCTCCAATATTTAGCATACAGTATTCTAGCAGAAGTCGTTTCATACAACATGAGATAAGAATCTTCTCTTTTAAAATTATCTGGTAAAATATTCAACAATAATATTTCCGGAGTAAAAGGTATACGACGTTTCAATATATTCTGTAGTATTTCATGTAACCACACCCAATATTTCTTAGCTCTCTCACAAAGCCACCACATATGGTATAAGGATCCCGTTTTACTTTCACATTTCCAGCATTTATCTGAACATTTTGAACCAAATTTAGCTAATTTTCCAGGTGTTACACACCATCTGTAAAACGTCTTATAAATGTTTTCTTTATCTGCAATGGATTTTGTAATCTCAATGTTTTTTCCCCCATAGTTTAGACCATTGGTCTAGCTGAATAGGATGACCCAAATCTTGCTCCCATTGTATCGTAACATTTTTAACAGTTTCATCATGCATTTTATAACCTAACAATGGGGTATACATTTCCTTTATGAAGTTCTGTTCAGCCGAAAGCATGAACTTATCTATTTCCAACCAATGCTCGTAAAAACCAATCGCTTTGTTGCTGCTTATTGCCGGTCCTACAAGAGACGCATTGTGCAGCTAAGATTCATGGACGGAGCGCTCCCGTCATTCTCAAGGCTAATGCAAAATTGACGGGTAGTTGTGAAATTGAATGAACTGAATGTTATTGCAGTATTGAATGTACTGCATACATATATCTGACTAGGGTGTTCTAATAGCACTCACTGCACTTTATGGAATGATAGTGATAAACAGAACACGTCGATTTGCAAAAGTTTCTTGCAGTGTATATTGATTCGTTACTTGACCCTCCTGACACTGCAGCTCGAGTTGCTATACCCACCTGGAGGGCGGGCCAACCCTGTCGCAGACACTAAAGCTACGGCAACACTGATCCCAGCGGAAAAGCGCACTCCCCGGTCCCCAAAAGCTCCTGGGTAGACGTTTAAGGGACTCCGGCTTCATGTTGCTATCAATTTGCAAACTGCACAAAACAGAAATGTTGGGTTGCCAGCTCCAGGGCGGGAAGTTCCGGGAGGTTTGGGGGGCGGAGCCTGAGGTGGGGAGGGTTTGGGGAGAGGAGGGACTTCAATGGGGCATATAGTGCCGTAGAATCCACCTTCTCCCCCGCCCCCGCTTGCCCCAAATAGGGCAAGGTTTATTAAAAAAAATAATTATTTGTCTAAACACAAACATACATTCACAAACACCAACACCCAAACACAAATGGGGGGGAATAATGCATAGTACATAGTTTCACTTTAAGCCTTATAAACGAAGAGTTTTATCAATACAAGTGACTAAGAAGTCCGTTTTCTTTGTTGGCTTCTATATTTCTTATAATTTCCTTGTTGATCATGGTATATTATTATAGCTATTGTACCAACCGTAGAATCTTGACCACGTATTTTGAAATGTGGACTCTGTACGTCCCTTTAACAATAACGTCAGTTTATCCACTTCTGCCGCCTCCAAAAGCGTATTGAGAATTTCTTGTTTCGTTGGGACCTCCTGGACTTTCCAGTATTTAGCATATAGAATTCTAGCAGTTGTTATATCTACGATAAGATAACGATCATCCTTTTTACATAAATCAGGAAGAATATTTAACAATAATACTCCAGGAGTGAAAGGAACAGTACGCTTTAATGTTTTTTTTTGCAAAATTTCATGTATCCAAGCCCAAATTCTTTTAACTTTTTCACAATGCCACCAAATATGATAACGTGACCCCACCTTATTTTGGCATTTCCAACATTTGTTTGAACGCTTACTATTGTATTTAGCTAACTTTTCTGGGGTTACATACCACCGAATAAAACATTTTATAAACATTTTCTTTATAAGAGACCGCTTTCGTTATTCTTACGTTTTTCTTCAATAATCGGTCCCATTGATCTAGGTCAATGTTATGTCCCAATGTTTTGAATCATTGTAGTCTTGACCGTTTCCAAGGCAGCCATTTCCTCCAGGGGGACTGATCCCTGTCGCCCGGAGACCAGCGGTAATAGCGGGAGATCTCCAGCTAGCGCCTGGAGGCTGACAACCAGGCCCGTAGCTAGGATTTTTAAAGTCAGGGGGCATTTATATTTCTTAGGGGGCGTTGGCTCATTGAAACCAGCTCCTTCCCCGCCCCTGCCAATGCTCAGAGCCCTGGGCTGGATTGGAAGTCGTGGGGCCTTGCTGGCAAGTCAGGGGGGCCTAGCCCCAAGATGCCCCCCGTATCTATGGGCCTGTTGACAGCCCTAAAGGGGCCATTCTGACCGGAACTGGAATTGCCATCAGACGGGACAGACTGAAAGGACACCTCCAGATGGGAATAGGTTCGTAGCCCACCCTGTGGCTTGAGTTTTTGTATTCCTGGTCCTATGGCATTGTTCATTAGACTTCTTACGATGCAGGGTTACATTTTATTCTCTGGAGTTCTCCCTGGGAAAGGCAGGCTACAAGTAAACCGAATCAATATATAAAAACTGGCAAGAGGAAGAAGAAGAAGAAGAAGAAGAAGAAGAAGAAGAAGAAGAAGAAGAAGAAGAAGAAGAAGAAGAGGAGGAGGAGGAGGAGGAGGAGGAGGAGGAGGAGGAGGAGGAGGAGGAGGAGGAGATTGGATTTATACCCCGCCCTTCACAAATCTTCACTCTTTTCTTTTTCTTTTCACCCTTTTCCCAACTTTGTGGTGCCCCCCTTTGGCCCTGGTGGCTCAGTCTGCTTAATGGTTAATCTGCCATTCCACGTGAGTGTCACGTTCAGTCATGAGCGACCACTTTCTTGGGTGAGTGGCCGTTCCGCTTGACGAGAGGAGCTGCCGGGTATTTGCAGCCCTGCTCAGGCCGACCTCTGGAATGTCAAATTTGTAGGCCGCTCTAGAAAACGGTCTCCGCTGAGCGTTTCTTGATGGGGAGAACTGCGGAAGTTAATTGAGCGGGAAAATAGATCAGGTCAAGGTGAACGAGCTGCAAGTGAGCCGTGCGTTTTTTCATCACTGTCGAAAGTCGGCTTTCCCGTCCGCCTGCTTTGCGGGTTCACTGCCCAGGTCCTCCTTGAGAAGTTTTAAAATTTAATTCCTTGATACCCCGAAGGAGTCCCAGAGCAGCTTACAATCTCCTTCCCTTCCCCTCCCCACAGCAGACAACAGCCAGTTTGGTGTAGTGGTTAAGTGCACGGACTCTAATCTGGGAGAACCGGGTTTGATTCCCCACTCCTCCACTTGCAGCTGCTGGATGACCTTGGGCAAGCCATAGCTCTGTCAGAGCTGTTCTTGAATGGGCAGTTCTCTCAGAGCTCTCTCAGCCCCACCTACCTCACAAGGTATCTGTTGTGGGGAGGGGAAAGGGGAGGAATTGTAAGCTGCTCTGAGACTTCAAGTGAAGGGCAGGGTATAAATCCAGTCTCCTCCTCCTCTTCTTCTTGGTGGGGCTGAGAGAGCTCTTTCAAGGACTGCTCTTGGGACACCAGCTCTGAGAGAACTTGTGACCGACCCAAGGTCACACCAGCAGCTGCACGTGGAGGAGTGGGGAATCAAATCCAGTTCTCCCAGATTAGAGTCCGCGCTCCTCACCACTACACCAAACTGCCTCTCACACGCTCCCGTTTCGGATGGAGTCTGCTTTTAAAATATTGCAACCATCCCCCCCCCCCCGTTAATCAGCATCTTAGAGACGTCTGCCCCACAGAAATCCCCTGCAAATCATTTTTAATAACTACCTATGCTAAGTGCCTAAGGACCGAGCTTGCTGCTGACTGGTCGATGGACAGATGGGCTTGTGCCCGCACAGAAACGCGCTCACTCGTATGAGAGCACTTAGTTCATAATTCCTTAATCTGTGAAGCTCAAAAGGTTCAGAGGATGTGGAATATGCAACTCGACAGGTAGTGCAGGCATCTTAAATGGAACCGGGGTGGGAGGCTGAAAGCAGACGCCCTGAGATATGGTGGTTTTAGTAGAATTTTATCCTGTTTTCAGTGGTGGCAAGAGTGGGAGGGCTTCCGGAGTTCTGGCCCCACTGCTGGACCTCCTGATGGCACCTGGTATTTTTGGCCACTGTGTGACACAGAGTGTGGGACTGGATGGGCCATTGGCCTGATCCAACATGGCTTCTCTTATGTTCTTGTGTCTGAGGCAGTGATGCTCTGTCTTCTTGGTGCTTGGAGGGCAACCGTGGGAAGGCTTCTAGAGTTCTGGCCCCACTGGTGGACCTCCTGATGGCACCTGGTGTTTTGGCTCCTGTGTGACACAGGGTGTTGGACTGGATGGGCCATTGGCTTGATCCAACATTGGCTTCTCCTTATGTTCTTGCATCTGGGGCAGTGATGCTCTGTCTTCTTGGTGCTTGGAGGTCAAGAGTGGGAGGGCTTCTGGAGTTCTGTCCCCACTGGTGGACCTCCTGATGGCACGCTGGGTTTTGACTCCTGTGTGACACAGAGTGTTGGACTTGGATGGGCCGTTGGCCTGATCCAACATGGCTTCTCTTATGTTCTTACATCTGGGGCAGTGCTTCTTGGTGCTTGAGGAGGTGCAAGAGTGGGAGGGCTTCTGGAGTTCTGGCCCCGCTGGTGGACCTCCTGATGGCCGCTGGGTTTTGGCCCCTGTGTGACACAGAGTGTTGGCTTGGATGGGCCGTTGGCCTGATCCAACATGGCTTCTCTTAAGAACATAAGAGAAGCCATGTTGGATCAGGCCAATGCCCCATCCATTTTTTAACCACTGCACCCTCTCCCTCTTCTGTGGCAGACCAACATGGCCGCCCTCTGAAACAGTTGCGTGCTTGTGAGTCTAAATTTCTGTCACATTTTTAATACTAACGGTTCTGCCACTTCCGCCAGTCCTGTCACAGGGCCAGCCCTGTTTGAAAAATCTGATGCGGCAAGTGGATCCCAGGTTTCGCCAGATGAATTCAGAGAGGATGACCAGCCATTTTGTGGATCCTCACTCTGAAAGCCCCGTTCTGCCAGCCCAAAAGGAACGCCCTTTTTTCTCTGCTTTGTGGGCCAGCTTTCTCTGCCCCACAGGAGGGATGCCTCGTGCCTCTTCACTGCCCCACTGACAGGCCTCTGAAAATCCACTATCCCACATCACTTTGCTACTAAACACCCCCCCCCCCCAATACACACCAATCCTTTCTGATAATTGTTTGGAAGCACAGCGCTTGGGGATTTACGTTTCATGTCAAAATGGCTCGCTAATCTGGTTCCTTGGGCTACGCTTGCGCTGACCTCTTTAATGCACCGGCCAAATGGTGCGGACCCCTGCCGAATGGGAGGGTTCGGCTGCTGGGGCGGGGGGAGAAGTGGAGGGCCCTGGAATGGAGGTTTAGTGGGGCAGCGGCGGATCGGTGCCGCAAGCAACATCTGGCCAAGGGGCACGGAGCATGTGTGTGTTTGTGTGGGGGGATTTCGTCCCCACGAGTGTACGGTTTGGCTTCTGGAAGAGTCTCGAGGTGGCTCGCAACGTTAAACCGAGCCAGGTAAAAGAACCGACATAAAAATAAAGGGCATATAAAATATTAACAGTAAAATTTTAAAATACGTGGCTGTCTCCATACCACTGTTTAAACAGCCCAAATACGCAGTTACCCTCCAAAGGACAACCTGAATAATTCAGCTTCGCGTGTCCTGTGGAAACGGAAAAGTCTGGCAGAGTGTGGATGTCATCCGAGAGTGTATTCCACAGGGCAGGGGCCAGAACCGAGAAGGCCCTTCCCCTGGTGGCAGCTAAAGGAGCCATCCTGAGGCCAGGCTGTTGGCCCAGCCTTGAGCTATTGGGTCCACCCGTGAATCCATCTCGGATCTGAAAGGGTGGGTCTCAAAGGGAAGGGGCTGTGGCTTAGTGGAAGAGCCTCTGTTTTGCATGCAGAAGGTCCCTGGTTCAATTCCCGGTGGCATCTCCAGTGAAAAGGACCAGGCAGGAGGTGATGGGAAAGACCTCTGCCTGAGACCCTGGAGAGCTGCAAAGAGGGGCTGTGGCTCAGTGGCAGAGCCTCTGCTTGGCAGGCAGAAGGTCCCAGGTTCAATCCCCGGCAGCATCTCCAGTTAAAAAGGACCAGGCAGGGGGTGATGGGAAAGACCTCCGCCTGAGACCCTGGAGAGCTGCTGCCAGCCCAGGTAGACAACACTGACTTGGATGGTAAGCTACCAGCTAGGGATGCCAGCCTCCAGGTGGGACCTGGGGATTCCCTGGAGTTACAGTTCATCTCCAGACTACAGAGATCAGTTCCTCTGGAGAAAATGGCTGCTGGGGGGGGGAGGGGTGGACTCTAGGACATGTAGAAAAAGCCCAGCAGGAACTCATTAGCATAATAAACCACACCCAACAGCAGAAACTCATTAGCATATTAGGCCACACCCTGACAACACAGCTCATTAGCATATTAGGCCACACCCCCATATTACCAGAAGTGTGGTCATCCAGCCACACCCACCATTTGCTTCTTATTCTGTTTACCTTGTTTGTTGTCAGAACCCCAGGGCTTTTTTGTAGCAGGGACTCCTTTGCATGTTAGGCCACACACCCCTAATGTAGCCAATCCTAATGAGTTTCTGCTGTTGGGTGTGGCCTGTTATGCTAATGAGTCCCTGCTGGGCGTGGCCAACTCAGGAGCCAGCCGGAACGCCGTTCCTGTGCGTTCCTGCCCAAAAATAGCCCTGATCGTACCCCATTGAGGCTCCGCCCCCAAATTTCCGGGAGTTCCCCAACCTAGAGCTGGCCCCCCGCCCCCCCCCGCCTTGTGGCCAGCGGTAAACCGGCACCACTATCTCCAGCTTATGATTATTGCGTTTACGAAGCCATTGTTGGGCCTGAATACGAACATCTGAAGAGCCCTGCTGGGTCAGACCAGTGAGGGTCCAGCTAGTTCAGCATTTTGTCTCACACAGCGGCCAACTAGTTCCTGTGGAGGGCCAGCAACAGGGCACAAAGAGGCTGAGGTCTTCCCTTGATGTTGCCTCCTGGCTCTGGGATTCAAAGACTGCCTGCCTCTGAATGTGGAGGTTCCTCTCAGCCGCCATGGCTAGCAGCCAATGGTAAGACTTACCCTCCATGAGTCTAGCGAATCCCCTTTTAAAGCTGTTTATCCCTGGGGCCATCACGACATCCTCTGGCTGCGAATTCCTCATTTTCACCACTCTCTGTGTAAAGTAGTGTTTCCTTTTGTCTGTCCGGAACCTACTGCCCATCAGCGTTCCTTCTTTGGAGGTGTTCAAACAGAGGCTCGATGGCCATCTGACAGCAATGCTGATTCTGTGAATTTAGGCAGTTTGTGAGAAGGGAGGGCAGGAAGAGTTGAATCAGTGCTTAGTTCTCGTGGCCCTTTCTTAACATGCCCAGGGAAATGCCAATCGCCACTTTGGGGTCAGGAAGCCATTTTTCTCGAGGCCAGTTTTGGCCAGGGATCTTGGAGGGTTTTTTTTGCCATCTTCTGGCCCTTTGTTTGCTACTTATAGCCTGTGTCGGCCGATGTATCTGAGAAGATCAGCGAGCTGAACATTTAGACAATTTATGGTTTGCACTCATTTGGTACCACCTTCTTTTATGATGTCAAAAGAACGCTGCTAGCACTGTAATATTGTATGGGTTTTTTTAATGAACTGTTTTTAGATGTTTTATGGTAATGTTATCTATGTATTTACCTTGTGTAAGCCGCCGTGAGCCTGCCTTGGCGGGGAGGGCCGGGTATATATTGGAAAAATAAATAAATAGTAGTAGAAGAAGAAAAAGAAGATATTGGGTTTATACCCCGCCCTTCACTACCCGAAGGTGTCTCAGAGCGGCTTACAAACTCCTTTCCCTTCCCCTCCCCACAACAAACACCCTGTAAGGTAGGTGGGGCTGAGAGAGCTCTTGACAGAAACTGCTCTTTTTCAAGAACAGCTGTGCCAGAACTATGGCTTGCCCAAGGTCATCCAGCAGCTGCAAATGGAGGAGGAGTGGGGACTCAAACCTGGTTCTCCCAGATTAGAGTTCGCGCAGTTAACCACTGCACCAAACTGGCTCTCTAAGAAGAGGAGATTGGATTTATGCCCCGCCCTTCACTACCCAAAGGAGTCTCAGAGCGGCTTTCAAACTCCTTTCCTTTCCCCTCCCCACAACAGACACCCTGTGAGGTAGGTGGGGCTGAGAGAGCTCTGACAGAAACTGCTCTTTTTCAAGAACAGCTCTTATCAGAACTATGGCTTGCCCAAGGTCATCCAGCAGCTGTGAGTGGAGGAGTGGGGAATCAAACCCGGTTCTCCCAGATTAAAGTCCGCGCACTTCACCACTACACCGAACTGGCTCTGAACTAAGATATCTGTGAATTTCCTGCATTGTGCAGGGGGTTGGACTAGATGACCCTGGAGGTCCCTTCCAACTCTACAATCATTGATGCCATTGAGTCCTAGTCTTTTGGGAGACAGAGAAAAACGTCTATTGCCAACTTTCTCCACCCCATTAAGAAACATCCGAGCGCTTATTTACCATTGTTATTGCTTGCAGGATACCTCATGGGGCTTTCTTCCCCCTAGCCCCAGGGATACAATTAAGGTGCCATTCTTATGGGGGGGGGGAATAAGGTATCCAGGGCACCCAAACGTCAACAATACTCATCCCGGGATCCTCCATGCTGGGTCGAATAACCTTGGTCTCTGAAACCATTCCCACAAAACCTGCTTCATCGTCGCCGGTTGCGGCAGAACCGTAGCAGGCAGAGAGAGACCAAAGGCTGTTCTCTGGCTGTGCTCTCTGGCGGCTTATCTCGAGTCCAAACCGTTAAGAAGAGAACGCAGCATCCGGGAAAGACAGGAGGAGGGAGGGGGGGGAAAGGACCGGGTTTCTCATCATCCCCGTCCGCCTTGTTTCCACAGCTGGACAGGCCGTGCATTAATAGATTACATTCGGGATTTCGGATTGTTAACAGCCACGAGCGCTCCAAGCTCGGTGTTCGGGGAGAGAGCTGCTGAGCCATTTGAGAGCTTTATTATTATTATTATTATTATTATTATTATTTTTGCAGCGGAGGCCGCCTTCCAGGAAAAACAACACACACGGTGTGTGGTGGGGAGACAGAGCCCCAGACCCTGTGTTGCAGGTGATCTTAACTCAGTACCTCTTCTTCCCAGGTAAGCTTTCAGATTTGGTTTTATTCTGTTTTCCAAGCCACATCTGGGGGCCGAGGGAGGGCAAATCGTTACGCTACTGAGGCGGAAGGCGCGGGAGATGCTACTGAAGTGGGGTGTCGAAATGGAACCTCCATGGACAGAAGTGGTGTACCTTTTGAGTACCAGAATGCCGGGGGGGGAGGGGAGTCAAACAAGAAATGGATGTCACTTTTATCCTTTGCCCGTAACCTTCCAAAGGTACCGGTGGATGCAGACGTCTGGCCGAAGAAAGGTTTTGCTTCAGCCCTCCCAGACAAATCTTGCAGCTGTATGAGAGAGAGAGAGAAATGAATGTGTCTCGCCTAGCTGGTTAGCGCTGAAGCGTATCTTTTCTGAAAAGGGGACTCGAGGTTGCTGTTATTAAAAAAAAGCTTTTTTAAAAGTGAGTGAACGTGGAAATCTGCCCGGTCAGGGGGTTATTAAGTTCACCAATGTAATAGATTGATATTCTTTTTTACTCATTTAAAAGGTATGCCGGGGTTTGAGGCTTTTCTTTGGGGGGAGGAAGGCATTGTTCTGCTGTATGACCGACACCCGGCTCCCGCCTTCCTGCATGGAGAAACACCATCCATCTATTTTAAATCTAATTGATAACATTTATTAGCTGCCTTTCTACCTTGCAGCACTCGAGAGAGAGTCAGTTTGGTGTAGTGGTTAGGAGCGCGGACTATAATCTGGGAGAACCGGGTTTGATTCCCCACTCCTCCACATGCAGCTGCCGGTGTGACCTTGGGTCAGTCATAAGTTTTCTCAGAGCTGTTCTCTCAAGAGCAGTCCTGGAAAGAGCTCTCTCAGCCCCACCTGCCTCACGGGGGTGTCTGTCGTGGGGAAGGGAAGGGAAAAGAGATTGTAAACAGTGTTCCCTCTAAGCTGAGTTAGTGTGAGCTAGCTCACAGTTTTTTAGCCTCCGGCTCACACATTTCTGTCTCCAGCTCAGGAAGGAGGGCTCCAGAGCAGACTGATTTATGCAGCAGCCAAATCGCTGGCTCACAACTTTAATGCCAGTACCTCACAAAAGTAGAATTTTTGCTCACAAGGCTCCTTAGCCTAGAGACTCCTTTGGGTAGTGATGGGTGGGTTATAAATCCAACCTCCTCCTCCTCCTCCTCTTCTTCTTCGTCTTCTTCGTACTTCATGGACTTCATGCGTATTGGGAAATTTGCCCTGAATTCCAAATTGGCGGGGGCTGCTTGGGATGACTGGCCAGTAAAGGAGGGCACCCCCGAGACCCCTCGGCACCAAATATCTGCTTCCAAATCACATGGGATCCCGGCAGTTCAGTTTATACAACCATATAGTATGTAGTGGTGCAGAGAAGCCCTGTGAGTTCCCGTAGACCAGCGGAAGAACTTTCAAAGTTGCCACGTTTAGTTCTTGGCACCTCCGGGTGAAAAGAAGAACCAGTGGGGCGGAGAGAGACCCCTGCCAGTACGGTTACCAGCTATGGGTTGGGAGAAACCTGGAGATTTTGGGGGCGGAGCCTGGGGAGGGCGGGGTTTGGAGAGGGGAGGGGCCTCAGTGGGGTATCCAGCCGCAGAGTCCCACCCTCCAAGGAAGCCATTTTCTCCAGGGGAACTGATCTCTGTCGTCCGGAGATTGGTTGTAATTCCGGGAGATCCCCAGCCCTCACCTGGAGGTTGGCAGCTTTACTTGCCAGTGATTGTGGCGGGCTGGCTGGACCAGTGGTCTGACTCTTTAATATGGCAGCTTCAGATGTTTTTTTACAAAGGAGGACAACCTCACAGGCAAAGCTCCCTCTAAGCTGTGGAGCAAAAATTCTACTTTGCGAGCGACCGGCATTAAAGTTGTGAGCAAGCGATTTAACTGCTGCATAAATTAGTTTGCTCTGGAGCCCTCCTTCCTGAGCGAAGACAAGAAATGTGTGAGCTGGAGTCTAAAAACTGTGGGCTAGCTCACACTAACTCAGCTTAGAGGGAACACTTGCTCACAGGGCCTACCTCCCAGGTTGTCTGTTGTGGGGAGGGGAAGGGGAAGGAGTTTGTAAGCCGCTCTGAGACTCCGGCTGAAGGGCAGGGTATAAATCCAATCTCCTCCTCCTCCTCCTGAACATTCGGGGGAAATTGGCTTTTCCTTGGAAGGTTCTTTGGAGGGTCCTTCCATTGGCGGATTGGTCCCATCGGTCAGTTCTGGCCCTAGAATTTTGCCCCGTAGTCCCAGCCCGAGAGTGCATCTCAGAACCCGTTCCCAGAATAGTCTGCCCCGCTCAAGTTTTCCTTTGTGGACAAGTCAGTGCGGAAAGGGTACTCTGTGAGGTTGGGAAGGAAACTGTAAAGCCACCGTCCGACGCGACTCCATCTGGGATCCAAAAGCCTGTTTGTCTTAGCCATCTTTTGACCCGGGGGGATGTCGGGTGAGCTATACTCAGTGTTGCGCGCGGCCACGTTTGAGGTCCCCGGTGCTCTGAGACACTTGTTGTCGAGGAGATTGTGACGGAGAGAACATCTAATCAGCACCGGAGCAAAGCCCGGTCCTCCCGTTGGGATTTCAAAAGTTCAAGGAGGATGTTGACAAATTGGACAGAAGGGAATCCAGGCGCTTCCAAGTTTTCGGAAGGCGAAACAAGCCGACGTTCCTTCTAAGCGGCGGAGTCTTGTGAGCCAAAATTCTACTTTGTGAGGCTGTTGGCATTAAAGTGGTGAGCGAGCCATTTGGCTGCTGCAGAAATTAGTTTGCCCTGGAGCCCTCCTTCCTGAACAAAGGCAAAAAGGTGTGAGCCGGAGGCTAAAAAACTGTGAGCTGGCTCACACTCAACTCAGCTTAGAGGGAACACTGGTGTTTCACTTCGAAAGGGGGAGGATGGGAGGAGGGGGACCAAGACAATGGGGGGTTTGGAGCACCTTGCCTGTGATGGAAGGTTGAAGACTCTGGGACTTTTCAGTTTAGAAAAGAGACCACTAAGGCAAGGCATGATAGAGGTCGATAAAATTAAGCATGGAGTGGAGAGAGTTGACAGAGAGAAATTTCTGTCCCTCTCCCAAAATACTAGAAGTTGATGGCATTTAATGTACCTGATGGGCAGTAGGTGATGGGAAGTCAAAAGGAAATACCTCTTTACACAGAGAGTGGATATAATGTGGAACTTGCTGCCAGAGGATGTAGTGATGGCCATAGGGATAAACAGCTTGAAAAGGGGATCGGATACATTCATGGAGGAGAGGTCTATCAGTGGCTACTGGCCATGGTGACTGAGGGGAACCTCCACATTCAGAGGCAGTCAACCACTGAATCCCGGAGCCAGGAGACAACATCTGGGGAAGGCCTCGGCCTCTATGCCCTATTGTTGGCCCTCCAGAGGAACTAGTTGGCCAGTGTGTGAGACAGGAGGCTGGACTAGATGGACCCTCACTGATCTGATCCAGCAGGGCCCTTCTGATGTTCTTATCAGGGGAAGTCCTTGGCCTCTAAGCCCTTTTGTTGAACCTCCAGAAGAACTGGTTGGCCAGTATGTGAAACAGGATGCTGGAGTAGATGGACCCTCACTGGGCTGATCCAGCAGGGCTCTTCTGATGTTCTTATCCGGGGAAGGCCTCGGCTTCTCTACCCTGTTGTTGGCCCTCCAGAGGAACTGGTTGGCCACTGTGTGAGACGGGAGGCTGGAATGGATGGACTATTGGTCTAGTCCAACAGGAGTGTTATGTTGTTGTTCAGTTGCACAGTTGAGTCTGACTCTTCGCGACCCCATGGCCCACATCACGCCAGGCCCTCCTGTCTTCCATTGTGCTCCGGAGTTTGCTTAATTTCATGTTTGTTGCCTTGATAACACTGTCTGACCATCTCATCCTTGGCCGTCCCCTTCTTCAGCCTTCAGTCTTTCCCAGCATCATCGGGGTCTTCTCCAGCGAGGGCTCCCTTCTCATTTGGTTGCCAAAGGATTGGAGCTTCAGCTTCTGTCTCTGGCCTTCTAGGGAACAGTCAGGGTTGCTTTCCTTTAGGATCGACTGATTTGATCTCCTTGCAGTCCAGGGGACCCTCAAGAGTCTTCTCCAGCACCATAATTCAAAAGCATCTATTCTTCGGCGCTTGGCCTTCCCTATAGTCCAACTCTCACAGCCATACATGACTACTGGGAATACCATTGCTTTGACCATATGGACTTTTGTTGGCAGGGAGAGGTCTCTACTTTTTATTATGCCGTCTAGGTTTGCTGTCTTAGTACAGAAGAACTACAGGGAAAAAAAGGATTTTTGTCTGTCTCGTCTGGTGGAGTTGGCTTTTAGGAAAACAAACAACTCAGATACAGCCACGAGCACGAAACATACATCTGCTAGAATCCATTGTGGTGGTGGTGGTGGAGGAAAATGCTGTCAAGTCGTAGCTGACCGAAGGTGTCCCTGTTGGGTTTTGAAGGCAAGAGACGTTTGCCATTGCTTGCCTCTGTGTCACAACCCTGGTATTCCCTGCTGGTCTCCCATTCAAGTTCTAACCGGGGCTGACCCTGCTTGCCTCCCGAGATCTGCTGAGACCGGTCCATTCAAGTCAGGGCAGCTGTGATTGGCATCTGTGAATATACTGTTAATGGTATATATTTTATTTATTTTGTACCTTCTAAATTCAGCCATTCCTCCGAGGAGCTCGGGGTGACGTACATCTTTTCCCTTCCTCCATTTGATTGTTAAGGATGGCTCTGTGAGGGATGCTAGGCCGGAAGCGTGTAGCCAAGGTCACTCCGCAGACTCCACGGGTTATATCTGGGTCTCCCGGCTCCTAGTCTGACATCTTTGTATCGGAGCGCCGCACCGTAGCGTACATTAAAGTAGCGTAGGTATTGAGTGTAGCTTTTGCATATAAGCAGCACTGACTGTTAACCATTTGTGTGGCATAATCAGACTCGATCTGATTGAAGTCTTGTTGATTTCAGTGTTAAGACAGACATCTGTCGTCCCCCCCACCCGGAACGGATGGGGTGGGAGTTTAATCAGCTAATTACCGGCATTCTTTTTGGCTTCCATTTGCATTTCCAGCTCTTCAAGTATTCAGTCCTCGAGAGACTCGCGTCTGCCCAGAACTATCAAAATTAATATTGTACCCTGTAATGCATGTGGACCAGAAGCCAAAACCATTTGGCCTGGAAGTTAATTCCTTTCGAGTGCTATTAATAGGCGCCCGGTTTTCATCTCTGAAACGGCGTATTATGAATTTGCATATAATTTTCATGGACTCGGGTGCAGCTGATGAACACGGATTATCTTTGTTGTCATTGCTTGTCAAGTCACAGTGGACTTATGGCGGCCCCGTAGAATTTTCAAGGCAAGAGCCATCCAGAGGTATTTGTCACTGCCTGATTCTGTGTCACGGACCCTGGTATGCCTTGGGGGTCTCCCCCCCAAATACTAGCCAGGGATGACCTTGTTAAGCTTCCAAGATCTGACGAGGTTGGGCTGACCTGGGCTACCCAGGTCAGATGGTTTATCGACTCTGCCTTATTCTTCTTCAGACACTTTTGCTCTTGAATGTGTAAAGAATAAAAACACCATTGGCTCTTACAAAAAAATCCATAATCAGTGATCTACATGCTTTGAGAATGGGGAAGGCAGAATTCAGCAAGTAAGGTTTTGTATTCTGCGTTCCCGAGGGCAACTCCCCTCGGTCACGTTTCCAGATTTATCTTTGCATTTATGCGAGCCAGAAATGGGGAATGTGGCTAATTTCCCCACATTGTTGTAGGTCTTCGTTGAGAAATTTCAGTGTAGAATGAAATGCCATTTCGAATCAACGCTTCCTGTTTAGGATCATGGGTTGCACGCAAGACGTAGAGGTGTGTCCCTGCCACGGGTGGAGATCCCCTTGTCTTTGAGCTGAAGATGTTTCCGTACCTATCACTGATGGCTGGAACACGCTTGCTTACGTGATTGTCGGTGGTGACTCACTACAGAGCGCGTTTCTCCTCTTGGGACAGGGGTGGAGAGAATTAATTTGGAAACGAGTTTCCGCTCTATGGGAGACGGTGGTCAGAGTTCTTATTTCTCGGCTCCCAAGATCGTGTTTGGTTTTGTCCACGGAGCGCCACCTTTTTATGGAGGAAATTTCGACACCAACGCCAAAGGCGACCGCGAGAAATCTCTTTAGCTCTTGGCCAATGGGGTCGTCAAAATCGAGTCCAATCAGGTGCCGGGAATGAGATCACAAGCCCACAGTTGGAGATGAAGGCACAGTCAATTCACGGTTATCTCTGATGCAGCAGGCCCCATTTCTGATCCTGCTTGCGTCAATGTTAATCGGGTGTAAGCCCTCGGTGCCTTTGTGGATTAATGTTGGAAGTATACCAGTATCGGAGGACTCTCCCCCACCCCCAGTTGCTTTGTCCTTTTGGCGCGAGTGCATTTGGGCGGTAGGTGACCCTGGGCAGCCGCCTAAGTTAGTCATCAGATCAGCTCTCCATTCCGTGAGTTGCCTCGGTGCATGCGCCTTGTGTTCACCGACGGCAGGGAAGTCAGCAGAGGTCCTGATCTGAGATAAGGAAGGACCCGTCAGATAAGAAAAGGGTCTTGGAGAAAAGGGTTGAGCGAACACAGAGTTCCTGGGACATAGGCTGGTTTAATGGTTAAAGCCGAGGAGACATACTTCCCGGGACGTGCCTCAAGGTAGGATGGTCTCTTCATCTGTGGAGCCACACCAACCAGGCCATGTGCCAGCAGCGAGAGGCAGAGGTGCTTATAGAATTAAAAGCTCTTGCTGATCCGTTCCAGCCAGCCAAGGTATGCTTGGTGAGGCAGAAATCCCTGGGGGGGGGGTCACTAGCCCATCTGAACAGTGCTATCAGTCAGGTATCAAGTGTGCGGAAAAGTTGTCTTCCGAGGAAATTGTATTGGATGCAATTGCTGCCGTGTGTGCTAGATCTCTCCCTACTTGAGTTCTGGAGTTGGAAGCATCCTTTGAGGCTATTGGATCCAACCCCCCCTACTCAAATCAGGAGATCTAAAGCTCAAGCATCCCTGATAGATGGCTGTCTAACCTCTGGCTGAAGACCTCAAGCGAGAACCCCCTTGGCCCGATAACTGGCTCCATGTTTTCCTCTAACATTTGACCAAGATCTGGGAGAGAAACAGGAAAAGCCATAAGAATGGACACATTTTCTAAAAAATCAGATAAGGTTCCCAGGTCGCAAGGAGGAGCTAGCTTTGAAAAGGCTGCCGAATCTAAGGGACGAAGACGCGGATAGGGTCCTATGTGGCCATAACGGAAACATCCCAGTAATAATTCAGCAGATGACAAAGACGAGACCAGCTAATGTTTCTTTGTAACTTAAAAGGGGTGTTTTTTTTGGTGTTTTTAAATATCACTTCCGGTTTATCTCAATACAAGATCAACGAAAAAAATTAATAAAAACAATGAAAACGGCCACGTAGCATACCGAGACCAACAAAGAGGACTTATATGTGCTGTCATAATCCCAACATTCCAAAATTCTCACACACATTTCACAGGAGAGGAGATTAGTTATGTTAAAAATGTAACCATCGGCTTTCGTATTGCACATGCCGTTATATGAAATGTTGTTAACTTTACGAGTTCCGAAAGGGGGAGCGAAGTATCGAATCGCTCCGATCTTCCTGGGGGATTTCTTAAAACTGCCATAATATATCAGGGGCGTCTATCATTAGAGTGAGGACAACGTAATAATAAATGATCAACAGTCTCAGCCTTTCCTTAAAAAATCAAGAAGTGAAAACAAGGAAAGAATAGGGGAAGTGGAGGGCACACCTTATCCGAGCGACACCCGTCTCTCTGCCCTAAACCGGGTAGTATTAGCAAAATGCAAACTGCAGTCAAATTGTGCCCGTGATTGCTTCTTTGAATGCCACGATCCACCCTCCGTGCCAAGGATAAATCCCTTCGGTGCAGGGCGGGGAGGCCAGAATCCTTTCCCCCGGGGCAAGATCTAGATCGCTCAGGTAAGATTCCATTCCTAAAAAGACTACGGGAAGTGCCACATTGAGCTGGACAAACTGCCTGGGTATCCTCAAATCATACCTTGACAGTAGCCGACAGAACCGAAAGATGTCTTCCGGGTAGGCAGCAGAAGAGGAAACTGGGTTTGGAATGCTGTGGACAATGCCGGTCTCAAACAGGATATCGGAGCTCAGGAAAAGGTGCAGGAAAGGAGAGCCAAGATGATCAAGGGGGTTGAGCATCTTCCCTGTGGGGGGAGGCTGTAGAATTTGGGCAAGGGAGGCATGTTAGATATTTATGAAATTATGCACATGGTGCAGGAAGCTAATAGAAGATATTTCCTCCCTCTCCCGTCTTGCCAGAACCTGGGCAATAAATTGAGGACAATATTCCTTTCACAGATAGGATTTGTACCTGCCCATTAAGGGAGGGTGAGACTACAGAGCACATGTTTTTTTAATATGCCCGTATTATTAGGTGGTGTGTAATAAGATCATCACTTCGTTGACTGAATAAATTCCAGGCCTTTCTGAAAAAACTAGACTCGAGTTTCTTCCATCTGATAGAAATCCCAAGATCATCTACCGAGTGCCGGTTTCTGTTAGGCGATACTCAGGTTACGGAAATTTTATGGCAGTTAGGTAGTTAACGGTAGTTAGACATTAGATTAAATTTTAATCTGCTTTGAATGTCTTATTGATGTACTTTAAATTTTGGAATATTGTAAAGGTGTGCGTCTTTTTTGTGTGTGACTGGTCTAAGGGACTGTGACAATAAACTGAACCCAACTGAACTGAATTGATAGAGGACAAGAGAAAATGGAAGACTTCACTCAAAGAGTGATTGGAACTCAGTGCCACAGGATGCCGTCATGGCCACCAGGGTAGTAGGCTTTAAAGAGGAATTACACAAATTCATGGAGGAGAGAGGTCCATCAAGGGTTATTTGCCACAAGGACTAAATGGAACCTCCAGAGGCAGTAACCCTCCTAGGTAAAGGTCTCCTTTGCTCAAAAGCCAGTCGAATCTGACCCTAGGGGTGCGGTGCTCATCTCCGTTTCCAAGCCAAAGAGCCAGCGCTGTCCAAAGACATTTCCGTGGTCATGCGGCCAGCATGACTAGATGCCGAGGCGCACGGAACGCTGTTACCTTCCCACCAAGGCGGTACCTATTTATCTACTGGCAGGTTATTGCTTTCGAACAGCTAGGTTGGCAGGAGCTGGGGCCAGAGACGGGAGCTCGCTCCGTCACGCGGCACTCGGGTCTCGGACTGCTGAACTACCGACCGTCCAGTCTGCAGTTCAGCGTCTTAACCACTGAGCTACCGCCGCCCCCAGTAACCCTTTTAAGTCACAGTAAAAAAGAAGGGGACGCTTTGGCCTCTGTGCCCAGCTTTTGGGTTTTCTGGGGGGCATTAAGTTAGCCTCCATGGGGAGTAGGTGCTGGACTACATGGACCGTTGGTGTGATCCAGCACAGTTGCTCTTATGTTCTTAAGACCAGTGGGAGTCAGTACAAAAATGTCTCGTGGATGCGTGGGGTGTTTCCCTCTCCTTTCTCCAGTAAAAGTTTGATGTGGGAAGAGCCAAACAAAGGCCCCAAGTTAACATAAGCTGATTTGATTTATAATTAAGGTATAAGGTATGTTGGTGCCCCTGGTCTGCAACATCGGATCTTGCAAGCTAAGCCGTCTCAGACCTGGTTAGCACTTTGATGGGAGTCCACGGTTGTGACACACAGGAAGGCAATAGCAAATACTGTGTACCGTTCTGGTCTGGTGTAGTGTAGTACACAGTTTGGTGTCGTGGTTAAGTGCGCGGACCTTAATCTGGAAGAACCGGGTTCGATTCCCCACTCCTCCACAGGCAGCTGCTGGTGTGATCTTCGGTCAGTCACAAGTTGTCTCAGAGCTGTTCTCTCAAGGGCAGTCCACGAAAGAGCTCTCTCAGCCCCACCTACCTCACAGGGTGTCTGTTGTGGGGAGGGGAGGGGAAGGGAGTTTGTGAGCCGCTCTGAGATTCCTTCGGGTAGTGAAGGGCAGGGTGTAAGTCCAATCTCTTCTTTTCTTCTTCTCTTCTTCTGGTCACAATATCTCAAAAAGGACATTGCAGAGCTGGGAAAAGTGCAGAGGAGGGCAACCAAGATGATGAGGGAAATAGAGCACCTTCCCTCAGAGGGACGGCTGAGGAGTCTCTGGGACTTCTCAGTTTAGAAAAGGGGCTAAGCGGGGACATGATAAGAGGCTGATAAAATTATGTATGGGGTGGAGAGAACTGACAAAATGAACTTTTTCTCCCTCTCCCGAAAGATTAGAACCCCAGGGCATCCAAGGAAGCTGATGGGCAGTAGGGTTCAGGATGGACAAAAGGAAATACCACTTTACACCGAAAGTGATTAAAATGTGGGATTCACTGCCAGAGGATGTCACGATGGCCGGAGGAATGAACAGCTTTCAAAGGGGATTAGATAAGTTCCTGCAGAATAAGTCTATTGGTGGCTACTAGCCACAGTGACTGAGGGGAGCCTCCACATTCAGAGGCACTAATCCTCTGAATCCCAGAGCCAGGAGGCAACATCTGAGGAAGGTCTCGGCCTCTGTGCCCTGTTGTTGGCCCTCCAGGGGATCTGGTTGGCCATTGTGTGAGAAAGGAAGCAGGACTTGATGGACCGTCAGTCTGATCCAGCAGGGCTCTTTCTTACGTGAGCTGTCCTGACCTCGGGTAGGCCGTTCCATAAGGTGGGGACCACAGCAGAGAAAGCACAGGTACCTTCCTTGCAGTTTGTCGTCGGCAAAGTCCTGCCGTAAATTCCCAGGACTGGGAAACGGGTGGTTTAGTGTTCCGGCCCGAAATTTCGCGAACAAAGTTCTGTTTACGGCAGAATGCTTCGGCGCGCCAAAAAGCCCACCTCCCACCTGTGCCGTCGCAGCCCAAACGCAGAGTGACGTCCTCGGTGAGAACTGGGCCTTTGAATCGCTTGGCTTTGCAGAGGCCAAAGGAGCTTTGCCATCCCAGAGGGCTGCCCGATACCCTCTGAATAGTGTTGCCCCGAACCCAGACAAAAAAGCCGTGGGAAGGCACTCCCCAAAAACGGGGCTCTGAGGTTGCCGAAACCGTCCACCTTTGATTCTGGAGCCCAGGGGCACCTGGGCTTTACTCAGAGAGCCCCCCTCCCCCACTCCTGACCAGTGTTCCCGCTAAGCTGAGTGAGTGTGAGCTAGCTCACAGTTCTTTAGCCTCTGGCTCACGCATTTTCGTCTCAGCTCAGGAAGGAGGGCTCCAGAGCAAAGTAATTGATGCAGCAGCCAAGTCGCTCGCTCATAACTTTAATGTCAGTGGCTCAGAGAGTAGAATTTCTGCTCCCAGGACTCCACAGCTGAGAGGGAGGCATTTGTTCCCGACAGACAGCGATTTGCAGCGAGATTTAATCTTTCATTTCCATCAAGTCAAAAGCAGCCACTTGACTCCCCCTGCCGCACGTCCCCTTCGGCAGCATTTAGAGGGATTTGATAGTCAAACGCGGATGCCTCCAGAGGAACTATGCAAATCAGGGGGAGGGAGGGCCCGGCTGACCCAGATTCTGCCAGCTCCAGAGTTCAGGCGGGTACCCTCGGCTCAGGGTTACCAACCCTCAGGCGGTGCCTGGAGATGTCCCGCTATTACGATCGATCTCCTGACAAACGAGATCGGTTCCCCTGGAGAAAAACAGGTGCTTTGAAGGGTGGACTCTGTAGCATTATAAGAACATCAGAAGAGCCCTGCTGGATCAGACCAGTGAGGGTCCATCTAGTCCAGCATCCTGTCTCACACAGTGGCCAACCAGTTCTTCTGGAGGGCCAACAACAGGGCAGAGAGGCCAAGGCCTTCATTAAGAACATCAGAAGAGCCCTGCTGGGTCAGACCTGTGAGGGTCCATCCAGTCCAGCATCCTGTCTCACACAATGGCCAACCAGTTCCTCTGGAGGGCCAACAACAGGGCAGAGAGACCGAGGCCTTCCCCTGTTAAGAACCTCAGAAGAGCCCTGCTGGATCAGACCAGTGAGGGTCCATCTAGTCCAGCATCCTGTCTCACACAGTGGCCAACCAGTTCCTCTGGAGGGCCAACAACAGGGCAGAGAGGCTGAGGCCTTCCCCTGTTAAGAACCTCAGAAGAGCCCTGCTGGGTCAGACCAGTGAGGGTCCATCTAGTCTAGCATCCTGGAATGATAAACATCTATATTTGGACTTTCCACTGGTTAAGGGATTTGACTTGGGACTTTTTCTGAAGGTGTATTAATAGGGCTGTTTTTGTATTCGGGCCGCGTGCTTTTGAGTTTCTGACGACTACATTGTATTTTCGAAAAACGTCTCAATTTATATAGGATTAGATTATGATACTCATGGATTGCTGAATATATTTTTTCATTGTTTGTGCACGGTTTGATCTTTTGTACTGCCCTCCAGGTGCACCTGGAGATCTTCTGCTATTACAATTGATCTTCAGATGGCCAAGATCAGCTCCCCCGGAGAAAATGGCCGCTTTGGAGGTTGGACTTTGGGACACTGTGCCCCGCTGAGGTCTCCCCCCCCCCAAACCCCACCCTCCCTAGGTTCCATCCCCGAAATCTCTCAAGTATTTCTCAGCCCAGAGCTGGCAAATCTTATGTACAAGAACCTGTCAGTTGAAGCCGTCAGGGCTGGCGTATCATGGAAAATGTGGGTAGGCATCTACTGAGATGTGCATCCTGGAAGAGGGCCCTGAACGCAGTGGAAATGTTAGACTGATGTCCCTCGAGCAGAGATATCAAACTCGTTTGTTACAAGGGCCAGCTCTGACGTAAATGTCACTTGGTTGGGCCGGATGATGTGTGCCATAAAACCTAACGCCAAGTACCAGAGATACAGACTTTATAAAGGACACAGGCAAACCCGGTTAGCAGTATTATCTTTTACTCACAACGCAAACAAAAGCAATTGATTCCTAGCAGTAAAAGCGATTGATTTACTGGAGAGCCCACGGAACAACTCATAAATGTATTGAATCATATGCAAGACTAGGTTTTTTCCCCCAAGGGATACCATAAAAGGGGGAGTATCCTGTATTTTCATACATACCAGTTGCTTGCGGGCCGGGTAAGAGCCCTAGACGGGTCGGTTCCGGCACCCAAGCCTTCTGTTTGACACTGCTGGTCTAGAGGAAGGAGGGAAAGCAGGGAGGGTTTGGGGATGGAGCCTGGGAAGGACTGGGACCTCAGTGGGGTACAATGCTACAGAGTCCCCCCTCCAAAGCAGCCATTTCCTCCAGGGGAACTGATCTCTGTAGTCTGGAGATGAGCTGTAATTCCAGGGGATCCCCAGGTCCCACCTGGAGGCTGGCATCCCTCTAGGTAAAGGTTTCCCTCGCTCGAAAGCCAGTCGAATCCGACTCTAGGGATGCGGTGCTCATCTCCGTTCCCAAGCCGAAGAGCCAGCGCTGTCCGAAGATGTTTCCGTGGTCATGTGGCCGGCATGACTAGACGCCAAGGTGCATGGAATGCTCTTACCTTCCCACCAAAGTGGTACCTATTTATCTTCCTGCAGTTTCTTGCTTTCGAATTGCTAGGTTGGCAGGAGCTGGGACCAGAGACGGGAGCTCACTCCGTCACGCGGCACTCTCGGGTCTCGAACTGCCAAACTACCGACCTTCCGGTGTGCAGCTCAGCATCTTAACCACCTGAGCCCTGGCATCCCTCGAAGTTAGCCCCAATTTCTGACTGCACCACCGTTCCATCAGGATGTTAACATCTCCTACCGTGCTGTGGAGGATTTGCTGACGTTTTAGCCAAGATAAAAAATGCACAAGATACGAGTTCGAGGTCGTGGCTCTTAATCATCGTTCTGATTGGTTCTCAGATCCAGGTTGACCACCGCAGCCCCTCCGTGCTTGGCGAGCGGAGCCCCCGAGACCGGCCCCCATGGATGAATGGGAAGCCCCCCAGTGGAAGAAGGAAATCGAAAGCCTTAAGTACCAGCTGGCTTACAAGCGGGAAATGTCTTCCAAAACCATCCCCGAGTGAGTCCGCCTACAAGTCCCCTCCTCTCCTCCCTGTTTCTTCCTTGGGGGGGGGGCAGTAACTCCCCTCCCCTTTCCTATTAATGGGGCTTGTTATCTTCCACAAAATCATGGGAGGGATAGCGTAGGACATGGTAGTACTGGGTGCAATTGTAGCTCTTGGAGAGTACTTCTGCTTTCCTTAAACATAAACTCTCCGCAAGTTTCTAGCCCTCATGGGTGCAAAGACCTGGTTAAAATCTGCTCAGGCTAGAGAGAGGCTCGGTCAGAGTTCAAAGGAGTTCAGTTCTTTGCATATCCCCTTGTTCTTTCCCAGTTTGGTGTAGGGGTCAAGTGCATGGACTCTAATTTAGGAGAACCGGGTTTGATTCCCCATCCCTCCACATGCAGCTGCTGGCGTGGCCTTGGGTCAGTCACAAGTTCTCTCAGAGCTGTTCTCTCAAGAGCAGTCCTCCAAGGAGCTCCCTCAGCCCCACCTACCTCACGGGGTGACTGTTGTGGGGAGGGGAAGGAGATTGTAAGCCGCTCTGAGACTCTGAGTGAAGGGCGGGGTATAAATCCAATCTCTCCTTCTCTTGGAGAGAAATTCTGCTTTCATTAACTGTAAACTTTCTGCAAGTTTCTAGCCCTCATGGGTGCAAAGATCACTTTGCATTGGAGTAGGCAAGACCTGGTAAAAATCTTCACAAACTAGACACAGGCTCGGTCAGAGCTCCAAGGAGTTCAGTTCTCTGCATACCTCCTGCCCTTTCCTGTCTAGAAGAGGAACGTTAGCTAGTTTACAGAGGTGAGGACATTCCTTGTGTCTTCGTGTAGCTCAGAGCTCATGTGACTTTGTGTATCTAGGACAGTTGTAATGGGTCAAGTCCAGGGTCTCTGTAGGCTGTCTTGTTAGTTATACCTGCCAAGTGAGGTGTCCTAAGTCAGACTTTCTTGCCCTCGGGGTCGCCATATAATTTGGATCCCCTCGGATCGGTTCCGCCAACCACGGCGGCTTATTTACAGCTGACCTTTTTCACTGAGACACGAGGTGGACGGGAAGATTAGAAAACTTGTAAAAGAACTTTTTATTAATAGTTTAACACTGAATACAACAGAACCGTAACATCAAAATGCAGTTTAAAAGTCAATAAGGTACATAACACATAACCACTCGGTCCAACGATGCTAACAGTATAATAGGCAGTATTGAAGTGATTTTTTTTTTTGAGGTAGAGGCCAGTAACTGTAAATAAAGTTGTTATATAATGAAGATCTCGAAGATCACATACGGAGTCACGCGACCAGACATTGCAAGGGGCGAGATGGAAAAAAATGTAAAGATAAAATCAGTTTTAGATATGTAGGATTGTCAGGCTGCAGGTCCGTTAATAGCAATGCATTCCATAAATGGGAACCATTTGTGTGTGAAAGTGGAGGGTTAACTATGAAGATAGGTTAAAATGCTTGGGGCTCTTCAGCTTGGAGAAGCGTCGGCTGAGGGGTGACATGATCGAGGTTTATAAGATTATGAATGGGATTGAGCAGGTTGAGAAAGAAGTACTTTTCTCCCTTTCTCACAATACAAGAACTCGTGGGCACTCCATGAAATTGCTGAGCAGTCGGGTTAGAACAGATAAAAGGAAATACTTCTTCACCCAAAGAGTGATTAACATGTGGAGTTCACTGCCACAGGAGGTGGTGGCAGCTACAAGCATGGACAGTTTCAAGAGGGAATTAGATAAACATGGAGCAGAAGTCCATCAGTGGCTATTAGCCACAGGGTATAGATGGGAATTCTCAGTCTGGGGCAGGTGATGCACTCTATTCTTGGTGCTGGGGGGGGCGACAGTGGGAGGGCTTCTAGTGTCCTGGCCCCACTGCTGGACCTCCTGATGGCACCTGGTATATTTTGGCCGCTGTGTGACAGAGTGTTGGACTAGATGGGCCATTGGCCTGATTCAACATTGGCTTCTCTTATGTTCTTATGTTTTAACTGATATCCTTCTGTCTCTCTTTGTTTAAATCCCCCCCGCCCCACGCACTCGTAGAATCATAGTTGGAAGGGACCTCCAGGGTCTTGGTGCAATTGTGTGTCTTGGTACAATTTTGTAAAAAACCCGTAAAGCCGGTAAACGAAGCCCGTCTTGGTTTTCCTTTTCTTCCCTTCCAGATTCCTTAAGTGGATAGAAGACGGCATTCCGAATGATCCGTTCCTGAACCCAGAACTGATGAAGAACAACCCCTGGGTGGAGAAAGGAAAATGCACCCTCCTCTAACCCCCGACACCCCCACCCCCGAAAATGATTTCCCGTTGATGCTCGAGCGTGCATAAAGGTGGAATCGCCCGCTGCCCGGTTGTCGCTGGCTTTCCTCTAGAGCTAAACTTGATTTCCCCTTCCTCCTTTGCGAGGGTGGCTGAGACTTCTCCCCCTCCCCAAATCCTCAGGAATGGGGCTGAGCTTTTGGGGACGAGAGGGGTGCATCTGGGACTCCCCCCCCCATCCTGAGCGCTGTAGCAGACAGTATGGTGGGGGAATCCTGGCGCATCTTCTCTCGGGATGACATCATTGTCTATAAATGGAAAGGGGGGAGGAGTCCGCAAGCTGGGGATTCCCTTCTTGGTACCGCCGGCCCGCCTGTCATCTTGACGGAGAAATCGGCAACGAGAAACAAAATAGTGCAATCCTGAACCGAACCGGTAGTTGCAAGATCTTCCCCTTTCCTGTAAGCCCTGTTTTCTCTGACTCGCTTTCTCTCTCTTCGGGGGAAACTTGTAAAGGAACTCGAGACTTTTATAACACATCGCAATGATTTTCAGTACTTTTTTTTTCTTTCTCTCTCTTTTGTATCTCGTAGGATTATACACGTTTGCAGTTTTAAAAAAAGGCCAAAAGCCGAGGGGGAAAGTGACACGTTTATAAACTGAATAAAGAAAGCAATACGACACGTGTGTTTCCGCTTTATTATTTTTACAAAAAGGAGAGAGAGAGGGGATTAGCTACAAAAGGGAGCGAGATTATCGTCCACTTTCCCTTGCCGCGGTGCCAAAACATCTGGGTTTTCTTTCGGAGGAGTGGGCTGTATATACACACCGGAGTGTTCTACCGCTAGAGCAAATCCTTAATGTAAATATTTCTCCGGACGGCGTTGGAGACGCCTTCGTTAAACCGGAACCAGACGTCGCTCTGTCCAACGGCCCTCCCGACTCGTTTCTCGGTCGTGTTTTTTTCAGGCACTGGGTTGTCTGCTGGAAGGAGGAGAAACTTGTTTTCAAGGGGCAACTTCTGTTGTACAGAACAACAGACGAAGGAAGGAAAGAACAGCACAGGCCAGGGCTGTAGGCAGGGACATTTGTAACCAAACAGTGCAAGGTCTGTTCTCAATTTAGGCACAATGATATTCCAAACTGGAGCTGCTGAGCTAATCGCTGTTTTGGTAATAACTATCCTTATAGGTAAAGGTAAAGATTTCCCTTGCTCAAAAGCCAGTCGAAGCCGACTCTAGGGTTGCAGTGCTCATCTCCGTTTCCAAGCCGAAGAGCCAGTGCTGTCCGAAGACGTTTCCGTGGTCATGTGGCTGGCATGACTAAACGCCAAGGTGCACGGAACGCTGTTACCTTCCCACCGAAGTGGTACCTATTTATCTACTTGCAATTTCCTGCTTTCAAACTGCTAGGTCGGCGGGAGCTGGTGCCAGAGATGGGAGCTCATTCCGCCATGCGGCACTCGTGTCTCGAACTGCTGAACTACCGACCTACCGGTCTGCAGTTCAGCGTCTTAACTGACCACTGATTTAGAGCCAAAAGTCTCACCTGCGAGCTCGAAGACTCTCTATACTACAGCCAGACTACAGATAACTGTTCTGTGTAATTGTATTGATAGCGTCTCCAACGCGGTGCCCAAGGGCACCATTGCACCCCACTGGCATCTTTTCTGGCACCCACCAAGTGTTTTTAGGAAGTGGGTGGGGCCAGGCAGGGCTTTTCCCAACAGGGCTTCTGATTGGTTGTGCAGGTCTTTAAAAAAGCGTTGATTAGCCAGCAGCTCCTACCACAGCACCAGGATCTACACGGTGTGACTGAAGTTACGCTGCGGCAGCCATTTTGTGGCTGGCCCTGCCTCCTGTGGCGGCCATTTTGCGGCTGCGCCCACCAGGCCAAGTCAGAATTCCAGATGGGCCCACGGGCTCAAAAAGGTTGGGGATCCCTGGCTGACGGAGCCAACACAAATCTTGGGATTCACGTTCCCTGAAGGGCTAGAGAATCTCTAAACTTATTACCAGCTAACTCTTGTCGTTTCTGCAAAAGGGGGTTCCATATTTGCAGGACCCTTAAAACTGGCCACACGTTGAGGAAGCGTCCACTCTCCACAGATCTGGGTTTTTTTTCCCTTCATTGCGAGAGGTTCTGAGCAATACAGGCCGACGTTGCACCCCTTTCCCAAACACACCTTACCTGTCGAAGGAGACGCTTTCTTCTTGACAATTACACGGCCGAAGAAATCGGTTTCCGGCTGTGGAAAGGAAGAGAGGCCATGAGGAGGAGGGGGGCTTCAAAGGGGTGAGCATAATTTTTTGGCCACGTCTGGGTCTCCGGCTGCTTTTGTGGGTTCCTATTTGTGTACCAAAAAGTGGGCGGAGGGAGGCTGTGGCGTGCCCACTTCTGGGGCAGTGTTTCCTCCCCGCACAGTTTGAGGAGGCTCCGTTTGGCTCCTTCCACGAGTCCCGGTGTCCCTTTAGGCAGGTGGACTCAAGCAGGTCAGCCCTGATTCTTGAGCTTAGCCACCCCATGTAGATTTAGAAGACAAAGAAGAAATTGGATTCCTACCCCGCCCTTCACTACCCGAAGGAGTCTCAGAGCAGCTTACAAACTCCTTTCCCTTCCCCTCCCCACAACAGATACCTTGTGAGGTACGTGGGGCTGAGAGAGCTCTCCCGAGGACTGCCCTTGAGAGAACAGCTCTGAGAGAACTTGTGACTGACCCAAGGTCACGCCAGCAGCTGCATGTGGAGGAGGAGTGGGGAATCAAACTCGGTTCTCCTAGATTAGAGTCCACGTTCCTAACCACTACACCAAACTGGCTCTCTGGTAGTGAAGGGTGGGGTATAAATCCAATCTCCTCTTCTCTCTTCTTCTATTGCGGGAGGTGGAGCCAACCACAAAATGTCAGGGGGTGAGATTACGCAGCTAGATCAAGATGGGCGGCTGTGCTAGTCTGTCTGTAGCAGTGGAAACCAGCAAGTGTCCGGTAGCACCTTAAAGACCAACAAAATTTGTGGCAGGCTTTCTCCGTTGAGTCTCTGCTGACTTCTTCCGATCGTACATAAGAACGTAAGAGAAGCCAATGTTGAATCAGGCCAATGGCCCATCTAGTCCAACACTGTCACACAGCGGCCAAAAATACCAGGTGCCATCAGGAGGTCCAGCAGTGGGGCCAGGACACCAGAAGCCCTCCCACTGCTGCCCCCTCCAGCACCAAGAATAGAGTGCATCACCTGCCCCAGACTGAGAGCTCCCATCTATACCCTGTGGCTTAGCCACTGATGGACTTCTGCTCCATATGTTTATCTAATTCCCGCTTGAAACTGTCCATGCTTGTAGCTGCCACCACCTCCTGTTTCAGGTGGAAGTGCTGTTTAACAGGATGTGTTTTTTTTCCCAGAATGGACGTATTGTTCTAAAATATTTTCATGTCTCTACACAAGCAGGGCTTTTTTCCCCCTGAGGGAATGCGGTTCCGGAACCTCTTTGGCAAAATCCTTTAAAACGTGTCTAAACATATGTGAGTTTTCAGTATACAGACTGAAAACTTCATTTCCCTCTTAAGAGTTCTGGCACCTCCCCCTTCCCCCCTGCAAGCCCTGTACACAAGAATATGTTTTGAGCTAGCCAAGAAACACTCATACGGCAAATCTCCAGTGTCCAGTCATAGGAACACAGAGCTGGAAGGGTCCTCAAGGAGCCAGTTTGGTTAGTGGTTAAGAGCTAATCTGGGAGAACTGGGTTTGATTCCCCCACTCCTCCACACGCAGCTGCCGGTGTGACCTTGGGTCAGTCACAAGTTCTGTCAGAGCTGGTCTCTCAAGGGCAGTCCTCGAGAGAGCTCTCTCAGCCCCACCTGCCTCGCAGGGTGTCTGTTGTGGGGAAGGGAAGGTGATTGTAAGCCGGTCTGAGACTTCTTCGGACAGTGAAGGGCGGGGTATAAATCCAATCTCTTCTCTCTTCTTCTTCAATGCAGGGAATTCACAACTATCTCTCCTCCCCCACTCCCCCAGGGACCCCCGCTGTATGCCCAGAGGAAAGCAAAAAACCTCCAGGAATACTGGGCCTATCTGGCCTGGAGGAAAATTCTTTCCTGACTCCAAAGTGGTGATTGGCATTACCCTGGGCGTAAAAGAGAGGCCCACAAGAACTGAGCACTGGATCACCCCCTTCAGGAACGGGCAGAAACTATATTTGCTCCCTGGGCTCTTTGTGTAGCAGGAACTCCTTTGCAAATTAGGCCACGCACCCCTCATGTAGCCAATCCTCCAAGAGCTTACAGAGCTCTTCTTACAGGGGGCTGCTGTAAGCTCTTGGAGGATTGGCTACATTAGGGGGTGTGTCGCCTAGTAGGCAGAGGAGTTCCTGCTACAAAAAGAGCCCTGTTTGCTCCACTCACTTCTTAAAGGCATTTGGCGGTACTCCCTCTGAGCTGTGGAGTCTGGTGAGCAAAAATTCTACTTGGTGAGCGGCTGGCATTAAAGTTGTGAGCGAGCGATTGGGCTACTGCATAAATTGGTTTGTTCTGGAGCCCTCCTCCCTGAGCTAAGACAAAAAACTGTGTGCCGGAGGCTAAAAAACACTGAGCCAGCTCACACGAAACTCGGCTTAGAGGGAACACTGATGGGCACCACATATTGTGGACCCTGGGACTAGCCCAGTGGCCCCAAATCACCACACTACGGCTCATTACCTTCTCCTCAAACGTGGCTCTCTTCACAATCTTCTCCAGCCGTTGCTCGTGGTTCCGCACCCGGGACTCGGCGCCAGGTTTCTGGTCCCCTTCCCTGGCCGGCTGACTCACTGCCGACTCCTAAGGGAGGAGAGAAAGATGTCTACAAAGAGAAGCCCCCGGAGAGGACAAGAGGCTACCGTTGCCCGTCTTCCGTCCTCCAGCACAAAGAAAGAGCTAGAAACACAGGCATAGAAAGATACATCCGTGCGCCATTAAAGCACACTGAGCTTTTCATTAAAACCAAAGGAATAAATGCCATTTTCTACATTTCTCTACTGCTTTCACAGTCTGCCTAGCAAATGCCCGCGAGTCCCCCGAATTGCAATCGCTTGGCGAGTTCCCCCCGGCGAAACCGACGCTCTCCGTACAGGTTTTCCTACTTGTTTGATCTTGGCTACGGAGACGGGCTCTCTCTCCCCACCCCTCTTATTATTCCCTCACCAGCCGGCCCGTTTTAAAGCTGATTAAAGCTTTGCTTCTCGGCCTACTTAACTCGGAAACGAGTGCCGCTGGACGCAAGGGGGACGAACTTCCCAGAAAAGCAGCAGGCTATATAAAACCATGCGCTCCCCCTGCCGCCCCCCCCCCCCAAAGCGCCATTGACCTAATACTGTGTGGTTTAAAGATCTGGTGTGAAGCAGGGAAATGCTGCCCTCTTGTGCACCATATAGCACTTAACATCGCACAAGGCTCCAGAGATTTCTCAAATGTGCACCAGTACTCAATACATGAAATACATGAACTACAATCCATAGGCTGCAGATTTAAAGCAATCCCTGACGTTCACGATTTGACACTCTCAGAAAAAAGAGACTTCACAAATTCTAAATTTTACAATTTCAGTGGACTTCAAATGACCATGTAGGTCATTTGATTCATGTAGGAGCTACTAGCCATGGTGACCGAGGGGAACCTCCACATTCAGGGGCACTAATCCTTTGAATCCCAGTGCCAGGAGGCAACATCAGGGGAAGACCTCGGCCTCCCTGCCCTGTTGCTGGCCCTCCAGAGGAACTGGCTGGCCACTTGTGTGAGATGGGATTGCTGGACTGGATGGACCCTCACCGGTCTGATCCAGCAGGGCTCTTCTGAGGTTCTTCTCAGGGGAAGGCCTCAGCCTCTCTGCCCTGTTGCTGGCCCTCCAGAGGAACTGGCTGGCCACTGTGCGAGACAGGAGGCTGAACTAGATGGACCCTCCCTGGTCTGATCCAGCAGGGCTCTTCTGTGGTTCTTATGAAGGCCTCAGCCTCCCTGCCCTGTTGTTGGCCCTCCAGAGGAACTGGTTGGCCATTGTGTGCGACAGGATGCTGGACTGGATGGACCCTCACAGGTCTGACCCAGCAGGGCTCTTCTGGTCTGGGGAAGGCCTCGGCCTCTATGCCATATTGTCGGCCCTTCAGAGGAACTTGTTGGCCACTGAGACAGGATGTTGGACAAGATGAGCTATTGGACTGATCCAGCAGGGCTCTTCTGATGTTCTTTTGGAGGAGTGAAGAATGATAAAAGACATCTCCGGTCTTAATTCAGTGACAGAGAAGAGCCAGGTTGGCGGCCTGTGTTCCAGAACACTGCTTTAAATACCCATAGTGCTTTGCAGGATCCGGCCTCAGTCAAGCCCTGGCCAGAAGAGGCCGAGGAACAGGTGGGGGCTCTTGCCCTCCGGGACTTTTAAAACCTGGGCTAAACAGATAGGCTTCCTAGGAAGGGTTGTGGCTCAGTGGCGGAATGTCTGCTTAGCATACAGAAGGTCCCAGGTTCAACCCCCCACATCTCCAACCAGTATGTACGGCCAGCTCGCTTCTATGTTCCCCGTGAGACTGGGCAGAGCGGCACCCAGCTACGGGTTTGTTTTAAGCCCTTGCTACTGCCGCCGGAGGATTACCTGCTTGGAGTTGCGTGCCTTCAGCGCGGCCTCCGTCCGCCTCATCTTCTCCAGCTCGATTTCCCTCGCGATGAGCTGCTTGGCCTGGTAAGTCAGCGGCTTCCGAACAGGGAGGTCCGGGAAGCGGCAGATTTCCTCCACGTTTCTGGGGTTCGTCGATCCCGGGCGAAGGAATGAGAAAAGAGGCGATCACAAACCACAAGCCGAACGAGCCGCGTGCTCCAGGACAAAAACACACAACCACAAATGGACCTGCACCTGTAATGGCTCGCTATAAAGGACCCAACCTTTAAATCTGTAGAGAAGCGTAAATCAGATTTTGAGTCTCTTTGGTACCCTATGTTGAACTATTTAGAGCAACACGGTGACGTTTCTTTAAATGCCGGATCTATATAGATGAGTTTCACTTTTTCATCTTTTGAAGTATGATAGAAATAATATAAGCCCTTGAATCTGGATATTGTTTCTTGAAA
Organism: Gekko gecko; assembly: GCA_029375565.1. Taxonomy (NCBI): domain Eukaryota; kingdom Metazoa; phylum Chordata; class Lepidosauria; order Squamata; family Gekkonidae; genus Gekko; species Gekko gecko. The sequence continues at coordinate 210,410,077 of JAPDNY010000004.1, forward strand.
GTTTTTGTTAATTTGTTGTACGTGATTTTAACGGTTTGTAATTATTTGTGCAATAAAAAAACATCAATCAATAAATAAATACCCAACCCAAGTGTGGTACAAAATATGAGCTATTATTCAAAAAACATCTTTCTGCGTAGTCTTCTTCAGACAAAAACCTTACAAGAACACACAGCCTCAGGAAGCGGAACACCAAAGCAACGTAAGGTTAAGAACACAGTCCAATATCTTGGGCCCGGGAACACAATTCCAAAATAAAGCCCAACAGTTTAAATCTCACATTGCCTGACAAAAAGGCACAGCCGTACGATTGACGTGTCGACTTTCTTTTTCCCCGTTTCCCAAAAGAGTTTCATCTGAGAAGCGACGACCAGTCTGTGGTAACCCCTTTCCTTCCGGTCTTGAAATCAGTAGCCTGAAGCCTACAATTTTCTTTCCAAGTCCCACGGCATTCTAAAATCCCAACTAGAGAAATATCTTATAACCAGAAGGTTCAGTTCCCCAGTGTGGCTAATCAGAGTATATAGTGAGCCAATATAAAAGTATACTGATCCAACAACACATTTCAGAACAAGATAGAAGCAAAGAGCTGGAAGGGACCTCAAGGGTCATCTAGTCCAACCCCCTGCATGGAAGAACTGTCTCCTGTTGTCTAAAAGATAGCAGGTTACATTTCCCCCTTTCTTTATTTACATCATTTATACCAAGCCAGTGAGGACCCAAGGGGCGCCTTATCATTCTTCTCTCCTCCGTAAAAACATAAGAAGAGCTCTGCCCCATCAGTCCAATAGCCTGTCTAGTGCAAGCCTCCTGTCTCACACAGTGGCCAACCAGTTCCTCTGGTTGGGCATAGAGGCTGTGGCCTTCCCCTGATGTTGCCTCCTGGCACTGGGATTCGGAGGTAGACTGCCTCTGAATGTGGAGGTTCCCCTCAGTCCACATGGCTAGCAGCCACCGATAGACTTGCCCTCCACGAATCTGTCCAATCCCCTTTTAAAGCCGTCTGTTCCTGTGACCATCACAACGCCCTCTGGCAGCAAATTTCACATTTTCATCCCTCGCTGTGTAAAGTGGTATTTCCTTTTGTCCGCCTGGAACCTACTGCCCATCAGCTACATTGGATGCCCTCGAGTTTTAGTATTTTGGGAGAGGCAGAAAAAGCTCTCTGTGTCAGCTCTCTCCTCCACCCCGTAAATAACTTTATAAACCTCTATCGTGTCCCCCCCATTAGTCGTCTCTTTTCTAAACTGAAAAGTCCCAGACTCTTCGGCCTTCCGTCACGGGGAAGGTGCTCCAAACTCCCTCGTCGTCTTGGTTTCCCTCCTCTGCATTTTTTCCTGCTTTGCCAGTCCCTTTCTGAGATATAGTGACCAGAACTATACACAGTAATTCCAAGTGAGCCCGCCTCATAGATTTCTATAGAGGCATTACAAATATTTTATCCTCCCAACAACCCAGTGGGTTACGTTATGCTGAGATTGTGTGAATGGCTCAAAGTTACTCACAAGCTTCCGTGGCAGTGGGGATTCACACCTGGGTGTCCCAGAGAGCCAGTTTCGTGCAGTGGTTAAGAGCGCGGACTCTACTCTGGAAGAACCGGGTTTGATTCCCCACTCCTCCACTTGCACCTGCTGGTGTGACCTTGGGTCAGTCACAAGTTCTCTCGGAGCTGTTCTGTCAAGAGCAGTCCCCGAAAGAGCTCTCTCAGCCCCACCTACCTCAAAGGCTTATGAGCCCTGTGAGCAAAGATTCTACTTTGTAAGCTACTGGCATTAAAGTTGTGAGCGAGTGATTTGGCTACTGCATAAATTAGTTTGCTCTGGAGCCGCCCTTCCTGAGCCGAGACAAAAATGTCTGAGCCGGAGGCTAAAAAACTGTGAGCTGGCTCACACTGGCTCAGCTTAGAGGGAACACTGCTCACAGGGTGTCTGCTGTGGGGAGGGGAAAGCCACTCTGAGATTCCTTAGGGTATTGAAGGGTGGGGTATAAATCCAATCTCTTCTTTTTCCACTCGAACCACTGCACCACACTAGGTGGAGAGCAATAAGCGGAAACCAATTTTTAAACAGTCTTTAAAATTAGACAGTTCTAGCAACATGTGAAACAAACTTTTTAATCCATGCACCAGTTCTCTTCCCCATTAGTTCAACACTTTGCTCTCTCGTTGTCTCCCACCTTTCAAAGCCCCTTTTGCCCGTCTATTCTCTTGTACTGAACTCCACAAATGACCGCCCCCCCATGCCAGGCTCTGTGTATGGCTGATACCCCATCAGATTTCTCCCCACATGAAACTACCACTTGCGTGCCAACACGCTACTGCCAACAGCTTCTCCAGCAGAAGCTGGAATGTTTGCGAGCATTCCGTAGCACCTTGTGGTGCAAAGAACCTGTGTATACAAAATACGCAATTCGACGAAATACCTGCTTGCGCGGTGTCAAGAGGACCTGTTTGTTTGGCTCGGGGGGAGAGAAACGTACGAGTTTACGCAGTCAAGTCGCGAACCGTGCAAGAAGGCCTGATGTAATTTGGACAACAACAGTTTCTAGATGTTTAAGAGCAAGCGTCAGGAATGCAAGAGAGCACAAAGGAGGCTAACCGGGGCATTTCCGGGGAAACGGAGACACTCACATAACGGTCGTAGGGATACACGGTAGCTTTATTGATCCTTCGCGGCTCCAAGCACACGGCAAGCGAGGATTAAGGGAAAGTGTCTCTGCAAACACAGCAGCTACCCACTATGCGGAATGCGCCCCACAGGACAGGAGAGAAATCGGCAAAAAGTCGACGCCTGCCGTCCAAGTCTTAAACACAAAATCTCGACCAAGAAGCTATTACGGTTAAGTGTGGCACCTCGAAGCAGAGCTGAAATCAAACGGGCGAGAAAGACATTCGCGAGACAAAAAGCGACCTTTTGCAGACACGGCTTTCCCATCATTGGGATTAACTGCACAAGCTGAGGAACAGAATCCTGCATTTTGGATTTCAAAAGCAAACAAATTAAAACTTCTCAAGGGAAGGGACAGATCAAATCCACCTCCAGACATCGTTTGCTGTTTTGCATGCAGGGTGACCTGGAAGCACTATGTAAAAGTGAGTCCGCCCTGCTCAAATACTTACAAGTTTCCCACAAGCTCCAAGCATTGACAAAGGAGGGTGCTTGTGGATCTCTGAATGAGTTGCTGTTCCGACCTAGCCGATATCTGCAGCGGGCAGGTAATTCTCTGGCGTTTTGGCGTCACGTGCAATCGGTGCAACGGCTTCCGACACAGCAGAATTACCTGTCCGCAAATGGGGCTGCCTGCCGCATCTCTGCATGTCACTGCTCACTTCCTTCCAATCAGGTGGCAAGCCTGCAGCAGTGACTCCTGAGTAGGGAACATAATACTCCCTCCTTCATGCTCTAGGAAGCAAGTGCCTTGAGTGCCCTGACATGGGGAGAAAGGTAAAAGGTAAAGGTTCCCTTGCTCGAAAGCCAGTTGAATCCGACTCTAGGGTTGCGGTGCTCATCTCCGTTTCAAAGCCAAAGAGCCAGCGCTGTCCGAAGACATTTCCGTGGTCATGTGGCTGGCATGACTAAACACCAAGGCGCACGGAACGCTGTTACCTTCCCACCGAAGTGGTACCTATTTATCTACTTGCAATTTCTTGCTTTCGAACTGCTAGGTTGGCAGGAGCTGGAACTAGAGACGGGAGCTCACTCCGTCATGCGGCACTCGGGTCTCGAACGGCTGAACTACTGACCTTCCACAGCCTGCAGTTCAGCATCTTAACGACTTGAGCCACCACAGCTCCTCATGGGGAGAAAAGCAGTGTCTAAATTCTGCAAGATAAATAAAGTTTTAGGGTGGAAAAGGAAAAGGCGACTCCAAATTTAACCTGGGAAGGGGGAGCGTCCCTCAGTTAGCCCGGCTATCATCCCATTACAACAGAGTTTTAAGAGGGGAAAAAATAATCAAAACCTAAGACGAATAAACCCGTTAATAAGACTGTACTCCTTTGGCCCCTGGTTGGAACTGCAGATTACAACCTGCGTCTGCCATTACAAGCAGAAAACTCTGAAAAGGACGAAGGGTCCCTCTACCAAAACAGAGCTACTGCATGAGCCGTCTTGCCAGATCTTTTCAACGTCATCCTTTGACCCATCTGAGACAGAAGTTTCCCACTTCAGACTGTTTCTGTCCCTCTGAGCAACACCAAACATGCAAAAAAAGGCGAGTTCCCACAACTTTGATGAAGCGTGCAAACGTTACACCTCCTCTCTCCCTTGGAGTCGGCAAGACCGACGGACGAAGGGTACAAGCGCTTCAGGAGATCCAAGGAGACATGCAGAAAGTCGTTCCGCTGGAGCGGGCATCTCACGAAGACGGCACCCGAAATGTCCTCCTGGAAACCGTTCTCGTTCCAAGTCTTCCTCGCTCCCTGTGCGTCCGCTGCTGCGTGCCTCCGGGGCCGGACCAATTTGGGAAGCGGGTGAGCCTCAACACCCTCCGGGCGAGGGGGCCACCACCGGCAAGGCCCTCACTGCTTGACCGAGTCCACGCCGCCGTAACCGCACTTCTCGGTCAAATTCCTCGCCGCATCCTCCGCCGACGACTGATGGAGGCTGGCGGGCAGGTAGATGAAGAGATAGACCAAACCGAGGAGGAGGAGGGCGACGGCCAAGGGCACCCCCCAGTCGGTGACGAAGAGAGTCTCTCGGCAGCGGGCTTGAAACATGGGCGCGGGGGGGCGAGGGGCATCCTAGTGTCCTGCCGGCAGAGGGGAACCCGGAGCCATCTCCGCGTTCTCCATCCCTCGTCGGCCAAACGCACCTGCCGTCTCACCTGATTGAGGAGGGTCTTGTCTCTTTGGGCGTGGGGCGATGCAGAGAGGACCCCAGATCGGAAAATGCTTTCTGGAGGGCGGGAAACGCCTCTCTCCAAGGGGACCGAGAGGCAGGGAGGGGGGGGGGTCTCTGCCGACGTTAATATAATTCCTGGAAAGAGGCAGGTTGGGGATTCTGCAGAGAGGGAGGGCGCGCGCGCGCGTGGGGAGGGGGAGCGCAGACAGAGCACGGGTAGGCATTAAAAAAAAGGAAAGGGGCCAGACTTCCCAGCTTAAACCCCCTCTGGGCGAACGCGAGGGATTTGGATTGAAAGGACATTTCGGTTATTAACCTTGGGTGTGATTTCTGCGGAACAGATGGTCACGTTTGGGGCTTTAAAAAAATAATACGCAGCGGGAAGGGGAGGGGCCACCGGAGAATCCAGACGCGCCAATTCAGGGCGAGGAAACGAGCCGTGCCGTCTTCCAGTCCCCCCCCCAAGAAGTGTTCTTTAGCAATGTGCCCTTTCGTCAAGTTCTGGGTGGAAGGGTGAAACTGGCAGGCAAACAGCACTCCCTCTAAGCCTTGGAGTCTTGCGAGCAACAATTCTACTCGGTGCGCTCCAGTCATTAAAGTTGTGAGCGAGCCATTTGGCTACTGCATAAATCAGTGTGCCCGGGAGCCATCCTTCCTGAGCTGAGACAAAAATGTGTGAGCTGGAGGCTAAAAAAAACTGTGAGCTAGCTCGCACTAACTCAGCTTAGAGGGAACACTGGAGGCAGACCCTTTGCCCGGCCGATCCCCCCGGGCAAGTGAAAACGGTTCCTCTGGGCCTCCCTGGAAGGGAACGTTTCTACGATCGAAGAGGGCCCGGGCCAGTCGTCAGTCTCCTGGTTAGCCAAGCCAGCATGCCACAGGGGGTTGGACTAGATGACCCCTGGAGGCCCCTTTCCCACTCTAAGGTTCTGATTCTAAATGACTGTTAAGAGCCGGGGAGGGGAAAACAACCTTGACCCAATACCTGGAATCAAGAACCACAAGGGTAAGAAAGGAGCCTGATAAAGGGCCGATATTAAAAACCTGCCACAAGTTACGCTTTCGATGGGCAGGGAGGGGTGCCTCAGCGCTGAGTTCTCGTGGCCCTTTCTGACACGCCCGGGGAAATGCCGATCGCCACTTTGGGGTCAGGCAGCCATTTTTCTTCAGGCCAGTTTGGCTGGAGATCCTGGAAGGGGCTTTTTTTTGCCATCTTCTGGGCATGGAAAAGGGTCACTGGGGGTGTGTGGGGTGGAGGTAGTTGTGAATTTCCTGCATTGTGAAGGGGGTTGGACTAGATGACCCTGGAGGTCCCTCCCAACTCTATGATTCTAAGTTTGTGTGGGCCAGCACACTAGGAAATAGACGTAAAAAGGTAAAGGATCCCTTGCTCCAAAGTCAGTCGAATCCGACTCTAGGGTTGCGGTGCTCATCTCCGTTTCCAAGCCGAAGAGCCAGCGCTGTCCGAAGACGTTTCCGTGGTCATGTGGCCGGCATGACTAAACACCAAGGCGCACGGAACGCTGTTACCTTCCCACCGAACTGCAATTTCTTGCTTTCAAACTGCTAGGTTGGCAGGAGCTGGAACTAGAGACAAGAGCTCACTCCGTCATGCGGCACTCTCGGGTCTCGAACTGCTGAACTACTGACCTTCCACAGCTTGCAGCATCTTAACCACTTGAGCCACCGCAGCTTCAGGAAATAGATGTAGTGTGTCTAAAATTCAGAGGCTGCAATAGTGTGCAGTAGAGAGCCAGTTTGGTGCAGTGGTTAGGAGCATGGACTCTAATTGGGGAGATTCCCCACTCCTTCACATGCAGCTGCTGGTGTGACCTTGGGTCAGTCACAAGTTCTCTCAGAGCTGTTCTTTCAAGGGCAGTCCTCTCAGAGCTCTCTCAGCCCCACCTACCTCACAGGGTGTCTGTGGTGGGGAAGGGAAGGAAAAGGAGTTTGTAAGCCGCTTTGAGACTCCTTTGGGTAGTGAAGGACAGGGTATAAATCCAATCTCTTCTTCTTCTTCTTCCAAATGCAGCTTTGAAGCCAACCTTACAAGCAAGTCCAAAATGATAAATCCAAGATTATAAACTCCCTCAACCATCGTTTGACTCCTGGCAGACTTCACATACCTACAACAGTCATTTGGAGAGGATGAACAGTGAAGTTCCCATTCCTGGTCACCTACGGCGATTTTTTAACTCTCCATAGGTGGACAGCTGCTTTTCTGTCTGACCTAACCCCCTCCTCCGTTTGTTAAAGCTGTGGCAGAGCGAAACCCAGAGGATGGGGAATGGGTGCATGGTCCCAAAGTACCTACAGAATCTGAAAAAGTGAATTTGAAATGCACAGAACCACGAGGAGAGATGGGACAGATTGGCATAAGAGGATCCAACCCGATTAAGCGACTGGGGAGGAAACTGGGCAGGCAGATCGCTGGAGCCTGTGCGCGCGCGTGGGGGGGGAACAGTGCGTTTAAAGTCGGCGTGGTCAGAAATTGGATACTTTCACCGTCGGTTCGCCATCTGCTGGGGATCAGGTGTCCAAAGAGATCTCGTGCCCTTCCAGAAAAATGTTGGCCAAGAGATAAAAGAGCTTAGCTTAAATCCCCGGATTTCTCCTCTGCCCTGATTGTCAGACATCCCGCAAGGCCTTCCCCAACCCCACCGATGACAGCCAAAAGATAACGGGAAGTGCGACGAAGATGCTTCGGGAAAGGGGGCGAACTCCAGAGCGTGTGCGTAGGTTAAAACACTCCTTTATACAGAGAGGGATTCAAATGTGGGGTTTGCTGCCAGAGGATGTAGGGATGGTCGCAGGCATCGTTGTCTTTAAAAAGGGGACTAGACAGATTCATGGAGGATGAGTCCATCAGTGGCTACTATATTCAGGGGCAGTCAACCTCTGAATCCCAGTGCTGGAAGACAACATTAATGGAAGGCCCTGCCCTCTATGCCCTGTTGTTGGCCCTCCAGAGGAACTGGCTGGCCCCTGTGTGAGACGGGAGGCTGGACTAGATGGACCCTCACTGGTCTGACCCGGCAGGGCTCTTCTGAGGTTCTCCTCAGGGGAAGGCCTTGGCCTCCCTGCCCTGTTGTTGGCCCTCCTCCAGAGGAACTGGCTGGCCTCTGTGAGACGGGATGCTGGACTAGATGGACCCTCACTGGTCTGATCCAGCAGGGCTGCTTCTTAGTTCTTATAAGAAAATTCCACATTCATTGATTATAAACCTCTGAACCCCAGAGCCAGGAGGCAACATCAGGGGAAGGCCTCGGCCTCTCTGCCCTGTTGCTGGCCCTCCAGAGGAACTGGCTGGCTTCTGTGTGAGATTGGACGCTGGACCCTCTCTGGTCTGATCCAGCAGGACTCTTCTGAGGTTCTTATCAGGGGAAGGCCTCGGCCTCTCTGCCCTATTGTTGGCCCTTCAGAGGAACTGGCTGGCTTCTGTGTGAGACAGGATGCTGGACTGGATGGACCTTCACTGGTCCGATCCAGCATGGCTCTTCTGAGGTTCTTATCAGGGGAAGGCCTTGGCCTCTCTGCCCTGTTGTCGGCCCTCCAGAGGAACTGGGTGGCCACTGTGTGAGACAGTATTTGTGCATTTCCTGCACTGTGCAGGGGGTTGGACTAGATGACCCTGGAGGTCCCTTCCAACTCTATGATTCTATGGTTCCATTCCACGGGGGAAAGGCAGACGACAAAGGCCAGGTTGCACTCACGGGTCCAGTTTGTAGACGTACTGCCCGTCGGGCGTCCGCTCCTGGAGGTAGGTGAGATTGTAGGCCAACATGGTCCCGATCAACTCGGACAACTGCTGTTTCTCCTTCTGGCTGTACAACTGGGTGTTCACCTGAAATTACAAAGCAGCGCGGAGAGTTGGCAGGGATTTCCTCTCTCCTCCTTATCGCTCCAGAGCTCAGCATGGCTTCCCCTGACCCTTGGCTGTGCGCTACAGAGAACGGGCCGTCCCAGGAGTGCACACAGACGGCCTTTGCGTTTACCGCCTGGCGAGCTACCCATCGCCCGGCGAAGCGTACAGAGACCCCTCACCCGACAGGAAATCCAGAATAGCACAAAGCAGAAACGGAGCGGACGTCCTTACTGGTCTCAGTTTCGGAGAGAGGATGTCCAGGAGGAGGCAAAGGGCTTCCAGCACGAGCGACTGGGACCCCAGGCGGCTGCGGGAATTTGGCGCGACCCCGGAGAGCATGGAAGTCACGAGGTTCTGCACCTGGGTCCATTTAGCCAGAGCCTGGATGGAAAAAGCAAAGCGGGCCTATGCCTGAGATTACTGTACGATTTTAATTCAAATTGAGGCTATATTTGTCCCTGCAATTGTTATTGGATCTTTTTGTAGTAAACACATGGGGGTATTTTTCTGTACATTTGATCTATTTATATCTTATATTCAGTCATTTAAATACTGGGGGCCTTCGGTTTAACCTTTTAGGTTTCTTGTAGCCTTAAGAGACTAGGAAAATTAGTGGCGGGGGAGGAGATGCAGAAGGAGTGAGCCGTGAGCAATGCTCCCAAGCTCTGGAGCCTTGTGAGCAAAAAATTCTACTTTGTGAACTGCTGGCATTAAGATTGTGAGCGAGCGATTTGGCTGCTGCATAAATTAGTTTGCTCTGGAGCCCTCCTTCCTGAGCTGAGACAAAAAGGTGTGAGCCGGAGGCTAAAAAACTGTGAGCTACCTCTCGCGAACTCAGCTTAGAGAGAACACTGGCCGTGACTCACGACAGCACCTCCCCGGCCACACATTTTGTTAGTCTCTTAAGATGTTCCCAGGCTCCAGCTCTTTTCTCCTGCTACAAACAGACTAACACGGCTACCTGCCCCGATCCGTCTTCTAGGTTCTTAATTCGTCCTTCTGGGTTGCGTTTTCGCCCTCCCCAGCCACCTTTTCCTGTCCTTTTTAGCCGCTGTCAAAGCAACCTTTTTTAAAAAACGTTTGAATGGTGCTGACCTTTGCTTTTAACGTTTATTGCTGTGCTTTACATTTTTCACTGTATTTATTGTATGACTGACGTGACGTTAACCTGCCCCGAGCCCGCATGCAGAATGGGCGGGCTAATTTGGTGGTGGTATGGGAGGTGGTGGGTGCTCCTTTGCTGGATGTGTCCAAGCGGAGGCTGGGCGACCAGCTTTCGGGTATGTTGTAGGGCTGTCTTTCGGCTCTGCTCCTGCAGCGTGCAGGGGGTTGGACTAGGTGACCTGCAAGGTCCCTTCCAACTCTGAACATTCTGTGATTCTAATAATAAAAATCCGCCCAGCCAACCAGATCTCCAATAGCCAATGAGAAGACATGCCTGGCCAATGCTCTAACCTGGCCAAGCCCCCTTCCTCAAAACACTCGGTGAGTCCAGAAAAGGGGGTGGCAGGTCCCACGGAGCCCACGAGCACCGTGTTGGAGACCCTTAGGAACAGATACCGGAGTGGTGAGGCCGAAGTCAGCAAAAAGGGGGTGAGGAGGGTAGGTCTCCAATGAATGACCGCCCGGGAATGCCACTTGCTACGTCCCGTGGCGGGTCCCGAAGAAACCATCGGGCGCAGTCTTCCCCCACCCCCTGAGCCACTCCGGACACATAAGAAGTCTGATAAAGGGCCAGTATTAAAAACCTGGTTTGAAACTTATAATATACAAAAAATACATGCATTCATTGGAAAGACAGTTAAAAACATCTAAGGGCCCGATGAAAGCCACGTTAAAAAGTTCAAGAGGCCTAAACACAAAGTCCAATACACATGACCTGACGCTTTTCCGCCCTATTGCGGCCTTCTTCAGAGGTCAAACGATATTGAGGGTACACGTAACAATAATACACATTACAATAAGATAACCAATAAGTGAACACTGGACCAAGAAAAGGAAGGTTAAACGCAAGATCTACAGACTCAAGACCTTGTGTTTAGGCCTCTTGAACTTTTTAATGAGGCTTTCATTGGGCCCTTATATGTTTTTAACTGTCTTTCTAATAAAGAAGAAGAGATTGGATTTATACCCCGCCCTTCACCACCCAAGGGAGTCTCAGAACGGCTTACAAACGCCTTTCCCTCCCCCTCCCCCACAACAGACACCCTGTGAGGTAGGTGGGGCTGAGAGAGCTCTGACAGAAACGGCTCTTTTTCAAGGACAGCTCTGACAGAACTACGGCTTGCCCAAGGTCATCCAGCAGCTGCAAGTGGAGGAGTGGGGAATCAAACCTGGTTCTCCCAGATTAGAGTCCGCACACTTAATCACTACAACAAACACACAAAACCACTACACCAAATAAATACATGTATTTTTCTATATTATGAGTTTCAAACTAGGTTTTTAATATTGGCCCTTTATTAGACTTCTTTCTTACCCTTGTGGTTCTTGATTCCAGTTTTTGGGTCAAGTTTCTGTGACGTCCTTGCTTATAGGGGAAATGGTTTTACCTCTAAACACTCTCTGTGTATATAAACTTGGTAGTTTTCTGCTGCTACCAGGAATTAAAAATTCCAGATCTCTCTCTTTTGGTAGTATGACCCAGGGTCTGGGCACTTCAGAGGACTATGTGGCCCTGAGGAAGGACTGTACTGATTTCTGGGATAAGTTTAAACAAAAATTGATTCATTTAATAAAGATCAAAATAGGTTCCTGGTTAACGTGAACAGTTGCTGAAGAAAGGGACTTGTAAATATAACTGGCAAAGCTTGTGCTACAAACAGTCTCTCAAATGTCAAACTCCACTCTGACAGGCTTATACACTCAGATATATAGCCACACAGGCTAGTCCTTTTGTTTTACTCACACAGAATAGAATCGACTCTCTTAGTCACACAGACTAAACTCTTGGTCTTATTCACACAGAATTAGACTCAGAATTCCATAGTCTCACAGACTATGTTCTCTCTTCAAACTTCACACACAGAATCCTTCAGAACTCTCAAGAATCACACAGACGCTCTTCAAAACTCTTCCATACTTGTCTCTCTCATATCACAGAATCTCCTCATAGACACTCTTCCTTCCACACTCTCAGTCAGCAGCCAAATCACATCACACTTGTCACCCTCTATCACTCTTCTCATATTACCGCAGTCAACCTAAACATTTAAAGGAACATACACACCAAAACATGGAACCTTTACAGTTTGTTTTCCCCTCCCTGTGTCTTACTGCCACTCCGGATACGTGCCTCGTTCTGGCTGTTGGGGTACGCCAGTCTGGGGATGTTGGATGTGGCAAAGAGCAGGTGGAAGGCCACGGGAAGGAAGGGGAGGTATCGCATGAGCTGGAAGTTCTGCCCGTGCATCACGACTTGGCGCACCAAATCGGTGAAGCCCAGCCACTCCAAGGCCAGGCAGACCGAGCCGAGACTGGAATCCTTCACCTTCATGTTCAGGAAGTTGTCGTACAAGCCCTGCGAGGGAAACGGAGGCAAGGGGAAACTATTAACGCTTTGCGGTTTGCTCTAAATGACGGCTGGAACAGCCAGAGACACCCCACTAGAACAGACCGGCTTTTGCCTTTTTGACAAAGAGGACTTTCCCCAACTCTCCCCAGAATACCAGAACGTGAGGCCATTCAGCGCAGCTGATGGGCAGTAGGTTCAGGATGGACAAAAGTAAATACTTTACACAGAGAGCGATTAAAATGTGGAATTCGCTGCCAGGGGATGATGGCCAAAACAGACAGTTTTAATATGGGGTTAGAAAGATTCATAGGGGACAGGTCTGTCAATGGCTACTAGCCATGTGACTAGAGGGAACTTCCACGTTCAGAGGCAGTCAGCCTCTGAATTCCAGTGCCAGAAAGCAACATCAGGAGAAGGCCTCGTCTCCTCTCTGCCCTGTTGTTGGCCCTCCAGAGAAACTGGTTGGCCACTGTGTGAGACAGGAGGCTGGACTAGATGGACCCTCACTGGTCTGATCCAGCAGGGCTCTTCTTAAGCCAAATTCAGGGTGGTAGTTTAATTTTTAAAGCCAAATTCTCTTTGAGCCCAGCGCATTAGTCTTCTTGGACCAGAAGAATGCACTGTTAGCAGAGCAGAGCCACCGTTCCGAGCTCAAGGGTCGGAAGAGAAGGCAGGGGAAAGCTAAGAGACCAGAGCCGGCTACCCAAGATCGGACGGTGGTCCAAAATGGAGATCTGCCCCGGAATTGAATACCTGGGTGAGCTTTTCGTGTTCTCCGGAGGACGTGCTGAGATGCAGGATGCGGTGGAATCTTTGGGCAGCGGCGTTAAGGGACGTTTGGGCCGTGGAGGGGCCGAAGAGGTCATCCCCTCCACTCATGAGAACAGGGAGCGGATTCGAAGGGTCCATCCCCAGCCGGTGCCTTGGGACAGGAGAAGGAAAACGCTCGGGTTAGAGATCGAGACGGAGGAAAAGTGCAAATAGAGGAAAGGGGAGCAGCAAGTGAGAAGAAGAGGGGAAATCGATGAGGCTGGAGACCCACCAGTGCACCCCGATTCAGACAATACAAGGGAAGGGATCGAGCCTTTAGCCTCGCCCCACCCGCAGAAGAGAATTCCCAAATGAGGGTACATCCCTGAGGGACAGCCGTTGTCTTCCAGCCTATATACAAAACGGTCTCCTCTTCTTCCAAGTGTCCTTTCGTGCCCCCCCCCCATCCTGAATTAAAAACAGGGAGCACGTTTGCACCCAAAAGAGCTCTTCTTGTCAAGGGCGGGAGAGCAAGAATAACCAGCATTTACTGGACTTCTCTGCATAAGCCGCTATAACAAGCAAAGGGGGAAAGGTCGGAGCAGGGACTCGTGCAGAAACACGACAGACAGCCTCCCCCAAAGGGCAGCAAATCATTTTGTCGTGCACTATATCGCAGATGCATTTGAATAGCTGAGTGGAAGCTATTCAACTACATCACGCAGAGCTGCATCGAGTAGCCTCACTGGCACTTAGGGCTGACACCGAATTATTTAGCTTGTTCGTCATGGTGTGCTCAGGCAGGAACTATTTTTATTTTTATCTGCAAATATGACAGATGCATTTGAATAACTGACTGGAAGCCAGAGCAGTAAATCATGCAGAGTTGCGTTGGGTAAACTCACTGACACTTAGGGCTGACGCCAAATTATTTCGCTTTTCGTCATGGTATGCTCAGGCAGGAACTAATTTTATCAGCAAACATGACAGATGCATTTGAACAACTGACTGGAAGACAGAGCAGTAAATCATGCAGAGCTGCATCAGGTAAACTCACTGACACTTAGGGCTGACGCCAAATTATTTAGCTTGTTCGTCACGGTGTGCTCAGGCGGGAACTATTTTTACCTGCAAATATGTCTGAGGCTGCACAACTGGGATAAAAAAATTGACTCTTTAAGCTGTGCTGAGAGGCTCTTTGCAGAGACGACTCACAATCGCTCCGCTCGGCCAGCTCGGAAAGGGTTTCCCGATCGAGTCACGCTACCGGCTCCCCGTCCTCACCTCTGAACCTTCGGGAGCTGGAAGATCTCCTGCCAGACGGAGAAGAGCCCTTTGTTCTGGTCTTTCAAGCCGACCTTTGTCGTCTGCACCGTCCGCATGTTCAGTTCCTTCTGGCCGCGGCTGTGCAGGAACTGGGGAGACAGCAACAGGGAAATTCGCGTCTGTGCCACGGACTGAAGGGAGACGGCAAAACAGAAGGGGAAGGGATCTGTCTAATGACAGGCGTCTTCAGCAAGAGCCCGAGATAAGGGAAGTGCCGCAAAAAGAGAGAACGGCATCCGAGGATGGTCGTCGCGTGGCATTTTCAGCCAGCCAGGGCTCCGACATACCTGCAGGGTGTTGATACAGGAGCGAATATCATTCTCCGTCTTCTCGCACAGCGCCCTCAGCGCCCCCGTGTCAGCTTTCATGCCCTGCCGGGCAGCAATCTAGAAAGAAGAAGTGCAGTAGTAGTAGTAGTAATTTACTGTGTTGACCATAGGTCATAAGTCCAGTGTTCCCTCTAAGCTGAGTTAGTGTGAGCTAGCTCACCGTTTTTTAGACTCGAGCTCACACACTTTTACCTCCGCTCAGGAAAGAAGGGCTCCAGAGCAAACTGATTTATGCAGCAGCCAAATCGCTCGCTCACCACTTTAACGCCAGTCGCTCGCAAGGTAGAATTTTTGCTCACAAGACTCCACAGCTTAGAGGGAACATTACAATACAGAAAACATAAAATCCCACGTAATAAAACTCCAAAGTAGATACAAATTAAATTAATATCCGAGAAGGTCATATAAATACAGAGCCAAATTAGGTCGTGGTCATTTCCATACAGTTCGATCTCGTCCATCGAGCCCCCAATGCAAATAATGCAACTCTGTTAGAAACATACGGATCCTTATTTGCAAGCAAAAATATAACTTTTTCCCATATCTGAAACTCCTTCCCGCCAAGATAAGGTTCTAGTGATAAATTTATTTCAGGGGAGCAAAAGAAGAGGGCATCTCAAAATGTAATGGGTCAAATCATCTATTTCTCCCGTGCCACACGTACAAAGTCGTAAGGGGCCTAGGAAACGGCCGGTGCAAACCATAAAGGGCACAGCTTGAAATCTTAAATCGGTAAAAACCTTAATTTCACTGTTGTTAAAGTCTTTCGGTGAGATGACCTGGTATGGTCTTTTTTAAATAATTTGAAGGAAGGGG
This sequence comes from Gekko gecko, assembly GCA_029375565.1. Taxonomy (NCBI): domain Eukaryota; kingdom Metazoa; phylum Chordata; class Lepidosauria; order Squamata; family Gekkonidae; genus Gekko; species Gekko gecko. The sequence goes on from JAPDNY010000004.1 coordinate 210,425,518, forward strand.
CCACTCCAGATTGACTGATTGCGTAACTATCTAATTTCCCATCCATGTTAGATTCCCAGTCTCTCAACTCCCGCCTTGGCCTGTTAGTTGTTAACAGATCATTCTGTTAGCACTTTATGTAACCTGTTTAATGAATTTTACGGTATGTACTGTATTTATTGTTTTATGGTATTTTAACCACTGTACACCTCCTTGAGCCAGTTCCTGGCTAGGCGGGATAGAAATCGAAAGTAAGAAATAAACAATAAATATAATTCGGGACAACGTACTTCGATTGTATAAGGCCCAGATGTTCCTCGTAGGTCTCGACAAGTTTTGAGAGAGTAAAAACTTTTACTTCCAAGTGAGTCCTGGAGAATATTCTAGGCCTTTCTTCCCAGTTTGGTGTCGTGGTTAAGTGCGTGGACTCTTATCTGGGAGAACCGGGTTTGATTTCCCCACTCCTCCACTCGCAGTTGCTGGTGTGACCTTGGGTCAGTCACAAGCTCTGGCACAGCTGTTCTCTCAGGGACAGTTTCTGTCAGAAGTTCTCTCAGCCCCACCTACCTCACAGGGTGTCTGTTGTGGGGAAGGGAAAGGAGCTTGTAGGCCGCTCTGAGACGCCTTTGGGCAGTGAAGGGCGGGGTATAAATCCAATCTCTTCTTCTTCTCTTCCCGTAAGACAGGACTCTCGGATTAGCCCTGGCTTTTAAGGATGGGATACCGAGCTCGGCCCTCATTAAAGCCACAGGAGGAACACCAGGATCCGTCTCATAAAATGATTTTGAATTGTTTCCAATAGATCCAGAATCGAAAAGCAGAACTGACCAGCGAATTAGGCCCTGGGAGCCCCGGGGGAATAAAAAGAGCTAATTTTTCTCCAAGCTTCCCTTCCCCAGACGCTCGGAGACAACGGGGACTCTCCCCGCAGCGGACCGGACACTGCCATATTATCTAGGGAACAGCAGCGAACATTTGGCAGAAGAAGATGGTGGTGGAGAGGGCCGGCGAGGCGCAGATGACTTACGGCGAGTCCTGTGGGGTTTGCAAGGCACGAGATGTTCAGAGATCATCTTCCATTGCCTGCCTCTGCGTTGCAACCCCAGACTTCCTTGGCGGTCTCCCATCCAAGTGCTAACCAGGGTTGACCCTGCTTAGCTCCTGAGATCTGACAAGAGCGGGCATAATTGTGTGCCCTCAAACCACAGCTGACTTCGAGATCCCATTGGATTTTCAAAGCAAGAGGTGAACAGAGATAGTTCCCCACTGCAAACCCCATTTGAAGAGAAGAGAGAAGAGAGAAGAAGAAGAGAGAAGAAGAAGGAGAAGAAGAAGAGATTGGATTTATACCCCGCCCTTCACTTGGAGTCTCAGAGTGGCTTACAAACTCCTTTCCCTTCCCCTCCCCACAACAGACACCCTGTGAGGTAGGCGGGGCTGAGAGAGCTCTGACAGAAACTGCTCTTTTTCAAGGATAGCTCTGACAGAACTATGGCTTGCCCAAGGTCACATCAGCAGCTGCAAGTGGAGGAGTGGGGGAATCAAACCCGGTTCTCCCAGATTACAGTCCGCACACTTAACCACGACACCAAACTGGCTCTCAGAACTATCTTGTAAGGTAGCTTACAGCCAAGAGCCTGGGCCCGAGGTCACCCGGAAAGGTTTACAGCAGAGGGAAGACTCGAACCTGGGTCTCCCAGATCCTAGGACACATCACAGCTACCAAGACGTGACACCATTAAAAAACCAAAGTTCCCACTGGACGGATCTATCCATCGCTCTCATTCTAAACTCAGCTTCTAAACTACCAACAGAGACCCTCGGAGAGTAATTTCCCAAGATGTCCGAATCATTTGCACTGTTCTTACAAGCCCAGAGGGCTCGGCTACGTCAAGGCCTGCCAGAGGGCCAAGTAAATACATTCTGGGTTCACACTGACCTCCTGCAGCCTCTGCACCAGCCTGGACGGGGCCGTTGAGGGGAAGTGGAGGAGGAAAGACTGCTGCCGCAGTTGCCGTAGAGAAGGGACATACCTAGGAGACGGAGAGAGGCCAGGTGAGCAAGAGGTTACGAGAAAGACGGGCCCGGGGAGGCGGCCTCTTCGGGGGTTGCAGAAAAGTTTTAAACAGGCCACATGCGTCAACACAAGAGGTTTCTGCCCCGATGTTTTGCCCCTTACTGGTCGTTGCAAATGCAGATGATTGGGCGCAAGAGGAGTCCGCCCTCCCGCCGCCGCTTCCGCCCACTCGCGCCGCTGGCGGCCCCTTCCGCTTCCGCCTCGGTGCCCTTCCAGTTGACGATGTTCAACAGCACGTTGATGGATGCCTGGGAAGCAGAAAGGGGGCCAGTTTGGGGTGTCAAAAGAGCCCTCCTGGATCAGACCCGGAAGTCCATCTCCTCCGGCATCCTGTTTCCAAACGGGGCCAGCCAGGTGTCCGTCCGATCCCACCAAGCAGGGCATAAAGATACCCCCCCACCGTGCGATTTCTTGTCCCCAGCATCTAGTGTCCAAATCCTATACACAGGAGGGCTTGTTTAGCTACCACTACTAACAGAACAGCTAGACTGAAGTCCGGCAGCACCCTAGACAACAAGAAGATTTGGGGGTATGACCTTTTGTGCCTCCCTTCGTCAAATACAAGCAGGAATGGAGATCCCCGAGTCCTTATATCCCAATTAGAAGGCGGGGAGGGGGTACTGCAAAGAAAGGAGTCAGGATGCAGAGGCACAATGCAGAATGTAACCAGCTGGATAAGAGCAGAGGGGAACTCCTTTGGGGGCAGAAAGTCAGGATCTGTAGCGGGATGAGAATCCTACGTCCCTGTTTGGCCCAGGGGGCGTTCCACTGTTCTGAACTTGTGAATGAACTCAAGTTCTGCAGCCTCACGTTGTATTCTCCCCTTGAAGGTTCTGTGTTTGAGGACCACCACTCTTACGCCAGCAACGGAATGACCAGGAAGATTAAAATGTTCTCCTGCTGGTGTTCTGGACTAATTTCCACCCGCCCCGTCCCCCTGGATTTCCCCACTGCTTTAATCAAGCTGATGACATTTCGTATTGTAACTCTGCGTCCTCAGTTTCTTCTTCGCAACACCCTTCCCACCTTCTGGCTGAGATACAAGGGCCCAGGGATGTCCATTCCAACCTTTATCTGATTAAGGGGGCTTTGACCCTCGAAAGGTCGTACACCCCAAAATCTCATTTGCCTCCGTGGACCCCTCCCACCATAATAATATCAATATTAAAAATTATTTTTTGATATAACTTTAAATACTTCAACACTTGATATGTGGCCAAAAAGGGACATTCATTCACAACCGGTGGCCGTGTAAGGTAATTCAGTCGTATTGGGAGCAAATAATATCTGAAATCGCGTATATAACAAAAATCACACTTCCATTAAATCCAGCGTTGACTCTTAAATTTCTGGGAAACCCTAAAAGTTTCTAGACTTAAGAAAGATCTTATTATGACAATGGTAACGGTGGCAAAAAATATTATAGCTTTAAAGTGGAAAGAAATCCACAATTCATCTCTGGTACGCAATTTTGTGGGATTATTTTATTATGGAAAAAATATCAGATGATATTCAACGTATGGACTCGCAGATTAAGGATTCATACGTTATCAAAAAATGGGCTCCTTTTTTGAAATGGAAATTGCAGCATAATGATTTGTCAGACACTGAACTATGGGCTAATTTTAGTTTTGTTATAGCAACTGACGAATGTTAATTTCTGTGGTAACCTAGGACCAACATGTCTGTATACTATCATAACAGTGTAACAGATGTAGCCTGGTTGAATTTTGAGATATATCGCTTCCTCCTCATTTGTGTATTTTTATAAGCCGATGCTTATAATTTCTTCTTCTTCTTCAATAAAACAAAATAAAATGTGGGGGGGGGGAGACGACATTTGATTTTTCTTCTATCTTAGGCAAAATTTAATAGACTTTTGCTGGCCCTAAAATTTCATTTTTTCCCCTGATGTGAGGGGAAAAAAATTAAACAATTTTCATGGCCCCCCTAAAAGTATCATGGGTTCTGGATGCTGTGCCCGATGGATAAGTCGGCCCTGCCCAGAAGGTACAGTGAGAGAGATGGACAGGCGCAGAGATGAGCCAAGAGCAATGTTCCCTCTAAGCGATGGAGTCTTGCGAGCAAAAATTCTACTTTGTGAGCTACCGGCATTAAAGTTGTGAGCTACTGGCCATTAAAGTTGTGAGTAAGTGATTTGGCTGCTGCATAAATTAGTTTGCTCTGGAGCTTTCCTGGGCTAAGACAAAAATCTGTGAGCCGGAGGCTAAAAAACAGTGAGCCAGCTCACACTAACTCAGCTTAGAGGGAACATTGGTCAAGAGTCTTGACTCGAATAAAGAAGCAAGTCCTGAGAGGATGGGGACCGTCCCCCGTTCACCAGAGCGATCCTTCTTACCGTCGGAGCGCCGTCGATCTCGTCGATGATGAGGCAGTTCGGTCTCTCGTCGGCCCCCAGCACGGACTTCATTTGAGTGGCAGCTTCTATCCGCTGTTTGAAGGCGTCGGGGCTACGGTCATCGCTGAAGCAAAAAATACCAGATTTAGGAAGTGTTGGAGAGGGGGGAGAAGGCCGACAATCCCCTTAAGCTTTGAACTCAGCTTGGAACTCAAGCATGACCCAATAAATCTGTTAGCCACAAGACTCTGACTTTGGAGAGCGGGGCATCGTGAATTCTAGGTATCAACCAGCCCTCCCCTTTCAGAGTCACCTGGTTCCTACTTTAAGGCGCCAGCCTCGTACCCTGGGCAAACAAACAGGTGCGCTCCTTCGCTCCAGGAGCGATGAAGTTACGGAATTAAAGGTAAAGGTTCCCTTGCTCGAAAGCGAGTCGAATCCGACTCTAGGGTTGCGGTGCTCATCTCCGTTTCAAAGCCGAAGAGCCAGCGCTGTCCGAAGACATTTCGGTGGTCATGTGGCCGGCATGACTAAACACCGAGGTGCACGGAACGCTGTTCCCTTCCCACCGAAGTGGTACCTATTTATCTACTTGCAATTTCTTGCCTTCGAACGGCTAGGTTGGCAGGAGCTGGAACTAGAGACGGGAGCTCACCCCGTCATGCGGCACTCTCGGGTCTCGAACTGCTGAACTACTGACCTTCCACAGCCTGCAGTTCAGCGTCTTAACCACTTGAGCCACCGCAGCTCCACCTGTTACGGAATTAGCCGCCGCTAATTTAGCCATCTTTAAAAGAACGTAAGAGGAGCCATGTTGGATCAGGCCAATGGCCCATCCAGCCCAACGCTCCGTGTCACGCTGCGGCCAGGCGGAAAAGGCGAGATGAAATCACAGAGGGGAAAGCCGTCAAGGGCTAGGAAGCCACAATAACTAAATGGATCTTCCTTGTTCAGAGGCAGTTGGAAACTTGAGTTCTGAAGTCCTGCTTTATGGGCCTTCTGGGAGCGCGTCGCTGGCCACCGCGTGAATCCGGATTTTGGACAACTGGCTGGATCCAGCAATTCCGCTTATATATTCTGGTTTATCTCCCATCTCGAAACCCCGTGCCGTATCCCGTGTATTGAACTTGCAATGTGTTTCTAAGCCCCGCAGCGCCTAACCCTGATGCAAAAACACTTCACCGGACTTGCAGTGGAGAATGAAAGGAGAGAAAGAAGAGAAGAAGAGGAGATTGGATTTATACCCCGCCCTTCACTGCCCAGAGGCGTCTCAGAGCGGCTTACAAACTCCTTTCCCTTCCCCTCCCCACAACAGACACCCTGTGAGGTCAGTGGGGCTGAGAGAACTTCTGACAGAAACTGTCCTTGAGAGAACAGCTGTGCCAGAGCTTGTGACTGACCCAAGGTCACACCAGCAGGTGCAAGTGGAGGAGTGGGGAATCAAGCCCGGTTCTCCCAGATAAGTGTCCGTGCAGTTAACCACTACATCAAACTGGCTCTCAGAAAGGCCGACCGCCGCTCCCCGGCAACTCACCTGGCGTTCATCTCCACCGCGTTGTACCCAGCGTGCTTCGCGATGATGTGTGCCAACGTGGTCTTGCCCAATCCGGGGGGGCCACACAGCAAGGCAACCTGGAGGCCGGGAGACAGAAAGGCAAACTCCCAGGGCCTCGACAGACGGACAGGGGTCTGTCCCTTCCTCTTAATTCCCAGCACAGACTTTCTCGTGTGGGTGTGGAGAAGGGAGTCTCTGTTTTGGTGTGAATGCAGAACTCCCTAAACTCTGCAGTGAGGAAGGCAGAGGCTTCTATGTGGCGCATGGTGATCTGGGAAGAAACTCCCCATAGAACTCTGCAGAACTTATTTCTGCTTCTGGGACCTCGCCCAGGGCACATTATGGGCAGAGAAGAGGAAGAAGAGGAGACGAAGGCAAGTTGGATTTATACCCCACCCTTCACTGGGAGTCTCAGAGCGGTGTACAATCTCCTTTCCCTTCCTCTCCCCACAACAGACACCCTGTGAGGCCGGTGGGGCTGAGAGAGAGCTCTTTCGAGGACTGCTCTGGAGAGAACAGCTCTGAGAGAACTTGTGACTGACCCAAGGTCACACCAGCAGCTGCATGTGGAGGAGTGGGGAATCAAACCCGGCTCTCCCAGATTATACTCTGTCCTCCTAACCGCTACACCAAACTGGCTCTCTAAGTACCAGCCTACCTCAAAGGGTCGGTGTGAGGCTTGCCAAAACAACACAGGCACCCCTTTGAACGTTTGATATCACAACTATGCAACGACTCTGTCTCACGTTCCCCTCCTCCTTCCTCCAAGGAGAGCAGAGTGACAGGCACGGTTTCCCCTTCCCAATTTTTATCCTCACGACAGCCCTGCGAAGTAGGGCGGGCTAGAACCAAGCAAGGTTAAACAAGCGCAGAGGCCCGGGGCCGCCTCTTCTTCACCTTGAATTTGGGCCGGTTGTGCGGGTCCAGTTCCGCCTCCAGGACTTCCTCCGTCAGCTGGGCTTTGGTCTTCCAGGCGCCCGGCCGCTCTTTGGGGCGCTTGGTGGGAGGACGGGCTTCCGTGCCCGGCTTGGCCTTCTTGGTGGGCTTGTCCTTCCCGAAGACGACCACGTCCCACAGCTTCAGCCACTTCAGGAGGCAGCGGTTCGTGTACTGAGAGCCGGAGAGGAGAGAGAAACAGGAAGGAAAGTTCACCAAGGAGAGGAAATCGCCCAGCAAAATTTCCCAGCTGGAAACCAGCCCGTTTAACCACTTTACGTTGCTTTGCAAAATGCAGAATTTCCGGCCTTACCGGGATCGACACTCTGCCTATTTCTGCGGCCACAGGGACTAGAAACTTGAAAGGGGGAAAGCAGCAGCGGTTCGAGGGATCCCTGACCCTCGGTTACTATTTCTGCCCTCCACAGAAGTGACCGCCGGCCAGAGGTTCATAGAATCACAGAGTTTTCCCAAAGTTCTCACGTCGTCGCTGAGCAATTCCACGTAGTGCCTGGGCGTGAAGCGGTCGACCCACAGGGACCCCGCGGACGATTCGTCCTCTTCCAGCCCGGCGTCGCCACCGCCTTCTTCCCCGGGCTCTGTGGCCTCCGTTTCGGTCCGCTCCTCTTCGAGACAGCTGCAAAAAGAGAGGGACGTTTCCAGCTCGCTCCCTGCAGCCAAAGGGTCGATTCTGCCCTGAACGAGGGTCTCACGGCACCTTCTGCAGAGTGCTTGCGGCCAGTGTTCCCCCTAAGCGGAGTTAGTGTGAGCTAGCTCACAGTTTATTAGCCTCCGGCTCGCACGTTTTTGTCTTTTCTCAAGAAGGAGGGCTCCGGAGCCAACTAATTTACGCGGCAGCCAAATCACAACTTCAATGCCGGTAGCTCACAAAGTAGAATTTTTGCTCACAGGACTCCGCAGCTTAGAGGGACCGTTGATTAACAACCTTAATTATATTAGTGCAATTAAGGATGAGCTGGTGTGAGCCGGCTCACGGTTTTTTCAGCCTCCGGCTTGCACATTTCTGTCTCAGCTCAGGGAGGATGGGCCCCAGAGCAAACTAATTTATGCAGCAGCCAAACGGCTCGCTCACAACTTTAATGCCGGTAGCCTCGCAAAGCAGAATTTCTGCTCGCGAGACTCCACGGCTTAGAGGGAGCGTTGCTTGTGGCAGAAACGCAAAAGCCCCCCCAAGAGAACGGTCACAAGTTACCCGGTGGATTCTCAGAATTCTGCCGGTTTCCCGCACTCCGGTGGAATCACGGCCTGCCCGCCGCCTCGCCCTGCATCAGAGGACCAGCCGGCATCCTCTGCGGACCAGAATTCGCCCACGCTGGCTCCCCCCGGGCTAAGGGGGAGGAAAGCCCAGAAGCCCTTTTCCCAACAGCAAGGAGCTTACGAGGCCCACCTGTCCAGAATCTCCGTCAGCCGTTGTGAAGTTTCCCGAATCTGCCTCCGGCGCTGGAACGTAAAAACGGAGCAAGGCAAAGACGCTCAAATGCTGAATGGGTGAGTCAGCCCTCGCACCTTGTCCCTCCGGTGTTCCATTTTGGGCCCCCTCAGTGAAACTGCCTTCTCTGTTCCCCCCCACTGCTGCCTAGTTGAAAGAGGGGGGAGACTGAGCGTGTATTACTAACCCACCATCATCCCCCACCCCTCGTCTGTGAATCCCACCCCTCATACGAACCCACATGAACCTGCCTTATACTGAATGAGGCCTGGGTCCCTCCTGGGTCCACCAAGGTCAGTATTGTCTACTCAGGCAGGAAGCCGCTCTCCAGGGTCCCAGGCGGAGATCTTTCCCATCTCCAACTGCCTGGTCCTGTTTAACTGGAGATGCTGCCGGGGACTGAACCTGGGACTTCCTGCCTGCCAAGCAGAGGCTCTGCCACTGAGCCACGGCCCCTCTCTACAGCTGTCCAGGGCCTCACACAGAGAAAGCTCTTTCCCATCACCTCCTGCCTGGTCCTTTTTAACTGGAGATGCTGCCGGGGACTGAACTGGGGACCTTCTGCCTGCCAAGCAGAGGCTCCGCCACTGAGCCACGGCCCCTCTCTACAGCTGTTCAGGGCCTCACACAGAGAAAGCTCTTTCCCATCACCTCCTGCCTGGTCCTTTTAACTGGAGACGCCGGGGACTGAACCTGGGACCTCCTGCATGCCAAGCAGAGGCTCTGCCACTGAGCCACAGCCCCTCTTGCAGCTCTCCGGGGTCTCAGGCGGAGGTCTTTCCCATCACCTCCTGCCTGGTCCTTTTTAACTGGAGATGCTGCCAAGGACTGAACCTGGGACCTCCTGCCTGCCAAGCAGAGGCTCTGCCACTGAGCCACAGCCCCTCTTGACAGCTCTCCAGGGTCTCAGGCAGAGAGATCTTTCCCACCTCCTCCTGCCTGGTCCTTTTTAACTGGGGATGCTCCCAGGGATTGAACCTGGGACCTTCTGCCTGCCAAGCACAGGCTCTGCCGCTGAGCCACAGCCCCTCTTGACAGCTCTCCAGGGTCTCAGGCAGAGAGATCTTTCCCACCTCCTCCTGCCTGGTCCTTTTTAACTGGGGATGCTCCCAGGGATTGAACCTGGGACCTTCTGCCTGCCAAGCACAGGCTCTGCCGCTGAGCCACAGCCCCTCTTGACAGCTCTCCAGGGTCTCAGGTGGAGGTCTTTCCCATCACCTTCTGCCTGGTCCTTTTTAACTGGAGATGCTGCAGGGGACTGAACCTGGGACCTTCTGCCTGCCAAGCAGAGGCTCTGCCACTGAGCCACGGCCCCTCTTTACAGCTCTCCAGGGTCTCAGACAGAGGTCTTTCCCATCACCTCCTGCCTGGTCCTTTGAAATGGAGATGCCGGGGATTGAACCGGAGACCTTCTGCATGCCCAGCAGCGGCTCTACCACTGAGCCACAGCCCCCTCCCTCTCAGGAAACACTCAAGCTGGGGCCGTGCATGGATTTCTTGATCCAAAACGGCAGCTGGGACCAAAAGGAAAAGACTGTTTCAGAGGGAGAGGTCCCGACACCAAGCAGGGAACGGGAGAGAGACGTACCTCTTCTGCCACCTGCTCCTTGAGGTAGGAGAAAGGAACCCCGAGCAGATAAAGAGGGCGCTGTCCGTTCCACCCCAGAGAATCACGGCGCTGCGGAAACCAGAAAGAAAATCCAGTTTTCAGCCAGGCCGGGTAATAAGAGCTCTCCCGTAGAGACACCCCAGCGAGCTTCCGGAGAGCAGAGCTTCCGCCCTGTACCAAACGCTACCTGCGTTCCTGCCCAGAAGCAGTCCTCCTTCACGGCCATGAAGACCCGGGTGCCGTCGGTCGAGGTGACGTTGATGTAGTCCTCCAGGATGGGCGGGCGCTTCAGCACTTTCTTCGAGGTGCTCTCCTCTGGCGGCGTCACCTGCAAGGGCAGCACATCGCCCACCCCCACGCTGTCCAGGGTCGCGCGCCTCGGAATCCTTCCAGAGAAAAACGAGTGACTTGTATTAAAGCTAAAGTTACTACCATGTTTTTCAAATTTTTATTTTTTCATTGGCGTAATGATTGTTTCGGCAACAATATAATTGCAGGAATATAATTAAGGTTATTAATCAATGCTCCCGCTAAGCTGTGGCGTCTTGTGAGCAAAAATTCAGCTTTGTGAACTACTGGCATTAAAGCTGTGAGTGAGCGATTGGGCTACTGGGTAAATTAGTTTGCTCTGGAGCCCTCCTTCCTGAGAAAACACAAAAATGTGCGAGCTGGAGGCTAAAAAACTGTGAGCTAGCTCACGCTATCTCGACTTAGAGGGAACACTGCTCTGGAGCCGTCCTTCCTGACCTAAGGCAAAATATGTGACCCGGAGGCTAAAAAACTGCGAGCCAGCTCACGCTAACTTGGCTTAGAGGGAACACTGCTCTGGAGCCATCCTTCCTGACCTAAGGCAAAATATGTGACCCGGAGGCTAAAAAACTGTGAGCTAGCTCACGCTAACTTGGCTTAGAGGGAACACTGCTCTGGAGCCATCCTTCCTGACCTAAGGCAAAATATGTGACCCGGAGGCTAAAAAACTGTGAGCCAGCTCACGCTAACTCGGCTTAGAGGGGACACTGCTCTGGAGCCATCCTTCCTGACCTAAGGCAAAATATGTGACCCGGAGGCTAAAAAACTGTGAGCCAGCTCACGCTAACTCGGCTTAGAGGGAACACTGCTCTGGAGCCGTCCTTCCTGACCTAAGGCAAAATATGTGACCCGGAGGCTAAAAAACTGTGAGCCAGCTCACGCTAACTCGGCTTAGAGGGGACACTGCTCTGGAGCCGTCCTTCCTGACCTAAGGCAAAATATGTGACCCGGAGGCTAAAAACTGTGAGCCAGCTCACGCTAACTCGGCTTAGAGGGAACACTGCTCTGGAGCCGTCCTTCCTGGCCTAAGGCAAAATATGTGACCCGGAGGCTAAAAAACTGTGAGCTAGGCTCATGCTAACTCGGCTTAGAGGAAACACTGGTTGTTATCGATAATACTGCAATGGTATAAATGTAAGTGTTCTCTGAAACAATGCTGCACTCAAGACCATAAAAATAGGTTTTGACCTATATACGAACCTAGTTCATTGTTACCCTTTTTATTTTTAGCAATGCTCTTAAAATGTACTCTTTGATTACAGTTTGATTACGACAACTGCAGTGGTATTAAGATGTAATGGAGCATATAATGTCATAATCAATGTCTAATAGTGAATATTAATAGCAACTAATGGTAATAAATGCTAGGGCTTAATAATAAACATATACAGCACGTAGAAACCTTCTGAATACGATGTATTTTAAATGACATGATAGAGGTTTACAAGATTATATTTGGGATGGAGCAGGTAGAGAAAGAAGTACTTTTCTTCCTCTCTCACAGTACAAGAACTCATGGGCGCTCCATGAAATTGCTGAGCGGTTGGGTTAGAACGGATAAAAGGAAGTCCTTCACCCAAGGAGTGATCAACACATGGAATTCACCGCCCCAGGAGGTGGTGGCGGCTACAAGCACGGACGGCTTCAAGAGGGAATTGGATAAACATCTGGAGCAGAGGTCCATCAGTGGCTATTAGCCATAAGGTACAGGTAGGAACTCTGGAGCAAGGGATGCTCTGTATCCTTGGTGCTTGGGGGGAGCAGCAGTGGGAGGGCTTCTAGTGTCCTGGCCCCACTGCCAGACCTCCTGATGGCACCTGGTGTTTTTGGCCACTGTGTGACCCAGAGTGTTGGACTGGATGGGCCACTGGCTTCTCTTATGTTCTTAAATTAACGTTTATGTTAAATGCTTTATATTTACTCTGATGTTGATCGTCCTTGTTACGAATAAGTTATAGATTATTATAGTATCTATATCTTCCCTTTTCCCTTGTTCTTCTGTACCCGTTTGAATTTAAAATAATAGTGATAAAAAAGCTATTTAGAAAAAGAGAGAAAGTCCCCAAATCTGCGGATTTATCGGCAAGGTTGCTCCAATCTGTCCCTGCTGCAAAGGGTCGAACCTGACCCAAGGTTCTCGGAAAACCCACACAGCTACACAGTGGGAAGTCTCTCTCCAGTTTGGCTGAACCCCATTCTGGAGAAGATAAAAATCCTCCCATCCTCTGCCACTCCGGCTGATGCTGTAAACGTTTTGCACCGCACCTTGTTTTCTTTTAGGCCCTTAGCCAAAAATACTGCTCAAGGATGCCAGCGTGGCTAATCATGAGATTTTGAGAGGCGTGTGGCATGAATTAAAGAACAGCACCAGGTGCTCTCCTCTCCCCCGATGGCTCACCTCGCTTCCTGGAGTTCAGAAGAGGCTCCCGGCGAAAGAGGCGAGGCAGTTCCATCCTTGGGCGAGTCTTCAAGGGCCCCGGGCGAGTCTTCTTCCCCTCCAAAGTCCAGCTTCTTCACGGCTTCGAGACGGCGTCGCTTCGGCCTGGGAGCTGTCGGAACCAAAGGGGTCAGCTCTCATCAAGCGGCGCAACGGGAAGGCAGACACCAAACTGCCCACTTTCAGAGAATCCTTTCGCCACAGCTCCTGAGCTCAGAACAGTGAACATCGAAGGCTCGGAACACGAAAGCGAGCATCGAAGCTCAGAGGTTTTCTTGGATAGAATCTGAGTCAATGGCTCGGTGTTATCCCAGATGCAAAGGTGCACTCTGGGAAAGGAGGTCCCCACAGCAGGCGTGTTGGGGACTACATTTCCCAAGGTGCTACTTTGGTGCCTTGGGCACAACTGAAAAAGCGTCTGAAGTATTGGGGATGGAGAAAGCAGGCAGAGAGGTGTTTTTCAACTATCAGCTGCTACAGTAAGATTAACACATTTCTAAGCTTTTGTGTCAGCTCTCGTTTGCCACGAGTATTGCTGTTCTTTGGTTCTGTGTGCCTACTGTCTTTTGCCATTCTGGTTTGGGGGGAGGGAGTCTAGGAGCGTGTGGGTGTGAAAGGCGCTTTGCAAAAAGTGCATGAGCTTGCAGCGGCGTTAAGCGGTGCCCTTCCTTCTCTGGGAAGCATGCGTGCTTGACCTTGGACGGCAGACACTGCTAGATACTGAGCTTGCAGGTGTTGGGGGAGCGCTAATGGTGCATAGTAGATTTAGGCGGGCTGGATGGATCAGTGTGATCAGACTGATCGTCAGAGGGGCCTGTTTGAATTTTGTATAATACCAGAACTGGTGTCAAGAGGGTCAGTTCTGACACGGATGGTCTTAGCTCGACACATTCCCATCTCCCAATAAACAAATCACTGCCCAGAGAGTATTGTTGGGAGCAAGTTTGTTCACCCGCATGGTCAGACACGACTGCACCCAGAAGAGCGTCTGCTACAATAAACTTTTGTCCTTCTGGTGCCAAGAGAACTACCCCCAAACTCAAACATATTCAAGAGGGCAAGTGAGAGGAGGGAAGTGAACAGCCCATAACAAGACCCAAGGACTTCAAATCCACTCCTTTTTTCTGGATTGAGTGACCACGTAAGCCCTGGCAATGTTGCCAGCTCCTCCAGATGGTGCTGAGAACTCTACTGCACCTGGTAAGTACCCCCAGAACTCACAGATACCCAAGGCCAATGGCCCATCCAGTCCAACACTCTGTGTCACACAGTGGCCAAACTCAGGTGTCATCAGGAGGTCCACCAGCGGGGCCAGAACTCCAGAAGCCCTCCCACTGTGGCCCTTCCCAAGCACCAAGAAGACAGAGCATAGCTGCCACAGACAGAAGAACATAAAAGAAGCCAAGTTGGATCAGGCCAATGGCCCATCCAGTCCAACACTCTGTGTCACACAGTAGCCCAAGATCAAGGGGCCATCAGGAGGTCCATCAGCAGGGCCAGAACTCCAGAAGCCCTCCCACTGTTCTCCCCCCCAAGCACCAAGAAGACAGAGCATCACTGTCCCAGACGTATGAACATAAGAGAAGCCAAGCTGGATCAGGCCAAAGGCCTATCTGGTCCAACACTCTGTGTCACACAGTGGCCAACGCCCAGGGGCCATCAGGAGAACATAAGAGAAGCCATGCTGGATCAGGCCAATGGCCCCTCCAGTCCAACACTCCGTGTCACACAGCGTTTCAAAACCCAGGTGCCGTTTAGACTTTACAGCCAGCGTGGTGTCATGGTTAAAGTGCTGGACTAGGATCTAGGAGACCTAGGTTCGAATCCCCGCTCTGATATGGAAGCTCACCAGGTGACCCTGGGCCAGTCACATGCTCTCAGGCTAACCTACCTCACAGGGCTGTTGTGAGGATCAAACGGAGGAGAAGAGAAGAATGGAAGCCACATCGAGCAAAAAGGAGAGATATAAATAAAGGCAATAAATATAGCGCATTCGGAGGACCCAGAATTCTGGCAACGCTCCCGACAAGTCAACGCCGCTCGCACTCAGGCCCCCAAACCGAAACGCACAGATCGCGAACCTACTCTGAGTTGCCTCTGCCTCCTGGAGGAGCAGATCTTCTAAGCTGTCCTCGGCCCCATTGGATGTGGGGAGACCGTCTGGTTCCTCGTCCACGCCGCCCTTGGGGAACGCCGGGCCGAGAGACTCCTTTTCCAGGCACGGCTGGCAGACTGGAGCGACGGAGCCCTTCGCAAGATCCCCAGCCGCGAGAGCCTCTTCAAACGTCCTCTTCTTTTGCTTTCGGAACTCAGAGACTTTACGGGAGGGGCGTGGGGGTCGTTCCCCTGCAGGAAAGGAGGGTAGGGGCACAACACAAACAAATGGCAGAATAGAAGTTTCGGGTTTGCACAGTACTAGCCGACCCCAATGCCTGTGGAAGGGCTGCCAGTATGGCCCGGAAGCCACAGCCTTAAGAACATAAGAACATAAGAGAAGCCAATGTTGAATCAGGCCAATGGCCCATCTAGTCCAACACTCTGTCACACAGCGGCCA
Organism: Gekko gecko; assembly: GCA_029375565.1. Taxonomy (NCBI): domain Eukaryota; kingdom Metazoa; phylum Chordata; class Lepidosauria; order Squamata; family Gekkonidae; genus Gekko; species Gekko gecko. Next base: position 210,440,784 of record JAPDNY010000004.1, read on the forward strand.
AAATATACCAGGTGCCATCAGGAGGTCCAGCAGTGGGGCCAGGACACTAGAAGCTCTCCCGCTGCTGCCCCCTCCAGCACCAAGAACAGAGTGCATCACCTGTCCCAGACTGAGAATTCCCATCTATACCCTGTGGCTAATAGCCACTGATGGCCTTCCCTCTGTGGTTGCCCCCAGATTTTCAAAGGTACACTGTCTGTGTCCACGGAGTTTCCATTCAGCAATCGTGGCTCATGGCCATCGGTGGACTTTCCCCCCATGGGATTTGTCCAATCCCTTTTTAAAGGCTAATGGCCATTTCTGACACCTTGTGGCAGGGAGTTCCAGAGAGTCATTACTCTTTTGAGCAATGCAGTATGGCCACTACCAGATGGTGATGATTATTGTTATTTTGTTGTTGTTAAACTAATACTGGAGCTGCGGTGGCTCAAGTGGTTAAGACGCTGAACTGCAGGCTCTGGAAGGTCAGTAGTTCAGCAGTTCGAGACCCGGGTGCCGCATGACAGGGTGAGCTCCTGTCTCTAGTTCTAGCTCCTGCCAACCTAGCAGCTCGAAAGCAAGAAATTGCAAGTAGATAAATAGGGACCACTTCGGTGGAAGGTAACAGCGTTCCGTGCACCTTGGTGTTTAGTCATGCCGGCCACATGACCACGGAAACGTCTTCGGACAGCGCTGGCTCTTCGGCTTGGAACGGAGATGAGCACCGCAACCCTAGAGTCGGATTCGACTGGCTTTCGAGCAAGGGAACCTTTACCTTTACCTAAACTAATACTGTATTAATTATTATTAGTATTTATTTATTACTTTCAATTTACATCCCGCCTAGCCGGGGCAAACTGGCTCAAGGCGGCGTACACCGTAAAATAGATTAAAAAATAAATACATTAAAATTCACAAAACCAACAATTTGCATAAGTTCTAATAAGTACAGAGGACAGCGGTTACTACACATGGTCTGATGAGAAAGGCCGTACACCAACATTGTAACGTAAGGGCCATAGCACGTTCAGATTCCGATGACTCCAATGGCGGCTGCTAATTGAAAGCCTGGTGGAAGAGCTGTTTCACAGGCCCTGTGGAACTGTAGAAGGTCCCGCAGGGCCCTGCTGTCCTCCGGGAGCTCATTCCACCAGTGTGGAGCCTAGGGTTCCCAAGTACTTACCGTATTTCGGTGGGGGACGCAAAGTCCCCGGACAGAACATTCCCCCGGGCAACACCCACGCTGCATGATGCCGTCGCTAGGAAGTGACGTTGGGCGACGTTCTGGCAATGGGGCTGGTACCATCGAGTTTCCATCCCCATTGCCAGAGCGTCGCCCGGCATCACTTCCTGGCGACGGCATCGTGTGCCACACCTTTCCTTCCCCCGGGGATGGTCCTGCCAGGACGTATCCGTCCCCCGCCGGCATGTGGTACGTTCTTGGCAAGCCTGGTGGAGCCGCCACTGAGAAGGCCCTGGCCCCAGTTGAGACCAGTCTGGCGTCTTTTGGGCCAGGGAGAGTCAGGCGATTCTGCAACCCTGACTTCAGTGCTTTCTGGGGCACATATGGGGAAAGGCAGTCCCTCAGGTAGGCAGGCCCCCCGACCATTATTATCAACACTGTAAAATTTAAATTGTGAAACTCTCTTCCTCCCTTCCTGCGTCTGTTTACCCTTTCTGCATAGATGTACTGATGAGCCTTGGAGGGACTCGATCCTGCAGAAATACAGGGGTGCGCCCCAATTAATACGGTCAGTCACCATCCGTCAGAAACGACTCGGTGGCATTTACGTCTCCCCCAACTGCTTCCGGCGCTCGCTCTCTCCAGTCCCTGAGAGCCCCCACCCAGGTCTGTCAGGTCCAGAGACCTCAGCAGAGGATATTGCCGCAGAGACCACCTCCAAAGCAGCCAGCCATTTCCTCCAGGGGGGCTGATTCCTGTAGCCTGGAGGTTAGTTGTAATTCCAGGAGAGCTCCAGCCACCACCTGGAACCTGGCAACCCTACACAAGGCCACCTCTCCTCTTCCTGAGGAGTTGCCAACTTCAGGCTGGGAAACTCCGGGAGATTTGGGGGGAGGGTATTTGGGAAGGGAAGAGATCTCAGTGGGGTACAGTGCCCCGGAGTCCACCCTCCAAAGCATCCATTTTCTTCAGGGGAATTGCTCTCTGGGGATCGGTTATAATTCCGGGAGACCCCCCTCCAGGCCCCACCTGGAGGCTGCCTCCCCACTCCCTACCTTCCAGCTCCGCCAGGACTTCCAGCTCGTCCGCAAACTGCTCGTCGAACTCATCTTCGATGCCGTACAGCTCGGCCTCCTCGTCTTCCATAAGCGACTTCTTTTCTCCCTAATGCAGAAAGGAGAGAGAGAGAAGAGAGAGGTCACGTCTCTTTAAACGCCGCGCCGCTTTTGCTGTGCAGCTTGCAAGTCGAGCAAAAAAAAAAAACCCAACCCCAAAATTCACATGCAATTTTATTTTTTTTAATGGCAGTCAGGCAAAAAAACCCTCCAAAAATTGCAGTCAAACAAAAAAAAACCCACCCCAAAAATTTCACATGCAATTTTATTTCCTAACTGCAGCCATGCAAAAAGCCCCAACATTTCAAATACAATTTTACTTTTCTTTACTTGCACCCGCGACGCCTGGCTGACAAGTCCCTTCCCTCTCACAGTTTGCAAATCGGCGCGCGCTAAAGGCCATGCGCACGCGCCCCTTATTCCTGTTCCGGGTGAGCGCGCGCTCCCTGCGGGGGCGCTGATTGGCTGCCTGGGCGCGGGGGCGCGCCTGCCGCTCTTGCTCGCTCCATGCCCGGGCGCTGGGCCGGCACGCGCGCGCCCCTTTCCATGGCTTCCCGGGCTGGGCTGCTCCCTTGCACGAAGTTGCAGGTGGGTCCGGCCCGGCTCTTATTTCTGACGGGGCTGCGGGGCTGGGAGAGGTCCGTGCATGCGGTGGGAGCGGCGGCCTCCTGTTGCGAATCTGCAAGGTCGATGGGGCGTGCGTGCCTGCTTGCTGGCCGGGTCCGTTTGCACAGACAGGCGCTTGTGTACTTTAAGGGGGTCAGGATCCACGTTGCAAGGGGGAGGCGGTGGCGCGCTCCAGGACTGAGGTCGGTGATGGGGGAGTGGTTAGGAGCAAGGTTGCCAACTCCAGGTTGGGAAAGTCCTGGGAGATTTGGGGGTGGGGCTGTAGACCCCACCTTCCAAAGCAGCCGCTTTCTGCGGGAGAGCCGCTCTCTTGTCGTTTTGAGGATCAGTTGGCGATTCCGGAAGATCCCTGGGCCCCTCCTGGAGGTTGACAACAGTTGCTAGAAGGGACTTTTCACCTTCTGCTTGAGGACACCCCCCCCTCCCCCGACCTGGTTTGAGAGAAAACGATTGGAAAGTCAGTGCAGAAATAACCCGCAGGTGGGTGCAGGACAGCAGAGTCTCCCTTAATTCGGGAGCCAGCCAAGGAAGTGGGCGTTGGGATGCTTTTTGCACACACCGCCTTGCATCATCGGATGATGGTCCAGCCATCGCAGCATCCCGTCTGCAGCCTGGCCAATCAGATGCCAGAGGGAGGCAGGTGGGCAGGCTCAGCATCCCTCCCTAGAAGTCTGTCCCCCTCCCTGCCCTGTTTATTCAGAAGTAAATCCTCTAGGCTTCAGCGGCTTCTGAGTCCCTACGATAGCCCAGGATTGCATTTCATCAGCTGGTGAAACGAGTTTGTGGCCTGGCAGATTAGATGTCCCCGTGGAAAGTTTTCCCACCCACCCCTGCTTGTGACGGAATTGTTTGAAATGTGGCTTGTGAAGGATCAGGCAACCGACTATGCCCACATTTAGTGCACGGACTCTAATCTGGGAGAACCGGGTTTGATTCCCCACTCCTCCAGTGGCAGCTGCTGGATGACCTTGGGCCAAAGAGTTTGGGAGTTTCCTGTTTAGAAACAAGACAACAAAGGGGGAACATGATAGAGGATGATAAAATTACGCATGGGATGGGGAGAGGTGACAAAGAGAAATTTTTCTCCCTCTCCCAAAGACTAGGCCTCGAGGGCATCCGATAAAGCTGATGGGTAGTAGGTTCGGAACAGAAAGAAGGAAATACTACTTTACACAGAGAGGGATTAAAATGCGGAATTCACTGGCAGAGGATGTAGCGATAGCCACAGGAATAAACAGCTTTAAAAGGGGATTAGACAGATTCACGGAGGATAAGTGCATCAGTGGTTACTAGCCCTGGGGACTGAGGGGAACTTCCACATTCAGTGGCATTAATTCTCTGAATCCCAGAGCCAGGAGGCAACATCAGGGGAAGGCCTCGGCCTCTCTGCCCTATTGTTGGCCCTCCTGGGGAACCGGCTGGCCACTGTGTGAGACGGGAGGCTGGACTAGATGGACCCTCACTGGTCTGACCCAGCAGGGCTCTTCTTGGGTTGTTATCAGGGAAGGCCTTGGCCTCTCTGCCCTGTTGATGGCCCTCCAGAGGAACTGGCTGGCCCCTGTGTGAGACCAGAGGCTGGACTAGATGGACCCTCACTGGTCTGATCCAGCAGGGCTCTTCTGATGTTCTTATGTGTGAAGTAATAGCTGTGCCCCTGAGCTTGTGCAGAGCGCTTTCCTGTTCCCACAGAATCACCCTAGCCAACCTGCCCCCAGATATCTTACCCCAAAGGCCTCCTTTCAGCAGAGGCGAGTGCGAGTCCTACCTCGTCCCAGGCCTTTGAAAACTCAGCCCCGCCTTTCTCCCTCCCTCACAGGGTCCGCAGCTATGGAGCCCGTCAGCCTCGACAACCTGTCCATCTTGTACCAAAGCTCGGACTTCATTGTGGTCAACAAGCACTGGGACGTCCGCATCGACAGCAAGATGTGGTACGAAAAGCTCACCCTGCAGAGCCAGCTTAGGTATCGGTTCCCGGAACTGGCCGACCCGGACACCTACTACGGCTTCCGGTGAGTGGCGGTGACGAGAGGGTCTCTTTGCGGGTGTCTGGGGGTACCTGGTGTTATCCAAATAGGCAAGCTCCTAATTAGTTGGGGAAATTAGCAAAGGAGACAGAGCGGAGCCCCCGCCAGCAGCCAGGTAGGACTCACAGGGCTGTTGTGGGACTTGCGAGCTGAAGAATTCAAAGTGCTTTGCAGCTGAAGAAGAAGAAGAGACTGGATTTCGCCTTCACTACTCGAAGGAGTCTCGGAGCAGCTTACAATCTCCTTTCTCCTTCCCTCCCACAACAGACACCCCTTGTGAGGTAGGTGAGGCTGAGAGAGCTCTTTCGAGGACTGCTCCTGAGAGAACCGCTCCGAGATAACTTGTGACTAACCCAAGGTCACCCCAGCAGCTGCATGTGGAGGAGTGGGGAATCGAACCCCGTTCTCCCAGATGAGAGTCTGTGCTCCTAGCCACTACACCAAACTGGCTCTCAGTGGGGGCAAAACCCCTCCCACCAGAATTGTTGTCATTTTGACAAAAAGGCATCTGGTGGGATCGTATCCAGATTAACCAGGGGCCTGTGAACTCTTGTGGACTGCAGAGGGTTGTAACAGACAGGTGGAGACGGAAAGCGGAAGTGTGATGCTGCTAGTTGCCCTGAAGCAGCTGCTAAAATACAAATGTAATGGAATCCTTCCTTCCTCCCTCCCTCCTCTCTTCCTCCCTCCCTCCTCCCCTCCTTCTTCCCTCCCTTCCTCCTTCTCCCCCCTTCCTCCCTCCTTCTTCCCTCCCTCCTCCTCCTTCTTCCTTCTTCCTCCCTCCTCCCTCCTTCTTCCTCCCTCCTCCCTCCTTCTTCCTTCTTCCTTCCTCCTCCCTCCCTCCTCCTCCTTCTTCCTCCTTCCTCCTTCTTCCTCCCTCCTCCTCCTTCTTCCTCCTCCCTCCTCCTTCTTCCCTCCTTCCTCCCTCCCTTCCTCCTTCTTCCTCCCTCCTTCCTGTCCCTACAGGTTTTGCCACCAGCTGGACTTCTCCACCAGCGGGGCCCTTTGCGTGGCGCTCAACAAAGCGGCGGCCGGGAGCGCCTACAAGTGCTTCAAGGAGCGGATGGTGACCAAGGCCTACCTTGCCCTGGTAAGCCCCGGCGTCGCTCCGTCGGGCAGCCACGAAGCCCCTTAAAGATACAACCGGCAGGATTCGCTGCCCTTCTCCCCAGCACCTTAAGGCAGCGTACTTTCCCCCACTTCTCCCTCACCCCGCCTCTCGGTATTCCTCAGACTGCCGGGAACATCTTTGTTACCCTTTTTGAGGGCATGTGTGAATGCAAACTGGTGTTGTTGTTGCTGTTATTTAGATTTATTAATCGCCCCATCCCAGCTTACGCCGGGCTCTGGGCGATGTACAAGGCATAATGCCATAGAATAGACAAAACGCTAAAATTCAATCAAGGTGGGCAGCAGTGTTGGTCTGAAGCAATAGAACAAAGTCAGAGCACCTTTAAGACTGACAAAGGTGTGAGCTTTCATGTGCACGCACACTTTGTCAGGCGATGAAATGGAATTACATATCATAGTTGTATATATAAGAACATAAGAGAAGCCCATGTTGGATCAGGCCAACGGCCCATCCAGTCCAACCCTCTGTGGCACACAGTGGCCAAAAAGACCAGGGGCCATCAGGAGGTCCAGCAGTGGGGCCAGGACACTAGAAGCCCCTCCCACTGTTGACCCCCCCAAACACCAAGAAGACAGAGAATCACTGCTCCAGACATAAGAACAGAAGAGAAGCCAATGTTGGATCAGGCCAGTGGCCCACCCAGTCCAACACTCTGTGTCACACAGTGGCCAAAAATACCAGGTGCCATCAGGAGGTCCAGCAGTGGGGCTGGGACACTAGAAGCCCTCCCACTGTAGACCCCGCCCCCAAGCACCAAGAAGACAGAGCATCCCTTGCCCCAGACATAAGAACATAAGAGAAGCCCATGTTGGATCAGGCCAATGGCCCACCCAGTCCAACACTCTGTGTCACACAGGGGCCAAAAATACCAGGGGCCATCAGGAGGTCCAGCAGTGGGGCTGGGACACTAGAAGCCCTCCCACTGTTGCCCCCCACCCCAAGCATCAAGAAGACAGAGCATCCCTTGCCCCAGACATAAGAACATAAGAGAAGCCAATGTTGGATCAGGCCAGTGGCCCACCCAGTCCAACACTCTGTGTCACACAGTGGCCAAAAATACCAGGGGCCATCAGGAGGTCCAGCAGTGGGGCTGGGACACTAGAAGCCCTCCCACTGTTGCCCCCCACCCCAAGCATCAAGAAGACAGAGCATCCCTTGCCCCAGACATAAGAACATAAGAGAAGCCAATGTTGGATCAGGCCAATGGCCCACCCAGTCCAACACTCTGTGTCACACAGTTGGCCAAAAATACCAGGGGCCATCAGGAGGTCCAGCAGTGGGGCTGGGACACTAGAAGCCCTCCCACTGTTGCCCCCCACCCCAAGCATCAAGAAGACAGAGCATCCCTTGCCCCAGACATAAGAACATAAGAGAAGCCAATGTTGGATCAGGCCAATGGCCCACCCAGTCCAACAGTCTGTGTCACACAGGGGCCAAAAATACCAGGGGCCATCAGGAGGTCCAGCAGTGGGGCTGGGACACTAGAAGCCCTCCCACTGTTGCCCCCCACCCCAAGCATCAAGAAGACAGAGCATCCCTTGCCCCAGACATAAGAACATAAGAGAAGCCAATGTTGGATCAGGCCAATGGCCCACCCAGTCCAACAGTCTGTGTCACACAGGGGCCAAAAATACCAGGGGCCATCAGGAGGTCCAGCAGTGGGGCTGGGACACTAGAAGCCCTCCCACTGTTGCCCCCCACCCCAAGCATCAAGAAGACAGAGCATCCCTTGCCCCAGACATAAGAACATAAGAGAAGCCAATGTTGGAACAGGCCAGTGGCCCATCCAGTCCAACAGTCTGTGTCACACAGGGGCCAAAAATACCAGGGGCCATCAGGAGGTCCAGCAGTGGGGCCAGGGCACTAGAAGCCCTCCCACGGCTGCCCCCAACCCCCAGCACCAAGGATAGAGTGCATCACCTGCCCCAGACTGATGAGAGTTCCCACCTATACCTTGTGGCTCGTAGCCACTGATGGACCTCTGCTCCAGATGCTTATCTAATTCCCTCTTGAAGCCGTCCGTGCTTGTAGCTGCCACCACCTCCTGTGGCAGGGAGTTCCACGTGTGAATCACTCTTCGGGTGAAGAAGCGGTTTGTTCAATCAGCATGCAAAACAGTGAGGACAAATTTCTTTCAACAGATCGAAAGCATGACAGTTAGCTCCTGGTTATCATTTTGCCTGCCAATTTAACAGACCACTCCTGTGTACACCGCTGTGATACGTGATTCCATTTCATCGCCTGGCAAAGTGTGTGCCGGCACCCGAAAGCTCCCACCCTGAATAAAACTTTGTCGGTCTTGAAGGTGCCCCACGGGACTCAGACTTTGTCCTACTAAAATTCAGTGTATCGCTTAGTAAAAATTACAGTACAGATAAAACGATCCAAGTTGGCAAGTTTTCCTATAATATTATCCACCCCGATTCCGGACTGCCAGTCCCTTTTCTGGGCAGGGGGGAAAGGGAATTCAGAGCAAAAGAAGGGGGGTAGGGGAGAAAGAAGGGTGCCAGCCGATGACGTACCTGTTACTGCCCTCAACCAAAAGCCCGGCGGAACTTCTCTGCCTTACCGGCCCTGCGGAATTGCGTAAGGTCCCCCCCAGACCCGCAGGGTCCTGATGTCATTCGGCAGAGAGTTCCACCAGGCCGGGGCCAGGACCGAGAAGGCCCTGTTCCTGGTTGAGGACAGCCGGACATCCCTGGGGCCAGGGGTCACCCGCGATTGCATGTACTTTGGCCTCCCAAGCAGTGCTCCCTCTAAGCTGCGGAGTCCCGTGAGCAAAAATTCTTCTCCGTGAGCCACTGGCATTGAAGTTGTGAGCGAGCGATTGGGCTGCTGCATCAGTCAGGAGCCCTCCTTCCCGAGCCAAGACAAAAATGTGTGAGCCGGAGGAGGCTAAAGAACCGGGAGCTAGCTCACACTCACTCAGCTCAGAGGGAACACTGCTCCCAAACTGCTTTCCCTACAGCACGCGTCACGCCGGTTGCTTCCGTTTTACAAATGAGAAAAAGGAGGTTGATGTTTCGGGGTCGGACCTCAGGGCTCACCTGCAGAGATTTCTCCTCTGCCCGGCAGGTGCGGGGCCACGTTCAAGAGCCGAGGATGACCGTCCGCTACGCCATCGGGAAGAATACGACGGAGGGGCTCACCCACATGATGTGCATCGAGGGGACAGAGGGTAAGGTTCTTTCCCCCTCCCCCCAGACTTCCTGGGTGCTCTTCTAGGCTAGCACTGACCTATTGTTTGATTCAATTGCAGCAGCAGTTTAGAGACCCAACAAGATTTTCGAGAACTGAGCTTTCCAGGGTCGGAGTTCCCTTTGTCAGAAGCCGTGTCTGCAGACTGAATGGTTCTGATGAAGGAAGCTTTCGCTCCCAAAAGATCATACCCCAAAACTCTTAAGGTAAAGGTAAAGGTCTCCCTTGCTCGAAAGCCAGTCAAATCCGACTCTAGGGTTGCGGTGCTCATCTCCGTTTCAAAGCCGAAGAGCCAGCGCTGTCCGAAGACGTTTCCGTGGTCATGTGGCCGGCACGACTAAACACCAAGGTGCACGGAACGCTGTTACCTTCCCACCGAAGTGGTACCTATTTATCTACTTGCAATTTCTTGCTTTCGAACTGCTAGGTTGGCAGGAGCTGGAACTAGAGACGGGCGCTCACTCCGTCATGCAGCACCCGGGTCTCGAACTGCTGAACTACCGACCTTCCACAGCCTGCAGTTCAGCGTCTTAACCACTTGAGCCACCCAAAACTCTTAGTGGGCTCTAAATGTGCAACTGGGCTTGGATCTAGCTCTTCCACTGTAGACATAAGAACCTCAGAAGAGCCCCACAGGATCAGACCAGTGACGGTCCATCCAGTCCAGCACCGCTGTACTTTCCGGGATCGTATTTACTCTCATAGTAGGAAAGATAATCATAGCAGTTGGCGCCCCGCGGCCGGGGGTGGGAGGTGATCCACAACTCTCGAGTGTCGGTAGGGACACGGGCCCACGAGTACGGGTCCCGCCACGGTCTCTCATACCTGAGGTCCCGCCTCGCACCGGCTCCTTCGGTGTTTGCGTGCCGTGGCAGGCTGCAGGGTCTGAGATGCTGCAGAGTCCGAGCCCCGTTTGCACCGGTAGAATGCTGCGGAATATCTAGGGAAAGGGCCCCAAGCACTGTCCTTTCCAAATTTGTTTTCGCAGGCTGTGAAAACCCCAAGCCCTGCCAGTCGGAGCTGGTCGTCTTGGAGCACGGGCTGTACAGCGGGGACCCGGTGACCAAAGTGATCCTGCAGCCCCTGACTGGTAAATACACCCACCCCCCTCCCCAATTCATCGCTAAGACCTTTTCTGCAATTCCAAGCCTTTAGTCCCTTCCCGCGGCAGCCTGCCCTCTGTCGTCCTGCATCTCGCCTACCTCGCAGGGGTGTTGTGAGGATCAACTGTAGGAGAGGAGATATCCGTAAGCTGCTTTGGAGAAAGGCAGGGTATAAATGGAGTGAGTAAATAAATTATGTTGGGGATTTTTGGTGCCTGAAGAACAGCATTCTTCTATTTACTTAGGAGTCAGTCCTACTTCTTGCAGTCGGGCCTACACCCGGGCAGGCGCGAGGAGGATCACAGTCGGTGATTGCTTCTCTCTGCCGGAATGTAGTTTGTTTTTGCGGGTCACTGCAGCACGTAAGCGGGAAAAGAACGCACTTTAGTCCAAACAGGAAGTATTTAATTCGAACGAGCGCACGAGTTTTATCACGTTTTAGCCGCGGGCATCGGTGATTTCAAAATTACTATAGATACCCGCTCATTAACTATATGGCTTTATACTAATCAATGATATAGTTTTGAAACTTGACCCTGGAACATTATTTGGCTTAGATTCTAAGATACTATCTGAAGTCACTTTCAGGGCACTGATTTAAAATTTGCCTGTAAAGGGATGTATTTATTATACGATCGTTGCCTTAAGAGATGTTTTGTAGTGTGTCATAAGAGTTCTCTGGCGTCTGCAGCCCGGACATAGTAAAGCATTAATGTTTTTGCTAACCTACTTTTGTACTTCACCTGCAGACACCTATTGGACTCACCTTGTATTGCTATTAAATTCTTAAATTAAAATTTATAAATTAAAAAGAATTAGTACAGATAAAAACAGTCAAAGGTCACTCTTGATAGTGAACTGTTGGGCAGTGAGGCTTCTTGTGTTGTGGTCGCGGCTGCCGCCAAAGCAATATTTTTTAAAAATGTGCAGCCAATCAGATCTCCCTTGGCCAGTTGGAAGCCCTCCTGGGCCAAGGCCTCACCGGACCCTGTTGATGGGCGCCACGTTGGGGACCCCTGCTGTACACTGTCAAACAGACAAAGCATTTCAGTAGGTGCGGTCGTGTGTCTGATACTTGCCGAGCATCCCTTGTCCCTGCTCCGCATCTGATGTTCTCTTCCTCCCCAGGAAGGACGCACCAGCTCCGGGTCCACTGCAGTGCCGTCGGGCACCCGATCGTCGGCGACTTCACTTACAGCCATAAGCAAGATGGCGGCCCTTACCGGATGATGCTGCACGCCTATTACCTCCGCATCCCCACCAGCAAGGAGCTCATCGAGGTCAACGCCCCGGACCCTTTCGTCCCCACCCTGGACGGCAACTGGGTCCCTCAGCGGGTGACGCGCCAGTTAGACGAGGTGATCCAGGAACTGAAAGAATCGAGCGTCTGCACGGCTGAGGAAGAGAGGCGGGACGGCTTGCTGGGAAACCCGAGCCCGGAGATCCCACGCCACGCCGAGCCCTCGGAAACGGAAGAGCAGCGGGCAGTGTGTGAGCGGTGGCTGGCTGAGTGGACCTTGGAGTGAGACGCCGGGATCCCCTCGCACCCTCGCCGTCACTTTTCACCTGACCGTCTCCGGTGCCAACCCCTGTCCTCGTTCGTAACCCCGGCCTTCCTCCAAATCGATCCTGGAAGATGCGTTCCTGGACCCGACTCGGGTTTCTATGCTCAACGGGCTTTTGGACCTCACGCCCCTCACGCCGGCATGCTGTAGTCACGGCACATGGAAGGGCCGCGCACCACAATTGTGCTGTGATGTTGGCACTAAAACTCACCGAATGGAGGGCACTGCTTGGCTGAGAAATGGAATTTCCCTTGTCTGTGAAAGAAGAGAGGGAATTAGTGGATTGGACTGAAGAGCTGGAAGTATCTCCCATCTGTTCCTTCTCGGGGTTCCTTTCCCTGCCGTTTCCCTTCCTCACGCACCTTTGACCTTTGCCCTCACTTGCCTTTTTGAAAGTGTTGCCAATTTTAAACCGGTGGGAGTTAATTTATATTTTTAGGGACCGCTTGAGAAAAAGGATAAGAATTTTTTTTTTTAATCAGCGCTGCAATCTTATCTGCCGGCAGGCCCTTTTTCTAACGATAATATTTTTCTAAGGTGTCGTGGTTTTAAAAAGAGAAGGGTTCCCTCTCTGCATTTTCTTACATTTAGGGTTTTAGGGCGAACTTTTAGGAAGTTTAAACGGATGCATGCCAGACCAAGGTTTCAGGGTGTTTCCCGCTCCGCCTGCCTTTTCCCAACATTCCCTCTAGAACAGATTTTTGCTGTTCTTTGAATCCTGGTTGGTCCCTGGAAATGCACACGTTCATGCTGCATAGGACTTCCCATTTGGGCAGAGAAGCGGCAGCACGTTGTTGTTGCTTCACTTAAGAAAAACCTGCAAGGATCTAGTCCTCTTGATGCGAAGAGAGTATTAAGAACAGGCAGGGGTATCCGGGGATGACGTGGGATTCCTGCAAGCCATTCGGCTCCTCTCTGCTTGCTTTGCACGTATTGTTTTAATTCTTAAAGATACCCATTTTCTCCTGAACTCTGAATCTTTGCCAAAAAAAGAGTTGTCCCCCCCAAGTGTAGAGTGTATCGTCGAAAGCCAATGCTCAGGTCTTGCATGTAGAATTTATGGGGGTCACAGAATCCCCCCCCATAGTTGGCGGGGGTTTTGTGACCCTTTCGTCGCCCAAATTGTCCTGCGCCTTTAGAATGAGGGCACCGATCCAGTCTCGGCTCTCGTGTTCTGACTTGGTGCGGAGGTGCGCTGTGGAGAAGAGAGAGGGCGGAGAGGCCGTGGCTCAGTGGCAGAGCCTCTGCTCGGCACGCAGAAGGTCCCAGGTTCGATCCCCGGCAGCATCCCCGGTTAAAAGGATCTGGCTGGCAGGAGGTGATGGGAAAGACCACCTCCTGAGACCCTGGAGAGCGGCTACCAGCCCGAGTAGATAATACTGACCTTGATGGACCAGGGGACCGATTCAGTATAAGGCAGCGTCACCAAAACTTGAGTGGTTTGAGTTAGGGACCAGTTTTATATATGCGTGTGTGTGTGTATTGCTCAGACTTACAGAGAGGTCCTCCTTGCACTGTTTGCACTAAATATTGACGTTGTTGCACACTCTCCTGAGTAGACTAACCTTGCCTGTGGAGGTCTGGATTTTGCCGGTCTGTCCAGCTAAGGGCCATGCTGCCCTTGTGTAGACGGAGCCTTTCACCGACTCAAAATGTGTGGGTGGAAGTTTCCGTGTGTCAGAGGAGAGTGCCGTCCTTAGCGGGGCGGACCTGTGAGGCATATCCCGCAATTTCTGCAGCCGAAGCTCAGGAGGCGTCTGCGGCAACCTTGCACCTTAGCGAACGAAACGACGGGGCCATTGGTCGCCCTGCCAAAGCAGAACTGCAAAAGGATTTGGCAGAAGCCGTCCCAATTACTCTCAGGATATGTAAACCACAGCTCGTTCCGTCGCCCTCTGCTTGGACACCACCCCTGGCCAGCGTCCGACAAACGCCGTCTTTCGTACATGACAGGAATCCATTCCGTCGGTGTGAGATTCGTTGATGATGAACAATAACTTGAAGTGCTTTTGTAAAGCTTGTGAGAAACACAGTGATTATTCTGGGGATAAGGCATGATTTCCCCAGATTAGTTTGTGGGTAACTCCCACCTGCTTTCCTTCTAGGCTTGGTGGACTCCCCAGAACAGTGTCTTTCACACAGCATTTCTGCAAACTCTGGGTTCCTCGGGAAATTATTCGGGTTCCTTAACGAGAAAGTCAGTTAACAGTGGACCAGTTTGCCGGCTTCTGCCGCAGTTCTCTAGCAAACCATTACAAGAGGAATGGCCTCCTAGCTGTCCCCAGCCTCCAGTAGTTCCCAGAATGCTTTGCAATGCCTTATGGCTCCATGGTAACATTGATGTTCTTAGGTAGGTGGGTGGGGTGGATGACGGACGCCATTTTGTGCGGGCTACCAACCTTCAGGTGGGGATAACCAAGAGAGATCATGGGATAAGTGAGTAGAAAATAGTGGCAACAGTGATGTATTTACGAAGAGAATATCACTCTTTTATAGATTTTCAAAAAGATCAGTAGTAATACTAATACACTTCTATACATTCATACAAGAATAATCATCAAAAAACATTAAAGATGTAATCTCTTTTATTATTAATAGATTATCGCTAACTTTAGGGAAGTTTTTTGTTTATTCTTTAAAAAGAGACTCTATCCCAAGATTCTTGATGTTTTATTGCCTGCTTCTGTATTTGAAATATGTAATAAGTTTGGTACTACATCGGATTTTATTTGTTGTACGTAACAACTCATAATATCTGACAAATCTGATGAATTTATATTTTCCCCCTACCCCTTCTTCCCTTTTGTATCTCACCTTTTTTTTTTTTAGAGAAAATAATAGAAAATTTAAATCGGGGTGGGTGGGGGGGAGTGATTCCACAATGTTGACAAGCACCGTCCAATAGTCCAAAGTTCTTACAAAAAAGTAAATTTTACCAGGTGTCACGGCTCAGGCTGACGCTGCCACCACTCTGGCTTTAAGACGCTGAACTGCAGGCTGGAAAGCCGGTAGTTCAGCAGTTCGAGACCCGAGAGTGCCGCATGACGGAGTGAGCTCCCGTCTCTGGTCCCAGCTCCTGCCAACCTAGCAGTTTGAAAGCAAGAAATTGCAAATAGATAAATAGGTACCACTTTGGTGGGAAGGGAACAGCGTTCTGTGCGCCTCGACGTCTAGTCGTGCCAGCACATGACCATGGAAACGTCTTCGGACAGCGTTGGCTCTTTGGCTTGGAAACGGAGATCAGCACCGCATCCCTCGAGTCGGATTGGACTGGCTTTCGAGCAAGGAAAACCTTTACTTATTTTTAAAATATCTATAAAAGAGTCGCATTCTCTTCGTAAATATATCACAGTTGTCATTGACTATTTTCTACTCACCTTCAGGCGGGCCCTGGAGACCTTCTGCTGTTGTGGTTGATCTCCAGACGACAGAGACCAATCTCCCTGGAGGAAATAGCTACGTCGAAGGGCAAATTCAGTGGCATTATACCCCAACGAGGTTCCACCCCTCTGAGGCTCAACTGCACAATCTCCAGGAATTTCCTAGCTTGGAGTTGGCACCCCTATTTGACCTTTTCCCATAGTCTTCGACTCATTGCTCTAACTGGAAAGAGAGGCGACTCCCGTCTGTATCGCTGAAATGTCAACGCACGGGTTTATTTACCAAGTTCTTGAAAGGTCTCTATGAAGTCCACATTGGACGGTGAACATTTTGGGCCGACAGGAACCCCACAGTTAGAAAAGGGCTTTTTCATCAATGGTTTCACTTAGCATCCTCTCGTCTTGGGCCCGGCCGTGCCAGTGGTGGCAAAAGAGATGCCATTGAATGAGGGGCGGCCTACCTGACTGGACCGTGGTGGCTGGTTCTATGGTGGGCGAACGCAGCTTCTTCCGAACGGTGAACCATTCCCTCTCGCCACTCACGGACCAAGCCTCCCTGCATGCAAAAGAGCATTTGGTACCTATATTTTTGTGCTTCGATGCAATCTTTCCTAGAAGGATCAGAAATATATATATATATTTTCCTTAACCTGAAGTTTTACGAATTGCGGGATGGTGAAATCTATTTTATGATAAAAATGTCGAGGCCGGCCAAGCCCTCCTCGTAACCGCTGCATGGCGTCTCTTTCTCATGGTGTTGTCGTTTTCCTGACTTGCAGTGGCTGGTTCGCTGGCCGTCTCGGGTCGGTCTGCCAGTCTGTGCGTTTCTAAGATGTGATGTGGTGTGTTTGTGACTCTTCGTAAGACGTTGGGATATTTCTAGCTATTTATTGTTTCACCTTGTTTGTGGGCATTACTGAAATAAAACACAGGAGAAACGCTGCTGTTCGTATCAAGTGGTTTGTTATTCTTAAGAACATAAGAGAAGCCAATGTTGAATCAGGCCAATGGCCCATCTAGTCCAACACTCTGTCATACAGCGGCCAAAATATACCACATGCCATCAGGAGGTCCAGCAGTGGGGCCAGGATACTAGAAGCCCTCCCACTGCTGCCCCCTCCAGCACCAAGAATAGAGTGCATCACCTGCCCCAGACTGAGAGTTCCCATCTATACCCTGTGGCTAATAGCCACTGGTGGACTTCTGCTCCACATGTTTATCTAATTCCCTCTTGAAACTGTCCATGCTTGTAGCTGCCACCACCTCCTGTGGCAGTGAGTTCCACATGTTAATCACTCTTTGGGTGAAGAAGTATTTCTTGCATAGGGTGGGGGGGCAGTGTTCCCTCTAAGCTGAGTGAGTGTGAGCCAGCTCACGGTTTTTTAGCCTCCGGCTCACACCTTTTTGTCTTCACTCAGGAAGGATGGCTCCAGAGAGCAAACTAATTGATGCAGCAGCCAAATCGCTCGCTCACGGCTTTAATGCCAGGAGCTCACAAAGTAGATTTTTTGCTCACACGACTCCACAGCTTGGGGCGTTGGCCGCAGCTCCGCACCAGCCCTGCTGGAATCAAACCCAGTTCCCCCAGATTAGAGTCCACGCTCCAAACCGCTACACCAACCTGGCTCTCAGACAAACCGGCTCACACTAAGTCAGCTTACAGGGGACGCTGCTCAAAGGCATCTAAAATGCTCTCTCGGCTCTTTTTCCCCAGGTCTCGTAAGCCCCCCCAATCCACAACGGGAGGGAGGAGGAAGCTGGAGAGCGAGCCACGCTGCCTCTAAGGGTCTCTCCTCAAAAATAAGGCTTCTATACACATGCACATATTAAAAAATACGCCCCCTCAAAATAAGATTTCTGGCATGGCTATTTGCGGGGTAGGCTTTTAATTAAGGGGGCAAGGCCCCCAAAATGCTATGGGCTTATCTGAAACCGGGGGCCTGTTGTTTGTTTCTTCAGTTAATTACTTTCGTTAACCCCCCCCCCCAAGCGGGTTGAACACCCCTTTCATGGGCCGTCTTCTGAACGCTGCGTTTTTTCTTGGCAGTTCGCGTGCCCTTAGGCCTTTTCCCCTGCAGGGACGCCATCTGCTCTGGGTAGTCATTTGGCTGAAAGGGGGTCAGATGTCCAGCTCTGCATCTTCCATTCCCGTCTGGGCACGGCTGGGGGGGGGGGAGTGTCAAACCAAACTCTGAACCCCCGTGAAGAGAAGCCGGGCGAGAGAATATGGAGACCACCCACGTGCAGGCAGGCCTGCGGCCAGAAATGACAGTCTGTGGAGGGACCAGTCCGGGTGAGAGGAGGATCGCCCCAGCCAGGGAGGAGGGGCCGTAAGGAATGAGAACGGACTGGCCGGGCAGGGATTCTCCAGCGCCAGTGCAAACTGGGCCAGCCTGCTCCGAAACTGAGAGGTTTACCCATTATCAGTGACTCGAGGAAAATTCAACAAAGCCGGGCCTGGTGTAGAGGGAAGTCGGAAGCTCTGGCCGTTCCTGCAAGGACCATGTCCCGGGTCTCCGGTTGGCTGCAACCCTTTGTAAGCCCCGAGGCGTGGCGAGAAGGAATGAGGAACGGTCCGTCCTTGCAAATTGTGATGGGAATAAGCATGGGAAAGGTGTCGCCATATTGCAGGCACAGAAGCAGAGAGAACGTAAGTCCATAAGAAGAGCCCCGGCTGGATCGGACCAGTGAGGGTCCATCCAGTCCAGCCTCCTGTCTCACACAGTGGCCAACCAGTTCCTCTGGAGGGCCAGCAACAGGGCAGGGAGGCCAAGGCCTTCCCCTGATAAGAACATCAGAAGAGCCCTGCTGGATCAGACCAGGGAGGGTCCATCTAGTCCAGCCTCCCGTCTCTCATACAGTGGCCAACCAGTTCCTCTGGAGGGCCAACCAACAAGGCAGAGAGGCCAAGGCCATCATAAGAACTTCAGAAGAGCCCTGCTGGGTCAGACCAGTGAGGGTCCATCCAGTCCAGCCTCCTATCTCACACAGTGGCCAACCAGTTCCTCTGGAGAGCCAACAACAGGGCAGAGAGGCTGAGGCCTTCCCCTGAGAAGAACATCAGAAGAGCCCTGCTGGATCAGACCAGTGAGGGTCCATCCAGTCCAGCATCCTGTCTCACCCAGTGCCTAAGCAGTTCCTCTGGAGGGGCAGCAACCGGGCAGAGAGGCTGAGGCCTTCCCCTGATGTTGCCTCCTGTCTCTGGGATTCAGAGGATTAGTGCCTCTGGATGTGGAGGTTCCCCTTAATCACCATGGCTAGTCGCCACTGATAGAACGCTCCTCCATGAATCGATCTAATCCCTTTTTAAAGCTGTTCGTTCCTGTGGCCATCACCACATCCTCTGGCTACAGATTCCATATTTCAATCCCTCCCCGTGTCAAGAAGTATTTCCAGTTGCTTAAATGTGATGCATAGCAGAACACGGAGGGGAATTTAGACTCACTCTCCGCCTTCCGCACTATATAAACATTCCCTTTAAAAGCCACATTAAAAGGAATGCGTAATCCTACTTTGCCTTTCCAAAGACAGACAGGCAGATGTTTGGGAGGTTCATAAGTGGGTGGGGCAGCCAGCAGCCTACCTCCTGGTACTCAGAGATATACTGCCTCTGTGCATGGAAGTTCTATTTTGAAATCCCAGTAATTTCTTTTAAAAAAACATGCACACCTTGATTTAAAATTTGTTAGTGCCTAGTCTGTCAGACTGCTCCCCAAGATCTCAGTCCAGCCCTGGGCTGCCAGTTGATTGTAACTTGAAATGAAAAGAAGAAGAGACGAAGAGATTGGATTTATACCCTGCCCTTCTTTACTGAAAGGAGTCTCAGAGCGGCTTACAATCTCCTTTCCCTTCCTCTCCCCACAGCAGACACCCTGCGAGGTAGGTGGGGCTGAGAGAGCTCTCTCGAGGACTGCCCTTAAGAAAGCCGCTCTGAGAGAACTTGTGACTGACCCAAGGTCACACCAGCCACTGCATCAAACCCGGTTCTCCCAGATTAGAGTCCGTGCTCCTAACCACTTCACCAAACTGGCCTTGCTCAGTCCCAGATCTGCCAGTATTGACTCTTGATTCTTCAGTGGCTTCAGGGTGGGGGACACTTTGTGCATGCTCAGAGACACTTAGACAACAGGTTCTGAGGTTGGCTCAGATGAAACCCAGGAAATTATCTGTCCAGCCTCGTGTACACCTTCCTCCTCCCCCCGGTCACCTGTTCTGAGCCATGTTTCCGATTGTGTAAACCGAGAGCTGCCAAGGTGCCCTCTTTGCGTTCCCCTCCTATAAGGGTGCCCTCCCTGTCTTGCAAGATACCGGAGGGAGTCGGACCGCGTTCCCCGGAGATAACATCACGCCAAACAGGTTCTGGACATTTTACCAGATTTTTTTTTTTGCAGATTATCTTTTTTTTAAAAAAAGAACGAAAATAAAATCACAGGATACCTGACAGAAACAGGACAGTATTTCGCTCGCAGGGAACCTGTTTGACAAGCTCGTGAGTTCCTCGTGAGTTAACAGGTGGAACTCCTTGCTGCAAGCAGGCAGATTTGGACGTAACTGCTGGCATTTTGAGGCGGGGGACAACTGGGGTGAGGTGGGGCCTCTCAGAGGCCATTTGGGGCAGGCCGTTGTCCATAAACACTCTATAGCGTTGTGCCCTGCGGAGGTCCCTTCTTTCTGGCAATCCGACACTCTTGCAAGTATTCGTGCTCCCCCCCTCCCCTGGTCCCATCCCATTTGCAAAATGTGCCATGCACGGTCCGTGCGCTTCTGTGTTCCCTCTAAGCCGAGCTAATGTGAGCTAGCTCACAGTTTTTTAGCCTCCGGCTCACGCCTTTTTGTCTCAGCTCCGGAAGGACGGCTCCAGAGCAAACTCATTTCTGCAGCGGCCCAGTCGCTCGCTCACAACTTTTAATGCCGGGAGCTCACAAAGTAAGATTTTTGCTCACAAGACTTCACAGCTTAGAGGGAGCGTTGAGTGATTCTTGAATGTCGCCCCACCGAGTGGTCAAACCTACTCCAGGGCCTTGACTCTACACGATAGAGATCGGCGGCGCCAGTCCCCGGATAACCTTTCTGTGTAGCATTTTATATCTTTTTCAAAATCCCACCCTTCCTTTGAAGGGCTCCGGGCGCTGTGCATTGATCTTCCTTTCCCCATTTTATCCTTATGACAGCCCTGCGAGGTAGGTTAGGCGGAGGGAGAATGACCGGCCTACGGTGATCTAGCAAGCGTCGTGATGCTCAGAGGAGATGACCCTGAGTTGGAAGGGCTCGGGATATAGCAACTTTTCCACAGCACTTCGGTGTCAGTTGTCAACATACGGAAGGACACATTGCAGTGGAATCACTGGTATTTAGCGCTCTGGTTCTTGAGCTTTCCTCTACATGACCGCCCGTTTGGCGTAGTGGTTAGGAGCGCGGACTCTCATCTGGGAGAACCGGGTTTGATTCCCCACTCCTCCACATGCAGCTGCTGGTGTGACCTTGGGTCAGTCACGACTCGCGAGTGCTTTCATAAGAACATAAGAACATAAGAGAAGCCAATGTTGAATCAGGCCAATGGCCCATCTAGTCCAACACTCTGTCATACAGCGACCAAAATATACCAGGTGCCATCAGGAGGTCCAGCAGTGGGGCCAGGACACTAGAAGCCCTCCCACGGCTGCCCCCTCCAGCACCAAGAATAGAGTGCATCCCCTGCCCCAGACTGAGAGTTCCCATCTATACCCTGTGGCTAATAGCCACTGATGGACTTCTGCTCCATATGTTTATCTAATTCCCGCTTGAAACTGTCCATGCTTGTAGCTGCCACCACCTCCTGTGGCCGTGAATTCCATATGTTAATCACTCTTTGGGTGAAGAAGTATTTCCTTTTATCTGTTCTAACCCGACTGCTCAGCAATTTCATGGAGTGCCCACGAGTTCTTGTATTGTGAGAAAGGGAGAAAAGGACTTCTTTCTCAACCTGCTCAATCCCATTCATAATCTTATAAACCTCAATCATGTCACCCCTCAGCCGTCGTTTCTCCAAACTGAAGAGCCCTCAAGCATTTTAACCTTTCAGAGCTGTTCTTTCAAGGGCAGTTCTTGAAAGAGCTCTCTCAGCCCCACCTAAGCTGCTCTGAGACTCTGAGTGAAGGGCGGGGTATAAATCCAATCTCCTTCTCCTCCTCCTCCTCCTCCTCCTCTTCTTCTTCTCCTCCTCAGCAGTGAGCACTGATTGATTTAATCTGTACAAAAGCCCCGGAAGGGAGGCAAGGCTGAGAGATGGTGAGTTACCCTGGCCAAGCGGGGATGGATTTCCTGCAGCCACTCCCGGACACGTTTAGCTATACATGCTGCCAACGACAAGCATGGAGCTCTGCCAGTCTGGCCGTTCCCTGGCCAGGGGCGTGTGCTGTCTCAACTTTGACAGGGAGGGGACAGGGGAGGCTAAATGCTGCAAGAGGGCCAGTGTGGTGTAGTGGTTAAGAATGTCAGACGAATATCGGGGAGGCCCATTGGAATCCTGCTTGTGCTCCCGAAGCTCGCCGGGCGACCTGTGGCCAGTCACATCCTCTCAGCCTAATTTACCTAACAGGGTTGTCGTGAGGGTAAAATAGAGGAGAGGGAAACGATGTAAGCTGCTTTGGGTCCCCGTTGCGGGGAAAAGAAATGAATTAAATAACAATAAGAGGCGTTCATTTCTGTTGCATGGAAAAATTAGAAGAAGAAGAGATTGGATTTATACCTCGCCCTTCACTCGGAGTCTCAGAATGGCTTAAAATCTCCTTCTTCTCCCCCTCCCCACAACGGACACCCTGTGAGGCAGGTGGGGCTGAGAGAGCTCTGACGGAAACTGCTCTTTTTCAAGGACAGCTCTGACAGAACTATGGCTTGCCCTAGATCATCCAGCAGCTGCAAGTGGAGGAGTGGGGAATCAAACCCGGTTCTCCCAGATTAGAGTCCGCACACTTAACAGCGTTCTGTGCACCTTGGTGTTTAGTCATGCCGGCCACATGACCACAGAAACGTCTTCGGACAGCGCTGGCTCTTCGGCTTTGAAATGGAGATGAGCACCGCAACCCTAGAGTCGGATTCGACTGGCTTTCAAGCAAGGGAACCTTTACCTTTACCTTTACTTAACCACTACACCAAACTGGCTCTCATTTGGAGATGGGCTCCCACACCAGCAGTAAAAAACAGATCTGGGCTTTTGCACGGTGGAATTATTTGCCCCAGAGATAGCCGATAGCAATACGTTTTGCACCCAACGGAGCTTCTGGATCTTCTCGAGCTTCTGGATCTCACGTCTCCAGGGGTTGGTGCTGAGTTTTCAACCTCAAATGACCAAACTTGCAGGACTGGCTGGCCGGGGTGTCTTTGATTTAGGGTCCGGGCACCTCCCCTCCCTCTCCCCGGGCTGTGGCATTTTCCGAAGAAGCATCTTTGGAAAGATGACACCTATATCCTGCCCCCTCCTTTCGAGCAATGGCCCACGCCCTGGGGGAATAAGGTCAAGCTGAGCTGGCAAAGACCTGTTCTTTCGGATTACTCATCTCAGGGACACCTGGCAGCGAGCGAGACACACAGAGCTCCGCTTGATACAAGTAAGTATTTCTCACTTGGGAATCGATTTGCTGAGCGGGGGGACCAGTCTTGGCAGATAGATACTTTATCACGTCCACCCCTTGCAAGCTAGAGTTCCCCCTCACGTCTTCCCCCCAGGGTAAAGTTTGCAGCTCTCCAGAAGGAAAGATGTTCCTGATAGTTTATACCAGGGAAGTTATACTATTTATACTGTGAAACTACTGAAGCTTAAACTTCAGGGCCCCTAATTCTGCAGGGCCCCTAAAGCAACTCTCCCCCCTTCCTGAATAATTTCTTTTATTTTAAAGACTTCGCAAACATAAAGACATCACGAACATAAAGAGGAGAAACTTATCTTTCAGTTTCTTCTGTGACAAACCCATGCCCAAATTATCCTACATTTGTATATTTCGCCTTGTATCAATAAGAACATCAGTTGCAAATATATCAAATTTTACCTTTGTATGTCCTTAACAGGTTTTAAATGTCTGTATTTTACTTGGTATAACCTTCAAACCACTTATAAAATCTTGACCATGTATTTTCAAATGTCGTTTCTAGTTGTCCTTTCAAACTTAAAGTTAGTTTATCCATTTCCGCCGTTTCCAACATTTTGTTTAAAATTTGTTCTCTCGAAGATGTTTCAGTTCTTCTTCAATATTTTGCATCAAGTATTCTAGCAGTTGTTCTCAAATACAATATAAGATAAGAGTAATTTCTTTTGCAGTTTTCAGGTAAGATAGTCAATAGAAATATTTCTGGGACAAAGGGTACCAAGCATTTTAACATTTTTGGGTAAAATTTTGTGAATCCAGGGCCAATACTTTTTTGCTTTAACACATAACCACCACATATGGTAAAAGGATCCCACGTTATTTTGACACTTCCGACATACATTTGAACCTTTAGGGTCAAATCTGGCCAATTTATCAGGCATAATATACCATCTATAAAACATCTTGTACATATCTTCCTTATATGAAATTGCTTTAGTGATTTTTACATTCCCCCCACATCTGTGACCATTGGTCTAACTCAATTGTATGACCCAAATTTTGTGCCCATTTTATCATGGTAACTTTTTTTTTTAATGAGTGAATTTTTCAACAAAATTGGTGGTGTTTTTTTTTTTTTAGAGTTTGCTATTAAAATAAGGCTCTTTTAGTGACTGTATAATGAGTCGGTGGGTTGAGGTACTTAATACTGACCTTACAATATGTTCTAATACCGGTTTCGTGTGGCCTCAAAATGTCCCTGGAATTGGTCAAATTTCAAAATTTTCTCAGGGGGGCTTGCAGCACCTTTCTCAGGGGCTTGCAGCACCTTTCTCAGGGGCTTGCAGCCTAGGAAATTATTATTCATGCAAGCAATGCCCCCGCTAAGCTGTGGAGTCTTGTGAGCAAAAATTCAACTTTGTGAGGTACAGGCATTAAAGTTGTGAGTGAGCGATTTGGCTGCTGCATAAATTAACTCTGCTCTGGAGCCCTCCTTCCTGAGCTGAGACAAAAATGTGTGAGCTGGAGGCTAAACAACTGTGAGCCAGCTCACACTAACTCAGCTTAGAGGGAACACTGCATGCAAGTGACTTTGACATGTGAGATAAGCCGGTTCGCCAGTTTTAATCAAAATCTGAGATGTAGTGGTTAAATTCTTTTTAAAAAATTGTGGTGATCTGCCACGGAACGACCCCGTTGAAGAAAATAACAGCGGTTCCCCAGACCTTGTGGTTGGTGGGGAAGGGGTCACTGTAGGGCCCATTTTCAAGGGCTGCCCCTCAACATTACACCCCATTCTCCGCCCTTTGGCCGGAGCCATGATGGGAAAGGCCTAGGGATGCCAACCTCCTGGTGGAACCTGGGGCTCCCCCCCAATTTCAGCTCGTCTCCAGACTACAGAGATTAGTTCCTCAGGAGGAGGAGGAAGAAAAAGGAGGAGGAGGAGATTGGATTTATACCCCACCCTTCACTACCCGAAGGAGTCTCAGAGCGGCTGACAAACTCCTTTCCCTTCCCCTCCCCACAACAGACAACCCTGTAAGGTAGGTGGGGCTCAGAGAGCTCTCTCAAGGACTGCTCCTGAGGGAACAGCTCTGAGAGAACTTGTGACTGACCCAAGATCACACCAGCAGCTGCATGTGGAGGAGGAGTGGGGAATCAAAGCTCTCCCAGATCAGAGCCCACAGTCCTAACCACTACACCAAATGGATGCTTTGGAGGATGGATTCTGTGGCATTGTACCACACTGAGGTTACAATACCTGGGCCCCACCCCCAAATCTCCAGGCATTCCCCAGCCTGGATCTGGCAACCCTGCACCCCCCTGTCCCCTATCATTGGCCAGGGGGACCTGACATCCCTAAAAAGTGCCAGACGGGCCCCTGATGGAAAAGCCCCAAAATAACTGCCTGAGCTGAGAACCATAGTTGGCACACAGTGATGTAGGCAGGGGTCTTCTCGTAGAAAAAGAGCTGCAGGAGCTCATTAGCATATGGTATGCTAATGAGCTATTCGGCCGTTAGCATATGCCACGCCCCCTGACATCACCAGAAGTGATGTCAGAAGGGGAAGCAAAACGGGGGGGAGGCATCTTCGAAAGCCTCCCCTTCCCTTCCCCAGCTGGGCTGGGTGGGGGAGCGAAGAGAGAAGGGGTTTAAAGTTTAAACCCCTTCTCACTAGAGTTGGGCCACAGAAGGAGGAAAGAGGGAAGGAAAGAGAGAGAGTAGAGAGAAGGAAGGAGGGAAAGAAAGAGAAGGAATGAAGGAGAAGGAAAGAAGGAGGGAAAGAAAGAGAGAGAAGGGAGGAGCTACTAACAGCACTGTGGGGGAAAAGTTACTTTTCCCCCACCATAGAGAACAATAGAGGGAATGGGGGCAACCTGTTTGGGGGCCCATAGAGTTGGACCCCCTGGTCCAATGTTCTTGAAACTTGGTGGGTATCTTGGGGAGAGGCTCCATCAGCTACCCTGTGAGTTTGGAGCCTCTCCCCCAAACCCCTCCCCTCCAGCCCCCAGAATATACCCTATGTTTTCACCATTGACTTCAATGGCCCATAGGATATAATGGAGCTGAAATTGACATTCGGCTGCCTGAAAGACTCCCCGGGACGCCGGCTGGGGGCGGGGCTTGGCTCCTGAGCTGCCGGAGCTGTGCTCCGGTGCGCTCCCCCCAAAAAAAACCCTGGATATAGGCAAGGAGATGGTCCTTCAAAGGGGTCTGAAACTTGTATTATGGCCATGCTGGTAGACAGTGCTCTCAAGCCAGCTTAGATAGTCCAACTGGGAACTTGGGAGACCTGGGTTCAGATCCCCGCTCTGCTGCGGAAACTCAGTGGGACCAGCAGCTCTCCTTCTGGCCTACCTCGCAGGATTGTTGTGAAGAGAACAGATTGGAGTGGAAACCCTTCCTTAGAGGAAGGAGCAGATGGGAAGGTTAGAGTGATAAAAATTTGTCTCGGGAGGGTCTCGGGCCCTTTGGCTTCTTTGCCAGCCCAAGATGGAATGACATTATTTTTCATCGTTAGCCGACACGAATTTCCCCGTCTCCTGAGCCCAGGTTTCCAGTTCACGCGAGCGCTTCATATTGTAGGATGTTCACCTCCTAGAACTTTGGAAAGACAGCTGGCTCGCTCCCTGTTAGAATTAAGAGGGGAGGGGGCTTGGGTTTCTCAGCTCGGCTGTTTTTGAAAATCTCCTCTTTGCTCGGCCCCTGTATGATTTCAACCCAGGACTTTTGAAGGCCTCTGCGGTTCCCTTGCACCAAACGGTTCCTGTTGAATCCATGCAGTGTTGAATGTTTTTGTGTCAATGGTGTGGAAATAGTGTGTTGGGCAAAACAGAACACCTTTGGACGAAAAGGAAAAAAAGGTGCTTCTGTGTACATTTCAGTAGTCGGACGTGGAGAGAAAAGAAGAATTATCCAGGCATTTGTTCAACCAGGCAGCTGCTAGCTTGTTGTGCGTCCACCGTCTCTCTCTCTCTTTCCCCCCAGGTCCCAACTCCGGGCCCTCATGGTGTCTCCGTGCTCTATCCCGTTCCTTCTGGCCTCTTTCGTCCTCTTCCTAGGTGAGTCACCCGGTTTTTTCCACAGAACTTTGCTCAGGGCAACGTCCCCTCCGAAGGCCCTCTCGCTCGGGAGAAAGGCCGCTGTCGAAAGACTTCCAAATGCTCCGGAGCCCACGTACCTAACATGCCATCGGTCTGGGTTGTGCGTAGAATGCTGGTTACCCGTCCCACCCCCGGGGCGGATCGTAGACAATTTTCCCGCATGAGTGTTGAGCTTATTAGCAAAGCAAGAAGGTCTGCTGTAGCCAAGATGGGGCTGCATCCTCCTTCTCCCACAGGGTTGTCAACTTCCAGGTGGGGGCTGGAGATCCCCTGGGATTACAACTGAGCTCTGGGCCATAGAGATCAGTTCCCCTGGAGAAAAATGGCTTGCCAAAAGCTCATATGCCCCAAATCTTGTTGGTCTCTTAGATGCTACTGGATTTGAATCTAGATGTTCTATTGCAAACCAACACGGCTTCCCTCCGAAACTCAAATAGCGTCGTCACCAACAAGGGATTTGCGCCTTTGACATGCACGCCTGCTGCATAAGTTATGTGTGCGAATGTCAGCCCCTGTAAGATGGCTGGGAATCAGAGTCCCAGGAGGAGCTATCGTATGTGATCTGAAATCGACGTGGACAAACACTCCCCTCTCTGCATAGTATGCTTGCAGAATTTAGGCTGTTTTTCCACCCTGCTTCCGAGATGTCCTGGCCTCTCACATTCCGCCTTGGAAATTATGTTAAGCTAAACTGGCCCAGTCACAGCCTGTGTCGTGGCTGAGGGGGATTCGAACCTGGATCTCTCACCAGTGGCAGAGCTTAGTGGTGGAATGCTCGTTGGGCACTTTAGCCACTACACTGTCTGGGTATGTGTGTGTAAGACAGCTATCATCCGTCTGAGATCTCCACTCCAGCAATCTCCTGTCTTTCTGACGGCGTCCCTCTTGGTTTCTTTTGCAGGACTCTCCTTGGATACGGTGGAAACGGTGTCCGTACGTTGGTTTCTCTTCTTTCTGATGCGCCCGGGACCCATTTGGGATTGGGGGGAATGCTTTCAGCAAGGCATCTGTTTAGAAAGACCGTGACTATGGGCCGCACCACACGTGCGCATGACGTCCCATGGCCAGAGCTAGCAGCCGTTTCTTCGACTTAATTATCAGTTGCCTGGGGTCCCTTCCACACCTGACAATTAAGTTTAGGAAACCGCTGGGTGTTCCGGACACGGAACGCCCAGCACCTAGCTGGTAAGGCCGTAAACATTCGACAAAGCGGGTATTTCCGCCACCTATTTATTGCAAATTGAAATGTCTCTTTGGTATGTTCGCTCCCTGCTGACGGGGGCCTCTCCCTCAGCGGCCTATTTTAGGTTTCGAGCCGCATGAAACCCTCTTTAGGAAAGGAGCGCGATACTTAGTTGGATCGGCTGGTGCCTCACTGCCGAAGAACTCGGGTGAGCGCCCGCAAATGGGGTCCACCGTCTCTCAGCAGAAAAGATTCTTTAACAAGCGTTTGGGTTTTTTAGAACATAAAATAGTACTTTCTCCCCAGAGGGAACATCGTGTTGCATAGTCTTGGCTTAAAAGCAAGCAGTCGATTTTGCAATAATCCCGAGGGCGGAAAACCTGTAGTGGGGTGTGTGCATGTTCCTTACCCCGCATTCTGCACCGGAAAATTCTCTTTTCGTCTTCTGACTTTTCTCTCCCTTCTCGTTCCAGTGCCCGGCCACCAGGATTAACGGTAGGTAACACTGATGGAATCCTGTGCTCATTCTATAGGCCAGAGTTACCCAACGTGGTACTCATGGGCACCACGACACCTGCCGACACCTTTCCTGCTGTCCCCCAAGTGTTTTTAGAGAGAAGGCGGGGCTGGGTGGGGCTTTTGCCCAGCAGGGCTTCCGATTGGCCACTGGGAATTTGATTGGCGGCGAAGATTTTTAAAAAGGTCGTGCAAGGATCTTCACTGGGTGACTGAAGGTATGGCGGCCACTTTGTGAGACAGCCAGCTTGGTGTAGTGGTTAAGAGTGGCGGACTCTAAGCTGGAGAACCGGGTTGGATTGCCCACTCCTCCTCCACATGTAACCAGCTGGGTGGACTTTGGTCAGCCACAGTTCTCTCAGAGCTCTCTCAGCCCCATCCACCTCGCAACTGTTGCGGGGAGAGGAATGGAAGGCGATTACAAGTTGCTCTGAGACTCCTTTGGGGAGTGAAGGGCAGGGTATAAAAACCAACTTTCCTCCGCCGTCTTCTCCGTCTCCTTCTTCTCCTCCTCCTCCTTCTCCTTCTCCTCTATCTCCTTCTCCGTTGCCTTTTCCGTCACCTTCTCCTCCTTCTCCTTCTTCTAGCAGCTATTTGGGGGCAGCCATTTTGCGGCTGCGTGCTCACCATGCAGTGTCAGAAATCCTGGAGGTGCCCGCAGGCCCCGAAAAGGTCGTGGGTCCCTTCTTTAGACCTCCAGGAACAAACTTCGCTCAGACTGTATTTCTTTTCTCTTTCTTTTCAACAGCTTCAGCCGTCTGCGATGGCGTGGAGAGGTAATCCGAGAAACCAATCCGCCAGCAGTGTGGATCGTTGATATCTCCCTAGTGCCTTTCTGGGCTGAGAACTTCTCAGCAAAAACTCCATGAGATTTCTTGGGGGCAGAGATCTCCTTGATAGGGGGAACGTAAACATGGGTTATTTGGCGTGTGCGTGGGTAGGTTTAATTCTAACGCGGGTTGCCCGCTGTTTAGCCAGACCTGGTCCTCTGCCTCTAATGGCCGCGCCACCTGCAGACATCTGTAGGCAATCGTGTTTCTATGCTATGAGTAGCTCTCTCAGCCCCACCGACCTCGCAGGGTGTCTGTTGTGGGGAAGGGAAGGAAAGGAGTTTGTAAGCTGCTCTGAGACTCCTTTGGGTAGTGAAGGGCAGGTTATAAATCCAATCTCCTCTTCCTCCTCCTCCTCCTTCTTCACCTGTCCCACGCAGGCTGTAGAATCTGGCACATCCAAACCCTTCCATGGAAGGACAGGGGCTCTTTAGGTACCATCCTTTGGGTCTCTCTCATGTCTCTGCTTGTTTTCTCTCCCTTTCCTTGCAGGAATGACATCGACGGGCCTCCAGATCTCACCCACCTGGTTTGTGACAACGTAAGTCAAGGGACCCGCGTTGCACCGTTGGGACTTCCCCTGGCCGGGTTTTCTTTAAGCCACGTTACCGTGCGCAGGGCTACCAGGACCGAGCCGTTGAGTCGTGGCCGGTTTGCGCCACGGTTGTCCTCGGCCGTTCAGCGGGCCGGGGGCATCGTGGCTTCCGTTCTCCGGCTCAGAAAAGTGCCGGAAGGACATGAGGGGAAGAGAGGCCGCAGATGCGGGCGACGGATTTTGCAACGGCGTCTCAGCTGTTGGATTTTCATCGCTTCTCTTGGGAAGGGTAGTTTGCTAAATTGTCGAGGATACTGCCGGGGATTATGATCCTCTGAGGAGAGAGTTTTTCCAATTTCCATCATTAAGTGGCACTAGACAAGAGCAAGAGTCCAGGAGCAACTGAAAGACGAACAAAATTTGTGTCAGGGGAGAAGCTTTTGGGAGTCACTGGCTCACTTCTTCGGATACCAAAAGAAGTTACTGCAGTGACTCATGAAAGCTTCTACCGTGACACGGCTGTCCCGGTTGGTGTAGTGGTTAAGTGCGCGGACTCTAATCTGGGAGAACCGGGTTTGATTCCTGACTCCTCCACTTGCAGCTGCTGGATGACCTTGGGCAAGCCATAGTTCTGTCAGAGCTGTTCTCTCCAGGGCAGTTCTGGAAAGAGCTCTCTCAGCCCCACCTACCTCACAGGGTGTCTGTTGTGGGGAGGGGAAGGGAAAGGAGTTTGTAAGCCGCTCTGAGTCTCCAAGTGAAGGGCGGGGTATAAATCCAATCTCTTCCTCCTCCTCCTCTTCTTCTTCCCTACATCATAAAATAGATTTCTCAGGAGTAAAAAGGGACTGTGTTTCTGCTCCATGATGCAGATGTGTACCCAGGGTAAAGACTGGTCTCTTGTGCTGGGGGCGGGTAGGGTGGCAATACCTGTAGGGTAGCCATCTCTGGGTTAGGAAATATCTGACGCTTTCAGGAATGGAGCTTAAAGAAGGCAGGCTTTGGATAAGGGAGGGACCTCTCAGTGGGGTACAATGCCACAGAGCCCACCCTCCAAAACCAGCCATTTTTCTCCAGGGGAACTGATCTCTGCGGCCTGGAGATCAGTTGTAATAGTGGGGGACCTCCAGCCGCCACCTGGAGGTTGGCAACCCTGCCTGTGACCCCCTCCCCAGTCGCTGGCAGTTGTCCACAAAAGAACACGGGACACAGGCCTTCAGTGCCCTGCTTCCTCTCCTCTCCTCCTAGCTCCACAACCTGCCCCAGGTCAACCACACTTTTATCCTCGGAGCCTTGGAGTTTGGCCTGAGGAAGAGCGAAGACGTGCCGATAGATATCGCCCGGGTTCTCTTCAGCAAAGTGGACGGGGAAGTGCTGGAAACGGCGCTTCAGGAATTCAGCGACTTGGTAAGCAAGAACCCTTTGGAGATTGACAGGAATGTGTTGGGGGGGAGACCCTGAAGTACGCTTGTTGTGATGTACTTTGGGTCCCAGGAGACTTTCTTCCAGACCAGACAGAGTTCCTGTCTTCGGGGTCTGAACGTGTGGCTTCTAAGAGCCTGCTGGGACCTTTGGAATTCTGGCACAGGGTGGCGGGCACAGCAGGCACAAAATGGCTGCCGCAGGAGGTGACGCCAACCTCAAAATGGCTGCCGCAGGAAGTCGAGCCAACCTCAAAATGGCTGCCGCAGGAAGTGGAGCCAACCACAAAATGGCTGCCACGGGAAGTGACGCCAACCTCAAAATGGCTGCCAGGGGAAGTGGAGCCAGCCACAAAATGGCTGCCGCAGGAGGGGGTGCTCTCAAGGGTTTCCTGTATGCCTTCCAGATCGAGAACTTCTCCCTGATTTCACACCCGTGGAAGACGGCAGTGCTGACGGCGTTGTGGGACGAGAGGCTCCGAAACGAGGAGCGGTTCAACGAGACGGCCTTCGTGGCGGCCTGGTTCCAGAAGTGGCTTCGGCCCTTCCTCTCCGCCGTGTCCCCCGCCATGCTCCGGTGCCTTTGGAAGGAAACCATGCACTGTGTTCAGTATCAATCCATGTATGTCCCTTCGTGGTGCCAGGAACGGGGCTAAGCCCCCTTAGCTGGCCATCGCTAGCCAGTGATCCCAAAGCAGTTGCACCCAGGGATCCAAACCCTCTCCCTTTCTTCTGGTCTTCCTCTCTGTTTGCTGAAGTCTTAGTGAAATTTCAGCCCTATATCTGGAATCAGGAGCGTGGAATTTTGGAGATCAGTTTCCCGGACCCATCAAACACCTTAACCACTCAGGGCAGGCCCCGTTTTTTGGACCTGGTGCCTAATGTTTATCTTTAGGAGGTGCGCCCAAGTCCTGTTGGTTGGCCAGGGGTTTTGATATGGTTGCCAGCTCTGTGAGGGAAGAGACCTGGAGATTTGGGGGAGGGCGGAGCCTGGGGTGGGTGGAGTTTGGGAGGGGAGGGACTTCACAAGGGCACGATGCCATAGGGTCCGCTTTCCAAAGCAGCTGTTTTCTCCAGGGGAACTGATCTCGGCTGTCTGGAGACCAACTGTAATAACAGGAGGTCTACAGGCCCCGCCTTGAGGTTGGCAACCCTAGGTTTTGATTTAGCTATAAATAGTAGGCATCTTTTTGTGTGTGTGTGGGGGAGAGGTATTTGGGGGTTTGTTATTTTATTTTGGTTTTAACTCGTAGTGTTTTGGTGGTGGCCGTCAGCGACCTTGAGCGAAGAGGCAAACTTAGGGTGATTTCCCACTAAAGCTGCCGCGGGGTTGCGCCGCCGTTTGCCCCGAGATTTTTAGTCAATTTCACACCCGAAGCCGCAGGGCTGCATTTTGACCCGCGGCTTCGCCCGATTTCCCCCGCAGTTTCGTAATCCTCAAAAAACAAAATGCGCAACCCCGCGGCAGCTTTAGTGGGAAATCACCCTAAGTCTCCCTTGGGCAGTGAAGGGCGGGGTATAAATCTCTTCTTCTTCTTCTTCTTCTTCATTTCTCTGACTCATTATTTCACAGTTCCTGATGTGCTTTCTTTGTTAAAGCTGAGTGCTATTGTTTGTGTTTCATCCGATTCACCTCTCTCGAGTGACGTCAAGTTTGCTGCAATTGAATTTCTTTCTTTTTTGGTGAATAGCCTCAGTAGATGTGCTGAGAGCGTGGTATGTTATCAGATACATAAATGAGTCTCTTCTCTTTTCTCCAGTTTGGTGTAGTGGTTAAGTGCATGGATTCTAATCTGGGAGAACCGGGTTTGATTCCCCACTTCTCCACGTGCAGCTGCTGGTGTGATCTTGGGGCAGTCATAAGTTCTCTCGGAGCTGTTCTCTCACAAGCAGTCCTTGAGAGAGCTCAGCCCCACCGACCTCAGCCCCACCGACCTCGCAGGGTGTCTGTTGTGGCGAGGGGAAGGGAAAGGAGATTGTAAACTGTTCTGAGACTCCTTTGGGTGGTGAAGGGTGGGGTATAAATCCAATCTCTTCTTCTTCGTCTTCCTTCTTCTTGGCTTCCAGAGTGAAAGGCCTGGATCTGGAATTTACCAAGATGAGCCATCAAACTCAAGAAGATGTTTTCCGCCTTTTCCAGCTCCCTTATTTGAAGGGGTTGAATTCTAATGGTAAGGGGCAATTCTGTCCTTTGGGAACCAAACCGGGGCTTTCTCTGGCTATCCATGTAAATACACAGTGGGCTTTTCCACATCCTCATTTTCCTTGCTTGTACATTCTAGTTTCTTCTGTTTTTTTCCCCCTGTTCCACACAAGTTTCGCTCCCTCTAGTGGTCGATTCGATATTACATCATGTTTTGTCCATCATAAAAAACTGCAGTTTAAATCTGCAGAGAGATATGCCAGGCATAAACCGATGTAATATCGGATCGACAACTAGAGGGAGGAAAACACATGCAGAACAAAAAAAACCCCTCCCCAAATAAACAGAAACTTACAAGCAAGGAAAATGAAAATGTGGACCTGACCAATGTGTGTGTTCTGGTCATTCAATGAAAGACCTATGCATAGCAGGTAAATATTTTAGAGAGCTGGTCAGTGTGGTGATGGTGTTGGGCTTGGAGATCAACCTATTGGGCCCCGAAAAATGCACTGTTCACCTGTCTTTACTTTGACCCTTCTATGGAATACAAGTTAAAATGTTCCAAATGTCACTGTCCAACTTCAGTCTAGAGCATTTTTCATGCATTTTGATCTCCCCTCTCCAAAGAGCTCAGGGCAAGATACAGATTCTCCCTTCCCCATTTTATCCTGACAACAGCCCTGTGAGGTAGGTTAGGTCTGAGAGGGAATTGCTGACTCAGGGTCATCTAGCGAGATTCATAGCAGAGTGAGGGTCTGATTCCCAGGTCTCTACAGTTCCCTGAAGGGAATTCTAATTGCATATATCTTCCTCTGCCCAAGAGCCTCTCTGTCTCTACTGTGATCACTGGTAGCGGGTGGTGAAAGAATGCTTGGAATTTGTCAAACATCAGAGATGAAGTTCGTCAGTGTGCTCAGTTTCTGGTCTGACAGCAATGGCGCAAGCATGAGACAAAGGTTGATGTGTTGGTTCTATAAGGATGCCCCTGTGGAGCCCGAAATATTGCCAGTTCTCAAACGAGCCTTCCTTGTCCCTAAACACCAGGCTTATCATTTCTCCTACTTTGTACCCCCTTTGCGAGCAGGATGCTAAATCGGGTCTGGTGTCCTGGCGATCTCACCGTGGCTATTTGGTCTCTTGTTTCTCACAGGATCGGCGTGCGCAGTGGGCCTCAACAGTTCCGAGTGGCTGGCGGTCAATTTTGGAACGTTCGGCCGTTTTGCCGAATACCGAGACTTCGTTTCCCTGAATTCCAGATTCGATGGAGTAAGTTTCGTTATGGGTTTCGTTGGCCGTGCTGGTTGAGAATGGGATTAGACGGAGAGACGTGGTCCGTCAGTGGTCCTGCTAGTCTTTCAGGACGCCTGCCATTTAGAGGGGGTCTGTTTCCATCTAGCCGCACCACTGCCGTGTTAATTGTATATTGGATGGTGGTCCCAGCCAACTGTTGGCTGGTCCCCCCCTGTCTGTTTTATAATCGCCCCGACTAGAACCCCGGGGAGATACGAAGACAGGGACATGTCAGGACTTCAGGGGCATTATTTGGTAATGTGGGAGGCCCTCAGACCACATGGCGGGATCTTATGCAATTCTGCAGGACCTGTAAGGCAGGGATGTTCCGCCAGGCATTTGGTTGTGTCAGCTGGCTGCCATAAAAGTGGGGAGGGGGAGGCAGACCACTGACCGGCATTTGTCCTTTCGTTTCCCGCTTGCTTGTCTTAGCTGTCTTTCTGTATGTTTTATTTGTACTTTCGTTTCCTGCTTGCTTGTCTTAGCTGTCTGTCAGTATGTTTTATATGCCTGACCTTGAAGGCCTGGGTGCCCGGTGGAACCACATTCCTTAGAGACTTTCTCAGCTCTGCAATCCATTACTTTTGGTGGCCCCAGCCTGGCACCTTGATTGGCCACTGGCCATAGGGGTGCCCCCTTTGAAACCAGTCTCTCTTCCCTGCCCCTGCTTTCCACCTCAGTCTTAACATGAATCCTGAATGTAGACGTTCTGGCAATGGTGTACTGATAAAGCTCTAACTTCACGAGAAGCGAGTGGTTGGATCTGATGGCTGCAGGAGTCTGACAAGTGGGTCGAATCTGCATTTGTCTTTCCCACCGGTGTCCCAGCCCTCTGACTTCGTCTTCAAAGAAGCTGCCTGCATTTGGTGTCGTCCTCACACCTCAACAGTGCTAGCATACTTTTGCACGTCTGCATGTGTTGATCGCCCTCTCGTGGCGGCTCCACTGTCATTGCGCCTCTGCACCGTTTTAAATGAATTTTCTCCAAACAACTTTCAAACAAGCCGAGAGAAAGACGGCGTCACAGCAGCACGCAACTGATTTAAAAAGGCAAATGCAGATTCAACCGAGGTTGAGGGCAGCAGTGGTTTTCTTCATTGGCTAACACCCTTCGTCCTCCCCCTCCGCCTGTTTCCCTCTCCCCTTGCCCAGAAAATGGCCAGGCAGTCCAGAAACGGGATAGAAATTGGGATAGAAAAATTTGTAGGACGCCATCTTGGATTTTTTTAGTCGGATGCTTTAGTTTTTTAATTAAATTGTATATTGGATTTTAATGCTTTGTATGTTTCATGGCATCATGCCCCTCTGTACATTGCCCAGAGCCCGATGTAAGCTGGGATAGAGCAACTAATAAATCAAATCAAATAAATCAAATAAATCAAATAATAATAATAATAATAATAATAATAGTAATAATAATAGTAATAATAATAATAGTAATAATAATAATAATAATAATAATAATAATAATAATAATAATAATGACAATATTGGATTTATACCGCACCCTTCACTACCCAAGGGACTCTCAGAGTGGCCTACAATCTCCTTTCCCTTCCCCTCCCCACAACAGACACCCTGTGAGGCAGGTGGGGCCGAGAGAGCTGCCCTTGAGAGAAAAGCCCTGAGAGAACTTGTGACTGACCTGAGGTCACCCAGCAGGTGCAAGTGGAGGAGCGGGGAATCAAACCCGGTTCTCCCAGATTAGAGTCCGCACACTTAACCACTATGCCAAACTGGCTCTCAGTAATAAATAATAATAATAATAATAATAATAGTAATGATAATAATAGTAATAATAATAATAATAATAATAAATTGTGGTAGTAGTAGTAATCATCAGCATCATCAGCATCATCATCATCTACCTTGATGGCTTTAGAATTTCTCCATAGGAACCAATGTTTCAACCCTACTGAATTAAGGAACCGTTTCTTCTTGGGTTTCCTTGACCTGAATGGCCCAGCCTGGCCCGATCTCGTCAGACCTCTGAAGCTAAGCAGGGTCGGCCCCGGTTAGTAGTTGGAAGGGAGACCGCCAAGGCAAGCGCTAAATCACCTCCAAACGTCTCTCGCCTTGAGAACCCCACGTGGGTCACCATCGGTCGGATGTGACTTGACCGCGCTTTCCATTTCCGCTTCCTCTTGGGCGACCGTTAGCAGTAAATTGACCTCCGCCTCCTCTCTCGAAGCGACTTCCCGCGATTCATTCCCACCTTTCCACGGGTCTGTCTCTTCTCTTTCTCTTAGCTGGACGCTCTCAAGAGCTTGACGGTGAAGCAGCTTGGGGAACTGTCCGCCACTGGGGGAGCCCTCGAGACCCCCAGAGATGTCCGGGACCTGATGGCGTTCATAGACACCTCTGCGTTGGCTGAATACGTAGATGAATTCAACAGATGGGTAGGTTGATGAGATGGGACCGGTTCACCAGAAATGTCTGAGGCTCCGTTTCATATACCGTATTGGGCACTCCAGGGGTGGAATCCTGGGTGGATCTGATCAGCCTGGCCTGCCTTGTTATTTCAGAGCAGGGGTCTCCAACGTGGTGCCCCTGGGCACCACAGCACCTGCCAACAGCTTTCCTGGTGCCTGCCAGGCTGTGGCAGCCATTGTGTGGCTGGTTCTTCCTCCTCCGGTGGCCATCTTGTGGCTTCTCCCACCAACACTGTGTCAGAATTCCAAAGGAGCCCACCACAGGTTCAAAAAGGTTGGGGACCCCTGTTTTAGGGACACTGAACTGCAGGCTGTGGAAGGTCAGTAGTTCAGCAGTTCAAGACCCGAGAGTGCCGCATGATGGGGTGAGCTCCCGTCTCTAGTTCCAGCTCCTGCCAACCTAGCAGTTCGAAAGCAAGAAATTGCAAGTAGATAAATAGGTACCACTTCGGTGGGAAGGTAACAGCGTTCTGTGCACCTTGGTGTTTAGTCATGCTGGCCACATGACCACGGAAACGTCTTCGGACAGCGCTGGCCCTTTGGTTTGGAAACGGAGATGAGCACCGCAACCCTAGAGTTGGATTTGACTGGCTTTCAAGCAAGGGAACCTTTACCTTTACCTAGTTATTATGGCTTTTACTTAGGATATCTCCAGTAATGTTTTACTCGTAGCCAGTAAAGCAACGGAGGCAGTTTGGTGCAGTGGTTAAGTGCGCAGATCCTAATTTTGGAGAACCGGGGACACAATCTCCTTCCTTTCCTCTCTCCACAACAGACACCCTGTGAGGTAGGGCTGAGAGAGCTGTTTTGTGGACTGCTCTTGAGAGAACAGCTCTGAGAGAACTTGTGACTGATCCAAGGTCACACCAGCAGCTGCACGGGGAGGAGTGGGGAATCAAACCCGGTTCTCCCAGATTAGAGTCCACACTCCTAACCACTACACCAGACTGGCTCTCTGCCCTCACCCACCTTCTTACTCTCCGGCTTCGCCTTCTCTTTGCTTTCAAGGCCAACGGGAGCCTGCCCAGCGAGATCCGAGCCAGCCTACTGGACCGCGTTCTGGAGAGACTCCAGGCGGTGGACGATGCTGAATTTATGGTCTGGATGGGGCCCCGTCTCCGACACCTGATCTCGGCATTCAACGGCACGCTCGTTCCACGTTTGTTCGATCACCTGGAGGACAGAACCTGCTTTGCCATCGGTGCCGCGTATGAACTTCCTTTCCATGAATTAGGATCGCGGCTGTTATTTGGGGGCCGAAGGGGTTGAGACGGGAGCAGCCGTGGTATTTGAGAGGGTGTCCTGCCGGTGGCTAAAGCAGGGGTTGGCATCAGGTCAGGGGAGTCGGGTGGGGGTTCCAGCTCTGTAACACAACAACTCTCCCCTGACCTGAGTGGATCATAAGAACGTGAGGGAAGCCATCTTGGATCAGGCCA
Organism: Gekko gecko; assembly: GCA_029375565.1. Classification (NCBI taxonomy): domain Eukaryota; kingdom Metazoa; phylum Chordata; class Lepidosauria; order Squamata; family Gekkonidae; genus Gekko; species Gekko gecko. The sequence continues at coordinate 210,479,539 of JAPDNY010000004.1, forward strand.
ACGGCCCATTTCAGCTCTAGGTCACAGAGAGCCAGTTTAGTGTAGTGATTAAGAGCGGTGGACGCTGATTTGATTCCCCGCTCCTCCACATGGAGCCAGCTGAGTTACCTTGGATCAGTCACGGCTCTTTCAACTCAACCCCCCCACCCCAAACCTAGCTTTGCCACAAAAAGAGAGAGTTTCAGGCAGCCAGACAATCTTCAGATCTCCTGGCTATATTACACTCACTGCCGTACGATAATTATAATTATTACTCTGTGTCACACAGTGGCCAAAACCCAGGTGCCATCAGGAGGTCCACCCACAGGGCTAGAACTCCAGAAGGACTCCCACTGTTGCCCCCCAAGCAACAAGGATACAGAGCATCACTGCCCCAGACAGAGTGGTCCATCTATACCTTGTGGCTAATAGCCACTGACGGACCTCTGCTCCATATGTTGATCTAATCCCCTCATAAAAGAAGAAGAAGAGATTGGATTTATACCCCGCCCTTCACTACCCAAGGGAGTCTCAGAGCGGCTTACAAACTCCTTTCCCTTCGCCTCCCCACAACAGACACCCCGTGGGGTAGGCGGGCCTGAGAGAGCTCTGACAGAAACTGCTTTTTTTTTTTTTCAAGAACAGCTCTGACAGAACTGTGGCTTGCCCAAGGTCATCCAGCAGGTGCAAGTAGAGGAGTGGGGAATCAAACCCGGTTCTCCCAGATTAGAGTCTGCACACTTAAACCCTACACCAAAATGGCTCTCATAAGAACATGAGAGAAGCCATGTTGGATCAGGCCAATGGCCCATCCAGTCCAACACTCTGTGTCACACAGTAGCCCAAACCCAGGGGCCATCAGGAGGTCCACCAGTGGGGCCAGAACTCCAGAAGCCCTCCCACTGCTGCCCCCCCAAGCACCAAGAACTCAGAGCATCACTGCCCCAGACAGAGTGTTCCATCTAGACCTTTTGGCTGAGAGCCACTGATGGACCTCTGCTCCATATGTTTCTCCAATTCCCTCTTGAAGTTGTCTGTGCTTGTTTGATTCCCCACTCCTCCACTTGCAGCTGCTGGATGACCTTGGGCAAGCCATAGTTCTCTCAGAGCTGTTCTCTCAAGGACAGTTCTGGAAAGAGCTCTCTCAGCCCCACCTACCTCACAGGGGGTCTGTTGTGGGGAGGGGAAGGGAAAGGAGTTTGTAAGCCGCTCTGAGACTCCTTTGGGTAGTGAAGGGCGGCGTATAAATCCAGTCTCTTCTTCTTCTCTTTGTAGCTTCCACCACTCCTTCAGCAGTGAATGCCATGTGTGAACTACTCTTTGGGTGAAGAAGGACTTCTTTTAATCTGTTCTAAACCCCTCGCTCCTAAGTTTCGTTGGGTGCCGATGATTTCTCGTATTGTGAGAAATGGAGAGAAATACTTCTCTCTCTCCGTTCTCTGTCCCATTCCTAATTTTGTAAACCTCTATCAAATAACGGAGTCCTAATCAAAGGGTGTTTTTTTAAAAATTGCTTTGCAGGACGGCTTTGCTTAACAGCTCTCGGAGTGAATTCAGCGACGCTACGCGACGGAGCATTTTTGAGGCGATCCTGGGTGTAGCGGCAAGTAAGCCAGAGTGTCTCGCAACACGTAGGCTTGAAGACAAGATCTGGGGGGTCATGCCGGGTGGGGTGTGAAGTCCTAACCAAGTCTCCCTATAGCCAACGAACCCCCAGGTAGTTCTAAGCTGTTCAATATTCTGCTTCATTCCCCCAACTCCCGCCAAGCACTGGGCTAGGACAGGAAAGATCTGAATTCCGATCCACTACTTGCTTTGCCTTGAAGCTCACTGGGTGACCTTTGACCGGTCGTCAGCTCAACCTGCCTTGCAGGATTGTTGTGACAGTAACACAGAGGGTGGTAGTTGGACCATGTATTGCCCCCCCAGAGCTGCTTAGAAGAGCAATGGTATAGAAACACTGTAATAATAATTTATGGGGAAATGATACCGGCCGACCTGACAGGGATGTTGTGGTAAGAGGTGCAGAGAGAATGTAGTGTGTAAGCCAGTTTGGTGTAGTGGCTAGAAGCGTGGATTCCCATCTGGGAGAACCGGGTTTGATTCCCCACTTCTCCTCCACGTGCAGCTGCTGGTGTGACCTTGGGTCAGTCACAAGTTCTCTCAGAGCTGTTCTCTCAAGGGCAGTTCTCGGAAGAGCTCTCTCGGCCCCACCTGCCTCACAGGGTGTCTGTTGTGGGGAGGGGGAGGGAGATTGTAAGCCACTCTGAGACTTCTTCAGGTAGTGAAGGATGGGGTATACATTTCTTCTCCTTCTCCTCTTGCACCTGCTGGATGACCTTGGGCAAGCCACAGTTCTGGCACAGCTGTTCTTTGAAAAAGAGCAGTTTCTGTCAGAGCTCTCTCAGCCCCACCTACCTCACAGGGTGTCTGTTGTGGGGAGGGGAAGGGAAAGGAGTTTGTGAGCCGCTCTGAGACTCCTTTGGGTAGTGAAGGGCGGGGTATAAATCCAGTCTCTTCTTCTTCTCCTCCTCCTCCTCCTCCTTCATGTGACAGTTCCTGCCTCAAGTAGACGCCATTGAGGCAGGATATAAATGTGCTACGTAAAATAATAATGTTTGACCAGGCCTCTAATCCAGAAAAGGACAAGATCTGAATTCGAGGAATGATGCTTTAAGAAGTCGAACCTCAGGTTTCAAACTCGAAAACTCAGATTTCAGTTTGGGAAAAGGAGAAGTGTTTGCAGATCTGAAAATGCGGGGCAGTTTCTTCCTCTTCTCTCTACCCACTTCTTTCTTTTCTCTGTCTCCTTTAGACTCCTCTCTCCGGTGCTATCCTGCAAACTCCAGTTTTGCAGAATTCTTGCGAGAGACGTTCCGGGGCTTTGCTGACCATCTGACGCTGCGAGATCTGGGGACCCTCATCCGTGCAGGCGACCTCCACAAGGTACTGGAATCGTTGGCTGTCAGAATCGCATCCAACCACCCATCCTGGGTGATAACCCGGGCACTGAAAGGCCGTGTGGAGTAGTGGTCAGAGCACCAAACTAGGATCTGGGAGAACAAGGTTCGGATTCCCATTTGTGCTGTGGAAACTCGCTGAATGACATTGGGCCACTCTTTCTCTCCTCCTAATGTACCTCACAGGGTTGTTGTGAGGATAAAATGGAGGAGAGGGGAAGGATGTAAGCCGCCCTGGGTCCCCATTTAGGAGAAAGGTGGGGTATAAATGAATTAGGGTAAAGGTTTCCCTTGCCCAAAAGCCAGTCGAATCCAACTCTAGGGGGCGGTGCTCATCTGCGTTTCCAAGCCGAAGAGCCAGCGCTGTCCGAAGACGTTTCCGTGGTCATCTGGCCGGCATGACTAGACACCGAGGCACATGGAATGCTGTTACCTTCCCACCGAAGCCGTACCTATTTATCTACTTGCAATTCCTTGCTTTCGAACTGCTAGGTTGGCAGGAGCTGGGGCTGGAGACGGGAGCTCACTCCGTCACGCGGCACTAGGGTCTTGAACTGCTGAACTACAGACCTTCCAGTCTGCAGCTCTGCGTCTTAACCATTTGAGCCACCGCAGCCCCACAATAAGTAAAGTAACTTAAACTTAAAAAATAAAATAAGAAACTATTCCTGGCCCACTGTGCTGGATCCTCCTATTTTTGCCGTTTTGGTTTGGAGGACAAAAATACCCAATAGAACGGTTAATTATGAGAGGTACAGATCTTGCCCGTTCCACACACCCCCCCCCCCCATCACGATAAATATTCCAATACCTTTCAAGTCACTCGAGCAAATGAACGGCTTCTCATCTCAGTTTTAAGCCCGGCTTTTCGTCCTGCGACAGATTGTCAACACCATCCCCCCGTACGTCCTGGCTGCCTTCTTTGCCAGGGATGGGTTCCTAAACGAAGACCCTTTCTTGACAACTCTGCTACGTGCCTACCAGAGGAACGAGGAGCTCATCGACAACTTTAACCGGAAAGCTGTCTTCGTAAGTTTAACCAGAAATCCGTCTTCGTAAATTTAACACACACACACCCCACTCACACACACTTCAGTCCGGAGTCAGCAGGTGATCTGAACGGCGATCCGGGCTGTAGGGTGGGGGCATAATGACATAAGAGAAGCCAATGTTGGATCAGGCCAATGGCCCACCCAGCCCAACACTCTGTCACACAGTGGCCAAAAATACCAGGTGCCATCAGGCGGTCCAGCAATGGGGCCAGGACACTGGAAGCCCTCCCACTGTTGACCCCCCCCGAGCACCAAGAAGACAGAGCATCCCTTGCCCCAGACATAAGAACACAAGAGAAGCCCATGTTGGATCAGGCCAGTGGCCCACCCAGTCCAACACTCTGTGTCACACAGTGGCCAGAAATACCAGGTGCCCTCAGGAGGTCCAGCAGTAGGGCCAGGGCACTGGAAGCCCTCCCACTGTGGACCCCCACTCCCCCAAGCACCAAGAAGGCAGAGCATCCCTTGCCCCAGACCGAGAGCGCCTATCTATACCTTGTGGCTAATAGCCACCGATGGACCACTCAAGTTCTTGCCCCCTGCCGGCCAAAGGCGGGCTGATAATTTAGGGGTCTTTGCTTCCTTTTTGAGCAACCGTGACGTCTGCCACTCAGAGAAGTTAGACTCCTAGAATCACACGGAGTTGGGAGGGGACCTTGATGCCATCTAGTCCAGCCCCCTGCTCAATGCAGGATCATCCCTGAGCATCCCCGACAAGGGTTTGTCCAGACGCTGCTTCAAGACTGCCAGGGAGGCAGGGAGCTCACCATCTCCCTAGGGGGCAACTGATTCTACCATTGAACATCTCTGACTGTCAAAAAGTTTCCTCTGAGATCCAGCTGGTACCTTCCCGCCCTTAATTTCAACCCATTCTTGCGAGTCCTCTCCTCTGCTACCAACAGGAACGGCTTCCTGCCCTCCTCCTCTAAGTGACAGCCCTTCCGATACTTCAGGAGAGCCATCCTGCCCCCCTCCACCTCCTCTTCTCCAGACTGAAGGCCAAGAGGTCCCTTGGCCTTTCCTCAGAGGGCTTCTTGGTCTCCAGGCCCCTGATCATCCTCGTCGCTCTCCTCCGCACCCGCTCCGTTCTGTCTACATCCTTGGTTTTTCTCTCTCAGGACGTCCTCTCGAATGACACCAAGGCCGCCCTCTTAGCCGGCGTGTGGTTCACCGCGGTCACTAGCCGCAATGCCACGGAGGTGGACTTGTGGCTGGGCACCCGCCTGTCTCGCTATTTCTCCTTCCTGAACGGCGGCCTGTTGAACGCCAGCCAGGTCTTGAATGCCAGCTGCGCGACGTTCCGCAAAATGTAAGTATCGGTGCTACCGGGGGGCGAGGAAGCGGGGAGGCAGTGTGGCACAGTGGCTAGAAGGCGGGGGTGCGGGAGAGCCGCCCTCCGCTGAGCAAATATACCACCCCGGCCTACCTCGCAGGGTCGGTAGGAGGATAAAGGCAAGAAGAACTCTGCAGCAAATCGGATTGCCTTGGAATCAGTGGTTCCCTCTAAGCTGTGGAGTCTTGTGAGAAAAAAAAATCCTACTTTGGGAGCCGCTGGCATTAAAAGCTGTGAGCGGGCAATTTGGCTGCTGCATTAATTAGTCTGCTCCGGAGCCCTCCTTCCTGAGCGAAGACAAAAATGTGTGTGAGCCGGAGGCTAAAAAACTGTGAGCCGGCTCACACTTACTCAGCTTAGAGGGAACACGGCTTGGAATTCTTGCGGAACCAAGTTTAAAATCTGGGATGAGGGGGCGTTAGCGTTTGGGGAAGGACGAAATAGTTTTGTTAAAGGGGAGAACGAGTTCTACAACGAAGTCTACAGGCAGGCTTCCATATTCCAAAGCCCAGAGGAGTTGCCGTGTTACGTCTATCGCAGTCCAAACAAACAGGAATCGTGTGGCTTCTGAAAGACCAGCACATTTTTATCCTGGCAGAAGCTTTTATAGAACGAGAGCATCCACGGCCAGTACTCACTTCAAACCTGGGTTTTTTTTTTAATTTTCTTGCCTCTGTTTTCCTCACACAGCGTGAGCAGGCTGAGCGACGGGATTGCGGCGTTCAGAGGCAGAGAGGAAGAAATCTACTACTCCATCAAAGCTTATCTAACAGGTGACCTCTCGGGTGAAAAAAAATCCCACGCAACAGGGGCGGTTTGCATGCGGACGCAGTTCCTGCGCTGGCCTCTGCTGCACTGCAGCGCCCCCTTTGTAGCTGGTCAAAGGCGGTATTGCAGCTTGCGACCCAACACAGCTCAGGTGACGTAAGGAGCCAAGAGGGTCCAGGCTGGGGGTCGGTAAACCTGCAGGCCTCTCAGTTAAAACGTTCTGTTGCCTCCTGACCTCCAGCAGTTTGAATGTTTGTGAGCATTCTCTTACTTCATTGTAGTCCAAGCAACGTTTAGGAGGGGCTTTTAGGTGCCAGGTGACCAAGTCACATAATTAACAGTGTTGGTTTTTTTTAAAAAAAGCTGATACTCTGGGCTGTACTTTACGTTAAGAATCTTCCTTGATCTATGTTGCAGCGGCTAAAACCAGGCCGCGCTGTTACAACGCCAGCAATCCCGATTGGCTTTATGTGTACCTGAGGACTTACATTCGCTACAGCAGTGCAAGAGACATGCGATTGCTCACTAAAAATAGCGCGGCCGCGGTACGTATATCTCTGCCAACACTTATTAAAAATGTTGATTTTGGTGCCTTCTGTCTCTTGAGTATAAAAAGGTAAAGGTTCCCTTGCTCGAAAGCCAGTCGAATCCGACTCTAGGGTTGTGGTGCTCATCTCCGTTTCAAAGCCGAAGAGCCAGCGCTGTCCGAAGACGCTTCCGTGGTCATGTGGCCGGCATGACTAAACACCAAGGTGCACGTAACGCTGTTACCTTCCCACCGAAGTGGTACCTATTTATCTACTTGCAATTTCTTGCTTTCGAACTGCAAGGTTGGCAGGAGCTGGAACTAGAGACAAGCTCTGTTAATCTAGATAATTTCAGGAAATACCATACTTTTTGAATCCATGGTCTTAATATTGCTTATAGTGGTATTTTCCCATTTTTTTTGCAATTAGCAATTCGGTCTTGAACTATGTGTCAATTTGGACTTGGTATATAATCGCCAGTCTTGAACCATATGTCAATTTGTACCAGTTTGGTGTAGTGGTTAAGTGCGCCGACTCTAATCTGGGAGAACTGGGTTTGATTCCCCACTCCTCTGCTTGCACCTGCTGGATGACCTTGGGCAAGCCATAGTTCTGGTAAAGCTGTTCTCGAAAAAGAGCAGTTTCTGTCAGAGCTCTCTCAGCCCCGCCTACCTGAGAGGCAGTTTGGTGTAGGGGTTAAGTGTGCAGACTCTAATCTGGGAGAACCGGGTTTGATTCCCCCACTCCTCCACTTGCACCTGCTGATGTGACCTTGGGTCAGTCACAAGGTTTGGCACAGCTGTCCTTGAAAAAGAGCAGTTTGTGTTAGAGCTCTCTCAGCCCCATCTACCTCACGGGGTGTCTGTTGTGGGGAGGGGAAGGGAAAGGAGTTTGTAAGCCGCTTGGAGACTCCGAGTGAAGGGTGGGGTATAAATCCAATCTCTTCTTCTTCTTCTTCTTCTTCTACCTCACAAGGTTTCTGTTGTGGGGTATAAATCCAATCTCTTCTTCTTCTTCGTCTTCTTCTTCTACCTCACAAGGTGTCTGTTGTGGGGTATAAATCCAATCTCTTCTTCTTCTTCTTCTTCTTCTTCTACCTCACAAGGTGTCTGTCGTGGGGAGGGGGAGGGAAAGGCATTTGTAAGCCGCTCTGAGACTCCTTTTGGTAGTGAAGTGCGGGATATAAATCCAGTCTCTTCTTCTTCTTGGTGTATAATCTCCAGTTAGACCCAATAAAACAACTTTAGTTATGAGAGGTAATATAGAAGTTGTAATACACTCTATTTCTCTAATTGCTTTAAACAAAAAAAAAAGGCCTTAATAAAAGGACAGGAGCTCCACATGGGGTCCTGACTCGAAAGGTCCACGCTCATTTCAACGGGGAAGAAAGTGAATAACTCGCGATATTTGTGTCGATGTAAGGAACTGTCCCTCGGAATGATGGACGCGGCTTTGTCCTTTCCCAGTTCCGGGATCTTGCCATAGACCCTGCAAACCTGGAGCTTCTGAACCATGTCACCATTCGGAAGGATCTGGCCGAGATGTACGCGGCGGCGCTATATGCTGCGGATTCGGGTTTCGACTTGGACGAGTGAGTGAGAAAAATAAGTACAGAAAGTGATGGAAAGGTTGCCACTGGTTCTCCATGCCTGCTGATGTATAGGGAAGAGGAAAATAGATATATATAGATATACATATATACAGGTCAACTTATTTATTTATTATTTTCAATTCATAACCTGCCTTTACTGCACAGGCAGGCTCAAGGTTAAAATACAATAAAACACGATGCATAAGTGCAATACGATAAAATTCACATAACAAGTGCAATACTGTAAAATTCGCGCGACAACAGTATGCATTCAAAGTGCAATTAAGTGCCAATGGCGATTGCTGTGTGGTGGTCCGATATAGCTCCATAGTCGTTCTTAGTGCCAATAACACGAGGGCCGTGGTAGTTCGATTTTTAATAGCTCATTCTTCAGTGGCAGCTCCTAATCGAAGGCCTGGTGGAAGAGCTCCGTTTTACAGGCCCTGCAGAACTGAAGAGGTCCAACAGGGCCCTGATGTCTTCCGGGACCTTGTTCCACTAATGTGGAGCCACCACCAGGAAGGCCCTAGCTCTGGTAGCAGCCAATCTGGCATCTTTCGGGCCAGGGAGAGTCAGGCGATTTTTGCGACCCTGACCTCAGTGCTCTTTGGGGGATAACTTAGGACTTTTCCAAGTTCTCATTTCCCTTGCTTGTACACTTCTGTTTCTTTGGGTTTTTTTCCTGTTCCGCATGTGTCTGGCTCCCTCTGGTGGTCGATTCGATATTACACTGGTTTATGTCAAGCATATTTCCTTGCATGTTGATCTGTTTGTTATATTCGGTTTATCGGCTGCCATTCTGTGCGAGCAGGACTCAGGGTGGCTTAAATCAGAAACAAATACAATAGAATTGAGTTAAAGCAACATTAAAATACGTAGAAAGAGTCAGAAAAACAACACTAACTCCTAGATGACGGTAATCTCCACCAGCCCCCTGGGTGGAGGGGATATGTAGGGATAAAAGGGGAGGTTGGCGTAGGAGGGTGCCAGACCGTCACTGTCCTCAACCAAATGCCTGGCGGAACATCTGTTTAAACTGCAAGATTTTATGTTGGACATAGAGCGATGTCATATCGGATCGGCCACTAGAGGGAGCAAAAGACATGTGGAACAGACCCCCATCCCCAAGAAACAGAAACGTATAAGTGAGCAAAAAAGAATGCAGAAAAGCCCTCTGTTTTATAGATGGAAAGTTCAGAATTTTGCACTCTTAGCTAATAAATGGGGGCAAGAAAAAGGATTGGGGCGGGGTTGCTGAAGTTTGGTAACAGACGGCACAGTGAACGGCAGAACAAAGTTCGAGTCCAGTGGGACCTTTAAGACCCACAAAGTTTTATTCAAGGTACGAGTTTTCGTGGGCAAAGCACCTTTCCTCAGAACGGCAGCCAGTGAGGAATCCCGTAGCAGTACGTAACATGCTTTCCACCCCGTACCTCCCAGTCTTCCAGACCAGCTCATCTGCTTCGCCAGACATTCTTCTAGGATCTCAAACTTCACCCAAGCGCAAGCCTTGAACCTCATTCGACGAGTCAACCTCCACTGCCAGCCTGAGAATCCCTCCTCCTCTGACCGTCAGGTGAGATCCCCTCACTTTGGCGTAGTGATTAGGAGCGTAGACTCTAATCTGGGAGAACGGGGTTTGATCCCACACTTGTCCACATGCAGCTGCTGGTGTGACCTTGGGCCAGTCACAAGTTCTCTCAGAGCTGTTCTCTCAAGGGCAGTCCTCGAGAGAGCTCTCTCGGTCCCACCTCGCTCACAGGGTGTCTGTTGTGGGGAGGGGAAGGAGACTGTAAGCCGCTCTGAGACTCCTACCAATATCCGATACCTTCTTCTTCTCCTTCTTCTTCTTCTCCAGCTCGCTTTGAAGCTCGTGGAACGAGTCGAGGTGTTTGACGGGGAGACACTGGTGGCGCTGGGGCAGCAGGCCGTGGGGCTGACGGCGGGTCAGATTTCTAACCTAACGGCGCCAGAGCTAGTGGACCTCAGAGTCTTGGAGTCGCTTGGGCGGGTCAGAGGCTGGAACGGGGGGCAGTCCCAGGCCCTGGTGGAACGGATCCTCCACAGCAATTTCACGGTAAATATTTGAAATGTGTCTCTTACGGTTCCCTTGTGGGATGCCATGTTGATGGCACACCAGGGGATCCTTCAACTGTGGACAGGGACCTAGATGTGATCCCCCCTGGCTGAAAACTTCGTCCCCTCCTGAAGTATGCTCTCCGTGCTCAGCCTCCAGGTGGGGACTGAGGATCTCCCGGGATTACAACTGGTCTCTGGACTACAGAGATCCGTTCCCCTGGAGAAAATGGCTGCTTTGGAGGGCGGAGTCTATGGCGCTATTCCAAACTCGGGTCCCTCTCCTCCTCAAACTCCACCTCCAAAATCCCCAGGGATTTCCCAGTCTGGAACTGGCCACCCAAGGTCAAATGGAGCTCTCGGTTCCGCTGATGTCAAAGCGGGATGTGTTCGAAAGCCGTGGAAGCGGAAGGACATTCTCTCAGCCGGTCTTACCTCCTGTCTTACAGCCAGTTTGGTGTAGTGGTTAAGTGCGTGGATTAATCTGGGAGAACCGGGTTTGGTTCCCCACTTCTCCACCACATGCAGCTGCTGGATGACCTTGGGCAAGACATAGTTCTCTCAGAGCTGTTCTCTTAAGGGCAGTTCTTGGGAGAGCTCTCTCAGCCCCGCCTACCTCACAGGGTGCCTGTTGTGGGGAGGGGAAGGGAAAAGGAGTCCGTAAGCCGCTCTGAGACTCCGAGTGAAGGGCAGGGTATCAATCCAATCTCTTCTCTTCTTCTTCTTCTTTGCCTCCAGCTGGACTCCCCTGAGAAGTTTGAAAGGCTGGGGACATTGGTTCAAGGCCTGCCAAGCGACGTTTTCGACAACATCTCCGCCAACATGGCGATTCGGCTGGCGAAGAGCAGCGGCTTTGTGGGTGCCCTCAGCCGAGGACCGGAGTATCTGAAGAAGGCCTTTGTCAGCAAGGTAATGCTCTATGTTTCAGGAGTTCGGTGTTGAGGACCGGAGAGCTACTGGGCCGTTCGGCCTCTGAGCTTAGAAAGAAGGACCAGCCCATGTACCCGGTGCAAATTAAGCACCTGTGTATAGAGTAGCACCGGGGAGGCGGGGCCTCCAAAACTGTGCCTGCAGTTGCCATATTGGTTATCAACCCCTTTCCTGGTACCCACTTTTTGGAAGGGGTTGATAACCAATATGGTGCCCATGGGCACCACGTTGGAGACCCCCGAGCTACTTTTTAGGATGTGGGTGGGGCCAAGCAGGGCTCCTGCCCAGCAGGGCTACTGATTGGCTGTGAAGGTTTAAACGAGATTGTTTTGGCAGCAGCCACTGCTCCAGTGTTTCATTCTCACACCCAGGGGTCCTTTCGTAGAAAAAGAGCTGCAGGAGCTCATTAGCATATGGTATGCTAATGAGCTATTAAGCTATTAGCATATGCCATGCCCCCTGACATCACCGGAAGTGATGTCAGAAGGGGAAGCAAAAGGGGGGAGGCATCTTCAAAAGCCTCCCCTTCCCCAGCTGGCCTGGGTGGGGGAGCTAAGAGAGAAGGGGTTTAAAGTTTAAACTCCTTCTCACTAGAGCTGGGCCACAGAAGGAGGAAAGAGGGAAGGAAAGAGAGAGAGTAGAGAGAAGGAAAGAAGGAAGGAAAGAGGGAAAGAAAGAGAAGGGAAGAAGGAGGGAAACAGGGAAAGGAGGAAAAAAGAGAAGAGAAGAAGGTGGGAAAGAAAGAAAGAGAGAAGAGAAGAAGGAGGGAAAGAGGAAAAGGAGAGAAGGAAAGGAGGGAATGAAAGAAATTCGGCCCCATTATATCCTATGGGCCATTGAAGTCAATGGTGAAAACATAGGGTATATTCTGGGGGCTGGAGGGGAGGTGGTTTGAGGGAGAGGCTCCAAACTCACAGGGTAGCTGATGGAGCCTCTTCCCAAGATACCCACCAAGTTTCAAGAACATTGGATCAGGGGGTCCAATTCTAAGGGCCCCCAAACAGGTTGCCCCCATTCCCTCCATTGTTCTCTATGGTGGGAAAAAAGTAACAGAAGCCCGGAGGAGGCTGCAGCCTAGGAATTGAGAGCATCTATTTCTTTGGGTCCTGCTCATGTGTCCTCACGGAACCAGTTTTGGGGGGGCTCAGCTTGGGCACTGTGGTCTTTGGTCTCACCCTGGCAGATCCTCTCCAACGTCTCCTCCCTGGGAGACATCCTGGATAGCGTCCCGAATGAGCTGGCCGGCCAAGTCCCGAGTTCGATGTTGGTTTTTCGAGGCGGGATTCCGGACCTCCGCGAGATCAACGAGAAGCAGTGGTCGCCGCAACAGGTGACGCCTCTGTGGGAATCCCCGGCGGGTGGGGGAGACCAGACCAGGTCTCACAGTGTTTCTCTGTCCGTCTCTGCCTCTGAAGCCACCCTTCTCTCCCTCCCAGGCAGCTGTCCTCTTCGGAGATATCCTGTCCTCTACCGACAATTACACCGAGTGAGTAAAATCCTTTGCTGCCAGTCTGATGTAGTGGTTAAGAGCGCAGACTCTAATCTGGGAAAACTGGGTTTGACTCCTCCACACGTGCAGCTGCTAGTGTGACCTTGGGTCAGTCACAAGTTATTTCACAGCTGTTCTCTCATGGGCAGTTTCTCTCAGAGTTCTCTCAGCCCCACCTACCTCTCAGGGTGTCTGTTGTGGGGAGGGGAAGGGAAAGGAGCTGGTAAGCCGCTCTGAGACTCCGAGAGAAGGGCCGGGTATAAATCCAGTCTCTTCTTCTTCTTCTTCTGAACTAGAATGTTTATTTCTGTCTGCATTTACTGTGTTTATACTCTGCCTTTCTCCCCAACGAGTACCAAAAGCAGCTTACATCTCCCTTTCCCATTTTATCCTCACAACAACCCTGCAAGGCGGGCGAGGCTGAGAGGGGGAGACTGGCCCGAGGTCACCCCACGAGCTTCCTTGGTAGGGTGGGGATTCGAACCTGGGTCTCTCTTCGGATCAGGGGTACCAAGCTCCGGGTGGGGGCTGGATATCTTCCGGAATGACAGGTGATCTCCGGACTACAGAGATTATAGAACCATAGAACCACCCAGAGTTGGAAGGGGTCATGGAGGCCATCTAGCCCAACCCTCCCTGCTCAACGCAGGATCGGCCTCGAGCATCCCTGACCAGTCTTTGTCCAGCCGCTGCTTCAAGACTGCCAGCGAGGGGGAGCTCACCACCTCCCCAGGCAGCTGATTCCACTCTTGCACGACTCTGTCAAAAAGTTTTCCCTAGGATCCAGCCGGTACCTTCCCGCCCTTAATTTAGACCCCGTATTTCGAGTCCTGTCCTCTGCTGCCCACAGGAACGGCTCCCTGCCCTCCTCCTCGAAGTGGCAGCCCTTCAGATCCTTCAAGAGAGCCATCCTGTCCCCGCTCGACCTCCTCTTCCCCAGACTGAACATTCCCAAGTCCCTCGGCCTTTCCTCGCAGGGCTTCTTGGTCTCCAAGAACTGGGAGAGAGCCAGTTTGGTGTAGGGGTTAAGTGTGCGGCTCTAATCTGGGAGAGCCGGGTTTGATTCCCCACTTCTCCTCCACTTGCACCTGCTGATGTGACTTTGGGTCAGTCACAAGCTCTGGCACAGCTGTTCTTGAAAAAGAGCAGTTTCTCTCAGAGCTCTCTCAGCCCCGCCTACCTCACAGGGTGTCTCTTGTGGGGAGGGGAAGGGAAAGGAGTTTGTGAGCCGCTCTGGGACTCCAAGGGAAGGGTGGGGTATAAATCCAATTTCTTCTTCTTCTTCTTCTTCTTCAGATTAGTTTCCCTGGCGGAAATGGCAGCTTTGAAGGGTGGGCTTTATGGCCTTATAACCTGTCGAAGCCCTTCCCCTCCCAATCTCTGCCTTCCCCAGCCTCCACCCCCTAAATCTCCAGGGATTTCCCAAACTGGAGTTGGCAACGTGAATCTAGATCCTAGTATAACACTCTAACCACAATGCCACGCTTCCCCCGAGGGTGTTCCCCTTAGACTGTTCCCCTTAGAGGCCCAGGAGGACTAATCCCCTCTGCCCGGCTTCCAGGCTCTCCGGCCGCATCCTGCAAGGCTTCCAGTGCGGCGCTGCCAGCAGACTGAGCCCCCCGCAGCTGGAGTCCCTGGTGCAGGAAGTGAAGGCGAAACATGCCAATCTGAGCCGGGAGCAGGTAAGAGGCCGGCCTTGGACAGAGGGGTGGGCGTGGCGGATCACTCAGGGGGTGGGGCCAGGTTGGCGGACTTCGGGAGAAGGCCGGTGTGTCTGAGGCTGTGATCACACACGCTAAATAATCTACTTGCAATCCACTTTCAATGCACTTTCCAATGGTATTTTGCCAATTGTCGCTGATTCTGCTCCGGTCTGTTTTCCTCGTACGGCGGTTCCGCATCGGGCATTTGCTCCACGTTTTCTCAACTGGGAGGGAAAAGTGCAGCTCAAAATCACATCCAGATACCTCGGGGCAAACCCTATGCTGACTGCAAAATGGCCATAAACCTGTGCAGAAGGTACCATAAAACTTGATAGGCAAGGAAAGCCAAAGCGGCGTGCAATGTGGAGGGTTCAATAAAATCCCAAGGTCAACGGAAGTGAAAGCAGCGTGCGATGCAGAGGGGAACTTCTGTTCCAGCGTGGGTTTCGTAAAACAACGGAGGGAAAAGCCAATGCAGAATCAGCCGCAGTTCTTCCACACCCACGTCGGGAAGTCAATCTCCCTCTACACTGCGTGCCGCTTTCACTTTCTTTGTTCATCGCGTTTTATGGCACCTTCTGCATAGATTTATGGCCATTCCGGGGTGACTTCGCAGTCAGTACGGCATTGCCCCGGGTTATCTGAATGTGGTTTTGAGTGGCACCTTTTCCTTCCTCCGCTTCCGACTCCAAGGGAACAATAAGCAGACAACTTGACGCAGCTTCATTGATCTCCGTCAGTTCTCCCGCCCCGTTTCCCCCTCTGTAATTATCACCTCGCCATGAATTACTTGGCTCAGGCAGCTTAGGACCGCTGAGGCAAGTACTGACACAGGGAAATCTGCATACCAGTGATCTGAGGCAATGCAATGAAAACTGATATTATTCCGAGGCAAGGGGGAACCAGGTCGAGTGCTGATAAAATGTGGTGTGAATGCCGGATGCAAAATGGACCTGGCTGCGATCACAGACACACACACTAAATAATCCACTTCCAATCCACTTTCAGTGCACTCTCAAGTTTTGCCAGTGCACACAGTAAAATCCAGTTTGAAAGTGCACTGGAAATGGATTGGAAGCGGAATATTTAGTGTGAATTTGGAGCACCGGGTAGAATCCCAAAAGGAGGAGAAACAGGTTTGCATACTTCGAATAGAAGAGGGGAATTTGGCAGGAGCGTCTTGGGAAAGGTTTCGGACATTCCTTCTTTTCTGCAACTGTTCAACATCTCTGCGGCTTGATCAGTGGCTACTTTGGACAGAAGCCCATCGGAGGACCTGGTGGCCGCAGCCAAAGGCCTCTGCTCTCTCCGTAGCCGTCTTTCGCCTTGGAGTTTGCGACTGGGGGGGGTCAGGTTGGGCCCCCGGCCCAGGGTGCTGGATCCTCCCCCAACCCTTGACTGCATCTGGTCCCTCAGGCTGGTGGGATTCTGACTAGCAGACGGGGGTCTTGTGAGGGTCCTAATGTTCTCTGGCTTTCTTCCTCCCTCAGCTCTCTTGCATGGCGAAACTTCTCACCAGAAGCAACCGAGGGGCAAACTTTACCAGCTACCCGGCAGACGTCCTGCTTTTCTTCCCGTGAGTACCGCTTGAGAATTCCAGGCAGGAATGTTCTGGTTGTTCCTATTGGGATGTTTGGTTCATATAGCAGAGCTTTGCCCGGTCATAGAAGGTTGAGACTGCGTGCAATAAATAAATACCCCAAGAAGTATATTGCAAAAGAAGAAGAAGAAGAAGGTGGTAAACTTACATTAATCAAGTTACATAAGAACGTAAGAGAAGCCAATGTTGAATCAGGCCAATGGCTCATCTAGTCCAACACTCTGTCACACAGCGGCCAAAATATACCAGGGGCCATCAGGAGG
This sequence comes from Gekko gecko, assembly GCA_029375565.1. Classification (NCBI taxonomy): domain Eukaryota; kingdom Metazoa; phylum Chordata; class Lepidosauria; order Squamata; family Gekkonidae; genus Gekko; species Gekko gecko. The sequence continues at coordinate 210,495,810 of JAPDNY010000004.1, forward strand.
TCCAGCAGTGGGGCCAGGACACTGGAAGCCCCTCCTACTGCTGCCCCCTCCAGCACCAAGAATAGAGTGCATCCCCTGCCCCAGACTGAGAATTCCCATCTATACCCAATTCAGTCGAAAAGAGAGAGGCGCCTGACCTAAAGAGTCCTTTCCCTATTGCAAATGGTCCGCTTGTCCGGCATTGTGTGTGTGAGTATGAGGGCACTGTCTGTACAGGAGAGATCTGCAGAGACGTGTGTCTCCATGGGAAGGCCATGTGAGGAGGGGGAGAGGACAAAGTGAGAAGAGGGGTCAGAGGGCAGCTCCCCGGTTAAGACAACAAGCGGCATCCCATTCAAGGAGATAACTCCTATACACACGAGAGATGTAGCACCCCCTAATATCAAGGCATGCTAAGCTGCTCACTCCAGCAGTTCCTGCCTCCCCTCTTTTAACGCACCTCTCATTTCTTCAGACCACCCACCCTTCCACTTTTACCGTGTTGTCTCCAAATACAGTTCTCATAACAAACTGGATTAGATTTGGAGATGTAACCTTTTGCGTGGAATGTTAGCAACAGCGAGATATGGGGGGGGTTCTGTGGATTTCCCATCCTTCCGGACCCCGAATATTGAAGATTCTGGTCTCTTTCAGCCTCGGCAGAGTCGACAACCGGAGCTGCGGAGAGTTTTTCGCTCTGGCATCCCAAGGGAACCTCTCCCTGCTGACCGACGGTTCCGCTCACCGGACCAGCCTCCGGGATAACGCACTAGACTGTTTTGTAAGGGATATTTTTTAGATATCTTTAAAAACTTTATTAGCTGCCTCCCTTCCTCGTGGAGCTCAACGCTGGCTTACAATATGAAGTAAATAAAGTAAATAAAATAAAAGTCCGTAAAAATATATGATACCAACATTTTAAAATCACAGTTCAGGACTGCTTTAATCCGACGCAGTCCTAAAATAAAACTTGTCTTCAGCTGCCTCCTAAAGATGGAAAGTGAAGGGGGACAGGTGCACTTGCTTGGAGAAGTTGTTCGATAATGGTGAGGCTGCCACCAAAAAGGCCCTGTATCGTGCGCCCACCAGAAGGGCTTCTTTGATTGATGGGACAGGCAGGACGGCCTCTCCCTATAATCTGAATTCCCAGGCAGGGAGTGTTCTCTCTTCACATTTTGAAAGGACACAGAAGAAGCATAGTTTGGGTGTAGTGGTTGAGTGCGCGGACTCTGATCTGGGAGAACCGGGTTTGATTCCCCACTCCTCCACATGGAGCCAGCTGGGTGACCTTGGGTCAGTCACAAGTTCTTGCAGAGCTGTTCTCTCAAGGGCAGTCCTCAAGAGAGCTCTCTCAGCCCCACCGACCTCACAGGGTGTCTGTTGTGGGGAGGGGAAGGGAAAGACTGTAAGCCGTTCTGAGACTCCTTTGAGTAGTGAATGGTGGGGTATAAATCCAATTTCCTCCTCCTCTTCTTCTTCTCCTCCTCCTCCTCCAGTTTGGTGTAGTGGTTAAATGTGCGGACTCTAATATGGGAGAACCAGGTTCGATTCCCCACTCCTCCACTCGCACCTACTGGATGACCTTGGGCAAGCCATAGTTCTGATAAGAGCTGTTCTTGAAAAAGAGCCAGTTTCTGTCAGAGCTCTCTCAGCCCCATCTACCTCACAGGATGTCTGTTGTGGGGAGGGGAAGGGAAAGGAGTTTGTAAACCGCTCTGAGACTCTGATTGATGGGCAGGGTATAAATCCAATCTCCTCCTTCTCCTCCTCCTCCTCCTCCTCTTCTTCTTCTTCCTCTCTTCTCTTCTCTCTTCTCTCTTCTCTCTTCTTCTGGAACGTAGACCAAGCTCGTAGCCAGGATTTTGTGGCTTATAGGGCAAAATTTTTTTCTAGTGGGGCTCCCCTTGGCGGGGAGGGCGGGGTATAAATTGGATAAATAAATAGATAAATAAAAATTATTTGCCATTATTTTTGTCGATCTCTAAACAGCTGTACTTTTAGGTAATAATAAAGACAATCATACCAATAATAAAGTAAATTAAATGCAGCACAGACGCGCCCCGCCCACAACAACCACCCCAGACGTCAATGCAGCACAAACCCTTCCCCTGCCTACAGCAAGGAATTCCTTTACTGTTGTCAGAAGAAAATCTTGTGTGGTGGCCCCTTTAATGCCCCACTGTAGCTAGGAGCCAGTAGGTGACTCTCTTTGTCCAACGTGGTTCTCACTGCTTCTTCCAGAGAGCCAGTTTGGTGTCGTGGTTAGGAGAACGGACTCTAATCTGGGAGAACCGGGTTTGATTCCCCACTCCTCTGCTTGCAGCTGCTGGATGACCTTGTGCAAGCCGTAGTTCTGTCAGAGCTGTACTTGAAAAAGAGCCGTTTCTCTCAGAGCTCTCCCAGCCCCACCTACCCCACAGGGTGTCTCTGGTGGGGAGGGGAAGGGGAAGGAGTTTGTAAGCTGCTCTGAGACTCTGAGTGATGGGCGGGGTAGAAATCCAGTCTCTTGTTCTTTTTCTTCTTCTTCTTCCTCCAGGGCGTGGCCAATGCCTCACTCACCAAGCAGCAACTTCAAAGCCTCGGGGCTTTCGTGTGCGACATGGATCCAAACACCATCAGAAATTCTGACCCGGTGATCCTGGAAAATCTGAAACTCTGCCCTGATCTCACCACTTGGCAACAATCGGCTCTCGACGCCCTCCTGAGCAGCGGGAAGACTCAGTATGGGTGAGTGGGAGGCAGTATGGTGTGGTGGTTAGAGGATCTGTGAGGCCCGGGTTCGAATCCCTGTCCTGCCATAGAAACTTGCTGAGCGACCTTGGGCCGGCTGCCTGAAGTACTAGCTCTTTTTAGCGTTATACACCACTAGGTGGCGAGCTAGATTTATTTTTTTGGATTACGAGAGCTCTGAAAGAACTTGTGACTGACCCATGGTCACCCAGCTGGCTTCATGTGGAGGAGTGGGGAATCGAACCCGGTTCTCCAGACTAGAGTCCGCCGCTCTTAACCACTACACCACGCTGGCGCTATGGTGGTGGAATGCACTGTCAAGTCACAACTGACTTATGGTGACTCTGTAGAGGTTTCGAGGCAAGAGACGTGGTTTGCCATTGCCTGGTATTCCTTGGAGGTCTCCCATCCAAATACTAGCCCTGGCTTAGCTTCTGACATCTGATGAGATCGGGCTAACCTGGGCCATTCAAGTCAGTGTGAGCCTCTGTTTAAAAGTCTCCAAAGAAGGAAGGCCCAATATCTCCTAAGGAAGCCAGTTCCACTGAGGAACCGCTCTAACTCTCAGGAAGTTCTTCCTGAATTAGCCATTTTAAAATAGCTGCCAGGCAATCTTGCCCTCCCCCCAATGCCTCTTCAAGTGCCAAAACGACTGTGTGGAGGTGTCAGATAACTGCCATGTTTTCTGTATAACCTCATCCCTTCTTCCTAGCTTACGCGCATGCGCATAGCTTTGCTTTGCTAAGGCTACCCTGGGAGACATTCCTCTGCCAGACACCGCTATCAGTGTAACCTTGACAGAAAGGAGGGCTTGGGTTCCCCAGCTGGTATGAATATATCGGCCCTCTGGAAGGCGGGGGGTGATCTCCCGTTCATGATGTAATGTCCCGCCGGGAGATTTCCCGCGCATGCGCTTGGATGTCATTTGCTTGGCTAGTTGAAGCATCAGAGTATATACACAGCCCCCCCCATGCAATACCCGTCATTCCTGGCAATGTACCTGTACCACTTGGCAGCAGACTGGCATTCCAATAAAGCATAACTTTCTGAGTGAAGTGTGCCCGGACTTGCTTGCTGTTGAACCTGACAGGAGGTGGGGCATTTTTTAAATGGCTACATTTCCCTCTTAAAATGGTGCCGGCCTCCACGGGTTAGAGCTGTAGCCGTTCTAAGGCGTCGTTCAGGCCTATGAGAACTGAGTTTTGCATTTCTGCTTGCGGCACAGGGTACCCGCATCCTGGGACGAGGGAGTCCTCGAGGCCCTGGGGCCACTGGTGTTCTACATGAACCGCACCACTTGGGAGTCGGTTGACAAGGTATGGGGGGCTGTACGTATTGGAGGTGGAGGAGTAGGCGAGCTCTCCTGTCTCAGACTTCAGGAGTGGGGGGTTAGGACATAGGGAAAGACAGAAAGGGTTAGGACATAGGGCATCCTTTCCTTCCTGTTATCTGATGCCATCCCTTTGGAGTAGAATGTTATTCTCAGGGTCCACTTCCTTCCTTCTGTCTTGTCACCTCTCTCTCTCTCTCTCTCTCTCTCTCTCTATCCAATGCTCCCTCTAAGGTAGGGCGTCTTGTGAGCAAAAATTCTACTTGGTGAGCTCCTGGCGTTAAAGTTGTGAGCAAGGGATTCGGCTGCTGCATCAATTCGTTTGCTCTGGAGCCGTCCTTCCTGAGCAAAGACCAGAATGTGTGAGCCGGAGGCTAAAAAACTGCAAGCTAGCTCACACTAACTCAGCTTAGAGGAAATACTGTCTCTGTCTGGGCGATTCTGCATCTGGCATTTGCGCCACGTTTTCTCAACACTGAGGGAAAAGTGCAGCCCAAAACCACATTCAAATACCCTGGGGCAATGAAGACCTCTCTTCAGGCTGGCATCATGGATGCAGGACATGATTCTTGCATCCCTATCCATCCTAGTTAGTTAGACATCTCTCCTGTCCTTACTTCTTACTGTCTAGAACGGAATTCCTTAATAAAAAGGGCTCTTATTAGCTTTGAAACTTAAGAGAGTACATCTGTTTGTTATCGGCACACTCTCACACACCAGAAAAGCTGCTGCTGCTGTGTGGTAAGCCTCAAGTGCCCTCTGCTAAATTACTCATGGTTTTTCTGGCTATAGCAGACCAGAGAATCCAACAGTGCATTGGTCTCCTCCGCCCACATCACTCCCTCCTTCCTGGTTTTGTGCAAGAGCCATCCGGGATGTTCCAACTCCCTTCAACTTCCTTTTCTCGCTTAGGAAGAGAGGATGGCCTTCTTCAGGAACGTGGCGGAGATGTACGACAGCCAGAGCCCTTCCGAGAGACAGAAGACTCTCCTCCTCTTAAAATCCGTGGGGTCCAAATCAACTTCCTCTGGCAGGAGTAAAAGGGCGACGGAAAGTAAGAGGGAAAAATTACCTGTGGACGGAAATTATTCATCGCTGGCAGTTCAGGGGGATTCAAAACAGAGCATCAGGGGAGCGGGGAGAAGGTCATTCCATATCTGCTGCGAGTGACCTAAAATTTGGGATCCATAAAATCCAACTTCTGCAGGCAGAATGATTTGTGATGAGCAAGAGGGTTCCATTTCACATGGAACAGGCTGAAAACCCATCCACTGAGCTAAGCCTGCTGAAGCGCCGTGTTGGAATATTCACAAACATTCCAGCTTCAGAAGGGATGGAATGGAATACAGAAATGAAAGCTTGGCTTGGGTGAAGGAAGTACTTCACTAACGAGGTCCAAGGTATACACTTGTTTGTTGTTGTTTTCTGGTTGCATTGTTCTGTCTGTTTATGCTTTTGTTTTGTTCAAAAACTAATACAAATAATCATACAAAAAATAAACACAGAAAGAAGTGATGGAATGGAATACAGAACATGAAAGCTTGGCTTGGGTGAAGTGAAACTTCACAAAGAGGTCCTTTCCACATTCTAGCACTTACACATCCTGAGTTCACCCTGTAATTATCTCGGAGTATTTTTACATTCTACACTACACGTCGAGTTCACCCCTGTAATTATCTCGGGGTATTTTTACATTCTACACTACATGCGAGTTCACCCCTGTAATTATCTCGGGGTATTTTTTCATTCTACACTACACTTGAGTTCACCCTGTAATTATCTCGGGGTATTTTTACATTCTACACTACACGTGAGTTCACCCCTGTAATTATCTCGGGGTATTTTTACATTCTACACTACACATGAGTTCACCCCTGTAATTATCTCGGGGTATTTTTTCATTCTACACTACACTCGAGTTCACACCTGTAATTATCTCAGGGACTATTTTTCACACGTTCTTACATTCTACACTACTGCGAGTTCACACCTGTAATTATCTCGGACTATTTTTACATTCTACACTACACCTGAGTTCACCCCTGTAATTATCTTGGGGTATTTTTACATTCTACACTACATGCGAGTTCACCCCTGTAATTATCTTGGGGTATTTTTACATTCTACACTACACGTGAGTTCACCCCTGTAATTATCTCGGGGTATTTTTACATTCTGCACTACACATGAGTTCACCCCTGGAATTATCTCGGGGTATTTTTTGTTTCCACATTACATTGAGGTCACCCTGGTTTCAACCCACACTTGTCCCGGGATAAACGGATGCTGTTGTAACCAGAGATAAGTGGAAGGTATTGTGTCCTGAGATGAACTCTGATAAAACCAGGAATGAGATCCAAGTGCAGAAAGGACCAGAGTCTGGGAAGTGGCATGGAGGCAAAGAGAGGCATTAGTAGTGGAGGAAATAATAAAAGTTTGGGAAAAGGGGTTCAGTTTCAAGCAGTGAAACTGCTCGGAAAGGAGGCTTAAACCAGGATATAAATCACAACTGTATTTCCCTTTAAAGAACGCTCTGAACCAGTTTAACCCTGAGAGAGAGAGAGTTTGAAGGCAGGGTGTCTAGAGAAGGGAAAGGTGGGTGGGAGAGGGCGGAAAGGAAAAGCCAAGGAAATATTGTTTTTTCCTCCATGGAGAAAATTAGGGTTGCCAGCTCTGGGTTGGGAAATTCCTAGAGATTGGGGGCGCAGGGAGTGGAACCAGGGGATGGTGGGGTTTGGGGAGGGGACAAACCTGAGTGGGGTGAGAGCCTGCCCTCTAAAAGCAGCCATTTTCTCCAGGGGAACTGGTGTCTGTTGGCTGGCGATCAGTTATAATCTTTCCAGCTGGAGGCTGGCAACCCGAGAGAAATGGGGATTGGGGAAACCTCACAAGGGGCTTCCAACATGGAAGGAGGGGTCCGCCAAGGGAGGCCTGGGGCCTCTGAGGACTGTGGGTCCAATTTGGAGGAGGGGGTTGCAAAGCCAAAGAGATGGTGGTCGCATCCCACAGGCTCGTAGATTTTTCTCAGGCAGATGGTTACTATGAATTCTGCCAACAGGCTGCCAGTCCGGTCCGATCACAGCCAGCACCCTGGAAGACCCGCTCTTTGTCATCCAGTACGACAGCGTCGAGCAGTTTGATGCCTGTCTGAGTGACGAGGTTTTGAAAGCCAACCTGGCCCCTCTGCTCGACCAGCCTCTGCCCGACGACTACCTGGCCGTGATCAAAAGCAAACTGGACGAGGTAAGCAGGTGGATTATCCCGGGGATCGAGGTGAGTCTCTTGGGCACTCCTTGGGCACAGCTGCGCAGGTCATTTTGAGGGAAAGATCCATGGGAGGTTTTCATCCATAGAGTGCCGCAACAACCCAATCAGTTTCCGAAGGAATCAGTTCTGCAAATCTGACTGCAGTGCGGTAGGTTTCCCGGCCGAAACAGATTACTCGTCCTGACCCCTGAATTTTTTCTTGACGAGTCTCTGGCATGTTTGGAGTAATGGTTAGGCGTGGCAGACTCTAATCTGAGAGAACCGGGTTTGTTTCCCCACTCCACCACATGCAGCTGCTGGTGTGACCTTGGGACAGTGACAAGTTATTTCAGAGCCGTTCTCTCAAGAGCAGTCCTCGAATGAGCTCTCTCAGCCCCACTTACCTCACAGGGTGTCTGTTGTGGGGAGGGGGAGGGGAAGGAGATTGTCAGATGCTCTGAGACTCTGAGTGAAGGGCAGAGTATAAATCCAACTCCATCTTCTCCTTCGTCAGATCTACCCAGATGGGATCCCGGATGATCAGCTGAAACTGCTGAGCTCCCTCTCCCACTTGTACAGCCCAGAGGAGATCAGCAAGTGGAAAGTTACCTCCGGGGACACCCTTGCCGCATTGCTGAGCCCGGATAACGGTGCCTGGAAGCCGGATCAGGTAACGTAGAAACGGGGTTTCTGGGATCAGAATGCATCATCTCTTTTCCTTCCCTGGATCTCCAAGTCGACTTGCGTACTTATGTTTACTTTTTTGACTTTGATTTTTCAATAAAAAATAAGAATAAAAAAGAACCGATACCCAACTGGGCCGGGCTGATGCTCCGTTGCCGGTAGCCTTGCTCGGATAAAAGTGGCGGATTTATCCACCACATGTGACCCTCATTCTCGTGGCTGGCAACAGAAGAGGCCCGTAGCCTTCCTCCTTTCTTCTTCTCTTCTTTAGTGTCATCTGTCCCTCCACCCTATGGCACTGGGAGGGCTTCCCCAGAAATTCTGTCCTAGGTGGTTCTGCCAGCGAGATCTGGAGTGGCTTTTAAAAATTTTTAACACTCTCCCTTGCAGCTCAAGCAGCTGATTTCGACCTATATGGAACTGGGGGGCAAGCTGACGGGCCCGTTGCTGAGCATGCTGGGGGGCGTGAACCTCTGCCTTCTGGAGGCAGGCCAGTTAGGACAAATCAGCCCGGAATCAGTCAGGTAGGTCGCTGGTTTTGAATGGGGCTTTTCCGCTAGAAACAGACACACAGCGTCCTGCAGAGAGGTGCGGCTCTGGAGATGTTGTGCAGCTGGGAAGGGGGGCAGGAATACTGGCAGAGCCACTGTCCAGAAATTGGCCAGCAGAAATGTTTTTAAGAGCCATCCGTGAGCCAGGAATTGCATTGCCTTCTGAGTTCATTCGGATGCCTTGGTCTCCTTCCCCGATTCTGACCTCCTTTGTTTTGCTTCCTTTAGGCAAGCGGAGAAATTAGACATTTCCTCTTGCTCCCAGGACAAAAAAGACATCCTGTATGGAAAAGCCCGGGTGGCCTTTGCCGGCCAGGAAGGGACTTCTGCTTATTATCCCTTAATTCAGCCCTATCTAGGTGGGTAGCTGGTTAAAACATGCAAATCTGCCTTATACTGAATCAGACCCCTTGGTCCGTCAAGGTCGGAACTGTCTGCTCAGACCGGCATTGGCTGTCCAGTTTGGTGTCGTGGTTAGGAATGCAGACTGTAATCTGGGAGAACCAGGTTTGATTCCCCACTCCTTCACATGCAGCTTCTGGTGTGACCTTGGGTCAGTCATAAATTCTTCCAGAGCTGTTCTCTCAAGGTCAGTCCTGAAGAGAGCTCTCTCAGTCCCACCTACCTCACAGGGTATCTGTTGTGGGGAGGGGAAGGGAAAGGAGATTGTAAGCCACTCTGAGACTCCTCCAGGTAGCGAAGGGCGGGGTATAAATCCAATATCCTCCTCCGTTTAAATTGGAGATGCTGCTTGGAATTGAACCTAGGACCTTATGTATGCCAAACAGATGCTCTGCCACTAAACCATGGCCCTCCCCATTCCTTTCCCCTCCCACAGCCTTCCATTCCAACCCTGGTGAGAAAGGCGCTTTCACACTCACATTTTCCTAGTCAGTAAAGGGTGCGTTTGAACGGAACGCAGCGAGGGGCGCTTCCGGCGCAACTCCGCTCCTGTTCCAACACCCTTGCACTTTTCCTCACAGTCATTTCTCTCTTTCTTCTTCCTCTCTCTTCTTAAGGTGGAGCGCCCGTGGAAGATCTGAGAAAGCTGGCTAGATCTCAGGTGGTGATGGACATCGACACCTTCACGAACTTGAAGCCCGAGGAATTAAAGGTCAGTTATCCTGAAGAATCAGGCCCTCAACTGACAAATGCATCCTGTGTCACAACTCTGGTTCATCTGCACACCTTCCGCTGACTAGAAGTGTTAGCCAGGAAACATCCTATCAAAATGAGAAGGATCTGTTAGGCTCTGGCGAATGCACCAGTGGGCTCAAAGTGGTGCCACAGAAATTCCCGCATCCCAGGGAACCTTGGGGAAACAGTTATCTGTTTTTCGAGAACAGCTCTGACAGAACTATGGCTTGCCCAAGGTCATCCAGCAGCTGCAAGCGGAGAAGTGGGGAATCAAACCCGGGGGTGGGAGACCTCTGTCCCACGTTCGTTGCTCATCCAAACCTGAAGCTGCAGGATCTGGCAAGAGCATTTGCCTTGATGGACTAGCCTCGTAAAATGTTCAAAGTTACAAATACTCACACACAAAAAGGACAGCGTATGACCTGACCTGACGCGTTTCAGCTCACAAGAGCCTTCTTCAGAGGTCAAATAGTGCAAAATACAACAAGCAACAGAGTCCCTCGAACACATGTAAAGCAATTTACAATAAATAAGATAGGACCAAAATTGGAATGTTCCAATATGGAGTTGAATGACACACCAAAAGGTTTCTATTCGGGGCCACAAATATATCTGGCCTTGTGTCAGAAGTAGTTGTATATACTGGAAATATTATGTACCTTCCAGTTTAGGTCCTAAGGCTGCAAATAGAAATGCCTGGTCCGGGACAATATGCCATCAATATGTGTTTGTAATAAACACTCTTTTGTACACTTATGTTTTTAACTTTTGGCCCTCAATAAGTTTTCTAAACTTCCTTTGGAGGTTTGTTTGGTGCAGTGGTTCAGTGCGTGGACTCTAATCTGGGAGAACCGGGTTTGATTCCCCACTCCTCCACTTGCACCTGCTGATGTGACCTTGGGTCAGTCACAAGCTCTGGCACAGCTGTTCTCTCAAGGACAGTTTCTGTCAGAAGTTCTCTCAGCCCCGCCTACCTCACAGGTCGACTGTTGTGGGGAGGAGAAGGGAAAGGAGTTTGTAAGCCGCTCTGAGACGCCTTTGGGCAGTGAAGGGCGGGGTATAAGTCCAAACTCTTCTTCTTCTTCTTCTTTGTGCTTTGTTGGTTTAGATTTTCCCTCCTCTTTTTTTTTTTTTTTGGATAATTAAGCAGCAAGCCTGTCAAACTTACGGTGCTGTTAAACATATGCTTAAATGTGTTCGTTTGTTCCCTATGTATTCGAACTTTTCAAATTTTGGTCCGAGAGCCGAGCTGTTCTATAGACTTTTCTGGAATTAATTTCTTTTCCAAAAAACTCTGTCGCAGAAACTGAGCGTGCGGGACGTGAAAGATTTGCTCGCGGTCCACCTCCCCGATCTGAAAGATGTTGAAAACCACCCCTCGGTAGCCATGTGGATCAAGAGCCACCTTCAGTCCGAGCTGGACACTCTGGGGATCGGTCTCCAAGGAGGGATGATGGGCCCCTCCCCAACTGCCAGCACAGAAATGGGGGGTACCACAGCTGATGGCCCGTCAATAGCCGTCTCCTCAACCGTCCCCACTGCGGCCTCCACCGTGTCTACCGTGAGCAGTGCAGCCATCTCTGATGCAAACGCCGCAACGTTCTCCAACACAAGGATATCCCCGTTGGTTGCCACCGACTCCTTTACAAACCCCCTCTTCAAAGTCACTCTGGCTCCTGATGAAACGTCTGCCCCCACTGAGGCCACCAACGCAACTTCCGCCAGTATTCATCCCGAAGCCGCCATCCCCACTGATGCAATAATGACCTCCAATGTCACAGCAACTTCAGAGGAGACCTTCGATGGGTCGCTGGTTCCCACCGCTGCTGTGGACACCGGTACGACTGCCCCCAGCGCCACATCGGCTTCTCGTGACATCACAACCAGTGGCGCGATTCTTGAAGTTGGCAGCGGCGTCGACACAACGACCTCCGTTGACACCTTAACAGTCCCCACCAATGTCACAACCGGTGCGATTATTTTTCCCTCCATTGCCACACACATCAACGCAACTACCCCTGTTGACACCACAACAGTCTCCACCAACATCACAACTGATGGGACCAGTCTTCCAACCGTTGCCTCGCACATCAATGGAACGACCTCTGTCGATACCACAGCAGTCTTCACGAACATCACAACTGATGTGAGTAGTGATCCAACCATTTCCTCGCACATCAACTCAACTACCTCTGTCAACACCACAATGGCCCCCACCAATGTCACAACCGATGGGACTATTCAGCCCACCGTTGCCTCACAGATCAATGCAACTACATCTGTCGACACCACAGTGGCCTCCACCAACATCACAACCAATGAGACTCTTCAGCCAACCGTTGCCTCGCACATCAACGCAACTACCTCTGTCGACACCACAACGGTCTCCACCAATGTCACAACCGATGGGACTATTCAGCCGACCATTGCCTCACGGATCAACGCAACTACCTCAGTCAACACCACAGTGGCCTCTACCAACATCACAACCAATGGGACTATTCAGCCAACCACTGCCATGCACATCAACGCAACTACCTCCGTCAACACCACAGTAGCTTCCACCAACGTCACAACCGCTTGGACAATTCTTCCTACTGTTGCCAGGAACGTTAATGTCACTAGCACCCCCAATGTGACCATTTCCCACACACCATCTCTCAATATCAACCACATGTCCACCACACCTAACATGACTGCCACCATGTCTTCTGAATGGCCGCCAGCACCACCCGCTCTGCCGAATGACACTGTCCCAGTGTCCCCCAGCACACCCCCAGTAACAAGTGGAAAAATACCAGCTGCCTCCAGTAGGACTACTGTCCGTAGCTCTGAAACCCCCACAAAACAGCTGCCTCCCCCAGTCCGGACCAACCTCGCACCACAATCGTGATGCCTGAGAGGGGGACCACGGGCAGAGCGCCACCGAAAACAAAACAGCCTTCACATCCGACGCCAAACGGCTACATCATCGTGAGGCCTCTAAGTGGTGAGTCACTGCGGCCGCAGCATCTGGAAACTTTCTACCAGTTCTGGAGGGACTGTGGCTCGGTGGCAGAGCACGTGTTTTTGCAGGATTATTTGGGGTAGCAGAGGGCTCGAGGCACATGACGCAGCAGAGTCTATCTGTTTCGCGTGTGCTGACCAGAAACAAAGTTACACATGGAGCCTCTTTATCTTTGCAAACTAATAGGAATCCTTTATTGTAAGGAACTCCATTCTAGACAGGATAGAGAAGAGACAGGGTTCTAATCTAGTCTAACTAGCTAGGATGGATAGAGATGCAGGAGGCATGTTCTGTCCTCATGGTGTCAAGATGGAGAAGAGTAGCACAGTGTGGAGAGAAGGTGTCAAGATCGGAAGGAGGATTCCCTGAGAGTGCCTCCTGATGGCACCTGGTATATTTTGGCCGCTGTGTGACAGAGTGTTGGACTAGATGGGCCATTGGCCTGATTCAACATTGGCTTCTCTTATGTTCTTAGTAGCAATCTGCACATCAAAGGGATAGAATCAGAGCTGTAGAAAAGGAAGGATGATCAGGGTCCTGCCTGTCTCTGTCTCTTATAGTCCCCTTCTGAAGTCTAAGGCTAAGAGACAGCACAAAGTCCTTCACTTCCAACATGCTTTGCATGTAGAAGTTCCCGGGTTCAATCCCTGGCACCTGAAGTTATTCTCCTTGTCCCTAAGAATCAATAACTCCTTTTACCATTTGGCTTGTCTGGGAGTTCTCTCTAACTACCCAGTCCTCCTGCCAAATCCTTCTCCAGTATCCTTTGTCCGTATAAGGCTGTTCTGTAGCTTTTCTGACTGAGAATTTAAGGTTCTCCCTCAGAGCAGATTTAATATATTTAGACAATGGTGTTTCTCTTCCTCTTTCTGTAGAAGTTCTTTTCGGACTATTGCCTGTCAGAAAACACTGACTCCCAAATGTCTCTGGCTACTGATACAGATGTTAATAAAACCAAATTGCAAAAGACCTCTTTTCCCCTCCAGGTCAGCTGTTTTATTTTCTCTCTCAGCTGATGCTGGCCAATCGGACAGTGAGCAGAGCAGCCAATCATATGAGCTCTTCTCTCCGGGGAAGATTAACTCTTGAATTCCCTGATTCTCTGATAACAAGCAGCATTTCAAAAAGCCTGCTTTTCCGTGCTGTCACAGCTGCTCTAGCAATTGCCCCCTTTTTGACCTTCCAGGCGGAGGAAGGGTCATGAAGAACTGGTAGGTAATTGGAGAGTGCCTGAGCACTCTATAGATATACACATCGCTCCTACTCTCATTAACACACCAAGAACCCCACTTTGGTTGGGATTACACATGAGGAAGGGTCGGACAATGTCAGCAGAGTCTGGCTCAGTTCTCATTGGATCGACTTAGCGACGGCTCCCGCTGAATTCTCCCTGTAGTCTGCAAGCTTCATATTGTGAGCCTGACAATGCCTTGAAAGTGTTGAAACTCTTGAAATATTGTGTATGAGTTTTGTTTTGTTATCTAAGCTTGTGACTGTATTGTTACCTTTACAGCAGCTGACACGGTACAAATATTGTTTATATAAGTTATATGTTTATTTCAATCTTAATGTACAATTCATTGCACACGGGGCTTTAGTATTTGAATATGGCTGAATTCTCTGGGGCGATGCTACGATGAGGGTCGTCTCTGAGTCATAGGGGTAAGACCGGCACCTTAGGCTAGAAGCTGGGCTTGCCAAGGGCAAGTTTAGCAGTACTCCATTCCAGAGGGTTTTATTTTATTCCACTCTTGAGTCAAGGAGTGCCATTCAAGTCTGTGTGGAAAAACGAGGTAACAACCACCTTGTAGTGTGGGCCAGTTCTGCCCTCTATCCCTGCTCTGAGTTGGGTGTTTGCATGGGGGGTGTCAGGAGGGCTTCCACCAGGCCCGTAGCCAGGATCTTGTGGCTTGTGGGGCAAATTTTTTTTCTGGTGGGGCTGCCGTTATTTGCTATTATGAAGCGGGGTGTCGCGCACCCCTCTCCCACCCCTCCTGCAAGATTTAAAGGGACCTTCTGCTGATCAGTGGGTAGCTCGTGGCCTGCTGATCAGCTAGAGGGCCCTTTAAATCTTGTGGGAGGGAAGGGAGAGGGGCACGCGGCATCCCCACTTCTTCTCAAAAGCGTTTAAAGGATCCCTTTAAATGCTTTTTGGGAGAAGGGGGCAGGCCCTTTAAGGAAGGGGGCAATGCCCCCAATAGCCCCGCTGTAGCTATGGACCAGGCTTCCACCCAAAGTACCATGAATGCCGGGGTTGATATGGGCTCATCTCACTTCTTGTCTTCTCCCTCCAGCCTCGGCCTCCTCCCCGTCTCTCAGCCGCCTTCTCCTGACGCCGTCCATTGCTGTTGGACTCTCGGTTCTCAGGAGGCTTTTCTGAGACCGCCACTGCTGGCGCTCCCGGGCTAGACGACCTCTTCCTCTCCCCTCCCCAGCGGTTATTGGCAGCAACTAGCGCGAGAACCTCGGAATTCTGCAAGGGACACCCGGTCAACCCCCAGCCCTATCCAGACCACAGGCTGCCTCCGTCTCCGGGCACCTCGCCGCCAACGTTTTGTGGTGCTCCTCAGTCAAACGCGAAGTTGTGTTTCTTCTCTACCTCCCCTTTGCCATCCCCCGAGTTCCCCTTGGCGAGTCAGGGCAGGAAAACCACGTGGACCCTGCGTGGGTCACTGGGCTTGTGGCATCAGCGTTTCCGGATCGGTCCCCGGCATGGAGGAGAAAGGGACAGAACGGGCAGATATTGCTGGATAGCCAAGCTGTGGGGTCTCAGTGAACAAAAGAAGAGTTCATCCTTGGGGTTCCCAGTCTCCAGGTGTGGCCTAGAGTTCTCCAGCAATTACAGAGCTCTCCAAGCAATCAGAGATCAGCTCCCCTGGAGAAAATGGCAGCTTTGGGGTGGATTCTCTCGCACTACATCCCCGTTGAGCTCTCCTCCTCTCCCAAATTCTGCCCTTCCCGAATCTCCAGGAATTGCCAAACTCAGAACTGGAAGCCCTAGTTTATCCACCCAGCACACGCTTTCTCGGAGACTTAGGTGACTTCCTAGTCCACCATATGGGCTGGTTCCCTGGCCGAGGCCTGGTTTGTTTCTGCTACTTCCTGCCTGAACCTGTCTTTGCATCGGTCCGTTCCTGGCCCTCTGGGGACAACTGGTCTTGCCCCAGACGGCTGTGCTGGCACATGGTTGGCTCGTCACAGACTGCTGAGCCAGAGCGAGGAGTGGCCCACAGTGCAGATCCCGCTCGGAGCCTCTGACCACACCTGCGCTGGAGTAATCGCCCGGCGTCTCCTTGGATTTGCTTGAATTTTCCCACACGTTCAATGGGAAAGTACGACGGAAATGTGGACAGATCGGGCGACCTGAGATGCATCACATCTGCGTGAGCGGAGGTTCCCACGAGCAGAGCAGATGTTTCAGGAGAGGGGGCGGTGGGGGGAGAGCAGCGTTTCCCCCAAGCAAAATCAGTGTGTGTGAGGTGGAAAGACGGCTCCCTCCCTGAGGCAGAAGCTCTGCCTTCAGTATTTAAGGCTAACTCTGCATTGGCTTTTCCCTTCGTTGTTTTAGCAAACCTACACTGGAACAGAAATTCCTTTCTGCATTGCATGCCGCTTTCACTTCCATTAACCATCGGGTTTTATGGTACCTTCTGCATAGATTTATGGCCATTTTATGGCCTTTCCGGGGTGATTTTGCAATCAGTAGGTGTTGGCCCTGGGTATCTGAATGTGTTTAAGGCTAATTCTGCTAATGCTGCATTGGCTTTTCCCTTTGTTGTTTTAGCAAACCCACACTGGAACAGAAATTCCTGCTGCTTTCGTTCCAATGACCATTGGGTTTTATGATATCTTCTGAATAGATTCATTGGCCTTTTCAGGGTGACTTTGCAGTCCATAGGTGTTGGCCCTGGGGGTATCTGAATGTGGTTTTGAGCTGCACTTTTTCCTCCCAGTTGAGAAAATGTGGAGCGAATGCTAGATGCAGAATCGCCCTGACTTGTAAATAACAAAGGCCCAGATTTTGCATCGAGTGAGATCGGAGCGTCCTTCTTAGCCAGTGCCTTCCGGGCTCCTGGCTCAGAGTACAAGAAATGCAGACCTCAGGTGAAATAGATTTCTGCAGCAATGCTGCAGGTCCCAGTGCGGGTGAGCTGTGGGGGTGTCCTTCAAAACCGCCTTTGAGATGTGCCTTCAACCCCAACGGGCTTTTGACTTAGAGGGTCAGGGGTCATTTGAAGCCCCATCAAAAGCTATCTGCAGTCGGAATCCCTGCAACTGGTAAGCATGTGTGTGTACTGGAATATGAGACACACATATGAACACAAGCTCGGTGATCTAGATTCTACACCAGGAGGCTGCGGCTTTCTGGGGAAACAGCCTTCTGTTTGGTTTGAATAAAAGGTTACAAATAATCCTGTCGACCAGTTGTTGTAGATTTTCCTCTTGACCTTTGGCCAATCACTCCATCTGCCTACCCTACCCTGCAAGGTTGTTGTGAGGATGAAAGAAATTGGAGGGGCATGTACTACATGATTCTGAGGAGAAAGGCAGGATCAGAATGTCCCAGACAGGTAGATTTCCAGCTCACCAGCAAGCCTGGAAGGAGAGTTGAGCGGATTTTATGTTTTGGTGTCGGGGACAGCAACGTCGCAAGAGACACAGCGGGGAGGCCAACCAAACATTTATTTTGCACAATACATCCAAGCAACAGAGGCGAAGAGAAGCGAGTCTTGCTTCTTTAACCAGCTTTGGCAGTTTCCCCCCTTGTATTCCTTGTTCTTCTGTGTGGCTCTCACGCCGGCTTGTTGCTGGGTACGAGAGGGTTAGTCCTGCCATGTTCCCCGCTAGATAAGTTACAGAACCAGCACGCTAGTCCTCAAGAGTAATTTCTCCATGGGATATCGAGACTAAGCCACGTAAGTCTAGAGTTGTGTCATTCCTTCCTGTCCTGGCATTTGACTTTCCAGGGAGCCGGAGGTCTCACATTCCAAACTAGAACAGGCCTATTTTTCAAATTTACATTGCCCCGTGTGGGAAACGCAATAAGAGTGGTTGACAAATTGTTTCCACGCCCCCCCCTTTCCTTACACGGCAAGTAGGAGGGATTATTTTCCCTTTCCCCTCAATTCCATTTCTTGTTCCCCCACCCCGTGCATTTCTCTGTTTCCCTATCACAGGCAGATCTGAGAGTCTCAGTCGAAAACGACAGCCGAATGTTCGAGATCAGTCTCTCCAGCATCTGCTCTGTTTTTCTAAAGCTGGGGGAAATTTCAGGAAAGGAAGGTGGTCAGCAACAGGGTCAGGAGAAGCGAGGGGAAGAGATGCAGGGTGAGGCTGCTGGTAGCCCCAGATGTCTCTGGAGGTCCTGGCGGAAAGAGAAGGAGCGTCAGTGGGTTGGCCGCGAGCCGGGTACCGCTGATCCACGTTTCCACCCGTCGGGGACAGGCAGGGCCCGTCGGGGCGGAGAGCTCCTAGCCTGCTAATCTGTAAAATAAATTAATGAAAAATGAAAACTGCCTACGTTATCATCTCCGCGCTTTGACACGCGGCGTTCATACCCTTGCATAAATACCATTCGTGCGACCTGCCCGGTCTCACCTTAAGGAATCCTGACGACTAAATCGCTGTCCGGCCTAAGAGAATGGAAGGGCATTTGCAGCCTCGCCCTCCCCAAAATGGAGCTGCGGCCAAGGAAGGGCCGGCATCCACGGCCAGCCCGTGTCCCTCATTTCAGACCTGGTGGCTTCTGTCAGCATCCACCGACCAGGGCTGTCAATCTCTCCTGCCCCGGAATCCTTCTCCTCCTCCAGTGTTTCCTGATAGGCAAGGGTTACCCCTGCCCAAGAAGGATATTTTTTCCTTCTCCTTCTCCTGTACCCTTAAGACAAAAAGCGAGCCAGCATGGGGTAGTGGCTGGAGCCTTGGAGTCGGATCTGGGAGACCCGTGTTCGAATCCCCCCGATCTACCACGGAAGCTTCCTGAACAGGCCCGTAGCCAGGATTTTTTAAATTCTGGGGGCCTTTAAATAAGTTGGGGGGGCACCCCACACAGACACCCCCACACTCCCCCAAGGGAGTGCCTGGGGAGACTGGGGTTTGGGGAGGGGAGAGACCTTTCCAGGGTACAAATTCCATACAGTCCACCTTCCAAAGCAACCCTTTTCTCCAGGGGAACCGATCTGCTGTAGTCTGGAGAGCAGTTTTGATAATGGGAGATATCTGGGCTCCACCTGGGGGCTGGCAGCCCTAGAGGAGGGTAAACAGGGTGCCTCCCTCGCGTATGAAATGTTGTTAGGACAAATCAGGAGAATGGAGCGCTGCCCTGGACTACCTGGATTATATCTACAGTGGATAAATAAATAGCCTAAAAAGAGAATGCTTGTAACAATTCCTAGATTTTGTTTCTAATGTTGGAGAGCATTTAGTTTACCCCCCTCCCCTAAAAACTAACGCTATGGTCTTCTTACTGTTATTTCGGGGTGTGATATTGATGTATCCTTCCGGTGCCCCACCCCTGACTCCAAAGCCCAGCCTGTCCAGTTCCGATTGCTGCTGTCTGGGGATCCAGTCTTTGATGGGGGGATGAGTCTCCTGGCCCTTCAGATCCCGCAAGTTTTTCCCCAGCAAGCCCTTGACCTCAGAGGGCGTTAGTTCCTGCGGGTCGAGCAACAGAGAAGAGGTTACAAGTTCAGAGCATCAAAGTTTCGCATTGCCAAAATTTTAACACGCTCCAATACCAAAGTGCCGGATGAGAGGGGGTGGGTGGTTTGAAATTGTCTCAGAATTTGAAACTCCCAGTGCTGACGGTTTGGAAGCCTGGATCAAGCTGTGGATTTTGTACTAGAAGCCCAAATCGGACTGAGCTGCCATTGCGAGGCAATGCATCAATGCTCTTTTGGCGCACCACCTCTGGGGCAAAGCGAGGATCCCACACATACCAATATGGCGTCCTTCCTCAGCTTCATGAACGTGTCGATGTCCATGTTGACGTTATCTTTGATGAGGGCTTTCAGATCCTCTCCGGGAGCCCCTCCTGGAAGGAGGAAGAGAGATGAATATGTGAGTGTTACCCTTTATCAGCCTTCCAGATTGGAAATGGTCTAATGCATCCTCTTAATTTCAAAAGTCCTCCTTTAACTTCAAGTCTTTACACATGGGGAGTATCAGTCTCGTCAGAGTTTCTCTTTTGGGACTTTATCCATGTGGCAAATGCAAGAAATGATTCTTCACCAATTTAGCTGTGTGAACGAATTGCACCAAAAGCATTTGGAAGGAATTGGAACCAAAGCCCTCTAGCAGTTGTTGTACCTTAAAGGAAGGCTTTTACCACTTTCTCATTTCCCTCTCTGGTAAGTTCCTGTTTCTTCAGTTTTGTTTCCTGTTCCACATGTGTTTTCCTCCCTCTAGTAGCCAATTCGATATGACACCGGTTTACATCCGGTATATCTCGCTGCAGATTTAAACTTCGGGTTTTTGTGCCAGACGTAAACTGGCGGATAAGTAGAGAAAAATGCCCAAGACCAATTGTTCGGCAACTCAAAGAACGACCTGTATATCATAAAATTCAATTTTAAAGTTAACCAAGTATCTAAGTCATTTGCAATGCAGTCTCTAGAGATCCAATAACATAATCAAAGACAGAAAAAGTTTATGAGCCGAACAAGCAGCATAGAAATCACAAATTGTGCTCACAGGCGCTAATCAATTTGCACACCGTTAAAGTGGGTGCATGGGAGTGTTGCCGGGGACCTACTTAATTGATCAGTGCCCGTGAGCTCAATTTTTGACTTCTAAGATGATTGTTCAGCTCATGAAGGTTTTCTGACATTGGTTATGTTATTAGATATAAAGAGACCGTATTATAAAATACTTAGAGATTTGGTTAACATTAAAATTGTATTTTATGATATATAGGTAGTGCTTAGAGTTATTGAATAATTGGTCTTGGTGTTTTCTGTACTTATCAGTTATATGCACTGAGTGTCCCGATTCTGTCTGACATATCTCTTTGTGAAGTTAAACTGCAGGTTTTTATGCCGGACATAAATCGGTGTAATATTGAATTGACCACTAGAGGGCGCAAAACGTGTGCAGAACAGAAAAAAACACACCAAAGAAACAGGAATCTACAAACGAGGGAAATGAAAATGTGGGGAAGCCTGGCTCCCATGTAACACACGAAGAACAATGACTTGGGGTTTTTTTGAGCTACAAATTGCCCACAGAACCCTGCAATTCTTTAAGATGCAAGGAAAAGGCGTTCTTCAAGGTCTGATTCTGGCTCGGTTTCCAAACGACTGTGATATTCTGTTTGGAGAAGAACTTTATTTTTCCAGGCAACGCATCTGCTTACCCAGGTAAGGCCTGATGAGGTTATAGTAGTGAGGGGGGTTGTGTCGGTCTGAGAACGCCCTCTTGGCTTTTGGGTACAGGATATCTTTGGTGGTTTGGTTGCAACTGGAAAGATCCAGGGGATCAGCAGCTCTGCCGAAAAAAGACAAAGGGGGTGAATACAGGAATACAGGAATACAGATCTTGCCCGTCATCTCAACTCTCTCCTCCTTGATCTGTGACCTCTCGGCTTCACGTTGTCCAGGAAAAAAAGGGACAGAAGCTGCCCCAAACCCGAGTTCGCTAGAGCTGTAAAAAAAAACCGGCCGCAAAACTCAGATCCTCCGCAAGCTTCTAGGGCTGCCCGGCAGATCCCGGATCTCAGCTTGGGTCCCAACATGGCTTGATCACCCCTCGGGCATGAGCGAGGTTTTCAGCTCCAGTGAGACTTTGGTCGTGTGCTTTCTCCGAGACCTTTCCCTACAGTTTCCCAAGGCCTAACGCTCTTGAATTGAGCAACCCCCCCCTAAAAGACGTAGGGATGTTTTCTGTATTATTGTGAACAGATAGGAATAAAACTGCCCTCTGTTCCCCTGCACCATGGCAGTGCCTGCAAGACCAGGCCGTGGTCCAGGTCTCTGCGGATGGCTTAAGTTGAACTGTGATCCTACAACCATTTGATATTTGAAACTGCCTTATACTGCGTCAGATTATCGGTCCGTCACAGTCTTGTCTACTCAGGGTGGGGTCACACAGCAAGCTTACAGCGATTTGTTCCCGCTGTAGATTTGATCGGGGATATTTTTTAGCGGGTTCAGATGATCACACATCCCTTGCCCAACCACTTGCATTGCGTGACGAGGCTCCGGGCACTGTCCAGACAGCCGTGCCGCCCAAGCGGCAGCGCGGCACAATTAATTTTTTTTCTCTGCACATGCAGATATGCACATGTGCATGCACATATGCAAATGTGTGGAGGTGTGCATATGCACATATGCGCATGTGCCAACCGTGGCTCCGGCTTGGATGCAGCGGTTTCCCCCCAAACAGTGAACAAACTGAACTACCGATGTGTAACCGAATATTTATTTTCGAGGCTTTGACTTGGAGGGATTCCTTGAAAGAACCAAGACCCTCTCGATTCTTAACCTGCCAAAATGGACTCTTCTTCACCTGCCAAATTTTATCCTTTGCACCTTGACTCACCTGAAACGGGTGCTGCTGAGGGCATCCCTAACTTGTACTAAGTAAAACATTCCGGTTAAGAAGAATTTCCTTGATCTCTCATCCCCTACACCACAATTAGCAGGACAAATCTCTCCTTTCGAACCCTTGGCATCCATTGTGTTTCAGCGGCCATCAGGAAGAGGCTGAGTAGATGACCTGGGAGGCCCCAGGTTCAAATCTCACCCCTGCCATGGCCCGACAAGGCGGTATCGGGCTAGCAACTCTTCTCTACGCCTCACCCCCTTCTCCCTCTGCAGAACGGAGATCATAAAGCTGGCCTACCTCCCAGGGCTGTTGTGAGCTAAGCAGAAGATGAAGCGAAAAGGAGCAAAAGGGATTCACTCACTTGATGGCGTCTTCGTTGATCTTCTTCAGCTGGTCTGGCTCCAGGAGGCAGATGTATTTGGTGCCAATCGCGTTCAGGGCTTCAGCATTCAGTGGGCCCCCGTTATCCGTGTACTGACGAATTATTGTGGCGGCCTGAAAGAAACCATTTCAAAGCCCGAAGGCAACAGCCTGTAAGCCCTGAGGGAGACAGTTCCCCGTGCAGCAGACAGAGGAGACCGGGTCTTCCCGGGGGATGAGCTGACCCAGAGCTCAGCGGAGAGGGTCATTTTAACATCCGTCGTGGGACTTTTGGGAGAACTGCCACAGCATTGCACCACTCAGCTTGGTGGAGTGCTTGCGAGCAAGAATTCTGCTCTTGTGAGCACCGGGCATTGAGTTGCGACCGAGCGATCTGGCTGCTGCGTACATTAGCTAGCTGCTGGAGTGACCTTCCTGAGCTAAGACACAAATGTGCATGCTCGGAGGCTAAAGACTGTGAGCTAGCTCAGGAGCTAGCTCAGCTCAGAAGGAACATCTGACTGCCACAGCCTGAACCAAGTTTGGGAACGTTTATGACACTTTTTCATGGCTGGCTGGGAAACCGGGGGAGGAGCTAGAGGGGGTGTGGCCGATAGGCTGAATTTGCATCGCTGTTTTATAGAGGGCAGGTTTGGGCTGGCCAAAGTAGGCTCTTGAACAATCCACGACACCTCCCGCCATTTACTGAAGCATTTCCAAAACTGGTTCTTGAAGGTCACTGGGAGAGCTCAAGCCAGGAGCTTTCTCTCAGCCTGACCACCTTCAAAGGCAAGCCTGATCCTATCAGATCTTGGAAACTAAGCCGGGCCGACTCTGGCAAGTACACGGAAGGGCGACCTCCAAGGAAGACCAGAGGACGGGACGCAGAGCAGGCCGATCATGCCACCTCTCTGAAAAACATCCAAGCCCCCAGTAGTGGTTGCCGGAAGTCAACCATGACTTCCAGCCAAGCACACAACACACACAGATATTTTTTTAAAGGTTGTGAGAACAGAGTGCAGAGGGGGGAACCTTGTACGTTGCCTTGAGTTCCTTGGAGGATTCGTGTGTGCTGGATAAACAGGTAGTTAGAATCTATTGGCAGAAGGGGGGGGGGCAGGTGTTGAGACAGAAACTAGGGTTGCCAACTCCAGGTTGGGAAGCTCCTGGAGATTTGGGGACAGGGCCTGAGTTCGGGAAGGGGAACAGATCTGTGTAGTCTGGGGGTCAGTTGTAATTCTAAGAGATCTCTAGACTCAGCTTGGAAGTTGGTATCTTCTTTTGCCCTTCCCCTTTAAGACCCCCCTGTCGCCAGCCAGAGTGATGTGTGGGAAGGGTCAGCCTGCCTGAATTAGCAGGTCTAACTGGGGCGGGGAGCGGGGAGACAGGCAGCTCTGGACCATCCAGGACTCAACAGGATCATATCTATGTTGCAATACCAAATGACACCACTAGGTGGAGGCAGAGCACACAACTTTTATGTACCATTTGGTGCCCTAACTCAGGGACGGATGCTTTGTTTTAAACTAAACTTTAATAAGAATTTCACACAGTATTTTGTTCTGGATTTCGTTTTGGACAGGTGTGGCTACCTGCAACCTCTGGCTGAGCGCTGGTGCTTATAGCTCAAAAAGGGAGAAAGCCACTGTTCCTTTGTCCCGGCAGCTCCGGGTGTGACATAAAACTGGTTCTGCACCGAGCACCACCAAAATCGTTTTGTCTGCAACGCATCTCGTGTTCCATTTTAAGCCACTCCAGGTGGCAGATTTGGGGCCTTCCCATCCTGTCCTGAACACCAGTCCCATCTCCTCCCCTCCCCTTTTCTCTTGGTACTCAACATCCAAACAAACAAAGCGTTCTGAGCTACTCAAAAGTTGGCCCAGTTTTATTTTGGTTGGTCCTAATAAAAAGGTACTGCATGCTTGTGGTTTTGGCAGTTTTTCTGGGGCCCATCAGGATTCTGTCTATAGTTGAGAGGGGAAGTGTAGAAGCCAGGGATTTCTTTAAAGAAAGGGCTTTTTGCGCCTTCTCATTTTCCTCTCTTGCGTGTTCTTGTTGCTTCCTGTTCTGCGCACTTTTGCTCCCTCTAGTGGTCGATTCGATATTACATTGTGTGTGTCCGGCATCTCTCCCCAGAGATTTAAACTGCAGGTTTTTATGCCGTGCAAAAAACAATGTAATATCAAATCGACCACTACAGGGAGCAAAACATGTGCAGAACTGAAAAAAAGAAAAGAAGAAGGAGGAGGTTGGGGGATGCCCCCAAAGGCCTCAGAGTTTAAGGTTTGCTCCACCCTTCCTTACCAACTTAGGCGAAGGGTCGTTGGCCAGCAGTGCAGCGAGCGTTTCGGATGAGTTGAACCTCCACTTTTTAATATCCTCCGGGCCCATTAAATCAGTGAAACCTCCGAGGTTGCGGAGTACCGAATCTGGATATCCATTAGGATATAGCTATGGGAATTCAAAGTTAAAACGGAATGTTTGTGAATGACACTCAGCATCCCCCACCACACCTACAAACAATGGGTACAATGGAAAGAGCCACCCTTCGTGGGAGAGACCCAGGGGTCCCCAACCGACACTTTGGCTGGCGCCTGCCAAGTCTTTTTAGAAAGTGGGCAGGGCCAGGTGGAGTTTCTGCCCAACAACCCTTTTGATTGGCTGTGCAGACTTTTTAAAAAGTTGCTTTGGGAGCAGCTGCCAGCACAGCACAAGGATCTTCACCATGTGCTACTGGTGTCACCTTGGGTCAGTCACAAGTTCTCTCAGAGCTGTTCTCTCAGGAGCAGTCCTCGAAAGAGCTCTCTCGGCCCCACCGACCTCACAGGGTGTCTGTTGCGGGGAGGGGAAGGGAAGGGAGATTGCAAGCCGCTTTGAGTGAAGGGCAGGGTAGAAATCCAATCCAATCTCTTCTCCTTCTCTTCTAAACTGCGGCAGCCATTTTGTGGCTGGTTCCCCCTCCCGTGGCAGCCATTTTGTGGCTACGCCCACCACCCAGTGTCCGAATCCCAAAGGTGTCCGTGTGGCCTGGAAAAGTTTGGGGTTCGTGGCAGAACCCAACCCTGGGAAAATGGACTCCATTCAGGCTAGCCTCACGTAGGCTGTGATCTATATTACTTTGTATAGCTTGCTGCGAGGAGGATCCTAGTATGTAATATAGGCATCCTTTAACGTCTCACGTTAACTACTCAGGTTTTGCTTCCATTCTGCCTCGGTTCTGCTGCAATCCTGTTTCACTGTTTATTGATCGTCCCTTCCTGTCGATGGTTACCGACGCCCTCTGTGTAATCCACCTTGTGTCCCAGGGAGAAAGGGGAACCCTGAATGAATGAATCATCAGTTCTGTTCGTCCCTCTGAATCCTGGGCGCTCTGGCCCGGAATCCGGCCTGGTTCCCGCAATGTCTCCGGCCTCCCCCACCCCCCGCCCCCCGGCCACGCCAAGCAAGTTCTTGCCGACCTTATCCAGTTTTTCCTTCATCACGGGCAGCTGTTCCTCAGTGAAAGCGAAGTGGGAGAGGGTGCCCAGATTCCTGATGAAGACCTTGTCTCCCAGACAGGCCCGCAAATCCTCAGCGGTAGGATAGTTGATAGGTAACAGGTCGTCCTGAGCTTTTTCATCCGTCACTTCTTGGCCAGATGGGCATTCCGATTCTGCAGAGACGAGGCGCAGAAGTCAGCTGCGGTCAGAGAATTTCTGCATCTCACTGGGCAGTGGAGGGCTGCTGCATCCAGGTTGGGGAATTCCTGGAGATTTGGGGGGCGGAGCCTGGGGAGGGCGGAGTTTGTGGAGGGGAGGGGCCTCCGCAGGGTGCAATGCCACAGAGTCCACCCTCCAAAGCTGCCATTTCCTCCAGGGGAAATGGATCTGTGCTGTCTGGAGATGAGCTGTAATTCCGGGGGATCCCCAGGTTTCGACTGGAGGATGGCATCCCTATGACGGGAGTGCCTTTATCTCATTATTTTAGAAAGCCCGCCTTCCTCTCTGATAGGCACCCAAAGCAGCTTACATCCTCTCCTCCATTTTTATCCACACAACAACCCTGCGAGGTAGCTTAGGCGGAGGGCAGGCAGCTGGCCCAGGGTCCCCCGGCCTCTGTGGCAGACCAGGGATTCGAAGCTGGGTCTCCCAGATCCTAGCCCAACACTCTTGACTGCTGCACCACACTGGGTCTCGCTAGATGAGATACTGGGACATTCGTGGATGGATCTTTCCGGGGAAATATCAGACAGAGGCCCTGGATACAAATCAGGGCAGTGGTGTGTGTGGGGGGCTACATTAAGAAGAGGAAGAAATTGGATTTATACCCTGCCCTTCGCTACCCAAAGGAATCTCAGAGCGGCTTACAATCTCCTTTCCCTTCCACTCCCCACAACAGTCACCCTGCAGGGTAGGTGGGGCAGAGAGCTCTTTTAAGAACTGCTTGTGAGAGGAACAGCTCTGAGAGAACTTGTGACTGACCAAAGGTCACCCAGCTGGCTGCACATGGAGGAGTGGGGAATCAAACCTGGGTCTCCCAGGTGAGAATTACACGCTCTCAACCACTACACCAAACTGGCTCTCTTAACTCCCCCCTCTCACACTGGAAAGAAAAAGAGTCCCTTTGCAGTGTGGGGCAGGTGGGTCGATTGTTTAGCGAAAGCGCACGGGAGAAAGCGTTGACTCCCTTCTTCCCCACCCCACACCCTGGTCCCTGGCCCTGTTTTGGGCACTGCATAGCTGCCATTTCCCTTTAGGAAAGGCTGCCGGGATCTAGTCACAATTGGGCCAGAACGGAGCCTCGTTTGGCCTTGGTGTACCTGTGGAACGTTTGCGCCTGGGAGACTCGAGGTTTCTTCACGAAGGCAGCCGAGTCTTTTCTGTGCAGGTGTGATTTGTGGAGGAAGCACTTCAGCCGTGGCATCAAGACGCTCTGGAAAAGGAACATCGAATCGGGTCAGCCAGGCCGGGAGCTCTGACAAGCATTGTGTGACCCTGTAAGGCGGTACAGAGATCGCTCTCCTGGGTCAAAGGTAGTTGTGTGACAGAAAGCCTTTCGGCCTCCTCCGCTCTGAGTTTCAAAAGCGTCATTTTTCTGTCTCCGCTCTCTGGCAGGGCAGGAAGCCTGGTCAATGGCCAGCCGTAGCGATGCAAACGGCTCGGCTTGCGAAGGAACGGAGGGATTTGGTGTCGGGCATTTCCGGGGGACTCCTGGAGATTTCCCACGATGCCTTCCAGAAGAGCTCTCGGGGTCCACCTGTGTGACCTGGGCGGACCTGGTCAAGAGGGGTGGGGGAGAGTGATGTAAAATGGGTGGATTCAGAGGTTTAATAAAAGTGCGGGTTCCCAGGAAAGGGGGTCTCTTGATGCTGGTCCTTGGAAGAGGGTAGACGGCTGAGCTCTGGTTAGCGGGCCGGCGGCCATCTTGAACATGCGGACAGGCCTGGCTGTCTGGCTGGAGGCAGGGCGCCTGAGGTAACGAGACTTCCTAAGCTTGGAATCGCCTGTTCTGTTTCGACCTCTCGTAGATTGTGTTTTTAGAACCGGGGACAGAGGATGCGGTTATGACCAGCCAGCCTGCCTTTGTCCTGGTTGGTGCTGTGCTAAAAGTATGCTGGGAACCTTTTCTCTCTTTTTAATAAACATCGGACTCTTTGAACTTAGATGCTCATTATAAAAACTTCCAGGTGGTCTGGTTTCCAATCATATGGGGTGCTTTCACACATGCTAAATAAAGCCGTTTCAATCCACTTCAGCGACTGTTTGTAAAATCCAGTTGCAAAGTGGATTGAAAGTGCATTATTCACGTGTGTGAAAGTGCCCTGTACAGTTTCTTCAAGAAAAGGAAATCATGTCATCCGATCTTTTATTTCGTGACCTACTTTATTTTTAAAGAAGGCTTTTAGAAAATGTAAGAGTGGTTGTGTAGTTTCCTAGGTAGGTTTTGTTGTAATTATAGTCAGGGCTTTTTTTTGTCGAAAAAGCCCAGCAGGAACTCATTAGCATGATAGGCCAAACCCAACAGTGGGGGCTCATTGGTATATTAGGCCACACCCCTGACAGGGCAGCTCATTAGCATATTAAGCCACACCCCCATGTTACCAGAAGTGTGGTCATCCAGCCACACCCACCTTTTGCTTCTTATTCTGTTTACCTTGTTTGTTGTTAAAACCCAGGGCTTTTTTGGTAGCAAGAACTCCTTTGCATGTTAGGCCACACACCCCTCATGTAGCCAATCCCAATGAGTTTCTGCTGTTGGGTGTGGCCTGTTATGCTAATATGTTCCTGCTGGGCGTGGCCAACTCGGGAGCCAGCCGGAACTCCGTTCCTGTGCGTTCCTGCCCCAAAATAGCCTGGAATTATAGTACTGGAATGGGATTTGTATTATCACACTGGTCTTATTTATCGTTTCGTTTGATATTTTAATTTAAAAAAATTAATTTTAAAAAATATTGTGCTCTTTGAAACTGGTCTCCGGACCACATAGTTCCCCCAACTGTCTTAGACCATGCTACTGTAAGAGGGGAGCCCCGGGAAAGGGGACAGGCAAGCAGTGAAGGAACCTGTTGCCAATCCTCCAGGGCTCCCCCAAAAAAGGAATTGGGTCCCCATGGTAACCGGGCGCTGGGTAGCAGGAGACCAGAGGCCAGGCCTCAGTTTGAGAAGGGGTGTCGGGAGTCTGTCCCACCTGGCAGGAAGACCCCAAAAAGAACAGTGGTGGCAGCGGTACCCTAGTGGAAGGAAGTGGAATAGCACCCTCCCAGAATTGGCGCCGGCCAAGGAGTGGGGCTGGCGGAACAGGGACTGTGAGTCAGAGCGGGCCTGTTCGGTCACAGTAGGGATGCCAGCCTCCGGGAGGGGCCTCCGGGATATCCTGGAATTACAGCTCCTCTCCAGACTGCACAGATCAGTTCCCCTGGAGAAAACGGATGCTTTGGCGGTGGGACCACCGAGGTCCCTGTCCCCCCCCTGGCTCCACCCCCAAATCTCCAGGAATTTCCCAACCTGGAGCTGGTCGCCAGAGGGAACTGGCAACTCTAAAAGGCAACATCTGGGTTTGCTCTCCTTGGGGTCTGATAGGGAACGCAAAAAAAGCATCTTTTTAACTCCAAGCAGACCACCACAAGGCAGATTTAGGGCTGCCAAATCTATGTTGGGAAATTCCTGAAGATTAGGGGCTGGGGAGGGTGGGGTTTGAGCAGGGGAGAAACCTCCATGGGGTACAAGGCCGTAGAGACCAACTTCCAAAATATCCGTTTTCTGCGGGGGGAATTGATCTCTGTAGTCTGGGGATGAGCTGTAATTCCAGGGCCCGCCTGGAGACTTGGCATCCCTGCCTGGGGCCGTGCTACGGAACGGTCACCAGGTAGAGTGGCTGAAAACTTACCGCTGGGATTTTTTGCAGGATGCAGGGATCAAAGACGTGGAACAAGCCGCTCAGTTCTTCGAGGGTGCTGGACGTCCACTCCGACGGGGGCCTGGGAGGAAATCAGAGGAAAGGAAGAACTTGAACCAGGGGGAAAAAGCCCCTAAGCCCCAGAAGAGGGACCTGTGAGTTGGGCAGAGGGAGAAAGCTCCAACTGGGGGGCTGTGAGGCCTTTCCCTTTGAGGGCACTTAGCAGAGTTATGCAACAGAAGGTGGAAAGGTCAGACCTGGTGCTTAAAGGAAAGGGTGGCTGGAGGGGGAACCAGTTGAATTAGGGACATTTCCAAGAAGTAAACTGGGAACAGTCACCAGTCCAGTGTTCTGCACCAAGCTTGCAAAGAAGATTGAAAGTTAGAAGGCTGGAGAGGCTCCCTTTAGAACCCAACAAAGGGAAAGGAGTCTATTCTTCTGGATTTTTGTGTTTAAATCTAACCCCCAACAATCACACCTCTGTGAATCTATTTATGGCCCACAGCCTGCATTTTCTGATTGTTCTTGACATGCAAGTTCTGTTTAGAGGCAGGTTTTCTATAAAAGGTAATGGTAAAGGTTTCCCTCGCTCGAAAGCCAGTCGAATCTGACTCTAGGGCTGCGGTGCTCATCTCTGTCTCCAAGCTGAAGAGCCAGCGCTTTCCGAAGACGTTTCCGTGGTCACGTGGCCGGTATGGCTAAACGCCGAGGCACACGGAACGCTGTTACCTTCCCACCGAAGCGGTCCCTATTTATCTACCTGCAATTTCTTGCTTTCTAACTGCTAGGTTGGCAGGAGCTGGGGCCAGAGACGGGAGCTCACTCCGTCATGTGGCACTTGGGTCTTGAACTGCTGAACTACCGACCTTTTGGTAGGCAGTTCAGCGTCTTAATGAGCCACTGCAGCTCCTCCCCAAGGTCAGACCATGTGCTAAAAGGACAGGGTGGGTCGAGGGGAAACCAGTTGAATTGTGGACATTCCCAGTAGTAAACTGGGAATGGTCACCAGTCCGGTATTCTGCACCAAGCTTTGCAGAGAGGGTCGAAAGTTAGAAGGCTGGAGAGTTTCCTTTTAGAACCCAGCGAAGGGAAGGGAGCCCGTTCTTCCGGATTCTTGTGGTTTAAAACTAACCCCCAGCCATCACACCTCGGCGAATCTATTTACGGCCTGCAGCCCACATTTCAATCTTTTGTGGATAGATCCAGTTGGTCAGCCGTGTTGGTCTGAAGCTGTAGAGCAAATTTAGAGTCCAGGCGTGGCGCCTTGAAGGCACTCTTTATTCAAGCTCAAACCTTGAATAAACCTTTGTTGGTCTTAAAGGTGCCACTGGACACTAAATCTGTTTTAATCTTGGTGAACATTCTTGATGCCCAGGTTCTGTTTAGAGGCAGGTTTTCTCTACAAACCCAGTTTCAGATGCAGAACTGGGTTTTTTTACAGTTCCGAACCCTGACTTTATCCTTTGCAGGCCTGAAGATGGGCGCCCTGTGGCAATTGGCCCAAAAGGTATAACTTCACGATAAAACAGCTTTTCCATTCAAGAATCCCACAAATCGGGTTTAGGGATTGCTAACCTCTAGATGGGATGTGGAGATTCCATGAATTACAACCCATCTTCAGACTACAGAGATCAGTTCCTTCGGAGAAAATGGCTGCTTTGGAGGGGGGGGGGAACTCTAGGGCATTATGCTTGGGATGCCAGCCTCCAGGTGGGACCTGGGGATCCCCTGGAATTACAGCTCGTCTCCAGACTACAGAGATCAGTTCCCCTGGAGGAAACGGATGCTTTGGAGGGTGGACTCTGTGACATTGTATCCCACGGGGGTCCCAGTCCTCCCCAGCCTCCGTCCCCAAAATCTCCAGTAATTTCCCAACTTGGAGCACGCATTGGTCAATTCGGATTCATTTCAGAGGTAGTCGGAACGGGTTTCCCGTGATCCTTCTTTGGCAGTCTCCGACAGGACGAAACCCGACAGGTGAACCTACCCGACAGGCGTGTTTCCGCTGCAGAGGAGAGCCCGGATAGCTTTGACTTGATCAGGACTGAAGGACGGACACTCCGTTAACTGTTTCAGCAGATTCCTGCCCGACGTTTTAAAGTACTCGGCGCTGAGGTCGCAGGCCAGGCGGCCCAGGATTTCGGCATTTTCCCCGCTCACGTGCGGCCCGGAGATTTTCTAAAGAATCGTTTGAAAAGGGTGTCAATTAAAGAGGGAGGGGGGAAAAATTGCCAACCGAATGCCGAATTTTTCGGTGCATTCATCGCCTGCTTCTCAACGCATCGATGCATCGTTCAATTCGGCGTCGTCTCTGAACCCCAGTACCATTTTCAGACAGTGACAAAAAGGTGTGAGATAAATTTTAAGTTGATCAGTCCAAAGCGGTGTTAGGGCCGTCTTTAATCTTTTCCTTATCATTCCCTGTCAATATAACCTGAAGCAAAATAGCCTCAGACACCAAAAGAGATGTCTCCTTTAACCAGCTTTTCCAATAAATAATGACTTCTGCTGTTTAATCAGTTAACGGTGTGATTCTAAACACAGTTTAAGCTATTCCACTAATGTCAACGGAC
The DNA here is from genome assembly GCA_029375565.1 of Gekko gecko. Taxonomy (NCBI): domain Eukaryota; kingdom Metazoa; phylum Chordata; class Lepidosauria; order Squamata; family Gekkonidae; genus Gekko; species Gekko gecko. Next base: position 210,528,324 of record JAPDNY010000004.1, read on the forward strand.
TTAGAAGGCTATCACTGTTCATAGGATTGCACTATTGATCCGCCATTGAATCAGTTAATTAATCTAGTTGTTTAACTTCGTAGCCCTACCTCCTCCAGTGGGAGGGATAGATAATGGTTACCACTGAATACATTTCAAACTGGGGTTATGAACATAAGGGACCAGATAGGGGTGCCTGAGTAGGGATGCCAGCCCTCCAGGTGGGGCCTGGGGATTTCCCAGAATTACAGCTCATCTCCAGACTACAGAGATTTGTTCCCTGGAGAAAATGGCTGTTTTGGAAGGGTGGACTCTATGACACCGTATCCCACTGAGGTCCCTGTCCTCCCCAGGCTCCGTCCCCAAATCTCCAGGAGTTTCCAAACCTGGATCTAGGAAACCTAAGCATGGGGGTCTCTTCTCCCAAGTGCTTCTCTGACCCCCGTCCCTAGAGAAACTGAATATCATCAAACTAGGAGCATAAGGTACATTTCCTCCAGAGCTTTGAGATCTCTGTTGGAATTCAGCCGACTTCTGACTGCAGTCTGTACGTTTCTTGTACATGCCTTTACACTGTTCTGTATCCCACTGCATCATGGGCTCTGTAGTGTTCAGAAGTCTTGGTGTGACAAGGGGCGTTATGAGTTTTGATGCGGCCTGATGGTTTGGCATGAAAGTTACCTGACAGCAATGCTCGACACACCAAGAAACTGAATCCCATCCAACTAGGAGCATAAGGTACATTTCCTCCAGAGCTTTGAGATCTCTGTTGGAATCCAGTCAACTTCTGACTGCGGTATGTATGTTTCTTGTGCACGCCTTTACACTGTTCTGTATCCCACTGCATCATGGGCTCTGTAGTGTTCAGAAGTCTTGGTGTGACAAGTGGCATTATGTGTTTTGATTCGGTCTGATGGTCTGGCATGCAAGTTATCTAACAGCAATGCTCGACACACCAAGAACACGTAACTATTGTGAGCGCGAAAGTCAAAAGAAACCTCTGGATTTCTGGGTGCAACAGATTCAATGGCCGTATTGTTGATTTTGGTACAGCCGCTGGGATTTTTTGACATGGGGTTCTGGTGACTGAGGCTGGGGTATTCATCCTGAAACCCGCTTTGGGGGGCTACATTTGGGAGTTTGGGGCCAAACAGGCACTAAAGATCGACATGGTACCCAGATGCCACCTCAAACTGGAAGAGCTGTGCTTGTTGCTTCCGCCAGCTAGTGAGAACCCAGGGCTGTTTACCTACCAGACAATCCAAGGCCTCGGCCAGCAGTTGCTTGCGTTGGGACGACCCTCTCTCCAGCACGTCTACATTGGCTCTCCCGACACGGGCAAAATAATCTTTGCAGTTTCCGATCGCACCGTAATCCGAAGGACTGGAGACAATAAAAAGACCCTGTGGTTTTATATATTGATGCATAATTCGCACCTGAGACTCGAGACGGCCACGAGATACATCTCTGTCCCCCCCCTCTAGCCAGTGCACTGATCCAGCAGAGTGCTGGAGATTTGCCAGCCAAGCTAGGAACCATTTTCTTCCCAAGGTCTTCACTAAAACTGCTGCTACTAAAACTGGGACTGACTTGAGAACATAAGAGAAGCCAATGTTGGATCAGGCCAATGGCCCATCCAGTCCAACAGTCTGTCACACTGTGGCCAGAAATACCATATGCCAGGTGTGGAAGTCTGAATTCTTGTATATTTGCAAAAGAACGCCCAAGGACTTGTACAGAGACGCAGACACCCCCTCCCTCTGATTCTTGTTCAAGAATCTTGACCCTTGCGGCCAATGCTACATCTAAGCTGTGGAGTCTTGTGAGCAAGAATTCTACTTTCTGATCTACTGGCATTAAAGCTGTGAGTGAGCGATCTGGCCACTGCATAAATTAGTTTGGTCTGGAGCCCTCCTTCCTGAGCAAAGACAAAGATGTGTGAGCTGGAGGCTAAAAAAACTGCAAGCTAGCTCACACAGTCTCAGCTTAGAGGGAACACTGGTCCTGATCCACTTTACAGATAGACCTGGCCTCCAGAGAACAGGTCTACCCATTGCAGCTACACTAGGTAACAGGCAGCAGATGGAGCGATCAAAACGAGCTGTAAGTTTTCCCCATTAGTTTGCTATAGTCCTTGAAATGCTTAGAACAGGGGGGTCCCCAAAGTCCCACTGACACTTTTTCTGGTCCCTCCAAGTGTTTTTAGGAAGTGGGCGGGGCCAAGTAAGGCTTTCGCCCAATGAGGCTTCTGATTGGCCAGTGGAGATTTGATTGGCTGTGTTGCTGAAGTTAAGCTGTGGCAAGCGTTTGGGGGCTGGCGCCGCCTCCTGCAGCCGCCATTTTGTGGCAGCCATTTTGTTGCTGAGCCTGCCACACCACATCAGAATTCCAAGGGCTTAAAACAGCAAACAGGAGATAAAAACGGATCTTAGTATACCAGGAGCCTTGGGTAAGACAAATGAGGCCTGGGTCTTTCCCAGAGAGTTCCCCAAACCTTTCGATGTTTGCTGTTTCCTATGTTTTTTAAAAAAGCCACATTTCCTGTACTGAAAACCTGTGCACGACAGAGTTCTCCTCTTCAGAAGAAGAAGAGATTGGATTTATACCCCGCCCTTCACTACCCAAAGGAGTCTCAGAGTGGTTTACAAACCCCTTTCCCTTCCCCTCCCCACAACAGACACCCTGTGAGGTAGGCGGGGCTGAGAGAGCTCTGACAGGAACTGCTCTTTTTCAAGAACAGCTGTGCCAGAACTGTGGCTTGCCCAAGGTCATCCAGCAGGTGTAAGTGGAGGAGTGGGGAATCAAACCCGGTCCTCCCAGATTAGAGCCCGCGCACTTAACCACTACGCCCAACTTTAGAATGTGCAAATGCCGTGAAAGGAAGAACAGTCGTCTTTTACCTTACAAATAGCACCAGGTCCTCCGGGTAGTCATTGAAATCATGGGGAACTCCATGCAACATCAACCTGTCGGCTAGACAGAGCAGCTGTGGGGGAAAAAAACACAGGTTAATCCCTGGAGGTTTCGGAACGCAGGTCACTGGGGGTGTGGGGGGTGGAGGTATTTGTGGATTTCCTGCATTGTGCAGGGGGTTGGACTAGATGACCCCAGAGGTCCCTTCCAGCTCTATGATTCTAAGTGCTTCATATATTTCAGGACTTAGGGTTCCGGTCCTGAGAGGATATCCTGGCAAAGCCTGGCATGACCAAATGAAATCCTGGAGAGCTCTGTAAATGCCCTGGGGTCTGGATTCTGGAAAAAGCCTTTCCGGAGGATGAGGCCAACCCACCTGTTCTTTCCCCAGCTGGACCTTCTTCTCTTTCATGGCCTTGGCGAGTTCTTGGAGCCTCTCGGTGTCCAAATTGCCGGCGGCGGCACAGGTGAAGCCGTGCAGGATGGAGGGGCAGAGGCTGAAAAGCAAAGGGGGACGGGTCAACGAGGCGAACCCAGCTCTTAGGGAGAACCAGCGTCCAGGGTAAGTCCTGGAAGCTCCAGATGCGATGTCCCCTCTCTCAGACCTCCAGACTGAGTGGCAAGAGAGACTAGATAGCTAGATAGGCACATTAACCTTTCTTCCTGTATCTACTCTTCTGCCTCTGGCTCCTTGGAAATGCCCAGAAGGTGACCAAAAAATTCCCCAAACCCTCCAGGATATCCAGCCAAATTGGTCTGGTGAACAGTTGTGTGGGGATGTGTGTGGGGGAAGTATTTGTGAATTTCCTGCATTGTGCAAGGGGTTTGACTAGATGACCCCGGAGGTCCCTTCCGACTCTATGATTCTATATGTTGTCAAAGGCTTTCGTGACTGGAGTTCATTAGCTGTTGTAGATTTTTCCGGGCCGTGTGGCCGTGGTCTTGGCATTGTAGGACCTGACGTTTCGCCAGCAGCTGTGACTGGCATCCTCAGAGGTATGACACAGAAAGACTGAGTACTCCATCTTTCTGTGGACACAGAGAGTACTCCATCTTTCTGTGTTATACCTCTGAGGATGCCAGTCACAGCTGCTGGCGAAACGTCAGGCCCTACAGTGCCAAGACCACGGCCACACAGCCCGGGAAATCTACAACAGCTAATCTACGATTCTATGATTCCCCTCTCCAAATTTACGCCTGCATCACTATGGATTAATCTGGCGTTTCTCCGTCTCCTGCCGCCGGACGAAAATTCAGTCAGACGGAGCAGCCCTACCTGCTGAAATTGTGGACGGTCCTGACGACGTCGTTGAAAAACACGGCGGCCTGTGGAGACAAACCAACAAGGGCTCTGGTGAGTCAACGAGTCGGTGGCAAACCCTGCGGCTGTGTTCTACTCTGGCGAGACCCCCCGCTGCCTCTCTGGAGGGGAGGAGGAGAAGAAAGGAAGTCGAGCAGGACGTCTCCCCCCCCCCACACACCTGTTCTCGAGTCCACGGCTTGCCGTTGAGATCTTGGATGCTGAATTCGCCGACAGGGACCAGCAGGGATTTGGGGACGTAAGGAGCCAGCTCGCTGGGAACACGCCCCACCAGGTCTTTGAATCCATCTGTAGCGGCGATCAGCTGGAAGACAGAACTGAGATTCAAGGAGCTGCTTCAACCAGAGTTAAACCATTCCCTTTGGGCCGCTCTGCTGGAGGCTTTCTCGGGCCTCCGGCAGAGAAAGTTGTTTCCTGTCGCCGCCTGCTCGAGCTTCCTTCTAGCCGGAGATGCTGGGACGTCCTCCGCGTAAGGCGTGTGGTCTCTCACGGATCTGCAATGCGCCCTCTAAGCTGCGGAGCCTTGTGAGCAAAAATTCTACTTTGTGAGCTGACTGGCATTAAAGTTGTGAGCGAGCGATTTGGGCTGCTGCATAAATCAGTTTGCCCTGGAGCCCTCCTTCCTGAGCGAAGGCAAAAAAGGGTGAGCCGGAGGCTAAAAAACTGTGGGCTGGCTCACACTAACTCAGCTTAGAGGGAACGCTGCTCTGGAGCCCTCCTTCCTGAGCTAAGGCAAAAAAAAGGGTGAGCCGGAGGCTAAAAAACTGTGGGCTAGCTCACACTAACTCAGCTTAGAGGGAACACTGCTCTGGAACCATCCTTCCTGAGCTAAGGCAAAAAAAAAGGGTGAGCCGGAGCCTAAAAAACTGTGGGCTAGCTCACACTAGCTCAGCTTAGAGGGAACACTGCTCTGGAACCATCCTTCCGGAGCTAAGGCAAAAAAAGGGTGAGCCGCAGCCTAAAAAACTGTGAGCTAGTTCACACTAACTCAGCTTAGAGGGAACACTGGTTGAGATTGTCTGCTCTGACGGGCAGCGGCTCTCCAGGGTCTCAGGGGGAGGTCTTTCCCCTCACCTCCTGCCTGATCCTTTGGAGCGGGGATGCCAGAGATTGAACCTGGGACCTTCTGCCAGTGAGACACAGCTCTTCCCCATGGTCTATCCAGCCAGAAAGGTCCATCTTGACTGGTAGCTAGGGGTGTCAACTCCAGGTCAGGGGATTCCTGGAGATTTCTGGGTTAGATCCTAGGGAGGGTGGGGTTATGGAGCGGAGAGACCTCGGTGAGATATATTGCCGTAGAGTCTGTCCTTCAACACAACCATTTTCTCCAGAGGAAGTGAGCCCTGGAATTTGGAGATCGACTGTAATCCTGGGAGATCCCCAGACCCCACCTGGATGTTGGCAACCCTACCTTCAACAGTCTCCTCTTCCCAGCTGCTGACATGAAAATCTGGGACTTTTTCTCAACATGCAAAATCATGCACTTTATCATCATGCTACAGGGAATGTTGCAAAAATAATATTTACCGTTTACGTAGCACGCTCAGAGTGCAGAAAGTGTTTTATGAACGTTCTCTTAGCACAACCCTGTAAGGGAGGCCAGTATTAGCCCTATATTCAGGGAAGGGATTGACTCTGGGAAAAGGGTACCTGCGTAAGGCCATCCATTGAGTCCACGGAAGGGGCAAGATTCGAATCAGGGACTTCCTCAGAGGGCATCAGGATGCTGATGTTGCTATGATTCTTAGCTCGCTTACTATGATAGACCAACGCTCAGCAAACGATGCTGCTTATAAAATGTTGGGGGATGCTTTGAACATCTGCAGATCCCCGCTCGGGAAGAATTAAATCCCATATATTAAACGGTGTGACTTTTTATGGGTTTTATAATTGTTGTTTTTATTGTGTTTTTATGATGCTTTTTTTATACTGCAAGTCGCCTCGAGTTGCGCAAGGGAGAAAGGTGGCTAATAAACGTTTTAAATAAATCAAAATAAACATTCCCAGTAGCAGAGAAGTCTCCCGAGCCGGTGCCTGAGTTGGAATGGTTCTGTTGGATCTCGGGTTGCCAACCTCCAGGCGGTAGCTGGTGATCTCCCACTATGACAAGCGATCTCCAGGCGACGGAGATCAGTTCCCCTGGAGAAAATGGCCACTCTGGAAGGTGGACTCTATGGCATTACACCCCGTTGAAGCCCCTCCCTTCCCCAAACCCCACCCTCCTCAGGCTCCACCCCCCAAATCTCCAGGTATGTCTCAGCCCAGAGCTGGCACCCCTGACTGGACCTGTGAAGCAAAATCTAGAAATGGACAGATAATTTATTTAAAATGGCGTTTCTCCCACCGTTCTCCTGCACGTGACGCAAGCAAGCTGTTGTGCCCATGAAACACAACAGCAATTCCAGTGTGGCTTTCGAGGGGGGACCAGGATGCGGGCCTAATCCAGCACATACGCAGATGCATGTTTGGTATAGTGGTTAGGAGCCGGTTTGGCATAGTGGCGAGGAGCGCGGACTCTAATATGGGGGGACTGGGTTTGATTCCCCACTCCTCCTCATGCAGCTGCTGGTGTGACCTTGGGTCAGTCACAAGTTCTCTGAGAGCTGTTCTCTCAGGAGCAGTACTCGAAAGAGCTCTCTCAGACCCACCTACCTCGCAGGGTGTCTGTTGTAGGGAGGGGAAGGGAAAGGAGATTGTCAGCTGCTCTGAGACTCCTTCAGGTAGTGAAGGGCGGGGTAGAAATCCATTCTTCTTCTTCTCGAAAGCCGTGAGAATTGCATGTCTGTGTACCAGTGGGAATGGAGGGTGTGTGTGTGTGTGGAGTTCCCGACCTAAGAAAGACGAGGTCCCACCATATCAGCACGCACCAGAATGGAGCCTGGCTATATATTCCATCCTCTCTCAGGCTGTGGGACCTGTCCCGACAAGTTTGAGAGGTGGAGCCGGTATTCTTCCCCGAACCCTGGTGGATGTTGCCAGATGGCGGCAGTTGGTGTTCACTGACCCATAGCTGTACATAACACCGTTCATAATCTCTGTCAGTTTAGCCTTTACCCCTGCACGGCTTAAAAATAACTTCTGCGTTGTTTGGGGAGTTGCCGTAGCTGGGATTTATCTTTGGCATCGCAAGGGCTGGGAGAATTGTGGCCGGCGCGTGACGTTCCTTCCCTCTTACCTTCGTAGGACACCACAGGAGGAAGCAGTTTAACTTTTTCATAAGGTTCCCTGTTCCAAATAACTTAATCGGGCACTGAGGGGGACGCCCTCTGGTCCTAGGGGCGTATAAAGGCTTCCACCCCTGTGGCCTCCAGTATTTGCCCACCCCACAAGCAGTACATGGGGGTCCCAATGTTTATTATGTGTCCATTCTTCCCTCCGCTCAAGGAACTCAGGAGGACTTTCACAGCTCCTACTTCCTCTGGTTTCTTTTTGCAACACCCCTGCAAGGTAGGTATTTATGGGTACTTAGGCCAAAAGGGAATGACTGGCCCACAGTATCCCAGTCACCTTTCTGGCAGATTGTAGGTGTTAAATTGGGCTTTCCCAGGCCTGGACACAACCCTGTAACCCAGTGGTCCCTAACACAGCGCCCGGGGGCACCACATTGCCCACCCATCTGTTTCCTGGAGCCTGCCTGTTCCTTGAGGATAAAAATCCAAAGATCCTTGAACGGAACAGAAAACAACCCATGGTCACAGGGTTGCCAGCCTCCAGGTGGGATATAATTACTCAGTGTAACATTGAATAATCAGTTCTATTGTTTACCAAGCACATTCACACAAGCATTTACATGCAAAGCCTATAACAGATCAATGTTTGAAATAAATAAAGTACTTGTGCCAAAGTTCAGTTCAGCGTGGACAAAACTTCCACCAGAAGAAACTGATAAGGAAACAATTAGGGCTGAACTTTTGGCACAAGCACTTTGCTTATTTTAAGCACTGGTCTATTAAGAACATAAGAGAAGGCAATGTTGGGTCAGGCCAGTGGCCCCTCCAGTCCAACGCTCTATCACACAGTGGCCAAAGATACCAGGTGCCCTCAGGAGGTCCAGCAGTGGGGCCAGGACACTAGAAGCCCTCCCACTGTTGACCACCCCCCAAGCACCAAGAATACAGAGCATCCCTTGCCCCATAAGAACATAAGAGAAACCATGTTGGATCAGGCCAGTGGCGCATCCAGTCCAACACTCTTGTGTCACACAGTGGTCCAAACCCAGGGGTCCTCAAGAGGTTCACCAGCAGGGCCAGAATTCCAGAAGCCCTCCCACTGTGGCCCTCCAAGCACCAAGAAGACAGAGCATCACTGCCCCAGACATAAGAACGTAAGAGAAGCCAATGCTGGATCAGGCCAGTGGCCCATCCAGTCCAACACTCTGTGTCACACAATGGCCAAAGATACCAGGGGCCATCAGGAGGTCCAGCAGTGGGGCCAGGACACCAGAAGCTCTCCAGGGTCTCAGGCAGAGGTCTTTCCCATCGCCTCCTGCCTGCTCCTTTTTAACTAGAGATGCTGGGGGCTGAACCGGGGACCTTCTGCCTGCCAAGCAGAGGCTCTGCCACTGAGCCACGGTCCCTCTTGACAGCTCTCCAGGGTCTCAAGCGGAGGTCTTTCCCAACACCTCCTGCCTGATCCTTTTTAACTGGAGATGCTGCTGGGGATTGAACCTGGGGCCTCCGGCATGCCAAGCCGTGGCTCTGCCACTGAGCCACAGCGCCCTCTTGACAGCTCACCAGGGCCTCAGGCAAAGAGGACTTTCCCATCACCTCCTGCCTGGTCCTTTTAACTGGAGATGCTGCCGGGGACTGAACCTGGGACCTTCTGCATGCCAAGCAGCGGCTCTGCCACTGAGCCACAGCACCCTCTTGACAGCTCTCCAGGGTCTCAAGCGGAGGTCTTTCCCATCACCTCCTGCCTGGTCCTGTTTAACTGAAGATGCTGCCAGGGATTGAACTTGGGACCTTCTGCATGCCAAGTACAGGTTTTTCCACTGAGCCACAGTCCTTTCCCTTGGAGACTTGTGTTTCTAAGCTTGCACAAGGAGGACTCACTTTATCCACAAGCACTGTTTTCTGAGCGGGTGACAGGTGCTCCAGTTGTGTGGCGAATCCAGGGACTTGGAGCGCGTCCAAGACCATGTTGGGAAGTACCCCTTGCAGGCGGTCGAGATCCAAGCCAACCACCAAGCACCCAAGAGCTGCTAGACTCCTTCCGTCTTGAATCTGCAAACGGGGAAATTTATCAGTTACATGTCAAGTGCGGTTGCCAGCCTCCAGGTGGGGCCTGGAGAACTCCCACTATTACAGTTGAACGCCAGAGGACAGAGATCATTTCCCCTGGAGAAAATGGCCACTTTGGATTGTGCGCTTTATGATATTGTACCCTGCTGAGACCCCTCCCCTCCCCAAACCCCGCCCTCCCCAGACCCCACCCCCCAAATCTCCAGGTATTTCCCAACCCAGAGCTGGCAACCGTAATATCAAGTCAACCTGATTGCTTCTCTAAACCCTCTTTTTTGCATACAGCTACTGTTTCTTGACACCCTGACTTGGATGACCTTGCTTAGCCCCAGGGCTATTTCTGGGCAGGAACGCACAGGAACGGCGTTCCGGCTGGCTTCAGAGTTGGCCACGCCCACTACAGCCAAAACCTCTGCGTGCCTGGCTACTGAGGGAAGGCCTGGAGAGCGACCCCCCCCCGGTGACTCCAAGGCGGGTGGGCCGAGGGGGGGGGCTGGAAGGATCTGGGAGGCATTTAAATGCCTCCCCGTGCCTTTCCCGGCCTGTCAGGGGTGTGGCCTAATATGCTAATGAGTTCCTGCTGGGCTTTTTCTACAAAAAAAGCCTTGGTTAGCCAATCTCTAGGGTTGCCAGGTCGACTTACCTAGCCAGCAGGGATCTCCTGGCATCCTTCCGGGAGACCAGAAATGATGTTGGGCATTTTGGGGCCTACGTCTAGTTTCAGGCCTCCTTCCAGTTTTGAGCCTTTGTCCGGTTGAGGGCGACGCTCTGGTTTTTTGGGCAAAACTCTATGGTAAATTTAGGCGTCAAACCACAGAGTTATGCCCAAAAAACAGAGCATCGCTCCCAACTTGAAGTAGGCCTGAAATCAGGAGTAGGCCCGAAGTTGGCCCGAGGTAGGCCCGAAACTGGAAGTAGGCCCCAAAAGGTCAATTGAAATTGGGCAACTCTACCAATCTCTCATCAGATCTTGGATGTTAACAGGATTAGCCTTGGTTAGCCCTTGGATGGGAGACCACTGCAGAAGTCCAGGGTTACCGTGCAGGCAGTGGCAAACCACCTCTGTTTTTCTCTTGCTTTGAAAACCCGATTGGGTTGCCATGTAAGACGGCTGCAGCTTGGCGATGACGCTTTCCCACCACCACTATTTCTGACGTGAGAAGTGATTTAAAGGAATAGTTCCAGATTCTTGGATAATTTGCATTAATGGATTCCATTTATTTTTTTTTTGCAGGCTAAAGCAGTCGGCACGCTTTTGACATTTCCTGTCTGAGGGCAAGGTCTGCGTGCAGCGGCCGGCACAGAGTCCACGGGGTGTGTGCCGCTTCCTGCAATTCTGGACCCGAGGAACCCTTTTTGGGCTGAACCACAAACTACCCAGGTGCTGCTAGGTCTCTCTCTTTCTCTCTCTGTCCCTGTTGCCTTCTAAGTTGTTCATACGGGGAGGGGGAGAAGGCTCTTTTCACCTCGTATCCAGAGCGGAAGAGCTTGCTCAAAATGGCTCCCGCCTGGTGCGCGTTCCAGCCCCGAACTTTGCTCAGGGAAGGCAGGGAAGCTGAGAGGTCCTCGTCGCGGATCCCCGACTCGATCTGGGGCACCGAGAGTCCGACAGCCACCTGTCCCAGGGAGGCCAAGATTTCGGGAGAGAATTTGTCGAATTTGCTGACCAGTGAAACAGCGACCTGATGAGAGAATAAAAAACCCCCGAAGAATTAGAGAGCTTTCTGAATCAGGGGTGGTGTGGGACAGTGGCTGGACGCCATCGTGGAGGCCTTCCTGTGACTCTCGGGTGGCCAATCTCCAGCTGGGGCCTGGAGCAGTGTTCCCCCTAAGCTAAGTTAGTGTGAGCCAGCTCACAGTTTGTTAGCCTCCGGCTCACACATTTTTGTCTTAGCCCAGGAAGGAGGGCTCCAGGGCAAACTCATTTATGCCAGTGTAGCTCACAAAATAGAATTTTTGCTCACAAGCCTCCGCAGCTTAGAGGCAGCACTTGGCCTCGAGATGTCCCGCTATTACAACTGGTCTCCAAGCAACAGAGATCAGTTCCCCTGGAGCAAATGTCTGCTTTGGAGGGTGGATTCTAGGGCATCGTACCCCACGGAAGTCCCTCTCCTCACCAAACGCCACCCGCTGCAGCCTTCACCCCCCCAAATATCTCCAGGCAGGGGTCTTTTGGGGGGGAGCGCACCGGAGCACAGCTCCGGGAGCTCAGGAGCCAAGCCCCGCCCCCAGCCGGTGTCCCGGGGAGTCTTTCAGGCAGCCAAATGTCAATTTCAGTAACTTTTTTCCCACCATAGAGAACAATGGAGGGAATAGGGGCAACCTGTTTGGGGGCCCATAGGATTAGACCCCCTGGTCCAATATTCTTGACACTTGTTGGGTATCTTGGGGAGAGGCTCCATCAGCTATACTGTGAGTTTGGGGCCTCTCCCTCAAACCCCCTCCCCTCCACCCCCCAGAATATACCCTATGTTTTCACCATTGACTTCAATGGCCCATAGGATATAATGGGGCTGAATTGCCGCCAAATTTCTTTCAGTCCCTCCTTTCCTTCCCTCCTTTTCCTCTTTCCCTCCTTCTTCTCTTCTCTCTTTCTTTCTTTCCCACCTTCTTCTTTTCTTTTTTCCTCCTTTCCCTGTTTCCTTCCTTCTTCCCTCTTTTTCTTTCCCTCCTCCTTTCCTTCTCTTTCTTTCCCTCTTTCCTTCTCTCTACTCTCTCTCTTTCCTTCCCTCTTTCCTCCTTCTGTGGCCCAACTCTCGTGAGAAGGAGTTTAAACTTCAAACCCCTTCTCTCTTAGCTCCCCCACCCAGGCCAGCTGGGGAAGGGAAGGGGAGGCTTTTGAAGATGCCTCTCCCCCTTTTGCTTCCCCTTCTGACATCACTTCCGGTGATGTCAGGGGGCGTGGCATATGCTAATAGTGAATAGCTCGTTAGCATACCATATGCTAATGAGCTCCTGCAGCTGTTTTTCTACGAAAAGACCCCTGTCTCCAGTTATTTCCCAACCCAGAGCTAGCGACTTTATGTGACTCTGATACTTTGCTACCTGGGCAGGTATAGAGTGGGGGCAGTTATGTCTTTTTAAAATCCCGTTCTTCCTTTCCGTCTGTTGTTAAATTCTCTGAGGACTTGCTGGGTTGCCAGCTCTGGGTTGGGAAACACCTGGTGATTTTGGGGATGGAGCCTGAGGAGGACGGGGTTGAGAGAGGAGAGTGGAATACAGTGCCAAAGAATCCGTCTTCTAAAGCAGCTGTTTTCTGCAGGGGAACTGATCTCTGTCACCGGGAGATCTATTGTGATACCGGGAAATCTCCAGGCCCCGGCTGGAGGCTGGCAACTCTGTTTGGAGAGGCCCAAGTATCGGGTTAAATGTAAAAAGCAAAATCACTTGTCTTGGAAGTACAGATGCTTTATGCAGTATCCCCGACCCTCCACGTTTCCCGGTCAAGGGGGAAATTCTGTTCAAACGAATTGCAAAGGTGATCTGACTCCAAGGGGAACAAGGGAAAGAAATTTTACGTACAAAAACAGAAGCACATCTGACATGACATGTTCACGTAGGTACATTTAACTCATTGTGAACGGGTTAGCTTCAAAAAAGGCTAACTTGCTACAGCTCCAAGCCCGGGTAAGAGAGAGAAGAAGAAGGGTCCTATTTAAGATGAAACGCAGAAGGCAAGCAAGAGCCAAAGTGGCTCAGCATCTAACCTAATCAATGAAGAAGAAGAAGAGGAGGAGGAGGAGATTGGATTTATACCCCGCCCTTCACTCGAAGTCTCAGAGTGCCTTCCAAGCTCCTTTCCTCCCCCTACCCACAACAGACACCCTGTGAGGTAGGTGGGGCTGAGAGAGCTCTCTCGAGGACTGCTCCTGAGAGAACAGCTCTGAGAGAACTTGTGACTGACCCAAGGTCACACCAGCAGCTGCAAGTGGAGGAGCAGGGAATCAAACCCAGTTCTCCCAGATTAGAGTCCACACATTTAACCACTGCACCAAACTGACAATGAGAGGATTGGGGTCAACTGCCGCGTGTACCCGAGTGAGAGAATCTTCTTAACCTTTTCCCTCCCGGTTCCTCTTGCACGCAGAATTACAATACCCAGCACCAAGTCCAGCTGTGATGCTTACCGGGAAAGGGAGTATCCTTTTCTCCCCAGTCTTCGGGCACTTCCTGTGGGTTATCACGCAGTTCTCGCTGATCCTCTCGGCCAAGGCCAGTGCATCGTTTTGGCCAAGCGGGCTCACAGCTTCGGGTTCGAGGTTGCAAACGAGATGGCCGGGAAGGCTGGGGAAGGAGCAGGAGAGGAGAAGTCTTACCGGAGGAAACCGCGTTTTGGCCATAGCGTTTGCTGAAAGTCTGTGGCGCTTTCAGCTGCGGCGGTGCGCGTTGTGATGAAGGCGAGCCACTCCGGACCCCCGCTTGGAAAACAGGATCTTCTTTAACCGTGACTCAAGGAGTGAAAAGTTTCTTGAAAAGTTGACCTTCGACTGACCACAACCTCTCCCCGCCTGTCCTAACTCACAGGGCTGTTGTGGGAATATAATGGGGGGGAGATGCTGAGCTCTCTGGGGGAACAGGATAAAAAAATAGTAGACAGAGGTGGGATGAACCGATGAAGGGTTGTTATTGTTGCTATTATTATTATTTACTCGTTTTGTTAATCACCCTATCACAAGCTTACTCCAGGCTGCCTAGAGCACGGGTGTCGAACTCATTCGTTACAAGGGCCGGATCTGACATAAACGAGATGTCGTCGGGCCGGGCCGTGTGTGTGCCATAAAATGTAATGCCAGGTAAAGGTCTCCCTTGCTCGAAAGCCAGTCAAATCCGACTCTAGGGTTGCGGTGCTCATCTCCGTTTCAAAGCCAAAGAGCCAGCGCTGTCCGAAGACATTTCCGTGGTCAAGTGGCCGGCATGACTAAACACCAAGGCTCACGAAACGCTGTTCCCTTCCCACCGAAGTGGTACCTATTTATCTACTTGCAATTTCTTGCTTTCGAACTGCTAGGTTGGCAGGAGCTGGAACTAGAGATGGGAGCTCACTCCGTCTTGCGGCACCCGGGTCTCGAACTGCTGAACTAGCAGAGATATAAACTTTATAAAGGACACAAAACACAAAGATTTTGTTTTTTTGACTGACAATAAAAACAGGCTTGAAAGCATCAGCTCTGTAAGCTGCAAACCGACTTTTGATTTATTGACATCCACCACAGAAATCTCAGGCTCGGAGTTCTGAGTCTCGGAGCCAGGTTAAGACGTGAAACGGCCGAGCAATTCAGAGAGTCTGGCAAAGCAAGCTATGATGCAGAACCGGAAGCGGGAGACGGCCACTTCCGCTGCAGGCCTGAGGGAAGCCCTCCGGGGGCCCGATCCGCCCCCCCCCCCGGGCCGCACGTTTGACACCCCTGCCCCGGGCGATGTACAAGGGAGCGTAATGCCACGAAAATATACAAAACAGGAAAATTCAATACACCATTCGATAAGAGCTAAGAGAAGCAGAATAAAAAGATCCAAGGTGGTGTCCTATAAATCTATCTATCCCAGTTCTGGACTACCTGCCCATTTTCTGGGCAGGGGGAGAGGGAACTCAGAGCAAGAAATGCGGGGGGGGGAGGGAAGAAGGGTGCCAGCCAAGGAAGAAAACCGTCGCTGCCCTCAACCAAACGCCTGGCGGAACATCTCTGCTGTAGGGGCCCTGCGGAACTGCGTAAGACCCCGCGGGGCCCTGGAGTCATTTGGCAGAGAGTCCCACCAGGTCGGGGCCAGGACCGAAAAGGCCCTGTTGTGTGTGTGTGCGTGTGGGGGGGGGTGACCCAGCCATCAGATAGCAGAACACTTTGGTCAGTTGTCGAATGCTGTTAAACCACTTACCCGGTCACAGTGCCGCACACAGCCTCTGTGAAGGAAAGAGAAAAGGCGTTACAACGATATTGGTGCAGGGGAGGCAAAATAGGGGTTTAGGGCTCGGATTAGATATGCACTGCTGCTGCTCACGGAAGGCAAGGAGGACTGTTTTAGCTTCTTCCCCAACCCTCACTGCAGCCTCCCCCGCACACAAGGGCACAATTCAGGGGGTGGTACCGAAGACTGCAGTGGTTGCAGGAGATGGGGGAAGAAGAAGAAGAGGAGGAGGAGGAGATTGGCTTTATACCCCACCCTTCACTACCCGAAGGAGTCTCAGAGCGGCTTACAATCTCCTTTCCCTTCCCCTCCCCACAACAGACACCCCCGTGAGGTAGGCGGGGCTGAGAGAGCTCTTTCCAGAACTGCCCTTGAGAGAACAGCTCCGAGAGAACTTGCGACTGCCCCAAGGTCAACCAGCTGGCTGCATGTGGAGGAGTGGGGAATCAAACCCGGTTCTGCCAGATTAACATCTGCGCTCCCAACCACGACACCAAACTGTGTACACTGTATTTTTATGCTGTAATGAGGCTACGGTTGGGCCCATAAATGTTTTTAACCATCTGATAATAAATACATGGATTTGTGATAATATTTAGGTTACACATACAGTTTTTAGTAATTGGCCCTCTATTCAGTTCGCGACTAACCTTTTGGGTTCCATCCCCAAATCTCCAGGAGTCTCCCAACCCGGATATGGCAACCCGACCCCCTCACCCCCTGCCGGTGGGCACAGGGGACCTGCCAACCCTACATCCAACTACTAACCAGGGCTGACCCTACTTAGCTTCATGCTCACGCTAGGCGGGGCCACCCAGGTCAGGGCAGAGACAGATAGAGGGGATTAACTGTTGCCTGCCTCTGCGTTGCAACCCTGGACTTCCTTGGTGCTCTCTAGGGGTCACCCTGCTAAGCTTCGAACTCAAGGTAGTCTGGGCTGCTCAGACTGCCAAGGACCTACCTATATTCAGGGCTCTTTTTGGGCAGGAACACACAGGAACAGAGTTCCGGCTGGCTCCTGAGTTGGCCACGCCCAGCAGGAACTCATTAGCATAATAGGCCACTCCCAACAGCAGAAACTCATTAGGATTGGCTACATTAGGGCGTGTGTGGCCTAACACGCAAAGGAATTCCTGCTCCAAAAAAAGCCCTGGGTTTCGACAAAAAACAAGGTAAACAGAATAAGAAGTAAAAGGTGGGTGTGGCTGGATGACCTCGCTTCTGGTAACGTGGGGGTGTGGCCTAGTATGCTAATGAGCTGTGCTGTCAAGGTTGTGGCCTAATATGCTAATGAGTTCCTGCTGGGCTTTTTCTACAAAAAAAGCCCTGCCACCAAAGCAATGGGAAAGAACCTGATTTGGGAGAGGTTTCATTGTAGGGCTGCCATCTCCCAAGTGGAGCTTTTCATACTCCCAGAATTAAAATAGGTCTCCAAACCACAGAGATGAGTTCACCCGAAGAAAATGGTAGCTTTGGAGGGTGAACTCTATGGTACACCATAGATTCTAGGTGAAATCTCTCCCCAGATTCTCTCCTCCGCAGGGGGGCCCCACCCAATGCTCAGGATTTTCCCAGGCTGCAGTTGGAAGTCTTACTTGATTGGTAAATGTTAGAGATGGAGAAGGAACCTACCGTTGCCGGAGCTGCTGGTGCACTGGAAGGGGGAGAGAGAGAAAGAGAGAGACGAGGGGTCAGCAGCAGTGGGCAGATTAACACCCAAGTACAATCTGTGCCAATTGTATGAAGGCTGGGGACGTTTGATCGATGGACAGAACCACAACACAGACAGATCCACAGAGGTGACCATAAAGTGGAGAGGAAAAAAGCCGTAGTACGGAACTGGCATGACAAAGCCTGCTAAAACCCAGGGATAAAACCTACAGACCTCCCAGGGATAAAAGCCGCGATTTTACTCAGACCTCTCAGGAAAGTCCGCTTTGTATTTTATTTTATTTTATTGAAAAAACAACGTTGGGTTTTGGTTGTATAAAATAACCAAAGTTATGGAAAAGCTGGTGTATTTGGTATCGGGAACAGAGAGGAGGCAGGCCGGTTTTCTTGCACTACGCTGTATAGATTCTGTTTCGAACATATGATGCTACCGTATACTGAATCAGACCCCTTGGTCCATCAAGGTGAGTATTGTCCGCTCAGGCTGGTAGCAGCTCTTCAGGGTCTCGGCAAGGGGTCTTTCACATCCCCTACCAGCTGAGCCTTGTAGGGGGAGATGCCGGGGATTGAACCTGGGACCTTCTGCGTGCCAAACAGATAGTCTGCCAGTGAGCTATGGCCCCTCCGTGAACCTCCCCTACTGAATCAGACCCTTGGTCCATCAGAATCAGTATTGTCAACTCAGACTGGCAGCAGTTCTTCAGGGTTTCAGGCCGAGGTCTTTAATGTCACCTACTGTGTGGTCTTTTTAGCTGGAGATGCCGGGGATTGAACCTGGGACCTTCTGTGTGCCAAGCAGAGGCTCTCACACTGAGCCACGTCTCCTCCCCTCATTGTTTCATGGGGTACAGAAGGGGGACACTCGAAGACTTCCAAAGTGAAGGGGGTGAGGGTGAAAAGGGGAAAGTCAGCAAACATTCCTAGACAAAAGTCCTGCTCACCAGAATGGTCTTCTCAGACTCAGCGATGGCAGACATTGCCCAGCCTGGAACACAAATGATTTTCTATTAAGATTTCAGGAAAAAAAGAACAGGAGATATTTAGCTCTGCACTGACTCAAAGATAGCAGCAGGAGCTCACCATGTTCCTTGGCTTGGAAATTTTTGGTTCTCAGAAGTACATAAGAATATAAGAAGAGCCCTGCTGGATCAGACCAGTGGCCCCCCAAGACCACCATCATATTCCACAGAGGAGCCAGCCAGTTCCTCTGGAGGGCCAACAACAGGGCATAGAGACTGAGGCCTTCCCTGATGTTGCCTTCTGGCGCTGGGATTCAGAGGACTAGTGCCTCTGAATGTGGAGGTTCACCTCACCCACCATGGCTAGTAGCCACTGATAAACTTATTCTCAATAAATCTATCAAATCCTCTTTAAAAGCTGTTTATTCCTGTGTCCATCGCTACATCCTCTGGCAACGAATTCCACATTTTAATCACTCTCTGTGTAAAGTAGTATTTCCTTTTGCCCGTCGTGAACCTACTGCCCATCTGCTTCACTGGATGCCCTCGTGTTCTAGTCTTTGGGGAGAGTGTTTGGAATGGCACGGTGAGGCTAAGCGGAATGGCTTAAAGAGCACGTGCAGAGTGCCTTCCGCCACCACAGCTGGAGCTCGGAGAGGAGAAGAGATTAGATTCCTGCTCTGCTAGTTCTCCGTGCATTGCCGGCAGCTTTGGGGAACTTTCATTTAAGAAACAAAGGAGGGGATTTTGGCTAGACAGACCACCCAGTTCGTGGCTCGGGGGCTTTCAAACTATAGCCAACGATGACTGCCTTACTGCCGTAACTACAAGATCCCAGTTAATTACTCTTAGCACTCCACCATTAAGAGGATACATTTACACATCTATCTCCAATTTTGTCATATTCGCTTCACTGTTTCCCCCGGAATTAAGTCCAAACAAATGGTGACTATGTAGACTTAGCTTCTTGTTCCTGTTTGCATCGGTTAAAACATCTTAATTATAGTATGGATAAGAACCTGAGTAACAAATGTTGGAAATGTAAAAAAATAGAGGGTTCTTTTTATCATATGTGGTGGACATGCGAGAAAGCAAAAGTATACTGGTCAAATGTTCATTGTGAGATGCAGAAAATATTGAAAATCCCTATTAGAAAAAGTCCGGAACTTCTACTCTTAGGTTTGACAATGGAAAAAATCAAGCAAGAAAAGAGAACAGTATTATGGTACATGATCACGTCGGCGAGAATGGCTTTTGCGCAGCAGTGGAAATCGGATAAAGTACCGGATATACAGGACTGGTTAAGGAAACTGCTATTTTTAGCTGAAATGGACAAAATGACAAAATTAAATGGACAAATGGAAGAACAATATTTAAATGAATGGGAAGACCTGAAAATATATGTGGAAACTGAATATAAAATGAAAGGGAAAATGTATAACCTTGATTCTTATTGAAAATATGTTAGATGAGTCAGATTTCTGTATACAAAAAATATGTTACCTGGTTTAACAATTGCTATAAGTCTAAACCTGATTACTTTTAAATATTCTTTGTTATTGGCAATAGCAGTGTTGGAAGCCTATTGGGGGGAAGTGGGGAAGGGATATAGCCTATAAGTTGTTTTGGAAATTGTGTTTAACAGTGTTGAATATATTCCAATAACAATCTTTGTTATAAAAAAAAAACATCTTAATTATGTTGCATGCTGATTTGCTGTTCAACCTCTACCTTATATGTCTGGACTGGTAGCTTCCATTTCAATGCACCTGAGGAAGTATGCGTGCATGAGAAAGCTCATACCTTGGATAAAACTTCTTTGGTCTTAAAGGCGCCCATTGGACTTGAACTTTGTTCCGCCGTCCTTACCGACCTCTTTGGGGTGTTCACCTGCACTGTTTGCACAGAATGCAGGAATCTGAATTTCCCCTGCTTGGCAGATGCCCTCGGCCGAACAGGCAGCAGCTTGTTCTTTGGCGCTTGCCAGATCGGTCTCTTTATATGTTTTCCGGGTGTCAGTATTTTTCCTAACCTCTCCGTGAACTATGGCACTACAAGGACCGTAGAACTAGGAATCCGATAACCGGACCCCGAACTGTTCCTTCTTAATTTGTGGGACCATGGCAACATTGCCAAGGTAAAACGAGAACTTATTACGATAATGTTAATTGCTGCCAAATGTCCTATAGCTTCTCACTGGAAACCTACATACATTCCATCGCCGCAAGAGTTGGTTCTTAACATTGTGGGACCTATTTATTCTGTACAAGGCAATCAATCAATCAATAAACCTTTAATGGCATATAAATATTAAGCATTAAAAAAACAAAAAACAAAACCAAGGACAGTAAATAACACAATCAGCTAGAAATCTAAGTTAATTTATAAAATCATAAAACGTAGTTTCCCAATTTTTCACTCTTATCACGTCAGCCAGAAAATTGGCCACTGCCACGGTAATCTCTGATGATATGTCATTCAGTAGAAATTGGCATTTTATTGCATTGGAAAGGTGATGTTTACCATGCAACCAAGTGTTTAACCATTTTTCCCTGGCAGATACATGCCACGAACAATCCAACAGTATGTGGTCAATTGAATCAAGAGAATTAGAACCGCAGTCACATCTCCGTTCGTGCTTAGGAATATTTTGAAACCTACCATACAATAGTTTTGAAGGAAAAGCATTTACTCGAGCAAGGGAGAAGGCTGTACAAGGCTACAAACAATTTAGATAGGGCTAGAGGTTCCTCGAATCAGCCCAGTCCCCTAGAGAAATGGTGCCCCTTGTTACACAAATGTTGGTCAGGCTTCTCAAGTTGTTGTTATGTCCTAGACGAGAATCATAAGAACGTAAGAACGTAAGAGAAGCCAATCTTGGATCAGGCCAATGGCCCATCCAGTCCAACACTCTGTGTCACACAGTGGCCAAAAATACCAGGTGCCAGGACACTAGAAGCCCTCCCACTGCTGCCCTCCCCCTCCAGCACCAAGAATAGAGTGCATCACCTGCCCCAGACTGAGATTTCCTATCTATACCTTGTGGCTAATAGCCACTGATGGACTTCTGCTCCATACATTTATCTAATTCCCTCTTGAAACTGTCCATGCTTGTAGCTGCCACCACCTCCTGGGGCAGTGAATTCCATGCATTAACCACTCTTTGGGTGAAGAAGGACTTCCTTTAATCAAATCTCTCTTCTCTGCTCACATCGAACGAATTGTAACCAGTGCTCCCTCTCAGCTGTGAAGTCCCGTGAGCAGAAACTCTACTTTGCGAGCTACTGGCATAAAAGTTTGTTAGCGAGTGATTTGGCTACTGCATAAATTAGTTTGTTCTGGAGCCCTCCTTCCTGAGCTGAGACAAAAAGGTGTGAGCTGGAGGCTAAAAAACTGTGAACTAGCTCACACTAACTCAGCTTAGAGGGAACTCTGATTGTAACTATTCCTTGTTATGGTATATTGAATGGCTCTAATGCTAATTTATATCTGTTAAGATGAGTGTGATATTTAGAGCTATATTTGTATTTTATCTTTTTGCTGTACTTGGTTGATTGCATTCCTTTCTATCGACAGTCTGTAATATTGCCATGTTGTTCAATAAAATCCAAAAATTAAAAAAAGGATGGTGGAACTATCTCATTGCAAGCCGCCCTGACAGAACGTGGCCATATATTCAACGGAGACCCTTGTTTGATTCTGGAAACTCTTTGGGGTATATACAGCTGGTTTTGATTAAGTGCGCAGACTCTAATCTGGGAGAACTGGGTTTGATTCCCCACTCCTCTACTTGCACCTGCTGGTTGACCTTGGGCAAGCCATAGTTCTGGCACAGCTGTTCTTGAAAAAAGAGCAGTTTCTGTCAGAGCTCTCTCAGCCCCACCTACCTGCACAGGGTGTCTGTTGTGGGGAGGGGAAGGGAAAGGAGTTTGTAAGCCGCTCTGAGACTCCTTCGGGTAGTGAAGGGCGGGGTATAAATCCAATCTCCTCCTCTCCTCCTCCTCCTCGTTTGTACGGCACAATTAGGATTGTGTGCTTACGTGAGCTCCGGTCCACGCAACTGACTGGTGTCACGTTGAGCCGGAGAGCACTGTTTGTCGAGACAGGTTTTTCTGACCCTATCCAATGATACTTGGCCCGGTTTCCCCAGGAGTGCCACGGCTCAGTATGGGATGTCAGAATTCCAGCAGTGTCCGGTGAAACTGTGTAGAGCGAAGCCGCTGGGCGTGCAGTTCAGAAATCCAAACTGCAGCTTACCGAGATATTCCTAAATGGATTGCTGGAAAGGAATCTCCCCAAAGGCCGCTGATCTGTCCTGAGGCCGCCATTCCTAAGGAGCAAGGGCACATCAGCTGCGGGCAGGGGAGACGTTAAGAGACCGCTCCGCACACGGCACGAAAATGAACGGCTTTGCAAGAACTGGGGGGATATTTCCAAGCCGGTGCGAGGTATGTCGAATGGAAGAACTGCTGGATAATCAGCCCCTAAGCATCCTGGCATCCGTGTGCCGTTTCGAAGCTGCTCTCTAATGTCGTGACTCCTTTAGCACATGTCTGTTTTTCCCTTTCAGAAATGGGCATGATGCAAAATGCAAAGAGGAGACGAGCGAGGAAGACGGGAACCTGTCATTTTGTTTGGGGGCTTCCTTAGAGGGCTAAGAACTAAGGATGGCTGGTGAGATTGGGTCTTGGAGACTGGAAAGGGGACCTCAGACTTAGAATCCTAGAATGTTAGAGTTGGAAGGGGACCTTGCAGGTCATCTAGTCCAACCCCCTGCACTCTGCAGGAGCACAGCCGAAAGACAGCCCTACAACATACCCGGAAGATGGCCATCCAGCCTCCGCTTGAAAACGTCCAGGGAAGGAGCATCCACCACCTCCTGAGGCAGGCTGTTCCACTGCTCAACCACTCTTACGGTTAGGAAGTTTCTCCTGATATCTAGCTAGTAACGACTCCCTTGTAATTTCCACCCATTAGATCGAGTCTCGCAATCCGGGGCAAGAGAGAATAGATCTGCTCCATCTTCTACATGACAGCCCTTCAGATATTGGAAGACTGCAGTCATGTCCCCTCTAAGCCTTCTCTTTCCCAGGCTAAACAGACCCAACTCTTCCAGCCTTCTTCCTTCAATGCATTGTGCTGATGCAACAATTTATTTATTCACGTACTTCATTATTCGTTCACTGCGTTTATAGCCTTCCTTTCTTCCCGACGGGCATCCAAAGCGGCTTACAGGGTTTCCCTCTCCTCCGTTTTATCCTCACAACGAGGTAGGCTAGGCTGAAAGCGTGTGGCTGTCTCAAGGTCACCCAGTGAGCTGGCAGGGCAGAATGGAATTTGAACCTGGATCTCCTGGGTCCTTGTTCCAAATCCTCTAGCCCCTGCACCAGGCCGGCTCCCTAAGGTGACAACTGGCTGGAATTTTCGAGAGACAGCACGATAAAGTGCTTGAACGTCTCGCCCCAATGTTACAAATCAGGAGAGAACTCTGACTTCCTAAAAAGCAAGGAATGTTTTCTCCAAGTGCTCTCTTATAGAGCAGGGATATTGCCTTCCATTCAGGTCCATTCGTAGCCCAAGCCACCGGGAACGTTGCTTGGGGGCAGCGTTCCCTCTAAGCTGAGTCAGTGTGAGCTAGCTCACAGTTTTCTAGCCTCCGGCTCACACATTTTTGTCCTAGCTCTGGAAGGAGGGCTCCAGAGCAAAGTAATTTCTGCAGCAGCCAAATCTCTCAATCACAACTTTAATGCCGATGGCTCACGAAGTAGAATTTTTGCTCACGAGACTCCACGGCATAGAGGGAGCATTGCTAGGGGGTGCCACAGTTGGAGCGCTGTTTGCACTGGTTCCGCGGCAGTGCGGGAGGAGGCGGTGGGCAGGGCTTGTGCCCACCACTGCCCCTGAAGCCTATGTCTGAGCTGAGCTCTGGAGGCGCCAACTCTGGTAGCATGTGAGCGTGTGGGCAGATGTGCATTGTCTCCTGAACCCCCCGCCTTGAACCCGCCTGGCCTGTCACTGATCCAAACCCTTCCCTCAAAATCCCTTGGACGTCTTGCCCGCCCCGCCCACTCCTCTGATGAAACTCAGAGGCATTCTCCTCCCTGATAAACTCTGCCATTATCCAAACTACTCTTTTTGCTTCTCTCAAAGAAGAAGAAGAAGAAGAGGAGGAGGAGAAGGAGGAGGAGGAGATTGGGTTTATACCCCGCCCTTCACTCGGAGTCTCAGAGCGGCTTACAAACTCCTTTTCCCTTCCCCTCCCCACAACAGACACCCTGTGAGGTAGGTGGGGCTGAGAGAACTCTGACAGAAACTGCTCTTTTTTCAAGAACAGCTGTGCCAGAGCTTGTGACTGACCCAAGGTCACACCAGCAGCTGCAAGTGGAGGAGTGGGGGAATCAAACCCGGTTCTCCCAGATTAGAGTCCGCGCACTTCACCATGACAGCCAACTGGCTCTCCAAACCAGTTCCAAATTGTCTGCAGAACTTTGCCAGAGACTAATTTGGTTTGTGGCCGATAACAGCTGTACTCGCCAGGCCCGTAGCTACCACGGGGCCCATGGGGCCTGCCTTGCCCCCCATGGTTTTTACAGGCCCCTCCCCCAATCCTCAGCTTCCCCTCCTTCACCCCAGCCTCGCTTCTCCTCTCCCCCCCCCGCGTGAGATGAAGGGGTTCGAGGTCATGCTGAAGTAGCTCAGATCTCTCAGCATGTTGCTTCTTCTCCGCCCCCCCACCCCCCTGTACGAGATGGAGGGGCTCGAGGCGATAATCTGAAATATCCAAGCCACTTCAACAGCGACTCGCTTCTTCTCCCCCCGCCATTAAACTAAAATACATTAAAATGCAGAGGTTTTATTATTTAGTTAAAGAAGTATGAGCGTGGCGTGGCAGTACTGCACAGACATACAATGGCAGGCCCCCCCAAGAAAAACATTACCCCCCCCGCAAAAAGTTGTTAGCTACGGGGCTGGTACTCACCGGCCAGAAGCAAGCAGCCGAGGAATTTGGAAGGCTGGGACATTATTCCGAACGGAGCCCGTCCCATGACTGGACCCAGGCGCTCCAGGAAAAGAAAACAAAGGACAGAATCAAATTGATTTCCGGTAATGATTTTTTTAAAAAAGCTTCCCCGGTCCTTAAAAGAGCAAGGAATGCATGTAGAGGAAAGGATGCCAACCTCCAGGTGGGACTTGGGGCTCCCCTGGAATTACAGCTCATCTCCAGACACTACAGAGATCCGTTCCCCTGGACGAAGCGGATGCTTTGGAGGGTAGACTCTGTGGCATTGTGCCCCACTGAGGTCCCTGTCCTCCCCGGGCTCCATCCCCCAAATCTCCAGGAGTTTCCCAGCCTGGATCTGGCAACCCAACCCCCTCCCCCCCGGCCCCTGCTGGTGGCCAGGGGGAAAAGATCAATCCTAGCTGGAAGGCGCAAACGTCACCGCTGTCAAATTTTAGAAAATAGAAATTGGAAGTCGTGCAAAAAAAGAAATCTTTAGGCAACTGCGATTGTCTTAAGAGAATCCTCTACGCATCCGCTTCTCGAAACCTTAATGCAAGCGATCGGTTATTAATAAAAACAGAAAACAGTAAGAGTCCAGCAGCACTTTAAAGACGAACAGAATTTATGGCAGAGGAGGAACTTCCGTGAAGCAGATATCTGAAGAAGCGAGCCGGGACTCCCGAAAGCTCACCGCCCTGCTACAAATTTTGTTAGACTTTAAGGTGCTGCTGGACTCTGGCTCTTTTCGACATCCCGATCTAATAAAAATAGTAATACTTAGAATCCGTGTTCCCTCTAAGCTGAGTGAGTGTGAGCCAGCTCACAGTCTTTTAGCCTCCGGCTCACGCATTTTTTTGTCTTTGCTCGGGAAGGAGGGCGCCAGAGCAAACTAAATTTATGCAGCAGCCAAATCGCTCGCTCGCGACTTTAATGCCGGTAGCTCGCAAAGTAGAATCTTTGCTCACGAGACTCCACAGCTTAGAGGGAACGTTGTTTATAATATATATTGTGGGCCAAAAGACTCTTTTGCACTTTAAAGATCAACAGACTTTATTTCAGCCGAAGCTGTCCTGGCCTGGAGCCCGTCGGTTGGATTTAAACAGCGCTCCGAGAAAAAAGCCGTTAAGGAAAGAGGCCGTGGGTTGGCCTCTGAGGTTTAAGATACGGCTCAGAGACCGAGAAGCAAACAGAGCGGGCCCCATAGGATGCGGGAGGGGGGGAAATGCGCAGAAAAAGAGCGTCTTTGCCAAGCCCGGTACCTACCGCTCTCTCCTCCTGGCGTGTAGGGCTGCAAACTCAGCCGGTGCAGTGCGGCTTTTCACTACAATCGGCAGGGTGTGGCCTTTCTAGATCTAAGCGCTTCATCTGAAGCGACAGGGCAGATGTCAAGCGCCCCGCCACACCTGGGCCTTGCGGAAATTTTCTCAAAAATACGGCGGGGCAGTCCGGCAGGGCGGCATTTGGGATTAGAGGTTAATTCTCACCTCACCACAGAAACAGGAAGCTGATGAGGAAAGCCCTTGATACCAAACTGGGGCTGCCCCCGGTTAAAAGGTGAGGGATTTGGGGTGCCGTCTGTATCCTGAGTACATTTCTGTTGTGCCCTTCTCCCAAAGGGCTCAGGGATGGCCAGAGGTGTTGAGCTCACCTGTTATGAAGGCCGGATCTGACATAAATGTCAATTTGTTGGGCCGGGCTGTGTGTGCCATAAAATGTAACACAAGGTGCCGGAGATATAAACTTTATAAAGAGGATTTCAGATGCCAATTGGCAATAGCAGGCGTGATTGGATTAGGTGTGATGGGCAGTTCTGGAAAGCGCTCTCTCAGCCCCACCTGCCTCACAGGGTGTCTGCTGTGGGGAGGGGAAGGGAAAGGAGGTTGTAAACTGCTCTGAGATGCCAAGTGAAGGGTGGGGTATAAATCCAATCTCTTCTCTTCTTCTGTTCACTCAAGAGCAGCCCTCGAAAGAGCTCTCTCAGCCCACCTACCTCACAGGGTGTCTGTTGCGGGGAGGGGAAGGGAAAGGAGTTTGTAAGCTGCTCTGAGACTCTGAGTGAAGGGCAGGGTATAAATCCAATCTCTTCTCTTCTTCTTCTTCTGTTCTCTCAAGAGCAGTCCTCAAAAGAGCTCTCTCAGCCCCACCTACCTCAGAGGGTGTCTATTGTGGGGAGGGGAAGGAGATTGTAAGCCACCTTGAGTGCAATTCTGCACTGGCTTTTCCTTCCGTTGTTTTACAAAACCCCCGCTGGAACCGAAATTCCCTTCTGCATTGCATGCCGCTCTCACTTTCTTTGATCATTGGGTTCTGTGGTGCCTTCTGCATAGATTTATAGCCGCTCAGGGGTGACTTTGCAGTCGATATGGCGTTGGCCCGAGGTATTTGAACGTTGTTTTGAGCTGCACCTTTTCCAGTTGGATTAATGTGGAGCAAATGCTAGATGCTGCATCGCCCTGCGAGTCCAAGCGAAGGACCCCAAGTGAAGTATAAATCCAATCTCTTCTTCTTCTTCTTCTTGGTCTTCTACTTCCTTCTCTTCCTTTTCCTCCTCCTCCTGCTAGCTAACATCCAACCTGACAAAGATTTCTGGAGAATGGAAGATCACTTCTCAGCAGTGGGGCCTTTTGTATTCACGTAACACACACAAATCTCTCCCTCTCAAGTTTCCTCCTTTCCGTAAAACGCTCTATAATGTTGCATGGGGTCCCGGGGCAAGAGGACTTGGTGGTGGTGACAATAATAATGAAACCTGTAGATGTTCAGAGTCTCTCCCTTTGCCTTCCTCTTTTCCCCAGCCCAGCAGAACATTTGGTTTCTTCCTCCCGCAGTCAATGGTTCTGCCGCCACCTGCTTTCTTCCGCCATCTATCAACGCAGCTAAATTGTATTGCGCACAGCTACTAATTAGAGGTGATCGCTGCAGATGTCTTCCGGGGCTGGATTTTTCCAAGGAACGTGGCCGGCACGGAAGCCGCATTGCTCCGAGTGAGAACTGAGAATCTGCCGGCCGCTGATTTGGAGTTGAAGTTCTGTGCAGTCAGACAGTCAAGGCCAGGTCCTTCCCGTCCGGTTTCCACAGAACCAAGACACGTTCTTGTCTCAGAGTCCAGAACTACCCGGAACGAGCTCTCTGCGACAGCCACGGTTTATGGCACGGTTGCCAGCTTCCAGGTGGTTAGAACGCCGAGATAAACTGTCACAAACTATAATAAATCAAATCAAATACTTATATTTATAGCCTAACATTGTCACCTTTAACGCCTATGAACATACGTAAATGTAACATTCACATGCCGGAAGACGCACAATGTATGCACAAAACATGGCGTGCAGCCATACATTTGCATATGTTTAGAGGTGTTAGAAAGGGCTGCGATGGCTCAAGTGGTTAAGATGCTGAACTGCAGACCGGAAGGTCAGTAGTTCAGCAGTTCGAGACCCGAGAGTGCCGCATGACGGAGTGAGCTCCCGTCTCTGGTTCCAGCTCCTGCCAACCTAGCAGTTCGAAAGCAAGAAATTGCAAGCAGATAAAGAGGTACTGCTTCGGTGGGAAGGTAACAGCGTTCTGTGCACCTCAGTGTCTACTCATGCTGGCCACATGACCACGGAAACGTCTTCGGACAGCACTGGCTCTTCAGCTTGGAAACGGAGATGAGCACCGCACCTCTAGAGTCGGATGTGACTGGCTTTCGAGCAAGGGAGACCTTTACCTTTTATAGGTGGTAAAGGTGACAATGTTAGGCTATAAATAGAAGTATTTTATTGAAATTATTATAGTTTGTGACGGGTTATCTCGGCGTTGTACCCTCCCGTTTTGCTTATTATACGCTGGGAGTCTTTCCCCTTCTTGTTTAGCCTCCCGGTGGGGGCTGGGGATCTCCTGGCATTACAACTGGTCTCCAGGCAACAGAGATCAGTCCCCCTGGAGAAAATGGCCGCTTTGGAAGTTGGACTCTATGGTATTGCATCCCACTGAGGCCCCTCCCCTTCTCAAGCTCCACCCCCCCCCCCAAATCTCCAGATATTTCCCAAACCCGGAGCTGGCAACCTTAATTTATGGACCTTTCTGCAAGATAAAAGAATAGCAGTCTAAATGCAGGGAGGCTATTTCAGGGCAGGAGGGCGGCTACGGAAAAAGTCAGAAGGACTTGCCGTAAGGACGGATAGCTGCTGGCATCGGGAGAGGCCGGCCCTCGGATTATTGACTGGAGAGCCCGTTCGGTGTAGTGGTTAGGAGCGCGGACTCTAATCTGGGAGAACCGGGCTTGATTCCCCACTCCTCCACGTGCAGCGGCTGGTGTGACCTTGGGTCCATCACAAGCTCTTTCGGAGCTGTTCTCTCAGGAGCAGTTCTGGAAAGAGCTCTCTCAGCCCTGCCTACCTCACAGAGTGTCTGTTGTGGGGAGGGGGAGGGAAAGGAGTTTGTAAGCCGCTCTGAGACTCCGAGTGAAGGGCGGGGTATAAATCCAACCACTTCCTCCTTCTCCTCCTCTTCCTCTTCTTCTTCTGTTATCTGACCTTTCTCCCCAGCATGGACCCAAAGTGGCTCACGTCCTTCTCCTCTCCTCCGCTTTTATCCTCACAACAACCCCAGGAGGTAGGCTAGGCTGAAGGTGTGTGTTTGGCCCAGGCTCACCCAGCCAACTTCCAGGGCAGAGCAGGGTTCGAACCTGGGTCCCCCCAGATCTGAATCCAACCCCCTAAGCACCGCACCAGGCTGGTTCTCAATATGTTGGAATCCAAGCCTTACAAGGAAAAGCTGAAAGTGTCGGGTCTGTTTAGCCTGGGAAAGAGAAGGCTTAGAGGGGACATGACTGCAGTCTCCAAATATTTGAAGGGCTGTCATGTAAAAGATGGAGCAGATCTCTTCTCTCTTGCTCCGGATTGCGAGACTAAATCTAATGGGTGGAAACTACAAGGGAGTCGTTAATGGCTCAATATCAGGAGAAACTTCCTGACTGTAAGAGTGGTTGAGCAGTGGGACAGTCTGCCTCGGGAGGTGGTGGATGCTCCTTCCCTGGACGTTTCCAAGCGGAGGCTGGACGACCATCTTTTGGGCTTGTCGTAGGGCTCTCTTTCAGCTATGTTCCTGCAGAGTGCAGGGGGTTGGACTAGAGGACCTGCAAGGTCCCTTCCGGCTCTGACATTCTGTGATTCTCTGTGGGCCCTGATTCATGCAGGGCCTTAAAGGTAACAAGCGGCCCATCGAACGAAGCCCCAAAGCAATTCCGGCACCAGGGCGACTGTTTTGGAATCAATATAGCGGCTGCGTTCCGCAGCAGAAGCCGTGCCTGGACAACTTTCGAGGGTGGTCCCACTCAACCCATTAGCCCTCCTCCAGTGGGTCTGTGAATATGTGGCCGTTGGGTGAACACAGCACGGTGGGTGTCCCCGCAACATCCCATTTTGCCCCCCAGAGCCCAGCCCCACGGGAGCGGCCCTGGAGAGGGCTAGATCCCCAGCGGCTGATCGAATCGGAGCAGGGCGTGCCCCCGGGGTCACCCGGAGGCAAGCGTCTGACTCACATCCCCACCCTGCCCTTTCCAAAGAGGCCTGTCACTCTCCTAACCTGCCAGGTTTCCACACTCGGCACCTCTCTCCTCGGCCGGCGCACCGCTGTCCTTGCGAAACCCACCGGTGACTCAGCTCCAGGGCGCATAGCGACTCCCATGGTGCCACCCCAGCTGTGACGACTTCCCCAAAGCCGAGCTGAGTGCCTCAAGTTCTGCAGCGGGAACAATGACAAGGAAATAAAAATTGCCCGCTCCTCTGCGTGGACTCGGGAGGCTTGATGCGAGCTCCCAAAAAGGCCACGAGGAGAGAGACAGAAAGGGGCGATGTGTTTCACACGGAGGCAAAAAGTTTCACAGATCGCTAGTTGTGAAGAGAGGGTCCCTTTCAAATATCATTTATTCTTTTCGTTTATTAGCTTCACCGATATCCCGCTTTTCTTCTCTGAGCGGCGGCTCGGAGGTTCAGTTCGGCAGTTCAAGACCCGAGTGCCGCACGACGACGGAGTGAGCTCCCATCTCTGGCCCCGGCTCCTGCCAACCTAGCAGTCCGAAAGCAAGAAATTGCAAGTAGATAAACAGGGACCGCTCTGGTGGGAGGGTGACAGCATTCCGTGCGCCTTGGTGTTTAGTCATGCTGGCTACATGACCATGTAAACGTCTGTGGACAGCGCTGGCTCTTCGGCTTGGAAGCGGAGATGAGCACCACCCCCTAGAGTCGGATTCGACTGGCTTTTGAGCGAGGGAAATCTTTACCTTTTCTTCCCTGGTGGGGGCCCAAAGTGGGCATTTAGTCATGCTGGCCACATGACCATGTAAACGTCTTCGGACAGCACTGGCTCTTCGGCTTGGAAGCGGAGATGAGCACCGCCTCCTAGAGTCGGATTCGACTGGCTTTCGAGCGAGGGAAACCTTTACCTTTTCTTCCCTGGTGGGGGCCCAAAGTGGCTTGCGGGGTTCTCCTCTCCTCTGGTTTAACCTCACAACACCCCTGTGAAGTAGGCTAGGCTGAGAACATGTGACAGGCCCAAGGTCACCGGGGTCTCCCAGACTGTCATCTGGCACTCTGAGCGCTACACCACACCGCTTGACCAAATTAGACATGGGACAGAGAGGGTAGAGAAAGAGGTACTTTACTCTCTTTCTCACGATACAAGAACTCGTGGGCACTCCATGAAATTAAAAAAGCAGCAGGCTGAGAACAGATCAGAGGACGACCTTCTTCACCCAAAGAGTTATTATCCTGTGGGATTCACTGCTGCAGGAAGTGGTGGCAGCTACAAGCATAGACGGCTTCAAGAGGGGATTGGATGAACATCTGGAGGTCCCTGGGTAGCTATTAGCCACAAGGTACAGACGGAACACTCTTTCTGGGACAGTGATGCTCTGTCTTCTTGGTGCCTGGGGGGAAACAGTGGGAGGGCTTCCGGAGGTCTGGCCCCGCTGGGGGACCTCCTGATGGCCCCTGGGTGACACAGAGTGCTGGACTGGGTGGGCCACTGGCCTGATCCAACATGGCTTCTCTTATGTTCTTATGTCTGGGGCAAGTGATGCTCTGCCTTCTTGGTGTTTGGGGGGCAACAGTGGGAGGGCTTCTGGAGTTCTGGCCCCGCTGGTGGACCTCCTGATGGCCCCTGGGTTTTGGCCACTGTGTGACACAGAGTGTTGGACTGGGGAACCCTTTGGCCTGCAGAAAGATCTGACTCTTTGGTGGTGGGGATTGTGGGTCACCCCTCTCCCAAATCGCATTGGTCCTTACTGGGGGGCCGCCGAATGTCGCAAACCTCTCCTTCTGACAAGCCCCAGCCAGGGTCTTCAGTAGTAGAAGCCACCAAGGAAGGCAGCATCGTGTAGAGCCTAAAGTATCGGACTAGGACTTCAGAGACCCTCGTGGGCTCAGATTCCAGGGGGCTGCTGCACGTGAAGAGAAACTTCCTAACTGTTTGACAATGAAACCAATTTATTTTTTGGGAGGGGGGTATCTCTCTCTCGGTAGATCCACTGAGGGATTCCAGCACTGGGTTGGGAAATACCAGGGAAATACCCGGAGAAATACCTTTCACACTTCCGCAGGGCCTGCAAGACGGAGCTCTTCCGCCAGGCTTTCCGCTAGGAGTCGCCCCCACTATCGCCACCAACCCTCCCCTTCGGAGGCCGGCTTGTGCGAAGGACACCGAGAAACTGAAAACCGTACAAAGCACGCCGCCTGTGCAGTTAGTGAAACATCGATGGCACTTATTATCACTGTTGATATTGAATTGTTTTGTGACGATCTTACTGGATTTCAACTGCTATTCTCTGTATTATATGTTTTAATGAATGTAGGCCGCCCGGAGCCTGCTTTGCAGGGAGGGCAGGGTGTAAGCCGAATAATAAATAAATAAATGAATGAAATTTGGGGCGTGGGGTCTGGAGAAGTTGGGATTTGGGGAGGGGAGAGACCTCTTCGGTATATAATACAAGGGAGTCGTTACTGGCTAGATATCAGGAGAAACTTCCTAACTGTCAGAGTGGTTGAGCAGTGGGACAGTCTGCCTCGGGAGGTGGTGGATGCTCCTTCCTTGGACGTTTCCAAGCGGAGGCTGGACGACCATCTTTTGGGCATGTTGTAGGCATGTAGGGCTATCTTTCGGCTCTGCTCCTGCAGAGTGCAGGGGGTTGGACTAGATGACCTGCAAGGTCCCTTCCAACTCTAACATTCTATGATTCTATGATAATGCCATGAGGTCCACGCTCCAACCATATTTTCCAGGTTCGTAATTGATGTTTCGGATAATCCAGCGCAGGTCAATTCTAGAATATGTTTGACGTCTGTCGGAGAAGAATGTCTCACCTCTAAGACTTGGCTTGATCGTTCTCCGCGCGTCTTTTAGCTGTAACAGTTCCACGTCTTTAAAGACAGTCTTAGGAATTTCTTTCCTCCTTTGGCTGGCCATTCTTGAGGACTTCAAGGCAAAAAGTTGGGTGGTCTTTTGCCGGGAATGCTCTCGTTTTGGACTTCCCGAGCCCGGGGTTAGACTAGATGGCTCTGAAGGTCCCTTCCAGCTGCCAGTCGGATGACTTCAGGGAATTTGGATGCTGCTCTTCGCGCAACCTCCCGTCCCTGTCATTTGGGGCTTTCTCAGGTAGGGTGCGGAAGGATCTAGAGCTGTCGTTCCGAACACACCTGTGTGTCAATCTCTCTTTGTAGCCCTTCAGCGTCATGGGTGTGTCAGGACAGGGCCGTGGCCTGGGAGAGACCCCTCTATTGAGCTGAAAGCAGGCATTGTGAATGCTCCCTCCCTTGATCTTCAAGAGCTTCTTTCTCAAGGCAGCCCGCAAACATGACAAAGACTAACAGGTTGGGACACAGCAAAGCTCCGGCGACAATGAGGCTTAAGCCGGGAAAGCGCCTTTTAATCTTCCCTGCAAATCCAGGGGAATCGCCTTGAATTGCCTGGCATCAGGCTTTGGTCATGGGAGCCAGGGAGCTCTTCCGCCAGGCTTTCAACTAGGAGCCAGGGAGGGTTACCAACCTCCAGGTGGTGACTGGAGATCCCCTGGGATGTCTGCTCATCATGCCAGAGGAGGGATTTTTTGGGGGGGAGGGTGTTCCAGAACATCTCCTACATGATGATGTTACACGGAAGTGACATCATCACATTGGGGACGACGCATGGCGACACCCTGGTCTGAGGACGGAACTCTAGGGTACAGCCGGCCACAAAATGTAGAGTTTTGCCTCACACCAGAGCGTCGCCCTGTGACCCCTCCCACGATGATGTCACTTCCGGGTGATGCCGTAGCGTCGGAGATGTCGTGCGGTGACATCTCGGTTTAGGGGCGGGGTTTGACTGGCCAGTTGACCGGCAGCGGGCGGAAGCCCCGAAAACTAGGGGAACCCCCCACCGGGACCTGGGGACTGACGACCCTCACAAACACCAGGCAACGGAGATCAGTTCCCCTGAAGAAAATGGCCGCTTTGGAAGGTGGACTCCGTGACAGCGTACCCCGCTGAGGCCCCTCCCCTCCCCAAGCCCCACCCTCCTCAGGCTCCGCCCCCAAATCCCCAGGTTATTCCCCAACCTGGACCTGGCAGTCCAGGGTCATGGACTGAGAAACGGTTCCATTTGGGGGCTCCGGGCAGGCCATGCCAGAGCCGGAGCAGTCCAGGTTGTAGGCCCACATCTATTGGCACTGCAGCGCCCATCAGGGTCGCCACCCTCCAGGCGGCGACTGGAGAACTCCGGGAATTAGAACCGACGTCCCGGTGACAGAGGCGTCAGCATATATTGAGGGGAAACTAAAGCAACGGGCTTACGTACGGAATCACCGTCTATGCTGACTTTCGCCGCTGCCTTTCCTCAAATTAAGAACAGGACGCTAGACACGGAAGGCCAGAAGTTATTCAGTCAGGCTGACAAAAACAGCTCCCCACTGAGATTGGAGATTCCCCTCATCGCTGGGAAAACAGCCCCATGTCAATCTTCCGTTGCAGGCGCCACAGCAGCGCAGAGCATTTCCCCTGGCCAGATGTAATGCTGTGCCTTCCGCTATTTTTTTATTGGCAGATTCAATAAAGATAGCCCACTCAGCCAGATACTGCCCTCGTAATCGAAAAATGTGTCGAGTTCATCACTCATGTTCTTCTCTGTCGTCACCTGTATACAGATTTACATTATATGAACGTACATTCTGTTCTGGTTAGGATGAGGGACTGTTTTCTCCAGGGGATCTGATCTCTGTCGCCTGGAGACCGGCGGTGAATCCCAGGAGATCTCCAGCCAGCCACCAACGTTCCCTCTAAGCTGTGGAGTCTTGTGAGCAAAAATTCTACTTTGTGAGCTCCTGGCATTAAAGATGTGAGGGAGCGATTTGTCTGCTGCTTAAATTAGTTTGCTCTGGAGCCACCCGTTCCTGAGCTAAAGCAAAAATGTGTGAGCTGGAGGCTAAAGAACTGCGAGCTACGCTCACACTAGCTCAGCTTAGAGGGAACACTGCCAGCCACCCCCTGGAGATTGGCAACCGTAGCCCTCAGCCACACCCGTCAGCGCAAAAGCTTCGGGCCGCACTGGTCGATGTGCTTGCAGAGAACGATGCCCTTAAAGCTGTGCAGGAAGGAACACCCCTTGAGACTGTGCATTTATGCGGCTATGAGAACTGGCTCTCTTCCCCAGCCGCCAGCCTCACAGTGGGGGGGTGGGACAGCCCCAAGAGGGAAAAAGAGAGAGACCCAGGTCGATCCACAGAGATGAGCCCTGGATCGATATTTCCAGCCCAGCCAATTTCCCGCCTGGCCGACCCGCTGCAATGGTTGGAATGCTGTCCAAAGGCAGGTCCCTGCGTCAGCCGCGATTCGCGGCAAGGGAAAGAAGGAAGCCGGCTTTTGCCGAGGTCTCGGTGCCTCGCCTTTTCGGGGGCGACGACATTCCACCGATGGCTCAGGTTGCCGGTCTCCGAACTGGGCCTGGCAACTGCCCTCGGCACCCTTTGTGTCACAAAAACCTCCCCCCCCCCCGTGAATTCGTCGAAGGAGTCGTTGACAGGTGGAATTCACTGCTTCAAGAAGTGGCGGTGGCGACAAGAAGAAGAGAAGAAGAGAAGAGATTGGGTTTATACCCCTGGCCCTTCACTGCCCAAAGGCGTCTCAGAGCGGCTTACAATCTCCTTTCCCTTCCCCTCCCCACAACAGACACCCTGTGAGGTGAGAAGAAGAAGAAGAAGAAGAAGAAGAAGAAGAAGAAGAAGAAGAAGAAGAAGAAGAAGAAGAAGAAGAAGAAGAAGAAGAAGAAGAAGAAGAAGAAGAAGAAGAAGAAGAGGTTGGATTTATACCCCAAAGGCGTCTCAGAGCGGCTTACAAACTCCTTTCCCTTCCCACAACAGACACCCCGTGAGGTAGGTGGAGACTGAGAGAACTTCTGACAGAAACTGTCCCTGAGAGAACAGCTGTGCCAGAGCTTGTGACTGACCCAAGGTCACATCAGCAGGTGCAAGGGGAGGAGTGGGGAATCAAACCCGGTTCTCCCAGATAAGAGTCCGCGCACTTAACCACTACACCAAACTGGCGTAGACAGCTTCAAGAGGGGATTGGATGAACATCTGGAGCAGAGGTCCATCCGTGGCTATTAGAAGAGAAGAAGGAGAGGCTGGATTTATACACCACCCTTCACTACCCGAAGGAGTCTCCGAACGGCTTCCAATCTCCTTTCCCTTCCCGTCCCCACAACAGGCACCCTGTGAGGTAGGCGGGGCTGAGAGAACTCTTTCAGGAACAGCTCTGACAGAACAATAACTTGTCCAAGGTCATCCAGCAGCTGCAAGCGAAGGAGTGGGGAATCAAACTTAACCACTACACCAAACTGACTCACCAAATTAGCCACAAGGGATAGATGGAACACAGAAATGCCCTGTATTCCTGGTGCTTGGGGGGGGCAAGAGTGGGAGGGCTTATGGAGTTCTGGTCCTGCCAGTGGACCTCCTGATGGCCCCTGGGTTCGGGCCACTAGGAGACACAGAGTGTTGGACTAGATGGGCCATTGGCCTGATCCAACATGGCTTCTCTTATGTTCTTATGTAATGAGACAGGAAACCTAGGTCTCAATTTGGTCCGGGAGGATTCAGTCCATGAGGGCAGTGATAAGAACCTCAGAAGAGCCCTGCTGGATCAAACCAGCATCCTGCCCCCACACAGTGGCCAACCGGTTCCTCTGGAGATCCAACAACAGCGCAGAGAGGTCAAGAAATTTAGAAAAGGGAGCAGAAGTGTGTGTGGGGGTCTTAACCTCACCCTAGCCCACCCAATACACCCTACAAATGTCTCCCTTTCCCCTGCTTCAGAAAGCCTCATTCAGAACACTTGGAACCTCCTGAGGTTCCACGCCCCCAAAAAATCTCCAGATATTTCCCAAAGCGGAGCTGGCAACACTAAAGAGGGCAAGACTTGCACTGCTGAACAAGTGAGTTGCCAACTAACCAGGGACATCTGCAGGAGAAAACCCAATTGCAGCCCCCACCCCGTTCTCTCCTGCAGGCTCCCTCATTCCGTCATGACCCTAACCCCTTAATGTTTTGAGGGAACCAGGGGGTTGGGAGCATCAAGCTCCCCTCGGGACATCTCTTTCTAGCCAGTTTGTAATTTGGGTTGCCAGCCAGCCGACGGGGGCAGGGTTTCCCCCAATTTTGGGACCCCCCAATCCGCCCACCGGTCAGCTGCCGGCAGGGAGATGCCCCGCCCCCGGAAGAGCTCCGCGGCACCTGATGTGCTCAGTGAAATGACGTCACCCAGAGGTGATGTCATCATGCCAGGCATGTCGCAGGGGGATGATCTGGCGTTCAGCCAAAAACTCTATGGTGACCATAGAGTTTTTGGCCGAGTGCTAGAGCGTCCCCCCCCAACAACATGCCTAGTTCAATGACATCACTTTCAGGTGATGTCATCACTGCACGTGCTTGAACATCCAGAAGAGGACTCCGGAGCCCCCTGCTGGCAAAAGGTAGGGGCCTGGAGACCCTAGTTGTGATGCCCATCGGTTTCCTGGGAAGCTGCTCTTTCTGTACGGGCCTCTATGTTTTATGATGAGAAGGGTCTCAGGCAATGTTCCCTCTAAGCTGTGGAGTCTTGTGAGCAAAAATTCTACTTTGTGAGCTGCTGGCATTAAAGTTGGGAGCGAGCGATTTGGCTGCTGCATAAATTAGTTTGCTCTGGAGCCCTCCTTCCTGAGCTAACTCAAAAATGTGTAAGCCGGAGGCTAAAAAACTGTGAGCTAGCTCACACTAACTCAGCTTGGAGGGAACGCTGGTCTTAGGCAGGGAAGAGAAGAAGAAGAGATTGGATTTAAACCCGGCCCTTTACTCCGAGTCTCAGAGCGGCTTACAATCTTCTTTCCCTCCCCCCACCTCTGTGAGGTCGGTGGGGCTGAGAGAGCTCTTTCGAGAACTGCCCTCAAGAGAACAGCTCCGAGAGAACTTGTGACTGACCCAAGGTCCCACCAGCAGCTGCATGTGGAGGAGATCAAACCTGGTTCTCCAGTTTAAAGTCCGCGCTCCAAACGACTACACCAAACTGGCTCTCTTTCCGAAGGCGTGACTGTCTTCAGGAGTGAAATGTCACCTGATTTTGCATTTCTGCAGGCGGAGGGAAAAGGGCTTGCAGCCAAACCTGGGTGCAGCATCCGCAGTGAGGCAAGAGCGACACCGTGTGGCTGAACATGGCATTGCAGGCCACCTTCTCAGTGACCAGCGCTGTGAGGCTGTGTTTCTCTCCCCAGGTTAGTAGTATTTTGTTAATTTTTTTTAAAAAAATGCTTGCCTGCAAAGCATAAGCAGAATCCAAGTATAAATTTGCCTCCAGCGTAATCCTAATTGACTGATTCCTCCACCCCCCGAAGGCACTCGCCCACCAATGACATGAATTCTTGCTCTCTGGAACATTTGAACTCTTTTCTGAGATCTCTTAGACATCACCGCTGTCAAGACACGTCTCTATAGTGTTATGAGGTGACGTTCGTTGTGCTGCCTCCTCTTGCCTTAAAATTTTTAGTCTCTTCATTGGGCAGTTCAAACCTGCCTGGCCCAATATTCGGCTTTGCAAAGCATTCGGTAGTATTCGGCACGGCAGCTTGTGTGTGGTCCGCATACTATTTTGGTCGCCGTTCATCCAAGATGGGACATGGATTTCATCTCTGTGCATTTGACATCTGTCTTTCTCTCTCTGCAGTAGTTCCTCGAGCCACTGGGTGCTGCTCTAGACCAAGGATTCAAGTCTGTCGGCAAGCGGAAACAAGTCAGAGAGCAGGGTGTGGAAATGATGCTTCAAAACTCACCATGGTGTGTTCTTATTAAGATTTTCAGGTCTTGTTCCTTGGCAGGGAGAACCACATTGTTGGGTCGAGAACATAAGAACATCAGAAGGACCTTGCTGGATCAGACCAGTGAGGGTCCATCTAGTCCAGCCTCCCATCTCACACAGTGGCCAACCACTTCCTCTGGAGGGCCAACCACAGGGCAGAGAAGCCAAGGCCTTCCCCTCAGAAGAACATCAGAAGAGCCCTGCTGGATCAGTCCAGTGAGGGTCCATCTAGTCCAGCCTCCTGTCCCACACAGGGGCCAGCCAGTTCCTCTGGAGGGCCAACCACAGGGCAGGGAGGCCAAGGCCTTCCCCTGAGAAGGACACCAGAAGAGCCCTGCTGGATCAGTCCAGTGAGGGTCCATCTAGTCCAGCATCCCATCTCACACAGTGGCCAGCCAGTTCCTCTGGAGGGCCAACAACAGGGCACAGTGGCCGAGGCCTTCCCCTGATAAGAACACCAGAAGAGCCCTGCTGGATCAGACCAGTGATGATCCATCTAGTCCAGCATCCTGCCTCATACAGTGGCCAACCAATTCCCCTTCAGGGCCAACAACAGGGCAGAGAGGCCGAGGCCTTCCCCTGTTAAGAACCTCAGAAGAACCCTGCTAGATCAGACCAGTGAGGGCCCATCTAGTCCAGCATCCTGTCTCACATAGTGGCCAACCAGTCACTATGGAGGGCCAACAACAGGGCAGAGAGGCCGAGTCCTTCCCCTGACATTGCCTCTTGGCACTGGGATTCAGAGCTAGACTGCCTCTGAATGTGGAGGTTCCCTTTAATCAAGGCTAGTAGCCACTGATAGACCTGTCCTTCATGAATCTGTCTAGTCTGCTTTTAAAGCCCTCTATATCTGTGGCCATCACTACATCCTCCAGCCGTGAATTCAACATTTCATGCTGTGTAAAGTTGTATTTCCCTTTGTCTGTCCCAAATCTACTGCCCATCAGCCTCGTTGGATTCAGGACAGACAAAGGTTGCAACCTAGAAAGTGGAAACTCAGTCCCCAAATCGTCCAAGGTGCCTCCTCTACTGCAAACCACCAACTCCAACATGTTAACACTGGTGAGATTTGTGAGTTGCTTTAGTGGCAGCGTTTCGGGGGAAGCGAAGACTGCCAGGTTCTGGGACTGGAAACCGTTCCCGAGAAAGTCAAAGGCAGGTCTAGACGTACAAGAGAAGGTCTTGCTTTTGTTCAGTAAAGTAAACTTTTGCTGTGTTCGGTGCATTACATAATGTATTCTTGTAAGCTTTTAAAAGAAAGTGGTGAGCGTGTTTTTATTAGCGTTTTCAACAATCAAGGTGTTCGTGTTTACAAAGTTCCCTCCCCAAAGCTGTTGGTGGTTGTCAATTTAAAATGGGTGGAGGAGGAGGAGGAGGAGGAGAGAAGAAGAAGAAGAAGAAGAAGAAGAAGAAGAAGAATTGGATTTATACCCCGGCTTTCACTCAGAGTCTCAAAGCGGCTTACAATCTCCTTCCCTTCCTCTCCCCACAACAGACACCCTGTGAGGTAGGTGGGGCTGAGAGAGCTCTTTTGAGAACTGCTCCTGAGAGAACAGCTCTGAAAGAACTGTGACCAGTGTTCCCTCTAAGCTGAGTTAGTGTGAGCTAGCTCACAGTTTTTTAGCCTCTGGCTCGCAGATTTTTGTCTTAACTCGGGAAGGATGGCTCCAGAGCAAACTAATTTATGTGGCAGCCAAATCACTCACTCACAACTTTAATGCCAGTCGCTAAAGTGGAATTTTTGCTTACAAGACTCCACAGCTTAGAGGGAGGATTACCTGTGACTGACCCAAGCTCACCCAACTGGCTGCATGTGGAGGAGTGGGGAATCAAACCCGGTTCTCCAGATTAGAGTCCACTTCTCTTAACCACTACACCAAATGGACAAATAATAAACACCAAAGTCTGTAGTGGCACACCCAGCTGAAGACAGCTTGCTAGAAGAGGCGACAGTATTTGTCGTGGGCATGCTTGGAAAGAAGGTCCATTTGCAATCCCACAGGGGCCTTTGTGCAAGAGGGAACATGGAGGACTATGGGAAACGTAGCTCCAAAGTCCAGAGAAAGACACATTCCAGGCAAGGAACTCAGTTCAAAAACAGCAAGACAGAATTGACTGGCAATCGAATTTAGACAGAGAATTATTTTCCCCACCAGTAGTAGTTGCTGCTCTTTTCGGCAAGCACTTTACAAACTCTTGCAAACTGCATAATTTGCTATGACAAACCTCCCACCACCCTCCAAATCTGACATGGCCCTGCTGAACCCTCCCATTCAATGGCTGACACTTAGTTTTCCTAAACTGAAATTCCAGAATTCAGTTTACACAAAGGGTTAAGCCCCCTCTTGCTTCCCACACAGCCCCGAGGCAATTGTGCAGCCTCGCTTTAAGGATGGGTCATGTGATCTTTTGCCCGTTGGGCAGCTTCAGGTGTTCCCCTTGCCAATTAAAAGCGGGAAGCCAGTTACGAAGAGGCCGGCTTTTGCCTGAGAAGAGTTAGAGAGATCAACATCCAAACCGTTTTCTGGGCAGGTTCCAAATCTGGATCGTTTGAAGCGATATATGAAATTGTGTGCATGGATACGAAACTCAGATTTCTGTTTGTGTGCCGAACTGAAGCTGTGTTCAGCTGTCATGGCTCCTTGTTTAGGAATTAAAGAGACAACGGACCTCTAAGAAGAAGTTCTTGGAAGCTTACAATTCGCAGAGCTCTTTAGGAGAAGCCGTGCCAATTGAACTTATTTTAAGTGGGTTTAAGGTGTGTTGTTGTACCTTTGAAGAAACTGTTCTTTCAAACCCGTTGACTCATCCGTCACCTCTGCTGGGTGTTTATTTTCTTTCCCTACTCCGCTGAATTTGAATTCTTCTGCCACTTGGCTTCTGTAATGCCTCCTCCTTTGGGTTATATAAACAAGACTCAGCAGGAAAGCACTCGAAACATTTCCAGATCTGCAAGGGTGCCTGAGAAGGTGTCATTTAATCGGGGGAAACTGGCCCTGTGGGGGTGGACTGACCCCCCCCCCCAAAAAAAAAATTACCTCAGAGAAGTCCTCTCAGTGATTCCTGATTAGACCGCTTTGGAATATCTCAAAGTCTCGAACAGGTGGAAAAATATTTTTTGTGAAAACAAATGTCACAAGGGAAGCCCCCCTGGACCCCTCCCTTAGGGAAAAGGAAGATCTGCGACAGAGTACTTTGTGCTGCATTCTCTTCCTGCATAGAGTTGCCAATCTCCAGGTGAGGCCCGGTGATGTCCTGTAATTCCCACCAAACTCCAGACTGTTGTTGTTCAGTCACATAGTCGAGTCTGACTCTCTGCAACCCCATGGACCACATCATGCCAGGCCCTCCTGTCTTCCATCATCCTCCAGAGTTTTCTTAATTTCATGTTTGTTCCTCCCATAACATTGTCTAACCATTTCATCCTTTGCCGTCCCCTTCTTCTTCTTTCACCTTCAATCTTTCCCAGCATCGGGGTCTTCTCCAGTGAGGGCTCCCTTCTCGTTTGGTGGCCAAAGTATTGTGCCAACCAGGGCTGAGCCTGCTTAGCTTCCGAGTTACAATGAGGCCGGCCTTGCATGGTTTATTTTGGAAGCATAATCCACCTTCTCAGCCACAAGCAATGCTACCTCTAAGCTGTGGAGTCCTGTGAGCAAAAATTCTGCTCTGTGAGCTCCTGGCATTAACGTTGCGAGCGAGCGATTTGGCTACTGCAGAAATTAGTTTGCTCGGGAGCCATTCCTCCCTGAGCGGAGACAGGAAATGTGTGAGCTGGAGGCTAAAAAACTGCGAGCCGGCTCACACTGACTCAGCTTAGAGGGAACACCGGACAAGGGAAAGGCAACTTATGAATATTTGTACCCATGAATTATAGTTGGAGATGGGTCCGATTGTGAAGAGCTGGAAAGTGAGAGGGGGTGAACAGTCCAATTACCTGCCGCTTCCCCTCCCCAAAGGAAACCCAGGGAGGTGGCTCGAGGGCCACCCGGAGCCCCCTCCCACGGTGAGGACTTCCGGCCCGGGGATAGCAGACCCCAAAGCCGCAAGCGAGTGGGATGTCTCCGGATTCTACACGCCAAATCTCCCTCGCCACGGTTCACAGGGCGCAAGTGCTCCACTAATGCTCTCGGAATTTCAAGAGATGCGAGCCGAGGAAACCGGTAGTGCCTGGAGGCGGCCTTCCAAACGCGGTGACTCAGCCGAGAATTCAAAGGGGGAAGAAAAGAATCCTTGTTTGCTCTGCGGCTCGCATGGCACGGGGCTCTGTGGTTATCATCCCCCCCCCCGCACATGTTTTGAAAAGCTGAAATCAACTGCAATTCAGAGCAAAGGCAGGCAGAGAGAGGCCGCTTCATCCTCTCTCCTAGGGTTGCCAAACCTCCAGGTGGCACCTGGTGATCTCCCGATATTACAACTGATCTCCGGACGACCAAGATCATCCCCCCTGGAGAAAATGGCTGCTTTGGAGGGCATCTATGGCATTACACCCAAGGAGGTCTCTCCCTTACCCATACCCCACCTTTCCCAGGAGATTCCTAGAGATTTTGGGGGTAGAGCTGTTGGAAGTGTTTGGTCCACTCTTGCCTTAGGTATCCTGCCTCCGGAGTCTCTTCCTTCATAGACTAGAACCTTTAAAATACCTCGTTATAGACATGTTTTCACTCTTGCGAGGCTTAACTCTTTTCCCACTGCTGAGTTTAACAGGTTCGCTTTTCTAGAGTCCCCTACTCGGATCGCTTATGCAATTGTGAGACTGGAGGTGTGGAAACACTTGGCCATCTTCTATTGCAGGGGGGTCGAACTCATTTGTTACGGAGGGCCGGATTTGACATCAATTGGACTTTGTCAGGTCGGGCCGTGTGTGTCATAAAATGTAATGCCAGGTAGCGGATATATAAGCTTTATAAAGGACACAAACACAAAGATTTTTTTTTTTAAACTTAAAAACATGCCTGAAACATTAGCATTCTTGCCATATTTTGTTTATTCAACAGTCTCTGATAACTGACACTTCTTGCTCTGAATTATTGCATCAAAATGTCTGTCCTGTTGCAATCTGGGAGGGGGAGGGGCCTCAGCCCAGTGCAGGGAGCAGAAACTTGCCGATCTATCTCTCCTGAGCGATTGAGAGAGTCTAGGAAAGCAAGCCATGATGCAACAGCAGCAGCAGAACTGGAGGAAGAAGCAGGAGACAGGCAGTCCCTCGCGGGCCTGATAGAAGCCCTCTGGGGGCCTGATCCGGCCTCCGGGCCACATGTTTGACACCCCTGTTCAATTATTTTGTCATCACTGGTTGATTCCTAGATTGATTCGGATCGCTCCAGTTCTTACCAAACACCGGTTACCTACTGAACTCTGGGTGGTCCCCGATTTGCTGGCCGACAATAATCCCGAAACCGCTTATTCTGTTACAAAATTTTTA
Organism: Gekko gecko; assembly: GCA_029375565.1. NCBI lineage: Eukaryota > Metazoa > Chordata > Lepidosauria > Squamata > Gekkonidae > Gekko > Gekko gecko. The sequence goes on from JAPDNY010000004.1 coordinate 210,573,069, forward strand.
ATGATCATTTTATCTGTAAAGCGACAAAAATCTGGTTTGTCCCCGTTGTAACAGAATTTGGTATACATTCAGTGAATCGCATGTAAATGAATATTTAGATGAATTATAGTTTTATCAATGACTTCTGTTTTAACATTTTAGTTTTTTTAGATTTTGACTATTTTGACTGTAAACATTGATTGTAAATTTCGAATCTTGAGGCTAACGCGGTATATTCATGTATGATAACTGAGCTTAAGACCTTGGTCACAGAAGCTAATAAACATTAAGTAAGAGCTGTTGGAAGTGAAGGACTTTTACGCTGTCTCACGCCTCAGACTTCAGAGGGAGGCTACTATAGAGTTAGAGTGAGAGAGAGGTCAGGACACAAGGGATCCTCTCTCTCGCCACGATCCTTTTGATGTGTAGACTGACACTCGTAGGGTCCTTCCTTCCTTCCACCTTCTTTTTTATTGCCTTTGACCATCTTCGCACCGTGAGAGCAGGACACATGTCTTGCATCTCTAGCCGTCCAGCTAGTTAGAATAGATTAGGAACACTATCTCTCCCTTTTCCTATCTAGAAATGGAGTTCTGGCAATAAACTCCTTATTAGCTTGAATTCTTCTTCTTCTTCTGTCAGTTGGAGTTCAGTTGTAAAAACGGGATATCTCCAGGCCTCACTTGGAGGCTGGCAACCCTAGTTGGTGAAGATTTGGGGATGGAGCTGGGGGAGGGCAGGGACCTCGATGGGGTACAATGTCCTAGAGTCCACCCTCCAAAGCAGCCATTTTCTCCAGGGGAACTGATCTGTGTAGTCTGGAGGTGAGCTATAATTCCCGGGGATCCCCAGGCCCCACCTGGAGACTGGCATCCCTGCCTGTGTGTTTGTCTCTCCCAACCCCCCCACCACCCAGGTCTTCTCTGCCTGTGTCTTGAGACTTCTCCGTGCTTGGCTGGACACGTGTCCAGGGCGGCTGATCTCTGGATCTCTCTGAGGGGCCCGTGCCCACATACCAGTTCACTAACAGATTAGCAGCTCCGTGCAGGTGAATTCTCAGTTTCTGACTCCCTCCCTGTGTCAACTGACTTCTCCCCCCACCCCGCCATTGTTGGCTAGAGCTTGAGTGGCACGCAGAGGCGGTTACGCACCCTTCAAAAATGTGACCGTTTCTGTCCCCGGCATGATGGATGGCCCTGGGGAACAATGGAACCGGGGTGATGAGAACTTGGGTGGAGCAAAAGGAAGCTTTGAAGAATCGGAACAGTCCGTCTTTTGCAAGCTTAGCAAGGCCCCAATTCAGAAAGTATATAGAGCCATACAAGGTTGACTGGAGGGCAAAAGAGAGGGGCTTATCTGTATTCTTTTTTTATACTTTTTATTTTATTTTAACACACATAAAGAACAGACAAAACATACATGCATCTATGGGGGGAAATCCTTGCCAAGTTTACATCGTCTTGCCCTATCTCTAACGTTTCTCTCTATACCGTATAACTAACATAATATCTCAATTGCTGATAGATACGAGTCCTCGCGTGTTACCTCCGTATGAGACTGCTGGTTATTTATAGTTTGGATTACTGAAGTCTTCATACCAGCTGTAAAATCTTGCCCAAGTAGTTTCAAATGTATTTTCTGTGTGGCCTTTCAACAATAAAGTCAGTTTGTCGGGTTCCGCCGCTTCAAGGATTGTATTGATGACTTCTTCTTCGGTCGGGACCTCAGGTCGTTTCCAATATTTAGCGTATCAAATCCGAGCAGAGGTAGTTATATACATTACAAGATAAAGGTCATCTTTTTTACAAGTAGCTGGCAAAATGTTCAACAGCAATACCTGTGGGGAAGGGGGTAGGGAACATTTTAAAATTTTTTGTAAAATCTCATAGGCCCAAGCCCAATATTTTTTCTTTTTTGCTCTGTCACACAACCACCACATATGGTAGAAGGTTCCCACTTTGTTTTGGCATTTCCAGCATATATTTGAACATTTATTATCATATTTGGCTGGTTTCTCAAGGGTAACAATACCATCTATAAAACATCTTGTAGATATTTTCTTTGTATGGAATTGCTTTTGTAATCCTTATATTTTTCTCCGGTGGACCTGATCTGATCTTGGACATCTGGAGATCCCCTGTAGTAATGCCCCATGATGTGTTGGGCTCTCTCTCCTTGTGAGGCACTCCAAAGGGATCTGTTGAGGATGGGTGAGTGGGCATCAATATGACAAATGGGGTTCAATGTGGCCAAGTGCAAAGTGATGCACATTGGAGCCCAAAATCCTAAATATAAATACACGCTGATGGGGTCTGGACTGGCAGAGACTGACCAAGAGAGAGAAATCTTGGAGTCCTAGTAGATAACTCAATGAAAATGTCTAGACAGTGTGTAACTGCAATAAAGAAGGCCAACGCTATGCTGGGGATTATTAGGAAGGGAATTGAAAACAAATCAGCCAGTATCATCATGCCCCTGTATACATCATTGGTGCAACCTCATTTGGAATACTGTGTACAGTTCTGGTCGCCACATCTCAAAAAGGATATTATGACATTGGAAAAAGTGCAGAGAAGGGCAACTAGAATGATAAAAGGGTTGGAACACCTTCCCTATGAAGAAAGGTTAAAACGCTTGGGGCTCTTTAGCTTGGAGAAATGACGGCTGAAGGGTGACATGATCGAGGTTTATAAGATTATGCATGGGATAGAGCAGGTTGAGAAAGAAATACTTTTCTCCCTTTCTCACAATACAAGAACTCATGGGCACTCAATGAAATTGCTGAGCAGTCGGTTAGAACAGATAAAAGGAAGTCCTTCTTCACCCAAAGAGTGATTGACACATGGAATTCACTGCCACAGGAGGTGGTGGCAGCTACAAGCATGGACAGTTTCAAGAGGGAATTAGATAAACATATGGAACAGAGGTCCATCAGTGGCTATGAGCCACAAGGGATAGATAGGGACTCTCAGTCTGGGGCAAGGGATGCTCTGTCTTCTTGGTGCTTGGGAGGGGGGGTCAACAGTGGGAGGGCTCCTAGTGTCCTGGCCCCACTGGTGGACCTCCTGATGGCATCTGGTATTTTTGGCCACCGTGTGACAGAGTGTGGGACTGGACGGGCCATTGGCCTGATTCAGCATTGGCTTCTCTTATGTTCTTATGTTCAGAGGTTGGACGGTTATTAGTCAGGGACGCTTTTGGTCACCCTGCATGGTGCTGGGGGTTGGACTGGGTGGTCTTTAGGTCCCGTTGCAGCTTGTTTATGATTTTATTCCGTGATCTGTGTTCCATTATTTAAACAGGAAAAGCCACGGCACAAGTGGAAAGAGGAGCTTTGGAAGACTTCTTTGGAGGGACAGTGTATCCTCCGCCCCTCCCCCCAGCTAAGCTCGACACCCAGTGCCAAATGGATTTGAGCAGCTGAGACGGAAAACGGGAAACACCCCTTCCCTGTCTCTTACATCACCTCCGTTTCTCATTTTCTGCCCCGTAGTTTGGATACATTTCCGCAATTTGTGCCTTGCCCAAATGATTAAAACACGGCACCTTTTCCCTGCCCGATCGCTTTCTGGTAGACAGGGCAAGAGCTCAAAAATTCAGGATTCTCTCTCAGGGTTCTCAATGCAACGTATAAACTTCTACATGCCTGCCAGCCCTCCCGACAACTGATTAAAATTTTCTCTCACTGGATAATCCACCAAAAGTTTAGCTAATCGGTCTATTGTTTATTGATTACTATTGATCGGCAACTCAGTCCGATAAACCTTCAGTTGATTAATCAAGGGAGAAACAAAGACGAAGGTCAGCTGGCCAGATACTTGTAGCAGTGAATGTCTAGGATGGTACAGGGGGTTGGACTAGAAGAATCTTGGGGATCCCTTCCATAGAATTAAAGAGCTGGAAGGGACCTCCAGGGTCATCTAGTCCAACCCCCTGCACAATGCAGGAAATCCACAAATATCTCTCCTCACATTCCCAGTGACCCCTGCTCCACACCCAGAAGATGACAAAAAATCTCCAGGATCCCCAGCCAAGCTGTCCTGGAAAAAACTTGCTTCCTGACCCCAAAGTGGCGATCGGCATTTCCCCGGGTGTGTAAGAAAGGGCCACGAGGACTAAGCATTGAGGCAACCCTTCCTGCCCTCCCTTCTCGTGATCTGCCCGAGTTCGCACAATCCGCATTGCTGTCCGATGGCCATCGAGCCTCTGCTTGAAAACCTCCCAAGAAGGAGAGCCCACCACCTCCAGAGGAAGCCTGTTCCACTGAGGAACTGCTCTGTCAGGAAGTTCTTCCTAACGTTTAGCGGAAAACCCTTCTGATTTAATTTCATAAGAACATAAGAACATAAGAGAAGCCAATGTTGAATCAGGCCAATGGCCCATCTAGTCCAACACTCTGTCATACAGCGGCCAAAATATACCAGGTGCCATCAGGAGGTCCAGCAGTGGGGCCAGGACACTAGAAGCTCTCCCACTGCTGCCCCCCCCAGCACCAAGAGTAGAGTGCATCACCTGCCCCAGAACCCCATGGGTTCTGGTCCGACCTTCTACATTTCTACATTTCCAGGACCGGCCTTTCTTTCAAGTGCTCAGAGTGGCCTGAAATACTTCTGTCTTTTATTCTGTGAGGTTGGTTGTTCTGGGTGAATGTTGACTGCCCCCAAGATCACCCAGTAAGCTTCAGAGCCGAGTGGAGATTTTGTACCCAGATCCTAATCCACCGCATCACACCGGCATTCGGCAAGCAGGTGAAGTATTTGCATGCTGAATGCACTTCCTGAAATATACTCTCTTTGTTATCCTATGACAACCCAGCACTGCCGGCTCGCCCACTAGGCGAGCTAGGCGCTCGCCTAGGGCACTGGGGCCCACAGGGGCGCCAAAGCGCCCCCGGCCCCACCCCCGGTGAAGCCGGCGCTCCACCCCCTGTCTCCAGCCGGCGCTGGGACTGGGAGGGAAGGGGCGGCCGGCGCTCCACCCGTGGCTCCCCCCCAAGCCCTTGGGGGGGGTGGAGAGGTGGGGCGGCATGGTGGCGGCTGGCCAGCGGGGACTCTCCCCGCTGCCGCCGCCCCCGCCAGTCTGAGCGCCCTTCCGGGGCGCTTCAGAAGCCCTTGGGGGGTGGAGAGGTGGGGCGGCATGGCGGCGGCCGGCGAGCGGGGACGCAGACCCTGCTCGCTGGCCGCCGCCAGTCTGAGCGCCCGTCCGCTGGGAGGGAAGGGGCGGGCGTTCCAAGGCCGCCCCTTCCCCGGCTCTTCCCGGGCCCCTCGCAGCTGCGAGGGGCCCGGGAGAACCGCGCCACCCGTTCCCCGGCGCCCCGCAGCTGCAAGGGGGCCGGGAGAGCCGCCCGCTCGTTCCCCGGCTCTCCCCGGCGCCCCGCGGCTGCGAGGGACCCGGGAGAGCCGCCCGCCCGTTCCCCGGCGCGCCCCGGCGCCCCGCGGCTGCGAGGGGCCCGGGAGAGCCGCGCCGCCCCTTCCCCGGTTCTCCAGGCCCCACCGGGAGGTTGGCATCTCCGGTGGGGTGGGCGCCCCAGGCTCTCCTGCCTAGGGCGCCCAGACACCTGGGGCCGGCCCTGCAACCCAGCAAAAGTAGAGAAGCATTATTATTCCCGTTTTACAGATGCGGAGAAAGGATGGCTGAGGCCGAAGTTTGGCCAAAGACGCTGGGTCAGCTTCATGGTAGAAGCCATATCAAGAAACTAAATCAATGCAATACCTTTCCTGATTTTAGGTGAACCTCTCTGCTATACTGGCTCCTGAGCATGAACTTAAAATCAGGCATTTCCCCCTCCTGTGCCCAAGAGGAAGGTGCACATGATGTACCTGATTGGCATGATGACTGTGAACACCTGAAGATACCTCAAGGGGAAGGGATGGGCCTCGTCTTCTTTTGTTTCGTCACACCGGTATGGGTTTTGCTGCCGTCCTTCCCTGTGGCTTGATAACTGGGTATAAAAGGAGGATGCCCCAGAGACTGATAATTTGGTTCCTGGTGTGGCTGTCTACTTACGGATCACATGACATTTTGACGGTAGGTGTTTTGGGGCAGGGGGAAGTAGATGAGGGATTAATGTTGTAGCCCTCTCCTTAATTTAGGGGACTGGGAAGAACAGCTGAATTCCAAAGGAAACAGAACTAATTGATCTGGCTGCAAACAGGCTTGGGTATCTAGAGAAAGGATAAATTTTAGGTTACCGGGGTGATGGATTTGCAAAGAGGGTGAGGTTCTGGGAACACAAATCTCGATTGTCTGCAAATGCCCTTACACAGTCTTTGGAGAACTGTGGGTCTCAGCCCTGGATTCTAAAGTCCTACCTCAAAGGACTGTTGTTTGGATCCCTGAGAAGAGGTTATTTAACTCTGAGACGGCTGTGGAGAGTTTTGAGGTCTTAGGAAAAGGGCTGTATGGGTATCATATGAACACTTACTGGGGAGGAAGGCCCACTGAATGCTGTGGGGTTTCTTCTGAGTAAAACAGGCATGAGGTCCGACAATATGTATTGCCCAATGCTCCCTCGAAGCTCTGGAGTCTTGTGAGCAAAATTTCTACTTTGTGAGCGAATGGCATTCAAGTGAGCAAACGATTTGGCTAGTTTGTTCCAGAGCCCTCCTTCCTGAGCTAAGACAGGAATCTGTGAGCTGGAGGCTAAAAAACTGAGAGCTAGCTCACACCAACTCAGCTTAGAGGGGACACTGGGGTTGTTCTTGGGCACACGGACATTGTTCCCAGTTTTGCTACAGGTCCAGCAACAGTTTCAATTAATCTTCCTGCTCAGGAAGAAGAAGAAGAGGAGATTGGATTTATACCCCGCCCTTCACTCGGAGTCTTAGAGCAGCTTACAAACTCCTTTCCCTTCCCCTCCCCACAACAGACACCCTGTGAGGTCGGTGGGGCTGAGAGAGCTCTAACACAAACTGCTCTTTTTCAAGAACAGCTCTGCCAGAGCTTGTGACTGACCCAAGGTCACATCAGCAGGTGCAAGTGGAGGAGTGGGGAATCAAACCCGGTTCTCCCAGGTTAGAGTCCGCGCACTCAACCACTGCACCAGACTGGCTCAATCAGCTTTTTGGACATTTTTGTCCCAATATGTGAGTCTGTAAGCTGGTGTTCTCCTCTACTTCGCAGACTAGAGAGGGGGTTCAGTTCCAGCTAGCGTTGCCAGGTCCGCCCTGGCCACCGGCAGTGGATGGGGGGGGGTAGGGTTGCCAAATCCAGGTCGGGAAACTCCCTGGAGATTTGGGACAGAGCCTGGGGAGGACAGGGACCTCAGTGGGGTGCAAGGCTGTATAGCTCACCCTCCAAAGCAGCCATTTCCTCCGGGGTCGCTGATCTCTGCAGTCTGGAGACAAGCTGTAATTCCGGGGGAACCCCAGGTCAGTGCTCCCTCTAAGCTGAACTAGTGTGAGCTAGCTCACGTTTTCTTTAGCCTCCTGCTCACACATTTTTGTCTCAGCTCGGGAAGGAGGGCTCCAGAGCAAACCAATTTAATCACTCGCTCACAACTTTAATGCCGGTAGCTCACGAAGTAGGATTTTTGCTCGCAAGCCTTGGAGGGAGCATTGCTCCAGGTCCCCCTGGAAGTTGGCATCCCTAACAGAGTCTGCTTTGCTAGTTGAGGGGCACATAATGGGGAGGTTGTGTTGCCAGGTACAGGCTGGGAAACTTCTGGGCAGGACAGGGAACTCAGTGGGGCACAAAGCCACAGAGTCCCCCCTCCAAAGCATCTATTTCCTCCAGGGAAACGGATCCCTGTAGTTTGGAGATGAGCTGGAATTCTGGGGGATCCCCAGGTCCCACCTGGAGGCTGGCATCCCAAGTACCAGCTTTCCATGACCTAATTCTAATCCAGTGCAACTAGTTTCCAACCCAAACAAGAGAAGGGGTGGTCTGGTTTGAAGTTGCGTGGGATTTCAAAAGCTTTCCCTGATGCGGCATGCATCTCTTTGGGTTCCAAGGAAGGAGTTGAAGTAGAACCTTTCTCTCTGAGATGCTAGATTTCTAATTGCAGGGTGGTTTTTTCCCCCTAGAAGTTCACTTAATCACGCTGTCCCCCTCCTGCACCAGCAGGGTTAACGTGTGGCCTGGCTTTACCACAAGGGTATTCTGAAAGTGTAGGTCAGCTCTGAAATCCTTTCAGCTGAAATAGCTACAGTGGGGCAGGAGACCCAGGGATGGGGGGGGGTCAAAGCAGGGTGTTTGTGTTTTCCTGTGGGGTACGGCTGATCCATACGGGCCACCTTATTTTCCCCTAGGGCTGCAAAGGAAAGCAAATGGGGATGAAGGAAGGCGGCAGCCCGCCCCATTTCACCATCCTCCTAATCATCCTTGTTTTTGGTGAGTTTTCCAAACCACAGTTCTCAAGATGTTCTAACCGGGTAAACTTGTGGTTGCAACCAGAGGCACGCAGCTGAGGCCTTTTGCCAGAGCAGAATGGAGGTGCTTTCGTTGAAGCTGGAATGCAGTTTGATTGAAGGGGATTAAACACCCCAATCTTGGCACTGAACGAATAGATTTGAGGTGGGGACAGGGAGAGAGGGTGTCGTCTATTCTCGCGTTGTGGCATTGACTCATCAGCGCCTGCAATCAATTAAAACCCAGAAAACGGAACGAGAGCAAGTTTTGAATATAAATGTAGGAGGAAGTGGATTTTGGACAAAAATATCTGTTATTTTTTATCTTACACGTGAGCTATATAAGGGCTTTCCCTTAAGCTTTGGCATATTTAAAGCTACAGCTATTTTATTTATTTGTTTAATTTCATTCCGTTTGTATCTCGCCCTACCCCGCAAGTGGGCACAGGGTGGCTTGAACATTCAGTAAAATGAGCATGATCGTTCAACAATGAATAAGAAAACATAAAATCAGCAGTTGCAGGCAGTAGTAGCATGTAGTTAGTATATAGAAGCAATGAAATATATAACATAGACTATGTGATAATGCTGAAATTAGAAATATATTTGTAAAATAAATTAGTTACGAAGTCTGTAATTCAAAATGATTGAACCAAGAATCATTGTATCCAATAGAAAATGTCTTAAACTGTAATGAAGGGGATGTGGGAAGAAATACTTACTTTTTTTTGGTTCCTATATCTTTTTTTTGTGTTTCCTCTATATTATACTTTCCTTTCTTTTTCTAATACATATATATATATATATATATATATATATATATATATATATATATATATATAGAGAGAGAGAGAGAGAGAGAGAGAGATAGTATATATATTAATTTTGATTGTATTGTACATTGTACATTATATTGTATTTGTATATTTTGTATATATCTTTCCTTATATTATAAAAGCGTTTTTGTCTGGCAACGTTCTATGTGTGCCAAAATCAGTTGGCTGCACGAACTGCCACTCAGAATGCACTGGCTGAGTTGGCTGCCTGTATTGCACTGTCCCGCCCACAGAACCCCCCGCCTGCATCTCGCCCTCAGTCTACTAGGAGACGCTGGAGAGGATGGACCCTCTGGCAGGTGCAGCCAGTGAGACATCCACGTCTTGGGAGGGAGGAGCACGGGCCCGCCTGCCCTCGCCATGGCCTGCTGGCTCCCTCTGGCCGCAGGCCGGGCTGACCTGGGCTACACTGCTGCCTTCCTCGCAAGACTCTGGCTGCGGCCTCCTCATGCCTCCCTCCCGCGGCATCCCCATGCCTCCCTCCCGCGACTGTCCAATCGTCGGAGGACTGTGGCGAGCCGGGTGGAGAGAAGTGGAAGAGGGATACAAACCAAGAGTGCTGCTACCTACCTTGCTGTGCACTCCTCTCTGCCTTTTTGTCTGGCAACGTTCTATGTGCACCAAAATCAGTTGGCTGCATGAACTGCCACTCAGAACGTGCTGGCTGAGTTGGCTGCCTGTATTGCACTGTCCCACCCACAGAAACCCCCGCCTCTCTGCCTCCACTCGGCCCAGCCACAGCAGCAGCAGGCTGAGGATTCTGGGGGAGGGGAGGGAGGGAGGCGGCCAGCGGCAGTTATAAAATAAAAGAAATAACATAATTCATTAGGGTTTAACACAGAAAAAAACTAAAAAAACCCCAAAACAGAATTAAAGTTAGTTTGTCCATTTGCAGAAATTTGTTTCCAAAAATTTGTTTAAAATTTCTTCTCTTGAAGGAGTTTCTGTTCTTCTCCAATATTTAGCATGGCGTATTCTGGCAGTTGTAGCAAAAATGTAATATGAGTTACAAGTCATTTTTTTAAATAGTTTTTGGGTACGATACTAATGGTTCAATCTGTATGTTTAGGCGGATGGACCAAGGTCAGTGGGCAGGTCAGCTATTCAGGTTCTTCTGGACCTCCGAATTTGGTAAGTGAAGGATGAGGCATTTGGTGTCTTTGTTGGTTGGGGCTTTCGGCTTTCACAATCTGAGCTCTCTCCCGGAAGAAGGAAGAGGTGCTGGCTGGTGCCCATGAGCTGCTGTGAAGGGGCACGGGGTAAACCTTGTACAACCCCTAGCGCGCAGGGAGGGCTGAATGAAGGACTGATGGGGCGGCATGAATCTGGGAGCGTCAATCAACCTGAGGCCCCATTTCTTTGGAAATAACTGATGCTGTTCCCAGCTTTCTCTCTGTGCCAATATACGAACAATAATTTCCACTTTCTAATGGCTATCTTTTTCTTTCTTTCTTTTTTTAAATCAGTGTCCGGCGTACCCAGTCTGTAAGTAAAATTTATTGCAAGTCACCTCTCTTCTTCTTACTGGAGATGGATTAGTGGTGTTGAGTGCGTTTAATTCTGCACTGGACCGTGGCCCATATCTGCCGTTGGCTCCATCGAGGGGAAGGGACCCTGGTTCAGTGGCAGAGCCTCTGCTTGGCAGGCAGAAGGTCCCAGGTTCAATCCCCGGCAGCATCTCCAGTTGAAAGGACCAGGCAGGAGGTGATGGAAAAGACCTCTGCCTGAGACTCTGGAGAGCTGTCAAGAGGGGCTGTGGCTCAGTGGTGGAGCATCTTCTTGGCATGTAGAAGGTCCCCGGTTCAGTCCCCGGCATCTCCAGTTAACAAGGATCAGGCAGGAGGTGATGGGAAAGACCTCCACCTGAGACCCTGGAGAGCTGTCAAGAGGGGCTGTGGCTCAGTGGCTGAGCCTCTGCTTGGCATGCAGGAGGTCCCGGGTTCAGTCCCTGGCAGCATCCCCAGTTGAAAGGACCAGGCAGGAGGTGATGGGAAAGACCTCTGCCTGAGACCCTGGAGAGCTGTCAAGAGGGGCTGTGGCTCAGTGGTAGAGCATCCACTTGGCATGCAGAAGGTCCCAGGTTCAGTCCCCGGCATCTCCAATTGAAAGGACCAGGCAGGAGGTGATGGGAAAGACCTCCGCCTGAGACCCTGGAGAGCTGCTGCCGGTTTGAGTAGGCAATGCTATCTTTGATGGACCAAATGTCTGATTCAGTATAAGGGAGCTTGTTTATACATAAGCGGGTCCCTTGGACCAGAAGGTTGACAGTTTTTCTTTTGTTTCTTTAGCACCGAATTATTGCTCCTTCGTTCCCAGGTAGGTACCAAAGGGAATTATTTTAAACACTTTGGTTGGGAAGAGAGGCAGATCCCAGGATGCCGTTCGCCTTCTGAAAATCTAAAGCTCTAAACCACTATTTTTGCTTTAAACCATTATTTCCCCCCCACACTGGTCAATAACCAAGATGGATGGTCTTGATTCGGCTGGCAGTAACGCTGTACGTTTCTCTTCTGCTCCCAGTGCACATCAAAACTCTTCCCTCGGAGACAGTGACCTATGCAATTTCACGCTTCCGCAATATGCTTGTGGGTTGGTAAGTCGTGGTTATCAGCTTCTGTGTATCCTAGAAACTGAGGCGAGGTAACCCGCTAACTGGGCTGCAGTGGCTGAGTGGTTAAGATGCTGAACTGCGGGCCGGAAGGTCGGTAGTTCAGCAGTTCGAGACCCGAGTGCCGCGTGACGGAGCGAGCTCCCATCTCTGGCCCCAGCTCCTGCCAGCCTAGCAGTTCACAAGCAAGACATTGCAAGTAGAGAAATAGATACCGCTTTGGTGGGAGGGTAACAGTGCTCCGTGTGCCTTGGCATCTAGTCATGCTGGCCACAGGACCATGGAAACGTCTTCAGACAGCACTGGCTCTTTGGCTTGGAAACGGGGATTAGCACCACACCCCTAGAGTCGGGCTCGACTGGCTTTTGAGCAAGGAAACCTTTACCTTAACCCACTTAGAACTCCAAGTCAGTTATTCCGTAGCTCAGACTAAACTGCTAAGCAGCTGATCTCTTGCAAAGGCCTCTGCTAAAGAATCTTGCCTCTTGCAAAGCTTCTCTTAATTTCACCTGTAGGAAATCGATGCCGAATGTATTCTCCTGGTTTTACTGGCTGCTGTTTTGTTTTTTGGTGTTTTTTTTAAAGTTGATGATAATTTTGATGGCGGGTGTGTTTGTTTGCTGAATTATTTTAGCTGCTTTTTAAAAAAATTGTATATTGTGTTGGTGGTTGTTTTGTGATGTCGGCTGCTTCAAGCAGGTTTTGGAACATGTGGAATCTTTTAAATAAAAGCCGATGCTAATTTACCTCACTGATGAAAATTACACCTGGTAGAGCCAGTTTGGTGAAGTGGTTAAGTGCGCGGTCTCTAATCTGGGAGAACCGGGTTTGATTCCCCACTCTTCTACTTGCACCTGCTGAATGACTTTGGGCAAGCCATAGTTCTGACAAGAGCGGTTCTTGAAAAAGAGCAGTTTCTGTCAGAGCTCTCTCAGCCCCACCTCCCTCACAGGGTGTCTGTTGTGGGGAGGGGAAGGGAAAGGAGTTTGTAAGCCGCTCTGAGACACCTTTGGGGAATTAAGGGCGGGATAGAAATCCAATCTCTTCTCTTCTCCTTCTAAATCTTTGATGCTGTCACAGGTTTCCAATCTGACCTCAAGCCAGCTATCCACCATCCTCCGGTGTCACATGACAGATCCCAAGGCCCGGCTGGATCAAGGGGCTTTCTTGCTTCTCTTCGGCCGCGTGGGCAAAGAAACCCTGCAGGCTGCTCTGTCGGAGGCCAGCACACAGGTCAGGAACTCTGTCTTTGGTCTTGCAGAGCGTGCCCGGTGGGATCAGGGGAGAAACGGGGGGCTCTGTGTAGGGGTGCCACAGTTGTGTAGTTGTGGCAGGGAAGTACGGCAAACAGTCAGGTAGCAGTTATCGCCGTGAGATCCACGCAAATTAAACAGAGGCTGGAAAGGAAGCTGTTGGGGCTGATCACACGTGCGAGATAACGCTGGGTTAGGCTATTTCCCCTGGAGGAATTTGACCCGCAGTTGCGTGATCACACAGTCCTTCGAAGATGCAGGGGGGAGTCGGAGCCCACCACCGCGTGATCAGACGCAACCGCGGGCGAGTCGGGGTTTTTTTTGCCGTTTGTTTCCGATGCGCTTAAACGGGGAATCGATGAATCGCATCTCAGCACTGAGGGCTCCCTGTGGAGGGTGCGGTGATGCACATACTGGGGGGGGATGGGACAACAGCACAGAGTCAGACCATCCCGATGCCATGAGAGCGTGCTGGAGAGATCGGACAGGGGAAAGTCCATCCGTGGCCCGTAGGAACCCGTTTGCTACCGGATTTTCCTTGGTGTCTTTTTACTCTGCTTCTGTGGCAGAGCAAAACGGGTTGCCAACGGGCGTGGGGTGCGTCCCAGATGTTCGTGTCTGATCACGCCTTTTAAATCCACCTGGCATTTGCGCCTATGGCGCAGCTAATTGTTCATGTGATTGCGACCGATGTTCCCTCTAAGCCATAGAGTCTCATGAGCAAAGATTCTTCTTTGTGAGCTCCTGGCCTTAAAGTTGTGAGCGAGTGATTTGGTTACTGCATAAATTAATCTGCTCTGGAGCCCTCCTTCCTGAGCTAAGACAAAGATCTGTGAGCCAGAGGCTAAAAAACTGTGAGCTAGCTCACACTAACTCAGCTTAGAGGGAACGCTGATTGCGACTGCTGTATGTTTTTTAATTAAAAAAAAAATAACCAAAAAAAATTCATTTAACATTTAACATCAGTAGTGATGTCCCGTGTACAGAAATTAAGTAAAAAGCCCAGTAGAACCTTTTAAGACCAAGGCCCATTCTGCATCTAGCGTTTGCTCTGCTGTTTTACCAAACCCGTGTTGGAACTCTTGGTCTTTTCTACTGCTACGGCACAGACTAATACGGCTACCCATCTTGACTGAACCCAAAGTTAATCTTCCTCTTTATTTCTAGATGCCCCAGGACACAATCCCGGAGACTTTGAAAGGCTTCTTGCTGAATGCAGTATGGGAACAACTCAAGACGGATCCCCAGGTCCGGAGCGCGAGTTTCCTGGCTCTCTGGTTTCAAGAGCTGCTGTATCCCTACCTGACAGCCATCGGCACCAACCTCCTGGACTGCATGACCCAACTTCCTGTCACTTGCGACGGCTTCACTGTCGTGTATGTACCAATGGTTAGGATTTTGTTGTTTCGGGAACTGGCAAATCCAAGTGGTTCCTTTCCTGCCTTTCCAAAGCTCCTTTTATAACCGGGACGTTGGCAACAGAATTCAGAGTTCACAAATTAACCGAGAGCTCTCTTATTGCTCCTTGTTTTGCAGTGTTCCCTCTAAGCTGAGTTAGTGTGAGCTAGCTCACAGTTTTTTAGCCTCCGGCTCACACATTTCTGTCTTAGTCCAGGAAGGAGGGCTCCAGAGCAGACTAATTTATGCAGTAGCCAAATCACTTGCTCACAACTTTAATGCCAGGAGCTCACAAAGCAGCATTTTTGCTCACAAAACTCCACAGCTTAGTTGGGAGCATTGTTTGTGGACTGTCTCTGTTTAAAATCGAGAAGCTGAAAGTGGATTTAAACACTGCCCGGAATGGCCTTTGCACCAAAGACGTGTATGTCCAAAGAATTTGCGGTTCTGATAGTTTCTTTCTTGCGTTTTCCCACTGCCAGCGTCCGGGCTCTGGACAGCAGATATCTGGAGCTGGACAACAGGACAAAGCAGATGGTGGCCAGCTGGATTGGCCGATTCCTTACCATACACCGTAAGTAGTGAATGGAGAGTTTCCTTTCACGAGCGATGCTATGGTCCTATAATCTCAGAAGCGATGGAGCCAGGATTGCATCTAAGGTCCATCAAGTCCAGCATCCTATTTCAGCCAATAGCCACCCAGATGACCCCTAATCTGGCATGTTCCTATCTGCATAGCCCCATCATCCTATTTCAGCCAATAGTCAACCAGATGACCACTAATCTGCATAGCCCCGCCCCATCATCTGCATAGTGTAAGAATGGAGCAAAAAATGACGTCTCCTTATACCAGAGCTGGGGATGGGTGAGGAGTAGGCCTAATTGGTTTATTCTTTACAATACTTATACGGCTCATTTCAGTGATGAGTTCTCGGCACGGAGGTTTGACGTTTTGAACCTCTGAGCTCCTTTTTAACGTTGCTTTAGGGTGTCCGAAGAGTTCATCCCAGGAATGGATGCAGAACAACTGGAAGCGTTTCCTCCATCTCGTCTCCTACAGCGATCTCCTGAAAGCCTGGGGTGCTTCTGACGGCGTAAGAAAGAGAATGTTGTGGCTCTGGAAAGCCATCCACTCTGTCCACAAGCTGTTGCGGACGTGGAACCTGGCTTTCTGTGCCACCTGGTGACCCCAGCAATTGCTTCTGTTTGTCAATATTATTTAGTGGACTCTCTCTTTTGGCGTAGTGGTTAAGAACAGTGGACTCTACTCTGGAGAATTGAGTTTGATTCCCCACTCCTCCACTTGCAGCCAGCTGGGTGACCTGGGGTCAGTCACAAGTTCTCTCGGAGCTGTTCTCTCAAGGACAGTTCTGGAGAGAGCTCTCTAAGCCCCACCTACCTCACAGGGTGTCCATTGTGGGGAGGGGAAGGGAAAGGAGATTGTAAGCTGCTCTGAGACTCCAAGTGAAGGGCAGGGTATAAATCCAACTCTCTTTCTCCTACCACTCTCCAAGAATTTCTGAGCCTGTAGCTGGCAGCCCAAGGGAACAAACTAGCAGTCCCGTTCCTTAGGAGATCTCCAGCCCATTGCTGGCTTCCTTCTGCATTCTGCTACCCTTCCAGCCCAGAACTCTCCCTCCTAATCTCTGCTCTTCCGTTCATTTCCCTTGGTTTCATTTCCAGCTCACCTTCCTCACGGAGAGTCGAGGCAGCGCTTTGGAGTACATGGCCCCCTCCCAAGTCGCCGAAATGACGGCTGCCCACGGCATCCTCTCCAACGTCAGCCTGACGGAAATCGTCGCCCGAGTCCTGCTTGACAAGGATGTCCATTACGTGGAAGACTACTTGACCAAGCTGGTGACCCTCCCTCTGGACCTTGACCATGACGCCTCGCACGTGATGTTGGAGACCGTCCTACGGAAGGTGAACCAGAGCTTCCCTGACCTCTGCTCACCTTCCTTGAGAGACCTGTTCCAGGTGAAGCTGAAGAGATTCCTGCCTGCCGCTGACGCTGAGATCTTGGAGCTTTTCCCAACCAAAATAGGCTGTACCGACTTCCATGACATGTAAGCATGCTGCAGGGGGGGAATGGATATCAAACACACACACATACAGGCTTTGGTGTGAATATAGAGAAAAACATATAACTCACCGAAGAAAACCCACTATTCAGTTTGTTATGCTTTTTGTATTGCAAATACCATAAATAACATTCATTGTATAAAGTCGGGGCTGCGGTGGCTCAGTGGTTAAGACGCTGAACTGCAGGCTGGAAGGTCGGTAGTTCAGCAGTTCGAGACCCGAGTGCCACATGACGGAGTGAGCTCCCGTCTCTGGCCCCAGCTCCTGCCAGTCTAGCGGTTCGAAAGCAAGAAATTGCAAGTAGATAAACAGGTACCACTTCGGTGGGAAGGTAACCGTGCTTCGTGTGCCTTGGCGTCTAGTCACACTGGCCACATGACCAGGGAAACGTCTTCAGACAGCGCTGGCTCTTCGGCTCGGAAACGGAGATGAGCACTGCACCCCTAGAGTCAGATTCGACTGTTTTTCGAGGAAGGGAAACCTCTGTTGTTTTTGTTCAGTTGCACAGTCAAGCCTGTCTCTTCACGACCCCATAGACCACATCATGCCTGTCTTCCGTCATGCTCCGGAGCTTGCTCAATTTCATAGGGAAAACTTTACCTTTATTCTATATGAGTCTGTGGTCAAAGATCCATAGAGAATGGTATTAGCACAATACAAAAACTTGATGTAAATATTACAAACTCAGTCCTGGCCACGTTCCTGGATTCTTTTAGTGGCGTGATCACTTCAAGGCGTCACATTGGATCTGCGAAGGAAAAAACAGACTAAAAAGGCCTTTGTTTTCCCAAGCTCTTAGCTAACACATATAACTTCATCCGCTGTCTTCTGTTAAACACACAAAAAAAGACTTCAGTAACGTGGAAAAATGATGCATGTGAAAAATGTAAGAATCCAAGGAATGTAAAAGATAAAGAGAAGGACGCGCTTTTCCGGAATAGGAAGCTCTTTCAAATATCTTTTTCAACTCCGTCTCTCTGTAGATGTTGGTCACCCGTCTCGTCACAGAGTACTACAGGAATGACAATAATGTGGACCAACACAATATCTCTCTAATGTCTTCCCAGAGCTCTGCGGGGAGGACTGGGGCTGAAGGGAGAGTTAAGCACGGAGGGAAAAGTTACCCTATTTCCAATGAGTTCTTCCATTCATAAGCTCAGGGTGTTTATTATATCCTCATTCCACCCTTCCTCCAAGGCAGAAAGTGGCACAGATGACTCTCACCTCTCTTCCATTTTATCCTCACAACAACACTCCTGTGAGGTAGGCTAGGATGAGAGAGTGACTGGTTCACGGTTGTCCAGGTGTAGGTTTGCTAGGTCCCCCCTGGCCACCAAAGCTCCGAAACGAAACCAAAATAGCACAAAGTTGGGGAGAAGAGGCACAAATGATATTTTCCAAAATTAAAGGGAGGTAGACCTGGATGGCCCAGGCTAGACTGATCCTGTCAGATCTCAGAAGCTAAGCAGGGTCAGCCCTGGTTAGTACTTGGATGGGAGACCACCAAGGAAGCCCAGGGTTGCTACACAGAGGTAGGCAATGTCAACACTATCTCAGAATGTCTCTTGCCTTGAAAATCCTAGAGGGGCTGCTGTAAGTCACAGCCGACTCGATGGCAAAAAGAGAGAGAGGGAGACCAGAGAGAAGTAAAGGTGGTTAAACTCATTTTTTGGAGTGGTTACATTTGAGAAAAGGAGATATCATCTGTCTGCAGGTGGCAGAAACCTTGCTGATTGAGAAAGGGAGAGAGGTCTGTGATAAGATGAGCAAGATGAAATGCAGAATCACCCCCCCCGAAATTTGGCATTCTCAGGGGCATTTGTTTCTTTTGCAGCTACAAGGGAATAAATTCTGTCTATCCCGAGTTAGAGCCGGATACCCAGAAGGCCGTCTACAAATCCCGCCTGGATTTCCTGGAACGGCAGCTGGCAAAAGAAGGTGAGGGGCTTTTTGTGGTGGGTTATCCATTTATATAGAGGGAGAAGTGCTAACTGCATGGCTTTTCCACATTCTCAGTTTCCCTCGCTTATAAGTTCCCGTTTCCTCGGTGGGGCTGTTTTCCATTCCACATATGTTCTGCTCCCTCTAGTGGCTGATTTGATATTAAACCAGCTTATGTCCGGCATAAGAACCTGCAGGGAGATATGCCAGACATTACGCAATGTAATATCGAATTGACCACTAGAGGGAGCAGAACGTGTGGAGCAGACACTGCCTCCCCCTCCGAAGATACAGGATTGTACAAATGAGGAAAAGTTCAAAGACTGAGTGGCACTGCCCTGTTCCGTTCCATCATTGTTCCAAAATTCCAATGTCCTCCTCTTCCCACTTCACCCGAGCCACGGTTTCAATGGGAAACTAAATTAATGCTGGATTCAGATGGTTTATTGTAAATAAATGTTTGGGTAGGAAAAATCCTGCGGTAGGGAAGAGGGGGGAAAGAGAACTTGCAGTGGCAAAATCATGTTCAAAAGAGGGTTGGGGCACTCGAGAAGGCAGACTAACGGGGGCCCAGACGTCCCACGGGCTGCCTCAATGCTTCCATTCCCGTAATATTCTCTCGCAGGGGTTGCATGTACCTTCAGCACCTCGAACAGCGGAGAGTGGCTGCAGGAAAACTTTGGACTCTCCAGTACTTTCGCCACCTATGATGACTTCGTCCGCCTGAATCCCGCTTTCAACGGCGTAAGTGATCCAAATTTTAATGCAATCTTCAGATTGCGTCCGGATCACGGGAGGTGGTCGTTCCGCTCTATTCTGCTATGGTCAGGTCTCACCTGGAGTCCCGTGTCCAGTTTTGGGCAACACATTTTAGGAAGGATGTTGACAAGCTCGAGCGTATCCAGAGGAGGGTGAGAGGGTTGGAATTCAAGTCTTACGAGGAAAGGCTGAAAGAGTTGGGTATGTTTAGCCTGGGAAAGAGAAGGCTTAGAGGGGACAGGACTTGCAATCTTCAAGTATTCGAAGGGCTGTCATGTAGAAGATGGAGCAGATCTATTCTCTCTTGCTCCGGATTGCAAGACTAGATCTAGTGGGTGGAAATTGCAAGGGAGTCAATACTGGCTCAATATCAGGAGGAACTTCCTAACTGTCAGAATGGTTGAGCAGTGGAACCGACTGCCTCGGGAGGTGGTGGATGCTCCTTCGCTGGACGTTTTCAAGCAGAGACTGGACGACCATCTTTCGGCAATGTTGTAGGGCTCTCTTTCGGCTAAGCTCCTGCAGAGTGCTGGGGGTTGGACTAGATGACCTGCAAGGTCCCTTCCAACTCTAACGTTCTATGATTTTATCCTGTGTCAAAAGAACTGAAGTCAGGCTATTCTCCACATGTGGGGTGATCTCATGAATCAGTGCTGTAAAGACAAATTCACGCGGGATAGGCTTGTCTGTTTCTGTTTGCCACAATAGCAAAGCAGAACCTCCAGAGTCAGTGGCAATATATCTGAATACTGAGTTCAGCAAACAATGACTCATATGGGTGGGTTTCTTGGCCTAGGATGCTAGGTTTGAATGGCTTCTTGGTCTCCCTTACGTAAAAACGTGAAACTATTTGTTCTCTCTTTCCCCAGTTTGAAGTGCTGGATTTGCTGACAGCTACACAGATGGCATCTCTAGTGGTCAACGTTGGCATCCTAACGGACAGCGCTAGACTCGGTGCCGAGATGGAGGCAGGAAAAGTCATGGAGGCCCTGCGAGGCCGGAACATATCCGAACTCCGAGCTTTCCTTTTTGAGGTCAATGTGCTCAGTGAACAGGTGAGCAGGTTGGATTTGGAAACCACAAAACTCGGTGCAGCTCACACACTGTTTCAGAGGATGTCGCCGTAATTTATTGCTCCCGCTTCCTTCAAACAACTGAGGGCGTTCAAATTTCTTAGGGGTGTGTGTGTCACTGGCTAATCAAATTAAAGCAATACCCGGCTCCTTCCCCACACCTGTTGCTGCTTGGGAGCCCTGGGGTGGATGGGAAGTTGTGGGGCCTGGCCAGCAAGTCAGGGGGGCCTCGCCCCGAGTTGCCCCACATAGCTACAGGCCTGCTCAAAGACGCTTAGCAAGGTTCAAGGCTGAGTACGGATTTGAACTTGGGTCTTCCTAAGACTCCGGGTATGTACCACATCGACTCTCTCAAAGTACACATGTCTGGGACAGTATATGATTTGGTGTGTGTGTGTATTTTTGCATTTTTGTTTGTGCCTTGCCTGGAAGTCCTGGCGACCTCTGGTGACTCCTGCTCGGGCATGGAGGGCGTTCAGAGCAGTGGCTTGATCGCCTGCCTCTGCCTCCCAGCCCTGGTATTCTTTGGAGGTCTCCCACCCAAGTACTTGCCGGGGTCGGCCTCGCTTAGCTTCTGAGGTCTGACGAAATCGGGCTCACCTGGGCTATCCAGGTCAGGGTGACAATGAACTATTTGATGCTTTAACTTAAAACAAAAAAGTATCTTCAAAATGTTGCTATTTGATATTTAATGAAGGCTTTTCTAGTTTGGTGTAGTGGTTAAGTGCGCGGACTCTAATCTGGGAGAACCGGGTTTGATTCCCCCACTCCTCCACTTGCACCTGCTGATGTGACCTTGGGTCAGTCACAAGCTCTGGCACAGCTGTTCTTGAAAAAGAGCTGTTTCTGTCAGAAGATCTCTCAGCCCTGCCTCCCTCACAGGGTGTCTGTTGTGGGGAGGGGAAGGGAAAGGAGTTTGTGAGCCGCTCTGAGACTCCGAGTGAAGGGCGGGGTATAAATCCAATCTCTTCCTCTTCCTCCTCCTCTTCTAAAAATAATACTAGTAAAAACAGTCTTTTAAACCTGGGATGAGTTTCCATTGTGCCTGGCTCACGCAAGATGGTTCTTTGTCCACAGAGGAAAATCGTGGTGATATCCAACGTGAAAGTTCGCGACGTCATGCTACGGGGAATTATGCAAACCCTGAAGCTCCATTTTGCCTCCATGGTAACGGGTGGTTTTGAATCCTGGTTTGGTGGGATCCTGACTCTATTCCTGCCCTCGGTGACAATGGAACAGCTCCAGGCTCTTCCTTCTCCGTCCAACTGCACACAGTTACAAACCGTGTAAGTAAAACCTTCCAACCAAACTGTCAAAGACAGTGGCGGCGGGAGGGGGAAGTTAGATTTTAAAGACTATACCTGTGGGTTTTTCTGCATCCTCGTTTTACTCACTGTTAAGTTCCTGTTTCTTTCCCCCCCTGTTCTGCATGTCTTTTGCTCCCTCTAGTGGTCGATTTGATATCAAACAGCTTTATTTCCAGTTTATATCTCCCTGCAGATTTAAACAGCAGGGAGATAAACTGGAAATAGCACCGTTTGGTATCGAATCGACCACTAGAGGGAGCTTAACAGATGCTGAACAGGGGAAAAACCCCAAAGAAACAGGAACTCAACGGCGACTAAAATGAGAACAGGGGAAAAGCCCAGTATCAGTGATGAATGTTGGCAAGAAGTTTTGGAAAGACTGTCACTCCCTATTTTTGATACTTTACAGTGTCAAAGGACTGGATTATGCCTTTGACCCCATGTCGACAGAAACAAGGACCGAAGTGACCCGGTGGATTGTCCAGGACTTTGAAAAACAAGGTGATTGTTTTGCTTCCTGCTACTGTTCAGCCCAGGAGCTGCGGTGGCTCAAATGGTTAAGACGCTGAACTGCAGGCTGTGGAAGGTCGGTAGTTCAGCAGTTCGAGACCCGGGTACCACATAACGGAGTGAGCTCCCGTCTGTAGTTCCAGCTCCTGCCAACCTAGCAGTTCGAAAGCAAGAAATTGCAAGTAGATAAATAGGAACCACTCCAGTGGGAAGGTAACAACGTTCTATGCACCTTGGTGTTTAGTCATGCCGGCCACATGACCATGGAAATGTCTTCGGACAGCGCTGGCTCTTTGGCTTTGAAAAGTCGGATTTGACTGGTTTTCGAGCAAGGGAACCTTTACCTTTTACTGTTTAGCCCTGTCCCACTGCAAAAGTTACCCACGTGGCTCTCTGCGGTGGCAGTCCAAGCATCTGGTCCAAGAGACGTCCCCAAGGGTCCTTTGTGGTGCATTGGAAATATTTTGACACCTGTCCGTATTTGAATTGCAGGGTGCCAGACAACAGGGGACTGGATATCCCTCGGCTTCTTGAGATTCAAGTCGTTTGTCAATCTCACTGACTTTATGGCAATGGATCAAAACTTCAGTGGGGTAAGATGAGCCATGGTCCTCTTGCTGTCTGAAAACAGGTTGAAAATAACTCCCAACTTGGATTAGGGAGAGGCTGTGTGGCCCCGGGGGAGAATTGAGGCTGCATGACCTGGGGAGAATTTTTTTTTAAAAAAAAAACCCACGTACTAAACATAATACGATCAGTACATCGACAATCTTTAACAATAACAATGTAGTGAAACTAGTAACAACAACGACCTTTTATTGGCATACAATATTAAAAACAATTCCCAATAAATTGATACACTCCAAAGTGAAACTAGTAAACACCCAACCATCAAATAAGAATATCTCGGATAGTATAAAGCTGTCGCTTAAAGGGAGGCAACACGATGTGAAGAAGAAATTTTAAAAAATGCTCAGACTAACAGGGAAATATGCCACTTGCAATCTAAGGTTAGAAATGAAGCCAGGTAATATAGCGGGAGTTAGAAGGAAGAAGGTCATATATTGTAGCAGCAGAAACCAGGTGTGTACAAACTTGGAGTGAGAATGGATCGAGCCCGATGGACCACGATTGAAAGTGTCAGCAATCTTCCCCATAATAAATTGGTCCCATATTTTAACTCACCTGGCTGATCTAGTCGGGGGATTAGGAGATTTCTGGGATGCAGGTATTGTTAGCCTGGCCATCACCAGCAGGATAGAGGCAAGCATCATGAGTCTAACTTCATGAAAGAGTGAATCCATCAAGTTCAGCAAAAGAGTAGCAGGATGACCCGGGGAGAATTGAGGCCGCATGACCACCTACCTCACAGGGTGTCTGTTGCGGGGAGGGAAAGGGAACGGTGATCGTAAGCCACTCTGAGACTCCTTTGGGTAGTGAAGGGCGGGGTATAAATCCAATCTCTTCTTCTCTCTTCTACACGGGGAGAATTTTTTCCCCCTGCATGACCCGGGGAGAACTGAGGCTGCACAAGCATGTCATTTGGGTTTTATGGGTCGCCCAACATGCACAATCTTCATCACAGGGATCTGAACCCAGAACTCCCCATTCCTAGCAAAAATCTTTCATCCGCAGAAGATGAGAAGGTAACACCGCTGGATGGTCAGCGACTGTCGGCTCCGTTTTGACATGCCTTTCTGTTCTAGATGGCCCACCTGAAGGACCTTTCGGCGGTCCAGCTTGCTCAGCTGACCCTAACCGGAGAGGTCTGCAGCTCCGCAGCCAACGCAGAACTCATTTTCAACAGACTGGCTGAGCTGTCCACCCAGGAAGATCTGGAAGCCTACTGGGACGAGTTCAACCGCATCTATGAAAAGGTAATTTGCCCTCCTCTGGGGGCACAGCTTCCAAAGAGGGTGTGCTTCAAGAAGGGTTGCCACCTCTGAGCTGGGAGATACCTGGAGATCTGGCAGTAGAGTTCGGGGAGGGAATTCAGTGGGGTATTACGCTATATGGTCCACCCTCCAAAGTAGCAGGTTTTCTCCAGGAGAACTGATCTCTGTAGTCTGAAGATCAGCTGTAAGTTGACATCCCTAACTCCGAGGGAAGTGATTCTCTTTTTTAAAAAAAAATTCCCAGGAGAATCAGAAAATGTTTTAAATCCAGGGCCGCCATGTTTACTTCTTGGGTCACGTGGACAGCCCACCCCCTTTGTGTCGCATTAGGAACTATTATTATTGACTGGAAGATGCTTAGAAGAACCTTGTGTGTGACTTCGCTCTTTTCTTGGATTGTGCGGGGGGGGGGGCACAGGGTATTGGCTCAACCGACCGCAAGTCGGGGCACGGAAGGATGAGGTCATTGGATAACGGCATCGTGGTCCCCCCCTACGACCCCAGTGTGCTCATGTCAGCAGTGTAAACGTTCACACAGATGTTGCAAAGAACCTGGTTGCAAACTCGTTTGGCAGTCATGGGCATCTCCTAAGGGGAAAACCCCTCCAAAGGAAGTTTAGAGAACTAGTAAAGGGCCAAAAGTTAAAAACGTCAATGGGTATAGACAAAAGTACACGTGTCTATTTCAAAAACATATTAGAAGCCTTGTAGGGTCCCAAATAAAGCTTCATAAAATAATCAAAGTGACAAATGCACAATAAAAGAACAATATATCTGACCTGACGTGGGTACACAAATGTGTCTGGCCTCATGTCAGAAGCAATCACATGTACTGGAGGTAGTAATATTGCCAATATGTACCTAGGAAGAAAAATAACAGTAAAATCCACACTGTAACAACTAGTAAAGTGTAATCAATTAAAAAACATGAGAAATTAAATACGAATAAATACCTTCCAGTTTAGGTCTTAAGAGTGCAAGTAAAATCACCTTATCAATACGTATTGGCAGGGCTTTTTTTTGTAGAAAAAGCCTAGCAGGAACTCCTTAGCCTAATAGGCCACACCCATCAGCAGAAACTCATTAGCATATTAGGCCACACCCCCGTGTTACCAGAAGAGTGGTCATCCAGCCACACCCACCTTTTGCTTCTTATTCTGTTTACCTTGTTTGTTGTCAAAACCCAGGGCTTTTTTTGTAGTAGAAACTCCTTTGCACGTTAGGCCATACACCACTCATGTAGCCAATCCTAATGAGTTTCTGCTATTGGGTGTGGCCTGTTATGCTAACAAGTTCCTGCTGGGCGTGGCCAACTTGGGAGCCAGCTGGAACTCCATTCCTGTGCGTTCCTGCCCCAAAATAGCCCTGCGTATCGGTACAAACAGATATATATCATGAACTTATATAATGTGCTAGAGAATGATGCATTATTAGTGTAGCGTTTTTTCCCTCTCCATGACCTCTGACACTACACTGGTATTGCATTGTTCTCTGTCACATTATATAAGTTCATGATATCCGTCTGCCCTGATAAGGCAATTTTTAATATTACGAGGCAGGATCTCTTGGGAGATGGAATCCATGGCTGTTTAAAACAGTTGAACCTGGTTTAAAGTTGCCATGTAGATGTCTTTAGTGAATGGCCATACGGGAGGGGAAAATCGGCTGGTTTCATGTGCACACCTGATTGGCACCTTCCCTCCCTCCTCTTTAGTACACACAAAGCTGTCTTATACTGAATTGGATCCCCCCCCCGGTCCATCACAGTCAGTATTGCCTACTCTGACCAGCAGCGGCTCTCCAGGGTCCCAGACAGAGAAGTCCCCCACATCACCTCCTGCCAGGTCCTTTTCACTGGAGACGCCAGGGTTTGAACTTGGGGCCTTCTGCATGCCAAGCACATGTTCTACCACTGAGCCACGGGCCCTCCCCTAAGCCTAATAATAACTTTTGTCAGGCTAACCGAAGAGACGCAGAGTCTCAGAAAGGGAGATTCAGAAGGCGGAGGTCTCTGGCTCAGGTAAGGTCTTTCGCATCATGGAGAAAACCTCACCATAACCTCCCTATGTGTCACTGCCGTGATCCGGATGAGGGCCCTTCCTGACTGCAATTTAGAGTTTGGGGGGGAAGCAAAGGATCCCTCTGCGATTTATCCCATCACCGTGGGCTTTTCGGCATTCTCATTTTGCATGCTGTTCAGTTCCTGTTTCTTCGCCCCCTCCGTTCCACATCGGCATGTGTTTTGCTCCCTCTAGTGGTCGATTCGATATCAAACAGGTTTGTTTCCAGCGTCTCTCCCCGCACTTAAATCTATGTGGAGATAAGTTGGAAATAAAGCTGTCTGGTATCAAACTGACCAGTAGAGGGAGCAGAACACATGTGGAAGAGGGGAGGAAAAACAACCAAAGAAACAGGAACTTAAGAGCCAGTAAGAGGAGAATGCGGGAAAGCCCCTTGTCTGGTTCTGAACCCTTGAGATTCCGTCTTGATGCACGCTGCACTGCAGAAGTCTACTCTGCAGGGGTGAACTGGTTCGACTGTCATGGCTTCCTGCTCAAAAGAGCCCCATGAATGACCACTTTGGAATAGGGATATCAGGTTCTGGTGGGAAACTCTGTGGCCTTCCTGAAATCTTCCCCAATACTGGGGAGGGGGAATAGGCTACCCTTCTGATATGTCCATGAGAGCAAACACAACAGCGTGTGTGGGGGGGAGATCCATGTATTGTGTGGTGAAATGTCCCACCCTCTTGCTCTGATCAGAAGTACCCGTTTTCCCTCACCCTTATGCAAACAATCCTGATTAACACAGAAAGGGCAGACAAATATTTGTATATCCACCCCCCCTTCCCAAATTCCACTTAATGATGCCTTAACGAGAGCCAGTTTGGTGCAGTGTTTGGGAGCACAGACTCTAATCTGGGAGGACCAGGTTTGATTCCACACTCCTCCACATGCAGCCAGCTGGGTGACCGTGGGTCAGTCACAAGTTCTCTCCGAGCTTTGGCTCCCCCTCCCCTTTGGTGAGGGGAGCTCATACCTGGGGAAGTCTTGCCGTTCTCTAAGGTGCCGTTTGAAGCCAGCTTGGTGTAGTGGTGAAGAGCGGCGGGCTGTGATCTGGAGAACCGTGTTTGATTCCCCGCTCCTCCTCCATATGAAGCCAGCTGGGTAACTCCCAGCCAGTAATAATTCTTCTCTCAGAACGCTCTCAACTCCACCAACCTCACAAGGCGCCTGTTGTAGAGAGAAGAAGGGAACGTGATTATAAGCTGCCATGAGGTAGAGGATTTTTTATTTTTCACCGTGAAGTCACAGACAACTGTAAGGTTTTCAAGAGTCCCTTCCCCGAGATTTAACCACTTCCCCCAGAGACTCTGAAAAAGGAGATCAAACCTTTGGGAGTTCAGGGTTCAAACCCTGCCAACTCTGAATAGGCCGAGCGATCAGAAACAGGATATTGGCTTTGGCCATCAGCGGATCAAGAACCCCAAATGAAACATAACAGACATCACGATGGATAAGCTCTCGTGTACACACCCACTTCTTCAGGTACAGCAAAATGGAAGTTGCCAGTCCATACGTACAGGTGGAGGGTGAGCAGCAAATTAGCATAGGACATAATAAAGATGTTTAACGGGGCCTGTAAAAAGGAGCTCTTCCGCTAGGCTTTCGACTATGAGTCGCCACGGCCACCAATGGAGCGGCCTTGTGACCATCACACTCCGGTGCCGTGGCGGATCGGTACCGTGGTACAGGGACGAGGCAACATTTATTGGTCCCCATCTTGGTTAATGTGAGAGTAACGACATCGAGCACTGTATGTAATTTTGGGGTAATTTATTCTGTTTTTATCTGGTTTTATGCATTGGCGCTCGGTGCCCCTGTTTGTTAGCCGCCCTGAGCCTGCTTGCAGGGAGGGCGGGGTAGAAATCTAAATAAATAATAAGATGCAAGGACCCAACAGGAATAACAAAGCTGTGGTCACCTTTTAACGTAACAACAGGGTCTCAGTGAATTACACTCAACATTCCACAATTAAGAAGGGTACATTTACACATCAGTCTCCAATTTTGATATTTCTATTTACTGTCATCCCCCACAATTAAATCCAAACAAATGGTGACCATATAAACTAAGCTCATTATTCCTGTTTGGTCCTTGCATCTGTTAAACATCTTCATTGTGCTGTATGCTGATTTGCACATCAACCTACCATTTTGATATAGTTATTTCCTTCACTATGTCTTCCCTCCCAGAATTAAACAATGACCATGTAAACTAAGTTCGTTATTCCTGTTTGGTCCTTGCGTCTGTTAAACATCTTCATTATGTTGTACGCTAATTCGCTGTTCACCCTCTGCCTATATGTATGGACGTCCACTTCATTGTATCTGAGGAAGTGCGTGTGAGCACATGAAAGTTTATACCTTCAATAAAACTTAGTTGGTCTTAACGGTGCCCCTAGACTCTAATTTTGTTCTGTTGCTTCGGACCGACACGGCCACCCATTTGAATCTACAGATGTAACAATGAGCTCTTCCTCCTCGTTGTTCACAACTTGAATGGTCTCTCGTTCCTGTTTTAGCCCGGTTCTGTCAGTCTGTTTAATATCTCCACGGAAGTGAAACGGGTCCTGCTCTCCCGGACTCTCCAATGGCTGCGCCTGGAGCTTCCGACATTCAGCGACGCCGACTATCAGCTCTGGTTTGAGAAACGGCTCCCCGTCGTCCTGCCCAGCCTGACAGCCGCTGTTCTTCAGCCGGTCCCCCGCAATCTGTCTTGCGGGGCTTACAAGTCTGTGTGAGTCTTCGTTCCCTTTGGCTTTTGGGGAGAAAGATCAGTACAGCTTGAAAAGGGAAACCCCTACAAAAACCACAAACGTGGTTCCGGGAGGGTGGGTAGCTATGCCTCTTGCAGTCGAGATAGACAGGAATCTTGTGGGACCTTGAAGACTTAACCTGGTTTTGTTCTCCTGGTTTTTACAAACATGCTTGATCCCTGTTCCTGGGAATATTGAAAACTGTAGTTGCTATTGGAAAGTCTACCAGAGATTTCTCAACATCCCGGAGAGCCAATTGGTGTAGTGGTTAAGAGCGCGGACTCTAATCTGGGAGAACCAGGTTTGATTCCCCACTCCTCCACATGCAGCTGCTGGTGTGACCTTGGGTCAGCCACAAGTTCTCCCAGAGCTGTTCTCTCAGGACCAGTTCTCGAAAGAGCTCTCTCCACCCCACCTACCTCACAGGGGGTGTCTGTTGCGGGGAGGGAAAGGGAAAGGAGATTATAAGCCACTCTGAGACTCCTTCGGGTAGTGAAGGGCAAGATATAAATCCAATCTCTTCTTCTACTACTTAAACTACAGTTCCCAGAATGCTTTGGGGGACAGGTAAAACTAGGGAAAGGGTTTTGGCTCAGTGGTAGAGCATCTGCTTGGCATGTGGACGGTCCGAGGCTCAACCCCTGGTTCAACCCCTGGCATCTCGGGTTGAAAGGACCAGGCAGGAGGTGATGTGAAAGACCTCAGCCTGAGACTTCTGAGTAGGCAATGCTGGTTTTGCGGAGGGCCGTGACTTTGTGGTAGAGCATCTGCTTGGCATGCAGAAGGTCCCAGGTTCAGTCCCCAGCATCCTCAGTCTGAAAGTAAGTGATGGGGACCCTGAGACCCTGGAGAGCTGCTTCCTGCCTGCATAGATGGCACTGACCTTGATGTCGGGTCGGGTTCGGCATACGGCAGCTTCTCGTGTGTGTTCATAGTTGACACAAGTTTGTGTGGTTCAGATGACCCTATGCTCTCTTTATGTTGCAGGATCGCTGGGATCAACGAGGGCTTCTCGGAAGTCTCCGAGGAAGGGAAGAGAGACGTCGTGAGCTACATGGCATCCTTTCTCAATCAGAAATCCAAAACCACTGGTAATCTTACCTGTGGTGTAGACCCCTTTCGGGGAAAGTGTTAAAACAGCTAACGAAAGGCGATGGCTTGATTTGGGGTCCACCGGCTTTAATTTGAGCCTGCCTCTTGGTTCAGCTCTCCAACTGGGCTTGCCAGCCTCCAGGCGGGGCCTGGAGACCTCTCTCTTCGACACCTGATCTCCAGACAGCAGGTTTCAGTTCCTCTGGAGGAAATGGCTGCGTTGGAGGGTGGACTCTGTGGCCTTGTACCCTAATGGGGTCCATTCCTTCCCCAAACCCCGCCCACCTCGGGCTCCACCCCCAAAATCTTGAGATATTTCCGAACCCGGAGCCGGCAACACTATCTAGAACTTATTTTCCACGCCAGTCTAGACAGAAAAGACGGGCGTTTGGGAGGAAAGTCTTCAGAGTCAGAGACCGTGATGTCAAAACGGCACGAAAGAATTCGACAGAATTTTTCTTTCTGTATCATTTTTCTAATAATTAAAAAAATAGTCCTAATTTCAAGCCCTTGGCATTGACTCCGGTTCTGCTGTCTAAGTTGAGCTCCAGAGGGTGAGAGGAGGTGGGATTGTCCGTTCCAGGTTGGGTTCAAGTCCAACAGCATCTTAGAGACCAGCAAGAATTGGGATTTCCAGGCTGAGGAATTCCTGGAGCTTTGGGGGTGGAGCCTGGGGAGGCTGGGGTTTAGGAAGGGGGCGTGTCCTCTGCCAGAGACTCCACCCTCTCAAGCAGCCATTTTCTACAGGGTAACTGACTCTGCTGCCATCTGGAGATCAGTTGTTATTCTGGGAGATCTCCATGCCCCACTCCGAGACTAGGTAGAGGATGGTGTCCAGTTGGGCCAACGTGCCATGTTTTTCCTTTGTGTCACCTCCTCACAGGTCCAGTCTGCTCAGCCCAAGTCACAACCAGAAACTGGGTCCTCCAGTTCCTCAGGAAGTTCTCCACAGTGGTGTCATACACTCAGCTGGTCTCCTTCTACCGTCAACCTTTCGATGCCGTAAGTTGTTCCCAAGGCCTGAGGCTGGCCCAATTTAAGAACAGAAGAGAAGCCAGTGTTGGATCAGGCCAATGGCCCCTCCAGTCCAACACTCTTTGTCATACAGTGGCCAAGACCTAGGGGCCATCAGGAGGTTCAGCAGGCCATGATGTCAGAGAGTCTACCCTCCAAAGCACCCATTTTCTCCAGGGGAGCTGATCTCAATCATCTGGAGATCAGTTGTAATAGTAGGAAATCTCCAGGTGCCACCTGGAGGTTGGCAACCATAGCTGAGGATAAAATTGAGGGGTGTGTGCCCTGAGCTGCTTGAAGGAAGGGTCAGACCAGGGGTCATTTGGGGCCGGAGCGCGCCGGAGCACTGCTCTGGCAGCCCAGGAACAGGCACAAATGGTGGTGGTGGCGGCGGCAAGCCCTGCCCCCAGCTCCCTGCCCCCGGCCCCAAGCTCCTTCTCTCTAAAGTTGTGCTACAGCAGCGGTGCGATCTTTCAATTGCATTGTATGGCCACATAGAATATAATGGAGATGCAGTGTGACTCTAGAGAGAAAGAGTTTAAACTTTAAACCCTTTCTCTCTTTGCTCCTCTCCCCAGCCTGCCTTGGCAGACCAGCTGGGGAAGGGAAGGGGAGGCTTTTGAAGATGCCCCCCCTTTTGCCTCCCCTTCTGACATCACTTCCAGTGATGTCAGGGCCTGGGGGCGTGGCATATGCTAATGAGCTATTATGCTAATAGTGTATGCTAATGAGCTCCTGCAGCGTTTTTTCTACGAAATGGCCCCTTGGTCAGATAAAATTGACACTTCTGTAACGATTCGGACGTGATGGGACTTTTCGTCCTATCTTTGATATTTATGACTCTATGACTCTTTGTAATTGAACCAAAGTTCACATTTTTGTTTCCCAGTATTCAGTTCTGGATCTCTTAACGCCGAGCCAGATGGGAGACATGATTGTCCTGTCCCAAACGCTGACCAGCCTGCCGCTAGCAACCCAGCTGGTCGCCTTCTTCCAGGAAAGCCCCCTCGACCATGTCCAGATGGTCCTCAGAGAACTAACCAAAGCTGCAATTCAGGTGAAATTTTTAAAAGCTTGGTGGTGGTGGTGGGAAGTGGTATCAAATCAGAGCCAACTTATGGAGACTTCGATGGGGTTTCCAAGGCGAGAGACGTTCAGAGGTGGTTGGCCGTTGCCTGCCTCTGTGCAGCGATGCTGGACTTCCTTGGTGGCCTCCCATCCAAATACTAACCAGGGCCGACCCTGCTTAGCTTCCGAGGTCTGACAAGATCAGGCTAGCTGTGGCCAGCCAGGTCAGGGTTAATAGCTGTGTGCCAACGAGCAGAGGTGGTTTGCCATTACCTGTCTCTGCACAGCAAGCCTGGGTTTCCTTGATGGCCTCCTACGATCCAAGTCCTCACCAAGGTCTACCTTTGCGTAGCTTCTGGAATCTGGTGAGCTTGGACTAGCCTAGCCCAGGCGGTTTCAGTCTTGCGGTTCCTTTAATATTTGTGGCACGTGACGTTGTTTCCATAATGGTGAGTTTTGTGGGGAAGTAAGAAAACACCAGGAGTGCAAAACACATAAATGTTGAAGGCTGTTCCTTTCTCCTCTTCTTCCTAATGTAAAATTGGTGTTGATAGATGCAGAGTAGTAGTGTTATAGAGAGAGAGAGCCTGTTTGTTGTGGTGGTTAAGAGCATGGACTCTAATCTGGGAGAACCAGGTTTGATTCCCCACTCCTCTACATGCAGCTGCTGGTGTGACCGTGGGTCAGTCTCAAGTTCTTTCAGAGCTGTTCTCTCAATGGCAGTTCTCTGAGAGAGCTCTCTCAGCCCCACTTACCATCACAGAGTGCCTGTTGTGGGGAGGGGAAGGGAAAGGAGATTGTAAGCTGCTCTGAGACTCCTTCGAGCAGTGAAGGGCGGAGTGTAAACCCAATGTCCTCCTCCTCCTCTTCCTCCTCCTCCTCCTTCTTTTTATTGGATAACAAGATTTTACAGTTTGGGTCAATGGATTAGTCAAATATTGGGGTTTTCCCTCACACTGGGGAAATTCTTTACAATGTGAAGTCAAGACTATCACTGCTATTGTACTGTCTTCTGAGCTAGTCCTTGGCTGTACTAAATAATTTAGAAAATAAGAATTCAAACTAGAAATGCTGGGGACAGCTGAAACGTGTTTCCCAAGAATCTGACGCAGTGATGAAAGGACTCATCCATTTTTCATTTCGTCTGATGCTCATTTATATTTTCGTCAATGGTTTCAAGTCCCCGCTTTTCAACCTCAGTTTTGCAGATTTTTTCCTTACTGTATGTATGCATGTTATATGGTTTTATGTGCAAAGAAAATGAAATATGTAGGTATGACGTGTCTTGCATGTATAAGATATGTTTTAATTGGGTTCATTGGCAAGCATATTTTGTTGAAAAATGCATACAATTTTACACTTAAAAACCTGCACGAGGACACTGAAAATAGGCAGAAAATGGTTCGACTCTCATGAGAGACACAGAAATCAGACTGAAGAGTTATGGGAGTCAGGATAAAGCTGCCACGTCTCCAGTTTCCAGTGATTTCTAGAGCTACCCTTTGTCACTTCCTGGGTAGCTCTAGGAACCACCAGGAAGTCTATGGTGAGAGCTTCTGGGTAGCTCTAGGAATCACCAGGAACTCTATGGCAAGAACTTCCTTCAAGTAAATGGGACCTTATTTTTTCCTTTTAATTTCTTCCCACAACCCTCTCAACTGATTGCGTAGGCACTGCCATGCAACCCTCTAGCAGGGGTGAGAAATTCGGTTTCAACCCGAGGCTGTGCTTGTTCTTCTAACATACTCACCGGATGATCTCTCCGCTCCTCCTGCAGCACAAGGTGGCGGTGCCCCCAAACTCTGAAGTTGCCCAGCTGCTCTTGACCAACTATCTGTCGCTTGCGTCTTCTCATATGGAGTCCTACACTGCGGCTGAATGGAACGCCACCTTCCGCGGAGAGCTGCGCTTCCTCTCTCCTGTCATCAATGCGACGACTCTCGCTTACATCGTCCCCCGAGACTCTGAATCCATAACTACCATGTAAGTCCTTCAGAGGTTGCCGAGATATACGAGTCCACGGATCAGGACCCTGTAGAGAGCCACAGCAAATGAGAGCACCCCTGGTTGAAAGGGACTGGTGTGCAAAAATATACACTTCAGGCAAACTGGGCAAGACTCAGAAAGTTTATGAATAGCATCTTCTCTTCCTCCTCCTCCTCCTCCTTTAATTAAAAGTAGCCGTTGGACTGAGAGGGGTGCTACCAAATTTTATAGACCTGGTGTTTCAACTTCGGAAAATCCTGGTTTCGTTTTTGCTTTGCCCTTGTGCGAGTCGCTGGCAGTCTCGAAGCAGCGGCTGGACAAACCCTCATCCGGGATGCGCTAGGCCAATCCTGCATTGAGCAGGGGGTTGGACTAGATGGCCTTGATGGGACCCCTTCCAACTCTGTGATTCTAGGATTCTGAGTCAAACCTACAGGTCTTTGGTTGCATGTCTTCTTCCATGTCTCCTTGCCACAAATTTTGTATTTCTTTTGTTCCCATTCTGTATACGCCATGTAAAAACAGAGCTCCGGCAGCATATGACATACAAAAGATGTTTAAAAATGGGGAAAACTTTTAAAACCGACAATGATAACAGACAAAACAAAAAAGTGGAAAGGAGTGACCCCCCACACACACTAGAATCCAGGCAGTTCACGCTTGAATCTTCTACCGTGTCATCAAGCACCGCCCTATCTAGAGCACATTGTAGTAGTCTAGCTTAGAGGATGCATGTTTGTTAGTTACCAGGCCGCAGGCTGGGAGATATCTGAGGGAGGAGACGGATCCTAGCCAATGATAAGATCGAGTGAGGTAGGACTGGCCTACCACTGGGAGCAGCGACGTTCTTTGGGCCACCAATGAAATAACGTGAGAAGCGAGGGACTCTCCTAGAATCTCTCTTGACGTAGCGCGTGCCAGAATGTTGTGACTGCGTGTTGTCTCATTGCCTTTCTGGTTTCTGTTCCGACAGAGTTGCCGGACTTAGCGAAGCACGTGGGCAAATGGCAGAGTCCTCTAGGAGAGCTGTTGTGCGCTGGATTGTACGGAACGCCGAGGGCCTGAAAGGTAACCAGCGTTCCCTCTAAGCTGAGTTAGGGTGAGCCAGCTCAGTTTTTTTAGCCTCCAGCTCACACATTTTTGTCTCGGCTCGGGAAGGAGGGCTCCAGAGCAAACTAATTTATGCAGCAGCCCAAGTCGCTCGCTCACAACTTTAACACCAGGAGCTCACAAAAGTAGAATTTTTTGCTCACAGGACTCCATGGCTTACAGGGAGCGTTGAAGGTCACCCACCTCATTGGCTGAATCCTCAAGGCGGTGCAAGACCAGTCTCACAGGTCCAAGACGGAATATCCTAAATCTTACCTGAACAGATCAAGATGGGTAGCCGTGCTAGTCTTGTCTGTAGCAGTAGAAAAGAGTAAAGACTCCAGAGACACCTTAAAGACTAACAAAATGTGTGGTAGGGTATGAGCTTTTGTGTTAAGTGACTCAAAAGCTCATACCTTACCACAGATTTTGATAGTCTTTAAGGTGCTACTGGACTCTTACTATTTTTGACTTCCCTGACACAGTGGCCAACCAGTTCCTCTTGAGGGCCAACAACAGGGCAGAGAGGCTGAGGCCTTCTCCTGATAAGAACACCAGAAGAGCCCTGCTGGGTCAGACCAGAGAGGGTCCATCTAGCCCAGCATCCAATCTCACACAGAGGCCAACCAGTTCTTCTGGAGGCTCAACAACATGGCATAGAGACTGTGGCCTTCCCCTGATAAGAACATCAGAAGAGGCCTGCTGGGTCAGACCAGTGAAGGCCCATCCGGTCCAGGATCCTGTCTCACACAACAACCAACCAGTTCCTCTGGAGGGCCAACAACAAGGCACAGAGGCCGAGGCCTTCATAAGAACATCTGAAGAGCCCTGCTGGATCAGACCAGTGGTCCGTCTAGTCCAGCATCCTGTCTCACAGAATGGCCAACCAGTTCCTCTGGAGGACCAAAAGCAGGGCAGAGAGACCGAGGCCTTCCCCTGAGGTTGCCTCCTGGCTCTGGGATTCAGAGGTTTAGTGCCTCTGAATGCAGAGGTTCCCCACAGTCACCATGGCTAGTAGCCACTGATAGACCTCTCCTCCTGGAATCTATCTGTGCCTACCAGTCCCCTGAAAGTCTCCAAGGCCGGAGATTTCGAGCAAAATTCTCAGCCCACAGAACTGTTCCCAGAACTCTCTGGGAGAAGATGTGACCGTTCCATCGAAATCCAACAACATTGTGTTGCAGACATGTCTTGAGGGAGGATGAAGGGAATGATCAGAACATTTCAGATATCCAGTTGGAGCTTTTGCTGTGTAGATTTGTTAAAAAATTGCTTCAACAGCAACAAGGATCTTTACTTTGGGACTGACGACATGTCGACTGTATGCAAGAGAATATTTTTAAATGTCATGTTCATTTTGGAAGGTACGCTGAAGAGTTACTATTAGAATTACACGGTATGACCTCACTGCCTGACACTTTGTGGCGGGCACCGCCTCCTCTGGTGGCCATTTTGTGCTGGCGGCCATTTTGTGCTGGCGGCCATGATTCTGTGTCAGAATTCCCACGATCCCCCCAGGCTCAAAAAGATTGGGCTAACTTTACAGTTACAGGTTGGGCTAACGGTAATCCTTCACGAGTCCTCTGTCCTTTTTCACACTCCAGGATACCAAACTGAGTCCGTCGATGAGTGGATTCAGGCTGTCTGGGGTTCCTTCTTCCTGGACGCCACCTTAGAAGAAGTGAAATCCACCAACGAGAACTTCAGTCCTGTAGGTCTGATTTCTTGATTGGGGGGTGGGGGGTGGGTTTGAACCTAGAAGTAGAG
The DNA here is from genome assembly GCA_029375565.1 of Gekko gecko. Classification (NCBI taxonomy): domain Eukaryota; kingdom Metazoa; phylum Chordata; class Lepidosauria; order Squamata; family Gekkonidae; genus Gekko; species Gekko gecko. Next base: position 210,609,892 of record JAPDNY010000004.1, read on the forward strand.
TAAACCTGACCATATTGTGGGCACGTCGCAAGAAGGTGAGCGTTGAAGGCAGCTGGCACGAAGAAATTGGGCACGACTGCTTAAGATAAAACCCGTGATTAAAAGACTGGGTAAAAGATGTGTTTTGGCCCAGCGTTGACAGAAAGTAGTAGAAGAAGAAGAGATTGGATTTATACCCTGCCCTTCACTCGGAGTCTCAGGGTGGCTTACAAACTCCTTTCCCTTCGCCTCTCTGCAACCGACACCCTATGAGATAGGTGGGGCTGAGAGAGCTCTGAGAGAAACTGCTCCTTCAAGGACAGCTCTGACAGAACTATGGCTTGCCCAAGGTCATCCAGCAGCTGCATGTGGAGGAGGAGTGGGGAATCAAACCCGGTTCTCCCAGATTAGAGTCCATGCACTTAACCACTGCACCAAACTGGCCCGTAGACACCAGGCAGGCCTCAAGGGGGGAAGGTGTTCCAGATGCGAGGGGCTACCACCAAAAATGCTGTTTCTTCACTGCTGGTGGATGTGCCCTGTTATGGTGCAATACTGGACCGCTGTTCTTAAACTGATATGTGATATTCCTGGGCACAGTATCCCTGTGAGGCCAGAACTTGTCTTGCTTAATTTATGGGAGTGGATAGAGGTTCCCGCTGTCGGGAAAGATCTCATTTCTTATATGTCGGTAGCAGCCAAGACTTTAGTGGCTAGGCATTCGGAAAACAGTATACAACCCTCGTCGAATATGTGGTTCAATAAATTTTGGGGATACCTGGCCGTGGGCAAAATATCAGATGTTATTTCCTTGATGGAGAATTCGGACTTTCGTTCAGATTATTTGGAACGTTCGTTCCCTTTTCTCGAATACACGGAAAGACATGGTAAGCTCAAAAAGGCACTTCCTGATAATTTGAAAGTAATAGCTATATACTGAAGAGCTGTTAGGTTTTGTTGCTCTTGTGTTTTTTGTGGTCATAATTATGTCGTTGTGGTGGTTTCCTTATAGTATGCGCTACTGTAAATTGTTATATTATACAAATCTAAGATTATGGGGGTGGGGGGTTAATGCCATCTCTAGTTGCCACCCGCTTCGCCTCTGAAGATGGCGGCCCCGAGAGCAGGGTGTGAAATTCGGCTCTTTAAAAACACGAAGAGGAGGTGATTGATGAGTGACCTTGTCTTCTAGATTTCCGTCTTGGGCTTCCTGAGCATTGGTCAGTTGGTGGAGTTCGTCAAGGCCTCGGACGTGATAGCCAACGTGACCGCCATGAAGATAGTTCTGTCGAGTCTGGAGACAGAGCGCTCTGAAATCCCGCTGTCTACAATGCAGGAATTGCTGACGCGCTTCAGTCAGGCGATTGAACAGGTGGCTTGTTGATCTACAATCCTGCATCTCCCCTACCCGGAACATAAAGGAATTTCTGTTGGGACTTTTATATATCCTGCAAAGCATCGATCCCTTTTCACCCTCTGGCAGAGCATTTCTTATGCCGGCTGTAAAGAGAGTCGATGGGAGCTAGATAGGGGGTTTTCCATTTTGCAATATTATGCCAAAGGAAGCCCCACAGAATTCTGTCAATTAATTTTTCTAATTTACTGTTTCCCAGTTCTTCACTGGCCTCCATGTTGCTCTGTTTTTCCCTCACAACAACCCTGCAAGGAAGGCCAGGTATGGAGTATATACTGGCCCAGGCTCACCTAGTGTGCCTCATGGCTCAGTGGTAGGGTTGCGAATCTGTCAAATTCCTGCAGATTTGTAGGTGGGGCCTGGGAAGGGCAAGGTTTGGGGAGAGGGACCTCAGTGGGGTACAATACCATAGAGTCCACCCTCCAAAGCAGCCAACCACTTGAGCTGACAGTTCTCAGCTGCTGCAAATTAATCACTTTGGCCCCGGTAGGTGGGGGTGATGACTTCTACAGTCAAGAAAGCTGACACTTAGGCAGAAAAAACTCTCTTAAAGGAGACCAGTTTCTTGTTCGAAGGGATCCTAGAGGTCATCTACTCCAACCCTGCTTGCTCAGTGTGGGAATTAGTCAACTACAGCACCCCACTCTGCTGAAAGGAGTGCACACCTTTTAAAAAAAATAGAAATGATTGAAAAAAAAGCATTTACAGGAGAAATTCTTGTGGTGCTGTGCCTTTAAGAAAGGGGGCAGAGCCCCCCAAAGCCGCACCATCGCTACAGGCCTGATCTGGAGACGAGTTGCAATTCCAGATTTCCAGGCCACACCTGGAAGCTGGCAACCCTCCTGAGTGGGTGTGTTTCGATCCAGGTCCTTCCGATTCTACCCCCCATGCTTTCATCACTGCGCGCCTCCCTAGCTCTCAGCGGGATCGACTCCAGGAAACTGGGCCTCCGATAGAACTCCGAGTCACGCTTTCCCTTCTAAACCACTTCTTCCTTCCCCAGAATGAAGTGGCCCTAAGAGCAGATGTGAGGCTGGAGATCCTGAGCACCGTGTTTACGAACCTGGCGCGCCATTTTGGAACCTTCAGTGATCTGGATTACAGCGCCTGGCTCTTGAACCTGAGACTCTTCTTGCCCGGCATTAATAAAGACCTCCTCCAACTGATCCCACTAGATCTCAACTTCCCCTCGTACACCGCCATGTGAGTGTGTCTGTTAATCTCTGTCTCCTCTGATCACCGGATTCAAGCTGCCACCGGCTGATCTCAGCACTGAGTATGCGTCCCCCAGAATCCTTCTTCGAGCCAGACACTCAGTTTTTTTAAAAAGGGAAAGAAATTGGGGGTGGGGGGAGTGATGTCCCCAAGTCTGTAGCTTGCGGCAGTCTTTAAATGACTGGCCGGGAGGTGCTGCAGACTGAAAGGGGTTTGGTGGTGCAGGTTGTAAGCAGTGCTCCCTCTACGCTGTGGATTCTTCTGAGCAAAAATTCCACTTTGCAAGCTACTGGCATTAAAGTTGTGAGTGAACGTTTTGGCTGCTGCATAAATTAGTTCGCTCTGGAGCCCTCCTTCCTGAGCTAAGACAAAAATGTGTGTGAGCCGGAGGCTAAAAAACTGTGAGCTAGCTCACACGAACTCAGCTTGGAGGGAACACTGGTTGTAAGCAAATTTCAAGATGCGTCAAAAGCTATTGGGACGGAAGAGCAAATACAGGCCCCTGAGAAGGCAGGGAGGTAACGTGAAGTACGCCAGCATCGAGTCCCAGGCAACTCGGGGTTGCCAACTCCGAGTTTGGAAATACCAAGAGATTTCAGGGAGCGGCCTGAGAGAGGATTTTCTGGGAGGAACTTGGCAGGGTGTGATAACATGCAGTCCGCTTTCTGAAGCAGCCATGTTCTTCAGAAGAAGGGGAATACATGTTCCAAACAAATAAATAACGAAGAGTGATGTATATAGTCTGAAGATGGGTTGTAATTCTGGGAGAGTGGTTAAAATGTGGAAATTGCTGCCAGAGGGTGTTGCGATGGCCATGGGAATAAACAGCTTGGAAAGAGGATTAGATAGACTCATGGGGAATAAGTCTATCAGTGACTGCTAGCCATGGTGGCTGAGGGGAACCTCCACATTCAGAGGCACTAAGCCTCTAAATCCCAGAGAACAAGGAGGCAACATCAAGGGAAGGCCTCAGCCTCTCTGCCCAGTTGTTGGCCCTCCAGAGGAACTGGTTGGCCCCTGTGTGAGACGGGATGCTGGACTAGATGGACCCTCACTGGTCTGACCCAGCAGGGCTCTTCTGGTGTCCTTATCAGGGGAAGGCCTCGGCCTTTCTGCCATGTTGCTGGCCCTCCAGAGGAACTGGCTAGCCCCTGTGTGTGGTGTCCTTATCAGGGGAAGGCCTCGGCCTTTCTGCCATGTTGCTGGCCCTCCAGAGGAACTGGCTAGCCCCTGTGTGAGACCAGATGCTGGACTAGAAGGACCACCAGTCTGATCCAGCAGGGCTCTTCTGATGTTCTTGCGAGATCTCCAGACCCCAACTAGAGTTGGCGACCCTAACACAAGACGATTCCATGTCTTTCCGCCTGGTGGGGTTTTCAGGGCGAGAGGTGAAGAACAGAAGTGGCTTGCCATCACTTGCCTTTGCGTAGCCCCACTCTTCCCTGGTGCTCTCCCATCCAAGTTCCAGCCCTGCTTAGTTTCTGAGCTCTGAAGCGATTGGGCGGGTCTGAGCTTTTAGTTTAGTTTAGTTTATCCAATTTCTATTCCGCCCTACCCTGCAAATGTGCTAATGGCAGCTTACAACATAGATAAAACAATAAACAATCATTCGACACTAAATAATAATTAGGGATGCTACAAGACAGAAAGAAGGGGAAATGCCCTTAAATGATAAATGGTGCCTCCAAAAAAGGACCATGGTGGTCCTTATATTAACAATGCTGAAGCCTCATTTTAGGTGAAACACAAAACTAGATAGAAGGCGGTTCTTTACCTATCATGTAAATCTAGAAAGGTTTTTGCTTTTGTGTTTATTTTGGAAACCGATTGGCTCAATTACCTACGGTCTTTGTCTGCTAGCTATTAGATTCTTGCAGCTGTTCCTCCTGCCACAAGCTGTTTTCCGTCGACTGCCCTCAGGCCCCCCCCCAAAAAAAAACTTCACAAATTCCATGTTGAGCCCCTTTCTGGTTTCTCTGTTTTGCTTGCAGCGTCAGAGGCCTGGACCGGGTCTACCCAGAATTATCCCAGGAGACTTCCCGCGAGATCTACACGTTTATGAAGGAAATCCTGAAATTCCAAGTCAATACCTCAGGTGCTCGTTTTGGGAATTGGCGCATAGTGGAATTTATTAGGGAGAGGATTATGCTTCTGAACAGGGAAAACAAGGCACAATTAAGCCTATTGTTAAAATTTTGCATGCCGTACGAAGCAGTGGTTTGGATCTTGCAGATCGGCATCCAAAATAACATGCAAAAAGTTGGGTTATTTGCAGGAATGAACATTTTCTGGAAAACTGCCATTTCTTTTTCCTTTTTAGGAACTGCGTTTCCTGGTGCTTACAAGGACAGCCGAAGCTTCTTACAGGGCGTCTTTCACCGATTTGCATGTTTCGCTAAGTATACGGACTTCCTCGCATTTTACAAGGACTTTAATGGGGTAGGTAGGCAAACAGAATGAGTCTTCAGAGCGCTGTGTAGTCATAGAGTTTAATCTTAACTTTTTTATTTGGGTTACTTCAAAAACTAATCTGTAATGATCTCACAAATATAGTGGCCAGAGAGGGTTCTGAAGGTAACTGTAGTAATATATGTAGAAGCTACTGCATTTTGAGAGCCAGTTTGGTGTAGTGATTCAGAGCATGGACTATAATCTGGGAGAACCGGGATTGATTATATATGAGCAAGAGAGTTTAGCCTGTGTGGCTATATATGAGCAAGAGAGTTCAGCCTGTGTGGCTATATATGAGCGAGAGAGATAAGCCTGTCAGAATTGAGTTTTGGTGTATGAGAGACTGTGTGTGACGCCAAGCTTTGTCGGGTATATTTTCTTTCTTCAACAACAGTTCAGAAATACCCAGAAACCTATTTTGTTCTCTTATAAATAAATCATTTGTTTAAACTTATCCCAGCAATCGGGACAGTCCTTCCTCAGGGCCACATAGTCCTCTGAGGCGCCCAGACACTGGGTCATTCTACCAAAATAGAGAGATTCAGAATTTTTAATTCCTGGTCGTGGCAGAAATCTACTAAGTTCATGTACACAGAGAGTGTTTTAAAGGAGAAACAGTTTCCCCAATAAGCAGAAAGTCACGCACCTGTAAATTTTTTTGTAACTAGAAATGAAGTCGTAGTCTTCTCTAGCTGTGCTTCAGCAGAAAGCGGTTACTTTGATTCTTCCCCTCGCACAGGGCCGATTCAAACACCAGACCAATTAATGTTCTTGGATATCTCTCTCCAACCCCATATTCCGTGCCTTTTACCCTTGCCAGTATGACGTCCTCCCCTTGCTGACAGCGAAACAAATCGGCGAGATGATGATCCTCACCAACGCCGTCAAACGCGAACTCTTGGCAGGCCAGATCGTGGTGGAGTTGGAGAAACGACCCTTTGCGGAGTGGAAGGACTTCATGGTGGAGTTCAACGCTGTGGCGCAGCAGGTATCGTTCCAGGAGGATCTCATCCAGACATGTTTTTAAACTCTGCTGTGTTTTTCCCTCATTTTAAGCACATCACGTGCTGATCGGCCCCATTGCGTCTTCTGGCAACATTGCAAGCCCACTCCAAGACTCTCTGGACTGAACGCCCCAGAAGGTTTCAATGATAGGACTTGTAACAGAAAACTCAATCCGAGTCCATTAAACACCTTAAGAGGCCAGCAACATTTCGGGGGATATCAGCTTTTGCTAGTCAAAGCTCCCTTGTTCAGATACCTCGAAAGCTTACACCCTGAAAAATTTAGAATCAGAGAATCACAGAGTTGGAAGGGACCTCCAGGGTCATCTAGTCCAACTTCCTGCACAATGCAGGAGATTCACAACTACCCCCACACACCCCCAGTGACCCATGCCCAGAAGATGGCAAAAAACCCTCCAGGATCTCCAGCCAAACTGGCCTGGAGAAAAATGGCTTCCTGACCCCAACGTGGCGATCGGCATTTCCCTGAGCATGTAAGAAAGGGCCACGAGGACTAAGCACTGATGCGACCCTTCCTGCCCTCCCTCTCACGATCTGCCCAAGTTCACAGAATCAGCCTTGCTGTCAGGTGGCCATCTAGCCTTATTTGAAAACCTCCAAAGAAGGAGAGCCTAGCCACCTCCCGAGGAAGCCTGTTCCACTGAGGAACCGCTCCGACTGTCAGGAAGTTCTTCCTAATGTTTAGCAGAAAACTCTTTCTGATTTAATTTCAACCCAGTTGGTTCTGGATGGACCTCCTGGGGCAACAGAACACAACTCTACACCGTCCAGTCTAGATGACAGCCCTTCAGGTACTTGAAGATAGTGGTCATATCCCCTCTCAGTCGTCTCCTCTCCAGGCTAAACATCTTGTTGGCCTTTAAGGTGCCACTGAATTTGAATCCAGCGCTTTTAACTGCAGACTAGTACGGCTGCCCTCTGAAACAGTTGGTCTCATTTTGCAGGGAAATGCCGTTTCCCAGAGCAAATCCCCTTTCAAATCTAAACTGGATTTTTAGCTTGGCCAGAGCAGCTGGGGTGAGAGATTGCAACCACCTCTCCGTTTCCCTTCCAGAAGGACTTGACCACCCTCCCTGACCTCCGGGTCTCTGGCTTAATTCTCGAGGCAGTTTTCAAGCATCTACAGTTCAGCACCTTTTCTGCCGAGCAGTACGCCTTCTGGTTCGGCGTTCAGCTCCAGCCCTTCCTGCCGGCGCTCTCCCTCAAGCACCTGCACCGGATCCCCCTTGACATCGACTGCCGGTCTCACCAAAACCTGTAAGTGGGGGATGGTGCTCCGGTGCTTGCTGATGTGTCATTCTGTAATAATGTATGTGGCAGAGCCTGAGCTTGGAGCCTGAATGCATGAAGCTGCCTTGTACTTGAGCAGTCCGTCAAAGTCAGTATTGCCTACTCAGACTGGCAGCCGCTCTCCAGGGTCTCAGGCAGAGAAAGGTCTTTCCCATCACCTCCTGCCTGGTCCTTTCAATTGGAGATGCTGGGGACTGAACCTGGGACCCTCTGCATGCCAAGCAGAAGACCCTTGGTCCATCAAGGTCAGTATTGTCTACTCAGACCAGGAGAGGCTCTCCAAGGTCTCAGGCAGAAGTCTTTCACATCACCTACTGCCTGGTCCTTTTAGCTGGAGATGCTGGGGATTGAACCTGGGGCCTTCTGCATGCCAAGCAGTTGCTCTACCGCTGAGCCGCAGCCCCTCTTTACAGCTCTACAGGGTCTCAGGCAAGGTCTTTCCCATCACCTCCTGCCTGGTCCTTTCAATTGGAGATGCCAGGGATTGAACCTGGGACCTTCTGCATAACAAGCAGAAGACCCTTGGTCCATCAAGGTCAGTATTGTCTACTCAGACTGGCAGCAGCTCTCCAGGGTCTCAGGTGGAGGTCTTTCCCATTACCTACTGCCAGGTCCTTTTTAACTGGAGATGCCAGGGATTGAACCTGGGACCTCCTGCCTGCCAAGCAGAGGCTCTACCAGTGAGCCACAGCCCCTCTTGACAGCTCTCCAGGGTCTCAGGTGGAGGTCTTTCCCATCACCTCCTGTCTGGTCCGTTTCAACTGGAGATGCCGGGGATTGAACCTGGGACCTTCTGCATGCCAAGCAGAGGCTCTGCCACTGAGCCATGGCCCCTCTTGACAGCTGTCCAGGGTCTCAGGCAAAAGCCTTTTCCATCACCTCCTGCCTTGTGCTTTTTAACTGGAGATGTTGCCGGGGATTGAATCTGGGACCTTCTGTGTGTCAAGCAGAGGCTCTGCCACTGAGCCACGGCCCCTCTTGACAGCTCTCCAGGGTCTGAGGCAGAGGTCTTTCACATCACCTCCTGCCTGGTCCTTTTTAACTGTGGCTGCTGCCAGAGATTGAACCTGGGAACATCTGCATACCAACTATGAACTATGTCCAATTCGGGTCTTCCCACCACAGCCTTCGGCTTAGTTTTCTTTAAGATAGCCTTTCAGATTCTGTGCAAAGAAGGCTTGAATGTTCCTCTATCATAAAACAATACCTGTACAAAGAGAGAAACTAACGTTCAGAATTCATGCTGTGCAGGCATTTTACTGTTCCTTCCCTGTCCATCTCAGGGTGAAAGCCATGGATCAAATCTACCCTAAGTTCACGATGGACCAGAAGGTGGCCGTTCACAAGAGGATACTGAACTATCTGGAATCTCATCTGAAGGATCAAGGTATGGGGGGAAGGTCCCTTTGGACTCGGAGGCTAGATTTATCTGTCATTGCTCCAAGGGGCATGGCAGGTCTAGCTCCTGGGGGTGGCAAGGTGGGGCACTTCCTGGGGGCCACGAAAGTGGCAAAGGGGGCCCTGCCCCATCAGCCAAATTTTGTATCAACCCCCTCGAATGGGTTGAAGTGCCTTGGGAGAATTCTCTTCTAGACTGCCTCGTTGGCCCTTGTAAGGCTGGATTAAAAAATTGTAAATGAATAAAATAAAATATAGGCCTTCCCTGTTTCCAAAATAAGAGGGCTTTGCTTCCAATAGATGGAACACCCTGTCTGGGGCAAGTGATGCTCTGTCTTCTTGGTCCTTGGATGCTCTGTCTTCTTGGTCCTTGGGGGGGGGCAAGAGTGGGAGGGCTTCTGAAGTTCTGGCCCTGCTGGTGGACCTCCTGATGGCCCCTGGTTTTTGGCCACTGTGTGGCACAGAGTGCTGGACTGGAGGGGCCATCGGCCTCATCCAACAGGGCTTCTCTTACGTCCTTATGCACGAAGCTTTGTTCGGAAGGTCACCGTTACGGCAGCTTCATCAAACTTTTGGCCCAGTTCCCTCCTAAGCCCCAAACGCTTTGCTTTCTCACAGGTGCCACGTGCTCTCCAAATGTCAACAGCAGCCAGTGGCTACTCAATAACTATGGCCGGTTCAGAGCCTTCGCAAGCCTCTCGGAGTTTTCATCGCTGAATGCGAATTTTAACTGGGTGAGTGAAATCAGGGAGTTTTCTGGGAAGCCCAGCAAGAGGCTCTTGGGGCGGCCTTGGCCACCGGTTTGCCCATCACGAGTGTCGTGGGGAGCAAGAAGGTGGCCGGGGTGGGAGGCAGCCTCCCTGGCCCGACGCAAAATCCATCCGTATGATCAGGGCTATTTTTGGGCAGGAACGTACAGGAAGGGAGTTCCGGCTGGCTCCTGAGTTGGCCACGCCCAGCAGGAACTCATTAGCATAGCAGGCCACACCCAACAGCAGAAACTCGTTAGGATTGGCTACATTAGGGTGTGTGGCCTAACATGCAAAGGAGTCCTTACAAAAAAGAGCCCTGGGTTTTGACAACAAACAAGGTAAACAGAATAAGAAGCAAAAGGTGGGTGTGGCTGGATGACCACCCTTCTGGCAACATGGGGGTGTGGCCTAATATGCTAATGAGCTGTGCTGTCGGGACGTGGCCTAACATGCTGAGTTTCTGCTGTTGGGTGTGGCCTATTATGCTAATGAGTTCCTGCTGGGCTTTTTCTACAAAGAAAGCCCTGAGTAGGATACTTCTTTCATTCACACTAACCAAAACAGCGCAGAACGATGCGCTGGCGTTTCCACATCTTCGGAACTCTTCGTCAGACTGGCGGCGGGACGTGCCGTCAAGTTGCGCCTGACTCACGGCGGCCCCCCCGTAGAGTTTCCAAGGCAAAGACGAGCAGAGGCGGTTTCCCGTTCCCTGCCTCTGCGTAGCAACCCCGGACTTCCTTGCTGGTCTCCCCTCCAAGTGCTAACCAGGGCCGACCCTGCTTAGCTTCCCAGATATGGTGGGATCGGGCTAGTCTGGCCCATCCAGGTCAGGGCGAGAGACACGCAGAGGTGGATTGCCAATGCCTCTCTCTGCGTAGCAACCCGGGGCCTCTTTAGTGGTCTCCCATCCAAGGACTAATTCGGGCCGACCCTGCTCAGCTTCCAAGATCTGATGCAATCAGGTCAAGGCAAGAGGCACGCAGAGCCATCTCCCAGCCAAGTACTAACCAGGTTTGAACAGATGAATCGGGGCTGGTCGAGGCTGGGATGAGTTGGCACCTTTGGCACCGCAAGGAAGAAAGAAGGCAAAACGCAGATGTGACGGACTTAAAGATCCGGGGCCAGCAGAAAGTCAACACAGAGCCCTGCTGAGTCACGTGACGGAGTGAGGAGGGGGCCGTTTAGCTCGGAACCAGTGTTCCCTCTAAGCTGAGTTAGTGTGAGCTAGCTCACGGGTTTTTTTAGCCTCCGGCTCACACATCTTTGTCTTCGCTCAGGAAGGAGGGCTCCAGAGCAAACTAATTTAGGCAGCGGCCAAATGGCTCGTTCACAACTTTAATGCCGGGAGCTCACAAAGTAGAATTTTTGCTCACGGGATTCCACGGCTTAGAGGGAGCATTGCTCGGAACCCTCGGGTGATTGGCGTTTAACGGACCAAGCCGTCAGTTTGGATCTGGCGGTTGGAGAGAAGCCGTGGGTCAGTTGATCAGAGGAGTTAGGAGAGAGCGGTCCCGCTAACAGGGCTCTGAGGAAACAGCGTGTTAACAGTTTGGGTAAAGAACGGTGGCCGGAGAGCACTCTGCACCGATTCCTCTAATATACCGAGGAGAGTAAAAGTATAAGACTTGCGTGGTCACAGACACCAAAAACATTGCTCCACGGGGACTTACAAAGTGGCTGAGCGAAGGCTAGAGTTTCTGGAGAGAGGTGTCTGGATGGCTGGTCAGGGAACCAGTTAGACTCAAAGGGGACAGACAAATAAAGCCAAAAGTTAACCACTAACTGTGGTTGTGAACTAAGGAACATCTAGGTACTGGACTAAGAGTGAAAAGCAGACAGCCTAAGCCGAGGCAAAGTGATTTGCTTATTCAACAAAGTATCAGAACATCTGCTATGGTCAGGCCTCACCTGAAGTACTGTTTTGGGCAACACATTTTAGGAAGGGTGTTGACAAGCTCGAGCGCGTCCAGAAGAGGGTGACCAGGATGGTGAGAGGGGTTGGAATTCAAGTCATACGAGGAAAGGCTGAAAGAGTTGGGTATGTTTAGCCTGGGAAAGAGAAGGCTTAGAGGGGACAGGATTGCAATCTTCAAGTATTCGAAGGGCTGTCATGTAGAAGATGGAGCAGATCTATTCTCTCTTGCTCCGGATTGCAAGACTAGATCTAATGGGTGGGAATTACAAGGGAGTTGTTACCGGCTAAATATCAGGAGAAACTTCCGAACTGTAAGAGCGGTCGAGCAGTGGAACAGCCTGTCTCGGGACGTGGTGGATGCTCCTTCGCTGGACATTTTCAAGCGGAGACTGGACAACCATCTTTTGGGTATGCTGTAGGTATGTAGGGCTATCTTTCGGCTATGCTCCTGCAGAGTGCAGGGGGTTGGACTAGATGACCTGCAAGGTCCCTTCCAACTCTAACGTTCTATGATTCTATGATCCGGTGTAACTATATCCCATCCCTCTGTTGTGTTGTTTGTAAATAACTTTAAAACTGAACAGGCTTTAACAAGCCGTGGTGCCTATCTATTTAATGGTTAAGCAAATACACTAAGCAGTGGTCCTTACAAACATCCCTGACCAAGAAGAAATAAATTAAAATACCCCGAAGAGACTTATTATAGAGGACTGGTCAGAAAAAATTATCAGCAGCTCTGACCAGGCGCAGCACGTAGACCCTCACGGTACCATCAGGATAAAGGGGGAACCTTTGGCACGTCAAGGAAGAAATAAGGCAAAACGCAGACTCCTACTGAATATATAAAAACCAGGGGTTGTAGCACCAAAGAAAACACACGGATCTCTTAAAAGGCAGTTGGGGGAAGAACAGGATCAAGGCTCTGTTAACAAAACCCAAGAGGAATTTTAGACAATACACTAGGTGGCAAGTCCCCGGAAGCCAAACTTAACTGCTCTTGTTTTCTGTGCCGGCGTCTGAAGACTATCCAGGTACGAACAGTGTATATTGAGGCACATAACAAGTGTGTATTTGCATGCACAGGTTTCCACTGTGGAAGAACTCTTCCCGAGCCAACTGGCCGATGCGGCGGTGAACTCTGGAGCTCTGGCTGACAGTGACCTCCTTGTTGAGATTGTGGGTCACCTGGGCACGCCGGAAGACGTTGCCAAATTCCTGGACAAGCTGAACATCGTTGCTCCGGTAACTGCCTTGTCAGAAATTCGAGGAGGAAAAAGCGGTGGCCATGGTGGTAGAGTTCCCCCTTTGCATGCTGAAGGTCCCAGGTTCAATCCCCGGCCTCTCCCATTAAAAGATTTCCAGCAACAGGTCTTGGGACTGGCTTTTCTATCCCTGAGACCCGGCCACAAAGCAGAAAATACCGAATTAGATAATAATATTTATCATGTGGCATTTTTGTGCAGAATAGCCGGGAGATCCTAAGATTGTCTGGAAACCAGAAGTTCTAGCTCTTTAACGCACCACCAGGTGGCGAACTAGACTTGTTTTTTAAGGCAAGAGACATTTCAGAGGCGGTTTGCCATTGCCCGCCTCCGTGTCACGACCCTGGTATTCCTTGGTGGTCTCCCATCGAAATACTCAACAGGGCTAACCCTGCTTAGCTTCCAAGATCTGACAGGATTGGGCTAGACTTGGCTAACCTAATTAGCTGTTCATTGGTGTTCGAAATGAAGATTAGGGAGCTGCTCTGGGAGGGAGACCAGTAGTGTTCCCTCTAAGCTGAGTTAGTGTGAGCTAGCTCACAGTTTTTAAACCTCCGGCTCACACATTTCTGTCTTCACTCAGGAAGAATGGCTCCAGAGCAAATTAGCGTATGCAGCAGCCAAATGGCTCGCTCACAACTTTAATGCCAGCAGCTCACAAGACTCTACGCTTAGGTAGTGTTCCCTCTAAGCTGAGTTAGTGTGAGCTAGCTCACAGGTTTTTAGCCTCTGGCTCACACATTTTTGTCTTAGCTCAGGAAGGAGGGCTCCAAAGCAAACTAATTTGTGCAACGGCCAAATCGCTCACAACTTTAATGCCAGTAGCTCACAAAGTAGAATTTTTGCTCACAAGACTCCACAGCTTAGAGGGAGCATTGGAGGCCAGTTGGCAATTATTTAATGATTCACAAACGGCAATTTTATTTCTGCAGGTGGAACTGCAGAGCAGCGTGCACGCAAGCTTTCTTTTGAACCACGCCTTCAGAATCATAGCCCCGGCCTTCCCCAGATTCAAGGCCAGCGATTTCACATATTGGTTCCAAGGGGCCTTCCGGAACGTGCTCCACGCCGTGAACGAGACCCTCGTGGCCCGGATCCCGCTTGACATACCGTGTGGCTCTTACCAGCAAATGTGAGTGCGTCTCGCCCGACGTGAAAACGTATCCTGTCCATTGCCTGCCTCTAAGTCATGACCCTGGTATTCCTGGGAGGTCAGCCCTTCCAAATACTAGCCAGATCTGACTATATCGGATCGAGAACCTGCTGATTTGGATCAAATGATACTATTACTGATAAAGAGGCAAAGAAGGAATCGCCTTGGCATCCACGCCTGCCCTTTTTTTGATATGGGAGAGAGCACAGTAGAAGGCTCTTTTGCTCCGTGTGCTCAACACAGGGATCCCTGTGGAACCCAAAACCTGGCTGCCATTTTTTTGAGCACTCAAAGGGCCAATGCAAGAGATCATCTCACCAACTCTGTGCCCACAGTGGGGATGGCCTCCCGCTCGTGGGCACCAGCCACGTTCACCGGCTCATTTCTTCCCCCCAGACTGAAAGGCTTCGATGAGGTCTACGCCCGCATCCCGGCTCAGAGCAGTCTCAGCATCTTTCGATTCTGCCAGGCGTTTCTCGGGCCAAAGGTCAGATCAGGTAAACCTGAATAGGGAAGAGATGTGTGGGGGGGTGAATTGCTCTTTGACAGAAATCTTTTCAGACAAGCCAGTCTCACAAAGCAGATCAGCCTTCTGAGAGCCAGTTTGGTGTCATGGTTAAGAGCGTGGACTCTAATCTGGGAGAACCGGGTTGGATTCCCCACCCCTGCATCTGCTGGTGTGACCTTGGGCCAGTCACAAGTTCTCTCGGAGCTGTTCTCTCAAGGGCAGTCCTCGAAAGAGCTCTCGGCCCCACCTACCTCACTGGGTGTCTGTTGTGGGGAGGGGAAGGAGATTGTCAGCTGCTCTGAGACTCCTTTGGATAGAGAAGGGCAGGGTATAAATCCAACCTTCTCGCTTCCCCCCCAGGCGTTGCATGTGGTCACCCAACCCAGGGCACTCAGGACTGGCTGGAAGTTAACCTTGGCAACTTCAGCAGATATGCAGACTATCAGGACCTGATCAGCTGGAACCTCCATTTTGATGGAGTGGGTACTTTTGTGGGGGAAATCTATGGATCTACGAGCTCCAATTCCCAGAAATGTTGGGGAATGTTCTTCTTAGTAACTTCCTCATCCTTCGTGTCCTGCCCCCTCTTATCCCTTTCCACAGATGGCCATCCTGGAGAAGCTGTCTCCTCCACAACTAGCGTCTCTCGCTCTCCGATCCGGTGCCATCGACGACGAGAAGGAGATGTGCCAGATTCTGGCGAGATTAGAGAACAGACCGCTGGAAGCCATCTACCAGTTTCTGGACCAGTTCAACGCGGAGGCCCAGAAGGTGTATGACCTTTCTCAAAACTCATTTTTAAAAATGACGACGGTCAAGTCAAGGAAGGGGCGTTTCCCAGCCAAGCTGACTTTAATTCCTTCACTGAGAGTGAGACTGAGCCAATTTGATGTGGTGGTTAAGAGCGGCGGACTCTAATCTGTAGAACTGGGTTTGATTCCCCACTCCTCCACATGAAGCCAGCTGGGTGACCTTGTGTCAGTCACAAGTTCTCTTTGAGCTGTTCTCTCAAGAGCAGGTCTCTCAGAGCTCTCTCAGCCCCACCTCACAAAGTATTGTTGTGGGGAGGGGAAGGGAAGGAGATTGTAAGGAGAAGACGACTGGATTTATACCCCGCCCTTCACTACCTGAAGGAGTCTAAGAGCAACTTACAATCTCCTTTCCCTTCCCCACCCCACAACAGATACCTTGTGAGGCAGGTGGGGCCGAGAGAGGTCTTTCCAGAACTACCCTTGAGAGAACAGCTTTGAAAGAACTTGTGACTGACCCAAGGTCACACCAGTAGCCAGAATAGAGCATGCGCTCCTAACCACTACACCAAACAAGCCGCTTTGAGACTCCTTAGGGTAGTGAAGGGCAGGGTATAAAACCAATTCTCCTCCTCCTCTTCCTCGGTTTCATTGTGGGTGAACATTCCGTGGCTGACAGATTCCCCCCAGAGCAGTTAGAATGCTTCTGAACATTCCATTTCACAGCGGTTCAGCTGCCCACTGCAGAGGGAGGGGAACGGGACAGCCGATTTGTATCTTATCATGTGGACGTGCAGCTAACTAGCGAAGTGCATTTTCCCCTCTCTCCTTCTCGACGTGCAGCTTGCAATAACATCCCTCAAAGAGGAAGTCGTACGGAAGAGGATGCTGTCTCTGTTCCTGGAGGCCGCCGGAGCCGACTTCTCAGCCTTCAGGCCTGGAGACTGGACTCACTTGCTGTCCGCCAGAGCAGCACTCTTCCTGCCCAGCGCTGGCGAAAAGGAATGCAAACAGATCTTGGCTCACGTTTCTGGCTGCGACAGCTTCCGAGCCGTGTGAGTAATAAAAGCATCGCTCCGGTCTCAGTTCTCTTTGTGGAGAGCAGAGTCAAATCTGCACAGGCTCAGGAACTGTGGGTGGAAACAAAAAAAACCCCTTTTAAAATACCCACAAGGGCCCTGTGAGGTAGGCAAGGGCCCGAAAGGATTTTATCCGGAACTCCTCGTCAAAGCGGGTGCCGAGTTTGTCTACCTTTCCTTTTGTTTATTAGTGCATTTGACCAGAGGTCTTGAGCTGAAACCACGACATCTCAAAGATTAAGCAACAATAAATGAAATAAAACATTACATAGGTGAAGGTCAAGGTTTTCCCTTGCTCGAAAGCCAGTCGAATCCGACTCTAGGGTTGTGGTGCTCATCTCCGTTTCAAAGCCGAAGAGCCAGCGCTGTCCGAAGATGTTTCCATGGTCATGTGGCCGGCAAGACTAAACACCGAGGTGCACGAAACGCTGTTCCCTTCCCACCGAAGTGGTACCTATTTATCTACTTGCAATTTCTTGCTTTCGAACTGGTAGGTTGGCATAACAAGCGAATAAAACAGAATTCGGCAGTGAGCTACATGATCGTCACCAGGTCGTCACAAGATCGTGGCATCGCAAGATGGGAAACCTGAAATAAGTATATAGATTAAGAAGTAAAATATTTCCAAGAACATAAAATAGACAAAAGCAAGAAGATAAAATAGGGAATGATAAGATACGGATTTCTCCTAGGGTCCCTGGAATCTTAAATTAAATACAGCCTAGGAGCCCTCGGGGGCTGCGGGGGCTCAGTGGTTAAGACACTGGGCTGCAGACCGGAAGGTCGGTAGTTCAGCAGTTCGAGACCTGAGTGCCGCATGATGGAGTGAGTTCCCGTCTCTGATCCCAGCTCCTGCCAACCGAGCAGTTCGAAAGCAAGAAATTGCAAGTAAATGAATAGGTACCACTTCGGTAGGAAGGTAACAGCTTTCCGTGCACCATGGCATCTAGTCAATGCCGGCCACATGACTACGGAGAAGTCTTCGGACAGCACTGGCTCTTCGGCTCGGAAACGGAGATGAGCACCACACCCCTAGAGACGGATTCGACTGGCTTTCGAGCAAGAGAAACATAAGAACATAAGAGAAGCCAATGTTGGATCAGGCCAATGGCCCATCTAGTCCAACACTCTGTCACACAGCGGCCAAAATATACCAGGTGCCATCAGGAGGTCCAGCAGTGGGGCCAGGGCACCAGAAGCCCTTTAGTAAATTTGCACGATATTATGCACGATTAGACTCTCTTTCATACTGCTACAAACCGGCTAACTTGGCCAATCTTGGCCATGGAATGACGTTTTAAAAAAACTGAAGTCCTCTTGTTATTTTTCTGGTACGAAAATGGCCTGAAATACGGAATTGGGTGTCGCTCACATCCCCCCTCTGTCTCATCCAGGGTGTCCTCTCTGAGCCGGGTTTACCCGGCCATCCCGGCGACCAACCGAGAAGGCATCTACAGGTCCTTGTTCGCCTTCCTGGAAAGCCAGCAGAGCGCAACAGGTACCGTTTTCTTGCATTTTGAGTCTCAAGCGGTGCGCGACAAGATACACCTTACGATGTTGGGTTGTAAGCCACCGCCAGGGGGCAGGAGTCCCGCCGACTCGGCCCTACAAGGAATCCACTGTGTGGGTGGACGAGCCGAAGGGGGCGAGCATTCCCACAAGCCCAAACCCAGGCTTGGAGCCAGGAAGGAAGGGCTACCCCAAATCCTGGCCCCAAAGGTAGCCCTACTGAGTGATGGGAATGGGTGGGGAGAGGCAGGGAAAACTTGGTCCGTAGCTTTGGGTGGTCTTGCACAGACGGGAACGCAGCAGAGGTAAGGCCAGGGCTGCAGACACAGAGATCCAGAAGTTGCCGGTTCTTGACCTCAGTGCCTCCGGAGAGGGTCCTGTTTCCAAGTTCCGCAGTTTCAAGCCCTTCAAGCCATCTACATAAAAGAAGTTTCTATTACAGTGACTCCAAAAAGCTTCCGTTTGCCCTCAACCCCATCAGAGAAGAATAAGAATAAGAGGAGATTGGATTTATACCCCGCCCTTCACTACCCGAAGGAATCTCAGAGTGGCTGACAATCTCCTTTCCCTTCCCCTCCCCACAACAGACACCCTGTGAGGCGGGTGGGGCTGAGAGAGCTCTGACAGAAATGGCTTTTTTTTCAAGGGCAGCTGTGCCAGAACTGTGGCTTGCCCAAGGTCATCCAGCAGCTGCAAGTGGAGGAGTGGGGAATCAAACCCGGTTCTCCCAGATTAGAGTCCGCGCACTTAACCACGACGCCAAACTGGTTCTCCGCGGTCTGTTCCACCCCCAATTCCAACTTTCCTTCTAACTCTTGGCTGTGAAGATAAAGCCGGAACAAAGGTGCAATATCCTGGGGGTTCAGACGCGTTCAAGTGATCGGCTCACAGTTTATTAGTGATTCAGCAAGGGAAAGGAGACTGAAATCCCTGGCCCCAAAGCCGGGTATCTATGCCTGGAAGAGGTTACACCCAAAACACACCCCGCTCCGAATGACAGGTGTGACGGACTTAAAGATCTGGGACCAGCAGAGAATAAAACACAGAACACTGCTGGGTCACATGACAGAGTGAGGAGGGGGCCATTTGGCTCGGAATCCTCAGTGATTGGCAGATAACAGACAAAAGTTTCCGTTGGGAAGGGGCAGTTGAGGGAAGGAGTTCGGTGGGTGACGGAGAGCGGAGAAGAAGTCTGTCGGAGAACTGAAGCAGCTCTCTGTGGAAGAACCTGGTTTACGGAGTTCCTCAGAAGGAAGGGGACGGGGACAGTGACCAGATGGTTAAAACTTAACACAGCACAGTCACACACACCATTGAGACCCCTCTCCTTAAAAAGGGACTGGAGGTGGTTTAGAAAGGGCTAAAGGACGGTCTGGCAGGAGTCTGGAAAGCTGGCGTGGTGACCAGGGAGACCCAGAGGGACCGGTTCGAGACAGCCCAAGGGAGACCACAAAGCAGTTGCGGGAGAGGAGGAGTGTAGGCGTGTTTAGAGAACTGAGGAACATCTATGTATGACCTGAAAGTAGTAAACTTACCGCCTAAGTGAACGTCAGGGCAAACGGTTAGCCTGAAAGGAGACAAATTGTCCTCTGTATATATCTTCCACCCCCCTGTTGAGTTTTCTGAAAATAAAGTACTATTCTGGTTTCGAAGTGGACAAGCCTTGGTGCCTGGCTCTTCACAACAAAAAGCAAATATACCTAGCAGTGGTCCTCAACAGATATATAAAGTCAAAACAATTGCCCCGAAGAGACGTTTAAAAATCTGCTTAGAGAACTGGTCGGAAGAAATCAGCAGCAGCTCTGACCAGGCGCCACACGCAGACCCTCACAGTATTGTCAATATAGAAGGGGCGTGTGTCATAACAGGCTATTTACACTCCATTGTCTCCCATTTGGTTTTCTGAAGGATCCCTGTCTCCCTCCTGGTCCATTCTAGGATCCTAGCAATCCATTGTTACACGTCCTCAAGCTCAGTCCTTTTGCAAGTACAGTTCAGGCACAACACATAACAAAAGGGGAAACAGAACAAAATGGGCTTTGCCTGTTGGATTTCCAAAAGTCAGGGTGGGAACCTGACCAGGATATCCACTCCTTCCAGAGTGTGTTGTGTGTACACCCCTTGCTTTCTGTAGCTTACCGCCCCTCTTGCAGTCTAGCAGCAGGAATTCAGAGATGTGCACAATGTTTTCGGAGTTCAGCGTCTGAATTCCCACCCATATCCCCCGTTCCTCTTTGACGGGGAAGTTGCCCCTTCCCTCTGGAGACCAGCATCACATTGAACTCCTGGTCCAGATAAATTGCAATCCACTGGCAGACAGACTCTTCCCCCACAAAGCTCTGAAGAAGAAGAAGAAGAGATTGGATTTATTCCCCGCCTTTCACTACCCAAAGAAGACTCAGAGCGGCCTACAAACTCCTTTCCCCTCCCCTCCCCACAACAGACACCCGGTGAGGGAGGTTGGGCTGAGAGAGCTCTGACAGAAACCGCTGTTTTCCAAGATCAGCTCTGACAGAACTTGTGACTGACCCAAGGTCACATCAGCAGCTGCATGTGGAGGAGTGGGGACTCAAACCCGGTTCTCCCAAATTGGAGTCTGCACTCCTAACCACTAGAAGAAGAAGAAGAGAAGCGATTGGATTTATACCCCGCCCTTCACTACCCAAGGAACTCTCAGAGCGACTGACAAACTCCTTTCCCTTCCCTTCCCCTCCCCACAACAGACACCCTGTGAGGCAGGTGGGGCTGAGAGAGCTCTGACAGAAACTGCTCTTTTTTCAAGAACAGCTCTTATCAGAACTATGGCTTGCCCAAGCTCATCCAGCAGGTGCAAATGGAGGAGTGGGGAGTCTGCACACTTAACCACTACACCACACTGGCTCTCTGTTAAGAAAGCCTCTCCTGTGATCTGTGATTTTCAGGTTCTGCCTGTGCCTCCGGAGCCAGAGGAACGGAGAGCTGGCTACAGGACAATCTGGGGGCATTTTCAGCCAATGCACCTTATGAAGACTTCACAAAGCTGATCCCTGATTTCAATGGGGTGAGTGTCGAGCCCGGCTTCTCCTGAAAACCACCTCCTTAGTATACCCCTCCATTTCCTACTTCTAGCCAAAAACGTTCGGGTTGCCAACCTCCAGCTGGTGGCTGGAGATCTTCTCCATAGAATCATAGAGTTGGAAAGGCTCTCCAGGGTCATCTAGTCCAATCCCCTGCATAATGCCGGAAATTCACAAATACCTCCCCCCCACACCCCCAGTGACCACTCTTGCATGCCCAGACGATGGCAAAAAAGATGACAGATCAGTTCCTAGGCCTGCCATTATGGTGGGGCTTTTTGGGGCTCTGCCCCCTTTATCAAAGGCACGGCCCCACAAGGATTTCTGTAAATTCTTTTTTCCAATAATTTTTTAACATCTTTTAAGGTGTGCTTTCTTTTAAGCAGAGGGAGGTGCTATAGCTGACTAATTCCCGCACTGAGCAGAGGGGTTGGAGTAGGTGACCTCTAGGATCCCTTCTAACTCTGTTAAGAAGCTTTTCTGCCTAAGCGTTAGCTTTCTTGACTATAGAAGTCATCACCCCCACCTGCCGGCTTGTTCTGAGAATTGTAGCTTAGGCTGGCGGAGGTGATTAACCTGCAGTAGCTGAGAACTGTCATCTCAAGTGGCAACCCTAATCCGGCTTCATGGAGTGTGCGTTTTGCACATCTGGCCAACTCTTGCAGTAGCCGGAACAGGATTCTGGGTTTTAGTTTACAAAAGCATCATCTTTGTCTTCTCACTGCGATCCTTTCTGTGTCTCTGCAGTTTGAGGTCTGGGATAATCTCACCTCCGCCCAGCTGGCTCATGTCTTCTTTGAGTCCAGTACCCTGGATTCTCCTGCTGCCGTTGGCGCTCTCTTGATGCCCTTGGAGGGCAGGCCTCTCGAAGAGACGGTTGCTTTTGTGACGGAGTTTACAGCTGTCGCCTCTCAGGTACAATCCCCATGAGAACATAAGAGAAGCCATGTTGGATCACCCCAATGGTCCATCTTGTCCATGTGTCACACAGGGGCCCAAACCCAGGTGCCATCAGGAGGTCCACCAGCAGGGCTAGAACTCCAGCAGCCCTTCCACTGTGCCCCTCCCAAGCACCAAGAAGACAGAGCATCACTGCCCCTGACATAAGAACGTAAGAAAAGCCATGTTGGATCAGGCCAATGGCCCATCCATTCCAACACTTTGTCACACAGTGGCCAAAATCCAGGTGCCATCAGGAGGTCCACCAGTGGGGCCAGAACCCCAGAAGTCCTCCCACTGTTGCCCCCACAAGCACCAAGAAGACAGAGCATCACTGCCCCAGACACAGTGTTCCACCTAGACCTTGTGGCTAATAGCCACTGATGGACCTCTGCTCCAGATATTTATCCAACCCCCCCTTGAAGCTGTCTGTGCTTGTAGCTGCCACCACTTCCTGCAGCAGTGAATTCCACCTGTGAATGACTCTTTGGGTGAAGAAGGACTTCCTTTGATCTGTTCTCAGCCTACTGCTCATTGATTTCATGGAGTGCCCACGAGTTCTTGTATTGTGAGAAAGGGAGAAAAGGACTTTTTCCTCTACCTTCTCTATCCTGTGCATAGTCTTGTAAACCTCAATCATGTCACCCCTCAGCCGTCGGTTCTCCAAGCTAAAGAGCCTCAACTTCCTTAACCTTTTTTTTTTGAAGATTTTATTTTTTTAATCGAGACAAACTTCATAATGATCGAACACACAAATATTTAACACACAAATACGTAAATGTGGAGGGTTCAGTTACGTCAACAGTTTACATCCTTGAATACTTCATATCATATTTGTTATCCATGTTCCACCTTACGTTCTTAGAAAGTTGTTTTTGCATACTTTTAAGTATCGGTTTTTATAATCTATGAAAGGTTATACTGTATACTTTATCTATTATATTCTTCAGTTCATTTTAGAATTTAAAACCATGTAATTATACACAAGCATTTGCATAGATGTCTAAATAATAGGGGATTTCATTACCTCCTCAGATTACCTATTTAAATAGGTAATTTGTTTTTCAACATTCACCTTATACCCTCACAGTAATCTTTCACATACATTTCAAAAAATAATTTATACACTTTCAGTATATTTTCCAATGTATCAACTCATTTATCTAGTTTTGAACAGCTGTATGATATTTACATTATTCGGACCTTTATAAAATCCTGAGGGACTGTTTTCTCCCTTATCCCAAAAAGAAAAAAAAGATGTTTATGTATTTTCTCTTATCCACAAAATTTTGGAACTTTCCCAGCCTTTCTTCACAGGGAAAGTATTCTATCCCCTTGATCATTTCTCCACTTTTCCCAATGCTATAACATCTTTTTTGGGCTGTGGTGACCAGAATTGTAGACAGTATTCCTGTCAGTAGCTGTGGCCCTGTGACAGGCACATAGTCCTATAACATCCTCTGGGGGGGGGAAACGCCCCCGAATGGAATGCCTGCAGAATGGGAGTAATATCTACGCTCCTTGGATCGGGCCCTTAACGGTCTCTGTTGTGTGTGCTCTGCTGGCAGCGTGGCATAACGTTCCTGGCCAACCTGGAGGTGAGGGATGCGATGTTCCGAGTGGTCTTCAACCGTGTGAAGAGTCTGTTCACCACCACCAGCGTCCCCCAGTACAAGGACTGGTTCCAGAGCAAGCTGAGTTTGTGGCTGCCCAGCGTCAACGCCTCTGCCCTGGGCGCTCTCCCGAGGACCATCCCGTGCGGCGTTTTCAAAATCATGTGCGTACCCCGACAGGTTGGGAACCCTTGCAGACCTGCCTGCCCCCAGGAAGCGGCCAAACCGAGGAGGCGATGTGGATGAAGAGGGACCGGGAATATTTTTTTTTGGGGGGGGGGGAATGGAGGGAAACAGGCAAACGTCTTGGGGTTCTGGGGGATGCAGGTATTTTTGAGAATGGGTTTGATGACGGAAGGACCGCTTCCGAGCCCTTTCCAGACAATTGCATGGAATGAATGTATTTGGAGGGTGAATTTGAACAAGTGCGTAGCATTCAGACATGAAGCTGCCTTGTACTGAATCAGACCTATTGGTCAATCAAGATCTGTGTTGTCTTCTTCGACAGGGAGCAGCTCTTCAGGGTCTCAGGCAGAGAAAGGTCTTTCCCATCACCACCTGCCTGGTCCTTTTTAACTGGAGATGCTGCCGGGGACTGAACTTGGGACCTTCTGCCTGCCAAGCAGAGGCTCTGCCACTGAGCCACAGCCCCTCTTGACAGCTCTCCAGGGTCTCTGGTGAAGGTCTTTCACATCACCTCCTGCCTGGTTCTTTTTAACTGGAGATGCTGCTGGGGATTGAACCGGGGACCTTCTGCCTGCCAAGCAGAGGCTCTGCCACTGAGCCACAGCCCCTCTTGACAGCTCTCCAGGGTCTCTGGTGGAGGTCTTTCACATCACCTCCTGCCGGGTCCTTTTCAACTGGAGATGCTGCTGGGGATTGAACCTGGGACCTTCTGCATGCCAAGCAGAGGCTCTGCCACTGAGCCACAGCCCCTCTTGACAGCTCTCCAGGGTCTCTGGTGAAGGTCTTTCCCATCATTAACTGCCTGGGCCTTTTAACTGGAGATGCTGGGGATTGAACCTGGGACGTTCTGCCTGCCAAGCAGAGGTTCTTCCACCAAGGACTGGCAGCCCGCCCCACCCAACAGATGAATGTTGAATAAATTGTATGGATTTATCCTCCACACATTCAAATAATACATACATGGCCTCTTCTGTGCAATCAGGAACCTTGCTTTTCCCCAGGATTCCTGAGTGTACAGATAATACACCTGAATGCCTGGAAGTGTGTGTGGGGGAGGGCATTGTAATCCCAATTCCGCCCCCCTTCACTCTAAATGTTTGTCTGGAAAGGTTTAGAATGTCAAGGATCAATTTAAACATTGGGCGTTTCCACATTCTCATGTGCCTTGCTTGTGAGTTCCTGTTTCTTCTGGGTGGTGGGGATGGTGTTCTGTTCCACAAGCGTTTTGCTCCCTCTAGTGGTTGTTTCGATATTACACCAGTTTATGTCCAGCATTAAAAAAAACCCCTGCAGTTTTAAATCTGCATGGAGATGTGCCAGACATAAACCTGTGTGATATCGACTCGACCACTAGAGGGCGGAAAACACAGGCGGAACAAAACTTATAAGCTAGGAAAATCAGAATGGGGGAAAGCCCCATGTTTCGATTCACCCCCTGAAGCCCCTGTAGAGAGCACACATGAAACCTGAGTTTGCTTCTATATATTGTGTGCAAAGGTCCCAATCTGTGGCCTTTTTACTCCTTTTTTCTTCTCTCCTAGAATGGCTGGTCTGGATAGCACCTTTCAGCGTATGTCACCGGAGAGCCGTCGCGACGTCTACGCCTTTGCCAAACGCTTTTTGACCACCAGGACCTCTCAAGGAGGTAAGGCTTGAAGTCTGTGTACCCTTTTTTTGTTAACCTCTGGACTGGTCTTCTGCACAAAACGTCCTTGATAACAATTAAATCAGCCAAGTGATTAGAACCGAGAGCCCGTCTGCACAAACGGCAGATCACGTGGCATAGCATGGTCCAGTGGCCAGAGCACTGAACTAGGATCTAGGAAACAAAGTGAAGCCTCACTGTTGCCGTAGAAGCTTAGTGTGGGTGATCCTGGGCCAGTCTCATGTTCTCATCCTAGCCTACCTCATGGGGCTGTTGTGAGGCAAAGATGGAGGAGAGCAAGATAACAGTCCAACTGCTTTGGGTCCCCATTTGAGAGAAAGGGCAGGGTATAAATGAAGTATATAAATAAAGCTATTCCTGGCCACCTGAGCGCCGGTGGCAAGTGAATATTGTCATATGCTCCTTCATGTTAAAAACCAACAGCAAAAAGCACTCCTTGTTCATAGAAATCTAGCATGTCAGGGTAGACTAAGCACTTCCTCTGTTGCATCTAATTTTCTATGTGTTGTGTATTCAAAAGGGGGGTGGCGGTCATTCAGTCATGCAGCTGCCCCACCTGCAGTCTGAAATGGGTACAGTACAGGAGAACTTTATCTCTGTCAGACTGGGAATCTTCTGATGGCTTTTCTTTCTTCTGTTTTGCATTCTCATTTTCCTTGCATGTAAGTTCCTTGTGTTTTTTTCCTGTTCTGTGTGCGTGTTGTGCTCCCTCTAGTGGTCGATTTGATATTATACTGGTTTATGTCCAGCATAAAACACCTGCTGTTTAAAGCTGCAGGGAGATACGGTGGACACAAACTGGTGCAATATTGAATCAACCACTAGAGGACGTGAAACACATTCAGAACAGGGGGGGAAACCCCAAGGAACTTACAAATGAGGCAAATAAGAATGCAGAAAAGCCCTGTAACGACCATCATCACTATCACCAAAGATAGCAGAGGCACCATTGAATAAGACCATTCACAGCATTTTTTGCTTAGTGTCAGATGTGGCCACTCCCCCAGTCAAGGGAGTGGATACACAAAGCAACTCTTCAGAGCCTGACTCCTTTATACAGGTGATCCTTGCACCGAGAACACCCGCAGCAGCTTAGGCTGGCTACATTCCAACCTCGGGTCCTTCAGCTCCTTGGCCGCTTACAAAGACCTGATGGACATCTACCCAGATTTCCGAGCGGTAAGAACCCCAGTCATATGGGGTGCCTTGTTCAGGGGGCTTGGCTGGCCATCTGCACCTGCTGGCGTAGCATCTTGCTGCCAAGGAGATGAGAACCATCTTTGTTCCGCAGATGGATGCCAGGGAGGGGCTCACGCCGACGCAGCTGGCGGACTACACGCTGGCGAGCGACGTTCTGCGGGACAATGAGAAAGCCGGGAAGATCATCGGCTCCCTGACTGCAAACAGTATCGGGGAGTTTATGGAGGCCTTCAATGCTGGTGCCCAGCAGGTTTGCAGGATTCTCTTTCCTAC
Organism: Gekko gecko; assembly: GCA_029375565.1. Classification (NCBI taxonomy): domain Eukaryota; kingdom Metazoa; phylum Chordata; class Lepidosauria; order Squamata; family Gekkonidae; genus Gekko; species Gekko gecko. Next base: position 210,636,524 of record JAPDNY010000004.1, read on the forward strand.
CTCCCTCCCTGCCTTTTCTCTATTGTCTCTAGTGCTGTTTTATGTACATCAGAGTGGCCACACTTTAGATAACAGGCAGGCTTTTCAGTATTTCTCATGCCTGTCTACCATGATTCTGGGCCAGTTTGGTGTAGTGGTTAAGTGCGCGGACTCTAATTTGGGAGAACCAGGTTTGATTCCCCACTCCTCCACTTGCACCTGCTGGATGACCTTGGGCAAGCTGTAGTTCTGTCAGAGCTGTCCTTAAACAAAAAAAGAGCAGTTTCTGTCAGAGCTCTCTCAGCCCCACCTCCCTCACAGGGTGTCTGTTGTGGGGAGGGGAAGGGAAAGGAGATTGATTGATACCCCACCTGTCAGAGCGGCTTATCAATCTCCGCCTCCTCTTCTTCTTGGGGCATGCAGAAAGAGGACTAAATCTGAGACTCCCTGAGAATCTCAGCTGTCATTTAAAAAACAACAACGCAATGCACTGCCAAATTACTAGTCCACAGTGCTTGGAAAGCACCTAGAAAAAGAAGCCAAAGAGGATTTCCAGGCATCCATGGTGGTTAGTAGGTTCAGCCCTCTAAATCAAAGTTGTCGAACGCCATTGTTATAAGGGCCGGATGTGACATCAATGTCACTTTTGTTGGGCCATGTGTGCCATAAAACGTAATGCTGGGAACTGGAGATATAAACTGTATATTAAAGAAAGCAGCCGGTAATCTCCAAGTTGGTGTCGCCTCACTGCAAGGCCCCCTGGGCTGGGGGGGCTTGCAGAGGAAGACCCACATGGCTGGACTGGAGAGCCAGTGGCGCAGCACTGGGCAGATGCTTCCGTGCTGCTTGACCGCTGCAGACAAGGTTGTTCCACCATGCTGAAGCCATGCTGTTCCCACCCTTGTACTAGTTGCTCGTGGACTGCATAAGAGCCCTGGACGGACCGGTTCTGGCCCCCGGGCCTTATGTTTGACACCCCTCCTCTAAATAGTTTCCTCCACGGTGTAACAGATTATGAACCAGAGACCAAATTTGGCATTAAATCGTGCAGAATAAGAGATCCGAGCCCACTGACTATATATGCATAATTTATAGATGTTGCAGAACCCAGCTTTTCTGGATGTAGAACTGTGATTTTTCTTAGCGGTGAAAGAGATGCAGCTCGGAGCACAGTCTGCGCCGGTGCTGAAATCTCATGTGTGCAAAGAGATGTGGGAGGCATCCCACGTTTCCCTGGGGTTCGTAAAAGCCTTCTGGTGGTGGAGGAAAGTGCCGGCAAGGCACAGCTTACTCACAGCGACCCCCGTAGGGCTCTCAATCCAAGAGGTGGGTTTGCCATCGCCTGCCTCTGCATAGCAGCCCTGGGCTTCCTCGGTGGTCTCCCATCCAAGGACTAACCAATGTTGACCCTTGCTTAGCTTCCTAGAGCCGGTGACACTAGGCTAGCCTGGGTCGCCCAGGTCAGGTCTGCTAGTGACGAATACCCTAACGCCGGCATTCTTCTGTCCTTGCAGAAGAAATTATCTCAGCTGCCCCGCCTGGAGACGAGGAGGTTCATCCTGGGTGAGATCTTCTGCCACTTAAGCAGCGCCTTCCCACACTTTGACGGAAAGGACTACACGCTCTGGTTCGGGGAAAGGCTCCGCCTCTTCCTGAGCAGCCTGGACGCCCGTAACCTCGGCTTTGTACCCAGCGACGTGTCCTGTGACTCCCTCGCGGCCATGTGGGTACCGACTCCGTGCCCGTCCTGTTGCCGACTGATTGTTATCCGAGGCCCCAATTGTTTTAATGTATTTTATTTATTTTTTAATTTATTTTCTGAAGTCATATTCCGCCCTCCCCGCGAATGGGCTCAGGGTGGATCACGACAAATAACTGCTTCCGTTCTTCTGCAGAGTGGGTGTGTTAACTGACCACCACGTCAACAACACCTTTGAGAATCCCGGCGACATCGCATCTTTTATAAAGAGGGTTCTCCGCTTCCAGCTGGAAAATTCAGGTAATTTCGGTCACCCCGTTCCCAATCGGCGAAGGGAGCTTCGACTGTCGAAAATTCGTACCACCGAAATCTTGTTGGGATTCTAAGGGAGCCAGTTTGGTGTAGTGGTTAAGAGCGCAGACTCTAATCTGGGAGAACCGGGTTTGATTCCCCACTCCTTCACTTGCAGCTGCTGGGGTGACCTTGGGTCAGTCACAGGTTCTTTCAGAGCGGTTGTCTCAAGGGCAGTTCCCGGGAGAGCTCTCTCAGCCCCACCTGCCTCACAAGGTGTCGGTTGTGGGGAGAAGAAGGGAAAGGAGATTGTAATCCGCTCTGAGACTCCTTTGGGTAGCAAAGGGTGGAATATAAATCCAATCTCCTCCTCTTCATCCTCCTCCACTACTGGATTCCAGTCTGGCTGTTGTTCTGCAGATAGGGTTCCCAGATCTTTGTTGGGAAATACCTGGAGACTTGGGGGTTGGGGTCAGTGTTCCCTCTAAGCTGATTGAGTGTGAGCTAGCTCACAGTTTTCTAGCTTCCAGCTCACACATTTTTTGTCTCAGCTCAGGAAGGAGGGCTCCAGAGCAAACTGATTTATGCAGCGGCCAAATCTCTCACTCACAGCTTTAATGCCAGCGTAGCTCACAAAGTAGAATTTTTGCTCAGAGGACTCCACAGCTTAGAAGGAACATTGGTTGAGGTTCAGGGAAGGGAAGGGCTTCAATGGGCTGTAACACCAGAGTCCACCTTCCAAAGTGGCCATTTTTTTCCAAGTGAACTGATCTCTGTCATGTAGAGATCAGTTGTAGTGAGGGGAGCTCTCCAGCCACCACTTGGAGGTTGGTAACCATGATTGCTGCCCTCTGGACCCCCCCCCAGAGTTACCTTTTGGAAGACAAGTATCTAAGGGAGCAGTGTATTTGCCGAGAGATAAGATGCCCTGATTCACTATCGAGCATTGATGTATTTCCTGGTGCTCGCTTGATTCTTTCCCAAAGCCAAGACCCAATATTTCCTTTGCCTCACTGGAGTAGGAGATGCTTCAGGAAACCCCAGGAGGTACCACCTTTGTGTCTACAGGGAGTGCCCATTGAGAAATAGTTGACTCCATCTTCTACTCGTTGAGTTGGAAGGGACCTCCAGGGTCATCTTGTCCAACCTCCCTGCCCAATGCAGGAAACTCACAAATACTTCCCCCCACACACACCCAGTGATCCCATTCCATGCCCAGAAGAGGGCAAAAAAACCTTCCAGGATCCCCGGGCAGACTGGCCTGGAGAAAAACTGGTTCCTCAAGCCTGAACTTTCGCTAGAAGCTAAAATGACTAAATTGAGGTTATTATACTTTGTGAGAATACTAGTGTCATGATCCCGCCCCTTTGCCTCAATGCTACCACCCACTCTCAGGGCTGCTACTTGAGACACAAGGGTATATCTCTTTAAACCAGGGTCATTCTAACCAGCACAGTAGCAGCAGTAAAGGAAAAAGGTTTGTGGTTCTTAAGCTCTAATTGGTAGCATAGGTGTGGCACATAGGTTAGTGACTTACTCCAATTTATAAAAACAGATTAAATTTAATACAAAAGCAATAAAACACACAGGTTAGGGAACAGGGAATGTGCAGGAGACAAAACAAAGAAGCAAAACCTAACTATCTATAGTAGTTACACCTGAGCTAATAGCTCTTAGCAGCTGTAGTTCAAGGAGCAAAGTTGGTACTAAGGAATTAGCCATTCCTCCTTCTGGCCCATGGCCCACAGCCCTCGAACCAAGGTTGCCGTTCATCTTACCTGATGTTCTGCCTGGAAGGGTGTCTAGAACCCTCCTACAAAGTTCCTGGTTTCTTACTCCTGAATAGTTCTGAGCAGATGCAGCTTCTTGCCGTGAAAGGTCTTGCTCTGACAACAGGCTAGTGGTAACTGGCTACCAGGAACCTCCTTTGCTGTGCCTCCCTCCCAGCTAAATAGTCACTCAGCTGTCAACCTAACTGGTGAACCAATCACTGGTCTACACTTAGCAAACTAGATCAACAGTTGTCAAAGATCTCTCAGTCAGGCTAAGGATTTGACAGCTAACAGCTGCATGAAGTTACAGCAGCCGGTAATTACCAGCAGGTGGTTTGTGTTTGGCTGCCCCGCCGTCCTAACAACATCCTGATAAAACTTAACTAACTGACTCATGGAAGTACTTAGGTCTCTTAAAGGCCTATCTCTTGACAACGAGACTCACTGGAAAAGTGGAAGGCATCAGGAAAAGAGGAAAACCCAACAAGAGATGGATGGGCTCCATCCAGGAAGCCTCAAAGGCCCTCAGTTTGAAAGACCTGAGTAAGGCTGTTAATGAGTGGACATTCTGGGGGTTATTAATTCAAGAAGTTAGAAGCAGCTTGATGAGCCTTAACACAGAGACACTATCTTAGGAGGACACTTGGCTAGCAATCTCCCAACATTTTGTGATTGGCCACACCCCCACGGCCACCATTTTGTTACTGGTCCTGATCCTCCGCCCTGGTTCGTGATCTTGTTGTGGTATCCTCGCCATTTTCAATGCCCCCCAAAGTGCCCACGGGCTCAACGACTGAGCTGATTTCGTTTGTAAAAACACAACAGTCCCTCAGAACCAGATATCAAAATGGCCTCCTTTGACCGAACCAACTTTTCAAAAGTGGCACGTTTTCACAGAGGTGCTTTGCCGATTGTTTCGGAGAAATAGAGGGACATTGGTGTCACCTTGGTAGCGAGTCTTCGGCCCTGGTTCGTGATCTTGTTGTGGTATCCTCGCCATTTTCAATGCCCCCCAAAGCGCCCACAGGCTCAACGACTGAGCTGATTTTGTTTGTAAAAACACAACAGTCCCTCAGACTGAGATATCAAAATGGCATCCTTCGACCGAGCCAACTTTTTGAAAGCAGCACATTTTCAGAGAGGTGCTTTGCCGACTTGTTTCAGAGAAATAGAGGGACATTGGTGTCACCTTGGTAGCGAGTCTTCGGCGTGAAGAGAACCTCTGGGGAGTCTTAAGGCTTGAACAAATGCTTAAAATCCCAAGTGCTGCATAAATTAAATGGGAACAATGTACATCATGAGGAGACCAAAGATGGCACAAAAGAGGCTTGATTTGAACAAGGGAGAAACCACTCTGAGTATGGAATGAGAGATTCAAATTAATTCCAGGTCAAGCTTCAAGTGTGAGCTGGTAAAGATCCAGAAGAGAGAAACTGGCAACCTGAGGAGAGTTATTCTGGGTCAAGAGGTGCCAGTCCAGGGTCTGGGAACCTGAGGGAAGGATGGAAGGCTCAGCAAAACAGGTGTATCCAACTCCCCGCAACCTGTTTGACCCTGTGGGTACCTTTGGAATTCTGACACAGCATGCTGGGCACAGCCCAAAAATGCCTGCCACAAAATGGCTACCGCGGCTTACCTTGAGTCACGCGGTGAAGATCCTTGTGCTGTGTTGGTAGCTGCTGCCAAACCATTTGACAAAACATGCACAGCCAATCGGAGGCCTTCCTGAGGAAAAGCCCAATCTGGACCTGCCCACTTTCTAAAAACACTTGGTGGGCACCGGAAAGGGTTGTCTGTGGGTACCGCAGTGCCTACAGGTACCACATTGTAGACCCCCGAGATAAAGGGAGTGTTCCCTCTAAGCTGTGGAGTCTTGTAAGCAGAAATTCTACTTTGTGAGCTCCTGGCATTAAAGTGGTGAGCGAGCAGTTTGGCCGCTGCATAAATTAGTTTGCTCTGGAGCCCTCCTCCCTGAGCTGAGACAACATTGTGTGATCTGGAGGCTAAAAAAACTGTGAGCTAGCTCACACTAACTCAGCTTAGAGGGAACACTGGAAAGGGACAGAAACCACACGAATCGCTACCCCAAATTGGTAAAGCAGACCGACCCTGGAATGTTAGCAGTTACCCCTTTTGGAGGAGAAAGCCTGTCTTCCCCAAATGCTGTCAAAACGCTCGATTTTTAATTAATAACTTCTCACGTTCTGTGTTTGTGATGTTTTATTTTGGGAGTTCCCTGGAGTGCTGGCATCCAGATTTGCTTAGGTCTTCTAATTAGTCTCTAATGGCTCTCTTTTTGCGATAGGTTCTGCCTGCACTCAGGGCGTCTCCGCGGACAGACAGTGGCTGACGGCGTTTTTTGGACCTTTCACCACTTCCTGCTCCTACTCAGATTTCGCTGAGCTGAAGAGCAACTTCCGTGGGGTAAGTGCTCCGTCGGCCTTTGGACTTGGCGTTCCGTCGTTGTCTCTACGCCGACTTCTGCTTTGTGCGGCCTTGTTTTTGAAAACTCGAATCACTGGCGAGCTTAATGAGTGGATAGTTATCTCTGCACAGTTAAGGTGGAACTAGCCTGCGTTTTAGTGATCGAGGCCCATCAAATCCATAGGGTTGCCAGCTTGTGTCCTGTCTTCTCTCCCCAGATTGATTTAAGGAGAAAAGGTGGCAAAAGATAGAAACATAGGGTTGGAAGGGACCCCACAGGTCATCTAGCCCAACCCCTGGAACAACACAGGAAACGCAACTCTACCCCGCCCCCCCCAGTGACTCCTGCTGTATGCCCAGAGGAAGGCAAAAAATCTCCAGGATCTGGCCTGGAGGAAAAAAATTTCTTGGCCCCAAAATGGTGATCAGCATTACCCTGGGCACATAAAGATCAAGTGCTAACTCGTCCCTTCCTGCCCACCTGCTCATGATCTGCCTAAGTTTACAGATGTTCACAGATATCAGAAAAGCAGAGAAAGCGGAGGATCTTACCTATGTCTCTCTAAACTCCAGAAAGATTTTTAAAAGGGTCTTGACGACAATAAAAAAAAACTTTGGAAAGAGCTTTCGAGGTGCGCGACCCCGGTTTGAATCATTTCATCCTTTTCTTGCAACCGGTGTGCCAGACTGTATTCCAAAATTCACAGCTAAAACCGCCAGCGGCACCGAGGTTTGGGTTTCTGAGCTGAGCTCGGTTGAGTTCCCCCTTTCCCAGATCTCTCATTGCGTTTGCGATGCAGGACGATTCCTTGGACCTCTTCTCGGCCGGCGCCCTGGCCCAACTGTCCACCCGGAGTCGGGTTATTTATAGCAGACCGGCCATGGCCCGTGTCTATGAAGCCATCCGAGGGCAGGAAGACCCGCTGCAGTATCTCGCCGCCTACCTGGATGAGTTCAACAACATCGTACTGAAGGTAAAACAGCTTGTATGGCAAACTGAGCGTCTGTGTGGCTGGGCGGGAACGGCCTCGTGTTATGGGCCGAGCCTGCAGCCAGTGGCGAAGGGTGACTGACCAGAATGAGAACAGGATTTCCGTGGATGCCACTATCCCCTTTCAGCTCTGTGGGCGATTCCGCATTGGCTTTCCCCTCTCTCATATTACCAAACCCACGTTGGAGCCAATGCTCCCTCTAAGCTGTGGAGTCTTGTGAGCAAAAATTCTACTTTGTGAGCTCCTGGCATTAAAGTTGTGAGCGAGCCATTTGGCTGCTGTGTAAGTTAGTTTGCTCTGCAGCCCTCCTTCCTGAGCTAAGGCAAAAATGTGTGAGCCGGAAGCTAAAAAACTGTGAGCTAGCTCACACTCACTCAGCTTAGAGGGAACACTGCTTCCCAGCAAATTTGCTAGTTTCATCAACACATTCAAATACCCCGGGGGGGGCAACGCCGTACTGACTGCAAAGTCACCCCGGAATGGCCATAACTCTATGCAGAAGGTGAATCAAAGGAAGTGAAAGCAGCACGCAATGCAGAGGGGAACTTCTGTTCCAACCAGTGTTCCCTCTAAGCCAAGTTAGCGTGAGCTAGCTCACAGCTTATTAGCCTCCGGCTCACACATTTTTGCCTTCGCTCAGGAAGGGACGGCGCCAGAGCACACTGATTTATGCAGCAGCCCAATCGCTCATGCGCCACTTTGATGCCAGCGGCTCACAAAGTAGAATCTTTGCTCACAAGACCCCCACAGCTTAGAGGGACCATTGCTGGGAAGATCCATAACTGTGAGTTTTGAGCCGCAAAATTGCCTGGGAGAGAGCGAGAGCAAAATCAGGCGCCCCCCCCCTGCACAGCCCAGCCGGGAGGCACGGCTCCTTTTCGATGTCCAGCCTGATATCAATCTTCCCTCCCTAACGCTCCTCCGTATTGATTAATATATATTGCATTTCTCACCTCCGAACCACTTAACGTGTTACTGTCTCCACCTCCCGCTGTCAGCTCTCAAACACGTTCCCCCCCAGTGATTCTTCTTATTAGCACCGCTTCCCCCCCCTCAGCTGTGTGAAACGGAGCTGATGCCACGTCGATCTTTGTGGTCGCATTTCCGCTCCACCCCCCCATTTCCCCTCAAGTTGGAAGCTGGATCTCCGCCTTCCCTGGGGGGCCAGCAGTGTTCCCTCTAAGCTGAGGGAGTGTGAGCCAGCTCGCAGTTTTTCAGCCTCCGGCTCACAGAACATAAGAACGTAAGAGAAGCCAATGTTGGATCAGGCCAGTGGCCCATCCAGTCCAACACTCTGTGTCACACAGTGGCCAAAAATACCAGGTGCCATCAGGAGGTCCACCAGTGGGGCCAGGACACCAGAAGCCCTCCCACCACTGCCCCCCGAGAGATTTTGGTCTCGGCTCAGGAAGGATGGCCTCAGAGCAAGCTAATCTATACAAGAGTCGAATCGCCCGCTCACAACTTCAATGCCGGTAGCTCACAAAGTAGAATTTTTGCTCCCGAGACTCGACAGCTTAGAGGGAGCGTTAGTTGCCAGGTCTGGGGTTGGAAAAAACCTGGAGGCTTTGGGGGGTGGAGTCTAGTGAGGGCGGGGTTTAAGGAAGGGAGAGGCCTCATTGGTACAGAATGCCATAGAGTCCGCCCTCCAAAGCAGCCATTTTCTCCAGGGGAACCAATCTCTGTAGCTTGGAAACTAGGGTTGCCAGGTCTGGGGTTGGAAAAGACCTGGAGACTTTGGGGGTGGATCTGGGAGAGGGCGGGGTTTGGGGAGGGGCCTCGGCATGGTACGATGCCATAGAGTCCGCCCTCCAAAGCCGCTGTTTCCTCCAGGGAAGCTGATCTCTGTCGGCTGGAGGTCAGTTGTAAACACGGGGGATCTCCAGGCCCCTCCTGGAGGCTGGCAACCCTCACCTTCTCCCGGGACCTTGCTGATTTCTTGGTTCCCTCACAGAACCGCGGGCTGCTCACCAACCCCAGAGTGCAGCGCACCGTGCTGACACTCACGGCAGAGATGGTCTTCCCCCAGTTCGACTCTGTCCCCCCAGAGGACGCAGCGGCTTGGCTCCAGAAACTCGTCCTCCTGCTCCCGGGTGTCAACGGAACTACCCTGGAACTGCTGCCCCACGGAATGCCGTGCCCGTATTACCAAAACGTGTAAGTTGGCTCGGCATCGTTTCTGCCTCGGAATCTTTTGCCATCTTTTTTTTGGGGGGTGGTATTTTTGTATTTGTGTATGTGTGCATGTGTGCCTGTGCCTGGAAGTCATGGTGACCTCTGGCGACTCCTATTGGGGCACGTTCTGAGAAATGGCTCGATATTCTGCCTCTGCCTCCCGGCCCTGGTATTCCTGGGAGCCAGTTTGGTGCAGGGGTTAAGTGCTCAGACTCTAATCTGGGAGAACCGGGTTTGATTCCCCCACTCCTCCACTTGCACCTGCTGATGTGACCGTGGGTCAGTCACAAGCTCTGGCACAGCTGTTCTTGAAAAAGAGCAGTTTCTGTCAGAGCTCTCTCCTCCCCACCTACCTCACAGGGTGTCTGCTGTGGGGAGGGGAAGGGAAAGGAGATTGTCAGCCGCTCTGAGACTCCTTTGGGTAGTGAAGGGCAGGGGGTATAAAGCCAATCTCCTCCTCCTCCTCCTCCTCTTCTTCTTCTTCCTTCTCCTCCTCCTCCTCTTCTTCTTCTTCCTCCTCCTCCTTCTTCTTCTTTCTTCCTCCTCCTCCTCCTCCTCCTTCCTTCTTCTTCTTCCTTCTTCTTTCTTCTTCTTCTAGGACTCCCATCCAAAGACTTGCCAGGGTCGGCCCTGCTTAGCTTCTGAGAATCTTTTGCCGTCTTTTGCCATCACTGGGCCTGTGGTTTCATTTGTTGTGTGCATGTCGCTCGCCAGGGTGGCAGGGACTTCTTCGCTGCTTCATTGGGTCAGGCGTCCAGGAACGGCTTCTCTGCAAGATCCGGAAGCCTAACGGCAATGCTTGCTTGCCAAAAATATGCGGCTCTGGCTAACCACGGGTGGGTTTTCTATGCAGCGTGAAAGCCCTGGTGGACGTCTATCCGCAACTGTCCAACAAGACAAGGCAGGAGGTGTATGGATTTCAGAAGGCTTACCTGGCGGCCCAGTTTGCAGACTCAGGTGAGGTGCCGACGGGGGTGGGTCTTGGAAGAACTTGCATCGATGCAGGTTTTTGGAGGGTACTGCTGTGTTGGTCGGCAGTAAAATGGTTAGATTCGAATCCAGTAGCGCCTTAGGGACCAACAAAAGTTTCAGGGTAGAAGCTTTCGAGAGTCGAAGAGCTTTGACTCCCAAAACTCTTGGTGGTCTCTGAGATGTAACTGGCCTCAAATACCTCTGGACACCAGTGCCAGAGGGAAACAGGAGGGTGAGGTTTCAACCTTCATACCTTCTGGGCTCATCTTGTCAAACAGGATGCTGGACTAGAGGGACCATTAGTGTCACATGGAACAGTTGCTCTTCTGCTTTTAAAAATTAAAAAATAATAATCTTACAGACTAAGGAAAGATGGGTCAGTTGGTGGGAAGAGAAGGCCAAAACCAAATTATTGTAACATTGGTTAACTGTTTAGGAGGTGTGGTGGGTGGCGGCTACATAAACAGGGGTGTGAAGAGAAATGGGTGTAAAATGATATTACACACAAAAAGTCTGTGAACGTTCAAGCTTGCTGAATGCTTTTGCAACATCTCCTTTGCAGGGTCGGCATGTGATGGAGGAGCCAACGGGGCTCGGAGCTGGCTGACGGAAAATTTGGGAGACTTTTGTGCAGTGGCTAAGCTCAGCGAATTGCAAGCTATTTACCCAGCTCTCAATGGAGTAAGTTTTTCAAGTCAGTGCAGTTGAGTGTAAGGCTCCTGCGCCCACCTTTCCTCTCTGGCTTTGAGGCCCTCCACTCTCTCATTTGTTCCTGAGAATCCAGGTGGAGTTCCTCTAACTTCATTGCATTTCATGGTTTCCCGGGTATCATCCCACTTTTTTAAAAAGTGATGGTTTGTGGCTATTTGTGTTAACTTGCATTGCCGTTGCACCACAATCCATAGGGACTGACATAGTGCTACTTTCTCAGCTTGTTTGGAGGTGTGATTTGGAATCTGGCTGCCCCCTCTTTTTCTCCTAATGTGTGGGTTTCTTGGAGAAACCCCTTTGAAGTTTCATTGCTTTCAATGCGAAAGGATTTCTCTGGACTTCGGGCAGAGATGACATTAGGAAATCCTTGTCAGGGGTCCACTGCTGCTCTCAGAATCAGACTTACAGCAATTTAAGGAAATAGATGAATTAGTATGGATCATATATGACTTAACATCACATAAACCTTCAAATTGTTTAAATCCATAAATTGTTCATTATTAAACATGCTTCTTCTTATTAAACTTACCGTTGGTTATTTAATGCATGCATAAAATACAATTGATATATAGATAGACTGGGGATTTGATGAAAACTCTACAATCCCGGAAAAGAGTTCACAATTCCAATGGGCTGAAAAACGTGATTTCTAAACGTCCATAAAGCAAGTAAATCCAGTCCTTAAGACTTAAGGCAAACATTGAAAACTGAGCTGCAGTCATAATGACATCGTGCTTTATGGATATTTAGAAATCACGTTTCTCAGTCCATTGGAATTGTGAACTCGTTTCTGGGATTGTAGAGTTTTCTTCAAATCCCCAGTCTATCTATGTATCGGTTGTATTTTATGCATGCATTAAATAACCAATGGTATGTTTAATAATAAGAAGCATGTTTAATAATGAACAATTTATGGATTTAAACAATTTGGAGCTTTATGTGATGTTAAGTCATATATGGCTCTCAGGACCAGGACAGGGGTGTGGAGGCCTCTAAGGGTGCGTTCATATAGACAGCTAATCCCACCATTAGCCTGGCTCTAATTTGATCCCGGTTTTTTTAATCCATCATTGCACGACCAGACAGCCCCCCCAGTGAATCTTCTTACCGTGCGCTGCCTCTGCTGTGGATTATCTAGATGGTGTCCACTGAAGAAGGTGCGCGCAGTGTTGTTTTTTTTAAAGGTTTGCGCATGCGCATAATTGTGAAATCGCGTCCTTGTTTATCTGCGCATGCGCAGAATTGAATGTAGAGATTTTTTAAAAATGGTGCCCAACGGGAGGATTACACGCTGGTTCAATCAGACGGAGCTAAGTCTGCAATTGGCCCGTCGGGAACCGAAAACTCCAAATTTAAAGTAGTACCTTTTAAGTACGGCTCCCAAGCGCAGCAAAACGGGATGTTTACGGAAGAGGGACATTTCCCAGATGTCGATGTCTGGGCATTATCTTTAAATCCACCAGGCACAAGAGCCATCTGATCAGGACCTAAGACTTCCAGACACTGCCTGGCCTTTGAATAGAACCCGGGTCTCTGCCTCTATATGGCAAAACCCACCACTTTAGGAAGTTCACAGTGTAATTGCCCAAGTGGTATATTATGTGTGGGGATTATACTGTGAGTATTCAGCAGTGTATATAACTTTTTGCACTGGGGTGTCCAAATTTTTTGAGTCTGTGGACACCTTTGGAATTCTGATACGGCACGGTGGGCGTGGCCACAAAACGGCTGCCACAGGAGGCGGAGACAGCCACAAAATGGCTGCCGCAGCTTGCCTTCAGTCACACTGCAAAGATCCTTGTGCTCTGGGGGCAGCTGCTGCCAAAATAGCATTTTTTTAAAAAAGATCTGCACAGCCTGTCCAGTCTCAATGACCAGTTAGAAGTACTGCAGGATAAAAGTCCCGCCTGGCCTTGCTCACTTTCTAAAAAACACTTGGCGGGCACCAGGGAAGGTGATGGAGGGCACCGCGTTGGAGACCTCTGCTTTACACCCTCCCATTGCTTCTTGCCATTTGAAAGTAGCCAAGGGGGGAAAAAAATTAAGGTTCTTCCCAATAAGTCCGAGTCCCTTTGTACTGCCGTCCAGAAAGCAAGGTGACCCCTCGTTTGAGGAAACGATCTGTGTTCTTCAGCTTTTCTCTGTTTTTCCTTTCCTGTGTTGTTGTTTTTTATCTCTCCAGATTCCAGATTGTTTTAGAAAGTAAATAGCAAAGCCACCGGCCCCGGGCTCATTTTCAATTGGTCGTGGCACGCCGGTATCCAGAGTTTATTTGAATCAGTAGCAATTGGAGTGCCCACAGATTTCTTCTGTGGCAATACGGTTTTCATTGTTTACATGACAAAATTTAGCATGTGGTACCAGCAGACATTCTAGAACATTTTTTCCTGAGGTTATTTGCCAGACTGCACTGCACATCTGGCCACCTTTGTTTTGTGTTTTCTTTTAAGACCTTTTTAAAATCCAAATGCTCAAGTTCTGGTGCCTCTCTAACTAAACTGAGAAGTAGCAAATCGTAGCCATGTCTCTGCTTCTAAAGCAAACCCAACTACATAATAATGGTGCATTGCTTTTGTTAGTAGCAATGAGACGAAGGCATTCTACCCAAACTGTCCTATTTATATAGAAGACTTTTATGTTTAATCTGAAGTACTGTGTTCTTCTGAAGTATTTTTTTAAAAAACTGTTCTGTTTCCAGCGACTATAAGTTGCCCAAAATAAAGTCTGGTTTGCCTGCAACCCGTCAACCACTGCTGATGTATTTTGTTTTATACTCTCCACATTTATTTAAACTCTGCAATTGTGTCAATCTGTTCATCAATAAAACAGGAATCATTTTCAAAACTGAACCAATCTGCTTCCCTGTGGTTTTTTTCTTTTCTTTCAAAAACACACTCAAATAATACAAATCTGCACAATTTGAACACAGAAAGAGGGCCTGTTGCGATAAACTCGATTGCTACTGGTTGAATTTAAACGCTCATGGATTCCGCCTCCTGTCTGAAATGATTTGGAGAATGTGACCGGTTTCTTCAAAAGGAACCAAGCTGATGTGGTCACATCCAGCCATTGGGAATATAATGATGATTTCTTATTTATTTATTTTCAAATTGATATTCCACCCTCCCTGCAAATGGGCTCAGGGCAAATCACAACAATAGTTGGGCCATTCAGCCACAGAGTGCAATAATAAATAATCAGTTAAAACCTTAAAACAAGCATTTAAATATAAACTGCATCAATACTGGTGCCACTGGGCTCTAGAACTCGTTTAATCCAGGCTGCACAAAGATGGTATCTATAGAAGGGTATGAGTATGTGGTACCCCTAGAAAGAGTTCCTGTCATCTCTCTGAGACATTTGAACGTCTGTCCAAATGCACAATTAGCATTGTTAAAGCTCAGGGGTTTCGGTGGACATATAAGCATGTCTTATTCTGTGCTAGATTGCAGTCAGAATGTCTAGAGGAGATGTATTCAAAATCTATGGCTTTTAGGCATTCCTGTTTTTCTTGCTTGTAAGTTCTTGCTTCTTTGGGGGGGGGTTGTTGCTGTTCTGCACATGTCTTGCTCCCTCTAGTGGTCAATTTGATATTACACTGGTTTGTATCTGCCATATCTCCTTGCAGATGTAAAATACAGTTTTGTTATGCCGGACATAAACTGTGTAATATCGAATCAACCACTAGAAAGAGCAAAACACATGTGGAATAGGGGGGGGAAACCCAAAGAAACAAGGATTTACAAGCGAGGAAAATGAGAGTGCGGAAAGGCCCCTAGACATGAAGCAAATGGACTCTTCCTTCAGGTCACGAAGGTCAAAGGTCAGCACCAAAGCTGGAGGCTGAAGCACAGCAGGTCCCTTCCGACTCTATGATTCCAGCTCTAGGTGGAAAATCCCACTCTGTTGACCAAGCCAGCCTCCGAGTTCTGAAGAATTTATACCACTCCCAGCCAGTCCAGAGATTCCATATTGCCAGCCAATCATAGAGACGGATGTTGTAGACGCCTGTTCCACCCTTCCGTTCCTAGACAGGTCTCTGAAGTCTAAGCACAAAAAGAGAGAGAGAGAGTGCCAAACAGACTGAATATCTTGTCAAAGGCTTTCACGGCTGGAGTTCATTAGTTGCTGTAGATTTTCCAGGTTGTGAGGCCATGGTCTTCGCATTGTAGGACCTGACATTTCGCCAGTAGCTGTGACTGGCATCCTCAGAGGTATAACACAGAAAGATGGAGTACTCTCTGTGTCACAGAAAGATGGAGTACTCTCTGTGTCAAGGACCTTGTCACAGAGAGTACTCCATCTTTCTGTGTTATACCTCTGAGGATGCCAGTCACAGCTACTGGCAAAACGTCAGGTCCGAAAATGCCAAGACCACAGCTACACAACCTGAAAAATCTACAGCAACTAACAGACTGAATATCTTTCACTTTGACCACTGTCTCCTTCCCTGAACCAAATATGATAAAGTAATATGAGTAGAGTTTTTGGGATGAACAGCAGTCTAAAATTGGACGACCAGCTGTCCAAAACAGCTGCTAGTTTCAGAGAGAAGCCATGTTGTTCTGTGATAGCACAGCTACCTTAGAGACCAACCAGAACTTCAGGATACAAGCCCTGAGTCTCAAAAGCTTTGACACTGGAAAACACATCCCCTGAAAGCCTTGCAGGTCTCGTAAGCTACTACTGGACTTGAATCTAGCTATGTTACCCGCTAGGATCCATTGTCAATGGAGCCAGTTTGGTGTAAGTGGTTAAGTGCGCAGACTCTAATCTGGGAGAACTGGGTTTGATTCCCCACTCCTCCACTTGCAGCTACTGGATGACCTTTCCTTTCCCCTCCGCACAACAGGCACCCTGTGAGGTAGGCGGGGTTGAGAGAGCTCTTTCGAGAACTGCTCCTGAGAGAACAGGTCTTGAGAGAACTTATGACGGACCCCAGGTCATCCAGCAGCTGCAAGTGGAGGCGTGGGGAATCAAACCCGGCTCTCCCAGATCAGAGTCTGCTCATTCAACCACTACACCAAACCGGCACACCGTCAAGTGCCGGGAGTTGACACCACAAACTCGGGTCGCCCCCACCCAGCCGCTGGACCTCCGTCTTTGATGGATTCCGTCTCAGCCGGCTCTGCTTCAGCCATCCAGCCACGGCCTCAAATCCCTCAGCCAAATTAGATGGGGTGGCAGCCGTCCATCCAACAGCAGATACAGCTGGGCGTCATCAGCGTACCATGTGTGTGATTGACACAGAAGGCTGCTAATTGAATGTCTTTCTCTGGGAATGTGTTTTATTCACTTCCCTGGGCCAACGTATCATTTTATGGGCAAGGTAGGATTTTGAGCCAGACAGCAGCGACGTGGATTCAAATTACAGCTCAGATGGAGGAGGGTATTTAGCGTGTAAAGCCGGGACCCGTACTGAACCGAACTTTATTTTTCAGGAGATACGGCAGAGTAGAAATGTTTCAAATAAAAAAATACATCTTAAATTGGATTAGGACAACCACCAGGAAGGCCCAACGATACTAAAGCAAAACCACAGTCCAGGGGCACCTGAAAGACTAATAACGTTTATTCCATTATGAGCCCTCATGAGATAGAGCTCACTTCTTCAGATGCAATGGACAATGCCAACCCTTCTATGCATGCAACAGACCAATGTCGAGAGGGTGAGATCTCTTAAAAATATCTATATCTGATGTTCACTCAGCGGAGTAAGAGGTATCAACGTTTTCAGAGTATTTCCCGAAGAGTCAGAGTTCTAAAATTTGCTAGAAAAATCTAACCTTGGGAACTTTTATACACCTTCTTATCAAAACGGGTGGGACTCGGCATAATCCAAAGTAGCTAAAAAGGTGAAAATTGCTATTGGCACTATCCATAAGAGGGCATTAGAATGTCTTGCTTTCTTAAAATGGAGTTATGAAATCTGTTCCCCAATGGTTAAGTTACACCCATATTAGCTAGAAGGATGACATTTGGTACAATCTATGTATGTCATTTGACCTGCAAAGTCCCATTCACACATACAAATCATTGCTTGGAATCTGTCTCGTCCACAGACAGGATCTTGGGGCTTTTGGCTTTCTCATTTTCCTTGCTGGTAAGTTTCTGTTTCTTTCCTATTGTGCACATGTTTGGCTCCCTCTAGTGGTTGATTCGATATGATACTGATTTATGCCCAGCATAAAAATCTGCAGTTTAAATCTGCAGGGAGATATGCTGGACATACACCAGTGTAGTATCGAATTGACCACTAGAGGGAGCCAAACAGGTGCAGAACAGGAAACCTGCCCACCCTCCGTGGAAGAAACAGGAACTTACAAGCGAGGGAAACAAGAATGAGGAAAAGACCTTCATCTGATTTCTTGGCTCCAACTACCTCAGTCGGGCAATGGCTGTGGAGACCGAGCCAAGCCTCAGGAAATGACGCTTCCCCCAATTCCTCCATCCACAGCTCGAGAACCCTCCGTGGCTCAGCCCCATGCAGGCAGCTGATTTAACCCTCATTGGTCCCATGTGCAACTCCACTCTTTCCGGCATGGCTGTCGGGCTGATGAAGACCTTTGAAAACTATCAGGATCTTCATGCCTATCTGTCCCGGCTCCAAAGAATGCAGTGCCAGGTAAGATCGAAATGCACAGTTCTGGATTTCAGTCCATTGAGCAAGGGACTAAACTCTTCCTCTCCCTGCACAACTCTGAAGAGCAGGTTGCCTTTGTGATCTGTGTATATGGGAGAACGATCTGATACTTTCTTGTGCCCAGGAAATTTGGTGTCTTGGATGTTGGGGAAGGGGCAGCGTTGTGTGTGTGTGTTTATGTGTTATGCGCTGTCAAGTTGCTTCTGACTCGTGGCAACCCCATAAATTAATGTCCTCCAAAACCTCCTGTCGTTAACAGCCTTGTTCAGGTCTTGCAAATGGAGGGCCGTGACTTCCCTGGTGGAGTCAACCCATCTCACGTTGTTTCTTCCTCTTTTCCCCGCTGCCTTCGACTGTTCCTAGCATTATTATCTTTTCCAGTGACCAAAGTACAACAGCCTCGGTTTGATCATTTTTGCTTCTAGGGAGGCATTCAGGCTTGAGTTGATCTAGCACCCACTGATTTGTCTTTTTGGCAGTCCGTGGGACCTGTAAAAGTCTCCTCCGACACTGAGGATGTGTGCACATGTGCCAAATAATGCACTTTCATTCTGCTTCCAGTGCACTTTAGTGATTGTTTGCCAATGAATTTTACCGTTTCGCACTGTAAAATCCAGTTGCAAAGTGCATGGAAAATGGATTTAAAAGTGCACGATTCAGCACATATGAAAGCACCTTGTGACCTTCTGGCTAGGCCTACATGTTACCCAAATTGGAGGTCTCCAAATTAATTGGGGGAATTAGCGAAACTGGAGACAGGCGAGAGGGGGCGACTAGGGGATCTCCACCAATGTTTACGGGGATTGTCCCCTTAGTGAACTCTCAAAATAAACCAGGCTGAAGTACAAGCAGAAAGGTGTTTTATTATAAAAAGAAGAAAAAGAGCAAAGCATGCATACAGAGTACACAGGGAACACACAGACTAACGAAGAGGAAAATTAAAAGGGAGCAGCGGGGAAATTGATTCGGGGGAAGTGATATTTACCGAGTCCTGGAGGTCAAGGTCTGTGGAAGACAGTGAGAGAAATGGCCTGCGTTTCCCAGAGAGAAGTAGGAAGCCCACAATTGAGCGGGGCTATGATGTTTGACGTTGAGAGAACACACACACACTGCATTGGGGCAGAATGTGTCCGGTTCTAAGAAAAAAATAGCCATGGGGTGGTCTGACGTGTGTGCCCCTCAGACGATGCCTTGATGGGCTTTCCCAGGGTGAGCAAAGATCCGGGGAAACTTGTGACAATTTGCATGAGTCAGGCTAATGTTCCCTGATGAGATTGCTAGACGTAAACCGAAAGCGTTAATGTTTTCTGATGAGCCTGGAAGACGGGATGGGAGAGGCTATCAGGTTGTGTGAATAGCCTGTTAAGGCGAATGGGCAAGGGGAAGCAGGATGAGGTGTGGACCGGGTGAAATCCAGGTGAGGGGAGGTATCCTCCGGAAACCCATTGTTGAGATGAAGTATCCCTTTTAGGGTAACGAGAGATCTGTTAGCAAGTCAGCTGCCCTGGTTCACCTTCCAAAAATATTTTCCCAGGCTTGTCTCTGGCCAGCGTCCATTTTGTTTGTACCAGCTCCATTTTGTTTCTGCTGCAAGGCCAGGCTGTACAGTACACTCGTGATTTCGAGGGTGAAATTAAAGAGGGGCATTTTGCTTCAAACTACCCATCCGCAGGAGGAGTCTGACCGCTAACATACACTGTTCTCAGAACTGGTCCTGTGAACAGGAAAACAGTGTATGCTCCTGAAACATCCATCCTACAGAAGTACCAATGGTACTTCTTGTGAACACTGCTTATTTAGTTGCTTTTTCTTCTTTGTAGGACTCCAGGGCCACAGCAGGTATATCATCCTGCGATGGAGTTTCTCCTCTGTCTTATCTCGCCCCTGAAATTCAGCCAGAATTCTTCAGCAATATCCTTTCCTTCCTCAAGAAACAAGGAACTACAATGGACATGTCTCAGTGGGCAAATGTTACCCAGTTTTTGCTCTCTGACTCCTTCCGGGCCCTGAATGTGTCCCACCACCCCCAGCCGTCCCCCAATGGAACCTGCGAAACCTTCCAAGCCACGTAAGTCCATAGAGAGTTTTCACTTTGGGCCTCTGTGTTGAGAAACCTTATTTTGTTCGCAAGGTCCCACCTGAAGTAACGTCCTACCAACACGCTCCCAAATAGAAGAAGAAGAGATTGGATTTCTACCCCGCCCTTCACTACCCAATGGAGTCTCAGAGCGGCTTACAAACTCCTTTCCCTTCCCCTCCCCACAACAGATACCCTGTGAGGCAGGTGGGGCTGAGAGAGCTCTTGACAGAAACTGCTCTTTTTCAAGAACAGCTCTTATCAGAACTATGGCTTGCCCAAGGTCACCCAGCTGGCCGCATGTGGAGGAGTGGGAAATCAAACCCGGTTCTCCCAGATTTAGAATCCGCGCACTTAACCACTACACGAAACTGGCTGTAAATAGCCTTGCTTTTGCTTCGCAGGATGGACATCATTGCTCGTCACCTGAACTCAACTCTGTGGCAGAAAGAACTCCAAGAGGTCTTCCGCATTTGCCAACTGGCCCATCAGCAACCCAAACCCACAGGTAACTCTCACTGAATAGCAGAACCCAAGGAGATAATGATTTAAATTTGGAAGAGGAGGTCAGGAGACACATCAAAGGGGATTCATGGAGGATAAGTCTACCAATGGCTACTAGCCACGGTGACTGAGAGGAACCTCCACGTTCAGAGGAACTAAATCTCTGAATCCCAGAGCCGGGAGGTAACATCAGGGGAAGGCCTTGGCCTCCATGCCCTTTTGTTGGCTGTCCAGGGGAACTGGTTGGCCACTGTGTGAGACAGGATGCTGGACTAGGTGGACCCTGACTGGTCTGACCCAGCAGGGCTCTTCTGACGTTCTTCTCAGGGGAAGGCCTCAGCCTCTCTACCCTGTTGTTGGCCCTCCAGAGGAACTGGTTGGCCCCTGTGTGAGACGGGATGCTGGACTAGATGGACCCTCACTGGTCTGACCCAACTGTGTTCTTAGATGCAGGATTCTAGTGCTAAAACGATTCCAGAGGTCGGTATCTGGAAAATTTTTAAAAATATGAAGTTTTAATAAAACGGATGAGTATCTAAAAATAAAGGGAGCTGACGGGGGAGGCTTAAAGGGGAAATGGCGGTGAATGATGATTAGGCATTAAGTCATTTGCAAAGAAAGCTTGCAGTAGATTCTGTAAAGAAATGGGAACTAAGGGCAACGAAACATGTTGGGAGGGAGGAGGGAGTTTTGTAATTAATAATAGTTTATAAACGGATAGATTTATTTTGGTCAGGAATTGGGGTTGCCAGTCTCCAGGTAACAGAGATCGGTTTACCTGGAGAAAACAATGGCTTCGGAAAATAGACTCGATGGGACTATAGATCACTGAAGCCCCTCCCCTCCCCAAACCCCGCCCTCCTCAGGCCCCACCCCCCAAATCTCCAGGTATATCCCAACCCGGAGCAGGAAACTCTAATCAGGAACATTCAGATATCAATACATGATTTATTTTTTTTTAAAAAACCCAAGGATTAAGTTCAAGTCAGTTCAGGACATCACGTGTCACGTTCCCAGACAATCCCAGAATAGCCACCGTTGGATTCAGATTTAAGCCCTTCCTGTCTTCAAGGGCTAACACACAAAACATCCCCTAGAGGAGGAGACTATTCTGGGAAATGTTATATTTCGAGACAGATTCGTTTTGCATTTCCAGGAAAGCACCTACTCCCGTGGCATTAGAACAAATTTAGAGTCCAGTGGCTCCTTTTAAGACCAACAAAAGTTTATTCAAGGGAGGAGCTCTCGTGTGCCAGGCACACTTTTTCGAATGCACACGAAAGCTCTGGATAAACCTTTGTTGGTCTTAAAGTTGCCACTGGGCTCAGAATCAATGCTCCCTCTATGCTGTGGAAGTCTTGTGAGCAAAAATTCTACTTTGTGAGTTGCTGGCATTCAAGTTGTGAGCGAGCCATTTGGCTGCTGCAGAAATTAGTTTGCCCTGGAGCCCTCCTTTCTGAGCTAGGACAAAAAATGTGTGTGAGCCGGAGGCTAAAGAACTCTGAGTTAGCTCACACCAACTCAGCTTAGAGGGGACACTGCTCAGAATTCGTTCTACTGCACAGCCACCCACCTGGGACTGTCCTGTAGTATTAGGCAGGGAAGCTGGGAAGACTTGCCGGTGTTAACGGTGGCTGACAACTGGCTTTCTTTCTCTACCCTTTGTGAAAACCGTTTTCAGTAACAGGTCACATCTCTGGGAGCACAAAATATCAGCGCTCTGAAAACACAGACGGAAGTCCTCGGACTGGAAGCGTCACGACTCACGATCGGGAAGGCACCACGACGCACCACAGCCCCGGACGTGCCACGACGCCTCGCCATCATGACAGCGCCGCAACTCACAGCCCTGGAAGCGCCGTAACTCCAACGCGGGGCAGGGCCACAACGTCTGCAATAAGCTGTCCGACTGTGTTTTTCTATTACGTTCTCTTCCCTTGGGCTCTTACCAGTGTTTTTGTCTAAAGTGGTCCCTTTTTCTGCAAAACAAATCTGTAAATGCGCCCTGCTGTTGGGCACCGGAAAGGACTTTGGACAGCTACGTATTGGCTCAAGACTGACGAAGTGTTTCAGGCAGGTTGTTGACCTGAATGTTGCATTCCTGTTAGATGAAAAAGGAACACGGTTCCTGTGCATCTTGTCCCTGGAATCTTCTGCACTGAGATTTTCCAGGTCTTGATCATTCAAAGAGCATGGTGCGAAATGGAGTTATTTGATGGGAGTCCACTTTTTTGAAGAAGAAGGAGAAGAAGAAGAAGGAGAAGGAGATTGGATTTATACCCCACCCTCCAACTACCCAAGGGAGTCTCAGAGCGGCTTACAAACTCCTCTCCCTTCACAAGCTCTGGCACAGCTGTCCTTGAAAAAGAGCAGTTTCTGTCAGAAGTTCTCTCAGCCCCACCTACCTTATAGGGTGTCTGTTGTGGGGAAGGGAAAGGAGCTTGTAAGCCACTCTGAGACGCCTTTGGGCAGTGAAGGGTGGGGTATAAATCCAATCTCCTCCTCCTCCTCCTCCTCCTCCTCCTCCTCCTCTTCTTCTTCTTCTTCTTCTTCCTCCCCACAACAGACACCCTGTGAGGGAGGTGGGGCTGAGAGAGCTCTTTCAAGAGAGAGAACAGCTCTGGGAGAACTTGTGACTGACCCAAGGTCACACCAGCAGTTGCAAGTGGAGGAGTGGGGGAATCAAACCCGGTTCTTCCAGATTAGAGTCCACGCACTTAACCACTACACCAAACTGGCTCTTATTTCTGAGCACCCCTCTTCAGTAGAGCTAGGGTTGCCAGCCTCCAGGTAGGGCCCGGAGACCCCAAAAATACAGTACAGTAACCCAAAACTCAAAAGTAAACAGTCCAAATACAAAAACAGTCCTATTAATAGTTTGGTGTAGTGGTTAAGTGGGAGAACCGGGTTTGATCCCCCACTCCTCCACTGGATGACCTTGGGCAAGCCATAGTTCTGACAAGAGCTGTCCTTGAAAGGGCAGTTCTTGAAAGAGCTCTCTCAGCCCCGCCTACATCACAGGGTGCCTGTTGTGGGGATGGGAATGGAAAGGAGTTTGTAAGCTGCTCTGAGACTCTGAGTGAAGGGCGGGGTATAAATCCAATATCTTCCTCCTCCTCCTCCTCCTCCTCCACTTCTTCTTCTTCTTCTTCCACCTTCAGAAATAGTCCAAGTCAAATCCCTCAAACAGTGAAAAGTCCAAATACAGATGTTTATCAACCCTCTTCACAAAATCCTCGTCTCGCCACTCATGCATCCACTCCACAGCCCTGCCGGCTTCAAGCTGCCATATCGCCTCGCTTCCTCAAAAGCGGAACACCAAAACCGCCCAGCTTCCATGTTGAATAATACACAGCAACTTCTTCATTCTTAATGTACATACGACCAATGACTGTGATGTATCACTGAGAGACTGCTGAATTAAGAATGGCCACTGATAATGAAGCTCAAGTCAATGCATCCTCCTGGACTGAATCGAGACCTCGGTTTCCTGTCTCGTTACCAACGCCGATTTCTCCACGCCTACTGCCACTCTGCATATCACACCTTATCCAATCATGCCTGCTATTGTAATTCACCTGCTATTGTCCTTTGCCTGCTATTGGTGTTCGGCATCTGAAGTCACTCCGCTCTCCAGGATATAAGGACAGACGGACTCCCATTCTAGCTGAGTCTGAAGAAGCCAGCGGTGACTCACAGAAGCTCATCCCCTGCTGCAAATCTTCTTAGTTTTTAAGGTGTTACTGGACTCTTGCTTTTTTTCTACCGCAGCCCTTCCTGTGAGGCTGGTTGACTCTGGTCTACCCCAACAGAATGGAGCGCCCCATTCTACAAGCCCCCTTGGAGGTGAACACTCCTAGGACAGGTAGGATTGCCAATATTTATTTATACTGAGTACATAAAAGGCCCTGCTTACAATGTAGGTGTTTGAAGCTATATGTAGAATTGTTCAAACAAATGAAAATGATGATGTCTTGGGTGTTTTTGTGTGTGTGAGTGTGTTTGCACCTGGAAATCATGGTGACCTCTGTTGACTGACCCCTACTGGGGGCCTGGAGGATATTCAGAGAGGTGGTTGAATGAAGCCTGCCCCCACCTCTCCCCTCTGGTATTCCAAGGAGGTCTCCCATCCAAGTACTTGCCAGAGTCGACGCTGCTTAGCTTCCAAGATCCGACGAGATCAGGCTTGCCTGGGCTATATCCAAGTTAGGGCTACGATCAGTGTTCCCTCTAAGCTGAGTTAGTGTGAGCTAGCTCACAGTTTTTTGAGCCTCCAGCTCACAGTTTTTTGTCTTAGCTCAGGAAGAATGATTCCAGAGCAAACTAATTTATGCAGCAGCCAAATCGCTCGCTCACAACTTTAATACCAGTGGCTCACAAAGTAGGATTTATGCTCACAAGTCTCCACAGCTTAGAGGGAACATTGGCTATGACGCCTCATTTAAAAATATGATAGAACAAATTTTGAGTCCAGGGGGTACCTTTAAGGCCAACAACTGTTTATTTAAGGTAGGAGCTTCCGTGTGCATGCACGCTTCCTCAGACACACTGAAATGGGAGTTAACCATTCCTATGAACGGCTAACTTCACGTGCACTGATTCAGCGTCAGGCACATGAACTGCGAACTGCCATCTCGACGCAGCCGAGGAAGTGTGCCAGTCAAAGCTCATAATTTAAAAGAACTTTTGTTGGTCTTAAAGGTGCCACTGGACTCAAAATTTGTTCTCCTGCCTGGATTTCTAGTGGCCTGAATTTAGGAACATGGCACAAGGGAAAGTTTAGCATTCAATTTAACTTGGGCTGAGTTTGGATATGTCTGGGCATTTAGGGTGTTCTCCAGCAGATGGCGCTCCACTAAAGGTGTTCGTGTTTCATTTCTTCTCGATTGACGTTTGAATGGCGCTGCTGCTTCTAGGTGGTTTCCCTGTGACCATCTTCAAAGCATAGCTGCTGACTGCCATGCTGCTGTCTCCCATTAGCAGCAAACAAATGGGATGGTGGTTCCTCCGAAGTTACGTCTTGGGGCGATTTACTCGGGGAGGGGCTGTGGCTCAGAGGCAGAGCATCTGCTTGGCATGCAGGAGGTCCCAGGTTCAATCCCCGGCAGCATCGCCAGTTAAAAAGGACCAGGCAGGAGGGGATGGGAAAGACCTCCAACTGAGACCCTGGAGAGCTGCCAAGAGGGGCCGTGGCTCAGTGGAAGAGCCTCTGCTTGGCATGTAGAAGGTCCCAGGTTCAATCCCCAATGTCTCCAGTTAAAAAGAACCAGGCAGGAGGTGATGGGAAAGACCTCTGCCTGAGACCCTGGAGAGCTATCAAGAGGGGCCGTGGCTCAGTGGCAGAGCCTCTGCTTGGCATGCAGGAGGTCCCAGGTTCGATCCCTGGCATCTCTATTTCAAAGAATAAGGGAAGTGATGGGAAAGACCTCCACCTGAGACCATGCAGAGCGAGCTGCGAATCTGAGTAGACAGGATCTTGATGGGCCAAGGGTCTGATTCAGTGCAAGGCAACCTCACCTGCACTTTCTCATCTAGCTTATCCTCACAACAACCCGGCGAGGTAGGTTAGGTTGAGTGTGACTGGCCCGAGGTCACCCAACAAGCTTCCATGGCACAAGTGGGGATTCAGCCCAGGAGAACCACTGCCAGTCTGAGTAGATAATACCAACCTTGAAAGACTAGGGTTCCCAAGCTCCAGGTAGCACCTGGAGATCTCCAGACTGTGAAGATCAATTCCCCTCCGGGAAAAGGTTGCTTTGGAGGGTGGACTGTAGAGGCGCCTGGCCTGTAGGTATGGCGGGGCTATTGGGGGCTCTGCCCCCTTCCTTAAAGGGCCAGCCCCCTTCCTTCATAGTAGATAACTCACTGAAAATATCGAGACAGTGTGTGACTGCAATAAAAAAGGCCAATAAAAGGCAATAAAAAAGGGCGATGCTGGGGATTATTAGGAAGGGTATTGAAAACAGATCAGCCAGTATCATAATGCCCCTGTATAAATCAAGGGTGCGGCCTCATTTGGAGTACTGTGTACAATTCTGGTCACCACACCTTAAAACGGACACGATAGCTTTGGAAAAAGTGCAGAAGAGGGCAACTAGAATGATAAAAGGGTTGGAAAACTTTCCCTATGAAGAAAGATTAAAACGCTTGGGGCTCTTTAGCTTGGAGAAACGGCGGCTGAGGGGTGACATGATTGAGGTTTATAAGATTATGCATGGGATAGAGCAGGTCGAGAAAGAGGTCCTTTTCTCCCTTTCTCACCATACAAGAACTCATGGGCACTCAATGAACTTGCTGAGCAGTCGGGTTAGAACGGATAAAAGGAAGTCCTTCTTCACCCAAAGAGTGATTGACACATGGTGGTGGTGGCTACAAGCATGGACGGCTTCAAGAGGGAATTGGGTAAACATATGGAGCAGAGGTCCATCTGTAGCTATTAGCTACAAGGTACAGATAGGAACTCTGGGGCTAGTGATGCTCTGTCTTCTTGGTGCTTGGGGGGTGGTCAACAGTGGGAGGGCTTCTAGTGTCCTGGCCCCACTGGTGGACCTCCTGAGGGCACCTGATATTTTGGCCACTGAGTGACACAGAGTGTGGGAGTGGATGGGCCATTGGCCTGATCCAGCGTTGGCTTCTCTTATATTCTTATGTTCTTCTCTCTCGATTCACCAAGATCTCCTTTCTCCGCCACGGCCGCCCTCCGCTCTCCCCTGACGGTATTACGGCCAGCGCTTGCAATTATAGGGCCCGTCTGCGTCCCCTCCTTCCTTTCCGTTTTTTCCCCCCTGCCATTAAACCCTCATTTTCTTAATACGTTCATGATCGTTCTGGCTCAATAAGAATATCTTTTCTGCTTAGCCCGGTCAAAGAGATTTGGCGTCTCAGCACAGTTAATTAAAGGGAGATGCCGGACAGCGATTGAATTATGCTGGGGACTGAGGCACAGTTTCTCCAATGACTGGCAATCAGCATCCATTTCCTCACTTGGAGTAGCCCTCGGGTGACCTCTGGCTTGATTTCTCCAGGGTTGGGTGAGGGGAGAAATTGGGTCAATGACGGGACGCTGGACGCTGAGTCCCAACTTCAGCTGAAACGGAAGCTGCCGGCAAGGAGCGTGCCAGGCGGGCGTTTACACTCTGTGTCACACAGGGGCCAAAATTCAGGGGCCATCAGGAGGTCCACCAGTGGAGCCAGAACTCCAGAAGCCCTCCCACTGTTGCCCCCCCAAGCTCCAAGAAGACAGAGCATCACTTGCCCCAGATATAAGAACATGAGAGAAGCCATGTTGGATCAGGCCAGTGACTCATGCAGTCCAACACTGTGTCACACAGTGGCCAAAACCTAGGGGCCATCAGGAGGTCCACCAGTGAGGCCAGAACTCCAGAAGCCCTCCCACCCTTGCCCTCCCCAAGCATCAATTAGACGGCACATCACTGCTCCAGGCACAAGAACATGAGAGAAGCCATGTTGGATCAGATCAGTGAACTATCTAGTCCAACGCTCTGTCTCACACAGTGGCCAAAACCCAGGGGCCATCAGGAGGTCCATCAGTGAGGCCAGAACTCCAGAAGCCCTCCCACCCTTGCCCTCCCCAAGCATCAATTAGACGGCACATCACTGCTCCAGACACAAGAACATGAGAGAAGCCGTGTTGGATCAGATCAGTGAACTATCCAGTCCAACGCTCTGTCTCACACAGTGGCCAAAACCCAGGGGCCATCAAGAGGTCCACCAGCGGGGCCAGAACTCCAGAAGCCCTCCCACTCTTGCCCCCCCAGGCACCAAGAAGACAGAGCATCCCTGCCCCAGACATAAGAAAATGAGAGAAGCCAATGTTGGATCGGGCCAATGGCCCATCCAGTCCAACACTCTGTGTCACATAGGGGCCATAACCCAGGTGCCCTCAGGAGGTCCACCAGCGGGGCCAGAATTCCAGAAGCCCTCCCACTGTTCCCCCCCAAGCACCAAGGACACAGACATCCCTGCCCCAGACAGAGTGATCCACAGACCTTGTGGCTAATAGCCACTGATGGGCCTCTGCGCCATCTGTTTCTCCAATCCCCTCCTGAAGCTGTCTGTGCTTGTAGCTTGTGGCAGTACCCTTGTTTACCTGGGAACAGCAATCCTCACTCAGAAAAGATGTTGCTAGCTGCATCTCTGCATGAGTCAAAGTTCTGATCTTGCCTTCTTCCTGTACTTCCCCTTTCCCAAGGTGGAGGCTGACTCCACTGCCTCAGACGTGACCGGCTTCTTTATCCTTTCTGTATGCAGACAGCCTTGGTGGAGTTAGTCTTGGAGGCTACCCATAAGGTCTCTGCATGACTCACTACTTCAGGCTTGCCTCAGTCGGGAGGCATGCACTGAGCAGGGACTCGTGCAGAAACACAAGGGGTATCCTCCTGCGAGGGCAGGTTATTCCGATCCTTTCACACTCTGAAAACCAACCTCTCTGGATGCAGACGCTAAGTTTCATTTTTTGTCAGCCGGCAGAGGTTTAGGAGGCGTTACTTGGGGGGGGGGGTTGTCCTCTCCTGTGAGCCAGTTTGCTGTTGTGGTGAGGAACACGGACTCTAATCTGGCAGAACCGGGTGTGATTCCCCACTCCTCCACATGCAGCTGCTGGTGTGACCTTGGGTCAATCACAAGTTCTCTCAGAGCTGTTCTCTCAAGGGCAGTTCTCGAAAGAGCTCTCTCAGCCGCACCTACCTCACAGGGTGTCTGTTGTGGGGAGGGGAAGGGAAAGGAGATTTGTAAGCTATTCTGAGACTCTTTCAGGTAGTGAAGGGTGGCATATAAATCCAATCTCCTCCTCCTCCTCCTCCTCCTCTTCCTCTTCTCCTCCTCCTCTTCTTCTTCTTCTCCTTCTCCTTCTCCTCCTCCTCTTCTTCTCCTTTTCCTTCTCCTTCTCCTTCTCCTCCTCCTCCTCCTCTTCTTCTCCTTCTCCTTCTTCTCCTTCTTCCTCCTCCTCCTCTCCTCCTCCTCCTCCTTCCTCCTCCTCCTCTTCTTCTCCTTCTCCTTCTCCTTCTCCTCCTCCTCCTCCTCCTCCTCCTCCTCCTTCTCCTCCTCCTCCTCCTCCTCCTCCTCCTCTTCTTCTTCTTCTTCTTCTTCTTCTTCTTCTTCTTCTTCTTCTTCTTCTTCTTCTTCTTCTTCTTCTCCTCCTCCTCCTCCTCCTCCTCCTCCTCCTTCCGGGTCCCACCTTCTCCTCCTGTGTTCGCTGCACCTGTGGAAGAAGATCAAAGTGTCTCCCTTCACTCCTCACCTGATCCAGCAGCCAAGTCTCCAGGTGCGCAGTCAAGTTTCTAAAAGAAGAGCCGTCACTCAACAGGAGCACCTCGGTCCTGGAATTGCCCCAACTTGTCGAGAACCAGGCCTGGCACAGGGGCAAGTCTGACAGTGTCACGAGGGAATCGAATAATGATTTATTTCCAGGCAAAGGCCCCGTCCGTGCCAGCAGGCCGGGCCTGAAAAGACTGCTATGAACAGAAGGCCGCCCTTGGCAGCGACGGCTCCGAGTCGGCAAAACCGCACCGTCCTGAATTTATCTCTTACAAGCCCATATCTATCCTGCCCCATAAAAAGACTTTGAATTCTGCAGCCAGGAAACCCGGATGCCCAGGGAAGCCAAGTTTGGCAAAGAAAACGAAGCCTGCCCGTATCTGTTCGACTTGGCACCGTACATGCCACTTTGGCTGGCTAGCCAACGAGGGCGCTTAATGTCTTTTCATTTTATTTAATATCTTTTATGCAAGCACTCCTCGATTAAAAAATCCCAAGAAGTTATGCAAGGGAGATACGATATGGTAATACGCAGACGGGAGGGGAAAAGAAAACCATCGGCGAACAGCCGAAGACACGGTCACGCCCGAATCCGGGGGCGATACATAGATCCGTCGTCAAATAGCGATAGACTGGCGGAAATACTGACATGACGGCAGCGGCGAAAACGAAGCCTCGGTATCAAAGGGCAGGCCGGTGTCCAGGAATGAGTGTGAGGAAATCTCAGCTTCCGCATGGGGTGATCGACCAAGGGTCCTAATAACGTCAATTCTCCTGTTTGGAGCCAAGCATAAGGGAGATGGCGGGGGAATTCCATAACATGTGTGTGTCATAAAATGTAATACCAGGTAGCGGAGATATAGACTTTATAAAGGACACAAACACAGAGAGTTTTTCTTTTTACTTAAAATAAAAACAGGCTTCAAACATCAGCACTCTTACAATATTTCGTTTATTCAACAGTGTCTGATAACGGACCCCTCTTGCTCTGAATTATGGCCTCAAAATGTCTGTGCTGCTGCCGTCTTGAGTCTGCTGTTCAGGTGTGTATCTGTAAGCTGCAAACCTACGATGACGCAGCAGCAGCAGAACTGGAAGAAGCAGCAGAAGACTGCGGGCCTGATGGAAGCCCTCCGGGGGCCTTATACCCTGATGAGGCCCCTCCCTTCCCCAAACCCCGCCCTCCCCAAGCTCCACCCCCCAAACCTTCAGGTTTTCCCCAACTCAGATCTAGCAACTCTATTTTTAAGGGGCTATGAGACTCGAACCTGGCTTGTCTATTGCTGACCAACACGGTCAGCTTGAAACTTGAAAAAAAATTAAAGGTTCTTGAACCAAAAAAGTTTGTCCACAGTCATCCCGGCTCACCAAATATCTCCCCGTCGGGCCCGCGTTCCGATTCCGCTTGACCCCACCTTTGTCCCAGCCACACAGTCGACTTCTCCCCCTCCGCTCTGCATCTGGCGTTCTTTTATAGGGCCGCTCTTAGTATCGCTTTCTGTCGGAGAAACATTCGGGAAGCCAGCATGGACGCGTCTCGTGGCATTTCCTTCTTCCCAACGGTGGCCCGAACTGGAGACACTCCCCACCGGGCCGAGGAACCGCAAAAGGCTTTATAAGCGGGGAGGGCCTCTCGGAAAACATCTGGGCCCCATGAAACATCTGCCCAGGGGCTGACCGTCGGAGGGGCACCGAGCTCCTTGGCGTTCATCTTTACTGGCAGTAGGAAAGTAAAAAAAGGACGGCAGCGGCGGCAGAGGGAGAATTAATCCTGGAAAAGTTTTCGTAAAGGCTCACTTTTATTTGTGTGAGCAATGCCAAAGTTAGTTTGGACCACCGTGAAAGATACTTTCACAAAGGACCTTTGTGCGGGTGAAAGGGCTGGGACGGTGGCTTTGGCCTGCTGGGGTCTGGGTTCGGATCCTGGACTTCTGTGAAGCTCAAGGGGTTTGAACTTGGGCCGGTTGTGATCTCTACACCTCACCTCCCTCGCAGGGCTGCTGGCAGGGGGGAGTAAACAGGGCTTGAACATTAGGAATATGAATGCCACATAATCGAATTCGTCTTATACTGAGTCAGACCCTTGGATCCATCAAAGTCAGTATCGTTTGCTCATACTGGCAGTGGGTCTCCGGGGTCTCAGGCACAGAGGTCTTTCACATCACCTACTGCCTGAGAGCCAGTTTGGTGTAGTGGCTAGGAGCACGGACTCCAGTCTGGGAGAACCGGGTTTTGATTCCCCACTCTTCCACCTGCAGCTGCTGGTGTGACCTTGGGTCAGTCACAAGTTCTCTCAAGGGCAGTCCTCGAAAGAGCTCTCTCAGCCCCACCGACCTCACAGGGTGTCTGTTGTGGGGAGGGGAAGGGAAAGGAGATTGTAAGCCGCTCTGAGACTCTTTCAGGTAGTGAAGGGCGGGGTTTGAATCCAATCTCCTCCTCCTCCTTCTCCTCCTCCTCTTTTAAGCAGAGATGCCGGGGATTGAAACCGGGACCTTCTGCATGCCAAGCAGAGGCTCCGCCACTGAGCCCTCCCGACATCGTTAAGAAATCTGACCTAAGATTGGTTATCCTGTTCGGCAGGTATATTCCACCCTCTGAAAGTAGCCGTTTTCTCCAGGGGCGGCAACTGTTCCCTGGAGGCTGGCAACCACGCAGAGAGCCTTTCAGTGCCGGGGGTCCTGACACTCGTTTGACTTTGTAGACCGGGCCGCTTCCTCTTTGGGCAGCGTGTTTGATATCCCCCCGCCCCTTGTCAATTTTACCGCGAGACATTGTTTGCCTCCGATTTTACGACCGCCGCTGCGCCGTGCGATCTCTCTTGGCTGCTGCTCCCCGACCCGTTGACGGCTCTTGATTTTATTTTATTTTATTTTATTTTATTGTACTGTATATTTTGCGAGCCACCCTGAATGCCGTTCTGGCGGAAGGACGGTGGAAAGAATTTAAAGGCAGCGTTCATCTCATACGGGGCAGAGGTTTCCAGGATAGGCGGCAGAGAGGGGAAGATGAATCCGACGGGTTGCCAGCTCCAGGTTGGGAAATTCCTGGAGATTTGGGGAGGCGGAGCCTGAGGGGGTGGGGTTTAGGGAGGGGAGGGGCTTCAATGGGATATAAAGCCCTCGGGCCTGCCTTCTAAAGTGGCCATTTTCCTCAAGGTGAACTGTTTGGTGTAGTGGTTAAGTGCACAGACTCTAATCTGGGAGGACCGGGTTTGATCCCCCCACGCCTCCACAGGCAGCTGCTGGATGACCTTGGGCAAGCCATAGTTCTGTCAGAGCTGTCCTTGAAAGAGCAGATCTCTCAGAGCTCTCTCTGAGCCTCGCATACTTCACAGGGTGTCTGTTGTGGGGAGGGGAAGGGGAAGGGATTGTAAGCCACTCTGAGACTCCGAGTGAAGGGCGGGGTATAAATCCAATCTCCTCCTCCTCCTCCTCTTCTTCTTCTTGGTAGAATGCCCTAGAGTCCGCCTTCCAAAGCGGCCCTTTTCTCCAGGCAAACTGTTCCCTGCTGCCTGGAGACCAGTTGTAACACCAGAAGATCTCCAGCGCCCGCCGGGAGGTTGGCAGCTCTACAGGTGAAGCCCAATCCCTGGGGAAAGGTGGCCCAAAACCCAAGAGGTGAAGTGGAAAAGGTACACAGCGCGGAGATCCAAGACTAAAAGAAACCCCTAGATAAATTCTTGGAGGATACCTCGATCCATGATGTTAGCTGCAACGATCAAATGGATCTGCTCACACATAGAGGCCGTTGCCGAGGCTTTCCCCTGAGGTTGCCTCCTGGCTCTGGGATTCAGAGGTTGAGTGCCTCTGAATGTGGAGGTTCCTCTCAGCCACCATGACTAGTAGCTACCGATAGACATATCCTCCATGAACCTATCTAATCCCCTTTGGAAGCTGTTTATTCCTGTGGACGCCACGACATCCTCGGGCAGTGAATGCCATGTTTTAACCACATTTGAGTCACTCCCTGTGTCAAGACGTACTTCCTTTTGTCCGTCCTGAACCTACTGCCCATCAGCTTCATTGGATGCCCTCGAGTTCTAGTCTTTCGGAAGAGGAAGAGAAATGTCCCTTTGTTAGCTCTCTTCACCTCATGCATAATTTTATAAACCCCTCTCATGCCCTTCCTTGGTCATCTCTTTTCTAAACAGAAGAGTCCCAGACGCTTCAGCCGTTCCTCCAAGGGAAGGTGCTCCGACCCCCCCCCCAAATCATCTTGGTCGCCCTCCTCTGTACTCTTCCCAGCTCTGTGATGTCCTTTTGGAGATAGGTTGTCAAAGGCTTTCACGGCTGGAGTTCATTATCTGTTGTAGTTCTTCCGGGCTGTGTGGCTGTGGTCTTGGCATTGTAGGACCTGATGTTTTGACAGTAGCTGTGACTGGCATCCTCAGACGTATAACACAGAAAGACGGAGTACTCCCTGTGTCAAGGTGAGAAGCAAAATGGTAGGCAGGTAATTTATATCTACTGAGGAAGGTGGGGCTGAGTCATCTTGTGGGAGTTCTAATGGAGAAGCTTTCCTGAGGAGGTTCTTTTGTACATGGGTTGGCTGTTTCTTTTGGAGACATTATCTTTCACTTGACCTGGGTTTCAGTTCACCT
Organism: Gekko gecko; assembly: GCA_029375565.1. Lineage (NCBI taxonomy): Eukaryota > Metazoa > Chordata > Lepidosauria > Squamata > Gekkonidae > Gekko > Gekko gecko. Next base: position 210,670,639 of record JAPDNY010000004.1, read on the forward strand.
TCCATGCATCTGACGAAAAGAGCTGTGTTTCTTGAAAGCTTATGCTACGATAAAGTTTGTGAGTCTTCAAAGTGCTACTGGCAGGGCTTTTTTTTGTAGAAAAAGCCCAGCAGGAACTCATTAGCATAATAGGCCACACCCAACAGCAGAAATTAGCCTATTAGGCCATACCCCTGACAGCACAGCGCTATTAGCATATCAGGCCCCATGTTCCCAGAAGTGTGGTCATCCAGCCACACCCACCTTTTGCTTCTTATTCTATTTACCTCGTTTGTTGTCAAAACCCAGGGCTTTTTTTTGTAGCAGGGACTCCTTTGCATGTTAGGCCACACACCCCTGATGTGGCCAATCCTAATGCGTCTCTGCTGTTGGGTGGGGGCCTGTTATGCTAATGAGTTCCTGCTGGGCATGGCCAACTCGGGAGACAGCCGGAACGCCGTTCCTGTGTGCTCCAGCCCCAAAATAGCCCTGGCGACCAGGCTTTCTCCTAGCTTGCAGCAACAGACTTACATGACTAAACTCCTCTGGATCTATGACCTGGTTGGAATGTAATCTTTAAGGCTGTTTTAAATGTGTGAAAGCCCTGCAAGACATCATGACTCCCCAACCCACCCCTGTATACTACCAAAAGAGAGAGAGAGAAAAAGTAAATCCGTCTTTCCATCTGAATTCGCCTCCCTGAGCTCACACCTGTCGAAAGTAGGGGTGGGGGGAGCCCGAGAACATCTGGATGAAATTAAAGTCTTTGCCTGCCTCCTAATAACTTCATCTATCTTGATTCCGAGCGAGAACGCAGCCCCCCTCCAAACCACCCCACCCCGAAAAAAGGAATCTGTGTGCCAAAAGGGAACGGACGGCCCGTTTTGCTTAATCGGAGAAAAATCCACCTTGAGCACTCGCAGAATGTGTTTTCCGTCCCAGGGTGCGTGTTAATTAGGGAGGCAGCCACTGAGCTATGCTTACCCGCCAGTCTCGGCCTGTAGGAAAAAAATGTTTTGCCCCAGGAAAAATGCAAAATCGCGGGTTCCCCCTCCCCCCGTCTAATCTTCCCTGGGTTGGCCTTTCCCAAGCACTCACTGATGATGTATTTGTTAATCAGTCATACTTAAAAAACTCTTGATCAGTGGCTTGCTGGGGATCCTAGCCCCGTGACTTGAGTCTCCAAAATACTCTTTCTTTCGCTCAGGTCATTGTTCTTCGAAGAAATGGAGCCACGGGCCGTTGGTCTGGGTGGCCTAGGCTTGCTTGTGGATCGATCAACGGATCGATTGATTGACGTTATTGATAGCCTGCTTTCTCACAGGGAGTCGAGCTGGATTGCGCATAGTAAGCTAATAGTGAACAATGGCAAACCCGGACAGCATAATAAAAGGCAGAGACGTCACCCGGCCAACAAAAGTCCGTAAGGTCAAAGCAATGGTATTCCCAGTAGTAATGTATGGCTGTGAGAGTTGGACCATAAGGAAGGCCGAGCGCCGAAGAATAGATGCCTTGGAATTCTGGTGCTGGAGAAGACTCTTGAGGGTCCCTTGGGACTGCAAGGAGATCGAATCAGTCAATCCTAACAGAAATCAACCCTGACTGTTCCCTGGAAGGCCAGATCCTGAAGCTGAAGCTCAAATACTTTGGCCACCAAATGAGAAGGGAGCCCTCGCTGGAGAAGACCCCGACGCTGGGAAAGACTGAAGGTCAAAGAGGAAGGGGACGGCAGAGGATGAGGTGGTTAGACAGAGTTATCAATGCAACGAACATGAAATTAAGCAAACTCCGGAGGATGGCGGAAGACAGGAGGGCCTGGCATGGTGTGGTCCACGGGGTCACGAAGAGTTGGACTTGATTGTGTGACTGAACAACAAAAGCTAATACAATCAACAAAACGGGACATTCAATAACCAGACACAATAGGATTCTAGAAGTCTGGAACCACCAGAAAGAACCGAAGCAGAGCCTAAGTCTTCACGTGACACATTAAGCAGTCCAGAGATTAAATAAATAGGATCCTACTTACAGTAAGCTATACGCAACGGTATAGACTCATAGAATCATAGAGTTGGAAGGGTCATCTAGTCCACCTCCCTGCACAATATGGCAACTCAGTCCGGTAAACCTTCAGTTGATTAATCAAGGGAGAAACAAAGATGAAGGTCAGCTGGCCAGTTACTAGTAGCAGTGAATGTCTTGCATTGTACAGGGGGTTGGACTAGATGACCTTCCATAGAATCAAAGAGCTGGAAGGGACCTACAGGGTCATCTGGTCCAGCCCCCTTCACAATGCGGGAAATTCACAAATACTTCCCCCCCACACCCCCAGTGACCCTGTTCCACACCCAGAAGACAAAAGACCTCCAGGATCTCCAGCCAAACTGGCCTGGAGAAAAACTGCTTCCTGACCCCAACGTGGTGATCAGCATTTCCCCGGGCGTGTAAGAAAGGGCCACAAGAACCAAGCACTGAGGCAGCCCTTCCTGCCCTCCCTTCTCGTGATCTGCCCAAGTTCACAGAATCCGCATTGCTGTCAGATGGATGTCTAGCTTCTGCTTGAAAACCTCCCAAGAAGGAGAGCCCACCATCTCCTCCCGAGGAAGCCTGTTCCACTGAGGAACCGCTCTGACTCTCAGGACGTTCTTCCTCATGTTTAGCCGAAAACGCTTCTGATTTAATTTTGACCCGTTGGTTCTGGTCTGACCTTCTGCAGCAACAGAACACAACTCCGTCCTGTCCTCTATAGGACATGCCATCGAGGACAGCCATTCCAAGTCACCTCCGTTTGTCTGATCTGACCTGGATGGCCCAGGCTAGCTTGGCCTCACGAGATCTTGGGACTTTTTGAGAGCTGGACTGGACTTTTTGAGAGCTGACCCAGCTGAGCTCTGAGAAGGAGCAAGGTGTTTGAGCTGCCAGAGGGGTGAGTGGTATTTTTATTTATTTACTTTCAGCTGAGGTACTTTAGCTGAAAAGGTACTGTGTCAAGGACTGTATTTGGGAGTGTGTGGGTGAGTTGTAACAGACTCCTGACTGCTGGAGTTAGGGTGTGAAAGGGTCATTGTTTGCCTGTAATTAAGTGCTTGGGTGAGATTGAATAGCAGACTCCTGGCTGCTGGAGTTGGAGTGTGAAAGGGGCTTTGTTTGACCGTCATTAAGTGCCTTGGGTGATTTTGAGTAGCTGCTGGCCACACCCTCTCCTGGGAGACAATTCCATTTAAGGCAGGAAGTTTGCAAGAGGCACGAGCCTCTGGCACGAGCCTCTGGCACGAGCCGAAGGGCGAGAGCAAAAGGGTGAGGCTCTTTGCCTGTGGCTCTTGGCCTAGGGGCTCTGTAAGAAGCCCAGGAAGAGCCAGGAAGCCAGGACCTTGGCTCCTTGGTAAGGTAAGGTAAGTAGACTCCTACAACAGGAGCCATATAAATACAAAGGGTTTTAAAAGGGGGTTATAGAAAAGTATTTGTTTAAAAACAATTATGAAGCCAGAATGCCAGCAGGGGGTTGGGGGCTATCCAGTGTTTTGCATGGAGTGTCACATGTATGACTATCTGCCCACTGGTCAGAAGTCTTGGGTGTGTGCTCGGTGCAAGGAGCTCCTGGTTCTCAGGGAGCGAGTTTGCTCCCTTGAGGCCAAGGTGGCTGACCTGGAGAAGCAGGGACAGTCAGTTAGGTGCACGGGGAAGACTCTCGGGGACTTGTTAGATATGTCCCACTCTGGATCTGGCAGCCCGGCTGCTGCCAGGGAGCATGAGGGTCAAGGGGAAAAGGGGCACCATGCTGAGGATAAGGGGAATGTGCCCTCAGAAGGGACCTCTTCTTCAGCTGGTGAACGGGTATCCTTTCGTACCAAGGAACCGTCCCTGGGAAGGGTGGGAGGGGGGCTCTTGGTAGTTGGTGATTCGATCCTTAGGCAGGTAGACAGCTGGGTGGCGAACCCGCGTACTGACCGTATGGTGACTTGCCTGCCTGGTGCGAAGGTAGCGGACATTACGCGTGTTTTAGATAGGCTGGTAGATAGTGCTGGGGAGGAGCCAGTGGTCGTGGTGCATGTCGGCACCAACGATGTGGGGAAATGCAGTCGTGAGGTCCTGGAGGAGAAATTTAGGCTGCTGGGCAGGAAACTCAAGGCCAGGACCTCCAAGGTAGCCTTCTCGGAAGTGCTACCTGTTCCACGCGCAGGGCCGGAGAGACAGGCACAGATCAGGAGTCTCAATGCGTGGATGAGACGGTGGTGTAGGGGGAAGGGTTCAAGTTTGTTAGGCACTGGGATGCTTTTTGGGACAAGAGGGAGCTGTACAAAAGGGACGGTCTCCACTTGTCCCGAGAAGGAACCAGGCTGCTGGCGCTCAAAATCAAAAAGGTGGCAGAGCAGTTTTTAAACTGAATAATGGGGGAAAGCCGACAGGAGATGAAAAGTCTCTGGTTCGGGATGGCTCATCTCAAAGAGATGAAGGGGTAGCTATTACTTTTGTACAAGGAAATGGATTACAATTGTCCACTGAGACTGTGGCTAATGATAGGAACTGCCTGGCAAGGTCTCGAGGCAGCAAGAGGAAGGCTGTGGGCTTAACAAACGTGGGAAACTATAAGTGTTTATACACAAATGCTAGAAGTCTCCGAGGTAAAATCGGGGAGTTGGAATGCTTGGTGTTGGGGGGGAAATAGACATTGTGGGTATTTCAGAAACTTGGTGGGATGAGGAAAATCAGTGGGATACGGTGATTCCTGGTTATAAATTATATCGGAAGGATAGGGGGAAAGGGTTGGAGGTGGGGTGGCTCTGTATGTCAGAGAGGGTATACCATCCAGTAAGATTGAGAGGGTAAGAGAATTGGATTCCCTTCTGGAAATGCTATGGGTTGAAATAGTGGGTCCAAAAGGAGGCTTAACAGTGGGAGTTTGTTATCGCCCACCAGATCAAAAGGTAGAGGAGGATTATAAAATGATGAATGAATTAAAGATAGCGGCTAGACGAAATAACTGTGTTGTAATAGGCGACTTTAACTACCCACACATTGATTGGGTCAATATGAGTTCTAGTCGGGAAAAAGAGATTGCGTTCTTAGACACTCTCAATGACTGTGCTGTGGCACAGATGGTCACAGATCCTACCAGGGGAGAGGCGATCCTGGATTTGGTCCTAAGTAACACCCAAGACCTGGTGAGAGATGTAAAAGTGATTGCACCACTTGGGAACAGTGACCATAATGTCATTGAGTTTAACATTTGTACAGATAGGGAGTTGCCCAAAAAGACTGACGCAACCACTTTTAACTTTAAAAGGGGTAACTTCTCTGGTATGAGGGGACATGTGAGGAAGAAATTGAAAGGAAGAGTGGAGAAGGTCAAAACCATTGGGGAAGCTTGGAGACTATTTAAAAAGACAATCCTAGAAGCTCAGAAAAAATATATACCGCAGGTTAGGAAAGGTACAAATAGGTATAGAAAAAAGCCTGCATGGTTAACAAATAAAGTAATGGAAGCTGTAAAAGGTAAGAAGGATTCCTTTAAGCGGTGGAAAGCTAGTCTTAGTGAGGTTGATAAAGGGAACACAGACTATGGCAAATAAAATGCAAGTCTGTGATCAGGCAAGCAAAAAGGGAATATGAGGAGCATATCGCAAAAAATATAAAGACCAACAATAAAACTTTCTTCAAATACATTAGAAGTAGGAAGCCAGCCAGGGAGGCAGTGGGGCCCTTGGATGACCAAGGGGTAAAAGGAGTAGTGAAGGATGATAGGGAAATGGCTGAGAAGCTGAATGCATTTTTTGCCTCTGTCTTCACTGTGGAAGAGGAGAAGTGTTTGCCCACTCCAGAAGCACTGATTTCGGGAGGGGGTTTGAAAGACCTGAATCAGATTGCGGTGACAAGAGAGGAAGTCCTCCGACTGATGGACAATTTAAAAACTAATAAATCACCAGGCCCGGATGGCATTCATCCGAGAGTTCTGAAAGAACTCAAATGTGAACTTGTGGATCTCCTGACAAAAATATGTAATCTTTCTTTAAAATCTGCCTCCATTCCTGATGACTGGAAGGTAGCTAATGTCACTCCCATCTTTAAAAAGGGCTCCAGGGGAGATCCAGGAAATTACAGGCCAGTCAGTCTGACATCGATACCGGGTAAGTTGGTGGAAACTGTTATTAAGGAAAGAATTAGTAGGCACATTGATGAACAAAAACTATTGAGGCAGACTCAGCATGGGTTCTGTAAGGGAAGATCTTGTCTCACTAACCTGTTAGTGTTTTTTGAGGGAGTGAACAAACATGTGGACAAGGGGGACCCAATCGATATTATTTACCTTGACTTCCGGAAAGCTTTTGATACAGTTCCTCATCAAAGGCTCCTAAGTAAGCTCAATAGTCATGGGATAAAAGGACAAGTCCTCTTGTGGATCAAAAACTGGCTTATAAATAGGAAACAGAGAGTGAGTATAAATGGGAAACTTTCTCAGTGGAGGGTGGTAAGCAGTGGGGTACCACAGGGATCAGTACTCGGTCCCATGCTTTTTAACTTGTTTATTAACGATTTGGAATTGGGAGTAAGCAGTGATGTGGCTAAATTTGCAGATGACACGAAGTTGTTCAGGGTGGTGAAAACCAGGGAGGATTGTGAGGCACTCCAAAGGGATCTGTTGAGGATGGGTGAGTGGGCGTCAACGTGGCAAATGGGGTTCAATGTGGCCAAGTGCAAAGTGATGCACATTGGAGCCAAAAATCCTAAATATAAATACACGTTGATGGGGTCTGATCTGGCAGAGACTGACCAAGAGAGAGATCTTGGAGTCGTAGTGGATAACTCGCTGAAAATGTCTACACAATGTGTAGCTGCAATAAAGAAGGCCAACGCTATGCTGGGGATTATTAGGAAGGGAATTGATAACAAATCAGCCAGTATCATCATGCCCCTGTATAAATCATTGGTGCGACCTCATTTGGAATACTGTGTACAGTTCTGGTCACCACATCTCAAAAAGGATATTATAGCATTGGAAAAAGTGCAGAGAAGGGCAACTAGAATGATAAAAGGGTTGGAACACCTTCCCTATGAAGAAAGGTTAAAATGCTTGGGGCTCTTTAGCTTGGAGAAACGACGGCTGAGGGGTGACATGATCGAGGTTTATAAGATTATGAATGGGATTGAGCAGGTTGAGAAAGAAGTACTTTTCTCCCTTTCTCACAATACAAGAACTCGTGGGCACTCTATGAAATTGCTGAGCAGTCGGGTTAGAACAGATAAAAGGAAATACTTCTTCACCCAAAGAGTGATTAACATATGGAATTCACTGCCACAGGAGGTCGTGGCAGCTGCAAGCATGGACAGTTTCAAGAGGAAATTAGATAAACATATGGAGCAGAAGTCCACCAGTGGCTATTAGCCACAGGGTATAGAATGAGAACTCTCAGTCTGGGGCAGGTGATGCACTCTATTCTTGGTGCTGGAGGGGGCAGCAGTGGGAGGGCTTCTGGTGCCCTGGCCCCACTGCTGGACCTCCTGATGGCACCTGGTATATTTTGGCCGCTGTGTGACAGAGTGTTGGACTAGATAGGCCATTGGCCTGATTCAACATTGGCTTCTCTTATGTTCTTATGTTCTTATGTTCTTAAGCTAAGCGGGGTCAGGCCTTGATAAGTCTCGGATGGGAGACCACCAAGGAGGTTCCAGGGCCATTCCAAGTCACCTCTGTCTGATCTGACCCGGATGGCCCAGGTGAGATTGACCTCATGACCAGGTTAGCCCAGTCCCATCAGATCTCAGAAGCTAAGCAGGGTCAGCCCTGGTTAGTGTTCGGATGGGAGACTACCAAGGAAGCCCCGGGGTTGCTACACAGAGGCAGGCAATGGAGAACCACCTCTGAAAGTCTCTTGCCTTGGAAACTCCACGGGGAGGTGGCTGCAACCTGACGACACGTCCCCGCCACCCACCCCACCCCCGAAGGTACCGTAGGACCTTCTGCATTTCCACAAGTCTGTCCCAACTTGATGTGCCCCCCCCCCCGTATCTTTTGAGAGTCTGTGGAGTTGGGGAGGGCAGGCTCTCCCTCCCCCCCACACACCCCCTTCCCTGCTGAAACGCTCTTTTAAGTAGTACGCTTCACTGTCAAGATTCATGATTTGTTGCTTGTAAAACCACCCCGATTAAGTGCGGTTTAGCCTCCCGGCTTCAAGTCTTATCATGTTTCATCTTGCAACAAAGGCACAGCTACCCCGTCTTTTAAAAAAAAGGAAAAGAAAAAGGACACAGGGAAACACTTCAAAGCCAACGGCTCTCGCATGGGCTGGCGCGAAAACAAGAGCAATATGTGGGCAACGCATTAGTGGCTCTGGGTGCCCCGTGCTGGTCGAGAATTGATGGCCCTCCGGAAAACCGCCTCCCCCCCCATGGCTGTTTCATGCCACGGTGATTAATCGTGCATGTTCTCGGTATCTGGCCTATCTTGATCGTTTTAAGCATCTCGCTTTCATGTGCTCCAACGTAGGAAGTGTGATTTTGGGCAAGCCGCTCGGGTCTGATTAAAGACGGCTGTCGGGGACGCGGAGCTCATCTCGATGGCATTTGGATCTGGGGCATGGATCCTTGCCAGTCTGAGGAAGGTGCAGAGTTGGGCCCGGCCTGGCCCGGCCCAGCCGAAGCCTCTTCCTGGGAAACGGCACTGTGGAAGGGTTGACGATATTTGGACCCCTGCCGGCTGTTGAGATATCATATTGTGCATGAACAAGAATGGGGAAATGGGAGCCAAAAACGGAGATGCCAAGAAGTCTGACATTCTCTAACTGCTGGGATTTTGGCATCCAGTTCCAGGTTTTTTTGTTCCGGACTTCGTTTTCCTGAATCTGGATTCCCGGTTTCGGGTAAAAATCTGGACGATGCAATTGGATCGGTAAATGTTTAACGTATTTGTTTGTGGTGAAGGTTTCGATGGTGAAAATAGTGGCGGGCTTACAGCAACCCATGGGCACTCCAGAACTCGTGGGCACTCCATGAAATTGCAGAGCAGTCGGGTTAGAACAGATAAAAGGAAGTACTTCTTTACCCAAAGAGGGATTGACACATGGAACTCACTGCCACAGGAGGTCGTGGCAACTACAAGCATGGACAGTTTCAAGAGGGAATTAGATAAACACATGGAGCAAAAGTCCATCAGTGGCTATTGGCCACAAGGTATAGATAGGAACTCTCAGGCTGGGGCAGGTGATGCACTCTATTCTTGGTGCTGGGGGGGGCAGCAGTGGGAGGGCTTCTAGTGTCCTGGCCCCACTGCTGGACCTCCTGATGGCACCTGGTATATTTTGGCCGCTGTGTGACACAGAGCATTGGACTGGATGGGCCATTGGCTGGATCCAACATTGGCTTCTCTGATGTTCTTATGTCTGGGGCAAGTGATGCTCTGTCTTCTTGGTGCTGGAGGGGGCAACAGTGGGAGGGCTTCTAGTGTCCCAGCCCCACTGCTGGACCTCCTGATGGCACCTGGTATTTCTGGCCACTGTGTGACACAGTGTTGGACTGGAGGGGCCATTGGCCTGATTCAACATTGGCTTCTCTTATGTTCTTATGTAACCCCCTTGAGTTTTCAAGGCAAGAAATGGATGGGGATGGTTTGACATTGCCCACCTCTGTGTAGTGACCCTGGTCTTCCTTCCCAAGTATTCCCAACAGCCAACCCTGATTTCCTTCCGAGATCGGACGAGATCAGGCTAGCATGAACCATCCAGGTCAAGAGAAGGGTTGCCTCTGTGTAGCAAGCCTGGACTTTCTTGGTGGTCTCCCATCCCAGTTCTAACCAGGGCCGACCTTGCTTGGTGGTGGCAGGGGAATGTGCTGTCAAGTCACCACTGACTTATGGCGACCCCGTAGGGTTTCCAAGGCAAGAGAATGTGCAGAGGTGGGTATTGCCCTTGCCTTCCTCTGTGTAGCACCCCCGGACCTCCTTGGCGGTCTCCCATCCAAGTACTAACCAGGGCCCGTGCTGCTTAGCTCCCGAGATCTTCTAAATAGACAAAGCACAGACTGATAGTACAAAGCGCTTGAGCATATCAAAGTGTATTACAACATACATCAATGTTAAAGCAGATACTAATACACAGAATGGTGGGTTTCCTTTTCAGATGAAGGTAAACTTCTATCAGAATGAAAGTGAAGACGAAAACCTCCGGAATGACTCTTCGTTTCGCCTCTTCGTCAGAAAAATTCCTATGCTTGTCTAGTTTCGTTCATAACACAGTCTAACGTATCATATACAGATCTTCTCCTGGTTTTTCTACCATAAATACATTCTTAGAACAACTTTTCACCCGGCGTGGCTTAGTTCGTGATGCAAAGTGCTATGCGTTGACGAGGGAAAACCCAATCACTGGTGAAGTCAACAGTCTAAACAAATGTACCGTTACTCCTATGGAGAATACATGCTTTGTTCTGCGAACAATGGAGACGCTTCTGTGCTTAATTAGGAAACATCCATTTACAAAAAGTAACCTGGAACAGTCAGGGCAAAACCTGCCCTCCCAAACAGAGAGAGCCCAGGTTTCGTCTTCAGATCTCTAGACAGAAGTATTTCCCAGTAAACTGATGAACTCGGTGGGTTTTCTCCCCTTCCGACGATGGATCCCAGGTTTGAGAAGTTCCACGTCCTCCGCACTCGGAGGTTAGACAGCGTGGAATGTTTTTGATCTTCCCTTCCTGGCATGACTGCATCGTTCGGAATTGCACTTAATTAAAAAATATCCCTCTGTACCTGACGGCAATTAAAATGTCATATCGGAGGGAGAGCGCACACGCACCCCCCCATGCACGCACATATTGGGAGAGCGGTAATAATCGAGGCCCGTCGGCTCCGTCCTTCCACTGACTGGCACCGGCCGGATGTTTTTGAGACAAGAGAATCGAGGAGGTTTTTTTCCTCCTCCGTGGGTTCTTTTTTGCCGTTATGTAAGATCGTTTAGCGATAAAATTGCCTGTGAGTGACATAATATGCGGGCAGCCGTCAAACGAGAGGGCGGACATGAAATCCACCTTGTTTGGGATCAGAGCCGCACAGACAAATTGTACGCTAACATTCACACTCCCGTCTTGCTCGCCGCTCCTATTATTATGACTGTTATTTTGCTAACGAGCCTCCCCATTCACAAATAGACCGTCTGGGGTATAATTGTGCCCCCTCACGACAAATCCCTGGCGCGCCTTTGTTAACTGGGCAGGATCCGTCCTGCTGGCTTCTGGTGAGTGGAATCCTTCTACCCTGGGGGATTTCCAGCCTCAGGTTTTGGAACAGCAAAGCCTTCTTTCCGAATCAGGAATGGGAACTGTGAATCCGTAAGTTTATCCCAGCCAGTAGTTTGTCATTTTCTCACAAGATGACTCGATGGTGCAGCCCTAAACAGACTTACACCCTCCTAGGTCCATTGAAGTCAACGGGTTGAGATGGATGTTAACTCTTTTTAGGACTGCATTATCAGTATAGCCAGGGCTATTTTGGGGCAGGAAGGCACAGGAATGGCGTTCCGGCTGGCTCCTGAGTTGGCCACGCCCAGCAGGAACTCATTAGCATAACAGGCCACACCCAACAGCAGAAACTCATTGCGATTGGCTACATGAGGGGTGTGTGGCCTAACATGCAAAGGAGCTCCTGCTACAAAACCGTTTTGACAGCAAAGGAGGTAAACAGAATAAGAAGCAAAAGGTGGGTGTGGCTGGACGACCACACTTCTGAACATAAGAGAAGCCAATGTCGAATCAGGCCAATGGCCCATCTAGTCCGAACACTCTGTCACACAGCAGCCAAAATATACCAGGTGCCATCAGGAGGTCCAGCAGTGGGGCCAGGGCACCAGCAGCCCTCCCACTGCTGCCCCCTCCAGCACCAAGAATAGAGTGCATCACCTGCCCCAGACTGAGAGTTCCCATCTATACCTTGTGACTAATAGCCACTGATGGACTTCTGCTCTATATGTTTATCTAATTCCCTCTTGAAACTGTCTATGCTTGTAGCTGCCACCACCTCCTGTGGCAGTGAGTTCCATATGTTAATCACTCTGTGGGTGAAGAAGGACTTCCTTTTATCTGTTCTAACCCGACTGCTCAGCAATTTCATGGAGTGCCCACGAGTTCTTGTATTGTGAGAAAGGGAGAAAAGTACTTCTTTCTCTACCTGCTCTATCCCACGCATAATTTTATAAACCTCGATCATGTCGCCCCTCAGCCGTCGTTTCTCCAAGCTAAAGAGCCCCAAGCGTTTTAACCTTTCTTCACAGGGAAAGTGTTCCAACCCTTTTATCATTCTAGTTGCCCTTCTCTGTACTTTTTCCAATGCTATAATATCCTTTTTGAGGTGTGGCGGCCAACATGGGGCCTAATATGCTAATGAGCAGTGCTGTCAGGGGTGTGGCCTAATATGCTAATGAGTTTCTGCTGTCGGGTGTTGCCTATTATACTGGGTTTTTTCTACAAAGAAAGCCCTGAGTATAGCATCTTCCAATGCTCCAGCTTCAGCAGAATTTCCATTTCCTTCCCTGGCATCGGGCCCTGAACTGTTTTTATCCCTCGGTTGTCATGACATGTATGAGGGATTAATCGTTTTCCTTTGTTCCATCGCTTTATTGTTCTGTGGGATTGAACTTTGTGCTGCAAGCGGGAGGCTTTCCAAAACGAATTCCAGAATCGGGCTGCGCACCGTTTTGCTTCGGATTTCTGTTTGTTCTGCCAACGCACTGCTTCTCTCTTCCTCGCCGTGACGCTGGCGTGCGTGCACACAAGATGGCGTCCAGATTCCTTTTGCCCAGGGCACTCCCAATGGGCAGGGGTGGCCCAACTTGCTTAGCCCAACAGCCGCACGGAGAAAACGTCAGATGTTTGAGAGCCGCAAGACGTGGACCAATATCGCACACACGTCTTTATTGGGAAATACGCAAATTTGCTTTTTTTATTAGAATCGAATCAGACAGCAGTTTGGCCACCCCTGCCGATGGGCAACGGGAAAACAGCGCACAAAAAGGATCCGGACACCACCTTGCTTCCGGTCACGTCCAGGTTTATCGAGTTTTCGGCATGTGCCCCGTGCCCCGCACCAATTCTGCTCCCAGAAGAAAGGGAACGTCATCCCTGGATGGATGGAGCCACGGGCTGACCTTCCCAACTTGAAAACGTTTTAAAGTATTAACATGAAGACCGGTGCTTACCCATAGGCAAGCACAGGCTTTTCCCCGCCCCCCACACATACTTGTATGAAAAAAGGGGAGTGGCAGAGCCTATCAGGGCCCAGCGCGGGAGCACGGGCCTATCAGAAGGGACTGGCTGCTTCAGTTTAGGTGGCCGCAGCCAGGCAGCGGTCATTCCAACCAAGGAAGAGCTCCGCACCCGCCCACCCTCTCGGTCAGACCATGTGGGATTAGCCAGTCACCGGTTACGGGGCTATGCAGGAATTTTTGGAGCTCCCTGAGATTGGCCGGGAAGGAGGCCTTTTTTTGCCTGCTTCACATGGTCCGGAAGGGGATGGGGCATAAATAGGCCTGGTAACCTGGTCAGGCCCATTCTGGGTAGGCAGAAAAGCACGGGTTGAGGAGGGTTAGTTGTGTTGGCAAGCAGTCCTAGATACCAGCGATAGGAGGGGGCCTCGGACTAGCAGTCCGGGATGCCCGGACTGGGGGCCTCTCCGGGGATGGGGGAGTGTATGTCAAGCCTTAAGGCTTAGCAGTCGTGGGCTGGGGTGTGCTCCAACACCTCCTCTACGCATAGGACATGTGGGCTGTGACAAGTGGGGTACGGAAGGATGCCGAGCCTGGCTCTGAGCCGGGGTGGGTTTGTCCTAAGGAACCCGTGCTTAATTGGATATATAATCAAGGCAGATCAGCTTATGCATAAATAAATGCTCAGCTTAACCCTTCACTGGTGTGCGTGTTTCATTCAAGGGGTCGGTGGTCAAACGGGCAATCCAGACAATGTCGCGAGGTGTATTCAGTCTGACATGGTTCCTGGTAGTTAGTTTGGGCAGTTCCAGGGCATTTTTTTGTAGCAGGGACTCCTTTGCATATTAGGCAACACACTCCCTAATGTAGCCAATCCTCCAAGAGCTTACAGTAGCCCCTGTAAGAGGAGCTCTGTAAGCTCTGGGAGGATTGGCTACATTGGGGGGGGTGGCCTAATATGCAAAGGAGTTCCTACTACAAAAAGAGCCCTGTCTATGTTTGAGCAAAGACCTTTTGTGGCTGGGGCCCCTGAGCATGAACAGAATACCTCTCCTTACCCACCCAGTCATCGCAGGCAGGATTGGCCCACAACTTTGGGGTCGAGGACATGCCGGAGGGCTTTGAAGTGTGCACGAATTTTGCTTCTTTTTTTTACAAAAATCGGCTGTAGGGCGAAAAAAACACTATATCAAAGGGTAGACTGTGGCATTTGGTACACAGTTTCAGGCAGGGTTGTGTTTTTTTTTTTAATGGACGCTTCAAATGTATTTTTATTCCTTTGGAGAAACCGCAGACTGAAATCATGAGGATGTGTTTTTTTTGAAAAGAGTTTAAACCTGTAGAAAGAATCTCCCCCCCCCCAATCTCTGCAGAGTTTCAAAGGAATGTCTGCAGAGGCACCCGAGCGGCTGAATTTCTTGGTAATCTAAAGTTTATCGCCGTGTAGTTGCCGGTGGCGGCGAGGAGAATGGGAAAGCGGAGAGGGAGCCTCCGTCGGAGGTGGCTGCCTCGGAAACTGTCTGGAAAATCCCGCTTTCGTCTCCCCAAAGAGGATGAGATCATTGGGGCCTGCAGAGAGTTGCTCTCCAGGGTCTCAGTCGGAGGTCTTTCACGGCCCCTACCGCCTGGATCTTATCGGGCTCCTGTTTTCTCACCCGTCTCTTGGCTGGCGGCTTTTTTTTTGGAGTGAACTAATTTTGAGTTTTTAAGGGACACAGCAACATAAGAACATGAGAGAGAAGCCATGCTGGACCTGGCCAATGGCCCATCCAGTCCAACACTCTGTGTCACACGGTGGCCAAGACCCAGATGCTTTCGAGGGTGCATTAGCCATCATGGTCAGTATTGTCTACTCAGGCAGGCAGTTGCTTCCAGGGTCTCAATTGGAGGTCTTTCACATCCCCTACTGCCTGGTTCTTTCAACTGGAGATGCCAACTGAGACCCCGGAGAGCAACTCTGTGAGCCTCCCCTGACAATGAATCAGACCCTTGGTCCAACAAGGTCAGTATTATCTACTCGGACTGGCAGCAGCTCTTCAGGGTCCCTCAAGAAAAGTCTTTCATGTCACCTCTTACTCGATCCGTTCAGCTGGAGATGCCGGGGATTGAACCAGAGACCTTCTGTGTGCCAAGCAGAGGCTCTGCCACTGAGCCACGGTCCCTATTGACAGCTCCCCAAGGTCTCAGGCGGAGGTCTTTCACATCATCTACCACCTGGTCCTTTTGAACTGGAGATTCCGGGGATTGAACCAGGGACCTTCCGCCTGCCAAGCAGAGGCTCTGCCACTGAGCCACGGCCCCTCTTGACGGCTCTCCAGGATCTCAGGCGGAGGTCTTTCCCATTACCTCCTGCCTGGTCCTTTTCAACTGGAGATGCTGGGGATTGAACCTGGGACCTTCTGCCTGCCAAGCAGAGGCTCTGCCACTGAGCCATGGCCCCTCTTTACAGCTCTCCAGGGTCTCAGGCGGAGGTCTTTCCCATCACCTCCTGCCTGGTCCTTTTTAACTGTGGCTGCTGCTGGGGATTGAACCTGGGACCTTCTGCCTGTCAAGCAGAGGCTCTGCTACTGAGCCACGGCCCATCCCCCTAGGGGGAGAAGGTGACCATTGAAAGCTGGTATGTTCTGTTATAGACCTGTTTCTGGCCAAATAAACCCCAAGGTACTTCCTGGGCTCAGCTCTCTCCCCATAGTGAACCTGTTTCTTGGTTTGTATCTTGGCCTTGCTTCTTGGATGTTCACTAATAGCGTTTGGGGCTTGAATAGCCAAGGGAAGAACCACTGAGATCAAGGGCCAAATGAGATCCCGTTCCCTGTCTCCCATACCAACACCGGCTCTCCTCTATATGCTCTTCAATGGGCAAATTTACTATTTCGTTACAATTTTAAAGTGGTTTTTGTGAGCTGCTTTGAGAAGGTCTTTGACTATAAACACCGGGGAGATAACTTCTCCGTCTGAAGAAACCGTGGTTCTTTCTCCAGCATAAGAGTTGGAGGCCAATTTGCCGTAGTGGTTAAGAGCACGGACTCTAATCTGGGAGAACTGGGTTCGATTCTCCACTCCTCTGCATGCAGCCAGCTGGATGACTTTGGGTTCCCTCAGAGCTGTTCTCTTACGAGCAGTTCTCTCAGAACTCTCTCAGCCCCGCCTACCTCACAGGGTGTCTGTTGTGGGGAGGGGAAGGGAAAGGAGTTTGTAAGCGGCTCTGAGACTCTAAGTGAAGAGCAGAGTATAAATGCAATTCTTCTTCTTCTTCTTCTTCTTCTTCTTCTTCTTCTTCTTCTTCTTCTTCTTCTTCTTCTTCTTCTTCTTCTTCTTCTTCTTCTTCTTCTTCTTCTTCTTCTTCTTCTTCTTCTTCTTCTTCTTCTTCTTCCTCCTCCCAGTCTTTTTTGTTGATGACTTACGTTTATTGTTCGGGATTTTGTGTTACATTTTTATCCTGTTTGTTTCAAATATTCTTCTCTCTTTACTTTTTTTGTGTGAGTATTGTGTATGTGCTTGTGTGTGTGCATGCCTGGAAGTCATGGCTGCCTTCTGGGGATCCCTAGTGAGGCTTGAACGTTTCAGAGAGGTGGGTCACTATGGCCTGCCTCTGCGTCCCAGCCCTGGTATTCCTTGGAGGTCTCCCATCCAAGCCCTTGCCGGAGTCGACCCTGCTTGGCATCCGGAATCTGACGAGATTGGGCTTGCCGGAGCTATCCAGGTCAGAGGCCACTTTTTACTTGTCGGAAACTGCCCCGAGTGCTTTTAAACGGGAGGGTTGTGGGGCTGTAAATAAACAGGTAAACGATCACACGGATTTGGGTCAGAGGCAGAGAGAGAGAACGGCAAGTCCAGGCGAGACGGGAAGCTCTTCACGCCGACGCTTGTCTCTCCCAGAATAGCCCGTGACCAGCCTCTTTGCTCAGCGAGGTCTGGAACCCGCCTCTGGCTGAAGCGTCTCCCTCTGACCAACGCTCCCTCCAAGCTGTGGGGTCTTGTGAGCAAAACTTCTACTTTGCGAGCTCCTGGCCTTAAAGTTGCGAGCGAGCGATTTGGCTGCTGCGTCAATTAGTCTGCTCTGGAGCCCTCCTTCCTGAGCTGAGACGAAAATGTGGGAGCCGGAGGCTAAGAGACTGTGAGCTAGCTCACACCAACTCAGCTAAGAGGGAACACTGCCTCTGACCCCCTCCCCTCCCAAGTAATTCTCAGAAGGCCAAACCCCCTCAGTCCACTGTCCGTGAGATGACTATAAGAGTTACTGCTAAGGGTTGCCAGCTCTGGGCTGGGAAATACCTGGAGATTTGTGGTTGTGGAGTCCGGGGAGGGTGGGGTTGGGGGAGAGGAGCAACTTCACAGAGTACCAGTTTGGTGTAGTGGTTAAGTGCAGGAGGGGAAGGGAAAGGAGTTTGTAAGCCACTCTGAGACTCCTTCGGGTAGTGAAGGGCAGGGTATAAATCCAATCTCCTCCTCCTCCTCCTCTTCTTCTTCTTTATCTTTTGGTGTCGTGGTTAAGTGCGTGGACTCTAATCTGGGAGAACCGGGTTTGATTCCCCACTCCTCCACTTGCACCTGCTGATGTGACCTTGGGCAAGCCATAGTTCTGTCAGAGCTGTTCTCGAAAAAGAGCAGTTTCTGTCAGAGCTCTCTCAGCCCCACCTACCTCACAGGGTGTCTGTTGTGGGGAGGGGGAGGGAAAGGAGATTGTCAGCCGCTCTGGGACTCCTTCAGGTAGTGAAGGGCGGGGTATAAATCCAATCTCCTCCTCCTCTTCTTCTTCTTCTTCCATGCCAGAAAGTCCACTCTCCCAAGCAGCCATTTTCTCCAGGCCAATCTTGTCAGATCTCAGAAGCTAAGCAGGGTCAGTCCTGGCTAGTGTTTGGAAGGACAACCTCCAAGGAATAGCAGGGTCATGGCACAGCAGCAGGCAATGGCAAACCACCTCTGAACACTGCTGGCCTTAACCCAGATGGCCAGGGCTGGCCCAATCTGGCCAGAACTCGGAAGCTAAGCAGGGTCAGCCCTGGCTAGTATTTGGGTGGGAGACGTCCAAGGAATACCAGGGTCATGACGCAGACGCAGGGAGTGGCCAATTACCGCCGAAACGTCTCTTGCCTTAACCTGGACAGTCCAGGCTAGCGCAATCTCATCACATCTCGGAATCTAAGCAGGATCAGCCCTGGCTAGTGTTTGGAAGGGCGAACTCCAAGGAATATCAAGGTTGCAAAACAGACATCAAAAAAACTAAGTTCACGGCATCCGGTCCCATCACTCCTTGGCAAATAGAAGGGGAAGTCATGGAAGCAGCGATAGACTTCACGTTCCTGGGATCCAAGATCACCGCAGACGGTGACTGCAGCCGTGAAATTAAAAGACGCCTGCTCCTTGGGAGGAAATCACTGGCAAACTTAGACAGCATGATAAAAAGGAGAGACATCACCCTGCCAACAAAAGTCCACATGGTCAGAGCGATGGTATTCCCGGTAGTGATGTATGGCTGCGAAAGTTGGACCACAAGGAAGGCCGAGCGCCGAAGAATAGATTCTTTTGAACTATGGTGCTGGAGAAGACTCTTGAGAGTCCCTTGGACTGCAAGGAGATCGAACCAGTCAATCCTAAAAGAAATCAACCCTGATTGTTCCCTGGAAGGCCGGATCCTGAAGCTGAAGCTCAAATACTTTGGCCACCAAGTGAGAAGGGAGCATTCACTGGAGAAGACCCTGATGTTGGGGAAGACTGAAGGAAAAAGAATCATAGAATCATAGAATGTCAAGAGTTGGAAGGGACCTTGCAGGTCCTCTAGTCCAACCCCCTGCAGTCTGCAGGAGCACAGCCGAAAGATAGCCTTACAACATACCTGAAAGATGGCATCCAGCCTCCACTTAAAAACGTCCAGTGAAGGAGACAGTCTGTTCCACTGCTCAACCACTGTTACAGTCAGAAAGTTTCTCCTGATATTTAGCCAGTAACAACTCTCTCGTAATTTCCACCCATCTAAATAATTAAGAAGAAGGGGACGGCAAAGGATGAGATGGTTAGACGGTGTCATCGATGCAACGAACATGAAATTAAGCAAACTCTGGAGCGCGACGGAAGACAGGAGGGCCTGGCGTGATCTGGTCCACGGGGTCGCGAAGAGTCGGACTTGCTTGTGCGACTGAACAATGACAACACAGAGGCAAGCAATGGCAAACCATGTATGAAACATCTCTTGCCTTAAAAAAACAAGTCTAGCTCACCACCTAGTGGTGCCTAACACTAAAAGAGCTAGAACTTCTGGCAGCCAGACAATCTGGCCAAACTACACCCACTGCCGTACGATTATTACTATTTATTATTCTCCGGGGGAAGTGATCTCGGTCCAGGTGGAACCTGGAGGCTAGGAACTCTGTTACTTCCTTGTCGCTTCGTCGTGAAAATGTAGTGAGGGGGCAGGAAGAGATTTCAGTTTCCTTAAAGTTCTTGGCAACAAAGCCGGCTGTTAGTGCAGGAGAAATCAACATATTTAACTTTGAAAGCCCTGCTTTTACGAGTCAGAGCCGTAGCCGTTGTTGTCCTCCTTTTCCTACACGTTTTATGGTTGATTTTAAAGAACAACGGGCCGTCTCACGAACGCCAATAAACGTCAGGAGTGAATTATACTCTAACAGAGGCACAGGCTGTACGGTACCGCACCGCCTCCCCTGCCCTCCCACCAGTCTGGGATATAAACCAGGGATAATATTGGCCAGCGTAACTCCCTTGCAAACAAACGGCGGAGATGCGCCGTTAATTAAGCTTTTCGTCTGAGTTGGCCAAAATCCCTCTAAAGAGCAATCATTTCAAAGCGAGCCCCTTCACGGGCGCACGGAAAGGTAGTTCTCCGGCTTTAATTGGACGGAAGGTATTTGGGGAGGAGGGGGTGGAGGAGAGGCAGCTATGTCTGGGTAAGGGGCTCTTTACCCCCTCTATATTTCAGTCTGTCCGGGAATGTTCTGTAAGAGTACATCTCTGTCTCTGGAAATACCCTGGTTTTGCATACGGAAGCTGGACATGATTGTTCTGTGTTGATGGCATTGTTCTGGACCTCTGATGGCTGCAGGGCCCTCTGGCGTGTTGTGAAGGACTTCTCAGTTTAGAAAAGAGACTGCTAAGGGAGGGCATGATAAGAGGTTTATAAAATTATGCATGGGGCGGAGAGAGCTGGCAAAGGGAAGTTTATCTCCCTCTCCCAAAAGACTAGAACTCAAGGGCACCTAATAAAACTGATGGGCAGTAGGTTCAGGACGATCAAAAGGAAATACTACTTTACACAGAGAGTGGAATTCGCTGCCAGAGGATGTCGTGACGGCCGCAGGAAATAAACGGCTTGAAAAGGGGATGAGATAGATTTGTGAAGGAGAGGTCTATCAGCGGCTACTAGCCGTGGGGATTGAGGGGAACCTCCACATTCAGAGGCGCTAAACCTTTGAATCCCAGAGCCAGGAGGCAACATCAGGAGAAGGTGTCAGCCTCTATGCCCTGTTGTTGTTTTTTCTAAAAAAAATCATTGAGTTTTCAAACAGTACAATCGTAAACAGTAGTGCACGCAAATTCACCAAAAATGATCATTACAGATAATACATGAAAATTAAAGAATGATATAATCATGCATAGACAGGGCTCTTCTTATGTTCTTATAAAGGCCTTGGCCTCTAATGCCCTGTTGTTGGCCCTCCAGAGGAGCTGGTGGGCCCCTGTGTGAAACAGGATGCTGGACTAGATGGACCATTAGTCTGATCCAGCAGGGCTTATTTTCTTAGGAAGGCCTCAGCCTCAATGCCTGTTGTTGGATCTCCAGAGGAACTGGTTGGCCACTGTGTGCGACAGGATGCTGGACTGGATGGACCCTCACTGGTCTGACCCAGCAGGGCTCTTCTGAGGTTCTTCTCAGGGGAAGGCCTCAGTCTCTCTGCCCTGTTATTGGGCCTCCAGAGGAACTGGCTGGCCACTTTGTGAGACAGGATGCTGGACTGGATGGACCCTAACCGGTCTGACCCAGCAGGGCTCTTCTGAGGTTCTTCTCAGGGGAAGGCTTCAGCCTCTCTGCCCTGTTGTTGGCTCTCCAGAGGAACTGGTTGGCCACTGTGTGAGACAGGCTGCTGGACTACTGTTCCAATCCAGCAGGGCTCTTCTTATTTATTTATTTATTTAGCTCCATTTTTAGGCCGCTCTGCCTTGCAAGCAGGGCTCTGGGTGGCTCACGACAGGGA
Source organism: Gekko gecko (assembly GCA_029375565.1). Lineage (NCBI taxonomy): Eukaryota > Metazoa > Chordata > Lepidosauria > Squamata > Gekkonidae > Gekko > Gekko gecko. Next base: position 210,692,009 of record JAPDNY010000004.1, read on the forward strand.
AAGACATGCAATAAATAACTCAGATTAAATTCCTACAATAAAATGCATAATAGATGAATGATAAATGTTCTGATGTTCTTCACTCTGAGGATATGTTGTACGTATGCAGATGGATAACTAGAGGCAAGTGATGAGGGAAGTTTGTAACCCGAACTTGAGGAGGAGGGAAGTTGGCACGTGTAGGGAGGAAACAGTGAACCAAAACAGTCTTAGCACCAAACATGGTCTTCAGGACCACGGAGAGCTCTAAGCAAGACAAGTTGTTCCACAGAGCTACGGGGGTTCAACTGAGAACTCGCACGTTGGTGAGGATGTCTCAGTTCTCACAAGGGTCGGCCAGCACGTCGGGGCTGTAGGGATACTCCCAAATTTCTCAACACCACTTTTATCTATTTACATTATTTATAGGACTGATGAATTAATATTAAATAATCAATAATCATCATCGTATGGCAGTGTGTGTAGTGTAGCCAGGAGATCCGGAGATTGTCTGGCAGCCAGAAGGTCTAGCTCTTTTAGCATTATGCACCACTAGGGGGCGAGCTAGAATTGTGTTCAAGGCAAGAAACGTTTCAGGGGTGGTTTGCCGTTGCCAGCCTCTGCATCACGACTCTGGTCTTCCTTGAAGGCCTCCCATCCAGATAGCAGCCAAGGCTTGACCCTCTTCGCTCCTGAGATCTGATGAGATTGTGCTAGCCTGGGCTGTCCAGGTCAGGGTTAATAACTGTGTGCCAACAAGCAAGAGGCGGTTTGCCATTGTCCAACTTTGCATAGCAACCCTGGACTTCCTCGGAGGTCTCCCTTCCAAATACTAGCCGGGGCTGACCCTGCTTCACTTTCGAGATCTGGGCATAGTGAGTCCGTATAATCAATGAAATGGGATGTTCAATAACCAAATGCATTGGGAGTTTAGAAGTCTGGAACCACCAGAAAGAACGGAAGCGTGGTATAAGTATTAAGCGGTACAGAAATGACATAAATAGGGTCCCGCGTACAATAAGCTAAGCACAGCCATATCGTTGTTGTTGTTATTGTTCAGTGGCACAGTTGCATCTGACTCTTCACAACCCCGTGGACCACATCACCCCAGGCCCTCCTGTTCTCCGCTATCCTCTGGAGTTTGCTAAACTTCATGTCCGTTGCATCGATAACACTGTCCAACCATCCTTTGCCATCCCCTTCTTCTTTGACCTTCAATCTTTCCCAGCATCATCGGGGTCTTCTCCTCCAGGGAGTGCTCCCTTCTCATTTGGGTGGCCAAAGTATTTGAGCTTCAGCTTCAGTATCCGGCCTTCCAGGGAACAGTCAGGGTTGATTTCTTTTAGGATTGACTGATTCGATCTCCTAGCAGTCTCAAAGAGTCTTCTCCAGCTACATAGTTCGAAGGCATCTATTCTTCAGCGCTCGGCCTTCCTTATGGTCCAACTCTCGCAGCCATACATGACTACTGGGAATACCATCACTTTGACCATGCAGACTGTTGTTGGCAGGGTGATGTCTCTATTTTTTATTATGCTGTCTAGGTTTGCCATCGCTTTCCTCCCAAGGAGCAGGCGTCTTTTAGTAGACCGCAGTCCTTAATCATTTATCCAAGCAAGTTTGTAAAGCCATTTTGTATCGTGTCGTTTTATTGCCTGCACAGAAAAGTCCTTCCAAGTAGTTCAGTTTTGCCTAGTTTGCGAGAAGCCGGGAGAGCGGGAACTTTCCAGACTTCCTCGGGCCACCACAGACAAGGCCATGTGGATGGGCAATAGTTGGTTTTGCCAATTTTCAGACTGGCACACGCAGAGGCCCCCGCTGACTTGAGCAAGGTTGTCGCGGCCGAGCATAAGGAGAGGGATTTCGAAACTTTTCTGCACAGTCTCCGTTTTCGCTTTGGACTCTTTGCAAACTGTTTTATTTTATCAATCATCCCTGATTAAGGACAGCAGGATCAGATCCCCATTGTGCTCCTTTTGCAACACAAGAACACCCGCCCCCCGGGAGTCTCAGAGATGCATTTGCGCGTTTTATCAAGCTCTCTTGGTTCTCAGGCCTCATAAATCATATTCTCAGTTCCAAATATATATATGAGATACATAAACTTTTCTGCCACGACACGGGATCCGAATGCAGAGCGGCAGCCCACATGAAACCTCTTGTGACTTTGGACTCATTTCCCCCCCAGAAAAGCTGGTCAAATTAACATCTGATTAATGGCAAACAGAAGAGAGCAGCACACGTGTCATTTTGGGCTCATGCAAAGTACGGGGCAGGGATGCCGTTAACCCTGAAAAGCGTCTGGGCCTGGTGTTTTACTCCCTGCCGGGGGGAAAAACAACTTTGATTTATCATGTCGTAATGACGTGAGGAGCCGCTGAGCCCGACAGAAAGTTGTTGGATGATGTTTAATAAACTGGGCTCGGCCTCCCCTTCTCTGTGCAAAGATACACACCGTGACGCCCTGGCCAATCAACCGACAGTTGTGGAAGCAGAGACCTTCTCCTGTCTACTTTTCCCTTTTCCCAAGGAACCTTGATGACTGGCATTCTGTGGACTACATTTCCCAGGGTGCAACTTGGTGTGAGATAAAGGAGGGGAGGGAGGTTAGGTCCGGTCCCTCTTCCTAGTTTCTAAGTGCAGCCATGTTGGTGTGCGGTAGAAGAGTACAGTTTCCAAGTCCCTTATATCCCGGTTGGAAGGTGGGAGGGCCATTTAAGGAATGCTTATAAAGGATGCTGTACGCTGCATTAGGAGCTGCGGTGGCTCAGTGGTTAAGATGCGGAACTGCAGACCGGAAAGTCGGTAGTTCGGCAGTTCGAGACCCGAGTGCCACATGACGGAGTGAGCTCCCGTCCCTGGCCCCAGCTCCTGCCAACCTAGCAGTTCGAAAGCAAGAAATTGCAGCTAAATAGGTACCTCTTCGGTGGGAAGGTAACAGTGTTCCACGCACCTCGACTTCTAGTCATGCCGGCCACATGACCACGGAAAACATCTTCGGACAGCGCTGGCTCTTCAGCTTGGAAATGGAGATGAGCACCGCAACCCTAGAGTTGGATTCGGCTGGCTTTCGAGCAAGGGAAACAGTTACCTTTACCTTACGCTCCATTGGCCATGCTGCACCTGGAGTATTGTGTGCAGTTCTGGAGGCCTCACTTCCAAAAGGATGTGGACGGAACTTGGAGGGCTGTCACTTGGAGGAGGGCAGGGAGCTGTTCCTGTTGGCAGCAGAGGAGGGGACTTGCAGGAATGGGCTTAAATTAAGGGTGGGAAAGGTACTGGCTGGATCTTAGGAAAAACTTTTTTACAGCCAGAGTTGTGCAACGGTGGAGTCAGCTAACCGGGGAGGTGGTGAGCTCCCCATCACTGGCAGCCTTCAAGCAGCGGCTGGACAAACACTTGTCAGGGGTAGTCTAGGCCGGGTTCCCTCTAAGCTAAGTCAGTGTGAGCCAGCTCACAGTTTTTTAGCCTCCGGCTCACACATTTTTGTCTCAGCTCGGGAAGGCGGGCTCCAAAGCAAACTTTAATGCCAGGAGCTCGCAAGGTAGGATTTTGGCTCATAAGACTCCACAGCTAAGAGGGAGCATTGCTCGAGGCTGATCCTGCACTGAGCAGGGGGTGGGAATAGATGGCCTCTAGGGCCCCCTTCCAAATCTCTGTGATTCCACGCAGAGGTCCCGTGCATATTGGGATCAGCTCGATGAGAGTGGAGACAAAACCCTGGAAGGGCAGAAAATTAGTTTTTGCAGCGAGATACGAATCCTGTGTCACTGTTCGGCCCTGGGAGACGGGGTGTGTGTGTGTTCCATTGTCTTGAACGTGTGAACGAATTCGAGATTAGCAATCTCAGTGAGTCCAGCAATTAGAACGCGCACTGTCCCTCTGTACCCTTAGTCGCTTCTCCGCAACACCCCTCCCCCCTTCTGACTGGGATATAAGGACTCAGACAACCCCATTCCAGCTCGTATCCGATGAAGGAACAAGGGTCACTGGGGGCGTGTGGGGTGTGGGGTGGTGGTGGAGGTTTTTGTGGATTTTCTGCATTGTGCAAGGCAGTGTTCCCTCTAAGCTGAGTGAGTGTGAGCTAGCTCACAGTTTTTTAGCCTCCAGAATAAACTAATAGATGCAGTAGCCAAATCACTTGCTCACAGCTTTAATGCCAATAGCTCACAAAGTAGAATTTTTGCTCACAAGACTCCACAGCTTAGAGGGAGCATTGGTGCAAGGGGTTGGACTAGATGACCCTGGAGGTGCCTTCCAACTCTGTGATTCTATGGAATGTTGACTCTTGGAAGCTTATACCCCCTAAAATCTTTTTGTTTTGTATTTTGGGGGCTATTTCTTTTTGTATGTGCATGTGTGCATGGGAGCATGCGTGCAGGGGGAAGTCATGGCGACCTCTGGTGACTGACCCCTACCGGGGATCTGGAGGATATCCAGAGAGGCAGCTGAACAAAGCCTGCCCCCGCCTCCCGGCTGTTGGTATTCCTTGGAGGTCTCCCATCCGAGTACTTGCTGGAGTCAACCCGGCTTAGCTTCCGAGATCTGACAGGACTGGGCTTGCCTCGGCCCTCCGGGTCAGGATACCCCCTGAAATCTTGTCGGCCTTTCAGGTGCTGCGGGAATCAAATCGAGTTGTTTTCTCTTTCTAGTTGGCTGCCCCTCCCTGCCCCCAATCCAACCTGGCCAGCGGGAGCAAGAGTCATCGCAGTTGGAGAAACGGTGTCAGGGGAGAGTCTGAAAGAGAGAGGGGTTTACATGCGCTCGATTTTATTGTACTGAAAACATTTCCGTGTTACTGGGAGTCTCCAGGTGAGGACAGAAATGGTGGTGGGGCTTACGGCGACCTTGTAGGGTTTCCAAGGCAAGAGGTGTCCGGAGGTGGGTTTGCCATGGCCTGCCTCTGCGTTGCAACCTTGGACTTCCTTGGCGGTCTCCCATTCAAGCACCACCCAGGAATGACCTTGCTTAGCTTCCGAGCTCTGACAAAATTGGGCTATCCTGGGTTTTCCAGATTGTGGCAAGATGGCAAAAATACGGCCTGGAGGATTCACAAAAAGATCAAAGAACCCCCAAGCAGTCTGATGATGTCAAAGTCTATTTTAGGAGCCATGGCACTTGGGAATCCGGAGAAGAAGCAGTCAGCCTGCCTCAAGTCCCTGAGAACTTAGTGTACTCTGGAGGGGAGACTCTTTTTTTGGGGGGGGGTGTTGTTTCCAAACTGTGATTTCCCTGCAGGCCTCCGAATTGCTCGTTGCTCTTTTCTCTCGTTTCCTGCTTCCTCCTCAGCGCGTTCTCGGAGGCCTCTTCCACAGGAAGCCCATCTCCGTGCACTTTGGGGGAGGGAAGGGACTTCTGTTCTGGAGAGAGAGAGAATGTTTAATCCTCACTTTGGGGCCTCCCCAATTCCCACCCTGCGGCGGAACTGTTCTAAAAAAAAAAGGACCCAACAGAACAATTACACCCTAAGAGCGAACTCTGGCTGGAAACACATGTCTCGACCGGAGCGGCCTTCCCTCACCCAATTAATAATGACAGCGGACACCTTTAAGTGTGGGAGTTTCCGCTGCAAGGCGGCCTGAGGTGAAGAACCCGGAGGGGTGCAGGTGGAAGGTCCGCCAGGTGTAACCCTGGACTTAACGGGTAGATGTGTTTTTAAGGCAACGCACTCGGCGCATCGCTATTAAGAATACAGATCGGAAAGCAGCCCAGTTGCCAACAGGAGAATTAATGTGCATGGAAATGCGTCTACAAGAGCAAGGAACTGCCAGCATTCACAGCAGATGCTCAGATATTCCCATTTTCCAGGAATATTAGCTGTTGTAGATTATCCTTGCTGTATGGCCATGGTCTTGGCATTGTAGGACCTGACGTTTTGCCAGTAGCTGTGACTGGCATCCTCAGAGGTATAACACAGAAAGTTGGAGTGCTCTCTGTGTCAAGGTGAGAAGAAAAATGGTAGGCATGTAATTTGTATCTACTCAGGAAGGTGGGGTAGGGCTGAGTCATTATCTTGTAGAGAAGAAGAAGAAGAAGAAGAAGAGATTGGATTTATACCCCGCCCTTCACTACCCAAGGGAGTCTCAGAGCGGCTTACAAACTCCTTTCCCTTCCTCTCCCCACAACAGACACCCTGTGAGGTAGGTGGGGCTGAGAGAACTCTAACACAAACTGCTCTTTTTTCAAGAACAGCTGTGCCAGAGCTTGTGACTGACCCAAGGTCACATCAGCAGGTGCAAGTGGAGGAGTGGGGAATCAAACCCGGTTCTCCCAGATTAGAGTCTGCACACTTAACCACAACACCAAACTGGCTCTTGTAGGAGTTCCCCAGGCTGTGAACATGCTAATGGAGGAGCTTTCCAGAGGAGGTTCTTTTGTATATAGATTGGCTGTTTCCTAAGGAGGTTCTTTTGCATATGGATTGTTTCCTGAGGAGGTTCCCTGTTTCCTGAGGAGGTTCTTTTCAGAAACAGATTCCCTAAAAGAGCCTTCTCACTAGGCCTGGCCATCATTCGTCATGAGAGGCAGCAAGGTGTTTTTGGAAACCGCTCTCCATTTGGCTGAGCGAGAGCTAGGCTTGGCTCACTGGTGGAGCAACCGCTTGGAATGCAGAAGGTCCCAGGTTCAGTCCCCAGCATCTCCAGTTACAAGGATCAGGTGGGAGGTGATGTGAATGGCTTCTGCCTAAGACCTTGGAGAGCCGCTGCCCGTCTGAGTAGACAATACTGACCTTGATGGACCGGTGGTCTGATTCAACATAAGGCGACTTCATGTGTGTTTTTAAGGAGAGCGGATGTGGCTCAGTGGTAGAGCATCTGCTTGGCATGCAGAATGTCCCAGGTTCAATGCCCGGCATCTCCAGGTGGGAGGTGATGTGAAAGACTTCTACCTGAGAACCTGGAGAACCAGGTGTGATTCCCCACCCCTCCACACGCAGCTGCTGGTGTGACCTTGGGTCAGTCATAAGTTCTCCCAGAGCTGTTCTCTCAGGAGCAGTCCTCGAAAGAGCTCTCTCAGCCTCACTTACCTCACAGGGTGTCTGTTGTGGGGAGGGGAAGGGAAAGGGGATTGTAAGAAGCTTTGAGACTCCAAGTGAAGAGCAGGGTATAAATCCAATTCTTCCTCCTCCTCCTCCTCCTCCTCCTCCTCCTTCTTCTTCTTCTTCTTCTTCTTCTTTTTCTATGTGTTTGTGTTTTGCTACTTATTGTAGGCTTTCCAAAAGTAGTTGAATGGCATATAAATCTTTAAAATAGGTAAAGCAAACTCTTCCTGTCCTGGTAGAGGAAATATAGGCTATCCCTCCGTGAACTGAAGGGCCTACTGTGGTTTTTTTCCCTTGCAAAAATGCCGGGGCGGGGGGATAATTCCTAGTTGGGGAGCTGACAAATGTTGTTTGCTTGTTTTGCCATATGCAAAATCAGATTCATATGGAAACAGAGCAGTTGAGAGAGAGAGAAAGGGGTGGGGGTGAACAGATAATCCAGCGTGTGTGCGGGTGGGGGGGAGAAGAGACTCTACAGAGCCTCCGGTACCCGATGAAACGGATACAGCCCAGGCATCTTGATTCCATCTATCAAGCGCGGCAGGGCGAAATCTGCAGATGCCTTTGCTTATCCTTCGCCTCGCTCCATGTCGGGGGTTGTGGCATCCAAGTCGCATGGTGGCTGTCGTGATGGATGGCCCCCAGATGTTATCCCATAGGATGCGCGAGAGACCCCCCCTCCGCCCCACCGCTGCCGTGTGTGTTCTTAATAACAGGGCGAAGTTTTAAAATGATGGAGGGATGAGTCTGTCTTTCTTGGGATCCAGATGAGGAGGGAGGGGAGCGGTGTGAGCGCAGGGCAGGTATTGGCTGATGCAGTCATTGTTTGAAGCATCAATGCTCAGGTAAAGACAGGCAATTCGCTCCGCTTTCCGATTCTGAAGAACCTGGAGGTGTCAGGTTTGACCGGGGGGGGGGGGGATGCCCAGATAGGTTGGCATGAAGGGAAGAGGAGGAGGAGGAGGAGGAGGAGGAGGAGGAGGAGGAGGAGGAGGAGGAGGAGGAGACTGGATTTCTATCCTGCCCTTCACTACCCAAAGGAGTTTCAGACCGGCTTACAAACTCCCTTCCCTTCCCTTCCACACAACAAGCACCCTCTGAGGTAGGTGGGACTGAGAGAGCTCTGACAGAAACTGCTCTTTTTCAAGGACAGCTCTTGCCAGAACTATGACCTGCCCCCAAGGTCATCCAGCAGGTGCATGTGGAGGAGTGGGGAACCAAACCGGGTTCTCCCAGATTAGAGTCTGCGCACTTAACCACTGTAGAGTTTGAATAAGACCATTTCCACAGTAGTCACATTCCCCACGTCGACGTTTTTTAAAAATGTGTGTTATGTGAAATTTTCTGCAATAGATTTTTTCCTCACCAGGCGCAAACCCGAAGTCTTCTCCTTCTTACCCCGTGTTTTTGGACCTGGGGATTCAGAAAAACGCAAAGTAAGAGGGGGGAAACTTCGGGTTTGCGCCTGGTGAGGAAAAACCTACTGTGGAAAATTTCACATAATGCTCAGTTTCAAAAAGTGAAGGTGGGGAAATGCACCACTATGGAAATGGTCTAACAGTGACTGATCACTTTGCTGAGCAGTCGGGTTAGAACGGATAAAAGGAAGTCGCTTTTCACCCAAAGAGTGACCAACATGTGGAATTCACTGCCACAGGAGGTGGCGGCGGCTACAAGCATGGACGGCTTCAGGAGGGAATTAGATAAACATCTGGAGCAGAGGTCCATCAGTGGCTATGAGCCACAAGGTATAGATAGGGACTCTGGGACAAGGGATGCTCTGTCTTCTTGGTGCTTGGGGGGGGGCAACAGTGGGAGGGCTTCTGGTGTCCTGGCCCCACTGGTGGACCGCCTGATGGCACCTGGTATTTTTGGCCACTGTGTGACATGAAGTGTTGGACTGGATGGGCCATTGGCCTGATCCAATATTGGCTTCTCTTATGTTCTGATGTCTGGGGCAAGGGACGCTCTGTCTTCTTGGTGCTTGGGGGGGAGGCAGCAGTGAGACGGCTTCCAGTGTCCTGGCCCCACTGCTGGACCTCCTGATGGCACCTGGTATTTTTGGCCACTGTGTGACATGGAGTGTTGGACTGGATGGGCCGTTGGCCTGATCCAACATTGGCTTCTCTTATGTTCTCTTGTTCTTATGTGAAGAGGCAGCGTCCTTGCGGGTGACCAGAGTTTCATATTTTTGGTATCGAATAGTCACTTTCCCTGAATAATGCAAGACTGACATTATGGGATCAGACCAAGAGTTCCTTTAGAGTTGCATCCCATTTCCCAAAGTAGCTGGTCAGATGCTTCTGGGAAGTCCACAGGCGTGGCATTAAGACTACCGCCCTTCCTGACTCTTTTCGCACTTGAGCATTAAGTCTTCGGGGGTAGACTTCCTCTGCCCCTGGAGGTTCTGTTTGAGGTAGCGTGGCAAAAGGCACGGAAGAGAGGCTTTTACAGAATCCCTTTTCAAATCCAACTGAGCTGGCAGTCATTTCTGTGACCTGTGGCAGCGAGTTCCACAAGTTATGAGTTAAGTAGTACTCTTTAATCTGTCCTGAACCTGGCTACCTATCAATGCTCCTGAGTTCTAGTCTCATGGGGAAGTGGGGGCGGGGGGACATCTCTGATTCTGCCATTCCATGCACGGATTCCTAAATCTCTTTCACGTTTCCTTCCACTTCAGTCACCTGTAATCCCAAAAGGCAGGGATGTTTTAGGTTGGCTGTGAGCGCAGCTTTCAAAGTGAATGCCACCTATATAATTATAAATGTTCTTGATCATCCATCCATATATATGTGGATGTGTTCACAACTGTTGTGGGAAGCTTTTTGGCGGGTCACCCTCGTGGATGGAAGCCAACATAACCTGGGATCTGAAATGTTTGCCAGTCAGCTCTTCCTTTTACAGTTGCAGAGTCCCCCCCGGCCACTGAGATGGGGGGGGGGAGGGTTGCCAGATCCAGGTTACCGGGTGGTGGTATGGGAAAGCGGGTCTTCTTTTTTTCAGAATTCTCTTTTCGGATAGGCTCTCCACGGTCTCACACAGAGCAATGTCCTTCCCAGTACCTGCTACCTGAACATTTTTAACTGGTGGTGCCGAGGATTGAACTGGAGACCTTTGGCCCTGCTGGTGGAACTCCTGATGGCCCCTGGGTTTTGGCCACTGTGTGACACAGAAGAGTGTTGGACTGGATGGGCCATTGGCCTGATCCAACATGGCTTCTCTTATGCTCATCTGAACTGGGGCAGTGATGCTCTGTCTTCTTGGTGTTTGGTGAGGCAACAGTGGCAGGGCTCCTGGAGTTCTGGTCCCACCGGTGGACCTCCAGATGGCACCTGGGTTTTGGCCACTGTGTGACACAGAGTATTGGACTGGATGGGCCGTTGGCCTGATCCAACATGGCTTCTCTGATGTTCTTATGTCTGGGGCAATGATGCTCTGTCTTCTTGGTGTTTGGGGGGCAACCGTGGGAGGACTTCTGGAGTTCTGGCCCTGCTGGTGGACCTCCTGAAGGCACCTGGTATTTTTGGCCACTGTGTGACGCAGAGTGTTGGACTGGAGGGGCCATCGGCCTGATCCAACATTGGCTTCTCCTTATGTTCTTATGCCCGGGGCACTGATGCTATGTATTCTTGGTGTTTGGGGGGGCAGCAGTGGGAGGACTTGTGGCCCTGCTGGTAGACCTCCTGACAGCACCTGGGTTATGGACTGGATGGGCCACTGGCCTGATCCAACATGGCTTGCCTTGTGTTCTTACACCATGAAAAGCGTATTATCTTCCGCCGACACGGCCCCTCCTGTGAGAAGCAGCAGCTGTCTGCCACATTCCAAATGGTAACCGAGGATTACAGGGGACAGGAAGGATTTAAAAAAAAATAATAATAACCCTCTCCAAATCCCACCCAGTTCATTCAGCTTTAATTAACCGAAAGACAATTAAATATGACTCAGGTCACAGGAAAAATGTTTCTGCGCTGCCAAAAAGGAGATAAAAAACCAAAAATAAAAAATGAGGACAACCCGTCAGGCCCCCCCCCCCAAGGTAAGAGAGGAGGGAGAAGACATTGAGGAACACGCCCATCCTAACGGAGCCTGGACTATTTTTAACAGCATAAACTTGCCAGGCTGTGTGAGAGGTTAGAGAGAAGAGACACCTGGGAATTGGCCTGGATCCTCTTGCGACTCCGCTAGTTTCCCTTAGAATCTCTGTAGAGTCTCGGCTTGAGCAGGATCTTGCAAACTCCGCCTCAAATTCTGTGACTGAATGCGGGTCTTACTTCCGCTCAGTGGGAAGGAAGCAGAAAAAGGCCTTTCCGCTTGGTTTAAACAGGCCGGGAGCACGGTGGTCATACTGAGGAAAATGTGTTTGGCATGGGGGTCATGTAGAGGAAAATGTACTCTGTGTGGGGGACATATTGAGGAAAGTGTGCTCTGCATTGCAGTCATATTGAAGCAAATATGTGGGGGTCATATTGAGAAAAAGGCATTCTGTGCAGGGGTCATATTGAGGAAAATGTACTCTTCATGGGGGTCGTATTGAGACAAATGTGCTCTGCACAGAAGTCATATTGAGGCAAATGTTCTTTGTGCAGAAATTGTATTGAGGAAAAAGTGCTCTATGCTGATGTCATATTGAGGAAAATGTACTCTGCGTGGGGGTCATATTGAGGAAAATGTGCTCTGTGCAAAGATCATATTGCTGAAAAGGTACTTATGTGGGGGTCATATTGAGGAGATTGTATTGTGCACAGTGGTCATATTGAGGACATTGTTCTCTGTGGGGGTCATATTGAGGAAAATGTACTTTGTGCGGGGGTCATATTGAGGAAAACGTACTCTGCATGGAGGTCATATTGAGGAAAATGTACTCTGCAAAAGGTCGTATTGAGGAAAACGTTCTGTCTAAGAGATGCAAGTCCCAGTCCAAACATAGCTTTAAAAGCAAGCGCCGGCTCCTTGGGCCTGGGAATAAATCTGCAGCCTGTGCAAATCGTGAGATCCTATCACATCATCTCCCAGTGGGTGTTTGGAGGCAAGCATTTTGCACGCAAGTGTAGTGTGCGGTTCCCTTCACTTACCAGCCCTGCAGACAGCATATTATCGTAAGTGAACCTGGGAGTCGTCCCCAGATCAGCACTCCTGGGTGTGCCCCCACCCTGCACCAGAGACACAGAGACGGTCGGCCACCACCCACAACTGGATTTAGAAGTCCGCACACACGGCCAGGACACCCCAGCACCGAGGAGCTCATTCCAGACCGTCGGTGAATTGCTTTGCCGATAATTCCAGCAGCTGTGATTTAAGGGCTTGCCACGCCGTATTTGACGATTCAGGGGAATTAGGATTTTTATCTAATTACATCCATTACTTGCTTCATTATGTGTTCATTAACCTGCTCTAATGGCTCTGGGGTTCTTTGGGGGTTGTTGGTTTTTTTTTGCAGCGGTGCAGCGGGCGTGCTTGTTGTTTTGCGGAACGCAGATAAGAACAGAGGCAAGCATTCGTTCGGCCCACTCGGGGAAACGGTTGAACCTGAAAGCCCAGCTCGGGCGGGTTTCATAACAGGGAGCCGGGGTTGCTCGTGTGAAACGTGTAGGATTCTGCACCCGGGAAGGCCGGAGTCCGGGAGGCGCATCAATTAAATCACCTGAAGTTGTGCAATCTCTCTGGTTTTGCATCCTGGTCATGCAAATCTAGGGAGAGGCTGGAAACTGCTTCTACGGCGGAGAAGCCACAAGGAAGACTGAGTAGCCGCCCAGCAGGGGCAGGTTGACTGGGGCTTGGTTAGATCTAGGGATGTGAACCTCCAGGTGGCAGTTGGAGATATATACAGCAGCAGGGATCCCTGGAGAAAATGGCCGCTTTGGAAAGTGGACTTTATGGCATGAGGCCCCATCGAAGCCCCTACCCTAACTAAACCCTGCCCCGAAACCTCCAGGTATTTTCCAAACTGGAGCTGACAACCATAGTTCAGTCATATAACTCGGTTGCTGCACAACACACAAGAAACTGCCGTGTATTAAATCAGACTCTCAGTCCATCCAGGTCAATATTGTCTACTCAGACTGGCCGTGGTCTTCCAGGGTCTCAGGTTGCCGTCTTTCGCATCACCTACTGTCTGATCCTTTTAGCAGGAGATGCCAGGGACCGAACCTGAGACCTTCTGCATGCCAAGCAGAGGCTCTCCCATGGAGCCACGGTCCCTCAGCAAGGGACCTTTCCACCAGGTAACCAAGCTGGGCACCTGAGATGTTGCATCGAAGGCCTCCAGGGAGCGACTGAAGGGTTTGGGAGAAGTCCTGGCAGCCACTTTAGTGTAGAGCGGCACGCTTAATATGGGAGAACTGGGATTGATTCCCCACTCCTCCACACGCAGCTGCTGGTGTGACCTTGGGTCAGCCACCAGTTCTCTCAGAGCTGTTCTCTCAAGGGCAGTCCTCGAAAGAGCTCTCTCTCAGCCCCACTTACTCACAGGCAGTGTTCCCTCTAAGTTGAGCTAGTGTGAGCTAGCTCACAGTTTTTTTAGCCTCCGGCTCACACATTTTTGTCTTTGCTCAGGAAGGAGGGGCTCCAGAGCAAACTAATTGATGCAGGAGCCAAACTGCTTGCTCACAACTTTAATGCCAGTGTAGCTCACAATGTAGAATTTTTGCTCACAAGTCTCCACAGCTTAGAGGGAGCACTGCTCACAGGGTCGTCTGTTATGGGGAGAGGAAGGGAAAGGAGATTGTAAGCCGCTCTGAGACTCCAAATGAAGGGTGGGGTATATATCCTATCTCTTCTTCTAACCTTCCAGGTGCATCAATGGAGGACTATGGAGAGCCAGTTTGGTGTAGTGGTTAAGTGCAAGGACTCTAATCAGGGAGAGCCGGGTTTGATTTCCCACTCCTCCACTTGCACCTGGCTGGATGACCTTGGGCAAGCCATAGTTCTGACAAGAGCTGTTCTTGGAAAAGAGCAGTCTCTGTCAAGAGCTCTCTCAGCCCCACCTGCCTCACAGGGTGTCTGTTGTGGGGAGGGGAAGGGAAAGGAGCTTGTAAGCTGCTCTGAGACTCCTTTGGGTAGTGAAGGGCGGGATATAAATACAATCTCTTCTTCTAGATCCAGGAAGCACTTTGTGTCGGCAGGCCAACTGCTGGAGCTGAGCTAGAGGAAAAGACAGGATCCTTGTGCCAAGCAAGCACTGCCTCTCCGTAGAGGTGTCTTCCGTCTGGGTTCCCCATTGTCAATTTGGAGTCTCCAGGGGATAATCATTCAGGGGAAGCATCCAGTAGTGTGAGTGGAACCAGTGTTCCCTCTAAGCTGAGTTAGTGTGAGCCAGCTTACAGTTTTTTTTAGCCTCCAGCTCACAGATTTTTGTCTCAGCTCGGGAAGGAGGCCTCCAGAGCAAACTGGTTCATGCCGTAGCCAAATCGCTGGCTCACAACTTTTAGTGCCAGGAGCTCACAAAGTAGAATTTTTGCTCCCAGGACTCCACAGCTTAGAGGGGGTATCGGGTGGAACCTCGGAATGAGTCAGGAGGAGAGATTGGCGATACGTTGACAGGGAGATGGATCAACTCCGCAATTCCATTTCCTTCAGGAACGAGATAGTGGCACCTCATTACATGCGTGCTGGAAGGCGTGTGAATTAATGGCATCAGTGAAGTTGCCTTACCCGGCATCTGTCTAAGTCAACCTGGTCCTCTCTGGAAACTGACGGCTGCCCAGGGCTGGAGCGTGGGAGCTTGTATACACAGCACCAAGCGCTCTGCAACTAGGGTTGCCAGTCTGCAGGTGGGGTCTGGAGATCTCCTGGTACTAACAGCCGATCCCCAACCAAATAGAGGTCCGTTACCCCTGGAGAAAATGGTGGCTTTGGAGGGCGGGCTCTGTGACATCACACTCTGCTGAGGTCCCTCCCCAATTTCCACCCCCCCAAATCTCCAGGTATTTCCCAACCTTATGTACAATGGAGTCTGCTGATCCTTTGACCAAAGGTGTCCCATACAAGAACATAAGAAAGAAGTCAATGTTGGATCAGGCCAATGGCCCACCCAGTCCAACACTCTGGGTCACACAGTGGCCAAAGATACCAGGTGCCATCAAGAGGTCCAGCAGTGGGGTCAGGACACTAGAAGCCCTCCCACTGCTGCCCCCCCCAGCACCAAGAAGACAAATCATCACTGCCCCAGACATAAGAACATAAGAGAAGCCAGTGTTGGATCAGGCCAGTGGCCCATCCAGTCCAACACTCTGTGTCACACAGTGGCCAAAAATACCAGGGGCCATCAGGAGGTCCAGCAGTGGGGTCAGGACACTAGAAGTCCTCCCATTGTTGACAAAAATACAGAGCATCCCTTGCCCCAGACCGAGAGTCCCTATCTATAGCGTGTGGCTAATAGCCAGTGATGGACCTCAGCTCCAGATGTTCATCCAATCCCCTCTTGAAGCCATCCGTGCTTGTAGCTGCCACCACCTCCTGTGGCAGTGAATACCATGAGTTAATCACTGTTTGGGTGAAGAAGTATTTCACTCGGGATCTTCTGGGCACAAAATGTGTGTGTTCTACCACTGGACTATGGCCCTGGGAGGTCTTGGATCTGGTCCTGAGCCCAGAGGTCTTGGTTCATGACCTCCATCATGGTGGTTGTCAGCATGAAGATAGGTTGATGGACCCAGGTTCCAGCATCTCCAGTTGCAGAATGTCAGGCTGGGAGAGACCTTTCCATACTGCAGAGCCGGCCAGTCAGAGTGAACATTACTGAGCTGGATGGACCCAGGGAATGTGGCTCAGTGGCAGAGCCTCTGCTTGGCATGCAGAAGGCCCCAGGTTCAATCCCCAGCACCTCCAGTTAAAAGATCTGGCAGGAGGTGATGGGAAAGACTTCCGCCTGAGACCCTGGAGATCTGCTGCCAGTCTAAGTAGACGATACTGACTTGGATGGACCCAGGGTCTAATTCAGTTTCATGGGTTTCAAGGCTGAGGGACTTCTTGGGAATGTTCAGTCTGGAGAAGAGGAGGTTGAGGGGGGACATGATTGGTCTCTTGAAGGATTTGAAGGGCTGTCACTCAGAGGAGGGCAGGGAGCTGTCCCGGGTGGCAGCAGAGGAGAGGACGCGCAAGAATGGGTTTAAATTAAGGGTGGGAAGGTACCGGCTGAATCTTAGGAAACACTTTTTTACAGGAAGAGTTGCGCAACAGTGGAATCAGCTGCCTGGGGAGGTGGTGAGCACTCCACTGGCAGTCTCTAGGCAGCAGCTGGACAAACACTAGTCAGGGATGTTCTAGGCTGATCCTGGATTGAGCGGGGGAGGGTGGACTAGATGGCCTCTATAGCCCCTTCCAACTCTGAGATTCTGTGATTCTATGTGAGGATCTGACCTGTAGAAGACTATCTCACATAAGGTAAGCCAGTCTGGTGTAGTGGTTAAGTGTGCGGACTCTAATCTGGGAGAACCGGGTTTGATTCCCCACTCCTCCACTTGCAGCTGCTGGATGACCTTGGGCAAGCTGTAGTTCTATCAGAGCTGTCGTTGAAAAAGAGCAGTTTCTGTCAGAGCTCTCTCAGCGCCTCCTACCTCGCAGGGTGTCTGTTGTGGGGAGGGGGAGGGAAAGGGGTTTGTGAGCCACTCTGAGACTCCAAGTGAAGGGCGGGGTATAAATCCAATCTCCTCCTCTTCCTCCTGCTCCTCCTCCTCTTCTTCTACAGGAACCAAACAACAAAACAGACTCCGAGTGAAGGGCGGGGTATAAATCCAATCTCCTCCTCCTCCTCCTCTTCTTCTTCTTTGTATTCGAGGCTGGATAGGACCAACATGAGATCAGAGCGTGCAAAGTTTGCCCCTGCAGAATTTTCTCGCCCAGGGTGGGACGGAGGGCTTTTTCATGTGGTCTATTCGAGGACAGCCGGGGAGGGATTCCGACTTGCCTGAACTTTGGAAACAAAGCTGCTGTTGACACAACCGGGAAGACAGACGTCGGCGCACGGAATTCAAACATAAATCTGGGGGGATTTTTTGCTAAGCTCGTAAGTGGGGCGGGACTTTGTGTTTTGTTTCCCGGAAGGGCAAAGGAGCCCCGCCAGGGTTGATCTTTAATCCTGCGGTTCCTCCGTTGCCGTCCAAATCCAATGACGGCCCTTCATCGTCTCTCTTCCCTTTCCCCCCCTTCTTCCAAATGACACGATAATTCAAGAAGAAACTTGAGTTTGGGGAGCCACCCTCTCAACCGGCACCAGAGAGCACTCTGAAGTCCCCGTTTTCCTTTCCACGTGTAAGGTTAAGGTTTCCCTTGCTTGAAAGCCACTCAGATCTAATTCTAGGGGTGTGGTGCTCATCTCTGTTTCCAGGCTAAAGAGCCAGCGCTGTCCGAAGACGTTTCCGTGGTCATGTGGCCGGCATGACTAGACGCCATGGTGCGTGGAATGCTGTTCCCTTCCCACCGAAGTGGTACCTATTTATCTACTTGCAATTTCTTGCTTTTGAACTGCTAGGTTGGCAGGAGCTGGGGCCAGAGACGGGAGCTCACTCCGTCATGCGGCACTCGGGTCTCGAACTGCCGAATTGCAGACCATCCAGTCTGCAGTTTGGCGTTTTAACCACTGAGCCACCGCAGCTTCTAACATGTAAGGTTAGAGGGATGTTTTTGGAGATATGTTTGTAAGTGCCGTGTTTGTGTTTTTGGATCCCAGGCATACGGCCAACTAGGAAATTGTGTAAAAAAGAGCCAGGAGTCCAGCAGCACCTTAAAGACAAAGAATATATAGGCGTAAGTCTGACATTACAAACAACAACCTTAAAAAAAAAAAAACAGTGGGGGAGCATTTTAACCCTCCAGGACATTCAGTAGCTGACCTAAGAGCAGCAATTCTCATACACAGGAATTTGAATGGGAAGTTAGAAAGAGAGACTGCTGAATTGCAACTGATAATGGAGCTCAAGACAACGCATCCTTCTGGACTGAATCGAGACCTAGGTTTCCTGTCTCATTACCAATGCTGATTTCTCCATGCCTACTACCCCTTAGCAGATCGCACCTCATCCAATCATGCCTGCTATTGTCTTCATCTGCTATTGTCACTCAGCAGAGGCCTGTAGCTACAGTGGGCAACTTCCCACCCACTCAAAGAGTGATTAACACGTGGAATTCACTGCCACAGGAGGTGGTGGCAGCTACAAGCACAGACGGTTTCAAGAGGGAATTGGATAAATATATGGAGCAGAGGTCCATCAGTGGCTATTAGCCACAAGGGGTCATCAGTGCAACAAACATGAAATTGAGCAAACTTCAGAGGATAGCGGAAGACAGGAGGGCCTGGCGTGATGTGGTACATGGGGTCGCGAAGAGTTGGACCCGCCTGTGTGACTGAACAACAACAACATAGATAGGGACTCTGTGGCAAGAGATGCTCTGTATTCTTGGTGCTTTGGGGGGCAAGAGTGGGAGGTCTTCTAGTGTCCTGGCCCCACTGCTGGACCTCCTGATGGCCCCTGGTATTTTTGGCCACTGTGTGACACATAGTGTTGGACTGGATGGGCCATTGCCCTGATCCAACATTGGCTTCTCTTATGTTCTTATGTTCTTAAGCCATCTTGAGACGTCAAGTGAAGGGTGGAGTATAAATCCAATCTCCTCCTCCTTCTCCTCTTCTTCCTCCTCCTCAGCTTCACAATGGAAATGTGTACAAGACTTCTATGGGTTATGAAGACCGTAACTCCGTCGAATTCACTTCCTCTCCGTGTTCTGTATTGGGACTGAAAGATCCCAGGACTGTTCTACCAGAGACTGGCTGAGCTTGGAGCCCAAGAACAACAGCCCACCAGGACTCTGGAAGGAACCAGTCAAGAAGTAACATTACATAAGCAGCCTATTGTTGGCAGTGGGGTGTGTTTGGGCGTGGCAATGGCACGCTATTGAAACAGGGTTGGGGCCCTGGAGTTTAGTCTCGTTCTTGCGGAAGTCACGACTAAAGTAGAGCTGATCACTAGAATTGGGGTCTGCTCACCCAAGGGACCTGCTACATAACACTCCAGTTGGGCTTTGTCCTGCCCTTCCCGTGATGAGCGGAGGGCAGCTGATGCCGTCCTTCCCAAGTCCGTTTTGTCCTCACCAGAGCCCTGCAAGGGTGTGCCGGGCGCCAGGCCACCCAAGAACTTTTAGCCACCCAGAGCAGGATTTGAACCTGAGTCTCCCAAGTCAACAGTCTGAACGTATGAAGCTTCCTTCTACTGAATCAGTCTATTCAAGGCCAGTATGGTCTACTCTGACTGGCAGCAGCTCTCTAGGGTCTGAGATCTTTCACATCATCTGCTCCCTGATCTTCTGGGGATTGAACCTGGGACCTTCTGCATGCCAAGCAGAGGCTCTGCCGCTGAGCCACAGCCCCTCTTTACAGCTCTCCAGGGTCTCAGGCGGAGGTCTTTCCCATCACCTCCTGCCTGATCCTTTTAACTGGAGATGCTGGGGATTGAACCTGGGACCTTCTGCATGCCAAGCAGAGACTCTGCCACTGAGCCACAGTCCCTCTTGACAGCTCTCCAGGGTCTCAGGCAGAGAAAGGTCTTTCCCATCACCTCCTGCCTGGTCCTTTTAACTGGAGATGCTGCCGGGGACTGAACCTGGGACCGTCTGCGTGCCAAGCAGAGACTCTGCCACTGAGCCACAGTCCCTCTTGACAGCTCTCCAGGGTCTCAGGCAGAGAAAGGTCTTTCCCATCACCTCCTGCTTGGTCCTTTTAACTGGAGATGCTGCAGGCGATTGAACCTGGGACCTTCTGCCTGCCAAGCAGAGGCTCTGCCACTGAGCCACGGCCCCTCTTGACAGCTCTCCAGGGTCTCAGGCAGAGAAAGGTCTTTCCCATCACCTCCTGCCTGGTCCTTTTTAACTGGAGATGTTGCTGGGGATTGAACCTGGGACCCTCTGCGTGCCCAGCAGATGCTCTGCCCATGAGTCACAGCCCCTCCAGCTTGGCGCCATCTTTCAAAGGAGGGGCAGTCCCATCAGGGTAGCAATTTTAACAACATTCCTTCGTTGAAATGGGTTCTTTCCCATGGAAAGTCGTCAAGGCCCATTAACCGTGTTGGCCTTGAAGGTGAACGTTGGCGTCCTCCAGCCTCTGGTTCTCCGAAACTCATTTGAATGTTGGCGTTTGTAATGATTGTGCTTCCGTGAGAAGGGAGGATTCAAACAAATCAAGCAAGGATTTGTAGAAAAGAAACACGGGGGGAGCGTTAAACCCCCACGTATAACCACACAAGTGAGCAGTGCTCCCTCTAAGCTGTGAAGTCCTGTGAGCACAAATTTTACTCTGTGAGCGCCTGGTACTAAAGTTGTGAGCGAGCGATTTGGCTGCTGCATAAATCAGTTTGCTCTGGAGCCCTCCTTCCTGAGTGGAGACAAAAATGTGTGAACTGGAGGCTAAAAAAACCTGTGAGCTGGCTCACACTAACTCAGCTTAGAGGGAACACTGCGATAGGAGTTAAACGTCCACATAGAGCCACACACATAGGACTAGATTTTCCTATCGATATAGGACTGCCGACTCGAGGTTGGGAAATAACTGGAGAATTGGGGGATCAGACCTGCAGGGTTTGGGGAGGAGAAGGAACTCAGCAAAGTATAATGCCGCACTGTCCCCCCTTTCGTAGCAGCCGGGTGAATCCCAGGAGATCTCCAGCAGGCACCTGGAGGTTGGCAACCAGTGTTTTTCATTCCACTCTTCCTCCAAAGGAGCTCATGGAAGCACTTGTCGGTCTCCCCTCCCCATGTGATAATCACAACAACCCTGCGAGGTAGGCGAGTCAAGAGAACAAGGTAGGCGAGAGCCAGTTTGGTGTTGTGGTTAAGAGCGCGGACTCTAGTCTGGGAGAACCGGGTTTGATTCCCCGCTCCTCCACATGCAGCTGCTGGGGTGACCTTTGGGTCAGTCACAAGTTCTCTCAGGGCTGTTCTCTCAGGAGCAGTCCTCGGAAGAGCTCTCTCAGCCCCGCCTACCTCACAGGGTGTCTGTTGTGGGGAGGGGAAGGGAAAGGAGATTGTAAGTCACTCTGAGACTCCTTTGGGTGGTGAAGGGCAGGGTATAAATCCAATCTCTGTCTCTCTCTCTCTCTCCTCAAGTGACTGGCCCACATGGATATCTAGCACACATCATGGCTGACACTTCTAGTTCGACACTCCACTACACCAGTCTGGTTCTTTTGGCTAAAATATGTCAAATTTTGTTTTAAAGTTATTATTGGTTGAATTGGGAGGACTGAACCTTTGCCTGTGGAAGTCCCACAAAGTTCTCCAGGGAGTTGGGATTTGGGTTGGACCTTAATTAATTTAATTTAGACTTTGCCTTTCTCCCCATGGGAACTCCAGAAGAAGAAGGAGAGGAGGAGGAGGAGGAGATTGGGTTTATACCCTGCCCTTCACTACCCGAAGGAGTCTCAGAGCGGCTCACAATCTCCTTTTCCTTCCCCTCCCCACGACAGACACCCGGTGCGGTAGGTGAGGGTGAGAGAGCTCTTTCAAGGACTGCTCCTGAGAGAACAGCTCTGAGAGAACCTGTGACTGGCCCAAGGCCACCCAGCTGGCTGCATGTGAGGAAGTGGGGAATCAAACCCGGTTCTCCCAGATTAGAGGCCGCGGCGCTCCGAACCACGACACCAAACGGCTCACCTCATTCTCCTCCCCTCTATTTTATCCTCACAACAACCCAGTGAGGTAGCTTAGGCCGAGAGAGTGTGTGACTGCCCCAAGGTCATCCAGCGAGCTTCAGTGGTACGAGTCGGGATTCGAACCCGGGCCTCCCAGATACTAGTCTGGCTCTCTTAACCACTATGCGGAGCTGGCTCTCCTCTGGGGTCACAAGCCTTCGTTTTAGTGGCGCCTCAGAAGGGAAGCGCACGGAGATGCTTCTCTTGTTTCCCTGAGTCTAACGGCATTTTCCGTAACAATTAAGCAAAGAGGTTAAAGAACAAAGAAGCAAAATGAGGAGAACAGGGGATCCACCTCCGTCCTCAACGTGTTCTGTGCCAGCGATGATTTATTCCTAGCCATGGGGCACGGAGTCTTTCTCTCCAATAATGGACTGTGGTTTCGAGTTCCATTATTTCCAGGTTAACCAACGGCTCCGTGGCAGATGGTCCTTTTCAAAGCGCCCCTCCCGACACGGCCGGGTTTTGTTCCAGGCTGGTTTCCTCCGAGCCTCTTGGGCAGGGCGGGTGTTTTCGCCTCTTCCTTTGTGCCATCAGATAAAGGCCCTTTGCATGTTTGTGTTCCTTGCACAACGCGGATGCCCAGAGCGAGACGCACACGACGCCTGGCACCAGGAGAGCTCAAAAATGTTCCGGGCGAGGATGACTCAGTTGAGGCCACCCAGGGAATTCAGGAGCTGAGTGAGAATCCAGGTTGGCCGCATCCTGCCAGGCTTGTTTTTCTGGGCCTGGTTTTGCACACACCGACAGCACTGATGTGGTGGGAGACGGGCTGCGGGATTCTACTTTTGAATGTCATTTTGCTTTTCAAAAAACCTACTCCACAGATGGAAAAATAGCCCAGCGGTAGAGTTGGGGGAGAGCTTTTGAAATGTTCTGCGTTAGATTTTTCCTCACCAGGAGCAAACACGAAGTTTTCTCCTCCTTTTCCCGAATCTTCGGACCTCATTAAAACTGAGGATTCCAAGAATGTGGGGTAAGAAGGAGAAAACTTTGGGTTTGCGCCTGGTGAGGAAAAATCTTCTGTGGAAAATTTCACAGAATGCGCAGCTTTTTTTAAAAAAAAAGTCAATGCAGGGAATTTCACGACTGTGGAAATGATCTGTTTCCACTCTTTGCCTGGGGTGATTGTTATCTTGTTGTGGGAAGTTTTTGAAATGGAGGGGAGCATTCAGAAATGGAGACCTTCCGCCTGCAGTCTGGCATAGTTTGTTCATAGAACCATAGAATGTGAGAGTTGGAAGGGATCTTGCAGGTCATCTAGTCCATCCTCCTGCACTGTGCAGGAGCGAAGCCGAAAGACAGCCCTACAACATTCCTGAAAGATGGTCATCCAGCCTCCCCTTGGAAACGTCCAGGGAAGGAGCATCCACCACCTCCCGAGGCAGACTGTTCCACTGCTCAGCCACTCTTACAGTCAGGAAGTTTCTCCTGATATTTAGCCGGTATCGACTCCCTTGCAATTTCCACCCATGAGATCTAGTCTTGCAATCCGGAGCAAGAGAGAAGAGATCTGCTCCGTCTTCTACATGACAGCCCTTCAAATACTTGAAGACTGCAGTCATGTCCCCTCTATGCCTTCTCTTTCCCAGGCTAAACATACCCAACTCTTTCAGCCTTTCCTCCTAAGACTTGGATTCCAACCCTCTCACCGTGCAAAAAACACAAACAAATGCTGAAAAATTTGCTGGAGCCATCACAGATTTTGCACATTGTTGGTAGACTTGTCCTCTAATAAAAAATTATTGGACTCAGATAATAAAACAGACCTTACTAATAACCAACAGACTTCCCTTGGAATATCTTCTTGGAGACATGGCGCACATCTGTAAGTAGTAGGGCTATTTTGGGGGCAGGAATGCACAGGAACAGCGTTCCGGCTGGCCCCAGAGTTGGCCACGCCCAGCAGGAACTCATTAGCATAATAGGCCACACCCAACAGCAGAAACTCATTAGGATTGGCTACATTAAGGGGTATGTGGCCTAACATACAAAGAAGTTCCTGCTCTAAAAAAAGCCCTGGGTTTTGACAACAAACAAGGTAAACAGAACAAGAAGCAAAAGGTGGGTGTGGCTGGATGACCACACTCCTGGTATCATGGGGTGTGGCCTAATATGCTAATGAGCTGTGTTGTCAGAGGTGTCATGGGGTATGGCCTAATATGCTAATGAGTTCTTGCTGGTGGGTGTGGCTCTATTATGCTAATGAGCTCCTGCTGGGCTTTTTCTACCAAAAAAGCCCTGGTAAGTAGCAAAAGCACAGAAACGTTAATATCAACACTAGGGATGCTCGCGAAAATAACAATTGCACAAAAATGGACACAAAAAGATATTCCTACACTAACATGTTGGCAAAAGAAAAATTGGGAACGCTTCATCTATGGGCGTACCTCGTATAACTCTTCAGCTTTGCAATCAGAAAAATATCAAATGTGGCTTCAGGCGGTATGGTTTCCCACGATCAGCTGCTTAGAAAACAGCAAGATGATCCCAAATAACCCGGAATGTAGAAATTTATTGTTCTTTTGATTGTTCTATGAGCTAAGAATGTTTCAGTGTGTGTACATTCTTCGATATGCATATTAGAAGAAGAAGAGATTGGATTTATATCCCGCCCTTCACTACCCAAAGGTGTCTCAGAGCAGCTTACAAACTCCTTTCCCTTCCCCTCCCCACAACAGACACCCTGTGAGGTAGGTGGAGCTGAGAGAGCTCTGACAGAAATTGCTCTTTTTTCAAGAACAGCTGTACCAGAACAATGGCTTGCCCAAGGTCATCCAGCAGCTGCGAGTGGAGGAGTGGGGGAATCAAACCCGGTTCTCCCAGATTAGAGTCCGCGCCCTTAACCACTACACCAACCTGGCTCTCTTAGCAGAAGGTATCTGGTTTAAGTTATTCGTTGAAACGGTTTATGCAGGTTGGTAACTGAAAACTGTGCTTCTTCCAAGTGTTAGACAATGTTGTAACAGAGTTGATAAAATTAATACAAATTAGAATTTTTAAAAAAGAGGAGGGTGGCGGCACCAGTCACAGGGAGTTTCTGAAGCATAAGGGAGCACCGCCCAGTCAGGATTCTGATTGGCCAGTGAAGAAGATGGTTGGCGTCCATTTTGTGGATGGCTCCGCCTCCTTCAGGAGCCATGCTGTGGCAGCCGCTTTGTGGCTGCAAACCGCCACACTGTGCCAGAATTCCAAATGTGCCGGCAGGCTCAAAAAGTTTGGGGACCCCTGGGTTAAAAATCCCGGCTAGGCTCTGGGGCACCTGGCTTCAAATCCGTCATCTGCTATGGAGCCCACCTTGAGCCTGTCACTCAGTCGCACCCCGACCCACCTTGCAGGGCCGTCGTGAGAGTAAAATGGGGGAGGGAGAAGCCACACGACGACGGACTACATAAATGGATGCTCAGAGCGACGCAGCCGAAGCGGTGATTTAAGCTGTGGAGCCTTGTGAGCAAAAAATTCAACTTGTTGAGCTCTGGGCATTAAAGTTGTGAGCGAGCAGTTTGGCTGAGGCATAAACTGGTTTGCCCTGGAGCCGTCCTTCCTGAGCGGAGACGAAAATGGGTGAGCCAGAGGCTAAAAAACGGTGAGCTAGCTCACTCTAACTCGGCTTAGAGGGAACACTGGTGGCAAACGTTGCCCACCTCCACGTCTTTGGGGTGTTTGTCACCTCCTGCATGCATCATTTCTTCCCACCCAAGTCCCTTCCTTCCCACGCAGACACCGGCTTACCCACCCAATGAGACATCTGGGGGGAGAGGAAATATCCCAGGCTTTGTGTGCGTCTGCCAATCCGGCTCCCTCTCTCTCCCCTTTATTAGTTTTTGCGGTACAGTCACAGTTCTCCCAGCAAGACAGTCTGGCTACTTTTTATTACGCCGATTCCTTTAGGAAGGATGCTTTCTCAGCTGGGACCCAAACCTTCCCGCATCTTGCAACCCACTTAGTGTGGGAACTGGAGTCGCTCCCTGAGCATTTATGTGCGCACATGCATGCTTGTGCACGCACGCATAAACCCACAGAGGGCTTCTGGAGTCTGTCTGGGGTGTGATTCCCAGTCGTGAGGGAAAGCCGTCGTCCCGTCCCCCACCCCCGACTTCCCAAATATCCAGGGGACCTAATAAAGGCAGTAATGCCGCAGGGAGATGGAATGTATTGTGCCTGGGACACGTCTATCCCAAAGATCTGTGCCCCCTGTAGAAATGGTGAAACTAACCAGCTGTGTTGTGTGTCTGTCTGATTTGAGCCTGGGGGTCTCTCGCCCTGCCCTCAACATCTGGATTTGGCTCCTGGCACTTGCTGGAGCGTCTGGTATTTCTGTCTCCCTTCTTGTCACGCCAGTAAACCAGGGCAGCGGGGGTAGTTTTCTCCAGTTCGCCCAGCTGTGATGACTGACCCAGTTAAAGTTGTACTCTGGCATGGGAGTCACTGCCACAGGAGGTGGCGGCGCCTACAAGCATGGACGGCTTCAAGAGGGAATTGGATAAACATCTGGAGCAGAGGTCCATCAGTGGCTATTGGCCACAAGGTATCGATAGGATTGACTGATTTGATCTCCTTGCAATCAGGCCATCCTAAAAGAAATCGAACCCTGACTGTTCCCTGGAAGGCCAGAGACTGAAGCTGAAGCTTCAATACTTTGGCTACCAAACGAGAAGGGAGCCCTCGCTGGAGAAGACCCCGATGATGCTGGGAAAGACTGAAGGTCAAAGAAGAAGGGGATGGCAAAGGGGGTGAGATGGTTAGACAGTGTGATCGATGCAACGGACATGAAATTGAGCAAACTCCGGAGCACGACAGAAGACAGGAGGGCCTGGCGTGATGTGGTCCATGGGGTCGCGAAGAGTCGGACTCAACTGTGCGACTGAACAACAACAAAATAGATAGGGACTCTCAGTCTGG
This sequence comes from Gekko gecko, assembly GCA_029375565.1. Classification (NCBI taxonomy): domain Eukaryota; kingdom Metazoa; phylum Chordata; class Lepidosauria; order Squamata; family Gekkonidae; genus Gekko; species Gekko gecko. The sequence goes on from JAPDNY010000004.1 coordinate 210,718,610, forward strand.
GGCAAGGGATGCTGTGTCTTCTTGGTGCTCGGGGGGGGGCAAGAGTGGGAGGGCTTCTGGTGTCCTGGCCCCACTGCTGGACCTCCTGATGGCACCTGGTGTTTTTGGCCACTGTGTGACCCAGAGTGTTGGACTGGATGGGCCATTAGCCTGATCCAGCATTGGCTTCTCTTATGTCCTTATATTAACCCATAAGTCCCCTTCTGCTAGGTATGCTGCTCCTCCCCCAAAAACCCCACCCCTTTGGTTTTGACTCTGGTCAGCAACTGACTGGTTCGTGGTTTCCAAAATGTTGCCTTCTACCAAAGTGGTAACTCAGACAGAGAGGCGGCGGGCACCCTCTTCTGTGTCTGCTTTAGATTACTGGCAGCCGGTGATTATTGAGCTCTCTGATTTCTCCTGGGTCACAGGTTGGCTTCACGGAAGGATCAGGGAGATGACGCAGGTAAAAACCAGTTCCCAAGCTCAGCATGTTCCTCCTTGGGAGAATACGGTTGCCAGCTCCTGGTGGGGAAATGCCTGGAAGTTTCTAGGGTGGAGTCTGGGGAGGGTGGGGTTTAGGGAGGAGAGGAACCTCAAGCCATACAGTCCCACCCTTCGAAGCGGCCATTTTCTCCAGTGGCACTGAAATCTGTAGTTTGGAGATCACTTGTGATTCCAGAAGATCTCCAGGCCCCACCTGGATATTGGCAACCTTATGGAAGACACTTCCATCCATTCTGGACAGAAACTTTCCAGTCCAAGAAGGATAAAAGTTGCCTTTCCTGCCCTTGGTTTAAAAAAAAACAAAAAAACAAAACTCAGCTTTTGCACAGTTAGGTAAAGGTAAAGGTTTTCCCTTGCTCGAAAGCCAGTCAAATCCGACTCCAGGGTTGCGGTGTGCATCGCCGTTTCCAAGCTGAAGAGCCAGCGCTGTCCGAAGACGTTTCCGTGGTCATGTGGCCGGCATGACTAAATGCCAAGGCACACGGAACACTGTTACCTTCCCACCGAAGCGGTACCTATTTATCTACTTGCAGTTTCTTGCTTTCGAACTGCTAGGTTGGCAGGAGCCGGGGCCAGAGACGGGAGCTCACTCCGTCACCTGGCACTCGGGTCTCGAACTGCTGAACTACCAACCTTCCGGCCTGCAGTTCAGCCTCTTAACCACTTGAGCCACCGCAGCTCAAGGTACTACAGTTACTACGGATCAAAGAGGGGGGAAACCCCGTTCCCAGCCAACAAAGGACCCTGCTGTCTGATTTCATTTCCCCCCAGCTCTTTTGTCTTTAAAAAAAGCCGTTTGTCACCTGATCGTAGCAGGAAGGACCATGAAACACCCCCCCCCCAATGGACACCTGTCCTGCCTGAGAGATGAAACGGTTACCGTTGGGAACCTTTTCGTGTCTTCGCATGCTCAGAACCGTCTCTCTGGAGGGCCGATGTTTCCTAGATGCCTAAAGGGGGGGGATTTTGTGGTGTTTATCGAAGATGCTCTCTCAGTCCCCGCCATCATCCAGGGAATCTGGGGAGTTCCAGGGAGGCAGCGGCCGGCCTGGATTTCCGACCACCAGGAGAGGAATCAAAACTAGAACTCTTCTCTTGGTCTGGAGTCCAAGTCCTGTGAGGAAAGGTTGAAGGAGCTGAGATATGTTTAGCCTGGAGAGGAGATGACTGAGAGGTGGTATGGTAGCCACCTGAAGGGCTGTCGTTTAGAGAATGGAATGGAGTTTTCTGTTGCCCCGGAATGTCGGACCAGCACCAACGTGTTGAAATTAAATCAGAAGAGTTTCCGGCTAAACGTTAGGAAGAACTTCCCGACAGTCGGAGCGGTCCCTCAGTGGAACAGGCATCCTCGGGAGGAGGCGGTGGGCTCTCCTCCTTTGGAGGTTTTCAGACAGAGACTAGATGGCCATCAGACACCAATGCGAATTCTGTGAACTTAGATCAGGAGAAGGAGGGCAGGAAGGGTTGCCTCAGTGCTTGGTTCTTTTGGCCTGTTCTTAAATGCCCAGTGAAATGCCAGTTCCCATTTTGGGGTCAGGAAGCAATTTTTATCCAGGCCAGTCTGGCTGGAGATCCTGGAGGGTTTTTTTTTTTTTGTTATCTTCTGGGTGTGGAACAGGGGTCTCTGGTGTGTGCGTGTGGTGGGGGAGGTATTTGTGAATTTCCTGTATCGTGCAGGGGGTTGGACTAGATGACCCTGGAGGTCCCTTCCAACTCTATGATTCTCTGAGTTGTTTCCCACTGCCCCAGAAGGTCAGACCAGAAACAACAGGTCGAAATTCAATCAGAAGAGTTTTCAGCTAACCATTAGGAAGCAATTCCCGACAGAGCAGTTCCTCAGTGGAAGAGGCTTCCTCGGGAGGTGGTGGGCTCTCCTCCTTTGGAGGTTTTCAAAAAGAGGCTCAATGGCCATCGGACAGCAATGCTGATTTGGTGAACTTAGGCAGATCAGGAGCGGGAGGGCAGGAAGGGATGTGCCACTACTCGGCTCTCGTGGCCCATTCTTATATGCCCAGGGTAATGCCAAACTTTGGGGTCGGGAAGGAATTTGCCTCCGGATTGGCCCAGGTATCCTAGGGGATTTTCGTCTTCCTCTGGGCGTAGAGCAGGGGTCACTGGGGGAATTGGGGGGAGGTAATTGTGAATGTCCTGTGTTGTCCAGAGGGTTGGACTAGATGACCTCTGAGGTCCCTCCCACATCTACGTTTCCTTGTGGGCGGCAACACTGAGCTGAGAATATTAATGAAGAATATTTGGGACGGCGGCTTCTCAGATGACTGGCCCTCGGCCACCGATGCCTCCCTCTACGCTGTGGAGTCTTGTGAGCAAAAATCCTGCTTTGTGAGCGACGCCGGCATTAAAGTTGTGAACAGGTGATACGGCCTCTGCAGAAGTTAGTTTGCTCCGGAGCCCTCCTCCCCGAGCTCAGGCAAAAATGTGTGAGCCGGAGGCCAAAAAAAACTGTGAGCTAGCTCACGCTAACTCAGCTTAGAGGGAACACTGCTCACCACCACCACCCTTCCCCTCCTGGGATTTGGAAGGGCCCGGTTGGGGGACGTCCTCTTAAGGATCAGGCAGAATTCTTCCAGGTGACGATGAGATCAAGAGAATTCATACCACAGTATTCCCCGTCACAACGTACGTGTGTGAAAATTCAGCAACGAAGAAAACGAAGAGGAAGAAACTGGCTTCCTTTGAAACGTGGTGCTGGAGGAGAGTTTTACGGATGCTGTCGGACAGCCACGAAGAGTGTGGGTTCCCGATCAAATCAAGCCTGACCACTCCCGAGAAGCTATGATGACTCCACGGAGGCTAAACCTCTGGAGCAGAGGTCCATCGGTGGCTATTAGCCACAAGGTACGGATAAGAACTCTCGGTCTGGGGCAACTGCCGTGTGCCGTTCTGGAGGCCTCGCTTCAAATTGGACGTGGGCAAAACCGAGCGGGTGCAGAAGAGAGCGACGAGGATGATCAGGGGTCTGGAGACTGAGCCCTACGAGGAAAGGCTGAGGGCCCCGGGAATGTTTAGTCTGGAGAAGAGGAGGTCGAGGGTGGACACAATGGCTCTCTTTCAATATCTGAAAGGCTGTACTTTGGAGGAGGGCAAGCAGAGGAGAGGACCTGAAGCAACAGGTTTAAACGGCATGCAGGAAGGTATCGGCTGGATAGTAGGAAACACTTCTTCACAGTCAGAGTGGTCCAAGGGTGGAATCAGCTGCCTAGAGAGGTGGTTGGCTGCCCTTCACTGACAGCTTTCAAGGAGTCAAGAAGTGGATGGATGGATATTGTCAGAGATGCTTTAGGCTGGTCCTGCACTGGGCAGGGGGCTGGACTAGATGATGGTCTCTGTAGGACCCCTTCCAACTCTAGGATTCTGTGATTCTATCAGTGGCTACTAGCCATGGTGACTATGGGGAACCTCCACGTTCAGAGGCACTAATCAATCCCAGAGCCAGGAGACAACATCAGGGGAAGACCTCGGCCACAGTGCCTTGTTGTTGGCCCTCTAGAGGAACTGGTTGGCCACTGAGTGAGACAGGAAGCTGGACTAGATGGACCCTCACTGGTCTGACCCAGCAGGGCTGATGTTCTTCTCAGGAGAAGGCCTCGGCCTCTCTGCCCTGTTGTTGGCCCTCCGGAGGAACTGGTTGGCCCCTGTGTGAGACGGGATGCTGGACTGGATGGACCCTCCCTGGTCTGACCCAGCAGGGCTCTTCTGAGGTTCTTCTCAGGGGAAGGCCTCGGCCTCTCTGCCCTGTTGTTGGCCCTCTGGAGGAACTGGTTGGCCACTGAGTGAGACATGAGACAGGAAGCTGGACTAGATGGACCCTCACTGGTCTGACCCAGCAGGGCTGATGTTCTTCTTAGGAGAAGGCCTCGGCCTCTCTGCCCTGTTGTTGGCCCTCTGGAGGAACTGGTTGGCCCCTGTGGGAGACGGGAGGCTGGACTGGATGGACCCTCCCTGGTCTGATCCAGCAGGGCTCTTCTGAGGTTCTTCTCAGGGGAAGGCCTCGGCCTCTCTGCCCTGTTGTTGGCCCTCCAGAGGAACTGGTTGGCCACTGAGTGAGATGGGATGTGGGACTAGGTGAACCCTCACTGGTCTGACCCAGCAGGGCTCTTCTGATGTTCTCCTCAGGGGAAGGCCTCGGCCTCTCTGCCCTGTTGTTGGCCCTCCAGAGGAACTGGCTGGCCCCTGTGCGAGACCAGATGCTGGACTAGATGGTGGGGTAGGGCTGGGAAACTCCTACTAGATAATGACTCAGCCCTACCCCACCTTCCTGAGTAGACATAAATTACCTGCCTACCATTTTTCTTCTCACCTTGACACAGAGAGTCCTCCATCTTTCTGTGTTATGCCTCTGAGGATGCCAGTCACAGCTGCTGGCGAAACGTCAGGTCCTACAGTGCCAAGACCACGACCACACAGCCCGGAAAATCTACAGCAGCTAATGAACTCCAGCCATGAAAGCCTTCGACAACATCAAAAATAATATTGTTAATTGGGTTTGCCCGTGTCCTTTATAAAGTTTCTCTCTCCAGAACCTGGTGTGACATCGTATGGCACACGCGGCTTGGCAAAAATGACATTTATGTCACATCTGGTCCTTGCAACAAATGCTTTTGAGACCTCTGCTCTAAGCTGTGGACCCTTGTGAGTGAGTGATTTGGCTGCTGCGTAACTTAAGTTTGCCCTGGAGCCATCCCTTCCTGAGCTTAGATGAAAACGTGGGAGCTGGAGGCTAAAAAACTGCAAGCTGGCTCACACTCATTCAGCTTAGGGGGAACACTGGCAGGGAGGCTTCAGACCAATGGGGCAACCCCACCTGAGTTTATCCAGGTAAGCCTGTGAGCCCTTTTGGACAAGGCTACAGACGCTGAACTGCAGGCTGTGGAAGGTCAGTAGTTCAGCAGTTCGAGACCCGAGAGTGCCGCATGACGGAGTGAGCTCCCGTCTCTAGTTCCAGCTCCTGCCAACCTAGCACTTCGAAAGCAAGAAATTGCAAGTAGATAAATAGGTACCAGTTTGGTGGGAAGGTAACAGCATTCCATGCACCTTGGTGTTTAGTCATGCCGGCCACATGACCACGGAAATGTCTTCGGACAGCGCTGGCTCTTCGGCTTTGAAACGGAGATGAGCACCGCAACCCTAGAGTCAGATTCGACTGGCTTTCGAGCAAGGGAACCTTTACCTTTACTTTACACTATCGCCTGCGCAGAAGCGAAGCTGTTGCGGCGGGGCACACAGGAGGAGAGGCGGTCCCGCAGATAAGAGGGGCCAAAGCCGTGACCCCCTTGTTTGCCTTTCAGGGTCACGTCAAGCGGGACGCTGGACTAGATGGAGCAATGGAACTGACCCCCGTGGAGCTGCTCTTATGGGCACTGTCGCCAAACCCCCTTAGGGAGGAACAGGTAGGCAGCCGTGGGCCTCGTTTGCACAGCGGACGTGTCCCATGGGGGCAGGCCTGGACTCTGCCCCACAGCAGACATTCCCAGCATCTCCCCGGACACGGCCGCAAGAACCCCTTGGTGGCTTCCACTTGGGGAGGGTGCCAGGAGACCCCGAGATAGCTGGAGAATTTACATTTTCCTTTGGTTTCAAAAAGGGCTGCGGTGGCTCAAGTGGTTAAGACGCTGAGCTGCAGACCGGAAGGTCGGTAGTTCGGCAGTCTGAGACCCGAGTGCCGTGTGACGGAGTGAGCTCCCGTCTCTGGTTCCACCTCCTGCCGACCTAGCAGTTCAAAAGCAAGACATTGCAAGTAGAGAAATAGGTACCGCTTTGGTGAGAAGGTGACAGCGTCCCATGCGCCTCAGCATCCAGTCTCGCCAGCCACATGACCGCGGAAATGTCTTCGGACAGCGCTGGCTCTTCGGCTTGGAAACGGCAATGAGCACCGCATCTCTAGAATCGGATTCGACTGGCTTTCGAGCAAGGGGAAACCTTTACCTTTAGCTTGGTTTCAAAAACCCGTCTCTCCGCTGTCAGTCCTTTCCGTCAATCTGACGAACGGGGATCACGGCCTGATCTCCGATTAGTACTGTAAACACCCCGATAGCTCTTGGGGGTTGTTGCGGTGGGATTTGGCGCATTAAATGGATTCCCCGGGCTACCTGCCTCCCCTTAATCTCCTTTGTCTTCTTCCCAAGAGCTCGGGATACCGGCTAAGTGCTTTGGAAAGTTTCCCTCGTCCCACTGAAGTCGTTCCCAAGTCCTCTAGTCGGAGGGGAGGGGAAAAGGTACCGCATATTATCTCTCCTGCCAAGGCAGTTTTCTAGCAAATCCCAACAGGTATCGGGACGTGCTCCCACTTGCCCACTGGAGGGAGCCAGTTTCTCCCCGTCTTCCTCCTCCTGCAGACGGAAACGGCAGAGCTGTAGAAAATGCACTTTGGACGTGGTTTGCTACCAGCACGGTTGCTCCCCGAGTCTCCCCTCTTCCTGCTGCTGTTAATAATCTCTCTCCAAATTGTTTCTCACGAGCCGGTGGGGCATTGAGGCTGAGAAAGCCAGCTGTGAGGAACTGGGAGGTCCCAGTTCCTACCTTGCATCTGCTAGAAGATCGGCTTTGGCAAAGGGCCGTGTTTTCTCTCAGCAACATGGGGATACCATGCTGGGGCCTCGCGGGAGAGCTGCAGGCGGCGGGGGTGGGGGAGGGCTGCTGGGAAATGGCTGCCAAATCTGCTGGAGGCATCTCTACTGCCCAGGGGTCTCCGACGTGGTGCCCAGGGGCGCCAGGGCACCTGCGGCCACCTTTCCTGGCGCTTGCCCAGTGTTTTTAGGAAGTGGGTAGAGCTTTTGCCCAGCAAGGTGTCCGATTGGCTGCGCAGGTTTTTAAAAAGGTTGCTTTGGCAGCTGCTAGGGCTGCCACATAAGGATCGGCAACGGGTGACTGTCGCTTAACTTGAGTCATGCAGTGACGATTCTGGTGTTGTGGCCCCAGAGGCCGCCAAAGCAACATTTAAAAAAAAATCTGCACAGCCAATCAAATCTTGGGTAGCCAATCAGAAGCCTTGCTGGACAAAAGCCCCAACCGGCCCCACCTACTTTCTGAAAACTTATTGGTGGGGGCCGGAAAAGGATCCAATGGGCATCATGGTGCCCGTGGGCACCATGCTGGGGACTCCTGGTCGAACTTCCCTGAGAGGGAAGCAAAATGCCAGGACACGGTCTCATCCGGCGAGGCACGTCTCGAACCGAGCGTCGCCTCGCAAAACGGAATCCCGTCGCGTTTCTTTCCGGAACCCTTCCTTCCCCTCGGTTACGCTCCATCACTCGGGAGGTTTGGCAAATCCTAATTATATTCAGAACAGATAAGGATATTAGTGGGCTAATTAACGCTCCCGCTGACTGCAGCTCTAAAAAGGGAAGAGTGCCGAAACGGGGGTGAGTGAACAGCGGGAAGGAATTCCTTTTGGACGAAAAGGGAGAGCGGGCTACGTGCTGGGAGGCCGCCTAAGGATCAGGCCTCCCCTCGAAAAGAGCGATCCAGCCGGAAAGTCTCCGCAAGCGGCCCAGAGCACTGCTCACGTTCATTTCAAGCGCGGGAGAATCTGCTTCGGGATTGGACCTTCTAATTCTGACTCTGGATCCCCAGGACAGGGTGGAGAGCAATCTGGGGTCCTTCTTCTCTGAGGAGAGGGATGCTCAGGTCTGCCTTTCGGGTTCCTTGGAAAGAGAGAATAGTGAAGGCACATTAACAAAGACCCAGACCTTTCTTCTAGGGCAGCAGCAGCAGCAAGCACACAGGTTATGCCAGAAAAAATATCCACAAACCAGGGAGAGGCCGTGGCTCAGTGGTAGAGCCTCTGCTTGGCATGCAGAAGGTCCCCTGTTCAATTCCCATCAGCATCTCCAGCTGAAAAGGACCAGGCAGGAGGTGATGGGAAAGAACTCCACCTGAGACCCTGGAGAGCTATAGTGGCTCAGTGGCAGAGCCTCTGCTCGGCATGCAGAAGGTCCCAGGTTCAATCTCCAGTTAAAGGGACCAGGCATTAGGCGATGTGAAGGACATCATGCATGAGACCCTGGAGAGCTGTCAAGCACGGCCGTGGCTCAATGGCAGAGCCTCTGCTTGGCATGCCAAAGGTCCCAGGTTCAGTCCCTGGCATCTCCACTTAAAAGGACCAGGCAGGAGGCGATGGGAAAGACATCATGCCTGAGACCCTGGAGAGCTGCGGCCCGTCTGAGTAGACAAGACCGATCCTGGTAGAGCAACAGGTCTGATTCAGTACCCGGCAACTTCACGTGTTCAAACTCCATCAACCAAACTTTATCATATTTCAACCAAAATGCCCCCAAGAACTCCTCAAGCAATCCCTGAATTGGGCCTGGTGATTTATTTTAGACCTGCCCACCCTGGGCTGAGACTGGGAAGGGCAGCCGTCATGGAGGCAGAAGAAGAGAAGAAATGGGATTGATACCCCGCCCTTCACTACCTGAACGAGTCTCAGAGCGGCTGACAATCTCCGTTCCCTTTCCCTTCCCCTCCCCACATCCTGTGAGGTAGGCAGGGCTGAGAGAGCTCTTTTGAGGACTGCCCTTGAGAGACCAGCTCTGAGAGAACTTGTGACTGACCCAAGGTCACACCAGCAGCTGCACGTGGTGGAAGAACGGGGAATCAGACCCGGTTCTCCCAGATTAGAGTCCGCGCTCCTAACCCTGACACCAAACTTAAGGGGAGGGATCTCTCTGGCGACCAAGATCGAGGAAATTCATGCCACAGTATTCCCCCGTCCTTACGTATCGATGTGGAAAGTTGGACAGTGAAGAAAGCAGACAGGGAAAAACCTGATTCCTTTGAAAGGTGGTGTTGGAGGAGAGTTTAACGGATACCCTGGACCGCCCAAAAGACGAGGAAGTGGGTTCTTGATCCGATCAAGCCTGAGTTTCCCCTAGAAGCTAAAAAAATGACTAAACTGAGGCCATCGTACTGAGTTCACATTATGAGAAGGCAGGAGTCCAGGGAGAGGTCAAGAATGCTAAGAAAAGCTGTCAGCAGCAGGGAAAGAGGAAGAAACGGGGCCCATCGCGGCAGCCTCTGGCAGCGATTTCCACATTCTAATCCCTTTCTGTGAAAAGCCAGTTTGGTGTGGTGGTTAAGTGTGCGGACTCGAATCTGGGAGAACCGGGTTTGATTCCCCCACTCCTCCACTTGCACCTGCTGGAGGGCCTTGGGCAAGCCACAGTTCTGTCAGAGCTGTCCTTGAAAAAGAGCAGTTTCTGTCAGAGCTCTCTCAGCCCCACCGACCTCACAGGGCGTCTGTGGTGGGGAGGGGAAGGGAAAGGAGTTTGTAAGCCGCTCTGAGACTCCGAGTGAAGGGCAGGGTATAAATCCAATCTCTTCCTCTTCTGCTGCTTCTTCTTTAAAGTAGTATTTCCTTTTGTCCGTCCCAAACCTACTGCCCATCAGCTTCGTTGGAGGCCCTCAAGTTCTAGTCTATTGGGAGAGGGAGAAACAGTTCTCTTTCTCAACTCTCTCCATCCCACGCTTAAATTGATAAGCCTCTCTCCTGCCCCCCCCCCCACTTGTCTCTTTTCTCAACTGAAAAGTCCCAGACCCTTCAGCCGTTCCTCCGAGGGAAGGTGCTCCATCCCCCCTCATCATCTTGGTTGCCCTCCTCCGTACTTTTCCCAGTTCGGCAATGTTCTTTTTGAGATATGGGGACCAGAACGGTACGCAGTATTCCAAATGGGGCCGCACCAGAGATCTATACAGGGATTCAGGTGGAGGTCTTTCCCATCACCTGCTACCTGGTCCTTTTATTTAGCTGGAGACGCTGGGGATCGAACCCGGGACCTTCTGCATGCCGAGCAGAGGCTCTGCCACGGAGCCACGGCCCTTCTTGACAGCTCTCCAGGGTCTCAGGTGGAGGTCTTTCCCATCACCTCCTGCCTGGTCCTTTTATTTCACTGGAGAGGCCGAGGATCAAACCCGGGACCTTCTGCATGCCGAGCAGAGGCTCCGCCCCTGAGCAATGGCCCCTGCCTCGACCTCCTTCCTTGCGGCCACCGCTCTTTCAAAGCGTCTTTGTAAATTGCCGAAGAGTACCTGGGTAGAATTATGTGTTCGATATGAAGGGGGAATACATGTATTTATGAGCTTACATAAAAGGCTTCACCCCTTTTAATTAAAACGGATGTTTGCGAGGGCTGATTGTTAATTGCCTGGCATGTGGCGATCATCAAACCTGATTGCTGTTTATTTATAACGTGTCTCCCATCTTTGATTAAAAACTTAGCAGGGGGAGAAAAGGGGGGAGGCCGTCTCGTGGCAAATCCCTTCCCGCCATGCGGGGGGCTTAAAACAATAATTATCGCAGTGAATGAAACAAGAAAAGAAAATTTTGCAGGGAAGTAGTGGGCCGCTGAAGGCAGGCTAGCAGAGTTTCCCTCGCCCGCCCCTCCGTTAACCTTCCGGTTTTCCGTGCGCTCCGATGTTTGAGCTTTAATTCCAACCTTGGGTGGGAAGTGGTGGGTCAACGGGCTGAGAGAACAAGTACAGACAGATGCATTTTGGATAGGGCTGCCGGCTCCGGGTTGGGAAATACCCGGAGATTTGGGCAGGGGGTGGAGCCTGAGGAGGGTGGGGTTTGGGGAGGGGTCGGGGGAGGGACTTCAGTGGGGTATAAATGCCCTAGAGCAGGGGCGTCGAGCTCATTTTGTCACGAGGGCCAGATTGTCGGGCCGGGCGACGTGTGCCACGAAACGTAATGCCGGGCACCGGAGATATAAACTGTGCAAAGGACAGCAGCTGGTAAACAGTTGGTGTAGCCTCACTGCAAGGCCCCGTGAGGGCTGGGAGGGGGGTCCAAAGGAAAACCCACATGGGCGGACGGGAGACCCAGCGGTGCAGCCCTGGGCAGACGCTCCCACGCTGCTCGACTGCTGTGGGCGAGCTTGTTCCGCCATGCCGTTCCCTCCCTTGCCCTTGTTGCTCACGGGCCGCATAAGAACCCCGGGCGGGCCAGTTCCGGCCCCTGGGCCTTCTGTCTGGCACCCCCGCCCTAGAGTCGACTTTCCAAAGCAGCCAATTTCTCCAGGGAAACTGATCTCTGTAACCCGTAATTCCCAGCGGCTGTCAGCCGCCCCTTGGAGACTGCAACCCTCTCGCCCGTGAGGTGATTCCTGTCACCGGGAGATCCACCTAGATATTGGCAACGTTAATCTTTGGGTCGTATCCTGCTCTGTTTTGTCTCGTCCAGAGACAGAAAACGGGACGGGATTCCGAAACCCGCAAAGAGTCGGACCCGACCGTGCGACTGAACGACGACAACAAATGTCTTCCAGCTAGCTTGTCTCCTCTCGGGCCTTCGGTTTAGGCCCGGCCCGGCCCCGCGGCAAAGGATTTTGGGTATGCACGATTCAGGCAGTCTCTTAACATAGGGGGTGCCGTGGGGATAACAGAGTGAGGATCTGAGACCGGGGATGTTCCCAGACTCATTCCACATTCCTCCAGGACCATAGAGGGACAACTGGAGATTCCTAGACATTCCACAAGTTTGCCTGAAAAGTCGTCCCGTATCTGAAGGAAAGAGAGAAGAGGTTGAGGTTCCCAGCTCCGGGTTGGGAAATTCCTGGAGGTTTGGGGGTGGGGTCTAGGGAGGGCAGGGTTTCGGGGAGGGACTTCAGCCGGCTATAACACCACCAAGACCAAATTCCAAAGCAGCCATTTTCTCCAGGGGAGCCAATCTTTGGTGTAGCGGTGAGGAGCGCGAACTCTAATCTGGGAGAACTGGGTTTGATTTCCCACTCCTCCTCCACATGCAACTGCTGGAATGACCTTGGGTCAGTCACAAGTTCTCTCAGAGCTGTTCTCTCAAGAGCAGTCCTCGAAAGAGCTCTCTCAGCCCCACCAACCTCACCAGGTGTCTGTTGTGGGGAGGGGAAGGGAAAGGGGATTGTCAGCCGCTCCAAGACTCCTTCGGGGAGTGAAGGGTGGGGTATAAATCCTATCTCTTCTGCTTCTTTGTTGGCTGGAGACCAGTTGTAATTCTGGGGGATCTCCAGCTACCGCCTGGAGCCTGGCAACCCTAATTGTGGTACCAGGGCCGTCATCACTAAATCCCGTGGCAGTGAGTTCCGTAAATTAAAGAGGGGAAGGGTGAAGAAGTTTCTCTCAGTTCTCATCCTTGTTCGTTAAGCCCAGTTACGAGGGAGAAAATGTTTTCCTGACCCCTGCCGACTCGATTTGATTTGATTTTTTTGCCTTACTATGTAAAGCACTCCGTCCGGTACAAACAAATTAAAAGCTGCAACAATACTGTATCGCACACTCCTTCCTGTCAACAAAACACACATTCGCTTCCTCTGGCTTAGCAATTCCGCCCGTGTCCCATCCGGGGCCAGTCCCTATATGGGCCTGTGCGCTCCTAGTGAATTATACCATTGGACTATGATCTAGGAGTCCCAGGTTCGAATCTCCGGCTCTGCCAGGGAAGCTTGGCCTTGGGGCAGTCGCGCTCTCTCAGCCTAGCCTCCCTCGCAGGGGTTGTCGTGACTTGACAGATGCCAGAGAGGAGAATGCTGGGAGCCACCTTGGGTGTCCCCTAAAGCGAAGAGGCAATTAACCCGACAGCTAAAATTTCAGACCTTCCTCTGCTTTCAACAGAGTTGCCAGCCTCCAGGCAGTGGCTGGAGATCTCTCGCTATGACAGCTGGTCTCCAGGCGACAGAGATCGTCCCCCCTGGAGAAAACGGCCGCTTTGGAAGGCGGACTCTCGGGTATTAGACCCCAGTGAAGCCCCTCCTCTCTTCAAGCTCCACTCCCCCAAATCTCCAGGCATCTCCCCACCTGGAGCTGGCAACCCTAGCTTTTAGAGGGTAGAGCCCTCAGCTTGATCCTGCCCGCCTGCCCGTGTTTGTTTGTTTATTTGTTTGTTTCAGGGCAGCTTACAGAATCGACATAAATATATTAAAACAGCACGATACATTAAAACAATAATAAAGTTAAAGCCACATCTACAAACAAGCGCCAGCAACATAGTACTAATAAACGATGGCGACGTTCTCTCAGCATCTAGAAAGTCAAGCTACCACCACAGCCCGAGTTCTTGCCAGGCTATTAGATGTTAAGTTGGTGCTGATGTTGTTGGGGGGGCCTCAACGTTAGAAGGCGGCCCCTCATCGAAGCCCTGGTGGAAGAGCTCCGTTTTACAGGCCCCGCAGAACTCTAAAGGTCCCGCAGGGCCCCGTTGCCACCCGGGAGCTCCTTCCACCAGTGAGGGGCCGCCACAGGAAAGGCCCTGGCCCTCGTCAGAAATGGCCAGCTCTGCCCTGTCCCATTGCAAAGATGTTTATACTTATTTTAACATGTGTGGCCTAGTGATCAGAGGGTCGGAAGAGGGTCTAGGAGAGCTGGGTTCGAATCCCTACTTCCTCCACGGAAGCAGGCCGAGTGGCCTTGGGCTAGTCCCCCACTCTCAGGCTGACCTATTTGTTTATTTAATTTGATTTATATCCCGCCTTCCCCAGCTCAGGGCAGGTCCCCGGACGTCTGTTGAATGAGTAATACATTAAAACATTAAAAGCAAACAAACAACCATTTAAGCAAAGCAACAATCAAACGACACAGGAGAGGCCAAGTTCCGTCAGATCGCAGTGAGCCGGCCACCGTTGAGACGGTTCACGGTGCCACCAGGAAGATGCCAGATTCAGGCCTGTGATCAGGATTTTGCGGCTCATGGGCAGGGCTGCCAACCTCCAGGTGGCACCTGGAGGTCTCCCGCTATTCCAGTTCATCTCCAGATGACCAAGGTCCGTCCCCCTGGAGAAAATGGCTGAACTCTAGGGCATTATACCCCACTGAACTCCCTCCCCTCCCCAAAATCTCCAGGCGTTTCCTACTTGAGGGGCAATTTTTTTCCTGTTGGGGCTGCCCTGATTTCCTTCTCTGTCTCCAAGCAAGTGTGCTTTTAAGCAACAGTAAAGACAATAACCCTGATATTAAATTCAATTAAATGCAGCACAAACACACACATCCCACAACAGCCACCCCAGACATAAACGGAATGCAAAAACACCCCCCCCCTTCCCAAAAGCAAGGAAACCCCTCCAGCAGCTCCAGCGAGGCCAAACCTAACCGGGACTGGACGCTCCTTCATCGCAACCCTATTTGCCAATAATGCTCCGTCGACCTCTGGCTCTGAGTTGGCGAGAGAGAGTCACGACAACGGGCGCCGCGAACCCGTCCTACCTCGCGGGGGGGTTGTGGGGGGGGTTGACACAAAAAACGGAGAGCGGTTTCCCAACTGCTTTTTGGGGAGGGGGGGGGAACCGGGTGGAGACGAAGGCCGTCCTCTGGAAAGGAAACCGTCCCCGCCGAGTCGCGCTGGCTGGGCACGTGGGCGCCGGAGCGGGCGGGCGGGCGGGCGGGCTTCCTCGCGAGTCGGCGGCGTCGGGGCGGCTCCGAGCCGGGGCTGGTCCCGCCCTGGGCGGGAGGGGGCAGCCCGAAGGGGGCGGTCGGGGCCCGGGCCAGCCCACGGGGCGGCGTCAGCGGCGGCGGCTGCGGCGTGGCGCGGAGCGGGGCCAGGCGAGGAGGAGGCGAGGCGGCGAGATGTGCGCGGCGGCGGCGGCGGCGGTAGTGGCGGCGGCAGTGGCGGCGGGCGCGGGGCCCCCCCATGGGATGTAGCCCCGGCGGGAGCCCGCGGGCGCCCCGGGGCGGGCTGCGGCGCCCGCAGCCCCGCGCCCCGCTGCTGCTCAGCATGCTGCTCCTCTGCACCTACTTCCTCTACTGCCTGACCGGGCCCTGCGAGCCCCTGCCGCTGGGGGGCGCCGCCGCCCCGGCCCCCCGCCGACAGCCCCCCGCCCCGCCGCCCTCCCGCCGCCCGGCGACCCGCAGGAGCAACCGGTGCCCGCGGGCGCCCACCCGCCGCCGCCGCCCCCGGGGGGCCTGGCCGTGGCCAGCGGCTCCGGCAGCAAGAAGTTCCCGCAGGCCATCATCGTCGGCGTGAAGAAGGGCGGCACCCGCGCCCTCCTCGAGTTCCTCCGCGTCCACCCCGACGTCCGCGCCGTCGGCGCCGAGCCCCACTTCTTCGACCGCTGCTACGAGAAGGGGCTGCTCTGGTACAGGTAAGGGGCGCCCACCTGGACGCCGCCGGGAGGAGGAGGGGGAGGATGCACATCAAAGGCGACGCCGACGCCGCTCTCCAGGTCGCTCTCTCGCCGCCGTCGGGATTGGGGGGGGGGCGCTACGGCTTGCTTGGGGACTGTGGGAGCCTCGGGGCGGGGACCGGGCCCCTCGGATCGCGCCCAGGGCGCGCTACCAGCCCTCCTTGAGACTCGCACTGGAGCGCGCTGGTCTCATTACGGTTAATGACCCGTGCGTAATTGTATTAAACAGGAGGCTGGCTTCCCTTCCCTTCCCTCGCTCCCTGGTTCCCTTTCCTCTCTCCCCCCGCCCCGCCGCCATCTCACCCAAATGTTTCTCCCCCTCCGACCTGCCTGCCTGCCTGCCTGCCTTCCTTCCTTGCCTGCCTCCCTCCTCCACTCCCGAGTTCGTCTTGTGTTCTGGAGAATCGGCGCTCCCTCTGAGATGCGGCGTCTGGTGAGCAGAAATCCTACTTCGCGAGCGACTGGCATTAAAGTTGGGAGCGAGCCGTTTGGCCGCCGCATCCATTAGTTTGCCTCTGGGGGCTGGGGCCCTCCTTTCTGAGCTGAGACGAAAAAGGTGGGAGCCAGAGGCTAAAAAAGCTGCGAGCCAGCTCACACTAACTCAGCTTAGAGGGAACACTGGGCTGCCGGTGATTATTTCGCTTTCGGAATGTGCTTTTGCCCTTCAGGAGACCCGAGCTGTCTGTGCGGGGAGGCTCGCCCTGACAGTTAATCTGTCCTCACCTAGTTCTAACCTTGTGGGGTGTTGCCTGGAGCCTTTGGGAGGGGAAGGGATGCGGTAGAAATTCGGAATGACCCCGGCTTCCCCTTTCAGTTCCTACCTTTTCTGAAGAGGTGAGCAGTGGGTCACGAAAGTTCATACACTACCACAAGTTTTGTCGGTCTTTAAGGAGCTAGATGGGCCATTGGCCTGATTCAACATTGGCTTCTCTTATGTTCTTATGTTCTTATGTTCTTATGAGCTCCTAGGCTTTTTTCTGAAGGAGTGACTCGCAAAAGTACCTCTCCTGCCACAAGTTTGTTAGTCGTTCGTCTCCTTTCTCTTTTCTTGCTGCTACAGACAGGCTGACACGGCTGCCCGTCTTGATGGATCTTTTACCCATTATCATCTCCCTTTTCCCCAAACCGCCCTTGCTGCTGTGTATGTTGCAGTGAGAGGCGTAAACTTATTAGCGGAACAGATCCTAACAGACGCGAGATATCTCCAGCTTCTTAATGGCGTGGGTAATCTTTGAATTAACATCACACGTCTAATAACGTTTGATACGCTTTAATCGATGCTATGCTCTGTTTTCTTCCTGGGTTTTTTTTTGTTTGTTTCATATTTGGGTCTCTTTCCCTGGGCTGTGCTCTGATAAAAATTAGTTTGTTTTCCAAGCGTCTCCGGCGATATGGGCTCTAAAAGTTTCTTCCCAGGGATGCGCATGATCTCCGCAGCCAGTGTGCAGGCCCCAACTGCGCACTGCCTAACTTGCCTCGCGAGCAGTCCTCGGGCGAAACCTTCATGCATGTTTCCTTTTTCCCCGTTCCTCCCCCTCCCTGCCTTGTTGCTCCTTTATGAAACTTTCTATTATGGGATAAGATAAGAAAGGCTGTCTTAACTTTCCCAGTTGAAAGCTGTCTCTCCTTTGAAGTCGGTGGCAAAGCTTTCGGTGACTTCAAAGGGGGGTCTAGATTTCACAAAGACAAGGTAACAAAAGCCTGGAGACTATTGAAAACTCCCCCCCCCCTAAATCCCAAGGGCTATTGATTCGGGTTCAGGTGGCCGTTCCTCACCGCAGAGCTCTAACGGGACTTGTTTTTTTAAAACTCTTGTTAAGGGTCCTCTCCCTTCCCGGGCCTCAGCTCTGTCCAGGATACCCGTCCGGCTCCCAAATATCACCGCGTCTCTTTAGAAACTCTCTGTCTGCCTGTCCAGAGTTGTGTCTGTTCACTCTAAGCAACTTCACAATGTTAAAAAGCAGGTTAAGGCGCTTCATCCGCACTCAGGTCCTTCTGAATAAGCCCCCTCTACGCACACACCCCATTTCTCTGTCTTGTTTACTGCTCCGTAGCAGTAGTCTTTGCCTTTTCCGAGGCTTTCAGGGAAAGCTACAGTGCTTTCGTTTGGAAATCCCTACGTTCGAGCCAAGCTGAATTTTCTTTCCCATTTCGAGCTCAGAAAGAGGTGATCTTTGTGAAATTTGGAAATGCCTTGTGAATCAAGAATCCAAGTAGCAACCCTGTCCCCCCTTGCCCCCCCCAGCTGAATAAACCGCTGGTGTTGGTATGCTTGGGTGGAGGAGGAGAAATTGAGGCGCTACGGTCTCGTGACCAGTGCTCCCTCTAAGCTGAGTCATTGTAAGCTAGCTCACTGGGTTTTTTTAGCCCCCAGCTCACAGATTTTTTTGTCTTAGCTCAGGGAGGAGGGCTCCAGCGCAAAGTAATTTATGCAGTGGCCAAATCGCTCGCTTGCAACTTTCATGCCAGGAGCTCACAAAATAGAATTTTGCTCACAAGACTTCACAGCTTCGAGGGAGCATCCGCCTTCCTAGAGAGGCCTCGTTGTGTGCATCCAGCATCCCGTGAAAAGAGATGCTGTAATTCAAAGCTGGTAGTTTTGAAGATGCCAGGGATCTCCTCTTTCCCTTTGCTACCACGTGCTCACGTGGCCGCCTCTCTGGAATTAATATTTCCATGTTGGAGTGGGCTGGGCAGAATTTTCACACGACGCTTTCCCATCTCAAAGTCCTTTTTTATATAGACACCCCACCCCAAGTAGCTGATTTGCACTGTACAGAGTAGGGGGGTGGCATTGGGGGTGTCATTAAACCGGAGCTAACCCAGATCTCTCCAATGGACACGATCCACTGCAAACTCTCCCTAGGCAAGCCCCATCAATACAGACAGGCTTGCCAGACCCCATGGCGAGGAAACCCAAAGCGAGAGATTGTGTGTGCTTATCCGTGTCCGAGGCCTTTGGTTTTTTGCTTTGCTCTCTGCATGGGGGAAGGCGAGGGGACCCAGGAGTCCGGGCGGGTACATAGCACGTGTGGGTTTGGGACAGAGAACACGCAGTGTTTAAAAGGAACGCTGGTGGTGTGAAAAAACTCGTGAGTCTAACTTGTGAGTCTTTGAGGGACCACAGGTTTCTTGTTCCTTTTAATCATAACACGGCTGCTTCTAAGGAACACCTGAAAGCCGGGAAGTGTGGCTTTCTCTGTGTGTCCTGGCCAGTGTTCCCTCTAAGCTGAGTTAGAGTGAGCTAGCTCACAGTTTTTTTAGCCTCCGGCTCGCACGTTTTTGTCTCAGCTCAGGAAGGAGGGCTCCAGAGCAAACTAATTTCTGCTGTAGCCAAATCGCTCGCTCACAATTTTAATGCCAGGAGCTCACAAAGTAGATTTTTTTGCTCACAAGACTCCACAGCTTAGAGGCAGCATTGTTCCTGAGCCATGCGGAGTGTTTTCCATGTGCCCCCAGGGCTTCAGATATGGCAGGTGTGTTGCAGACAGACGTAAGGACAGCGGAGTTAGGTGTTTGGCAGGGCATAGGAGAAACGAGAAGAGAGAAGGTGAGATGAGACCAGGGTGATGACACTAGCCAGTGCGGTTAACTAGCACATAGAGCAAGTGGAGAAAGAGGTACATCTCTCCCTCTCTCACAGTACAAGACCTTGTGGACATTCCATGAAATGGCTGAGCAGTCAGGTTGGAATGGATAAAAGGAAATCTTTCTTCACCCAAAGAGTGATTCACACGTAGAATTCACTGCCACAGGTGGCTACAAGCATGGATGACTTCAAGAGGGAATTAGATAAACATCTGGAGCAGAGGTCCATCAGTGGCTATGAGCCACAAGGTATAGATAGGGACTCTGGGGCAAGGGATGCTCTGTCTTCTTGATGCTTGGGGGGGGCAACAGTGGGAGGGCTTCTAGTGTCCTGGCCCCACTGCTGGACCTCTTGAGGGCACCTGGTATTTTTGGCCACTGTGTGACACAGAGTGTTGGACTGGATGGGCCATTGGCCTGATCCAGTGTTGGCTTCTCTTATGTTCTTATGTTCTTTGCGCTTCATTTCAGTTGGGAATGAAATTAAGTGATGAAGTTGATGGGGTGTGTGTGCAGATGATGGAGAGCCGGTGTTTGTACGTAGTGTCAGGATAGCAGAAATCTTGTTGTATAGCTGGGTCAACTTTGGGGGGGGGGGAGGTGAATTGCCCAAGTCTACGTACTGCGTTTGTTGCAGAGAGGAGTACTAAAAGACGAGAGGGACGAACCAGGAATCCTGTGGTTGAAGGTGTTCTCTCAAATGTGAAGGAGAAACCTTGTTTTCTATCCCAGATTCCTTTGTGGGAGTTACTTTGGAGTAAACACAGGATTTTTGCCTGTTGGAAAGGAAATGGGGGTTAAAGTCTTTTTTGTGTCGGTAATTTGGAGGGTGTCCCCCCCCCCGGTGTGTCTCAGTTTCTGCTTCAACTGGAGGGTGGATGGCAGAGAGTCCGATCAGTTGCACTTCCCCGTTGGAGAGAGACCCTCAGCCATGGCGCTCCGGTTCTTTCCCCCCAGGGCTTTCGAAGGCAATCTTCCTGTCAGGTTTTTCCGGAGAGATCCAGCAAAAAATTGAGCAATTTGGGGTGGAACTCTGAAGTTTAACTTCTGCCAAGACCTATTTAAAAACATCTTTTAGGCTTCATTGGGTGTGGGGGGGGGGTTCAAAAAGCATCGCTCTGGCACGTAAGGCGACACCACGTCGTAACGTCGTAGCGTTTTGAAAGGCATCTGTCGACCCACCAGAGTGCTTCAGGCGGCCATCTAATGTATGCCGAAGTTCCTTTGGAGCTTGGGAGGCCTACTTGTGAGTAAAAAAATTGCATGAAACTAAACTCCAAGGCCTCTGCAGGGGCTGGAAGAGTTGCAAGAGCTTCAGGACATGCAGGTGACTCTGAGAGTCTGTTGGGGGGAAATCCCAAGAGCTCCGGTAGGGTAATGTTTTTATGGTCAGCAAACAAATCATAATGTGGTAGTCAGCACTGAGAAAGTTTCAGGAAGTTCAAGAAGACATCTGACCAGCAAAACGGTTCCTTCTTCCCGTTCCCTGGTCATAAGCATTAATATTACATCCTGTTTGTACTTTCAAACCCCCACGTGTTGCTCAGGTTTAAATCAAATTTCATTAATGTGGTAATAAAAAGTGTCTCAATATTCATGAAAGGCTAATTTCCGGTGGGTTCCCATGTTGGCTTGAAGCAGTAGAACAAAGTTTGAGTCCGGGGCACCTTTAAGGCCAGCATAACTTAATTCTGGGTATAAGCTTTCTTGTGCACGAAAGCTTATACCCAGAATTAAACTTTGTTGGTCTTGAAGGTGCCATAGGGCTCGAACTTTGTTCTGTGAAAAGCCAATGACGCTTTTATGTTTTATTTGAGGCGTTTAGATGCCATCTTTAAAAGGTCCAGAGCGGCTGTCCGATTAGAAATACAGTATAGCATGCTTTTAGAAACGTTGAAAGAACAATCACAGCTCGTAAATCCAGGTTTGTTTGTGTGTTTGTGTTTTTTTTTTAAAAAATCCCTCTTTAAAAAGTATTTCAGGGTCAGATTTTGAACTGACTGAACGGAATCGAGAAGTGTGAGGGGGGAGGAGAGACTTGGCCAAATTGGATTTTGAGTCGAATTCTTGTTTAAGTTTTCGAGATTGCGTTGCAACGAGACGGAACCGATCCAAGGGATTTTGTGTACTCCTGGTGCGATGCGCTCTTTAGGTGGGCTGGGCTGCAAGAAAGGCCAGCTACTGTACATATGCTATATATTAATCCTTTGCACATAGGCCAAACAGGGGGGAAACGTCTGGAGCAGATTTATCTCCGCTTTAGAAGTCCATGAATGTATCCGGGACGTTAATCTTGGAAGAGCGAAAAGAAAGGGGGGGAGGAGCAGGGAAGAATTCAAAATGGCCAATTTCTAATGCCTGATATCATAAACAACTTCCCATCCTGTTCCTTTTGGAGCAAATCCTAACAGCGGCTGTGATCCAGAAGTAAAGTTAGCCAGAGCGAAACTCCGTGGATAATAATTCAACAGGTTCGGTAATGCTGGACATTCGGGGCATTGCTTTCTATGGGTGCGTAGCCCAGAGCCCGTCCGAATTTTCCTGGAGGTTAATCCCACACATTTCACTGGGACTTAGACCCAAGTAAACAGGCTTGGGGTTGCAAAAGACCTCAAATGCATAAAAAATGGCCTGGTATTCTGGATTTGTGGCTTCTTTTCTCTGCATGGGAGCAGTGTTTTGATCAGACCTCCTTTTAGCCGGCTCAAAACTGGCACGTTTTTGGTGGCATGTATCACTTCGGGAGGGGGGTTGGCAATTTGGAAGGGGGTGGCTGTTACTTTGAGGGGGCTTTCGAGTGAATGCCGTTTTCGTGACTTCCACTGCAGTTGTAAACATGCTGAAAGTCAGTTGCCTTAATTAAATTTAATGTTGCCTTGCTGTTTAGAAGAGGTGGTTAAGGGTATCTTTCTCCCCCTCCAGATACCAAGATTATTAAATAGAAGTTTTTATTGCAGTATTTTAAAAGACACGTTTCTTTAAATTAAAAAAAACACACAACGGGAATGTCATGACAGTAATTTATAATCTCATTCCTCGGATTTGTACGTACCTGCAGTGCTTCGAAAATAGGACTATTAAAAAAAACCATTAGCTTATGCAATGGGCTTGCCCACTCGTCATAACAACATTTAATTAAAAAGCATGTGAGGCGTTGGCACCTTTGTCTTACTACTTGATAGGGCTGTAATTGGGGAAGTTTGTCTTCTCGGTGCATTTGTTTGCATTTTAGAACTTTGTTTCTTGGGAATTCCTGGGTAGTCTTGATAGGCGAGTGTTCTTTCCCCCCCCTTAAAATATTTTTGTGTGCACCGGGGTCTCCAGACATGCAAGTGGGGGAGCTGGATTGTCGAGCTGTAACCAGTTGCATCTTCTTTCCAACATAAAAAGATAAACGTCCACGATCCGGCTGCCTTTAAGTGCTTCCTAGGCTGTCGTCTCTGAGAAACAAGCCCCTTGAACCCAGTGCTTGTATACAAGGCCAGGATTGGGATGCGAGTCCTGTAATCTCGATGGCAAAGATTCCTTGTGAAATCGGTGTAGGACGTTGGCTGGATTGTTCCTTACAGCGATGCGCCGACAGCTAGGCCCGAGCCTTTTGAAGGAAAATAAGCAAAGATATCTATCTTCTCTTAAGCTTGTTAAACTTCTGTTTGTTTTCCTTCTTTCCTCATTTCCCCTCCCCCTTTTTTGGCAGAAGATTGTTCTTTAATTTGGGCGTATTTGAGATCGTGTACGGTTGCAGGTGCCGGCGGTATTTAAATAGGGGCGTGTGAGAGTGTCTCGGGAGGCAAGAACAGAAAAGCTGAGCTCTCTTTGGCTCCCGGGGATCTTTCCAAAGTCGTGTCAACATTTCTGAAATGCTTAAATAAGCAGCGCAGACCCCAAATCGTGCCAAAAGCTTTTAACTGCCAGCATGTTAGCCCCCCCCCGCCCCCCGGCACCTGTGGGATTGTTGATCATCTTCAGTGCATTATTTAAAAGAGAGAGAGAGAGAATATGTAAAGCCGTAAACTCCCTCTTTTGCAAGAGAGCGCTCTTTGTATTTCCCTGGGTCGTTTTAATCCCAATCGGGAGTTCTGCAGCTACAATTGAAGAACGTCGCAGGCGGTTCCTTCTGTGACGGGCACTTGGCATCCGTTGAATTAGGAATCGTTTCCTTTTGCAAACACGCAAAAACAACACAAGCGAGCATCTTTTTGTCAGGGCGGTTTTGTTTTTTTGCTTCATTTTCTTTTTGTCGTACCTTTTCTGGAAAGGCCCTCTCTCGATCGCAACAAAAGATGCCGACGTTTTTTGGAAGGCCTGGTCTGATTCGTCAGGGGGCGAAACCTTCCGCTCTCCTAGACAAGGGGCAGAAGAAAGAGCAGCCCGGCTTGGCATTCGAGAGGGTAACCTGAATAGCTTAACCGACAGTCCAAGAATGATGGGAATTTTTATCCCCTGTGAAAAACAACACCTTGACTATTTGGAGCTGGGTTTCTAAAGCACTGGCAGAGCAGAGGTGGGAGCTCGGGACGCTTGGGTATCCGTTTGTGCAAATGGGATGTCTTGAAAGACATTTTTGGGTTCATTGAAACCTTCCTGAATTGTCTCTTGGCGTTGCTGTGTCAGTTTTGGGGACGATCCGAACCTTCCAAATTGGCCCTCAAGTCTCTGTGTAGATCAGATAGTTCAGTGGTACCTGAAAGACTAAAGGCGATTCCACACTAGACCTTAAATCCTGGTTCAACCCTGTCCCCAAACTTACATTCTACCCTACACTCGAGTTCACCCCTGTAATTATCTCGAGGTATTTTTTGTTTCCACATTACATTGAGGTCACCCCGGTTTTGCCCCACTCTTGTCCTGGTATAAACGGATGCTGTTATAACCAGGGATAAATGCAAGGTATGGTGTGATGAGCTGAACTCGGATAAAACCAGGGATGAGATCCGTGTGGAAAGGACCCTTGTTTCCACGTTACTTTGGGGTCACCCCAGTTTCGCCCCACATTTGTCCTGGGATAAACGGTTGCTGTTATAACCAGGGATAAATGCAAGGTATTGTGTTGCGAGCTGAACTTGGATAAAACCAGGGATGAGATTCAAGTGCAGAAAGGGCCTTATAAATGTGGCATCAGCTTCCATGGACCAGAGCCCGCTACATCTGATGTGTGGGGTGTAATCCTTCATATGTTGGATGGTAAGTCTCCGATCCAGGAAAAAGGCGAGGCCGTGCTAATCCAAGCACCACGCTCTCAGCCACTGCACTACGCCATCTGTTAGGTACTGGCCGCGTGATTCTTCTCTTTGAAGGAACCACAATTACTGGTGCTTCTATAGGTCCCCTCTGCCGTTCGGAGTGTTGCCTCAGTAACCTCACTAAGAATCCCGTACACCAGGCCCTGTGTTGCGCCCATTCTACAGACAGAGGAGGGGGAAGACTGAGGCACTGGGAGAGAGAGGCATGCCCAAGGGCACGTAATTGGTCGGCGGCTGAAACTGAATCCGGGACTTTAGGCGTCATGAAGCTACACTGCTTAACTGGATGCTTTTCAGTCTTAACCGGATTTTTTTCAGTCTAGTTTTGGGGTCTGGAGATTTCACCGAGATCCTGAAAGGGGTCAGGAAAAAATCCGGATCCTCAGCCCGGGGACTGCAACATCGGGGGCCCGTATTAATGCCAGCCTCCAGGTGGGACCTGGGTATCCCCCAGAATTACAGCTCATCTCCAGACGACAGAGATCAGTTCCCCTGGAGCAAACGCCAGCTTTGGAGGGTGGACTGTATGGCATTGGGCCCCACTGAAGTCCCTGCCCTCTCCGGGCTCCATCCCCAATTCTCTAGAGGTTTCCCAACCTGGATCTGGCAGCCGTACCTTCCCATCCTCCGCCAGTGGCTGGAGGGAACCTAGCAACCCTAGATGCCCGCCTGTCCCTGTGAGATAAATGCAGCTAGCTGGAAAAACAAATGCAGGTCTCTGTTGCGGAACGGTGATGCAGGTGTGTCTGGAGTACCTGAACCGGCTTGGAACAATCGGGTTGGTCGGGGGCAAGCTCGAAATGAGAGGGAAACGTAGCGGAGGTGAGAGACCGTCTTGCCAACGTAGTCACTGGCGTACCAAGCTGAAGTCTTTGGCAGAGCTCAAGAGGAGTTTGTATCCTCTCCCCCCCCTTTTTTAAATACATCTGAACAATCCATCAGTGGGGGGGGGGGGGGGGAGACTCCTGTGCAGTTCAAAGGGACCAAGCGGGCTGACGGTTTTTGTTTTTGTTTTTTTTTTAACAAGTCCTCAGTTAGCTTTATAGTTTGTCCTGGACATGCCCCGGTTTGCTTCTCCCTCTGAAGCCCCGTGACGTCTGTGTGTTTCCAACACCCTCCTGTTGTTTGTGATGTTCCCCATCAAAAGCAATTAGCAGAGGATTAAAGGCAAGGACTTGAAAAGGCGGGGGGGGGGGAACCAAGCTGGTCTCTTTTATCTTCCACAATTATACCTCCCTCACCTTTTGAGTTTTGATTTGGGTGCTCGTGAAACTGGAGCCTAGGGGGGTTTTCCTCGTTGGACGCGGACTACCGCAGTGGCTGATGTCTGTCTCAAAGGTCTACGGCGCTGGGCGGCTGAGAGTTGGGTGCGAGTCCTGGTCAAGGAGGATCAAAGGTCAAGACTGGCACTTTGAATTGGACCCAGAAGGAACCTGGGAGCCGCTGTCGGTGATGTAACATACTCTGTGTGGTAAGCCCCAACCAGCATTCCACCTGCGGTGTTCTGAACCAGGTGAAGTTTACAAACAGTCTATGAAGGCTGCCCCACAAGGAGTGCACCGTAGTAGTCTAGTCTGGAAACTACCCAGCCATGGTACCCTTCTCCAGCTTGTTTAAATCTTGAGAATATTTATATATCCTGCTGGGAAAATATGCACAGGATAGAGGTGGTTGGAACTCCCCGGACTTTGGTTGAATGGCGAGGATTTGGACTCGTGGATTCGGAACTGCTGGTCTTTGAGGAGAGCGGCGTCTACCACAACTTTGCGGGGGGGGGGGATTGCGCCTCGGATCAGTGCCATTCTTGTCAGTGCCATTCTTGTCACTGGAGTAGGAGAGATGCCTTTGGCAAGAACGCCTGGCCTTCTTTTTCATACCGTTAGAGAGTTTTCCGCCAAGCGGTGGCCTTATTACTTAACATCTCTGCTTCCTTTAGCGTGTGTGAAACGTTTGGCTCTCCTTTCGCTTAGCCACATGGGTGCTAACATCCGGCCCTTGGTCCAGTACAGAGATCTCTATAGATTTCCAGTTCCGAGCTACTGTACTGAAACTGTGATGGTGAAACCATACTGTTTTGCAGAATCGTCTGCCTGCCAGGGCACTCATTCCCAAAACCATCAGAAGCTGAAAAGTGTTTCATTCAACTGTTTATTTATCTGGGGGAAACATGCAAAGGAAAGAGATGCTTTGAAACATGTCATTCGGGGGTCTCCAACGTGGTGCCTGGGGGACGCCATGGCTCCCACCCCCAGTTGGGCTTCCAGTTGCCCATTTGAGATCTGATTGGCTGTGCAGGTTCCGATAACATTTCCGCAACAGCTGATGCTAGAGAACAAATTTAGAGTCCAGAGGTGCCTTTAAGACCAGCAAAGGTTTCTTCAAGGTATGAGCTTCCGTGTGCATGCACAGTTTTTCAAATACACTGGAATGGAAGGTAGAATTCGAACTTCTCGACAGAGATTGAACAGCAGATTAAGAAGAAGAAGAGATTGGATTTATACCCTGTCCTTCAGTACCCAAAGGAGTCTCAGAGCGGCTTACAATCTCCTTTCCCTTCCCCTCCCCACAACAGAAACCCTGTGAAGTAGGTGGGTCTGAGAGAGCTCTCTCGAGAACTGCCCTTGAGAGAACAGCTCTGACAGAACTATGGCTTGCCCAAGGTCATCCAGCAGCTGCATGTGGAGGATTGGGGAATCGAACCTGGTTCTCCCAGATCAGAGCCCGCGCTCCTAGCCACTACAACAAACTGGCTGTCGTGTAACATGATGAAAATGTTTTAAGATATGCAAAGACAAAACTAAATAACAAGCTAAGGTTATAAGGTCACCAGTTGTTTTGATTTAATTAAGGGGGGGAAAGGACAGCAAAGCAATAAATATGTCAGAATAGAAGAAGAAGAATAGAAGAGATTGGATTTATCCCCCGCCCTTCGCTACCCAAAGGAGTCTCAGAGCGGCTGACAAACTCCTTTCCTTTCCCTTCTCCAGAACAGACACCCTGTGGGGTCGGTGGGGCTGAGAGAGCTCTTGACAGAAACGGCTCTTTCTCAAGAACAGCTCTGACAGAGCTACGGCTTGCCCAAGGTCATCCAGCCAGCTGCAAGTGGAGGAGGGGGGGAATCAAACCCGGTTCTCCCAGATTAGAGTCCGCGCGCTTCACCACTACGCCAAACTGGCTCTAAATGACCCTATAGTTTGCCCCACAAACAAAATGTGGAAACAGCTACTCCATCCGGTGCAGGGTATGGTTAAAGAGTATCGGACTAGGATCCGGAAGACCCAGGTTCGAATCCCTGCTTGTGCCACAGAATCTCACTGAGTGACCTTGGGCCAGTCGTAAGGTCTCCACTTAACTTACCTCACAGGGTTGTTGTGAGGAGAGAAGGATGGAAGCCAGTGAGGAGAAAGTTGGGGTGGAAAGGAATTAAATAAATAAATCCGGCTGGCTCTGGGGTGCTGAAAGCGCCCCCTTAGGGTCCTGCGTTCAAGGGTGCGTTGCCGTTCGGTCTCAAAAGAGAGCTCTTTGCAGTCCTGAGGCCCATTTCGAAACAGCTTCCGTCCCGGCTTTTGTTTCTTTGTGTTCTGCAAAACGGAGACTGTGAAGACGATTCGTGGACGGGAGCCTGGGGATTGTGTCTCTGCGTAGGCCGAGGCGTGGGCGTCGTCCCTGTCTCGCACCCATTTCTAAAGTTAATCTCCCGCTCTGCTAACGCGAGGGCCGTCCCAGTTTTCTGTGCCGCTGACGGGATCCAGAGATCTGCTGGGTTTTGTGTTTCCAAAGGAAGGCTCTCCGTGACGTCTCTTCTCCGGCGTGCCACGTTTCTAACGGGATTAGTTTTCTCCGTCACCGTTGTGACATTGACACAAATCTCGGATTGCTCTCGACACGGAGCCGTCGATGGGAGACTTTGGTTTTGCCACCAAATGCTCTCCGAGCCAACTTTCAAAGCAACGCTGAGGGGTTTCTCTCTGTCACGTCGCATTCTTAATCCTTCCCTGGAGCAGCTTGGAGTGGCGTCTGAGCTTCTGCGCTCCCCTACAATCCTTACAATAACGCTGAGATGCTGCACTGGCGGAGGGGGAGTAAATGGGGTTACCAGGCCTCCAGGTGGGTCCTGGAGACCACCCGGTGTTACAGTTGATCTCCAGACGGAGATGGTTCCCCTTGGAGAAAACAGTTCCGGAGGAGTTAGCCGTGTCAGTCTGTTGCTGCAGAATAGGAAAAAGCCCAGTAGCGCCTTTGAGACTAACAAACTTTATTGCAGCGTAAGCTTTTGAGAAACACAGCTCTCTTCGTCAGATGTCATCTGACGAAGAGAGCTGTGTTTCTCAAAAGCTTACGCGACAGTAAAGTTTGTTAGCCTTGAAGGTGCCACTGGGCTTTTTGCTATCTTGGAGAAAATGGCTGCTTTGGAGGGTGGATTCTATGGCAGTATTCCCTGCCGAGGTCCCTCTTCCCCCTATATCTAACCCTCCCCAAGCTCCATCCCCAGAACCTCCAGGTATTTCCCAACCCAGCGCTGGCCATCTAGGAGGGAGTGACTGCCCCCAAGGGAACTTGGTAGCTGAGCGGGGATTTGAACCCGAGTCTTTCTGTTCCGTGCGCCTTGGCGTTTAGTCATGCCGGCCACATGACCACGGAAACGTCTTCGGACAGCGCTGGCTCTTCGGCTTTGAAACGGAGATGAGCACCGCAACCCTAGAGTCGGATTCGACTGGCTTTCGAGCAAGGGAACCTTTATCTTTACTTTACCTTTCTGTTCCTAGCCCATATCCCACACTGGCTCTCTCACCTTCTCACTGCTGGGGTCAGAACTGGCTGTGTGACTCTCCAGAACGGGGTTGGGTTAAGAAGAAGAATGGCAAAACCAACTACCCAGACCTGAAGAATCGTTCTGTGTCGCTCTGAAGTTCATACAGCCCATAGTAGCCTTTGGTTTGCTCCTAACAAAGGCGATGGGTTTTTTTAATTTCAGCTGGTAGGAAATGGCTACCTGGGTTTTGATTTCCCAAAACTGTGGATTGGTGTATGAGGGGAGGGAGTCTAACGAATGACGACAATATGAAGAGAGAAGAAGAAGAGACTGGATTTATACCTCGCCGTTCACTACCCGAAGGGGTCGCAGAGTGGCTCACCATCTCCTTTCCCTTCCCCTCCCCACAACAGACACCCCGTGAGGTAGGTGGGGCCGAGAGAGCTCTCTCTCGAGGACTGCTCTTGAGAGAACAGCTCTGAGAGAACTTGTGACTGATCCAAGGTCACACCAGCAGCTGCATGTGGACGAACGGGGACTCAAACTCGGTTCTCCCGGATTAGAGTCTGCGCTTCTAACCACTACACCAAATTGGCTCTCCAGTTGGGAAAACAGCAAATCTGTTTTCTCAGAAGCTTAGTCGTTTTGTACCATGGTCGGTGGGTGGAAAGAAGGGTCCGATGATCCTCTCCGCTCCTCACAGCGCGCACTTACTCCCTCCTGAGAAACAGACATATCTTTTAGCACTTTACCCCCAAACGGCTGCACCGGCTTGGTGTCGTGGTCAGGAACGCGTCCTCTAATCTGAGAGAACCGGATCTGATTCCCCACGTCTCCACATGCAGCTGCTGGTGTGACCTTTGGGTCAGTCACAAGTTCTCTCAGAGCTGTTCTCTCAAGGGCAGTTTTCGAGAGAGCTCTCTCTCAGCCCCGCCTACTTCGCAGGGCGTCTGTTGTGGGGAGGGGAAGGAGATTGTCAGCCGCTCCAAGACTCCTTTCGGGTAGTGAAGGGCAGGGTATGAACCCAGTCTCTTCTTCTCTTTTTCTTCTCTTCCTCCCCCCCTTCCCGGCAGCTTTTAAACCGACGACTGGAAAGCAAGGGCTGAGCTTAATGGGGTGAGCTTCGAGGCGTTTGTCCTTCAGCTGCTACTTAAATCTGCATTCCAAGGTCCTCTCTGTGTGTTTTTCCTTCCTTTTTTAAAAAACAAATAAATAAAAAAATAATAATTACAGTTGCTCAGAGGAGGAAGTGGGGAACGCGGCGGAAGTTTGGCGGGGGGAGCACCAAAGTTAATTGGAGAGGGGGCTTAAAGGCTTATTACTGACCTTTGTAAATGGGGGGAGAGAAGAGAACTTTTCCCCACTGTATTAAGCCGGGGGGGTGAGGGGTGGGGACGGAGGAGCCGGCTAATGAAAGGCTCGCTTTAATACCGGGATTTGAGCGCCTAAATGGCTTTTCAAAGCACTTTAGACGGAGCCCCCCGTCTGCCTTTGGAAGGCCGTCAGGCACCTCTCTCTGCGGTTCACTCGCTTGGCAGAAATCAGCAGCCGCTCTCCGTAAGCCGGAGCTGACGTTCAGAAATCGTCTTCGTTGGGTTGACAGCGCGGGGTTGGGAGATTCCTGGAGATTCCTGGAAAGTCTGGGGAGGGCCGGATTTAGGGACAGGCGGCCCCTCAGAGGGGTATGATGCCATAGAGCCCGTTTGCTCTCAGTGGTAAAGACTCTGATCGGGGAGAACCGGGCTGGATTCCCCACTCCAACACATGCAGCTGCTGGTGTGGCCTTGGGTCAGTCACGAGTTCTCCCGGGACTGTCCTCTCAAGGGCAGTCCTCGGAAGAGTGCCCTCAGCCCCGCCTGCCTCGCAGGCAACGCTTCCTCTAAGCTGCGGAGTCTCGTGAGCAAGAATTCTGCTTTGTGAGCTGCCGGCATTAAAGATGTGAGCGGGCGATTGGGGTACGCCATAAATTATTTTATTTATATTTATCTCATTTATCCTTTCGATTGATTTTCCGCCCTCCCCACACGGGTGGGCTTAGGGCAGCTTACAACAGGTTAAAATAGCAGAATAAATGCAATCAAACATGGATACATCGGCAAAGCAAAAATCTAAAACTCAATCAGACAATCGCATTCATACATAAAGTGCTGTTGCGTATAGATGGCGGCAGCGTCTCCAAGGCTATGTTGGATGGCAGAGAGTACAATTAGTTTGCTCTGGACCCATCCTTCCTGAGCTAAGACAAAAATGTGTGAGCTGGAGGCTAACAAGCTGTCAGCTAGCTCACACTAACTCAGCTTAGAGGTAGGGGTCATTTGGAGCAGGAGTGCGCAGGAGCGGAGCTCCAGCAGTTAAAAGCACAGGCGGCGGCAAGCCCCGCCCTCAGCTCCCAGCAGGAGTGCAAAGCAGCATGTGTAGCATTACTCCTGGGCCCAGATAGGCTACTCTGGGATTGGAATGACAGCCCCCAGAGTGGAAAGACAGTCCCTAGGGGTGGAGCCTGGGCGGTGGGTGTTGCCTTCTGACACACTTCTGGCGATGTCACGATGTGTAGCATATGCAAGTAAGTTATGCTAATGAGTTATGCTAATGAGCTCCTGCACCGCTTTTTCTACGAAATGACCCCTGCTTAGAGGGAACACTCCTCACAGGGTGTCTGTTGTGGGGAGGGGAAGGGAAAGGAGATTGTAAGCCGCTCTGAGACTCCGAGGATTGTGCACTAGCGAGCATTCTTGTAAAGAGTGGTGGACTCCAATCTGGAGAACTGGGTTTGATTCCCCACTCTTCCACATGACGCCTGCTGGGTGACCTTGGGCCAGTCCCAGTTCTCTCAGAGCTCTCTCGGCCCCACCTGCCTCATGGGGGTGTCTGTTGTGGGGAGAGGAAAGGAAGGTGACTGTAAGCTGCTCTGGGACTTTTTTTGGGTAATGAAAAGCGGGGTATAAAAACCAGCTCTTCTTCTTTTTGCTCTTTCCCAGTGAGTAAAGAGAAACTGGGCTGGGATTCATTTGATCCTCTACCCCCCAAATTTCCTTCTTACCTGAATGACAACACAGAAGGTTTAAAAAGTATACAGTAGAATGGAGCAAAAAAAAAGGTGAAATACAGACATCTAACTAAATAAAGCCTATACAGCTGTTATAACATGAATCGTCTGCCTATGTTTTGTGCTGTTATATTCTTTCTTTCAAAGACTTACAAGATAATTTTTGGATTCTTTTAAGAGGAAGTATTCCCACTTGTGGGGCTGCAGTGGCTCAGAGTTTAAGGTGCTGAACTGCAGACCGGAAGGTCAGTAGCTCGGCAGTTCAAGATCCAAGTGCCACATAACGGAGTGAGCTCCCGTCTCTGGCCCCAGCTCCTGCCAACCTAGCAATTCAAAAGTAATAAATTGCAAGTAGATAAATTGGTACCACTTTGGTGGGAAGGTAACAATGTTCTGTGCGCCTCGGTGTTTAGTCATGGCGGCCACATGACCATGGAAAAAGTCTTCGGACAGCACTGGCTCTCTTCGGCTTGGAAACAGAGATGAGCACTGCCCCCTAGAGTTGGATTCACCTGGCTTTCGAGCACGGGAAATCTTTAGCTTTAGCTTTTTATTCCCACTTGTTGGGAGACCATAAATCTTGAAAGCACACTTTTGGGGGATATTTGGCCCCCAACATTAAATCTCATTGGAAGATCCACAGAACGCTCTCTCCAAATTCCTTTGTATGATATTTATTTAAATTACTATATCTTGCCTTATCTACTCAGAATCAAGGTACTCTTGCACCATAGCGCGACACCAAGTTGTAAGGGGACAAAGAAGACATACAGTACAGCGAGGGCAGTACAGTTGATATATCTGGAGATTCAGTGGGGGGGTTGGGTTCAGACAGGCGAATGTTACTTAGGGACGGTGGGGGAACCCACTCTTCACAGGTTACAGGTCTTGGCTCAGATATCGAACTCGGATAGTCCCCAGCTTAAAATAAGCTTCTGAGAGTCAGAGCTCACTTTGGTTCTCGAAAGCTTACCCCCGCAAAACCTTCTCGATCTGGATTTGTTGTCGGTACCAAACTCGAACCTTAACTGTTCGGCTGCAGACCGAGACAGCTAACTTCTGAAACGAGCTCAAACGAAGACTCCGCCAAACGTTTCAGAAGCATCCTGTTCCAGATTGAGAGCGGTGGAAGAACAGCGTGCGTGAGTTTCTCTGGCCAAATTGGAAGTCTTTGGGGACAACCCCCTCGCTTTCCTCCGCGATCCAAAATAGCCGTGACTCTTTTTACGAGAGCAAATTGATTACAGGCAGGAGAGAATTACGTTAATATACTCGCTTGTCACTCGGGCCATATTAGTAATCTCTTCTCATTAATCTGCGGAGAATACAGAGGTGACCTTGTTAAGCATCCCTGCAGATGGGGGAAGTCTGACCCAGCCGCTATTGATTTACTACCGGGAGACCCATAAATGCCCTCTCGGCACGCCCGCCTCGCGTTCCATCTGCGATCGGGAACACTTGCTGTTTGACGAAGACCGAGCCAGGTTTTAACTTGCCCTTTCTCAAGTTGGAACTCGGCAGCGGTTTTAGTCTGCAGATGTGTTTTTGGATGGGACTGGTATCGCTTTAAAAAAAAAAGTGATTGATGGACTCTTTTGACACTCTGGAGAGAGCTGATCCCCGAAGGCCAATTTTTTTGTCACCTTCTGTAGCCCAGGCATGTTTCTGGTGCGCCGTAGGTGCCAGGCTGGGACCGTGATCTGGAGACTGGCTCTGCCAACCTAGATTCTCGAGGTCAGTGGGGAGAAGTGGGATTCGGCCCAGGGGTTGGGCATGAGCCAGGGTTGGTGTAGGACTGAACTGCAGGATGGCAGAAAGGAGGAGCGGGATTCTGGTTCCTTGTAAGTACAGTGTGCCTGGCCCGGCCAGAGGCCCTGTCTTGTTCACTCATCGCAGGGAGACAGAGTAGCCTGTTCCCCTTTCCTTCCCCACTCTGCAGCCTGGTCTTTGCTTGGCCCCACTTTCATGGCAGAAGAAGAAGAAGAAGAGGGGCGGCGGCAGAGGCAGAGGCAGTGGCAGCAGCAGCAATTGGATATATACTCCACCCTTCACTACCCGAAGGAGTCACAGAGCGGCTGACAAACTCCTTCCCCCTCCCACCCTGTGAGGTAGGTGGGGCCGAGAGAGCTCTTTCAAGGACTGCCCTTGAGAGAACAGCTCTGAGAGAACACGTCCTTGGAAGTAGGTCTCTTAATTCTGATAGCTGTCCTGTAACCTACTCCCATCATGCTCTTGAAGAAGAAGGAGAGATTGGGTTTATACCCTGCCCTTCACTACCCCGAAGGAGTCTCAGAGCAGCTTACAATCTCCTTTCCCTTCCCCTCCCCACAACAGACACCCTGTGAGGCAGGTGGGGCTGAGAGAGCTCTTTCGAGGACTGCTCGTGAGAGGGCAGCTCTGAGAGAACTTGTGACTGACGCAAAGTCATACCAGCGGCTGCATGTGGCAGAGTGGGGAATCAAACCCGGTTCTCCCAGATTACAGTCTGAGCTCCTA
The DNA here is from genome assembly GCA_029375565.1 of Gekko gecko. Classification (NCBI taxonomy): domain Eukaryota; kingdom Metazoa; phylum Chordata; class Lepidosauria; order Squamata; family Gekkonidae; genus Gekko; species Gekko gecko. Next base: position 210,753,326 of record JAPDNY010000004.1, read on the forward strand.
ACTGTGAAACTCTGTTTATAGTTTGCCATGGTTGTGGGGGGAAGGGAAATTCCTAAGGGGGGGGAGTGAATGCTGTGTGTGTGTGTGAACCCTGCTATCGTAGAAGCCGTAATTTTTCCTGACGAAGCCTTCCTCTCAGAGGAACGTCCTTGAAACCTTTGGTGCCAGCTTGCTGGAGCAGATAGTGGGATCGTATATTTCCCAGAGGGGAGGATAGGCAGTGCAACGGCGAGGCGGGATGGATGGGAAGTGTGATTGGTCATTTACAGGGGCTTCATTTGAATCACCTATCTCTGTACCTGTTCCCGCCAAAATCTTCTGACACAGTACTGTTCTGGTCTGGATCATGTCTGCTTCTCAATAAACAAATCACTGCCAAAGAGAGTGCTGTTGAGGGTAACTTGTCCAGCAGCCTGACACTAACCAGGACACCAAACGGAATGGAGGTCCCCCAAGTGCCGGCTAGGCCAGAGCAAAGCCACATGCTTTCCTGCACCATTCAGGTCTTTGGCAAGCTCGAGTGGACACTTTTTGTGTGGCGTGGCTCATTGCAGAGCCTTTGGCTTTGGCCGAGTGGCTTGGAATCAGAGAGCCTCGGAGGAAGGGGAGGAAAAGGGCCGGCTTGAGGCCCGCGGAAGAAAATTCCCCGTGGCACCATTTTCGGACAATGGAGATGGGGGAATTCGCCTTCCCAAATCTTATTCAAATAAACCAGAGCTGGGGAAGAACACACTGAATGTTTTGCTCACCTGAGTGCAGTATGCACATGTAAGGATATTATGGAGGCCCGGCTGGGTCAAACCAGTGGTCCGCCAACCTCCTGTTTCCAATTGTGGCCCGAAGAGATGCGACGGGGATACTGGCAATCAGCACCTGCTAGCAGTGGTTCCTCCCTGCCAAGTGTTGGAGGTATCCGTCCTCTAAATCTGGAAGACCAGTTCGGCTGTCGTGGCAAATGGCAGACCTATCCGCTATAAATGTCTCTAGCCCCTTTCTAAAACCATCAAGGCCAGTGGCATTCACCACATCTTTGGGCAATGGTTTCACAGGATGAGGGGCCGTGGTGGCTCAAGTGGTTAGAACACTGAACTGCAGACTGGAAGGTCAGCAGTTCAGCAGTTCGAGACCCGAGTGCCGATTGACGGAGTGAGCTTCCATCTCTGGTCCCAGCTCCTGCCAACGTACCAGTTCGAAAGTAAGAAATTGCAAGTAGATAAGTAGGTACCTCTTCGATGGGAGGGTAACAGCATTCTATGCACTGTGGTGTCTAGTCACGCCGGCCCCATGAACATGGAAACATCTTCGGACAGCGCTGGCTCTTCGGCTTGGAAACAGAGACGAGCACCGCATCCCTAGAGTCGGATTCAAGTGGCTTTCGAGCAAGGGAAACCCTTCACAGGATGGCTACTTCTTGTGTGAAGCAGGACTTCCTTTGGTCTGTTCTGAATTTGCTGCCCAGCTGCATGGGAACTGCTGACGGGCTGCACTGGGTCTCTGTTCTGCCACCCTTTAAGGGTGTCCCAGATTTGCCACATGGGGTGGCGGCTGCATTACAAACCAGTTACAACCTTTCCCTTTACCATCATCCTTCATTCCCTCTCATGGCAATTGTGGGTCTGTCTTGCTGCAACCGCTTTCAGTTGTGTGGCATAGCAGGCCCAATCTTGCGTGATAGGTTAGGGTTTTTCCCCCCCTTTTTTAAAAAAATGATCTTTTCAGGACGGATTTCTAGCCTTTTGGTCTCGTTACCCTTTTGCATTTAATTTGCACTGTAATTCGGACTGACAAGTTGTCTTGGTCAGCGTCTTGACAGGGCGAACGTCGATAGCATTGAAAATGAAATGAAACCCCCCAATTACCGCCCGGCAAGGGGCAGGGTGGAGCTCACCATCTGGGGATATGACGAGGGCTCGATAAATGGCATTGATCCGGGAGTTGACGAGGGGGCTCTCTGGAGTGTGTCAGCTTGCGAGCCCCCTCATTACTTACGCTTGTCAATAGCTCGCGCCTCGGACGAGGGGCATTGGCAGCCAATTGAGTCCCATGCCGATAGGACGGCTGTTCATCGGCGCAGCTCACTCGACGGGAAATGGCACACCAAGGCCCTGTGAGTTATTGAGTGCTCGGAGTATCTGTTGGCCTAGGAGGCCTAATTCTACATACCTTTCCTGAAGCAACTGTTAACCCCGGTTGAAATCTCTCCTCAGCTAAGATCAGATCCCCAAGATCATCTGCCACATGGCCTTGATGCGGCTTCCTCCATGGACAGACCTTTAGGGTCAAGTGTAGCTTGCCCTCTTGGCTAGAGCCCAGTAAGTATGGCTGCTTACCTTCAGGTGGAGCTTGGAGATCTCCCAGGATTACATCTGATCTCCAGACCATAGAGATCAGCTCCCTAGAGGGAATGGCCTCTTTGGAGGATGGACTCTATGACATTATACCCTGCTGAGGTCCCTTCCCCTCCCAGAACCATGCCTTCTCTGGGCTCCACCCCCAAATCCCCAGGAATTTCCCAACCCAGAGGTGGCTATTCTGCAGGTAGGTGTTGTGCTGGTGTGGTGGATTGGACTAGGTTCTACAGGATCTGGGTTCACATCCCCGCTCTGATGTGAGCCTTGCTGTGTGACCCTGGGGTATTCGCGCCTTCTGTCTTCACAGTGGAGGAAGGGAGAGCTGTGGGCCCCACCTTAATCTCTGGGGTGAGATACAAAAATGTACTAGATAGATAGGTGGGGGTCACAGCAGCAGCTGTGGTTCAGAGGACTAGGTTGGTGGCCTCCCGACGGGATGACTTGTCCAGGGAACGTGATAGGGAGCTTTTTGAAGTGGCTGATATCTCAGGGTTGGTTCTATAGCACAGTAACCCCAGAATTCAGGGATCCAAGACCTCTACCCTGACCACATAACCAAGCCAGAACCTGGCTGGGGAATTTAAAAAAACCTTGTTGTGACTGAGAAATAAGAAGTTTTCCATCTGTGTGTTACTGAAAAGGTGATTTTCTGAGTTGCGGTTAAAACTGGACAGAGCCAGTCAGCAGAAGACCCTCCGGTTCAGTTATCGGAAGGGGAGAAATAAGAGAACAGAATTGTGGTTAAAGGAGCGAAGGCGCCATGAGGGTGTCTTGCTCTTGAACGTCTGGGAGACTGGGGGATTGCTTCTGCAAAACAGCAGGAACAAAAACTGCTGCTTAAAGCAAACATGTAAAGGTGGCTGAAGGGTGGAACAGAAGTGGCTCAGAATGGCTGGATTTTGCTTAAACTTTTATTTCACACGTGTACAAGTGTACAGAGGGTAGCCCTGGTCTTCTGCAGCAGAACAGCTAAATTCGAGACCACTGGCGCCCTTAGAGGCAGGGCCGGCTCACCTGCTAGGCGAACTAGGCATTCGCCTAGAGTGCGGGCTGACCCTGGGGTGCCAAACAGGGCCCTGGCAGGGGTGGCGGTGCCGCTGTGCTCCTTGGTGGCAGCTGAGAGGTAGCAGTGGGGACAACCCGGAGGAGAGCGCGGGGGGGCACCCTCGCCCATTCCCTGCTGACCATGGCTCCCTCCTGGGCACCGCTGTGCCTCCTCCTGCTGCTGCTGGGCTCCTGGGCCCTGGGCACAAGGAAGGTGGGGGAGCAGCGGTGGAGGAACTGAGAAGGAGGGGGAAGAAGCCCACAGCAGCAGCAGGAGGTCTGGCCAGGTGAAAGGCAAGGTGAGGCCGGCCAGCCAGCCCCTTGACAGTGGGCCAGCAAAAGAGGCAAAGGAGGCTCCTTCCTACTCCAAACCTCCGCCCCGTTGCCGGTGACCTCCGCTGCAGGCCCCGCTTGGCTCACAGCCTGGCCTGCAGGAGTGATGGTGGTGCCCTCCCCTCCCCCCCGGCGCCCCAGTGTGCCAATAAGTGCGCTCGCCCCCGGCCGGCCCAAGCCCTTTCTTGGAGGAAGCTGCCTGGCTGGGCCCGGGCAGGGGCGAGGCTAGCTTGTGGTGCCCAGCGCCCCCCCCCCTCCTGGGCGTGTTTCTGGGAGGTCTCCAGGCCACACCGGGAGGTTGGCATCGCTGGGGGGGCTGCGGGCGCCACAAACTGGCCTCGCCTAGGGCGCAGAAACACCTTGGGCCAGCCCTGCTTAGAGGCCAACATGATTTTCGGGGTACAAGCGTTTGAGAGTCAGAGCGCGTTTAGGCAGATACCTGATAATCAGAGTTTTCGTTCTCGAAAGCCCGTACCCCGAAAATCTCATTGGTCTTCAAGAGGCTAACTAAAATGAAAGTAAACTGGTCTTAGGGTGATTCTCCATTGGTTTTTCCCTCCGTTGTTTCACCAGACCCACCTTGGAACAGAAATCCCCCTCTGTACTGCATGCTGCTTTCGCTTTCTTAGCTCAGATTTCTTAGCTCAGATTTTACCCTCTGCATTACATGCCGCGTTCACTTTCTTTGATCACCGGGCTTTATGGTGCCTTCTGCACAGATTTATGGCCGTTCAGGGGTGACTTTGCAGTCAGTACAGCTCTGAGGTCTTTGGATGTGGTTTTGAGCGGCACCTTTTCCTCCATGTTGGGAAAATGCGGAGCGAACGCCAGCTGCAGAACTGCCCTGAGACACGACGGTGTCAGAACACGAGCGGGGCGGAGATAACGTAACTGAACTTTTGACATGCTGGTGATGCTAATCGACTCTGTGGGGCTGTCGTAAGAGTTATGGCCACAAATTGGGTGAGTATGAAGAGCTTCTGAAAACTGAAAGTAATCTAGGAACACTAAATATTATTGTTCGTAACCATTGCTTGGATTAAATTCCGGGGAAGAAGAGTTTCTTGCCAATTTTGACATATTTATTTGCCTCACTGTTTCCCCCTCCCGGAATTAAATCCAAACAATGAGGACCCTGTAAACTTAGCTTGTTATTCCTGTTTGCATCTGTTTAAACATTTCGTTATATTGTATGCTAATTTGCTGTTCAACCTCTGCTTTCTGTGTGTGGACGGGCAAGTTCCTTTTCACAGTATCTTAGGAAGAGTGCGTGCACACGAAAGCCCATACCCTGAATAAAACTTCGTTGGTCTCAAAGGTGCCACAGGACTCAAACGTCGTTCTACTGCTTTAGACAAAGATAGCTACCCGCTTGGATCTATTATGGTTCAGTTAGGTACCGTAAAGGGGATTCGTATTTAAAGATGGGACTCGTCCCCTTTCTTTTATCGGCTACTTCTCCTCCCCGCACTCAGTCCCGTAGCGCCCCACCTGATGCACATTAGTGTTCGCCAGAGACAGGAGTTTCCTTCTCTTTTTCTCATGTGCAATCTCAGGCCTGCAGGCTGTTTTTGCCAGAGTCCCCCTAACCAAGAGGGGATATCCGGTCCTTCGTCCTTGCAAGCTCTGCGCAGGGGTAGAGAGAAGAGAGCCCGGCACGCAAATCTTGGCTAGGCAATTCCGCCCCTCTGAGAAGCACCGGTGATTTATGGCGTGATTAAAAGGTCACGGAAAGAGAGGAGAGGAGATTTGTAACATCTGTATCTTAGTCTCCGGCTCTTGCGCCTGAGGAGGTTGCCCCCCCCCAAGGGTCCGGGTTGACGCCCGAGTGGGGCAGATGGCTTTGGCAGGTTCTCCCCCACCATGGGGTAACTCTTCTCCGATGCTTCGGGCTGCCAAAGGGCCACTGTTCTGCATCAGTATGAGCTCCGTCTCTTTGCAGCGCTTATCCATTTATCTTCTTCTTTGCCGGATATCCTCCAGAAGGTGGAAAGATTGCCGAATCGGTCCAGGTATCGAGAAACGGGCAAGGGGCCATTTTGTTCCCACTCTGCAAGGACCCCCTTCTATGTGAAACTTCCACCGTTGGTGGGAATATGGAGTTAGCAGCAGATTACAGTTTTCTGTTCCAATGCGCGTGTGTTAACAGGGGAGGGGAGGCCATGGCTGAGTGGCAGAGCGTATGCTTGGCCTGCAGGAGGTCCCAGGTTCAAGCCCCGACCTCTCCATTTAAGACAATCAGGTGATGGGAAAGACTTCTACCTGAGACCCTGGAGAACAAATTTAGAGTCCAGAGGCGCCTTTAAGAACAGCAAAGGTTTCTTCAAGGTATGAGCTTTTGTGTGCATGCACACTTTTTTCAAATACGTTGGAATGGAAGGTAGAATTCAAAACTTCTAGACAGATACTGAACAGCAAATTTACACGTAACGTGATGAAGCTGTTTTAAGATATGCAAAGACAAAACTAAATAACAAGCTAAGGTTATAAGGTCAACAGTTGTTTTGATTTAATTAGGGGGGAAAGGACAGCAAAGCAATAAATATGTCAAAATAGGGGATAATTGTGTAAAGGTATCTTTTCTAATTGTGGGAAGTAATCTCCATGTGTCTCCTCTCAGGCAGGGAGGTAACTTAACAGCGTTTTCTTTCTTTCTTTTTTGAGGTGGGTGCAGTAGTATGCCAGCAAAAACATTCCAATATTCCTTGCACACAGCATTCAGTATTCTAATATACTATTCTGAAAAAGAAATGCACTAAAATACAGAGGATGTATAGTCCTTCTTGTTGAGAATACGTATGTGAGGACTGAATGAGTTGGCATATGTAATGAGATAAGAAACCAATATCCCTGTTGAGTCCTGGGGAGGTTTTTGTTCCAAGCGTTCTAAGCTGGAGAACTGCTGCCGGTCAGAGGAGACAGTACTGACCTTAGCAGACCAAGCGTGTGATTCAGCCTGGTAGCTTCATACGAAGGTCACAAAAGTCTATAAAGATGGAGTTTGCGACTGGAGAGCGCCGTTGAATCTCCCCCTGTGTGGGGCCTCTCAAGTGACAGCAGCGGCCGTATATTCCTTTCTTCCACTCCAGCTGCATCTAGCACCAGTTCCCCATTCTCAGACTGGTGCCATATTCCAGACCAGTTGAAGCTTCCCAGGACACCAGTATGAGGGAGACTGTGGGTTCAGATCGCCATATTGCTGTGAAGTTCATGGGTTGGCCCTGGGCCAATTGTTGGCCCTGGTTTTTGTTTTATGTCTGAAATGGAGGACTGGAGGACTGCAAATGCTACCTTGATCTCATTGGAGGCACGGCGGGAGAAGAAGGTTAAATAACAGCGGGGTTTTCAAGGCGAGAGGTGGTTTGCCGTCACCCGCCTCTGCATAGCAGTCCTGGACTTCTCCGGTGGTCTCCCACTTAAATACTAACCAGGACCGACTTTGCTTAGCTTTTGAGATCTGACAAGACAGGGCCCGCCTAGGTCAGGACATCTCAGTTCTAGAGGACTTTTAAAGAAATCGCAGAGTATTCCGTGACGTGCGTGTGTGTGTATTTTAGTTCCTTTTATATCGATCTACCAAAAAATAAAGTTTCTGCCTCAGTTAATGGAAGAGGAGAGAGAGAGAGAGAGATTTTTACCCAAAGGTCCAAAACCGCAAGGAGACGCCGGGGAGGGCCAACTCTGGTGGAATTTATTTCATCTTGAAACGTCGACTGAGAACATACGATCCCTTCCAAGTCCGCAGGCTGACGGCCACTCTGGAAGCAATGTGGTCGGGTTTCACGAGCCGAATGGGATCGGGGACTGGCCCCATAACTAGGCTAAGAAAACCCAGCTTAGATAGGGAAGAAACTCCTTTGCTCCAGTGAACTTTCACCTGCTTTTGAAAGCAAGGAACTTTTACTGCAGTTCGTTCCAAGACGCTTCTACATCCCATGGAAAAACAGACCTAATCCAGGCAGTGAAAAAGGCTATTCTTGGGAAATGTACCCAGGCAGGAAGCGAAAATGATTTTTTGGTGGTTGTTTTTTTTTTTAAAGTTCTGCCCAAACCAAGCTGTGAGTTTTCAAATTTCCGTTACGGGCTTTTAATGGGAGCATTTTAGGCCGGGATTGTATCTTGGGTGAACTTCAGTAATCTTTAATAGGCAGGTGACCAAATTTTGTGGTTCACTTCAAAAGTAACGATTACGGTTTTCTCCGTATTCACGATGCAGCTGTGCCTGTTGGTGTTATGAAACAAGGCCTAATTATACAGTTTTTTCCCAAAAAGGTTCCAAAATGTTCTCAACCGTATCCAAAAACTGATGGTGGAAAGTGACATTAAGCTGCAGCAAGAAATGTTCAGAGCTGGTTTGTCATTGCCCGCATAGCTACCCTGCCTCTACATAGCGATCTTGGACTTCCGTGGTCTCCTATCCCAAAACTAGCCAGGCCTGACCCTGCTTAGCCTCTGAGACCTGATCAAATTAAGTGATGAGAAAAATATGTATTAATGCATATATTTTTACTGGCTTTCAGGGTGTTAACTATTCAGTTATATCCCCTTGGAAATCTTAGCAGTGGTCCTGAACAAACATGAAGCTGCCTTATACTGACTGGGACCCTTGATCCATCAAGGTTAGCGTCTACTCCGACTGGCAGCTGTTCTCCGGGGTCTCAAGCTGAGGTCTTTCACATCACCTACTGCCTGGTCCTTTTAACTGGAGGTGACAGGGACTGAACCTGGGACCTTCTGTGTGCCAAGCAGAGGCTCTGCCACTGAGCCAGGGCCCCTCTTTATAGCTCTTCAGGGTCTCGGGCAGAGGTCTTTCCCATCACCTACTGGATGGTCCTTTTTAACTGGAGATGCTGGGGATTGAACCTGGGACCTTCTGCGTGCCAAGCAGAGGCTCTGCCACTGAGACACAGCCTCTCTTTACAGCTCTCCAGGGTCTCGGACGGAGGTCTTTCCCATCACCTCCTGCCTGGTCCTTTTAAACTGGAGATGCCGAGAATTGAACCAGGGACCTTCTGCGTGCCAAGCTGATGCTCTTCCACCAGCCACGGCCCCTGTTTACAGCTCTCCTGGGTCTCGGACAGAGGTCTTTCCCATCACCTACCGAGTGGTCCTTTTTAACTGGAGATGCTGGGGATTGAACCTGGGACCTTCTGCATGCCAATCAGAGGCTCTGCCTCTGAACCACAGCCCCTCTTTACAGCTCTCCAGGGTCTCAGGCAGAGGTCTTTCCCATCACCTCCTGCCTGGTCCTTTTTAACTGGAGATGCCGGGGATTGAACCTGGGACCTTCTGCATGCCAAGCAGAGGCTCTGCCACTGAGCCACAGCCCCTCTTGACAGCTCTCCAGGGTCTCGGGTGGAGGTCTTTCCCATCACCTACCACCCGGTCCTTTTAACTGGAGATGCTGGGGATTGAACCAGGGACCTTCTGCATGCCAGGCAGGGGCTCTGCCACTGAGCCACAGCCCCTGGAAGGAGGGGTGGCTGCTGTTGGTCTCCAAGAGCAGAATGAAAGTAGCTGGTGCTCTGGGAGGGGATGGCTTTGTAGCACTGGCAAGAACCTATAGTTCCCAGATCTCCTTCCAGGAACCCATCTTCGTTTAAACCAGTTTAAAGTTTGTAATGTAGGATGATCCCAGACCCATTATCTGCACACTGAACTGAATTAGCTAGGCGCCACCCACAAAGTGGGAAAGCTGGATTGCCTTGAAGGGTATCCCATCTTTCTCCCCAATTCCCCTCTCTTCCATTTTTATCCTAATAACAACCCTTTGAGGTGGGTTAGTCTGAAAGTGGGTGAGTGGCCCAGGGTCACCCAGCGAGCTTCTTTGGCACGAGTGGGGATTTGAACCTGGGTCTCCCAGATCCTAGCCCGACGTGTTAATCACCATACCACACTGGTTCTTGTGAGAGGCTGTTGTGCTTCACCGTGGGACACTGTCACTTTTTGATGTGCGAAATGCTGATTTAAACCCTCTTGGGCTGCCGTCAAAATGAAAGGCCTTGGGCAGTGCAGTGTAGTGGTTTGATGTAGTGGTGAAGAGCGGCGGACTCTAATCTGGAGAACTGGGGTTGATTTCCCTACTCCTCCACATGAAGCCAGCTGGGTGAACTTGGGTCAGTCACAAGTTGTCTCGGAGCTGTTATTTCAAGGGCAGTCCTCGAGAGAACTGTCAGCCCCACCTACCTCACAGGGTGTCTGTTGTGGGGAGAGGAAGGGAAGGCAATTGTAAGCCACTCTGAGACTCCTTCAGAGCGAGGTATAAAAAAAACAATTCTTCTGCTTCTGCTGTTTCTGCTGTTTCTGCTGCCTCTGCTTCTGTTTCTTCTGCTGCTGCTGTTGCGTCTTCTGCTTCTGCTGCTTATTCGACTTCTTCTTCTTCTTCTTCTGCTTTTGCTTCTGCTGCTTCTTTGGCAGTTTTCACAGGAGAGGGCAGCTGTTGCAGGACTGCACCAACTAACTAACTTTTATTCTGCAAATGTGTGCAAGTTTACCCTGTCGTCAGCTCCATGGGGAGCACGGGATGTGGAAATCTGCAGGCTGATCCTTTGGGGCATGGGAGGAAGGGCATTTGCGTCTGGCCTGGCAAAGTGGGGATCCATAGTTAGACAGATGGTGCACCCCGGAGAGCGCATGGAAGCGCCAAGCCTCAGTGGCTGGCTCTGCCAGTCGGAGAACCGGAAAGAGGTGGCTGAGGAAGGAAAGCCGGGCTGTGTTAGTTCTGGGTGGGAATCGGGTTCGGGTGTTCTTTTTGGTTTCCAACCCCGGGGGAGATAAAAGCAAGCAAGCGGCCCACCAGTCGCGCAGACCAGAAGGGGAGGTACACGAACCGGAATTTCGGCACAAACCGCAGCTGGATTCCAGATGTTGCCACAAGCGGGGGTGGCAGATTGAGGGATTCAAGTGGGATACCCGGGCACCCGGGAGAAGGCCGGAGAGGCACAGATGACTGTTTTTGTTGAGTTTTGAAATTTGACCTGAGGAGATTTCGACTTGCTTGGGGGGCCAAAACACTCTGGGGAAACCTCCCCCCACCCCCCCGTGCGACTGGAACGGGTGGCTGGGAGAAGCAATCGGCTTAATTTCAATTAGGCACATCTCCATCCAAGAATATGAGTTCCTAGGGAGTTGGAAATGGAGACACTTTTCAGCGTCTGCCGGTAACAAATGTAAACCGTGGCCACTTAGCCGTTTTCAGGAGCTGTTTCTGATTAATTTCTGTTGCCTTTGACAGTTTCCGCTCAGCCCCTCCTTCCTCTCAGAGAAGGACGAGGGTTTCTCCCCCCCACCCCTCGCCCGCTTCTTTGGGTAATGCATCTTGGATTGCAGGGAGACTAAAATAATTTATCTTTTTTCTACAAAAAGTAACACAAAAAGAAAGAAGGGGGGGGCGGCAATACCCCTTCGAATGAATAATAAGTCCCACTGACCCTGAAAGATCCGATTGCCAGAAGGGATTGCCAGCGAATACTTTAAATGACTTCGGGATGAAGCTGTCAAAACTGACAGGGAGGGAGTGCGCTCGAGCCCAAACCGTTTTTTCGGCTGAAATGTCTCCCCCCCCCCCCAAGCTCCTAAACTGAATGGCTATAAAAACAGAAACCTTGAGGAGGAAGGGCGGAGGAGATGCAGAATTATTGTTTGCAAGCCGATCAAAGCTGCCTCGTTGTTTGAGGTTTGCCCTCTAGCTGGGGGCTGCTCAAACCAAACTCTCCCCTATGTGCTACTTGTGGCAAAATTCAGAGACCGCCTTGACCGCCCCCACCCCCGTTCCCTGGGATATTGCCCACTCTGCCCGCAGCACAAAGAGTTCCTTTGATAGCCATGAATTCTCACCCAGGACTCTGAGTGGGAAATGGAAGTGGGGTTGGCTCTGCATCTGTCGATCCAAGGAGCTTGTGGGGGGAATTGCGATGGAACTGTGTGGGGCAGTTTGCTGGAGAAAATATGGAAGGTGTGAAGAAATGCATATGTTCTTTGGAAGTTTGAAGCGAGCAAAATCTTCACTCTGAGTTTTAAAGGGGTTTTTTTTCCCACTCTGGGCAGAGAACTGGCAGGAAGGGGGGAGGGGATGCAGTCCAATTCCTTTCCAGCTTACCTTCATACAGTGCTAATAGACCTAGCAGGAGAGATAATGGGTGGGTCAAGTTCTCTGGAACAGAATACTGGAGAGGCTTCAGGATGGAAAGTTCTGGAGGCCTTAGGAGAAGCTTTCTTGACCTGGCCTGACTGGGTCAGCAGAGGGGAAAAGAGCGGTGATAAAAACTTAGGGGAGCCAGGAGGGAGGTCTCTTTCATGCTGGATCTATCAGAACAGACAGAACTCTTAACTGAGTTCTGGAGGAGGCAGACGTTTTAACCATGTGCTGTCCTGAAGAGGTACAGAAAGCTTCAAAGTATTGGTAACTCTGTAGAGTTTTGTAACTTCCTAAAGCTAAGGAGCCAGTTCTATATTTTAACATCCAATATGGCATGTATAGAGAGAGGGACAGAGAATTTGCGTGTTACCCATTTTTTTAAAAAAAAAAATCCCTTGCTCAATCTGGTGCTGTGCTACAAGTATGCTTGTGAGCATTCTCTTTTTAATAAATCCTTTACAACTTTGGATGATGGTAGTGGTTCTCTGTACCACATAGACCTCCACCATTTCAGATACACTATTTTAAGAGGAGTGCTGTGGGGGGAAGGCAGGCAGTTGGCAAGTAGCTGTTCCTTCAGGGGCATGCAAGACAGTAAAGTGTCCCCTTGGTGACCAGGTGCTGGGCAGCAGGAGACACAGAGGCAAGGCCTTGGAACTGGAAAGGGAAGCTGGGAGTCCTGATCCTCCCAGTGGGCAATTCCTACAAAGGTTAGGTGGTAGTGGTGGGCTGCCCGAGAGAGAGAAAGAAAAGCCTCTCCAGGTATTGAGAAAACCTTAGAGAGCAGGGTGGAATAGGGCCTGTAGGCCGGAGCAGGCCCATCCTGCTGCAGGCCCATTCTGTCATGGTGTTCATTGGGGAAGTGTGCAAAGCTCTCTCTCTTTAATTTTGGGGTTCTTTTGTTTTAATTGATTTAATTGAGGGCATCTTCAAAAAGCTGAATTCAGGAACCCGTTTGTCAGCCGTGCCTCGATTGTCGGTGGTGCAAACTGCCACCGAGTCATAGCTGACTTATGGGTGTCCCCATTCAGAGGTGGTTTGCCATTGCCGGCCTGTGTGTCATGCCCCTGGCATTCCTTAGAGGTCTCCCATCCAAACACCAGCCAGGGCCAACCCTGCTTAGCTTTCGAGATCTGACAGGCCAAGATGGACAGTTTGATTGTTAGCAGTTCTTCATTTTTCTGCACGTTTATTCAGTTTGCCTGCCATTTGTCACAGTGGTAGCTACCTTGGAGCTTTGGAGAAAGTCAGGGTATAAATAGTTCTCAAGAAAGTTCTGTCAGCCCCACCTACCTCACAGGGTTTCTGTTGTAGGGAGAGGAAGGGAAAGAAGATGGCAAGCCGCTCTGAGACACTTTGGGGTAGTGAAGGGCAGGGTATAAATCCAGTCTCCTCCTCCTCCTCTTCTTCTTCTTCTTCACCTGGGATATGTGGCCTTGGAGTCCTTCCCCCCCGAACACGCTGAGTTCCCCCAAGGGCTGACAGAATCATGCCATTGGTCTCAGGGTGTGCCTCTTAAGAGGCAACAGCGGGTTTTGGAAAGAAGGTCTGTGAATTCGAGCTGAACGATTCTGGGAATCGGCCGGTAGCGGATTGAGGGCCTTAAGGAGGGGAACAGGGTGATTAGGACAACGTGAGAGGTGAACAGTTTTGGTAGAGGATAAAGCGGAGGGGGTTGAGACGTAGCATCCAAAGAAGAGGAGATTGTAGCAGTCGACGACTGGAGTGTGGCCCGGGGTTTTTTGCCGCGCGGTTGAAGGGCCGTGCTTTTGAACAGTTGCATGGGGAGAAGCGACAGGCCCTGGCGCCAGAGAAATGCCTCAAATCTCCGGAGTTTTCTTCTCAGAAGGAAAGCAAATATATGGAAACTGTTCCGAACGGCTGAAGGCATCCTGGAGGGGCTGCCGGTGGGTGGGGAGAGAAACCCCACCTTATGTGAATTATGGACCTATCATATGTTTGCGTATGGGGGGGGGAGACAACGACTACTGGAAATCTTTCTCATCAGGCCTTTGCGAGGTTCTCCCCCTCCGCTCCCCACCCGCCCACTTCACTGTCCCTGACTCTGTAAAACTGGCTTTCGACTGGCTTCGATTAGAAAAGAGGCGTTTTTAATATTTCCCTGGAACTCTTTCCCGTGAGCCGTTCTCAGACCCTGACAAAGAACAGTGGATTTCTCCCCCCCCTTGTCGGAACGGTCCGGGCCACATTGAAATAATTTCCTTCGGCTGGGCCTCCATTGCGAGCCAAGTGGAAATGCTGAACTTGTACGCTTTTGGCTCGTGAGCCCAGGGATCCGGCAGCGCCTTTTAATGGCTGTGCTCTCCAAGTTGGCAGAAATATCTTCTGGGCGGGGGTGGTGGTAGAAGAGGGGTGGCTGATTCCGGCGTTGGACAGGCAGGGGGTTCGGGAGCAGTTGCATCGGGGACCCGCCCAAATCAGGATGGGGGGGATTACAAAGGAGGTCCCTGGGCAACGTGGGCTTGGGGGAGGGAAAATAACCTCTTGGGATCCAGAAGATGAAACCCAGTGACATTAGATCCGCTAATAACCGTTGAGGGAGCGGATGTAGAGGATCAGAAGGGAGGCGTAAGAATTCGGGACAGAGTTTACATTTCTCTCTCTCATCGCTCAGACTGTGGGTCTCCTCTCCTCAAACCCTTCGTATGGCCCAGACTTCTTACCCTTCCTTCTGAAGTTCTCCAGAACTTTGGCCCACCTTCTTTTGCCTTTATTTTCTACTTGCCCTGTGACTGTTGCGTCTTTTGCTCACCCGGAGGGTCTTCATCTCTCCGAAACACCTCCTTCCGCTCTCCCTCTGTGCCCCTTATGCTTGGTGCCTTCTCAACAAAGACCGATCCATTGCATCCTTTTCTTCCCTCAAGTCCTGACTCAGAATTCAGGCGGGGGCAGGGGGAGTTTGCAACGCCTCTTTGAAACCCACCTCTTAGTCCTTGTCTTCAACCAAATACGTGCTGTGAGCATTAGCGTGGCCATTCCTTATCTGTCTTCATCTGGAGCTGCCTGTCTATGAAGTTTGGCCAGCGGTCCATGCAGGACTTCTGGGTAGTGGCTCTCCAAGGTGGCACCTTGGCCACCCGAGGTCCTTTGAAGCAACAGAGCCTTGGGACCTTTTGTGGACAAAGGCCAGCTTGTGTGGCATAGTGGTCAGAGCGTCGTCTTAGGTCCAGGGAGGCCCAGTTGCAAATCCCCGTGTGGCCGTGACCACCGCTGGGTGCTTGGGCCGATCCCTCAGCCTAAACTACCTCACAGGCTTGTTGTGAGAACCATCCAGGGAATACAGTGTCCCATTAGTGTGAGTACAAAGTCAATCCAGATTTAATGCCCAGGGTGTTTTGTGAGTTGGAGCTCTCCACATATCTGATGGGTCTTGGTGGCGGAAAGTGCCATAAGGTCACAGCTGACTTATAGTGACCCCGTAGAGTTTTCAGGGCAAGAGGCATTCAGAGACAGTTTGCCATTGCCTGCCTCTGCGCCACGACCCTGGTATTCCTTGGTGGTCTCCCATCCAAATACTAACCAGGGCTGACCCTGCTTAGCTTCCAAGATCTGATGAGATCGGGCTCACCTGGGCCATCCAGGTCAGGGTATTGATGGCTCTTCGTGAATTAATAATAAACTTTGTGTAGACCGAATGAACTCGGGCAAGGTGTGACGGTTCAGAGTTCCCCTTCCCCCAGATATCACGGGCCCATGAAGAAGCGCTCCTCTGGGTGTGCTCACCGATCCGCCTCCTCTCCCCTCTGGCTCAAGCTTTGGTTGCGCAGATCACGCAGCAGGCTAAGAACCATTTCAAATAGGATTGGCCACGCTCTGCCCTGCATGCCAGGAAAGTTGGAAGCGGGCCCAAAGGTTGATTTAATTCTCTTTTCGCTTTGTCTCAGTGTTCTGTGCACCGCTCCGATGGAAGCGAATCTTCAAGTTACTCGCTTCGCGTTCTTGGTTTCTCGCCATGGTGCTCTTGAGTCAGAATCCAGGGTTGAGATTCGGATGGTTAAAGTGGAGGAAATGGGGGGGGGAACGTATGTGCTACCAGTGGGATTGTCCCGTCTGCAAACATCTGTGTGGAAATTGGCCTCCCCCGTGCTAAATCTGCCTCTTTGAGCGGCTCCTTCGTTATACTTGCTGGTCTCTGGGTGTGTGTTAATTAAAACACTGCAGAAAGC
The DNA here is from genome assembly GCA_029375565.1 of Gekko gecko. NCBI lineage: Eukaryota > Metazoa > Chordata > Lepidosauria > Squamata > Gekkonidae > Gekko > Gekko gecko. The sequence goes on from JAPDNY010000004.1 coordinate 210,769,378, forward strand.
AACCTGGAGGGGGTTGTGTCTACAAAGGTTCTTGCACGGAGATCCTTTTTTTAACTGGCATATTATCATCGCACAGGAATGCTTGTGCACATCAAACGCCACAGCAAAATGAACCTTCATGCTGCTGTGTGTTCGATCACATCCATTTGTTAGCGGGGTTTTATCAAGATGTACTTCGGCATCAGAAACTTTAAGGACGGGTGAAAAAACAGTAGAAGGGACTGAAAACACTGGGGAGAGGTGCATGCTGTAATCCCAGAATTATTTTTCCAATTTTTCCCAGTGCATCTGGAATTCAAAGAAGAATATGTTGAAAAGTTTCAGTTTGGGTAGTCGTGTTGGTCTCCAGCAGAACAGCCAGGTTCGAGTCCCGTAGCGTCTTGAAGACCAACCAAGTTTTTCCAGGGTATAAGCTTTCGAGAGTCAAAAGCTCCCCTTCGTGAGGATACGTTGAGGAGGCACAAGATTCAAAGAGGAGTGTTTTAACGAAACGCAAACGTTGAACGAAGGCTGAAAAAATTGTGGAGGGAGAGAGGGAGTTGGTGATGTCACGGGTGCTGGCCAACTGGATTTTTTTGCAATCCAGACTGACCAGGTTGGATCCTATTAAGTTTATTACTTTTGAAAGAGGGAAGGGGACCCCCTTTGGATCACAGACCAGTGGTATGGTGGGAACTGTGGGACTCTTATTGGCAATCGTCATGTGCTGGCTTGGGGGCTCCAGTACAGAGGAGAATGGGACGAGATGGAGTAGGAAATCCCCATAGGATCCAACCCACTCTGTTGGAAACGGGCAGCACTCGAGCATTCCACCTGAACTTGGACGCAGGATAATGAGAAAGAGCGGGATACACTCATGTTAAATATTGCAGGAGCATCGAAAAGAAAATCCAAACATCTGATTTCAGACTTGGCGGGGTAGTGGGGTTGACTATTCCCAAGGGTACAATTTCCCTTCTTTTTTCTGATGGGGGGCCCTGGTTTCGGCCTCTGTGCCCCCGTTGCTAATTTGAGTGGCGGAGGATTGGCAGAGAGCCGTTCTGGGTTGTGCCGTTCCGGGCGGTGCGTCCAAGATTGTGGGCCTGCGAGCGCTTTCCCTGCCTCGAGAGCTGTCATTAAGCTTGTTCGTAGGGAAGCCACTGACCGCCAGGGCTGCTCCGCCAGAAGGGAAGATCAAGACCCTCTGGAGAAGGTTGGAGCACTGCAATTTAAGCTGGGGGAGCTTCTCCCAGCTCCGTCTTTCGGGCAAAGAACGAACATTTGCTTTGAAAACCGAACCGAAGGTTTCGGGCTGATCTGTGCTATGAGCTTCAGAATCTGGGAACATCGAAAGAGCCCTGATCGATCAGACCAGTGGTCCATGTGTTTTTGGATATCAGGCACAGGGACGACTAGGAGATTGTGTGAAGCTTAGTTCACAAAACCAGTGTTCCCTCTAGGCTGTTAGTATGAGCTAGCTCACAGGTTTTTTAGCCTCCAGCTCACGGATTTGTCTCAGCTCAGAAAGGGATGGCTCCAGAGCAAACTAATTTATGCAGCGGCCAAGTCGTTCACACACAACTTTAATGCCAGTAGCTCACAAAATAGAAATTTTGCTCACAGGACTCCACAGCTTAGAGGGCGCATTGCTCATAAGTACATTAGAACAGCCCTGCTGGGTCAGACCAATGAGGGTCCCTCTAGTCCAGCATCCTGTCCCACACAGTGGCCAACCAGTTCCTCTGGATGGCCAACAACAGGGCAGAGAGGCTGAGGCCTTCCGCTGGTGTTGCCTCCTGGCACTGGGATTCAGGGTTTGACTGCCTCTGAATGTGGAGGTTCTCCTCAGCTACCATGGCTAGTGGCCATTATCCTCCGTGAATCTATCGAATCCCCTTTTAAAGCTGTCGATGCCTGTGGCCATCACTACATCCTCTGGCAGTGAATTCCACATTTTAATCACTCTCTGTGTAAAAAAGTAGTATTTCTGTCTGTCCTGAATCTACTGCCCATCAGCTCCAGGGGATGCCTGTGAGTTCTGGTATTTTGGGAGAGGGAGAAGCTCTCTTCGCTCCATGCATAATTTTATAAGCCTCTATCACACACCCCTCCTCCGGTCATCTCTTTTCTAAACTTAACCATTTTTTACCGAAGTTGCATCACAAGGTCTAAAGGTGGAAAACTGGTGCAAAGGAGGGTGGGTATGCAGTGTGACAATGACGGGGGGCGATTGATTGATTCCCATCAATCATTGGTGCACTCAGTTTACTCCTGGCAATAATAACCGTTCGCATCTCGGTGGTTATTTGGGGTATCCAGAGCATGTTGCGTGCATTACTTTGGCAATGCTTACAGCAACTTACCCCCCCCCCGTTAGATAGGCCAGATCCTTGTACTGCAAGCTGGGCTCTGCAGCTATGGTTGGAGGAGGGTAACCAAAAGAAGGCTGCCGAGAGAGCACGTGGGCAGCATTTGAACTCAGAGCTCCCTGGCTCTCTCTGCGGCTCTACTGGTCTGCTCCAAAAATCAGCTAGAGTACACACACACACACCCCAATTTTCCCCCCTGACATTTCTTTTTTTCCCTGGGTTACGGTTCGTAGCACACCATGGGCGAGACGGCACCATTCGGTCGGAGTTTAGAATCTGAGCGTTGGCACCCTCTGAGCCCGAGGTAAAGAGCCAGATATTAAATTCGATGATGCATTGGCTATAAAATGCCATTGGAGAAACCCACGGCGCGGCTTTTGATGGACTGAACTGGTCCGTCTAGGCAGGCATTGCCTGCTCGAAGAGGCTGCTGTCTCTCCAGGGCAATAATTATTCCCAGACCGGAGTGCTGGCCGGGATCTCGTCTGGGACCTTCTACTTGCCAAGCAGGGGCTCTGCCACGGCTTGTTCAGCCACAATGTTGGCTTTGATGGTGTGAGCTGCTCTCAGAGGTCTCAGGCAGGCAGCTCACACTGTGGGGTGTGGCGTTCGCCCATTTTGTGGCTGGCTCCGCCTCGTGTGGCAGCCATTTTATGGCCAAAAATCAGGCCAAGATACCCCAGACTTCCTATGTTTGCAGTGGTAGATGCTGGGGCCAAACCTGGGGAGGCCATGCCAAGGAAGTACTCCAACAACTACCCCTTCCACTTTTAGTTAGCAGATGTCAAATACTTAAGTTTGAAGTTACACATTTGGGAAAGAAGAAGAGGAGGAGGAGGAGGAGGTTGGATTTATTTCCACCCTTCACTACCCAAAGGTGTCTCAGAGCAGCTTACAAAGTCCTTTCCCTTCCCGTCCCTACAACAGAAACCCCGTGAGGTAGGTGGGGCTGAGAGAGCTCTGACAGAAACTGCTCTTTTTTCAAGAACAGCTGTTATCAGAACTATGGCTTGCCCAAAGTCATCCAGCAGGTGCAAGTGGAGGAGTGGGGGAACCAAACTCGGTTCTCCCAGATTAGACTCTGCGCACTTAACCACGACACCAAACTGAAGTCCGTCCAACAAAGTTCTTGAATAGTCCGAGCATGCTTGGCAGCTTTTTGACCATTCAAAGCAAGCTCTTGGTTTGCAGAGAGGAGGCAGAGGGCTGTGGGGAGCAGCTCTGGTTCCACGTCCTTATTTTTTTTTGGCTTTGATGGGAGATGCATGCTGAAACTGAGGTCACAGTGCTGCATCGCTTGGACTTACAGGGCCATGGCTCAGTGGCAGAGCGTCTGTTTGGCATGCGGAAGGTTGCAGGTTCAATCCCCGGCAGCATCTCCAGTTGAAAGGACCAGGCAGGAGGTGATGGGAAAGACCTCAGCCTGAGACCCTGGAGAGCTGTTAAGAGGGGCCGTGGCTCAGTGGCAGAGCCTCTGCTTGGCAGGCAGAAGGTCCCAGGTTCAATCGCCTGCAGCATCTCCAGTTAAAAAGGACCAGGCAGTAGGTGATGGGAAAGACCTCTGCCTGAGACCCTGGAGAGGTGTAAAGAGGAGCTGTAGCTCAGCAGTAGAGCCTCTGCTTGGCATGCGGAAGGTCCCAGTTTCAATCCCCGGCATATTCAGTTAAAAAGGACCAGGCAGGAGGTGATGGGGAAGACCTCTCTGCCTGAGACCCTGGAGAGCTGTCAAGAGGGGCCGTGGCTCAGTGGTAGATCCTCTGCTTGGCATGCAGGAGGCCCCAGGTTCAATCCCCGGCAACATCTCCAGCTAAAAGGACCAGGCCGTAGGTGAGGTGAAAGAACTCCACCTAGGCTGCTAGAGAGCTGTGGCCAGTCTGCGTAGACCGTACTGACCTCGACGGGCCGACGGTCTGATTCAGGTAGACGGCAGCTTCGTGTGTGTTCATGTGTGCGAAACCGCCCTACGTGCAAAATCTGTCCTTAGGCCGTGGATCTCCTCCGAGCCTCAGACATGCCTGGCCAGCCACAGCGACCTGCCTGTTCCCTCCGAGCCTCGTGACGCAGCTGTTCCCCACAAGCCCTCATGCCGAGGCTGCGGGTGTGGCGTTGCGGCCGCCGGGGCCGAACAAGATGCGACCTGCCGCCGAGCTCTTCTGGCATCCGGCAGCGCAGCCCGAACTCCACCCCAGCATGCTCCCCTCCCCTCCACAAGCACACCAGGACTGAATGTACCCTTCCTGAGTGGAAAGAACAAGTTCCTTACATTCTGCAGAGGCCCCGTTCAGTCATTCACAGCATTCGAAAATCTTTCCATTTAGGACAAAACCAGACCTTGGCTCTGTGCACGCCAGGATGCTTCTTTACACAGCGAGTGATTAAAATGTGGGATTCCCTTGCAGAGGAGGTAGGGATGGCCACAGGCATAGACTGCTCTAAAAAGGGATTAGATAGATCCATGGAGGAGAGGTCTGTCATTGGCTACTGGGCATGGTGACTAAAGGGAACCTCCATGTTCAGAGGCAGTCAACCTCTAAATCCCAGAGCCAGAAGGCAACTGGTTGGCCACTGTGTGAGACCGGATAGGGACCCTCACTGGTCTGGTCCAGCAGGGCTCTTCGGAGGTTCTTCTCAGGGGAAGGCCTCGGCCTCCATGCCATGTTGTGGGCCCTCCAGAGGGACTGGTTGGCCCCTGGGTAAGACCAGATGCTGGACTAGATGGACCCTCCCTGGTCTGGTCCAGCAGGGCTCTTCTGAGGTTCTTCTCAGGGGAAGGCCTCAGCCTTTCTGCCCTGTTGTTGGCCCTCCAGAGGAACTGGCTAGCCCCTGTGTGAGATGGGAGGCTGGACTAGATGGACCCTCACTGGTCTTATCCAGCAGGATTCTTCTGAGGTTCTTCTCAGGGGAAGGCCTCGGCCTCTCTGCCCTGTTTTTGGCCCTCGAGAGGAACTCATTGGCCAGTGTGTGGGACAGGATGCTGGACTAGATGGACCCTCTCTGGTCTGACCCAGCAGGGCTCTTCTTCTGTTCTACTCAGGGGAAGGCCTCGGCCTCTCTGCCTTGTTGTTGGCCCTCCAGAGGGACTGGTTGGCCCCTGTGTGAGACGGGATGCTGGACTAGATGGACCCTCACTGGTCTGATCCAGCAGGGCTCTTCTGGTGTTCTTATCTGGGGAAGGCCTTGGCCTCTATGCCATGTTGTTGGCCCTCCAGAGGAACGGGTTGGCTACTTTGTGAGACAGGATGCTGAACTAGATGGACCCTCACTGGTCTGATCCAGCAGAACTCTTCTGATGTTCTACAGGAGAGTTGCGGGATGTCATCTTGAGAGACTTTGCTTGCGTTTTGAGGAAAAACATTGATCAAGTCCCTGGTCCTTATGGCTCAGACGATGTGCTTGGAAGTGTGTGAATGACACTTGCTTGAAATCCTGGAAGCCGGAGGAGTCCCCCTGAATTTTCCTAATGGACGTGGAGGAGCTATATGACTTGCATAGTTATAACCAGTGCTCCCTCTAAGCCGTGGAGTCTTGTGAGCAAAAATCCTACGTTGTGAGCTACCGGCATTAAAGCTGTGAGCGAGCAATTTGGCTGCTGCGTCAGTTAGTTTGCTCTGGACCCATCCTTCCTGAGCTAAGACGAAAAATTGGGAGCTATAGGCTAAAAAAAACTGTGAGCTGGCTCACACTAACTCAGCTTAGAGGGAACACTGCTTATAACCCCCCCCCCACACACACACACACACAAGCAGGGGGGGAAACACACACTTAGGTAAACGGCAAGAACAGGAGAAATTGGGTAGGTGGACTTTCCTCTGAGTCATCATTTGGGCAGCAGAATTCCAGCTTTCTCTCCATGGAGTCTAGGTTGGCCTGGGGCTGAAGGTGTCGTCGTCGTCCCCCCCGCAGAAACCTTGAGCGTGCTCTAATAGACGGTGTCCTCGCTTTGGATTTTGGATTCCCTGCATCAAGCCTTCCTTCGGCCAATGGCTCCACTGTGTCTCTGTCTCAGGGCGTAATGTCTCGTTCGGGGATTTCAAAGTAGCCGGAGGGAGCCAGAATTGGTTTTGGCTGCGGCACAATGGGCGTGGAGCATTTTTTCCCCCCTCGCCGGCAGAGCATCCTTGCTGAGTCGCCGTTCGCCCCACTGGGGGAGGAGACGGGTTTAATATCCTAGTGGTAAATTGGTTCGCGGGCCGGACTGGGACTGAGGAGATCTGGGTTCCAATCACCGCTCTGCCTTGAAGCTTTATCGGGCGACTCTGGGCCTGTCGCGCACGCTCCACCTCACCTGCCTCGCAGGGGCGGCGTGAGGGTGAAATAGGCAAAAGAGGGGGAAAGGAGAACGGTGTGTGCCAACTGGAGCTTCTCAGAAGGGTAAAAATGTACTAGGCAACGAGGCCTGCGTTCTTCCAGCGGTGGCAAATTGGCATTTGTAGTTGCTTGGCATGGGAAGCCGGTACCGCAGAAATGTCTTCTTCTTTTCTTTCCTTTTTTTATTTTGGAGACTGAGCAAAGTCTGTTCTAATTCTGGATCCCTCTTCGGCTCCTGCCCGTTTCTGCCTGCTCCTTTGGTGCGCTCGAATGAATGGCGGCAGGGCCTCTCCCGCTCTCTCTCTTGGCCGCCCCGTCTGTCTGGAGCGATGTTTCTCCTGGCCCCGTCTTCCCGAGCCCGGCCCGCAGTCTGGAACTCCGAGCGGGGTCCAGACCGCAAAGCAGCATCCCCGAATCACCAACTCTTAATTTACTCGCTGAGGTTTCTAATTCTCCCTCCTCCCCTCGCCTCCCGTCCGTGCCAGACTTCCGAGACGGAGGACGGCCGACACATGGAAGCGTTTTGGAGGTCGATAAATTTAGGACGGTGAATGACATTTTGCGATTGCTCAGAGGGGCTGCAGGGATGGGGGGAATGACCAGTTCATTTCCCCCCGGGGAACAGGGGAACGTTTCTTTACACCGAGCTAAGCTTCCCGGGCTTATCTTTGCCGCTCTTTGGATGGTGAAAGTACTTAATGTTCTTGCGAGGAGAGCTACAGGCTTGGAGCCGATGAGCTGGCTGCCTGCTTTGGAATTATTGACTTCACCTATGCAGACCTTTCTGCAAACAGTTTTGGGGGCAGAGACCTGTCTCCAGCTTTTTATTTGTTTCTCCTGCCAAAGGGGCCCTTCATCCTCCTCCGGCCTTCCCAGACCGTTTCCGCAGTAGTGAAATTCCCCACAATGACGTTTTTAAAACTGCGTGTTATGTGAAATTTTCCATGGTAAATTTTTCCTCATGAGGCGCAAACCCAAACTTTTCTCCTTCTTACCCTATATTTTCAGAATCCCCAGTTTTAGTAAAGGTAAAGGTTTCCCTCGCTGGAAAGCCAGTTGAATCCGACTCTAGAGATGTGGTGCTCATCTCCATTTCTAAGCCGAAGAGTCAGCGCTGTCCGAAGGCGTTTCTGTGGTCATGTGGCCGGCATGACTAGACACTGAGGCACATGGAACGCTGTTACCCTCCCAGCAAAGTGGTACCTGTTTATTTACTTGCAATTTCTTGCTTTCGAACTGCTAGCTTGGCAGGAGCTGGGACCAGAGACGGGAGCTCACTCCGTCCTGTGGCACTCGGGTCTCGAACTGCTGAACTTCCGGTCTGCAGTTCAGTGTCTTAACCACTTGAGCCACCGCAGCCCACAGTTTTATCTATCCCCAGTTTTAGTGAGTTCCAAAAACGCAGGGTAAGAAGGAGAAAACTTTGGGTTTGTGCTTGGTGAGGAAAAATCAACTGCGGACAATTTCACATAACACACAATTTAAAAACGTCAATGCAGAATTTCGCTACTGTGGAAATGGTCCCAGCTTCCTCCCAATGTCGATGAGGATTTTCAGCCAACCTCAGCAGTTGGAATGCTTGGGAACATTCAGGGTCTTCCCACGTTAGGGGCTGGGATGCATTATGGAAATCACAGGGATCGTCAGCCAGATTCCTTGGCTAACCTGCATTATGCTGTCGGTGCTTCTGCACAGGCTCGAAGACCTCGTGGACTTTGAGCGACGTGCCGGGGTTGAAGTCCGACGTTTGCGGATTTGTTGTTCTTCGAAGGGTGCATGCCCTATAAACCTTGTGGGTTATACCCGCTGGTTTTTGCATTGGGAGGGCAAGCAAACATTCCCCCTTCTGGCTCTGCCGCGGTGGTCTCGGCAAAGGCAGGGTGGTCTCCCACTCTCGCAAGCTCCCTCCAGAACAAAAAAACTAGGCTATGATTTTTACGAGTGATGATTGACAGATTTCTAAGTGTTGGAGGAATAGCATGAAGAAGCAACCGCTCATTCTACGTCCAGAGATAGGGATGAGACTGGAAGAATAGGAGAAGAACCAGGAGGTTGGCCCGGGGCACAGATGAATCCACCTTGATGCCCTTTCTCAAACAAAGACCCACCTGAGAGCAGGGCAGGGGGCAGAGAGCCACTGATGTAGTGGTGGAGTCAAATAAGACCCCTTGTGTACGTTTCTCGTAAGAGATAAGGGAAACGAAATGGGGATAGTTGGATTGAACCGGCCAGCTTGCAACGTTGGGTCTCGTTCCTAATGATTTAGGATTATAGATTGAAGAGGAAGGGACTCTCTGTGGGCTGTTGGAACGGTCGTGGAATGTGTGCTGGTGACATGAGCCGGGTCATTCCGGAGCGGCGTGGGAAGATCCGTGAGAACGGGGCGTGTTTCTCTCCGCACTCGGATCGGAGCTGTCACTACGATGGGCAAACAGTTTAGGGCAAGCGAAAGGGATTCTCTGCATCATTTAGGGACTGTCAAGAATGATTAGATATGAGTCCAACCTTAGAAAGCAACAAAAGTTTTGGGCACCAGCTTTCGAGAGTTAACAATCCCTTCGTCAGTTATCTGCCAAAGAGACCGCTGACTCTTGAAAGCTTATATCCCCAACCTCTTGCACTACTGGATATCTGACGAAGCGAGCTTTGACTCCTCAAAGGCTTGTACCCTGAAACTCTCGTTGGTCTTTTGAGTTGCTATTGGATTCGAATCTAGCTCTTCTATTGCAGTAAGTTCCCACTGGACTCGAATCGAGCTCTTCCGCGGCTTGTCTACTGCAGAAGATAGTTTCTACCCTCTGAAACTGTCATGAATGATTACTTCTCTAGCCTTGTCAGAGAACCTGAGGAATGTAAGCCAAATGCTGGGGGTCTCCCCGAAGAGCATAGAGTTTAAATGCCACATGTGGCAAGAGTATGCCCACTTGGGAGGGGAAGATGGAAGTTGGCGAAATACGGTTACAGTTGGCTGGTCTTTCTTTCAGTTGGAGCTGAGGACAAAGTGCGGGGAGTCGTCCATCTTTCTCTCCTTTTTAGCCTGCCGAGGAGTTCACTGTTCTGTAAATGATCCCGGTTTACTGTCACAACAACCCTGCAAAGAAGGTTTAGTTTAGTTTAGTTTATTCGGTTTGTATCCTGCTCCATTTCCTGCAAGCAGGGCTCAGGGCGACGTACAAAATAACAACAACAACAACAACCATATGATGCAATTTAATCAGATGGCGTCTTATATCTCTCCCATAGTTAAATGAGGTCCCATAGTTAAATGAGGGGAGGCCAGGCTTGTTGCAAGTTGTTTTCAGTGTCGGCTCCTACCTGGTGGAATGAACTCCCGGAGGAGATCAGGGCCCTGCGGGACCTTTCACAGTTCCACAGGGCCTGCAAGACGGAGCTCTTCCGCCAGGCTTTTAATTAGGAGCCGCCCCTACCACCACCACCAACTACCTTGCGGGAATAACGGGGTGATTGGGATGGCCCATTACAAAGACCGTGCCACAGTATTCCGGTAGATCAGTTCCGTCAAAACGGGCTTGGGCAATATCTACAGGCCGTCATCTTGATTTGATTGTATGTTTACCATCTTTGAGCACTTTATTCTGATAAAATTGTGTGTTTTATGTGTTTTTGATGTTTTATATCCGGCACATGGTGCCCTTGTTTGTAAGCTGCCCTGAACCCGCTTGCGGGCAGGGCGGGGTAGAAATGAAATAATAAATGAATGAGATGGTTAAGCTAGGAGAAAACTATTAGCTCTGGGTCACCAAGTGAGTCCCGTGACTGAGCAGAGATTCGAACCTGAATTGCCCTGGATCCTAGTCTGACATTATAACCATTGCACATCACTGTTGGTTACCCAGATCGCGGCCCGGACGAACTCAGTGACTTTTAAATTCAAGGATCAGCTGTGCTGGTGGTCACAGTGGAACCTCCATATTCGGAGGCAGTATACCTCTGCTTGCTACACAGTTAGTGCATACAGTTAGGAGGAAAAGCAACCCCCGTTGGATCTTGCCTGCTCGCTTTGAATGGTGCTGTCGGAGACGGTCCTGTGCAAGACCTACCCCTCGTGCGATCAGACGGAGCAACCCAGACAGCCCTTCCCTGAACCAGACTTTGACCCGTTATTGGGCGGGCGCTGCAGCAGCCAGCCAGAGGTGAGATGCTAGGGCGGGCGTCTTTGACTGCGGCATTTTAAAACGAAATCTTTTTCCCCCCTCTGAGCAGGCTGTAAAAATTGATGGCTGGAAACGGGGAAGGTAAATGGAGGAATGGTTTTTATCCGTGCTCGGTTAGCCAGAGAATGCTGAACTGCATTAAACTCCGCTCCTTTATTCAGCGTTTTGGATTGGCGGAGGCAGAAGTCACTTTGTGGGGAGGACGAGGTGAAAAGCTCTCACTTTGGAGCCTCTGCCAGGCTGCGACTTCAGGAAGTCTAGATCCTTCTTAGATTGTTGCGATACAGCACAGAAGAGCTCTCGGGGTCAAGGTCGGACAAAATTTGCCTCCTTTCCTGTCTCCAGCTTCAAGGTTGAGGGGCCAGCTAATGGTTTTTCCAGGTTATTGGGGAAGAAACAGGGATTAAACTTTTCATAGGCTTAGGAATGAAGTTTTTGGTTTTTAAATCCAGGCAGAGTTCGATTCTCACAGATCTACAGGCAGCTGGGAGTTCCTTGGTTTCCGTTGATAGTCTACCTGCAGCCCAGTCAAGAAACCTCCCCTTTAAGAAGGCGGAGTTCAAGTACTTAAAGGGGAGAACATAAGAACGTAAGAGAAGCCAATGTTGAATCAGGCCAATGGCCCACCTAGTCCAACACTCTGCCACACAGTGGCCAAAAATACCAGGTGCCATCAGGAGGTCCAGCAGTGGGGCCAGGACACTAGAAGCCCTCCCACTGCTGCCCCCCCCAAGCACCAAGAATAGAGTGCATCACCTGCCCCAGACTGAGAGTTCCTATCTATACCTTGTGGCTAACAGCCACTGATGTACTCCTGCTCCAGATGTTTATCTAATTCCCTCTTGAAGCTGTCCATGCTTGTAGCTGCCACCACCTCCTGTGGCCGTGAAGTCCACGTGTTAATCACTCTTTGGGTGAAGAAGGACTTCCTTTTATCTGTTCTAACCCGACCGCTCAGCAATTTCATGGAGTGCCCACGAGTTCTTGTATTGTGAGAAAGGGAGAAAAGTACCTCTTTCTCAACGTGCTCTATCCCATGCATAATCTTATAAACCTCGATCATGTCACCCCTCAGCCCTCGTTTCTCCAAGCTATGGAGGCATGGGAGAAAGGCAGGTTTCATTGCTGCCGCGTCCCTTCCCTTGCACTCCACCCCATTTTTAACAAATCAAATCAGCACAAAGCACGAGCCAAAACTCAGCGCACGGAAACAGCAACGATAAATATTGGCAGTAAAAAAAACAAACAGGAAATACCTACAGTGATCTCCAGACTCAACAGCTGGCCAGATGGGTGAGTCCAACAGCTGTCGCTAAAGCCTTTTTATAATGTGGAAGACGGGGAAAGGCCTTCCTCAGCCCCATGTCAAAAATACCGGAATCGCCAGCAATAGGGAAATGCACAGATGGAGCAACGCTTGGCTGTTCTTGTGGCGTGTGAATCACGTGGAACCGGTAAAGCCCCTGTATGGCCTGGGATCAGCATACCTTGAAGGACCGCCTACACGCTTCTGAACCTACCCAAAATTTTAATTATATACCCATCCTCCGGGTGCCCGCCCCTCAAGAGGCTCGGAGGGTGGCCATCTTTGGACCAACCTCCATGCTGTGGCCCACCGGGCGCCAAATTTGCCCTCTTTTTGGCACCAGGTTAAGACAAGCTTTCTTTGCGGAGGCCTTTAAAGACCTCCCCGGCTATGCAGAGGTCCGATATGATTAGCGAGGTGTTTTCTTCCACTTTGGGTCAGGTCCTTTGGGGTCAGGTCTATTGTTCTCTAATGTTTTTGATGTTACATTAATGTTTGTTTTTATCTATTATATTTTATAGTTTTATATTTTTTATAAACTGCCCAGAGAGCTTCTGCTATGGGCGGTATAGAAATGTAATAATGATACTGTGATAATACCCAACCGCTGCAGCCGTCTTCGGAGGCCCTCCTTCGGGGTGCCCCCCACCTTCTGAGATTGGTTGGCAGCATTCTCACTAGTGGCCAGCTCGGTGGTGGCACCAAAATTCTGGAACTCGCTTCTTGGGAAAACTTGCCTGTCCCCTTCTGTTGCCATCTCCCACCAGTGGGTAGAGACTTCTTTGTTTCATCGGGCATATGCTTAGTGTTCACTCCTTTCTGCCAGATGTTTTAATCACTAGATTCAAGTCCAGCGGCAGAAGAGCTGGGTTCAAGTCCAGCAGCCCCTTAGAGACCAACTTGTTGGTCTGCTGTTGGACTTGAACCCAGCTCTTCTACTGCAGACCGACGTGGCTACCCTCTGAAATGGTTTTATTGCTGTTTTCTTATTTTTTTTATATGCTCCTTTTAGCTTGGCTTTGATTGTTTTGTTGATGTGCTTTAGTGGTTTTGAAGATGAGTTTTTAATTCTGTGCGCCTTTAATCAGTCAGCTGCCTGGGTGCTTCTGGGGAGGGCAGAAAAATATAGCTTTGCAAATAAATAAGCCAGATAGGGAGGCAGCCAGTAGACTTGCAGCCAGTTCCACCGGTGGAAGCCTGTTCCGGGAAACTGTTTGTCTGTACCCACACAAGCATGTATTCTCGTGTATGCATTGGGGAGAAGTCAAGGTCAATTGCTGAGCGGCTAACAGGGGCACTCTTTTGCAGACTTACTCCAGCCCAAGCCAAACACAAATGTAGTTAAATCAATCCCACTACTGACACCAACGATGTGGAGAGTGGGGTTTCATATCCCCCTGTTGCTACCTCCCTGAATGCTCAAGAATGAAACGGACTTAGACTGCATAGGATTGTACCAGCAGTCACTCGCTCATGGGAGGTGAAAATGTAATTTGCCACGATAACTTCAGTTTTCCCCTCTCTTCCTTCTCGGAATTAGCCATAAGCCGAGGTTTACCTGGTTGCAGTGTTGGCCTGAATAATACTGAAGGTCCATCCTAACTTCTGTGTGGATAATGGGTTAATTGGCAGTAGCAGGGTATGATGGGAGGGTGATCTGCAGGGTTCAGGGACAGTGGCAGCAGAAGAGGAGATTGAAGCGGCAGGTCACGAGCCACACATAAGGTTCTGAACCTTGGGCCAGTATAGTTGCTGACCAGGGTGCTGGAGCTGCCTCTTCTGGGGTTCCTCTCTTGTTATGCGTCTCTTACAATTTGATTCCTCCCTTCCTACAATTGCAAGAATTCTCCGAATTAAACTGAAGACAGGCAGACCAGAATATGGGTGAGGGGGAACCGACAGAACGCTTGCAGCATTGGGGGGGAGGCGATAGCAGGAAGCGAACGTGAATTGTGGGGATTTGTCGGTCAGCCGGCCAAAATGGTCTTGCGGCCACCTGCCGAGCTTGAAGTTCAGCACGCCGTCGCCGAGGTCCACTCGTACATCGGACGCCTGTCGTTTGGCTGCTCCGTCGGGGCTGACTCCCGGCTGTATGTGTGACATCCCCCCCTTGCCTGGCTTTCTGCAAACTATGCAAAACCGAATTATTCAAGAGGGCGTTTCTGTGCAGGCAATAGAGTTGCACTGGACGAAATGATTCACAGAGTTACTTGGAAAAATGATTAGGGGCTGTGGTCTGGACTACTGTGCTTAGCTTGCTGAAACGAGGATCCCGCTATGGAGTTTTGGCATCGTTTAATGTGTCACGTTGACTCTCATGCTCTGCTTCAGTTCCGCGACTTCTGGTGAGTCCTCCAATCCTAACCCGATGGCATTGTTCACTGGATGTCTCGTCTTGTGGATTGCCTTGACTCACTCTGTCCAAGGGAGGAAAGTGGAGTATGAATAATGTCAACAAAATCAATCAGTCAAATAAATCTGCTTTAAGAATTGACAACTGATTCCCATTAAATAATAATAATAATAAGAGATTGGATTTATTCCCCGCCCTTCACTCTGCGTCTCAGAGCGGCTCACAATCTCCTTTCCCTTCCCCTCCCCGCAACAGACGCCCTGTGAGGTAGGTGGGGCTGAAAGAGCTCTCTTGAGAACTGCCCTGAGAGAACTTGTGACTGACCCAAGGTCACTCCAGCAGCTGCATGTGGAGGAGTGGAGAATCAAACCCGGTTCTCCCAGATTAGAGTCCGTGCTCATAACCCACTACACCAGACTGACTCTTCCTCAGCTGTGGAAACTCCTTGATTAAATCAGGTGGTATCTAATCGGGTTCTGCCGCCTCGCCTGACTTTAAACCAGCCATAAGGTTCAAGAGGTCAGCTCCTGTAGCCAGGGACCAAGTAATCTCTCTGTCTTTACAGTCCAACATCCCCTCGATAGTCGATCGTAAATATATAGCTGCTGCAATTAAAGGTCGTATGTTTTTAATGAATTTTGAGCAGCGATAACCCTTTTTCTTATATCGCCGTCTCTTTCTGGTCGAACAGCCTTATTGGCTTTAAGACCCAGATGGGACCTAAATAAGCTCCGTAATTGGGGTGACGACATATCGGCGCAGACCGTCTCTGGAGCCTCGTGTCGCATTCTGGGGATAAATTGGAACGTGTTCAGGCGAGGGGTAAAGGAGTCGGTTGAGGGTCTGGGAGGCGCGTTCTGTAGATCTGAAGGCGCTGCGGAGGAAATGGAGGGGAGACGGGAATTGACCTCTTCCAGTATCTGAAAGGCTGTCCCGCGGAAGAGGCCGGAGCCTCGCTCTCTGCAGGGCAAGACTAAGTCAAGGTTCGGGAGGGGGGATTTGGGCGGAACTCTTGCAGAAGGTTCCTGAGGGTGAGGAAAGTTCCGGAGGGGAAGCAGGTACAGCGGGAGATGGGTGTGAGCCCTCCCTTGGGAGAAGTGTTCAAGCCAGGCCCATAGTCAGGATTTTGTGGCTTGTGGGGCAAAAAATGTTTCCGGTGGGGCTGCCGTTATCTGCCATAATGAAGGGGGGGTGGCACGCTCCCCTTTCTCTCCCCTCCTGCAAGATTTAAAGGGCCCTTCGGGTGATCAGCAGGGAACAGGTGGCCCGCCAATCGGCTGGAGGGCAATGTTCCCTCTAAGCTGCGGGGTCTTGTGAGCAAAAATTCTACTTTGTGAGCGACGACTGGCATTAAAGTTGTGAGCGAGCGATTGGGCTGCTGCATAAATTAAGTTTGCTCTGGAGCCGTCCTTCTCTGAGCTGAGGCAGAAATGTGCGAGCTGGAGGCTAAAAAACTGTGAGCTAGCTCACCCTGACTCGGCTTAGAGGGAACACTGTTGGAGGGCCCTTTAAATCTTGCAGGGAGGGAAGGAGAGGGATGCATAAGACCCCCCACTTCTTCTCAAAAGCATTTAAAGGATCCAGCTAGGGATTTGGGGAGGGGGTGGACCCAACAGCCTCGAAGGGCCCGTTCCAGTTCTAGCGCTCTACATGAGACAGAAGTTCTACCTGTGGTCTTAAGGCCTGCCGTGGCTCATTCACAGGGAGGCAAACCAGCCAGGTGTGACCGGACGCCCCTCTGCTAATTCCAGCAGCTCTTTGGCAACAGGTTCAATCAGGCGCCCAGTTGGTTGGTCGGTCGCTGGACCACTTCCACGTATCCATCAGCCGATGCGCCGAGCACAGCAGTTCGGCAGGACCCACTTCAAACGGAAGAAAATGACGCAAAGCGGAAACATCCGTGGGGCTCCCGCCATCCGTTTGCAAACCCAGATGAGAGAGCCCTGGCATCGTGGCTTCAGAAAGGGGAACCCTTTGAACTGGGTACTGATTCATCCCCTGGAACTCGGGGCGGGGGCTGCAGCTGCACGGGAGTTCAAAGAAGTGGCCGAGGAAGAGATGCGGCCGCAGGCGGGGATGGTGACGCTGGTGGGTGATTGAAGTAGCTGGGGCACTCGGGAGCGGCCGGGGGCAGTGTGGGGGTGCCCCCCCCTTGAGCTGCTGACTCAGTGGCACATTGCCGAAAATAGAATCCTTGAATTCTGGGGCCGGGTGTGTGTGATTTTGTGTTGCTTAAAAGGATTAAGTAACGTTCTGGAACTAGTTTCATTGGGTCGCCATGCTGGATCTGCCATAGGACAGGTAGATTGGAACCCAGGTGAGAGCCAGGTTAGTGTAGTGGTTAGGAGCATGGGCTCTAATCTGGGAGAACCGGGTTTGATCCCGCACTCCTCCACATGCAGCTGCTGGGCTGACCTTGGGGCAGTCATAAAATCCTCTCAGAGCTGTTCTCTCAAGAGCAGTCCTCAAGAGAGCTCTCTCAGCCCTACCTACCTCACAGGGTGTCTGTTGTGCGGAGGGGAAGGGAAAGGAGTTTGTTAGCTTCTCCGAGACTCCTTCAGGTAGTGGAGGGCAGGGTATAAATCCAATTTCTCCTCCTCCTCCTTTACCCCCCGAAGGCTGGAATAACCACTTTGCGAACTGGGGACAATGGCACGAGCTTTCTGCTGGACTAGTTTGTGGACTTTGAAGGGATCATAGCTCGGTGCTGGAAGGCGTGCTTTGCATGCAGACAGTCCTGGGTTCAAATCGCCTCCTCCCCACCTAAAATTAAAAAGGAGTCACAGTGGCCTGGCGTCTGGTGTGTGACCCTGTCAACAAATGGCCTATAAGACGGTGACTTCCTTGGACCCCGGCTGAGGTATCCGTTCCAGGTGGGCTGTAACCCGGAAGGGGCCAGTTGCCTCTTCTCCATTTAAAATCCCTCAAACCACCGTTCAGTGCAGAGCGTCGAGTTCCTCTTTTGCAACCCTGCTGTTGCCCCCCACCAGCAACTTGTATTCCGAGGTATACTGCCCCCGGGCGTGGAAGTTCCATTCAGCCCTCATGGGTGGGACCTGTCATGCATAAATTTGTCTTCAGGAACTCTGCCTGATCACCCCTAGTAGCAATTTTTGGCTCGCTTCGGATGCCGTTCAGGTTGTGCCTACTACACAGGTGGCTATTATGGGATGTTTTAGAGGGAATCCACCTAAGCGTCGCTTTTGGAGAGTGGTTTTTCGATCTGCCGCCGCCACCGCCGCCGGCTGGAACGGGGAAAATGCATTCCGATCGGCAGGCTCGAGGGGTGTCCCCTTTTCAGACTTTTGCTGCCAAACATCGACTCCGCTGCGGTTCTTGTTTTCCTCTGATGGAAGGCAGATGGGGGCTTCGTCTTGTCTGTCTTGAATTACGGGCGCTTTTCGTTCAAAGGCAGGGGAGAGTGCTCTTCTCTCCCCCCCCACCCCCGGTCTTTTCACTTCTGAAGCCGGCTCGTTGCAGAGACCCTTTAATGTGGCACAGAAGCGCAGAGCAATAATAATAATAAAAAAAATGGTCAAGGCGTGCGCTTGAAACGATCGCCCGTTCTTTTAATACGTTCCACATCCTTCGCGCCAAGGGGAGATGCCGCGTACCTCTTTTATAGGAAGGCTCCGTCGGAGCGAGTCGGAGGGTGTACCGACGCGCAGGGCTGTCGTTCTGTCTTCTTTAGGAATCGTCTTCCAGTTGCAAGGTGGCACGGGCATGTGCAGAGTGCTGTGGAGGGATCACAGGGGTCTTTTAAAGATCAAAACGTTTAAGATTGCATGCTGTGCCCTTCTGGCAGGAAGCCGCCTTGGAAAAGGAAGGTCACGACAGCGCCCTTAAACATGTCCGAGTAAAGTAATCAAAGTGAATGTGCTGTGTCGTCGTCCCCCCACCCCGGTTTTGTATCTTCCTGTCCTTGCCATTGTCACAGCTCCTTTGGAAGCTTTCCTTCTTTCTGCATTCGGCTGATCTAGCCAGACAGAAACACGTTTCTGTAACTGCTTGGCTGGACTACTGTTGTACCTGGGTCTGGCCCTTGAAGATACAGAACCTACAGTTAATGCAAAACACCACAGCCCGTGTACTGACTGGGCTGGGCCTCGGTGAAGGGCATCTTGCCTCTTAGGAAAGCACTTCGTCGGCTAATTTATTTATTTATTTGACTTATGAATCGGCCAATCCCTGCTCCTGCAGAGCTCTGGGCGACGTACGACCATAACAGAAACATCAGAGCCTAGGATAAAATATAATACTAGTACAACAAATCTGAAGGGAACAGATGGCGAATTTCATAGTTACTTCCTGTTTGCATCTGATCTAAAGTCAAGGTCCTTTTCAACCCAGGATGCGTATGCTCGAAAGGCTGACTCCTCCGGTGTAAGTCCACGCATCTGTTTAGGACCTTAGAACAACTTCTCCATGCCATGCGTGAGAATACAGTTTGTTGTAGCCCCTGGTCTTGAGAATGAGGTTCGAGAACAGGCATCCTTTTTGCAGTGTCTTTGAAAGATTCTCTTTCGTCTGGGACTATTTGGTCCTGTTCCATAAAGTTCATGCAAGGCCATGCCATTTTTGTTAACTCCATTTTTATTCTGCCTTTCCTCCGAGGAGTACATTCTGTTCCCTGCCTTCGTTTTACCTTCACAACAACCCTGTTAGGTAGGTTTGATGGCAAGAGCATTGACCAGCCCATAGTCATGCTTCATGGCAGAGGAGGAGGTTTGAAGAACCCGAGAGTCCCAGATGCTAGTCCGGCACCCCTAACTGCGACCCCTGCTTTCTGAATTGTGAGACATTCTGGCTATGTTGATCTTAATCACTTAGGTCAATCCGTTTCACTCCAGTGTTTGTTGGCTGTCTCAAATCAACAAGTGGAGAGGTGGGGTATAACTTTTTATACAGAATATATAAGGCGGGCCAAGAGGATGGCATTCTAGACAGGTGGCTCCCTAGTGTGTGGATGGTGTGAGGGAATGTTCAGGGACGGGAATGTTGAGGGATGGGAATGTTGAGGGACCTGGTCTGTGAAGTGGGAACTCAGTGCTGAAGCACTGTGGCAGCTTGAGGGGATGTGTATCTGGACTCTGAGACCCCAGAAACTTCCAAGAACTGAAGCCAGGGAATACAAGTCTAACAAATGCATTAATTAAATGAAATATTTTGGAATTGACAGGTACCATGAGGGAAGGCCATCCTCATGATACTAGGCAATTCGTTTTTTCCCCACAGGGCTGGTGGAAGTCACCCCCATGCTAGTGACTACATTTGCATTCTACAGATTATCCCCAGTGAGCGCAATTGATTCTCTCCCACTTGGACCGGGGGCTACAATTCTCCATCTGGCCCTTCTCATAGTCGTTAACATAGGCAGGGATTGAGGGTTGCGTTTCACCCCCAGTCTCTTGCCACAGACCCAGATATTATAAAGAAGATTACTTCTGACGAAGCTCCCCCCACCACCATTAAGTCAAAAGCACTTGAATCCCGTCCTGAAATTTCACCCATTGCTGATAATGCATTACTGTCCGGGTTGTGGAGTTGACTCTTTCTCTTGGTGTAATATTTCGAGTTTAAATTTCTGGTTATGGCATTGGTTGCTGGGATTGCCACAAGGTTCTGGAAGTCATGTGAGTGGGCAAAAAGCCTGTTTGATTCCAACTTCTTAGAGGGCTGAAGTTAAAAGCCCGCCAAAGCAGTGCTCTGAGCTTGCTGGACAAAATGGCCGCTTTGTAGAGATTTGATGACACCATAAAACGGTATACCGGGGTCGTATTCCGGTTAGAAAATTGGACAAGGGCTGGGGAGAACTGATTGACAGCGATGAGGAGATGTTGCCAGACATGATAGTGAGTCCAAGCTGGCAATTTGTGAAGGTCACAGAGTGGAGAAGGCACGATGCAGGCCTCGGCCTAGCCTGGCTTAACATCCAGTCCTCAAGAAGAGTTCTTGTGTGGGTTGACCACTGAACGATTCTTCTGGAGGCCTTGGTAGAAAGTAGTGTGTGACCACTGTTGCTGTTTCCAGCAGGAATTTGTCCAGTATTTTTAAAAACATGGCCAAACGAAGATTTGAACCCCAGGTCTGCCGGAATCTGATTTGACACTCTAAACCACTCCAATTTGCCTGGCAGCAGGAGAAAAATCTTTTCATTGAATCTGGCCAGGGGGCATTCTGTAAATTCCTTTGTAACATCATGCCCTCGTTTTTAATTTCATTGTGTGTCATTTGTTTCCTTTTATCTTGCCGGTTTTGATTCTGAACACGCCTTTTTGTAGGCCAGTTAGTGCATCTGGTATCCTTTATCCTGGTCTGTTTTTATTCTTCGGGGATGTGTGTGTTTGTGGCTGTAGTTAATTTTGGGTATTGTTTCGCTGCTCTTTGGTATTCTGGAATCTCTCTGTGTTTATAGTCCGCAGGGGAGGAAATGAGTGAGGGGTTGTGGATAATGTAAATGACAGGGATGTTATCCAACCAGCAATATTATGCCAATCATATCACCAAAAGGATGGTGGTCATAGGTTTCTGTGCAGGGTTTCTACTGAATATTACAGCTTCTCAGCAGCTCCAGGATGGCTTTTTGGATTCTTTGTACATGCCAACAATATCCACCCTGTTGTGTGCTTTGGGTACTACTTTATTGCTTTTATTTATTCTGTGAGTGGTTTGCTTCGCTGCTGAAGTTCACAGCTTTGTGTGAGCATGTACCTGCCTTGGAGATCCCAGGTGTCTCTGCCTGCTCTTAACCACTGTTCCCACTAAGCTGAGTTAGTGTGAGCTGGCTCACAGTTCTTTAGCCTCTGGCTCACACATTTTTGTCTTAACTCAGGAAGGAGGGCTCCAGAGCAAACTAATTTATGCAGTAGCCAAATCGCTCGCTCACAGCTTTAATGCCAGGAGCTCACAAAGTAGAATTTTTGCTCCCAAGACTCCACAGCTTAGAGGGAGCATTGCTCTTAACCCTTAATTTGCCTTTCTTGGGGGGGCACAAAATGCCCTCCCATTTCTCACTTGGTAATGCTACCTTTTGGGGTTGCAGTGAGTCACTTGGCCTCCTCAGGAACCTTTTCTCCGATCCGCTTGGAATTTCGGCAAGGTCGAAATCCTTGTGAATTGGCCGACAAGCCGTAAAAGTTACCTACGAAATTTCGGCAAGGTCGAAATGCTTGTGAATTGGCCGAAAAGCCGTAAAAGTTACCAACGAAATTTCGGCACGGTCGAAATGCTTGTGAATTGGCTGAAAAGCCGTAAAAGTTACCAACGGAGCTGGCAATGAAAATAAATATATATATTTTTAAGGAAACAAATGGGAATCCAGTATGGTTTATTGTGCACACCCTCGAGCCGGGGTTCTGCTTTTGGAAACGGATTTTGCAGGACGCCGAGAAGGGGCCCTGAGGATTTTGGACCAGAGTGTGGGTGTGTGCTTGCTATTGTCTTCCCGGAGGAGGGGGCAAGCGAGCGGGCCTCCCCAGTAGCCAGCGATTCCTTTTAATTGTGTGCAGCGGAGGCTGACAGTGGCCGGCCGCTGGGCCTTTAAAAGGGGCGACTGAACCTTTAATTCCCGAATACATCATCCTCACGCGGCTGCCCCTTCATCTCCGAGCTGTTTCAGATGCTCTACAGAGCCTTTGATGGAAAGGGTCACTGGGAGATCACAGCCCCCGATTGACCCGGGTCACAGGCATGACACCTGTCACCGAGCCCGCCCCCCCACACACACATTTTCTCCCTTCCCTTCCCCCCCCCTCCCTCCACGCAGTGACAACACGGACTTGTGAATCAAAGAGGCTCCGGGGAGTAGGTATCAATAAAAGCATTTCTAATTGCTGCCTTTTCTAGACACATTTCAAGCGGGGGGGGGGGAGGAAAAGGGGACAGGATTGGGGCTGTCCCCATTCTTCCTTCCTCCTCTCCCTACCCCCCGATATAAATAATTCTTTTCAGCATTTGGGGGTTTGGAAAAACGTCCTTATTAAAAGATGGAAGCCTCGGGTGGGGCGGAGAGGGGGGGAGTTGATAGAAAGCCTCTGCCTTTGTTCGGAGAGGTCAGGCTCTTTGGCTGAAAGGAACCCGGGGGCTGGAAGAGTGCGGATTTGCAAGAGGCATGTATCCCACCAGTGCAAACCCCCCCCCAACGCAACCCCAAAATCAGAGAAAGGAAAACTGCAGGGTCGTGTGCAGAAATAGAGAACGGAGCACGGGACTCTTGGATAGGACTGCCCCGTTGGGAGAATATACGTGAATGAGTAGGATTTGCCCGCTCTGGGTTGGGAAGTTTTTGGAGATTTAGGGGGTGGATCCGGGAGAGGGTGGGGTTTGGGGAAGGGAGGGGCCTCGGCAGGGCGCAAGGCCATGGAGTCCGCCTTCCCAAGGAGCCGTTTTCTCCAGGGGAACCGATCCTGGCCGTCTGGAGACCAGGCGTACCGGTGGGAGAACTCCAGGTGCCACCTGGAGGTTGGCAACTGGGATCCTGAAAGGGCCCGGTTTCGCCTTCTCCCCCAGGGCAAATCCTCCAGGCCAGCTTAGGCAGCCGCTGTTCTCCCTGTGCTCTGCAACACGGGAGGCGGACAATCCTCTCCCTGTAAGCTGTGGAGTCCTATGAGCAAAAATTCTACTTTGTGAGCTACCGGCATTAAAGCTGTGAGTGGGCGATTCGGCTGCTGCGTAAATTGGTCTGCTCTGGAACCCTCCTTCCGGAGCGAAGACAAGAAATGCGCAAGCCGGAGGCTAAAGAACTGTGAGCTAGCTCACGCTCACTCCGCTTAGAGGGAACACTGGAGGCAGACCATCCAGCCCAGTGGCAGATGAGCCATTAAGCAGACTGAGCACGTGCCTAGGGCACCGGGGCCAAAGGGGGCACCACAATGTTGGGAAAAGGGTGAAAAGAAAAACAAAATGAAGATTTGTAAAAAGAATACAGTACAGTCTATTGTGTTATCATATGGATACATTTTTGTATCGCTGCCACCTGCATTGTAGATCTGGTCAGACAGGTGGGCAACTAAAATGGACTGGGGGCCAGTGTGGAAAGGAGGGGGGCACCAAGATGGGTCCTCAGTGCTTAGGGCACCAGTGAACTTTAATCCACCCCTGATCCAGCCTACCTCACAGGGGTGTAGAGGGGACTCCTGGGGAAATGGAGGTGAAGCGCTTTATAGGAAACAACGTCTCACTGTCATGGCCTTTCTCTGCCCAGTCTGCCCCGTAAAGCACGGATACGCGTCGGATCTGCCCTGATCCAAGGATCCGTCCCGCCCTCCGAAGAGTAGCTCTCTGTAGGTTTAAATTATAAATGTTCAAAACAGATACACACATCCGGGAACTGTAGGATGTTGGGAGATTCCTGGTGCAGGATACACCCTCCAGAGTTTGCCGGCTCTTGCTTGGGGAAGAACTGGAGAGTTTGGGGGCGGAGCCTGGGGAGGGTGGGGTTTGGGGAAGGGGAGGGACCTCGGCCATAGAGTCCACCCTCCAAAGCAGCCATTTTCTCCAGGGGAACTGATCAGTTTGGAGATCAGTTGTAAGATTCGGAGATCTCCAGGTGCCACCTGGAGGCTGGCAACCTGGCCAACAGAGCCCTTGGGTTCTGAGTGGGAGGGAAGGACTCTTAAACGGTTAGAGAGCCAGTTTGGTGAAGTGGTTAAGAGTGGTTAGTGAGCCAGTTTGGTGTAGTGGTTGTGCCGACTCTAACCTGGGAGAACCGGGTTTGATTTCCCACTCCTCTACTTGCAGCTGCTGGATGACCTTGGGCAAGCCGTAGTTCTGATAAGAGCTGTCCTTGAATGGGCAGTTCTTGAAAGAGCTCTCTCAGCCCCTCCTACCCCACAGTGTGTCTGTTGTGGGGAGGGGAAAGGAAAAGAGTTTGTAAGCCGTTCTGAGACTCCGAGTGAAGGACAGGGTATAAATCCAATCTCCTCCTCTTCTTCTTCTTCTTCTTCTTCTTCTTCTTCTTCTTCTTCTTCTTCTTCTTCTTCTTCTCCTTCTCCTTCTTCTTCTCCTTCTCCTTCTCCTTCTTCTTCTCCTTCCTCCTCTCCTCCTTCTCCTCTCCTCCTTCTCCTCCTCCTCTTCTCTTCTTCCTCTTCCTCCTCCTCCTCCTCTTCTCTTCTTCTTCTTCCTCCTTCTCCTCCTCCTCCTTTTCTTCTTCCTCCTCTTCTCCTTCTCCTCCTCCTCTTCTCTTCTTCTTCCTCCTCCTCCTCCTCCTCCTCCTCCTCCTCCTCTTCTCTTCTTCTTCTTCTGTTCGTTGCACTGTTATTCCAGACCATTCTGTCAGCTTAAACAATAAGGCTTTTATTCTCCACGCTTCTATCCTTTGGGGGTTTTCAGAGTGGCTTAACAACCATTTTTCTTATCTTGGGGGGGAGGGGAGGTGGGGGAGGCCATGTAAAATCCCAATAAAATTTACAAATGCCGAAACCACCCAAAACCCGACCTTCTGCTCAACCCCGTAAGAGCCCTGTTTAAAAATCACCTCCCCAAGGAAGCCAGAACATAGACAAGAGATGATAAAGAAGCCGTAGGCCAACACCACGCCGCAGTGGCTTTGAATTGGTTCCAGAAGCTAACTTGCAGGGCAGATGGAACCGAAAAAAGTAGGATATACTCCTGGTGGCTGCCCCTGCGTAGCTGTCTGCGATGCTTCTGAAAGTCTCTTTCCGAACACTCTTCAAGGAGAAGCCCCATGGAGGGCTCATTGCAGTAGTCAAGTTGGGATGCCATTGTTTGGTGTGGTGGTTAAGTACGCGGACTCTAATCTGGGAGAACCGGGTTTGATTCCCCACTTCTCCACTTGCATTTGCTGGATGACTTTGGACAAGCCATAGTTCTGGCACAGCGGTTCTTGAAAAAAGAGCAGTTTCTGTCAGAGCTCTCTCAGCCCCACCGACCTCACAGGGTGTCTGTTGTGGGGAGGGGAAGGGAAAGGAGTTTGTAAGCCGCTCTGAGACTCCTTTGGGTAGTGAAGGGCGGGGTATAAATCTAATTTCTTCTTCTTCTTCTTCTTCTTCTTCTTCTTCTTCTTCTTCTTCTTCTTCTTCTTCTTCTTCTTCTTCTTCTTCTTCTTCTTCTTCTTGCATGATTGAGCATGGTCAGATCCTTCGTGTTCCAGGGACAGGTGCCTCTGGCCAGCTGTCATACCTGGCTACATGGCTACAGGGTACACCTGGCCAGATCTTGGAGCCGTCAGGCACCCAGCAGTGCCCCCAAGACACAGACGGGAAATTTCAATGACTTTAGAAAGTTTGTAATGAAGGGTTTGTGACCATTTGTAGCATTTTTCAATCAAGCTTGGTGGCTTCTTTTTTTTTTTTAAAGGCACTGAAATTCAGTTCTGGACAGGTCTGGGTCCCTTCCATCCTCGCTGCCCCAGGCAGGAAATAACCTGTTTGTACCATTTTAAATAATTTGCCTATTACCATAATTATTTGGGCATGAGCACACTGTGTTCCATTCAGAGGCGAAGAGTCAGAGGCTGGATTTGCGTCCTCCCAGTCTGTCTTTCTGCACGAAACCCTCATTCCTCTGTGAAAGATACCTCTCTTAAATTATGATTGTGTAATATGTTCACAACCCAGCTCACGGCTGGTTTCTCCCGCTGACAAAGAGTTAATTGCCGATGCTTCCTGGAGCTCAGCTTTTGGGAGGGCAAAGTATGAAAGAGCCCCTTTGCGTGGGACAGACCCGGGCTCCTAAGCCAGGGAGCCAATTACCTCCAAACCTTTCCTGAACAGATGCCTTCATTTTTTAAAAAAAACAGTTTCCACTAATGGGGGGGAACCCGCAGGCTCCCGCGAGTCCCCTAGTCATTTCCTTTGCTTGCCCAAATATTTTTACGTGCCTTTAAAAAAAAGTATCTATTAACCCCCCAAATTTTGCTCCACTGGGATAATTAAAGGCGATCCTTTTGTGGTTCGTCAGGAGAACATCTGCTTCCCATGTCGTTGACAGGCAGCTGGGGGGACCTTAGAGTAAACGACATTTTTTAAAAATTCAAGGGTGGCCTTTTGCCATCTGTTAGGGCTATTTGGCGCACCACATTGTCAGATGCACACCAAACGTGTGTGGGTTGTGTTTTTTTTAAAGTTAAGGCCTAACAATGTCACGCAAGACTTTTGGGAAATATGCATTATCAGACAAGTAGATACTTGAATGAGGTATCTCTGCATTTAAGTATTTTCCATGTTGCAAACCTGTGATTGCTGTTATGGACAGGCCCTCTCTTGTGGTTCTGTCCAGGGAAAATTATGCAGAAGCGGTTGTAGACGAGTGGGAGGTTAAAACTGGAAGATCACAGATGGCAGAGCTGGAAATAAAATGGGGTCTCCCATTCGGATTTAGGAGTATCCCCCATTCTGCTGCTGACAACTGGACAGGAAAGCTGGTCGGTGTGGGCAGGATCCAGTCACAATGCTGCAGGATGATGTAAAGCTGATGGGTTTCACTGAATCCCTGTAGGGCAGCCAGATCTATGTGCGAGAAATCGCCAAAGGACATGCTCTCCTACAGCTGCAGTAGGGTAACAAAGCACTGCACCTCGGTTGCAGATTAGTGGACCCATTAAGAAATCCTTCTCGTCTCTCAGGTTGAGCTTGGGGGTGGGTGGGAGGGGATGCTGCAATTTTGGAAGTGGAAGCCGACGGGGCATGGCACCGATTGGCTAGTGCCTATCAAGTCATCGAGGTGGCATTCCTGCTGTCCCTGCCAGTACCATTTTTAAGTTTTCTTTCCTTAAAAAAAAAGTAATTAACAGGGGATGAGCAAACATGTAAGTTTTGCATAAGGTTTTATTAGTTTCAACAAGAATAGAAATAGACAACTACAGAAAAAAGAAAAACACATAACAGAGAGACAACTAACAACAATAGAGCGTATACCCTCATTTCAGTTTTAGTTTAACACTTTAAAATCGAATCGAGTTCTTATACACCTGTCTCAGTTTACAAATTTAATCCTGTAACAAATCTCTTTCTGTTTTAAAATCACTTCGACGATTTCCCAAGATAACTTTCAATCCATTTATAAAACCCCGCCCCGTTTCTTTCAAAGATTTCTTCTTTTTCTTGGAGTTGTAAAGTCAGTTTATCCATTTTTGCTGCTTCCAAAAGCTGAACGAACGTATAAGTTCTTGGACTGAAGAAAACCAGAAAGGCGAGCAAGAGAGCTGAAGCTAGGGGTGCCAGCCCTCCGGGTGGGACCTGGGGATCCCCCAGAATTACCGCTCATCTCCAGACTACAGAGATCAGTTCCCCTGGAGAAAATGGATGCTTTGGAGGGTGGACTTGATGGCATTGTATTCCTCCGAGGTCCCTGTCCTCCCCAGGCTCCATCCCCAAATCTCCGGGAGTTTCCCAACTTGGATATGACATCCCACCGGCAAGGGGGACCTGCCAACCCTAGCTGAAGCAGGGATGTGAGAGGCTCGCTGGCTGAACCAGCTTCACTGTATCTGAAGAAGCGGGCGTGCCCACGAAAACTCACATCTTGAATAAAGCTTGGTTGGTCTTAAAGGTGCCACTGGACTCAAACGTCGTTCTGTTCCTTCAGAACCAACATGGCAACCCACCTGGACACAGCTGCTGCTTGGCTGGTTTCAAGTCCCGATTTGGAAGCGTCACTCCTCTCTGGGCCCGTATCCTTCCTGTCGAGGTGTATCCCAGCTTGCCAGCTTCTAAAGGATCCTGATACCATCTCTTCAGCCAGTTTGGTGTCGTGGTGAGGAGCACGGACTCTAATCTGGGAGAACTGGGCTTGAGTGCCCACTCCTCCACATGGAGCTACTGGAGTGACCCTGGGTCAGTCACAAGTTCTCTCAGAGCTGTTCTCTCAGGAGCAGTCCTCGAAAGAGCTCTCTCAGCCCCACCTACCTTCCAGGGTGTCTGTTGTGGGGAGGGAAAGGGAAAGGAGATTGTAAACCGCTCCTTCAGGTGGTGAAGGGCAGGGTATGATTCCAAGCTCCTCCTCCTCCTCCTGGTTAAGTGTGTGGTTAAGTGCGCGGACTCTAATCTGGGAGGACCAGGTTTGATTCCCCACTCCTCCACCTGCAGCTGCTGGATGACCTTGGGCAAGCCATAGTTCTGTCAGAGCTGTTCTCTCAAGGACAGTTCTGGAAAGAGGTCTCTCAGCCCCACCTTCCTCGCAGGGTGTCTGTTGTGGGGAGGGGAAGGGAAAGGAGATTGGAAGCCGCTCTGAGACTCCGAGTGAAGGGCGGGGTATAAATCCAATCTCCTCCTCTTCCTCCTCCTCCTCCTCCTCCTCTTCTTCTTCTTCTTCTTCTGTATCTGTGTGTGTGCACGTGCGCACATCCTCTCTGAAATGGCCTCTGCCCTTAATGATTCCAGCGGAGATCCAGCAAGACTTTGGAGCCCTACGAAGAAAAACATCCTAATTCGCCCCGAAGGACCTCTGCAAGTTGCCTCTATCGACCGCGGGCCAGAGCCTCCGGAGAGCACTTGGCGAGATTTCGTGCCCTGCTTCGGGGGGGGCTGCGCTTTTCTTGTTTGCGCAAGCGGAGATTAAGAGAGAGCGCACGGAGGACTTCAGTGCGGAGAGGGCCTGTGGCACTCTGCGAGCAAAAGGAAATCAATGTCTTCGATTGGGGGAGAGAGGCTTTCAATTTTTTAAAAAAATTATCTTTGCAAAGCCTCTGGTTCGATAAGGGAAGCTGCGTGTCGGTCAAAGTCTCAGGCGTTCGGCTTTTCGGCTCGGCGGTTTGGCTTGTCGACATTTCTGAAAGCCCCAGACGAAACCTGAAGTTCTGGAGCAATACTGTTTCTCCGAAATTTTGGTATGGGTCCCATCAGTTCTCAGTAGGGTTACCAGCTCTGAGTTCAGAAATACCTGGAGATTTGGGGGTTGGAACCTGAGGAGGGTAGGATTTGAGGACGGGAAGGACTTCAGTGGGGTATTATGCCATAGACTCCACCTTCCAAATAATCACGTTCAGGGCTTTTTTTGTAGAAAAAGGCCAGCAGGAACTCATTAGCATAATAGGCCACACCCAACAACAGAAACCCATTAGCATATTAGGCCACGCCCCAACAGCACAGCTCATTAGCCTATTAGGCCACACCCCCATATTCCCAGAAGTGTGGCCATCCAGCCACACCCACCTTTTGCTTCTTATTCTGCTTGCCTTGTTTGTTGTCAAAACCCAGGGCTTTTTTTTGTAGCAGGAACTCCTTTGCGTGTTAGTCCACACCCCCAATGTAGCCAATACTAATGAGTTTCTGCTGTTGGGTGTGGCCTGTTATGCTAATGTGTTCCTGCTGGGCGTGGCCAACTTGGGAGCCAGCCAGAACTCCGTTCCTGTGTGTTCCTGCCCAAAAATAGCCCTGATCATGTTGGATCATACTATCATATGTGGTGGACATGTAAAAAGGTTCGTAAATACTGGATTGAAGTACGTACCTTTTTACAATCAGTGTTGCATATCACAATAGCTTTTAAACCAGAAATATTTCTGTTTAAACTGTTTGCCAGATGACTTAGATAAGAACCATAGGTACTTTATTTTACATGTTACAACAGCAGCTAGAATCTTGTTTGCAAAGACTTGGAGGACATTGAGAATCCCAATGCCTGATGAGTTGATAACGAAGATTATGGAATGTGCTGAAATGGACAGATTGACAAATACACTCAAAGGAAAAATGGAAGAAGAACGTATGGGACCATGGAAGGTGTTCTATGACTCGTTAAAGCATAAGTACTGAGAAATTAAGACTAAACGAAGAACAATAAGAAAGATGGTGATAAGAAGGTTTGGGAGAAGATCTGCGTGCAGAATGTCAAACTGGCTTTTTTATATATATAAACCTGTATTCTTTCTTTTCACTTCTTTTCCCTTTCCCCCTTTCTATATATAAACTAATAAAACTTTATATATATACATATATATATATATAAAACCCAAAGTGTCCATTTTCTGCAGGTTGAACGCATCTCTGTTACCCAGAGAGTTTCTCCTCTCCTTCTTTGTAGAAAAGACACATGGAATTCACTGCCACAGAAAGTGGTGGCAGCTACACGCATGGACAGTTTCAAGAGGGAATTGGAGAAACATCTGGAGCAGAAGTCCATCAGTGGCTATTAGCCACAGTTATAGATAGGAACTCTCAGTCTGGGGCAGGTGATGCACTCTATTCTTGGTGCGGGGAGGGGGCAGCAGTGGGAGGGCTTCTAGTGTCCTGGCCCCACTGCTGGACCTCCTGATGGCACCTGGTATATTTGGCCACTGTGTGACAGAGTGTTGGACTAGATGGGCCACTGGCCTGATTCAACATTGGCTTCTCTGATGTTCTTATGAGAGCTGTTGTAGCTCCCAGAGCTCTCCAGTGACCACCTGGTGCTTGACAACCCTAGTTCTTTGGGAGCGTGGCTTTGTGCGTGCGCACCCAAAATGTGGAGAACTGGCCCTGCAGAAGAAGCTGGGAGTGCTTTCAGAATATCACCCAAGGCTTTGTAAATGGGGGGCTTATGTCATTCTCCTCTTCTCCATTGTATCCTCGCAACAGCCCCGTGAGGTAGGTTAGGCTGAGAGCGTGTGACTGGCCCAAGGTCACCCAGCAAGATTCCCCGTGGCACCGGGGGGGGAGGCTTCAACCCTGGTCTCTCCGACACTCTTAACTGCTCCAGCACACTTGTTCTGGATGCAGAAGAAAGCAATACAAGTTGCACAATTTGCCTTGATGAAAGCTTTACTGTGCCTGTGTGCTCTTTTAAAGTAAGTTTCTAGTCCTCGTTGCTGCAAGTGCTGGTGGACTTGTATGTCTCTAGGAGTTAAATTAGATGCCCAGAGGCCAAAGGGGAGAAGCACTTCTCTGCCCTGTCAAAACTCTCGGGGTTTCCCCCCGCCCCTGTGTGACTCACAAATGGGCAGATGAGCAGTTGGTTGAGAGCAGATCAAAGCAAGTCCTTCGTCACTCAAAGAGTCATTGACATGTGGAATTCACAGTTAGGGAGGTGGCGGCAGCTACAAGTATAGAGAGCTTCAAGAGGGGGTTGGATAAACATCTGGAGCAGAGGTCAATCAGTGGCTCTTAGTCACAGAACACTTTGTCTGGGGCAGTGATGCTTTGTCTTCTTGGTGCTTGGGGGGGCAAGAGTGGGAGGGCTTCTGGAGTTCTGGCCCTGCTGGTGGACCTCTTGATGGCACCTGGGTTTTGGCCACTGTGCGACACAAGAGTGTTGGACTGGATGTGTCTTTGTCCTGATCCAACATGGATTCTCTTATGTTCTTATTTCTGGGGCAGTGATCCTCTGTCTTCTTGGTGCTTGGGGGGGCCACAGTGGGAGGGCTTCTGAAGTCCTGGCCCGCTGGTAGACCTCCTGATGGCACCTGGGTTTTGGCCACTGTGTGACACAAAATGTTGGACTGGATGGGCCATTGGCCTGATCCAACCTGGCTTCTCTAATGTTATTATGTCTGGGGCAAGTGATGCTTTGTCTTCTTGGTGTTTGGGGGGCAAGAGAGGGAGGGCTTCTGGCATTCTGGCCCTGCTGGTGGACCTCCTGAGGGCACCTGGGTTTTGGCCACTGTTTGACACAGAGTGTTGGGCTGGATGGGCCCCTGGCCTGATCCAACATGGCTCCTCTTTATCTTCAGATCTCTCCAGCATGCCAGCATTTGATGCCCATTAGCTTTTCTGTCCCCCCCTCCCACTTGCTGGAATTTGACCCCCTTCCTTTCTCGGGTCAATCACCGTTTGGTGACCAAAGCAATTTAATTTGTAAGCGACTCCAGGCTGGAGATTGTGGTGGCTGTGCGTCAAGACGGGGGGCAGGGAGGAGGGCGACGTTTGTCTGCCCCTCCAAATCCCTCCAGATCTCTAAAGTAAACAGACGGGAGAGAGTTTCCGATGCTTCCGCCGTGGCCTTGGGCCTCCCCTCTGCTCGCCGGCCTCTTCACAGTTGTGATTAGCTGTTTCCAGGTTGTGACCTCCACCACCGGAGATCATCGACTGGCGGGAATTCAGATTGTTTTAACTTCGTTCGCGTTGATTAGTGCTGATGTAAGGCGGCCGACGTGGCTGAACCCGGGCTCCTTGGGAGGCGCGCTTGTGCCATGTTTCGGAGCGCCCATGCTAGGATTAGTGCGTGGGGTTACCAACCTCCAGGTGGGGCCTGGATATCTCCCATTATTACATCTCCAGACAATGGAGATCAGCTCCCCTGGAGGAAATGGCTGCTTTGGAGGGCGGGCTCGATGGCATTATACCCTGCCAAGCTCCCTCCCCAAGTCCCGCCCTCCACAGGCTCCGCCCCCCTCCAAGTGGCCAGGTGTTAGGGTTGCCAGCTCTGGGTTGGGAAATACCTGGAGATTTGGGGGGTGGAGCCTGCAGGGAGGTGTGGTTTGGGGAGGGAAGGGACTTTGGTTGGGTATAACGGATACATGAAGCTGCCTCCTACTGAAATCAGACCCCTTGGTCCATCGTGGTCAGTGTTGTCTACTCAGACTGGCAGCCGCTCTCCAGGGTCTCAGGCTGAGGTCTTTCTCATTGCCCACGGCTTGGTTTTTAAAGAGGAGGCGGCGGAGGAGAAGAGTTAGATTCATACCCCGCCCTTCACTTGGAGTCCCAAAGCGGCTTACAATCTCCTTTCCCTTCCCCTCCCCACAACAGACACCCTGCGAGGTAGGTGGGGCTGAGAGAGCTCTTGCGAGAACTGCCCTTGAGAGAACAGGTCTGAGAGAACTTGTGACTGACCCCAGGTCCCCCAGCTGGCTGCACGTGGAGGAGTTGGGAATCCAATCTGGTTCTCCCAGATTAGAGTCCTCGCTCCTAACCACTGCACAAGCTGAAGAGATTGAAGAAGAGATTGGATTTGTACCCTGCCCTTCACTCGGAGTCTCAGAGCGGTTTACCGTCTCCTTCCCCTTCCTCTCTCCACACAACAAGACACCCTGCGAGGTCGGTGGGGCTGAGAGTGCTCTTTCGAGGACTGCTCTTGAGGGAGCAGCTCTGAGAGGACCGTAACTGGCCCAGGGTCACCCAGCTTGGCTGCATGTGGAGGAGGAGTGGGGAATCAAACCTGGATTCTCCCAGATTCGAATCCCCTGCTCTTAACCACTGCACCAAACTGGAGATGCTGGGGATTGAACCTGGGACCTTCTGCATGCCAAGCCGATGCTTTACCACTGAGCCACGGCCCCTCCCCTTAGGGAGGCGGAGGACTGCGGGACCCTGAAGCCCCAGCCATCGAAAGCCTTCTTGGAGATTGGTTCACCAGGTGCTGTTCGTGTCCTTTCAAGCGTAACTTCTTCTCCATAAAGTCCACCTTCCAAAGTGGCCATTTTCTCCCAGGGAACTGCTCTCTTGTCGCTTGGGGGTCAGTTGTAATAGTGGGAGGTCTCCTGAAGAGGGATCTGGCAAACTCAAGCCATTGACTGCCGCTTCCGCCACGGTTTCCCTCGCCTCCTTTCGCTAAAGGTGGCAGCTACAAGCATGGACAGTTTCAAGAGGGAATTAGATAAACATCTGGAGCAGAAGTCCATCAGGGGCTATTAGCCACAGGGTATAGATGGGAACTCTCAGTCTGGGGCAGGTGATGCACTCTGTTCTTGGTGCTGGAGGGGGCAGCAGTGGGAGGGCTTCTAGTGTCCTGGCCCCACTGCTGGACCTCCTGATGGCACAGTGGTATTTTTGGCCATTGTGTGACAGAGGGTGCGTTCAGACGCGCCGTTTGAGCCGTTTTCAGCACGGCTCAGAAACGGCTTTTCCCTGCGCGTTCACACGCCCAACATCTGCCCACCGTCCCCAGCCGTCGCTTTCTGGAGCAAACCCCCTTTGAAACGGAGTATTTTGGCACCACTTACCCAAGTGGTGTTTTCCATGATTCTCCGTTTCAAGCCGCACTTTTCCCTGTCTGATCGCTCCATCCAGCCACTTCCGGGTGCTTCAATCCCCCCTCCCCTCTGGGAAGCTGCCTCCAGCTTCCGGTTTTAGTCCTCCATTTTTTTTTCCCCCTTACCGGTGTGCGCTTGAGCGGAGCTCCGCACTTAGGTTAAAAAAAGAAAAGGTTTACTGGTGCCTAGTTTAGGCATTTAGAGGAGTCCAGGATCTCGGGGAGGCCATTTTTAAAAGGACTCTTCCTTTAAACTTTAAAGGGACCTGTTGAGCTCGCTCTTCTTCGCACCGGCCAAACTTCCTGTTCGGGAGAGGGCTGCCTGTGCGCATGCTCAAAGGAGAGGGGGAAACCCCTCCCACCTGCAGGAGGACGGCGGGGCGCTCGGAAGGAGGAGGTGAGTCTGAGCGCGATTCTCCAGTTTAAAAAAAGCGCATCGTGCCGGAGCAGTTTAAACCGCTCCAGCACGCTGTCTAAACGCACCCAGAGTGTTGGACGAGATGGGCCATTGGCCTGATCCAACATTGGCTTCTCTTCTGTTCTTATGTTATGTTCTTAACCCTTGATCAAGGGCTTTCTGAAAACAGGACCACTCAAGCGTCCCATTTCTCCACCAGGGAGCAAAATGAAGGTCGTAATCTTGTGGAGGATGTCTGTGTGTGTGGAATAAATCCAGATTCCAGAATGTTGAAAGACGTTTTAAACACAGGTTTTGCTGGCCACCGAGTTTGTAGCAAAAATGCCCATCGGAGCCATCGGACCACAGTTCAGCCTCCAAAGAACACGACATACTGTTAAGGAGGACGACCTTTCAGGTGGAAATCCAGGGCCTCAGCTCAGCGGGGAAGGCCAAAAAATGGATGTCACTTTTCATTTAAAGTATACATTACCATGCAAAGAGGGATACCCATGAAACCATGAAGCCTAGAGACTAAAATGACCTATTGCATCACTGCTGGGTTCTTTATTTTTATTCTGATGGGCGGTGTGCTAGCTCAGTGTGTTTTATTTCTCCCACAGCACAGATGAGAGGGCATTGTCTTGTTGCAGGGTAAGTGGGGTTGCCGTCTCCTGGTTAGGAAACTCCTGGCGATTTGGGGATGGGCAGGGTTTTGGGAGAGGGGAAGGAACTCTACAGAGTATAATGCTGTAGAACCCGCTTTCCAAAGCAGCCATTTTCTCCTGGGGAACTGACCTTTGTAGTCCAGAGATCAGCTATAATTCTGGGGGGTCTCCAGGTGCTGCCTGGAGGTTGGCAGCCCTGAGAGTAAGGGAGCATTGGTTCATTTAATTTAAGAATCGATTCGGCTACCTGGGGACCCATCAGGGGAACTCGGGGCAAATAAAAACCGGGCAAGAGGCAATTGTTCTTCCCAGAGGGGCGGGACGTTCTCAGAACAGCTGTCAAGGGGTCAATTCCCTTGAAGAGGAATAATAGGGTGTGTGTTCACTCTTGGGGAGGGGAGAGATCTGGGGCAGAGCCCTCCCAGCTGAGCGGGATTGGGGCTGAGTTTGGGCCTCGTTTCCTGTTTCAGGTATTTAAGCTGGGGGCGCGGTTAGTTGCACGAGCCATTTGCCGTGTGCCGAAGGGCGAGAGGCAAAGCACGTTTGGCCCTTCGGCCGCAGCCCTGAGCGAGTATCTCCAGTTTGCACAGGACCAGCCCAGGAGTTGGAGTTAAGTTGTCCTTTCCCCCCCCGCTTTGTGTTCCTTCGAAGGCCTCTTTGAGTACCCCTTGTGTGTGCGTGAGGATATTGTCATCAATTAATTTTTGGCGTCCATTAGCCAAAGTCCTCTTTCCGTCCACTCTGCTGGCTCCGTTCCCGTTCCCAAACCGAGTTCCTCCTCCCACCTCCCGAGCCAGATGGGGCCGCCGTTGCCCAATCCCAGGACTTGTAGCTGCCACCCGTGGAAACTATTGATAGTCACTTAAGGGAACACGTCCGAGCCGCTGGTGCCAATTAGAGCATCTCCGCCGAACTGTTAGCGAGACAAAAGACCGGAGATGCTTATCGCTTGGCAGGACGGCTGCGCGGAATAGCTTTCCTCTTAGGGAAGTGGCTTCAGATGGGATCGGGTCAGATAACAGGAAGTGTTCCATCTCGGCCGGGCCGCGGAGGCGTACCGTTATCTCCCAGATTTAAGATGTGACGTGAACGAGATCCTCAGCTGGCCCCCGAGGTCTTGCAAAGTGCGATGAGGAACTCGGTCTGGGAGTTGCTGCGAACCTCACGATGCGGGCCGGGGATAAGACAGGATGTTTGTTGCCCCCTATGGTGTGGGGTTCTATTCCACCGGTCTCCCCGGCACTTGACCTGCAACACTGCACTGACTCTCGGTAGATTTGTGTGGTGCTGGACTGCATTGAAAATCACGCAATATGGATTAATTCTGCGGCTCAGTTATCTGGAGCTGGACGGAGCGTGCGTATAACCCCCATTCTACAGTTGCCCCATGGACGACCCCATCAGTTACCAGGCTCGATTTAAGGTATTAGCTATCATGGGTGAAACCCTTCCTGGCCTCTCCCACTGTGCTCCGCCACAACAGCTTCGCTCATCGGAGCAGGGCCTTCTGAGGGTGCCAACCAGCAAACGGGCAAAATCGACAACTGCCCGCCCACGGGCCTCCGCTGTGGTGGCCCCCACCTGGTGGAACAGCCTGCCCGAGGAGGTCAGGAAGGCGCCCGCTCTCCTGCCTTTTCGCAAACTATGCAAGATGGAATGATTGAAGAGGGCTTTCCTATGCAGGCGGTAGAATTCCGCTGTACTGAATGATCCTCAGAGTGACTTGGACAAATGATTAGGGGCGGTGGTCTGTACAGCTGTGCTTTTCTCTCTTTCTCACAAGACAAGGACTCGTGGGCACTCAATGAAATTGCTGAGCAGTCGGGTTAGAACAGACAGAAGGAAGTCCTTCTTCGCCCAAAGAGTGATGAACACATGGAATTCACTGCCACGGGAGGTGGCGGCGGCTACAAGAATGGACGGGTTCAAGAGGGAATTGGATAAAGATATGGAGCTATTAGCCACAAGGTATAGATAGGAACTCTGGGGCAGGTGATGCTCTGTATTGTTGGTGCTTGGGGGGTGGGGTTCAACAGTGGGAGGGCTTCTAGTGTCCTGGCCCCACTGGTGGACCTCCTGATGGCCCCTGGTATTTTTGGCCACTGTGTGACACAGAGCGTTGGACTGGAGGGACCATTGGCCTGATCCAACATTGGCTTCTCTCATGTTCTTACATAGTGAAGGGCGGGATATAAATCCAATCTCTTCCTCCTCTTCCTCTTCTTTCTCTTCTTCTTCTGCTCCTCCTCCTCCTCTGTGTAATCTGCATTGAGTCCAAGTGAGAAAGTTAGACTATAAATAGTATAAACAAGATCGATCGATCGATCAATCGATAGATAGACAGACAGACAGACAGACCGACTTGCTTTGAACATTTGGCCATGTTCCTCCTCCTCCTCCTCCTCCTCCTCCTCCTCCTCTTCTTCTTGCCAACTCCAGGTTGGGAAATATCTGGAGATTCTGGGGGTGGAGCCTGAGGCAGGTGGAGTTTGGGGAGGGGAGGGTCCTCAGCTGGGTATAAATGCCACAGAGTCCACCTTCCAAAGCGGCCATTTTCTCCAGGGGAAACTCAGCTCCATCGCCTTGACATCAGTTGTGATCCCGGGCCATCACCTTGCTGGCCTTAAAGGCGGCGCTGACAAGAAAAGTTTTGGCCATTATTGCTCTTTTGGAAACCTGGGACCGACCAACCGACCGCCCTTGATTGGAGGAATCTTTGAAGCCTGTATTTCCCACGAAGAAGTCTGTGTGAAACGGGCACGGTAGCTGGCCTGTCGGAGTCGTGTTTGTGAGCCTTCTGGAAGCACGGAATGGAAGATAAGTCGGCCGACGACCTCCGTCGCGTCCGGTTTTCAAGAAGGTCAGATCACAGTGAGGTCACTTTAAAAAACAACAACAACCCTTTGTATTGAATTTTTTTTAAACAAATACAGAAAAAAAGATGGCCCAATAATAACAGGGAACGCTCCAAGAGAGCCAGAACAGCGTTAACGATAACCTTCAAAACCCAATAAAAGCATTACCATATGCTAATAATAAACCATCTAAAGTTAAGGGAACGAGAGCAAAATGAAATAAGCAACTAGGTTTCAGTTGCAACTTAAAAAGGGCCTATACTTAAAACAAGGGCCATTTTTCACATACCAGATGCTCCAACACAGCGAGGACACTAGATGGTTGAAATACGTGGAGTTCACTTGTTGAATGAATGAATGAATGTGACCGTATCAGCAGTTTATAAGGGACACAAAAAGAGCGTTGGATTTTTGATACATAGACTTTGAGATGTCTGTTGCATGGCATACATTCAGTTGTTTATCTAAATTGCAATCTTCGTTGTTTTTCATGGTGTGCATACTTAGTTTGACTGCCTTGCAACTGGCAGTTCTAAACATAACCCATGTTAGAAAGCTGGTTTACGGTGTGTGTGTCCCCCCCCAATTGTTCTTTCTTTTGTGTCTTTTGTTTGCTAGCTTTGGTTTAGCTTCTGTTTAGCGGATGAACTGTTTTTCGGAAGGTTAAGGTAAAGGTAAAGGTGTCCCTTGCTCGAAAGCCAGTCAAATCTGACTCTAGGGGGTGCGGTGCTCATCTCTGTTTCCAAGCCGAAGAGCCAGCGCTGTCTGAAGACATTTCGATGGTCATGTGGCCGTCATGTGGCCAGCATGACTAGACGCCGAGGCGCACGGACTGTTAAACAAATAAACCACAGGCTTTGGCAAGGCATGCTCAATCATGTGGGCGTGGGCCTGGCCCTTAGTGTGTGTGTGTGTGGGGGGAAGCACTCCACACATGCTCAAAAACACTCTTTGCGAAGCAGCAGAGCCCCCCGCCGTTCTGGATAGATCCTGGGGCTGGGCTCTGGTTCAGCTTAAGCGCATAGAATCATAGAATGTTAGAGTTGGAAGGGACCTTGCAGGTCATCTATGGCTCCCCGACTTCCACTGCTGAGCTGGCCTGCATTCAACGCAGGAAATGGGAGGCGTGGCCGTCCCGGGTCCCCACGTACCTCCGGGGTGTTTTCTTCTTGTATCAAACTCTAATTAGCTGCAAAGGGCTCGGCATGGACTTGGCAAAGGGGAGGGCTGGGGACATTAATAAATTATTCCCCTTGTTGTTAATTGACGTGTCTCAAGAAAAGGGAGGGGGAGTTCGGTGAGCCAGGAGGAGCCGGGGCTGGCTTTGCAGCCGGGGGGTATCATGGCCTCATTTTGGCCCGATTAGCATATTCGGGTTCAGCCTCTTCAAGCCAATTAGCCCAGGGGCTGCACTCAATTGGAAAGGCCAGCAGCTTCATCTCCCGGTTCGAATCCTTGGGAAGAATACCCTGCAGTGGCACAAGGGCTGCTGTGTGAGCCGCTCGCGGGGGCCTCAGTCTGCTCGCGGGGGCCTCGATCTGCTTGCAGGGGCCTTGCTGTGTAGCTGCTTTTGTGAGCGGCTGGGAGGAGAATGAGTGGAGCCAGTGGAGGATGGAGACAACCTGAAGGGGAAATAATTAGTAGGGAAATTTCCTACGGCCCAAATGTGGAACCGGATGGTGTACGACAATGGCACAGAGCTGGGGTCCCCGCCCTTTTTGAGCCTGCCGGCACACTTGGAATCCTCACACGGCGTGGTAGGCACAGCCGCAAATGAATTAATTATCGTATGGCACTGGGTGTGGTATAGCCAGGAGATCCAAAGATTGTCTGGCAGCGTGAAAATCTAGCTCTTTTTGTGACGAGCTAGGTTTATTGGGGGGGGCCTGAGAGAACGGTGAGTGACCCAAGGTCACCCAGCTGGCTTCAAGTGGAGGAGTGGGGAATCGAACCCAGATCTCCAGATTAGAGTCCCCTGCTCTTAACCACTATACCAAACTGGCTCATAGATACATAGGTAGACAGACAGATAGAGGGATACAGGGATAAAGGGATATTAAGAGATGATGGATGGATGGATGGATGGATGGATGGATGGATGGATGGATGGATAGATAGATAGATAGATAGAGGATGGATGGATGGATGGATGGATGGACGGATAGATAGGTGGATAGATAGAGGATGGATGGATAGATGGATAGATAGATAGATAGATAGATAGATAGATAGATAGATAGATAGATAGATAGATAGATGGATGGATAGATGTATAGATAGATAGATAGATAGATAGATAGATAGATAGATAGATAGATAGATAGATAGATAGATAGATAGATAGAGGATGGATGGATGGATGGACGGACGGATAGGTGGATAGATAGAGGATGGATGGATGGATGGATGGATGGATAGATGGACAGATAGATAGATAGATGGACAGATAGAGATGGATGGATGGATGGATGGATGGATGGATGGATGGATAGATAGATAGATAGATAGATGGATGGATGGATGGATGGATGGATGGATGGATGGATAGATAGATAGAGGATGGATGGATGGATGGATGGATGGATGGATGGATAGATAGATAGATAGAGGATGGATGGATGGATGGATGGATGGATGGATGGATGGATGGATGGATACAGGGATACAGGGATACAGGGATGATAGACAGACACGGTTTTCCTTCTGTCACACAGCGAAGGTCCTTGTGCTGTGGTGGAAGCTGCTGCTAAAGAAACTTTTTAAAAAATCAAAATCTGCAGAGCCAGTTAAGTTCCCAGTGGCCAGTCAGAAGCCTTGCTGGACAAAGGCCCCGCCCACTTTCTAAAAAAGACTTGGCAGGCACCAGGAAAGGTGTCGGCGGATGCCGAAATGCCCCCGGACACCACGTCGGGGACCCCTGGCAGACAGGCTGCGGCACCCCAATGCCTCTGATTTGACCTCCCTGTTGCCAAAGTGGTCTGCTCCCACATCAGGATACGGTCTAGGGCAGGCTAAGGCAACTTCTGCATTCTCGGTGGAGGGAGGGACCTCTGCAGAAATGTCGCCTGCTTGCCTCAGGGTCGGCCGGTTGTTCCCTCTTCCAGGCAGTTTGCGGGGTGGGGATCTAAATCAAGGGGACTGTGGGAGAAAGGGCAGGAGACTGCTGTGTCTGGATCCGGCACAGTAGCAAGTCCCTTCCCCCAAGGAACGCTTATATTGAATCGAAATATCCTTGGGCTTTATTCCTGTGATCTGCATTGGAAGCCGATCAAGTGGTTAAGACGCTAAACTGCAGACTGGAAGGTCAGGAGTTCAACAGTTCGAGATCCGAGTGCCGCAGGATGGAGTGAGCTCCTGTCTCTGGCCCCGGCTCCTGCCAACCTAGCAGTTCAAAAGCAAGCGATTGCAAGTAGATCAATAGGTATCGCTTTGGTGGGAAGGTAACAGCGTTCCGTGTGCCTCGGCATTTAGTCAAGCCAGCCACATGACCATGGAAATGTCTTTGGACAGTGCTGGCTCTTCGGCTTGGAAACTGAGATGAGCACCGCATCCCTAGAGTTGGATTCGACTGGCTTTCGAGCAAGGGAAACCTTTACCTTTACTAACCCTACTCTCCTTCCCACAGAATGGATTGCGATAACCATTGCTGATCCTGGGCCATGTTATTTGCCCCAGATTCGATGCCATTAAGATTTCCCCAGTCCCACCCACATGGCAGCCATTTCCCCTGCCTCTGTACTTGTGCTATCATTTCCTCTCTTCCCTTGGCCATCTTGATGGTTTCCTGGTTTGTTTGTTTTTTTAAAAAATCATCTAATGAATATTGTTATATTGATCCAACATTATAAAAATCCGTGTTACCGTTTTCTGTGAATTCCCAGTTTCCGTTTTTTGTAAAGTAAGTTTCTGTCCCTTTTCATTGTAGAGAGATGCCTTTCCCCTTATATCTCCACAAGAAAAGGGGCGAGACAATTCAAGGTTGGTTTTTTTAGAAAAAAAATGAGACCTGGGGATTCACAGATAACGGTGCCCAGGTTGTTATGTTATATTGATATATCGATCTTCATTTGTCGGCTTTTAAAAAAACTGGAAAGGCCCTGATGGCATGGAGTCAGGGATTGGTTGCTACTGGGATGCCAGGACAGGGTAACTATGGGGAAACCAGCCATGGGGAAGACCTGGTGCCATACTGGCAGCTGTGGTGGCACCAGGGAATGCGTTCAAGCCTTTCCTTATGTGGAAAACACAGAGGGAGCCAACGATACTGTTTTTGAGACTGTGTGATTCCGTGAGTCATCAGTGGTTTTGACCAGCCTCATGTGTCAGTTTGTTGCCATGAAGTTGTTTATACAAAAATAAGATTGGGGGAAAAGTATGAATTTTAACCAATGAAATTGGCCTGAAAAGAACGTGAAAAACACACGCTCGCAGACTTGGGTCTAGCGAGGGAGATGCAAAATTAACATTTGACTGGAATCGGCAAGCTGGTGAAACTCGTCTGATCTCAGTGTGCATGCGAGGCCTGAATTCTGCTGTGAGCCGTGGGTACCCGTGCGTGCTTGCAAGGAGACTCTTTGCAAGACCAGAGTGCTCCTTGGGCCAGGAAACGGAGTCTTTGCGTTCGTGGCTAGCTAAATTATATAAGGCACGAAACAGCAGTTTGAAGGCAGGCAGGGGGAAATGTGATTTCCCTACTCCAGACATGGCAGCGGGGGGGAACGGGACACACAGGCCTTTGCGATCCCCCCGCGACAGCTAAGACAGCCACGCAGCCATCTGGAAAAGAGGCAGTGGAAACGGCTTTGGCGTGCTGGCTAGCCCCCTTCCACAAAGGCGTCCTTGTTCCATCGTGGGGCTTTTTACACTTCAGATAGGCCTGTATCTTGCAATTGATATGTAGATCTGGGAGGTTCTATATTTTTGAGGCGAGGGGATAAATCTACATGCATCTCTGGAGTCTTCCCCCCCCAAAATGAAACCCTGCTTCTCTTCCTTGCCTCCCCCCACCTTGGTCTCAGCCTGTTTTACATTTTTAGACAAAAAGGGGTCTGTCCCCTTTAATCTGCGTTCCGGGGGCAGCCTGTCACGCCGCTTTTTGAAAAGAGGGCCGTGTCCGGACTTCATTCACAACGTAACCCCGGCCTCAAAAAGGGCTGACCGTGTGAATTGCCGAGGGTGGGGATGAGAGAGACCCCCGAAAAGGAGACAGAAGTTAATCTACGTTTCCTCGCCTTGGGTTCCCCCCCTCCCTTCTCCGAAGTTGCCCAGGCTTTCAAGGGTGACTTGGAGTAGTCCAGAAGGATTGCTCTCCCATAAAGATCCGCATCCGCAGATTTGCATGTTTTCCTTTAAAAAACCCAAACTTTTCTTGTAGGAATTTCAAGATAAGGTGGGGATAGCCGAAGGTTTCTCATAAAGATCCGCCGAGGGGTAAGAATATCTTTTGCACGCCTGATAATACTGTGGTTTCCAGCACTCGGATTTCATTGGGCGTCATGCTCCTTGCAAACCGTTTGGAAAGTTGAAACTGGATAGACTCGGTTTGGGAAAACGGTCTCATTTGTTTCTAATTAGGACTGCTTACCAAATTTTTATCTGCAGTCGAGCGCACAAAAGAATGAAGCAATTCTACGCTCATGAAATCCAAGCAGCCGTCTTGTGGGGAGAGAAGAAGCTTTTTTGACGACAGTTAGCAAAATGTCTCCCTGTGGCTCCCTACCCAAGCTACCCTAAGCAGAGAGGCAGTGGGATGTTGGGGTTAGAGCGCTGGACCGGGGAGACACAAATTCAGATTCCCACTCTGCCATGAAATTTACTCAGGGATCTTGGTCTACTGACTTCCTTTCAGCCTAGCCTACCTTATAGGACTGTTGTGAGGGTAACCGAGTAGGTGGTCCATTTGTAGACCACCACTGATTAATTGATTTTGTCTGTACCAATTTGGTGTAGTGGTTAAGAGTGCGGACTTTGATCTGGGAGAACCAGGTGTGATTCCCCACTTCTACACATGCAGCTGCTGTTGTGACCTTGGGTCAGTCACAAGTTCTCTCAGAGCTGTTCTCTCAAGGGCAGTCCTCAAAAGAGCTCTCTCAGCCCCACCTACCTCTCAGGGTGTCTGTTGGGGGGAGGGGAAGGGAAAGGAGTTTGTAAGCTGCTCTGAGACTCCTTTGGGTAGTGAAGGGCGGGGTATAAATCCAATCTCCTCCTCCTCCTCCTCCTCTTCTTCTTCTTCTTCCCTGC
Source organism: Gekko gecko (assembly GCA_029375565.1). Taxonomy (NCBI): domain Eukaryota; kingdom Metazoa; phylum Chordata; class Lepidosauria; order Squamata; family Gekkonidae; genus Gekko; species Gekko gecko. Next base: position 210,813,870 of record JAPDNY010000004.1, read on the forward strand.
CTTTCTCTCCCGTGAGATCCAAAGCAGTGTACATCATTCTTCTGTCCTCCCTTTTATTCTCACAACATCCCTGAGAGGTAGGCTAGGCCGAGAGAGAGAGAGAGTGACTGGCCCAAGGTCACGTGGCGAGCTTCTTTCGCAGAGTGGGGATTCGAACTTGGGGTTTCCCAGATCCTCGTCCCACTACCCCACTCTGGCTTTCTCACTGAGGCAAGTAAAAGCAAAGCCGTAAGAACAGAATAATGTAGAGAAACCAATGAAATTACAGATCGAGGTGCCCGGGCGGACGATAAAGCAGCCATGTAAGATGGTAGGGCAACGCAGTGGAGTGTTTTACGTCCAGGAAAAACAGAGTTATAAAGCGGAATGACAAAATGAGAGGACTTTAAGAAATCATGAACAAAACCAGCGTAGTCTACACAGCGGCGGTGGATTTATCTTTGCACCTCACTTTTGGTTTTCATGCCCTGATTTGTTTGGGTTCTTTTGCATCCCTCAAAGGCCGTTCGTAAACAGGAGGAATAAATACATCGTAAGGGTGGTTAACCCAGGCAGTTAGCGGTGGTGTGTAGTTTACAGCGAGTGTCATCTGGATTATTCAGAAAAACCTGGCCCAAGGCGGGGAGCAGTGGTTTGGGAGCCACTGAGTCCTTCTTGCCCTCCTGGGCCTGGTTTGGGAAACAAATAGGTGCGGGGGCTTAGCCTTGGTCAGAAGCCAGGCCGCAGGGCCACGGGCTTTATGATAGATGGCCCAAGCTGGCTCGATCTCGTCAGATCCTGGAAGATGGATAAGCAGGGTCAGCCCTGGTTAGTTTTTGGATGGGAGATGACCAAGGAAGTCCAGGGTTGCTACGCAGAGGCAGGCAATGCTGAACGGCCTCTGTTCGTCTCTTGCTCTGACCTGGGTGGCCGAGGCAAGCCCGATCGTGTCCTGATCTCGGAAGCTAAGCAGGGTTGGGCCTGATTGGTATTTGGATGGGCGACTTCCAAGGAAGAGGAGGAGGAGGAGGAGATTGGATTTATACCCTGTCCGTCACTACCCGAAGGAGTCTCAGACTGCGATCACACACACTAAATAATCCACTTTCTTTTTTCTTTTAACTTTTTATTAGTTATTACCCGGGCTTTTTTGGTAGCAAAAGCCCAGCAGGAACTTATTAGCATAATAGGCCACAACCAACAGCAGAAACTTATTAGCCTATTAGGCCACACCCCCATGTTACCAGAAGTGTGGTCATCCAGCCACACCCACCTTTTGCTTCTTATTCTGCTTACCTTGTTTGTTGTCAAAACCCAGGGCTTTTTTGATAGCAGGAACTCCTTTGCATGTTAGGCCACACACCCCTCATGTAGCCAATCCTAATGAGTCTCTGCTGTTGGGTGTGGCCTATTATGCTAATGAGTTCCTGCTGGGCATGGCCAACTCGGGAGCCAGCCAGAACTCCATTCCTGTGTGTTCCTGCCCAAAAGTAGCCCTGGTTATTACAAATACAAACAGGCAACACACTTTTTGAATAATGAATAGAACAAAGTAATTGTCCAAGAGCAAAACTGCGACCGTGCAAAAACAGTAATAGAAAAATAATATGGTATATCTAGTTCTGTTTCATGCTAAAAAAAAAAATTGCATACACTCCAACTCATTAAAAAGACATTAGTGTACCACAACGAAACAGATATAATACGTAGAATGGACACCAAATAAGATTTTAAAAGTTCTGAGTATTAACGGCTACAGGATAATAAAAACCGAGTCACCGTAGCCCGGTTGTGCAACTGAGACCGTTCAGAAGTGATAAATTGCTGCTGACACTTTCAATCCACTTTCAGTACACTTTCCAACTGGATTTTCACTGTGTGAACTGGCAAAATCCAATCCAAAAGTGCATTGAAAGTGAATTGGAAATGGACTATTTAGTGTGTGTGATCACAGCCTCAGAGTGGGTTACAATCTCCTTTCCTTTCCCCTCCCCGCAACAGACACCCTGTGAGGTAGACGGGGCTGAGAGAGCTTTTCCAAGGACTACCCTTGAGAGAATAGCTCTGAGAGAACTCGTGACCGACCCAGAGTCACTCCAGCAGCTGCATGTGGAGGCGTGCGGGAATCAAACCCGGTTCTCCCAGATCAGAGTCCATGCCCCTAACCACTACACCAAACTGGAAGTCCCGTATCGCTATGCAGAGGCAGGCAATGGCAAACCATCGGTGAACGTCTCTTGCCTTGAAAAACCCAGCGGGGTCAACAAAAGTCATCTGCTACTTGATAGCAATAAAAAAAAAAGATCGGGAAGGCACTCAGTACATGCTCGGAAATCACTGCTGTAGGTCGAACAGCAGAGTAGGTGCCAATGTGGAGATGTCTGGAAAGGCTGCAGAATGAGAAATCCACGTTAGGGAAGCACTTTTTGAGACCCAAAGGGAAGAAGAAATTGATCAGCGCAATCCTAAACAGAATCACACCAAAGTCCACCCCGCTTAGCATTTGCGTCGTACGCGTTCGAAAGATGTTCGTCTTATCTAAGCAATAACTCATTAGAAAAAGATCAGAAGTAGAAGTGTGGAAAAGCAGAGTGTGTGTGTGTGTGTTTGTGGGGAGGTGTCGTTAACTGCCTGGAAACCTTTTCGAAAGGGGGATAATAAACACGGACGTCGGCAATCAGAATTATGCAAGCAATAAAAGGGGGCTTAACTGGGACAACATTAATTAAGAGGAAATTTGAGCTGAATATTTACGTGTATATATATACCCGTTCTGACTCTGATGTCTGTTAATCTTCTGCGGAAGCGTGTGGGGCGAAGTGGTGTGCATTGAAACACTCGAACCGATAGGCCGGACTGACTTTTTAACAACTGCTCCCTTTGGCTCCAGTTTTAGGACTCTATCTATCTATCTTTCTATCTATCTATCTATCATCTATCTTTCTATCTAGCTATCATCTATCATCTATCTATCTATCTATCTATCTATCTATCTATCTATCTATCATCTATCTATCTATCTATCTATCTATCTATCTATTATCTATCATCTATCTATCATCTATCTATCATCTATCTATCATCTATCTATCTATCTATCTATCTATCTATCTACCTATCATCCATCTATCTATCTATCTATCTATCTATCTATCTATCTATCTATCTATCATCTATCTATCTATCTATTTCGTTGATTCTATTTATATCCCACCCACCCTGCCAGGCGGGCTCAGTGCACACAATTCCCAAAAGTAGAACTGCTTTTCCCTTCCCAGTGGGGCACCCAGTGAGTCATTTAGCGAAAACCCCTTCCATGTAGCATGCTCCGTCACTCCCGAGTTTTGGGTAGTTGATGCCAATACAGGGTGTGAAGAGTTCTTGAGGGGTGTATTTTTGCATTTGTGTGTGTGCATGGGTGCCCGTGCCTGGAAGTTGTGTTGACCTCTGGTGACTCCTACGGGGGCACGGAGGACGTTCAGAGAAGTGGCTTTGATAACCTTTGATAAAAGGGAGTGGTGGCGCAGGTGGTAAAAGCACGCCTGCTGTAACATCAGGGAACAGCCACTATGGCTGTTCGAGACCCACCGTGGCCGGGGTGAGCTCCCGGCCCTAGTCCCAGCTCCTGCCCACTCAGCGGTTCGAAAGCATTAAATATATATATAGCAAGTAGATAAATGGGTACCTACCTGTAGGTGGCAGGGGGCACTCCTCCCTCCTTGGGGTGTGCAGCGGAGGCATCGGCAATGTGGCGGTGATGGCGGCGGCGGTGGAAGCAACACGGAAGCAACGCTGAGCGGCTGAATCCGGCAGTGGGCGGAGTCATGGAGGGACAGGCGGCGTGTCGGCGGGGCGCGGCAAAGCCAAAAGGGACATAGCCGGAGCTGCAGCCGACACGAGGCCGTGCACCAGAGACGAGACCTGCCAGGAAGAAGCTGCTGAGCCAGAGAAAGACCTGCCCCAGAACTTCGAGGATGGAATGCTGACGCCTGAAGCCCGCCGGAATGGAGACAAAAAGCCCTGCTGCCTGGGTGCTGGTAGGATGTCACCCCCCCTATAAAATTGTGGCCCTAGATAGATGGAATTAAAATTGTGTAAACCGCTCAGAGACCCTTCGGGGTTAGAGCGGTATATAAATCGAAAGTTAAATAAAATAAATAAATAAACCTGCCTCTGTCTCCCGGCCCTGGTATTCTTTGGCGGTCTCCCATCCAAATGTTTGCCAGGGTCAGCCCTACTTAGCTTCCCAGATCTGAAGAGACAGGGCCGAAGAGTTCTTTATGGTGGGAAGTGCAAGCGTATTCATTCTCGACATATAGTGCCACCCCGCCGCCTTTTTTGTTTATTCTGTTCCGTTTGAACAAGGTATATCCTTCAATCGCTCTGCTCCATATATGAGACTCATCCCACCAAGTCTCGGTGATACCGATCAGATCATAATTACTTTCCAATATTTGAAGTTCAAGTTCCTTCTGTTTATTTCCCATACTCTGTGCATTAGTATAAAGACATTTCCGATTACAGACATCCGTTCCTACCGTAGGTCCCTTTGATTTTACCTGAAAATTACTGCACTCACCTCTCTCCCTTTCATTTATTCTCTGGTCACTCCCCTTCTTGAACTCAGTGTTGGGGATGCTGCACAACATCAGGCTTTTTCTTCCCACCCCGGATGTCTTCAGTTTAAAGCTCTCCTGATCAGGTTCGCAAGTCTTTCAGCAAAGACATTCCTCCCATTCTTTGTAAGGTGCACCCCATCTGTTGCCAACAGACCTTCATCTTGGAGGTACATACCATGGTTCAGGAACCATCTTTTGGGTATGTTGTAGGTATATAGGGCTATCTTTCGGCTACACTCCTGCAGAGTGCAGGGGGTTGGACTAGATGACCTGCAAGGTCCCTTCCAACATTCTATGATTCTATGAAAACTCAGCCTTTTAAAGAGCAGCGATTACTCGAACTTCTTGATTTCAGACATAAGAAGGTCCAGAAATCTCTGAACACATAGCGTATTGGTGGAGCCGTTCCCAATATCCCTGGTGAGCAAATAAATGTACTGCATAGAAATACTGTCCAAATTTGATTTTCACATTTTTTTTTTAAAAGCATTTTCAGTTGTCCAAACTGAGATAATTCCAGCTGGTCCAGCCACATTGGTCTGAAGCAGTAGAGCAAATTTAGAATCCATTGGCACCTTGAAGAACAGACTTTTGTTGATCTTAAAGGAGCGGACTGGTACTATTGCTTACCGGGAGAGTTCCCGGTTGGGCAACTTCGAGCTGATCTCTAGCCACACTGACACCTCCATGGGAGGCCGCTCGGCCTGGTGTAGGTGGACTCATCTCACCCCATGTCCCACAGCCGGCTAGTTCTCAACTGAGTTGGCGCTGCCCCATGGCCGATTCTTGTCTCAGGCTCTGCCAGCGGTGAGGACAATGGGCACGGATTTGACCATCGCTGCCTCCCGCTCAGCTTGGCGTCCTCCTGGACACTTGAACTTCCCGAGCGGCGCCGTGTCCATGACCTTTACCTCCTCCGGTGTGAAGAAGACGCCTTTCCCGTTTCTTCCAGAAAGCGAACGTTCCTCTCCCTCTCGTCTTCCTGCGGGCGACACTTAGCATTCCGAAGACATTCTCTGAAGGTCAATACAAATTAACGGCAAATTTAATTAGCGTTTCCACTGCTTTTGCTTCAAGTGGTGTGGAAAGCGGGAGATGGCCTTTCTCTCTTTCTCACGTCCCCCCGCCAAAAAGTAGCGCTCGAGGGGGGTTATTAATAATGAGCGGAGCTAATTTCAGGAAAAAATTAAGCAATTGGGTGATAATGGGAGCGGTGGAAAGAGGTGAGTTGGAGGAAGTGTGGACGGGGCAGTGACACCTCTCATCCTTGCGGGGAAGGGAGTGTGAGGAGGGTGGCGAGGAGAACGTGTAAGGCTGAGCAGTCTGGGAGGCTTTCTGAACTCTGGGGTCTTGGGGAGGCTGGCTGTTTGTGGAGAAAGCCAAACCGTGGGGCTGTGTCTCAGTGGTAGAGCATCTGCTTGGCAGGCAGAAGGTCCCAGGTTCAGTCCACAGCAACATCTCAAGTTGAAAAGGACCAGGCAGTAGGTGATCAGAATGACCTCTGCCTGAGACCCTGGAGGGGCCATGGCTCAGTGGCAGAGCATCTGCTTGGCATGCAGGAGGTCCCAGGTTCAATCCCCGACATCTCCAGTTAAAAAGGACCAGGCAGGAGATGATGGGAAAGACCTCTGTGCCTGAGATTCTGGAGAGCTGTCAAGAGGGGCTGTGGCTCCGTGGCAGAGCCTCTGCTTGGCATGCAGGAGGTCCCAGGTTCAGTCCCCAGCATCTCTAGTTCAGAAGGACCAGGCAGGAGGTGATGGGAAGGACCTCAGCCTGAGACCCTGGAGAGCTGTAAAGAGGGGCCGTGGCTCAGTGGCAGAGCCTCTGCTTGGCATGCAGAAGGTCCCAGGTTCAATCCCCAGCATCTCCAGTTCAAAAGGACCAGGCAGGAGGTGATGGGAAAAACCTCCACCTGAGACCCTGGAGAGCTGTCAAGAGGGACTGTGGCTCAGTGGCAGAGCCTCTGCTTGGCCTGTGACTCTGCCTGAGACCCTGGAGATGCCGGGGACTGAACCTGGAACCTTCTGCCTGCCAAGCAGAGGCTCCGCCACTGAGCCACGACCCCTCTTGACAGCTCTCCAGGGTCTCAGATGGAGGTCTTCCCCATCACCTCCTGCCTGGTCCTTCTTAACTGGAGATGCTGCCGGGGATTGAACCTGGGACTTTCTGCACATGGTCTCCCTAGTTACACAACACCGGTGGAGGTCTTTCACATCACCTACTACCAGATCTTTTAACTGGAGACGCTGCTGAGGATTGAACCTGAGAAGAAATCCGCCACTGAGCCACAGCCCCTCCCAGTCAATTCGTAGGCCATGCACCTTCAGTGGTCCAGCCAGGACTGTGTCCTTAGTAGCTGAATCGCCACAGTTTGCAGTACACCATCTCAAGCATGTGGATTCTCTCCTTACAGCCTGCATTCTCTGTCCGCCCAGGGTTGGCTGTCGAATTCACAAAGCCCTTTGCCTTTTTCCCTGTCCTGCAAACCACCTGGTCCTGTCTTCCCTGTTTTTTTTGTGAGTCCCTTGGCCGAAGGGATTTCGTTTTCCCAAGAAGACTTTGCAGTTGTTAACCTGACATGGGGAATTCTCCAAATCAGATTTAAGCAATAAAAATAATCCTCAAATTCTCCGAATAGGATTTAAACCTTTTTAACGTGGGAGAGAAGCCGCCTCTCTGCAGGTACTCGGCGAGGTGCCATTCCGTCGGCGAAATGGCATCTCCCAGAGAAATGTTTTTTCCTCGTTAGGGACTCCGATGACTTTCCCTCCAGAGTTTATTTGAAGGCCAGAAGTTATGGCGCATAAAATAAATCTGAAGTGCTGTGTTCTATTATTGCAAAAAAAAAAAAAGAAGAAGAAAGAAAGAAAAGAAAACTGGACCGGCTTTTACAGCCACACGCTTTGGAATCAGATGAATGCTGTCGTGTGTTTCCAGAGAGGCCAGAAGGACTTGGCCTCGTCTTCCGAGTTAATGTAGTCCTTTCCAGTATCTCAAATGTCATCGGGGCCCTGTTTCTCTCCCCCCTCCCTCCTGCTTGATAATGAACACTTTATTGCACGTTAAAGCGAAAATGATTGATCGAGCTCCTAAGCTTGTGTTTGCCGAGTGGGAGATGTATTTGACGTCGGGCGGGAAGGAACACATGGAAAGAATCATTTCCCTGTATCCCAAAAAAGAAAAAAAAGAAAAAAGACAGTCAACGAGAAACCCAGAAAAGCATTTGGAAAAGTAATAAATTCTTCATTGAGTCGGCACACAGTAGCTGCGTCTAATCTCATGTTTTAAGCTGCTGGCTGCGGAGTCGTGGAATTATGGCTTGCTGGGGCCGGATGATGGACAGGAGCCCGGAGCGAGGGGCGCGTGGTCAGTCCAAGGGAGAGATCTCGACTGTCTTTGGTCCGGGCGTCATCTGAGCACCGAGAACTGGATCACGTGAGCAAGTAGGGTACTTATGGTTGCCAGCTCCAGGTTGAGGAATTCTTGGAGATATGGGGGATGGAGCCTGGGTAGGGTGGTGTTTTGGGGGAGGGAAGGCGCTTAGTGGGTTATAATGCCATCATATCCCTCCCTCCAAAGCTGCCATTTTCTCCAGGGGAACTGATCTCTGTTGTCCAGAGGTCAGCTTCAGAGGGTAGCGGTGTTAGTTTGTGGTAGAACGGCTAGGTCTCGGTCCAGTAGAGTCCATCAAGATTTTCAGGCTATAATTATTATTACCGTAAGGCGTTATGTGTGGAAAAGCCAGGAGATCCAAAGCTTGTCTGGCAGCCAGAAGTTCTAGCTCTTTTAGCGTTACGCGCCACTAGGTGGCAAGCTGTGTTCCCTCTCAGCCGAACGAGTGTGAGCTAGCTCGCAGTTTTTTAGCCTCTGGCCCACACATTTCCGTCTTTTTCCTAGATTTTCCTTGGGGTTTTTCCTAGAGCTGTTACATTCTTTTGAGGGAGAAAGGAGTCACTTCCAGTGTTCCCTCTAAGCTGAGTGAGTGTGAGCTAGCTCACCATTTTTTAGCCTCCGGCTCAGACATTTTCGTCTCGGGAAGGCTGGCTGCAGAGCAAACTAACTGATTCAGCAGCCAAACCGCTCGCTCACAACTTTCATGCCAGCAGTTCACAAAGTTGAAATTTTGCTCCCAGGACTCGACAGCTTAGAGGGAACACTAGTCACGCCCGCTTGCTTTTTGATGTTCTTAGTTAAATTGGGTTTCGTCCCGCCGGGTCTTTTGCGTCTTGAACTGCTGTATGTCTTATTTTGTTTAACCGGTTCAGGTTTACGTGAACGGATAACACGTGACTCTTAAAAATACGTGTGGACACATTAAGCCCATACCGGATCTGACCCTTGGTCCATCAAGGTCAGTATTGTCCGCTCAGGCCGGCAGCCGCTCTCCAAGGTCTCAGGCGGAGATCTTTCATGGTACCTACAACCCGCATCCTATTTTCAACCGGAGATACCGGGGGTTGAGTTTGGGACCTTTTACATGCCACGCAGATGCTCTACCACTGAGCCACGGCCCCTAAGCTGCCTTGTACTGAATCAGACCCTTGGTCCAGGAAGGTTGCTATTGTCCGCTCAGGCCGGCAGCCGCTCTCCAGCGTCTGAGTCTGAACAGAACTGAGCAGAGTTTTGCCTCTGTTCCGTACTGTATACCGCGCTGACTCTCACTGGGGAGTCCTGCGTTCCATTTTGGGCACCCCATTTTAAAAGGGGGACATCAAGCAGTGGGTAAAGGCGATGCCAGATGCCAACGGCAAGAGGATGTTTACGCTTGTCTAGAGTTGCCAGCAAGCGGAGAGAGGCATTTTTGACAGTTCTTGTTGCGTGGGCGGAAAACCATCCCGAGGAGGAATTTTCAAAGGGAATGAGAGAGGGAGAGAAAGAGAGGTCCTCAAAGGCTGGTGTGTGTCCCCCCCCCCAAGGGTTACGCACATGGCTGGCCGTAAATTCTGCCTCCAGCGGATTTGGAGTGCCTCCCTTGGCAAAACTTCAGAGAGACTTTAAAGGAAGCTGGAAGATCCTTGAAAGGGCCAGTGAAGTTTCTCGTGGGAGAGTCACACACCCCCGGGTGCCGGGCAGCTTGGTGGCGGATGGTGGACCTGATCTGATGCGTCCACCTTATACCGCGCTTTTTTTTAAAGAATTTTTTTTTTCTCCGTGGCGTGCCAGGGCTTCGGTCTTTCCGTGGCTCCCTCCCGCCCACTCATTTAACTCATGATTTTTCACGCAGCCACCCCTGAGAAGATGGTTCTCCGGGGATTGACTGTCCCCGCAAGGTCTGAGGGTCAGACGCGGACTGGAGGGATCTGGGTTCAGATCCTTGCCCAGAAACTGGCTTAAAGGTCACCAATGAGTTTTGTGGCTGAGTGTGTATTTGAACCCAGACCCTAAATGGACACTCTAACGGCTGCTTGACCTTGGCTCTGCTGAACGCTGTCTCTGCTGGTGTGACCTTGGGTCAGTCATAAGTTCTCTCAGAGCTGTTCTCTCAAGGACAGTCCTCGAGAGAGCTCTCTCAGCCCCACTTAACTCATAGGGTGTCTGTTGTGGGGAGGGGAAGGGAAAGGAGATTGTCAGCCGCTCTGAGACTCCTTCAGGTAGTGAAGGGCTTGGTGTGAATCCAATCTCCTCCGCCGCCTCCTCCTCCTCCTCTTCTTCTCCTGGCCTACCTCACAGACTCGTTGTGAGGTTAAATGAGGGCAGGAACCCTGAGCTTCTAGGATGAAAATGTGTTCACCGCTGCTAGTCAAGAGGAAGAAGAGTGACCAATTTTAAGCACCATGATAAGGCAGGCTCTGCCCACCTGCGAATAACCCAAACAACGACCAGGCTGTGATTTTATGTGGCACCCAAGGGCCTTTCGCTTTGTATTTCTTCTCCCTCCGTTGTCCGACTTCACCCTCCATGGCATCAGTGCATCCAGAATATCTTCATTCCGTAAACATTACTTAGCCGAAAGTGTCAGAATTGAGCTTTTTTCAAATGCACCATTCCAGTTTAGGCAGCCGGAAGAGAAGAGACCTGCATTTTGGCTTTTGCCCTGTAACCGCCGCCCGTCTGCGCGGCCTCTTCGATGGCCAGCATTGATTAAGCCGTTAACCCAGAGATATTCACCTATCCATCACTTGGACAGGTGTTCTTGCTGGAAGGGTAGAAATGCACAGCCGGAGAGATGCCGGGGAGAGGAGAGAGAGAGAGAGAGAGAGCCCTTCAGAGTTACAACTTGTATCTTGCTAAATGAGGAACAGAAAGCCGTTGACCCGCTCGGGAGCTATTTATCGACACTTCGGTAAGGCAGTTTGTGGGGAGGAGGTTTTCATTGGCCCCCGAGGACCAGGAGGGGAGCGATTGAATCTGGAGGCCGTCCAAGCCTAGAGAACGACATCCATCCGAGCCGGCGGCCATCTTGCGGCAGTTGGGTTCTTCAGGTCAACGAACCATTGCGTGGAAGTAGTCCTTTCCAGAACAGGGGTCCCTAACCTTTTCAAGTGTGCGGGCACCTTTAGAATTCTGACACAGCACGGTGGGCGCAGAGACAAGATGGCTGCCCCCAAACGGCTGTCATAAGAGGCGGAACCAGTTTGGTGTAGTGGTTAAGTGCACAGACTCTCATCTGGGAGAACCGGGTTTGATTCCCCACTCCTCAACTTGCACCTGCTGATGTGACCTTGGGTCAGTCACAAGCTCTGGCACAGCTGTTCTGGGAAAAGAGCAGTTTCTGTCAGGAGTTCTCTCAGCCCCGCCTCCCTCCCAGGGTGTCTGTTGTGGGGAGGGGAAGGGGAAGGAGTTTGTAAGTCACTCCGAGACGCCTTTGGGCAGTGAAGGGCGGGGTATAAATCCAGTCTCTTCTTCTTCTTCGTGCTGTGGTGGTGGCGACTGCCAAAGAAACATTTTTTAATAAACCTACACAGCCAGTCAAATCTCCAGTGGCCAGTCAGAGCCCTTGCTAGTCGAAAATCCCACCTACCCTGCCTCCTTTCTGAAAACACTCGGCCGACACCAGAAGAGGTGCCCACGGGCACTGTGTTGAAGACCCCTGTCCTAGAATATACTGTTGGCTAGTTTCACTGAGGAAGCCCAGGGCTGTAGTATTATATGAGAAGGGGTTTCTGAGTTGGGCTTTGAACTGTAGGTAGGGGTACGGCCTCCCTCTCTGGTGGTCTCACCCTGTTAACAGCTTGTTCTTAGTTTTGGTGCCTGCCTCGGTTAATGCTGCGGCGTCACGGCTGCCGGGACCTGCTTACATATAGCTGAGGGGTTTCGGCTCAAAATGACCCCAAATGCTCCTCTTTGCTAGTATCCCAGGAAGAGTCCCCATTTTGTCCCCCGTTCCTTGGTTTGCTTGCAGACAAGTGATGCCAGGTTTTCTTAAGGCTTCCAGACGCCTTTCTTCGTTCCTTGGAAGTTCAGTCTTCAGCAGTGCTAAGCCCATGTGATGTCCCTGACGCAATGATGTCACCTGGGGGAGGGTTGTTGTGCAGTGATGCGCTGGTATTTGGGCAAACTCTGTGGTTTTGAGGGCGAAAAAACGACAGACTTTCGCCCAAATACCAGAGCGTCCCTGCGTGACGTCCCCAACACGGTGACGTCACTTCCGGGTGATGTCATCGTTTCGGGGGCATTGTGCGACATCCCTATCCTCCCCGGAATGCCTCAAAGATTTCTCTGCCGAAGCGGGGGTAGGACCCTAAATCCGAGGCTGAGACACTCTAGCCCAGGGGTGTCAAACTCATTTCTTACGAGGGCCGGATCTGCCATAAACGAGACCTTGTCGGGCCGGGCCGTGTGTGTGCCATAAAATGTAATGCCAGGTAGCGGAGATACAAACTTTATAAAGGACACAAACACAAAGATTTCTTTTTAACTAAAAATAAAAACAGGCTTAAAACATTAGCTCCGTAAGCCGCAAGCCTACTGTTGATTTATCGACATTCCCCACAGAAATCTCAGGCGCAGAGTTCTGAGCCCAGGACCCAGGTTAAAACATGAAATGGCTGAGCGAGTGAGAGAGTCTGGTGAAGCAAGCGATGATGTCTCTTGGGACGCGGAAAGGCCACCTTGGTTAAAGTTGTCAGGTTTGCAGGGGGGGAGGAACCCTGTCCTTTCTTGCTCGAGTGCCTCCTAGCAACCGGCAGGTGAGGTTTTCTTTGGCGGCGGCGGCGGCCAGTGGGATCCTCCTGCTAAGGCTTCCTGGTGGCAGCATAGCTGCAGGGGGCCAGTTGAGAAGTTGGCAAACCTCTCTCGAATGCCCCCAATGTGAATGCCTTGAGTGGGGACCGGAATCGAATGAGTCCACAAGAAGATTTTGGATTTTTCCAAAAATGGGAGAACCCAGAAGAAAAAGAAGAGGAGGAGGAAGAGGAGGAGGAGGAGATTGGATTTATGCCCCGCCCTTCACTCGGAGTCTCAGAGCGGCTTACGATCTCCTTTCCCTTCCCCTCCCCACAACAGACACCTTTTGTGGTAGGTGGGGCCGAGAGAGCTCTTTCAAGGACTGCCCTTGAGAGAACAGCTCTGACAGAACTATGACTTGCCCAAGGTCATCCAGCAGCTGCAAGTGGAGGAATGGGGAATCAAACTCGGTCCTCCCAGATTAGAGTCCACACACTTAACCACGACATTACACAGGCACTCTGAGAAAATCCAAAACCTGCAAGCAAGACTGTCTCCGGGGAAGGAAGACCGGGGGAGGGGTCACTTCTCATACATTTCTGTTTCTTCTCCCTCCCTCCCCCCCCAGCCCGTCTTTCCGAATTTCTGACATATGATTGCCATTAAAATAATTGACATGGAAGAATTCCGGGTGCTTTTTTAAAAGGCTCCTTTGGCAACTCTCCCGACTGGGTTGTCGCAATAAAGTTCATGACGGTCTCCACCCACCCGGAAATGTCCCGTGACCAAAGTCCGGATCTGAAAGCACCAGAGCTTTAATATTTGACCTGTGGGACTTGTGGGCGTGGGGCGGGGGGACGATGAGGAGGACTGGGGTGTTTTGAAAAGGATCCGGACGTGTGTGGGAAGTCAAATAGTCCGTGGATGTTAAACGAAAGAGATGCAAGAAAGGAAGGAGAGATCCGTGTCCAGGTTCATGTCTGCCAGATGCTGAAAACTATTTATTTTGTAGTGCTCTATATCGGGGTCCCCGAATTTTTTGAGCCTGAGGGCGCCTTTGGAATTCTGGCACAGTGTGGTGTGCGCAGCCGCAAAATGGCTGCCACTGGAGAGCCGGTTTGGTGTGGTGGTTAGGAGCGCAGACTCTAATCTCGGAGAACCGGGTTTGAATCCCCCACTCCTCCACGTGCAGCTGCTGCTGTGACCTTGGGTCAGTCACAAGTTCTCTCAGAGCTGTTCTCTCAAGAGCAGTCCTCGAAAGAGCTCTCTTGGCCCCACTTACCTCACAGGGTGTCTGTTGTGGGGAGGGGAAGGGAAAAGAGATTGTAAGCCGCTTCTGAGACTCCTTTAGGTAGTGAAGGGCGGGGTATAAATCCAATCTCCTCCTCCTCCTCCTCCTCTTCTTTAAACACCTGCAGTGCCAATAAAATCTCCAGTGTCCAATAAGAAGCCTTGCTAGTGAAAGTCCCACCCGCTTTCTGAAAATATTTGACAGGACCCAGAAAAGGTTTCAGCAAGGACTGTGCATCACACTGCAGACCCCTGCTTTTCGGGTTGCCAGGTCCTTACCCTCCTGCCAGTGGGGGGTGGGAGGGAGCCCTCTCGGAGTGGAGCGCGGGGTGACATTGCTGAGGACGATGTCCCCAACATAGTGATGTCATCGTGTCAGGGACATCACTCAGCGACACTCTGGTTTAAGGGCAAAACTCTATGGTTTTACCATAGAATTTTGCCCTCAAACCAGAGCGTCGCATGACGATGTCCCTGATGTGATGACATCACTTCCATATGACATCATCACACAGTGACGTCCATGTTTGTAGGTGGGAATTCCCCTGCTGAAAAATTGGGGAACCCCCCACCCAGACCGGGGGTCTGGCAATCCTACCAGCTCTATATCTTGTCTGCTGCTTGTCACTGTGGAGTTTGTGATCGTGGCCTCTCCACTGAAGCGCCTTCCTCTTTTGCCATTGGCTCAGCTGCTGTGAGGTCATGGTGTGTTTCTGAGCGTCCTGATTGCTTCAAGGTGGCTGCGTCACCAATGGAACATTGACAAACCGTTGAGTTTCCAGGAAGGAGGCAAAACGTTTTAGTGGCCCGGGGAAGATGGCGGGGATCTGGCGTGACAGGCCGTATTCTGTTGCTGCTAGGAAAGAGGGCAGACTACGGGGACGCTGGGGGAATCTGAAAAGGAGAAGATCCGCTGCTGAAGGGGAGAGAAATATCGGTGGTAGAGGTGAATGCCTGAGTGAGAACGGGGAGAGAGGCCTGAAGGAAAGAGGGATAAAGGAAAGAAGGGCCGCGTGGCCAACAGTCCAAAACGTATCAGTTTGTTGCATGTACCCCAACTGCTCCACAGGAGAAGGACCGTTGCTAAAGCCGCGTAGGGAATCGTTCCGATCGGCCTGCTGCCTCTGCAGTTCTGCATCTCGTCCTCCACAAATCAACCTTAGCGTCTCGGCGACTTTATGTTACAAATCCATCTGCGCCCAATAACAAATGCGTTCGTACCTCAAATGCCAGCCACGTTAAGGGGAAAAAATGATTATCGTCTCCCTACGAGGAACAGAAACGCATATAATTTTGATATCTTTGACTTTGCCAGACCCGCAAGGGCGAGATCTCTTGTCAAACGGAATATTATTTTAGCTCGTTTTCACTGCCGACTCTGTGGCCTGAGGCCAGAATGAAGGGGGGGGGAATTTCTGGCGCTCTTACGTTTCAAAGATAAGTTGCCCGATAAGGCTGCTGTGTTTTAATATGGGATAAAAAAGGCCTTTAAAAAAAAAAAGTTGACTTGCCATGGAAAAAGGGACACGAGAACAAAACTGGTGTTGGAAGACACCGTACAAGACTCTGAACAAAAGTCCTTTTCTTCCAGTGAGGATGTGTTACACTGGGAACCGGAGTCAATTGGCCAAGGTGCCGGTGTTTGCCCATTGCCTGTGGAGAAGGGTAGTTGGTCTTTGTAGCTCGGGATTAGGATGTGTCATTCTCTCCTCTTTCTGTCCCCCCTCTTCCCATGGCGCCGATTGTGAAGTCTGGATTTTAAACTCCTGGCTCTGTGCAAAGTGTTATCTTTATAACTCCCGTGAGCATTATTAAACTCTGAGGGGGTGGCAGGAATCCAGAGAGCTTGTTTTCAAGTTTTACCGAGAATACATGGAGGGCATCTCGCTTTTCAAAGCGGGATAGAGGCTTTTATTGTTTACTTCAGAAAGAGCCCAAGAGAGAGAGCAAACCACGCACGGACCCTAAAGTGGATTTGCCTCTGCTCTATTTAGATGATATCTGAAGAGTTTATCGTTTCTCTGTTGATGCAAAGAATATCCGTGGGGGAGGCCCCATCCTGTGTCGTACATCCAGGATTTTTAATTCAGAGGGGAGATAACCAGACAGTTAAGCTCCTGGGAGGACTCTGAGTGGAGGTCAAAGGGTTAAACCCATCTTCCCTGCAGGGCCCAAGGCAAATTGAGGCCTAGTGAGCCTCAGGTTTGCATTTGATCTTTCTGACGTGGCTTCCATGAACAGCAATTAAAACCATAAGAAGTCACACATCTCACCAACAGGACCAGCGACGGTTAGCGGTAAAATGAGGGGATAACAGATAACATGGTGGTGGTTTTGGCTTAGCTCAGTTGTTCACGGTTTAACCCCCGCTGCCCTTTTGGCATAGCCCCAGTCAGCAGTTACTTGCGTTCAAGAGACTTGAGGAAATAAACATGCCAAAGGGAGTTTAAAAAACAACAACGGCTAGTGCTTAAATCTCAGCATGCTTGGGGCCCGATGGACGGATTCTTCAGCCTTTCCTCATTGGGAGGGTGCTCCAACCCCCTCATCATCTTGGTTGCCCTCCTCTGTACTTTTCCCAGCTCTGCGATGTCCTTTTTGAGATACGGTGACCAAAATATTCCAAATGAGGCCACACCATAGATCTATACAGGGGCATTACAATATCGGCCATTTTATTCTCAATCTTTTCCCTAATAATCCCTGAGAAATAGAGTTTGCCTTTTTCGCCGCTGCAGCACACTGGGGTGACACTTTCATGGAGCTGCCCACTACGACCCCGAGATCTTTTCCCCTCTCGGTCTCGGCAAGTTCAGACCCCATCGGTCTAGACTTGAAGTTGGGAATTTTTTTTGTCCCAATGGGCATCACTTTACATTTACCGACACTGAACTTCATTTGCCACTCACCCAGTTTGTGGAGGTTCTCTTTGAGCTCTTCACGGTCAGTCTTGGTTTTCACTATCCCGAATAATTTTGTGTCATGTGCAAACGTGGCCACCACACAACCCTACTCGCTAGTTCCATCCATCCTGGTCTCCCATCCAAGTACTAACCAGGGCTGACCCTGCTTAGCTTCCAAGCTGTGACAAGACTATGCTAGTCAGGACTAGTCAGTCCTTAGACTCAACTCATATCAGGAGGAACCTTCTTTGCTGGAATCCAAACTTTCAATATCTTGGACTTGAGAGTCTATTTCAAAAAGTTTGTGTGTGGGAGAGGGAGAAATAGGTGGGTCTCTAAGGCAGTGAAGTAGTAACTGCTTGGTTTTTCCCTAACAAGTATCCTTTATTTCCACAGAAACCTGATGCCGAGAACACTGGAGGGGCAGATCACCATGGAGAAGACGCCGAGCTACTTTGTGACGAAGGAAGCCCCCCGGCGCATCTACAACATGTCCAAGGACACCAAGCTTATCGTGGTGGTGCGCAACCCGGTGACACGGGCCATCTCAGACTACACGCAGACTCTGTCCAAAAACCCCACTATCCCCACCTTCCAAGCCTTGGCCTTCAAGAACCTCAGCACCGGCCTCATCGATACCACCTGGAGCGCCGTGCGGATCGGCATTTACGCCAAGCACCTCGACAACTGGCTGAGGTACTTCCCGCTCTCGAAATTCCTCTTTGTCAGTGGAGAGAGATTGGTGAGCGACCCAGCCGGGGAGATGGGCCGCGTCCAGGACTTCCTGGGCCTCAAGAGGGTGGTGACGGACAAGCACTTCTACTTCAACGAGACCAAGGGCTTCCCATGCCTGAAGAAGCCGGAAGGGAGCAGCAGGCCACGGTGCCTGGGGAAGTCCAAGGGGCGGCCGCATCCCAAAATTGACCCGCAGGTTGTCCAGCGCCTTCAGGAGTTCTACCGACCCTTCAACATGAAGTTCTATCAGATGACGGGGCAGGACTTTGGGTGGGACTGATTGCAAGTCCACTTCACCAAAGGTGAAGATGGAGTCTGCTATAGGAGGGTACTGGTGGGGGCAGGGCAGACAGCCCACTTAGAACCCCCCCCCCCCGAAAGGCCCCTTCCTTCCCTTTTGGATGCTGCCGTGTTCGCAGCTCTAGGGCAGGGCCGTTGGATCTCCACGGAGCATTTCCTCCTCTTTTTAATTTATATTACCTCTTCCCAGTAAGAGAGAGAGAGAAAAAATGTACACTTATGGAGTAGAGAGAAAATATTTAAAGAATTTTTTTAAAAAAAGAAAACAAACATCAAAAGAAAAGCAAAAATTCAGACCTGATGTAACGGCATTCAGAATAAACCTGGCTAATATAGATTAAGCACGAAATTTCTGAACGAGAGTATGCAGGAAAGATGTGCTTGATGGCAAAGAATCCATTCCGGTCCTCTAAGTTCTTCTCTTGTGGGCACCCCTTTGATTTCCAGTCAGGATGGCCAGTCCCAAGCCCTGCACAGAAACTTGGCTCAAGACCCAGCAGAACGGGGGGAAACCCCCAGGGCCCATGTGCAAAGCAGAACTTAATGGATTGGGGAGCTGATCCCCAAACCCACAGATCGTTGTTCGGCAAGTGCCACATCAAAATCTTTCCTTGCTGAGAGAATATTCGGGTGTGCAATGAAATGATGCTGGCAAGGGCAAGCCTGCCATTCTTGTGTGGTCTGTGCATAGCCAGGAGGTGTGTGACATGTGTCACGTATGTAGACCATGTGCATGTCGTAACATGAGAAATCAACTTCTGCATGCACTGAGTCTATGCACACGATCAACGCGTTCTGGAAGGTTGACGTCTGGCCAGTCTTTTAAGACGGGAGGAGATTGGCAGGTTTGTGGGAGGATGAACTGTGGTCCCTTAGTGACCACCATTGTCCCAGCAGAAGCAGGGTTATGTGCATTTTGCGATTGCGCACTAAAAAAAAAAAGAGGTGTGAGGAGCACAGAATTGATTTGGACTACAGAACTGAGCATCCTGGGAAATTTTAATCCCACCTTTGTTTAAATCAAGCTTCTAGCCCTCATGGTGATGGGAATCAATTCCCGGTGCAATCACACAAGCCAAGGGAATTGCAGAATAAGACCGCCAAAGGTGAGCGGGGCAGGGTCTACTCAGCTCCCAGTTCTTCCCCCTTAGTAATGGAAGAAAGATAATTGTATGCAATATAGTAGAAATGCAGCCTCAGTTATGCAAATGAATAGCGATTTGCATAACCTGAGCAGGTCCCAGAATTCAGCACGATGAGGAATTCTGATGGTGTATAAAGTAACACACAGTCCAGAAGAAGACGAGCCCCCTTTGGCCTGTGCAAGGGCTCCCGTTGCGCACCAGGTGCACATTGCAATTGCGCATTGAGCATTGCTTGCTGCTGAAGTGAACGGGGACGCTCTTGTTTGCTCCGTTGTTGCAGTGCAGTCCACCGCATGTTTCAGGTGGTCACTCTAGGAGAGCAAAGATGCTTGGCCTATCTGTTTCAATCCGGGGGGTCTGCCACCGAAAAGAACATCCCCTAGCGAATCTTCGGGATGATGCAAGATATCCTGTTGTTATTTTTACGATAAATCAGGCAAACGCTAACCCGTATTTTTTACAAATCTTTTTTTCCAAAAAAAAAAAAAGTTTCTGCGAAAACTTCTAGCAGCTAATAAAATGAAAAATATCAAAAGCCAGCCTGAAACGATTCCAGATTTTTTATATATATGTGTTTATTCATTTGCTTTTATCATCAGAAACTGAATTGCTTCTGCATGCGTGCTGTGTGGAACCGTGGTTCGCGAGGGGGTGCCTCCTGAAAATAGTCTTGAAAGGGGGCACATCTATACCGGAGAACACAGAAGAAGCAACGAGTCCCCTGGTGTAAAATCCAGGGGGGGAAGGAGGCGTGTTCCCCCAACAAGAAGCTTAAGGGGTCTTTGTGTTCCGAGTCTCTCCATGGGGCTGTAGTTTTGTACAGGTAATGCTTTAAGGGCTCTTAAGCTCTGGACACACTTGGGGGCCTCTTCAGAGGCTTGTTAATCTGTTTGCTGAAAAAACAAAAGGCCTCGTTGGCAGGCTCAGATGTGTGTTTGACTCCACAGGCCTTGACGGCGTGCCTGATTTCCTGTCGGAAAGCGAGGGGCTCGAAAGATCACACACACATCCCAGTTTTGCTCTCTTACGCAGCAATGCTTGAGTCTTGCCAGCGTTCTCACGGCGATGCCAAGGCTGTTGGCAAATTTCAAGCAGGTATGGTTAGGCATCTCTGGTCCTTTCTGCACTAGACCTTAAACCCTGGTTTATTCCTGTCCCCGAACTTACATTCTACACTACACTCGTATTCGCCCCTGTAATTATCTCGGGGTATTTTTACATTCTACCCTACACTCATGTTCACCCCTGAAATTATCTCGGGGTATTTTTACATTCTACCCTACACTCGAGTTCACCCCTGAAATTATCTCGGGGTATTTCTTGTTTCCACATTACATTGAGGTCACCCCGGTTTCGCCCCACACTTGTGCTGGGAAAAACGGATGTTGTTATAACCAGGGATAAATGGAAGGTATTGTGTTGTGGGTTGAACTCTGATAAAACCAGGCATAAGATCCAAGTGTGGAAAGGACCTCTGATGAAGGGAACGTTGACTCTCGAAAGCTCATCCCCCCAAAATCTTGTTGGTCTCTAAGGGGGTGCTGGACTCGAACCTAGCTCTTCTGCTGCCAAACAACAAGGCTACGCGCCTGAAAGCCATCAGAGGTAGAGGACTGCAAAGAAGAGTGAATGGTTCTCTTCTTTACACCAATAGGGTTTTTTTCTAAATTCTACTGTATTTTATGCATTCTGTCCATGTTCACATTCTGGAACGGGTGCTAGGGCACAGACCCGGTAAGTCCTTCTCGCACCTGCTGTCCGAGGAAGCTTGGCCCTCAGTTCACAATGCAGGGGGAAAGGCACTCTGCACGTGCCCAGGGGGACTTTTTCCTTGTTATATAAAATCCCTAATTTAGAATCATAGAATCATGGAGTTGGAAATGTCAGCTAGCTGCCATAACGTTGGGGGAGGGTAGAGAGACCATTGCCTGCACCGGTACTTTCGTTTTCTGCTTGCCTGGCACTGCCTTGCTACCTCCATGTTTTATGTGCCTGGCCTTGGGTGCCTAGCTCTCACACATTCCTCTAGACTTATCCCACCCCTAGGGCCCGTTACTTCTGGCGGGCTCATCCTGATACCTTGATTGGCCACTGGCCATTGGGGTGCCCCTTCGAACCTAGTATATCCCACAGCGCTGCACCTTTTCATTAGTCTTAACACAGAGCCTGAAGTAGAGATGTTCTGCCAATACTGTATCAACAAACTTTTCTTCTAAAGAAGCGAGTTGTTGATTCTGATTGCTGCAGGAGTCTGACAGAGTGTTAAGACTAAAGAAAAGGCGCGGAGCTGACAGGAAGGGGCCTCCAGGGTCATCTAGTCCAAACCTTTGCACAATGCAGGACATTCACAACCACCTCCCTCTTCCCTCCCACACACACACACACCACTCCATGCCCAGAAGATGGCAAAAAAAACCCTCCAGGATGCCCGGCCAAACTGGACTGGAGGAAATTACTTCCTGAGCCCAAAGTGGTGATCAGCATTTCCCTGGGCGTGCAAGAAAGGGCCACGAGAACTAAGCACTGAGGCAACCCTCCCTGCCCTCCCTTCTCGTGATCTGCCCAAGTTCACAGAATCCACGTGGCTGTCCGATGGCCATCTAGCCTCCGTTTGAAAACCTCCGGAGGAGGAGAGCCCACCACCTCCTCCCAAGGAAGCCAATATTCCTTTGTTATATAAAAGCCCTTGTTTCTGTCCCAAAGGGGAGGAAGTGTGGTAGGGGAGGCTAAAAGGTGTGGAACTTGCAGGCTGCTTTCCCGTGGCTGAGGGAAGTCCTGTTCCCATGTTAGAGTGAACACACATCAAACCCGTATGCCCATGGGCACACCTGATTGTAAGAAACAACCAACGCATGTTTGCTTTGCATATGAAACCAACAGCTGGTATATGGATACAGGTGAGGTTGCAATCACATGTCCAGTTGTACATGCATCGAATGCAGCATCAGAATTATTCTACGCACATAGAAAGAAAAATCAAGTGTACGCTACACGGATTATGTGTGTGGTCACTGTAACTTGTGAATGAGGCGATAGTGAAACAGGAAGCTGGCGTGTCTTCTGGGCTTGGGTGAACTGTGGGTCAGATCCAGGCTGCTTTTCAGCTGTCAATGAAGAAGAAGAGAAGGAGAAGGAGAGGGTTGGGTTTATATCCCGCCCTTCACTACCTGAAGGAGTCTCAGAGCGACTTACAATCCCTTCCCCTTCCCATATCAGACACCCTGTGAGGTAGGTGGGGCTGAGAGAGCTCTCTCGAGGACTGCTCCTGAGAGAACAGCTCTGAGAGAACTTGTGACTGACCCAAGGTCACCCAGCTGGCTTCATGTGGAGGGGGAGTGGGGATCTCCATCCCCCATCAAAAAAGCCAATACTGGGGATCGTGGGACCTGCCTCCACAAAAAAACCATGTGAGACAGGGGCTATAGTAAGGAGGGGAATTTGAAAACTACAATTCCCATAGTTCCTCAGAGTTAAACCACTTTCAACGTGGTTCAGATTAGTAGTGGCAACAGAGGTTAAACCAGATGCCATGAGCGACAAGGGGAATTGACCACAGCTATACCTCCCACCTACTTAGGATTTACTTTCACTCATTTCTTACATGCCCAGGAAAATGCTGATCGCCATTTTGGGGTGAGGAAGCAATTTTTCTCCAGGCCAGTTTGGTCAGGGATCCCGGAGGTTTTTTGTCATCTTCTGGACATGGAACAGAGGTCACTGCGGGTGCGAAGGGGGAGGTATTTGTGAATTCTCTGGGTTGTGCAGGGGGTTGGACTAGATGACCGTGGAGGTCCCTTCCAACTCTATGATTCTATGATCCATGTTTTCCAACCCCCTTCCTCCATGTATGTTGTCATAACACCATGCCTTTGCACCAGATATATCATGGGTTTTATACCACTGCCATGGCTTCCTTGAAGGATTCATGGGAGCTGTAGTTTTGTGAGCATGCTGAGATTCTCCACGTACAACCACAGCCTACTGTTTTCTAGGAACCTTTGGAGAGTGGACATGGACATTCAACCAGTTTGTAGCATACATCTGCCCTCAGTGACTACTGTAATAATCAACAAAATGGGCCTACGTTCTGTGTTTATCAAAGGCATAGATCCGTATGTTCTGTGTTCAGATAATTCCTGTAGTGATTAAAATAACCATGGTACTTTTGGAGGTAGGTGGGTAATTTTGTCTTGAATATCAACAAGAGCTTTTGCTATGTAAATCTAAAAAAAACACGTTTTGGCTTCCTCCCCGAAACCTCTAGTGAGCCCAGCTTGTATGCAAAACATCCTGTGTTCAATTCTGTGCATAGCCATATCAAAATATGTGGAATGCTGGTTTTAGCAGGAGCTTCTCAGGAATTCTTCAGTCTTTACAGGTGATAAGCTTGAAATTCAAACGATTATCGGGATTGACCTGTGTGTTTTGTTTTGAGTCCATCACTCCTCACTCTTGTACTACAAATCTGTTCAAGGTATAATACAGCAGTATGTCAAGGGGTATACCTGTGCCTCGTTGAACTTGGCATTCAGGATTACAGAGGCAGCCGCAGTTAGTACGTGCCCTGATTTTACAGAATCTCTGAGGTTGAGGGGAATGAGGCCGGGAAAACTACAATTCCCATCAGTCCCAGCAGGAAGTCATCCTGGGGGAAGATTAGTTACGGGTAAGATAGCTCCTGACTGAGGCATATCCTCTGAACCCCGGCCTCCTTTTCAGAAGGAGGAGTTTTGTTAGTTGGGGGTATGCATGCAAAAAAGTCATCTCTCTTTTTGCATTTTGCGAGCATCCCATCCAGTGCTCGCAAATGTCAGACGAGCATTGCCCAAGGTTTGGAATGCTCGCCAAAATGCAGGAGGTTTGGGGGGGTCAAGCATGCGGACAATTCCTCCACGACTAGTCTGGCTACAAAACGATGCCCGCCTCTAGCTAAGGCCTTACACTCCTCTGTCACAGCAAGTACCCCCCCAAGTGTGGGTGGAAGTGCCGTATCATTCGGGCCTGCTATGAGTTGGATGTCAGCACCAATGGCAGCGGGGGGGGCGGGAATCTCTGTTGTCACTTTTGCTGGCAGCCCCACATGATAGACTGCACCCTGCTTGTGTAGGTTTTGTTTCGAGTCGTGACATTCGACCAAATTATTCTCCGCCAAGGGCTTTAAAGATTCCCAAGGGGCCCGTGAATGCCGGGAAGTTCCGATAGTGATCCTATTTCTCAGTTGAGCGCTCGCATTCAGGCTGAAATCCATTGAAATGCAAAGCTCTGAAAGGGCCCCCGGTTTTGAAAGCTGGTTTGTGTCTGCCTTGTGAAAAAAAAGAGGGGGGGAGTTGGGGTGGAGGGTCTTTTTTCCCTCCCCTCCCACTTTTACAAAAAAGAGAGAGAGAGAGAGGCCTGAATCGCTGAAGCCGCACAATGGCCACATAGACTACAGCTTTTCAAGCCTATGACACGACCCCAAAAACTGCATTCAAAGCTTTGGCTCGCAGACTCATTAAAGGGGTTCTTGGCAAAAACCTGGGCCGAGGCTGGCCGCCCGGATTAAGACTTTTTTGAAGTGTTACACGAACCCCCTGCTTCAACTAATTGCTGCCCCACAGCTCACGGGGTCAAGTATTTGCATTCATGGCGCTGAACAGCAGCCACTTGTGGGGCTGACCAGGTGAAGCCCCCCACTTCATTAGACCGGGACAATAAAAACAAACCCCTCCTGGAGGGAGGGGGGGAGGAAGACAACTGAAAGGGGAAACTGTTGAATTTTTCCAGCACAATCCCACTGCATTCAAACAAGCCCTCTTGTTACCGCTGTGAGCTTCTTGGAGTTAAGAGTTGCGAAATGGGGCCAGTCTTTTTTTTTTTTTTTAAAGATTTGAGGGGGGCCCCACTTTGTGAGAGATCTGTCGAGCTATTTGGTAGTCGCCAGCTGGGTCCATTTCAAAGGGGAATGTCTTTTTAATGGCGTGACATCTCTCCCGGGGCCTTTTCCGTTGTTCTAGTCCCCCAAAACGGCTAATAGCGGGCCCACGTTTTCTGAGAGCAGGAGGTGAAACAGAACTGAGCTTCCAAAAACAACTTCTTTTTTAAAAACTCAAGTTTCTAGACCTCATTATTGCCGAGCTTTACGCGTAGCCAATGCCCTGTTACATTCCTCCCCTTTTGGCTGTGTCTTCGATACCATTTGCTCTCGTTATCTCTTCGTGGGACACTGTACGGGTTTCATATTGTTTGTCTGTTCCTGTCTTTTATAACAGCCTGGATTTTTTTTCTTATTCTTGCCCAAGCTATTGAAAGCATTTGCAAGGTCAGGGAAAGCTCTAGAAAGGTCCCTTTCCCAATTTCTCATCTTCTCCCTTTCAATATTTGGATTGCGAGGGCGGCCTCTCTCTGCTTCCTCTTTGCTTCCTAAATCCAAATTGATCCTGGCTTAATTGTTCATCTAATTTCATTCCAAATCTGTCTTTGCATTATTATTTCCCCCCCTTTTTTGAAGCATAGCTTAATAGGCTTATAATTCTGTGCTGCTTGCGTTGGACCGTGTTTGCCTTCCTGGAGGGAGGAATGATTCTAGTCTGCCTGAAATCGAGCGGCATAATTTTCACTCACGTCCTGCCCTTTGGGTTTAAAGCAGATGTGTTTTGAAGTCGCCGCCTCGTCGGCTTCGGAAAAGTTCGGCTGAGATCTTGTCTGTTCCGCCCGCTTTTCTTTTCGCTTGCATTTTAATTGTGCTCCACAGAGCTCAGGATGACATGCTTAGTTCTCCCCCACCCCTCTCCAGTTTTATCTTTCAGATAACGCCCCCCCGTTAGGCTAAGGGAAGGAGTGACTGGTACAAAGTTGTCCAAAGGGGTCCTGGTTAGGTTGGGATATCTATTTATTACATGTATATCCCACCCTATCCCATAACGGGCCGCAGTGGCTCAGAGGTTCAGACCAGTGTTCCCTCTAAGCTGAGTTGGTGTGAGCTAGCTCACCGTTTTTTAGCCTTCAGCTCACATATTTTTGTCTTAGCTCAGAAAGGATGGCTCCAATGCAAACTAATTTATGCAGGAGCCAAATCACTCGCTCACAACTTTAATGCCAGTAGGTCACAAGGTAGAATTTTTGCTCACAAGACTCCACAGCTTAGAAGAAGCATTGGATAAGACACTGAGCTGCAGAGTGGAAGGTCGGTAGTTTGGCAGTTCGAGACCCAAGTGCTGCGTGACAGAGTGAGCTCCCGTCTCTGGCCCCAGCTCCTACCAATCTAGTCGTTCGAAAGCAAGAAATTGCAAGTAGATAAATAGTCCCGCCTCAGTGGGAAGGTAACAGCATTCTGTGCGTCTCAGTATTTAGTCATGCCGGCCACATGACCACAGAAGTGTCTTCGGACAGCACTGGCTCCTCGGCTTGGAAACGGAGATGAGCACCGCGTCCTTAGAGTTGGATCCGACTGGCTTTCGAGCAAGGGAATCTTTACCATTACCTATCCTGTGATGGGCTCAGGGCGGCTCACAACAAAAATAAAACAATAAATGTACAATTAAAACCGATTAAATAAAAGCAAGGTGGCAGCAGCAAATAGCATCTTCCCAGAGCGGCCTAATACACTTCTTGTTAGAAATGGGTAGGATAGTAGGCATCGGTAGGCCTACTATGGGCAGGGGAGGCCAACATGGTAAAAAACATCTGCCACCTCAACCAAAGGCACCTGGTATTTCTGGCCACTGTGTGACAGAGTGTTGATGGGCCATTGGCCTGATCCAACATTGGCTTCTCTCAGCTGAACATATCCCCCGTCGGCTGCAAACATGTGCGATTTAAAGATTTATATGTTGTTGTCCTCCCTGATGAATCATTGTTAGTCCCTTGTCTCATATGAGTAACTGTAATATCGCTCAGAACCAGCAGCTCTGCAGGATTGGGCGATTAAATAAATCAAAAGATGTTGTTGTTGTTGTTGTTGTTGTTGTTATTTATTTTCTTATGTAAAGGCCTGGCGGAACAGCTCTGCTTTACAGGCCCTACAGAATTATAGCAAGTCCTGCAGGGCCCTGATCTTAATTGGGAGCATGTTCCACCAGGCAGGGACCAGGGACTACCAGAAGGTGTTGTTCAGGGGTGCCAGGCTCTCTGGGGCATATATGGGGAGAGACGGTCCCGAAGGTATGACCCCGGATCTGTTTCAGAAGGTAGCTGTCAGTCTGCAGTAGAAGACCTAGATTCAAGTCCAGTAGCACCTTAGAGACCGATAAGATTTGGGGGATATGAGCTCGCTTCATCAGATACTAGGAGTGGAAATCTTTGAGCCCTTATACCTCAATCTGAGCACAGGAGGGGTGTCGCAAAGAAGAGAGCCAGGATGCAGAGGGACAATGCAAAAGGTAATCAGCTTGATTAAAGCAGGGGGGAAAATGCTTCGGGGAAGAAAACAGCTTCTTGCATTGTATCTCCGCATCCTAATTTCCTTCTTTGCAACATCCCCTCCCACCTTCTGACTGGGATATAAGGGCTCGGGTGATTGCCATTCTACTACAGTTTCGTATAGCGGTTAAGAGCATGGACTCTAATCTGGCAGAACCGGGTTTGAGTCCCCACTCCTCCACATGCAGCTGCTGGTGTGACCGTGGGTCAGTCGCAAGTTCTCTCAGAGCTGTCTCTCAAGGGCAGTCCTCGAAAGAGCCTCTCTCAGCCCCAGCTACCTCACCAGGTGTCTGTTTTGGGGAGAGGAAGGGGAAGGAGACTGTAAGCTGCTCTGAGACTCCGAGTGAAGGGTGGGGCATAAATTCAATCTCTTCTTTTCTTCTTTTTTTTTGTATCTGACAAAGTGAGATTTGAAGTCTTCATACCCCAAAAATCTTGCTTGTCTTTTGTACGCTACTGGAGTTGAACCTGGATCTCTAAGACTCCTCCTTCGGGCTTCTTCTACGTCCCTGGTTCTTCTCTTCATGTTTTTCTCCTCTCACCAGTTTTTAAAAACTTTCTCCTGTGTGCCTCGAGTCAATTGTTTTCTCTCTTCATCCTGCCTTCCTTCAGACTTTCCTTCGTGTTCCTTCCTGTTCCATTCTGCCGCTGCCTTGATAAACGTTTCTTTTTAAGGTGCTCCGTCTTACATCTGTCTGTATTATCATCCCCCCTGTATGTGCTCTGCTGTTGTTTTTTTATTGTTCTATATTTGGACCTGTCTTTATGTTACACGGAACGGAAACCGTCCTTTTAAATGTATAAAAGCGAAGTAGGAAGTACAGTATCTCCCTCTACTTTTCATCCTAACCCATTAGCCAGTTAAGAAGAAGAAGAGATTGGATTGATACCTCCACCCTCACTACTTAAAGGAATCTCAGAGCAGCTGACAATCTCCTTTCCCTTCCCCTCCCCACAACAGACACCCTGAGAGGTAGGTGGGGCTGAGAGAGCTCTGACAGAACTGCTCTTTTTCAAGGACAGCTCTTATCAGAACTATGGCTTGCCCAAGGTCATCCAGCAGGTGCAAGTGGAGGAGTGGGGAATGAAACCCAGATTAGAGTCCGCGCCCTTAACCACTACACCAAACTCGTGGGGTTCACTGCCATGGGATGTGGTGATGAGCAATTTCTTTTTGGCGTTTTTCTGTAGGTGTGTGTGCACCTGGAAGATAGATCCACATGGTCAACCGTGTTGGTCCGGAGCAGCAGAACAAATTCCAGAGTCCCGTGGCACCTTTGAGAGCATTGGAAATGTGCCTTGCGCACAAAAGCTCATATTTTGAATAAACCTTCGTTGGTCTTAAAGACGCCTCGCTGGACTCTAAATTTGGGCACCTGGAAGTCGTGGCAACCTCTGGGGGACCGACCCCTACTGGGGGGGCCTGGAGGATATTCAGAGAGGTGGCTGAATTGAGCCTGCCCCCGCCTCCCAACTGCTGGTCTTCCTTGGAGGTCTCCCATCCAAGGACTTGCCAGAGTCGGCCCTGCTTAGCTTCCGAGATCTGACAAAACTGGGTTTGCCTGGGCTAGCCAGGTCAGGGTGATGAGCGATTCCAAAGGGGAGGGAGACACATTCAGCGAAGAGATCAGTGATCTGGGTGGGTAACAGTAGCCGTAACAGTCTTATGGAGGGTGTAGGGGGATTTAGAGAGTAACCTATGCTTCAACCTTGAAGCTACAACCTGCACTTAGGTTCTAGTCCAGTAGCGCGTCTAGAGACGAACGAGATTTTCAGGGTGTAAGCTTCCAAGAGTCAAAGCTCCCTCCTTTCCTTTTATCTCCTTAGAAGCTCGTTGATTCACGGATCTTGAGCAGCGGAAGACGCTTGCTTCTTATTTTTTTCGACGCAAGGGCTCAAACGTACTCGGATAAATTCTGCAGTTGCTGGAGTAGACTTAGGGTCCTTATCGCTGAGCAGGAGAGCCGGGGTTTCCAGAGTGCAGGGAGACGGTTGGTTGATTAAAGGCTTAATATAAAGGGTCAAGGTTTCCCTTGCTCGGAAGCCAGTCGAATCCGACTCTAGGGTTGCGGTGCTCATCTCCGTTTCCAAGCCGAAGAGCCAGCGCTGTCACCTTCCCACCGACATGGTACCTATTTATTTCCTTGCAATTTCTTGCTTTCGAATGGCTAGGTTGGCAGGAGCTGGGGCCAGAGACAAGAGCTCACTCCACCACGTGGCACTCGGGCCTCAAACTGCCGAACTACCAACCTTCTTGTCTGCAACTCAGCGTCTTAACCTCTGAGCCACCACGGTCCCAAGGCTTAATATGGTGACCAGTGTTCCCTCTAAGTTGTGTTAGTGTGAGCTAGCTCATAATTTTTTTAGCCTCTGGCTCACTCATTTTTGTCTTAGCTGAGGAAGGAGGGCTCCAGAGCAAACTAATTTATGCAGCAGCCAATTTGCTCGCTCACAACGTTAATGCCAGTAGCTCACTAAGTAGAATTTTTGCTCACAAGATTCCACCGCTTAGAGGGAGCACTGGCTGTGACCCCTTATCTTCTCAAAGAACCTGCATTCTAGCAGGGCTTGGAAGGATGTATCTATCCTGTTAAGGCCACAAGGGCAGATTCGGTCAGAACAGGGCCTATTCAAAAGTCTCCCCTGTAAAACCACTGTAGGTCTAATATTCAATCTTGCAAACAAAAAAGCTCTACAGTAACGTGGGATGGTAAGATAGTGCATATGGGCGGGTATAAAGATCTTGGGAAAGAAGGACCAAAAGACAGGGGTGAGCAAACTCTGAGGGCTCTCTGGATCAAAGCTCCTTCCAAGGCTTATAACCCCCCAAAATCTTGTTGGCTCTAAGGAGCTACTGGATTCTAATTCAGCTGTTCTACTGAGACCAACATGGCTTCCGTTCTGAAACTATCTCCTTTTAGGGACCCACTTCTAAGCTTGCAAGTCAGAGCCCCCAATTTCTGCCCCCAGATCCATCCCAGATCGACCACAGGACATAAGTCCGATGGGCGCAGCAGTGCCTCGGGGCAGGGGTGGCCACACTTGCTTGACGTAAGAGCCACGTAGAATAAACGTCAGATGTCTGGGAGCTGCAAGAGGTGAACAAATATCACACACATGTCTTAATTGAAAAATATGCAGATTTGCCTTTTACTAACATTAGAGACTGCCAAAAATAAAGACAAAAGGGGTAAGAACAGATATTGCTAATGATATTTATTTGTCCAATGATATTTATTTGTTTGCTAATTATATTTATTTGTCTAGGAGAGAAAGAGAGGTGGAAAGAAAGAATGAAAGAGGTGGAGAGAGAGAGAGAGAGAGAGAAAGCAAATAGATGGTGAGGGAGGGGGAAGCAAGGAAGAGAGAGAGAGAGAAAGAAAAAGAAAGAAAGAGAGAAGGAAAGAAGGAAGGAAGGAAAGAAAGAGAAAGAAAGAAAGAGAAGGAAAGAAGGAAAGAAAGAGAAGGAAAGAAAGAAAGAAAGAAAGAAAGAAAGAAAGAAAGAAAGAGATGGAAAGAAGGAAAGATGGAAAGATGGAAAGAAAGATGGAAAGATGGAAAGAAAGCAAATAGATGGGGGAGGAAAGAAGGGGGGAGAGAGAGAAACAAAGCAAATAGATGGGAGAGGGAAGGGGAAGAAGGAAGGAAGGGAGACGGAAAGAAAGACAGAGAGAAAGTAACAAAGAAAGCCAATAGATGGGAAGCTTACCAGGAGCCACACAATATGTGCGAAAGAGCCGCATGTGGCTCCCGTGCCACAGTTTGGCCACCCCTGACCTAGGGGCATCAAGAGTCAGATGCTCAGTCCCTGCATCTATCGGCCAGTTACACCAAACACACTCTTGAGTCATCCTTGGGCAGGACGAACTCCTAGAAGCAACGGCCAGTGACGAACTGCTCGGTTTCGGATACAGTGGAGGGTGCTGGGCTTTCTCTAGTGAATTGCTTGGACTGCAGTTGTTGGATCTCGTGCTTTCGAAGGACCAGGAAGGTGAGGAACCAACTTTGGGTGTGATGATGTTCAGCAAGATGATGCCTTTAAGGCGCTCCGGGGCCTGCTAACAGAAGCTCGCAGTAACCGCAACTATTTTCAGGTTATGCACGCGCGGTCTTCTCCATTGCTACCGAGCACAAATCGTCCTCTCCTCGAGAGACCGAAGCAAGCATTGCCTGAAAAGAAAAGATTCGGGAAGGGTCACATCTTCTGCAGTTCGGCTGGCCTCTTCCCACTCCCCCAAAGCTCCCAGAGTTTACTGCTGGGATTCCCGCTACTTAAACATTTTGGGGGGGGTTTAAAGTGTCAGTTCCCGTCACCCTTTCTGGCAGGGTCAGCGGCTGATCATGTGACCCTGTCACTCACCCGTTGCCAGCTCCCTCTCCCCGGCTTCCTTGTCATGTGACCCTGTCAAGGGTTTGGACAGAGGCCATCTCTTTCTGTCAACAGAGATTAACTTGCCCGGGGAAAAGTTACTGGCGTTGCGAGGAGAACATTTGGGACAAGCTCGGGGATACGATTCTTTGACTTCTGCTCAGTCCGTTTCCTTGGGGCGATGCTAAAGATGTTGAAAATGGGTTTTTATTTTCTTGGAACAGAGACCCCGTCCTCTGTCCAAGCGAGGGTAGGGTAGCGATATCTAGCTTGTTGTTTTGGGAACATGTAAAAAGAAAGTCACAAAAACATGAAGCTGTCTGGAACAAATACAAGAAGCTGCCTTATACCAGATCGGATCGGGGGCGGACTCTAATTTGGAGAATCGGGTTTGATTCCCCACTCCTCCTCCACATGAGGCTTGCTGGGTGACCTCGGGCCAAACACAGTTCTTCTCTTAGGACTCTCTCAGCCCCACCTGCCTCACAAGGTATTGTCTGCTCTGACCGGCAGGCTTTCTCCAGGTTCTTAGGCAGAAGTCTTTCCCATCACCTACTACCTCACAGGAAGAACGTGCTTAACCACAGGACGTGGCAGTTTTCCAGTTAAACATTCCAGCCCTTCTGTTTCAGCTTGTGCTGTTTCTCCTCTTTTGAATGGGCATTCGCTCATTTATCAAAAACATTAACACGCCGCCTTTCCCATGTGGCTCCAAGTAGCTTACGTTTCCAAGGTTAAAACCGTACAGATGCTAGTAAAACCAGGCCTGTAGTCAGGATTTTGTGGCTTGTGGGGTGAATTTTTTTTTTCTGGCGGGGCTGAAGTTCTCAGTGCAGAAAGAAAAGCCGTTTAGGCAATAGAAAGCTGTTGCCAGGATTGATCTCTAAACTGCAAGCTGTCAACGACTTTAGACGACAGTTCTCAGCTGCTGCAAGTTAATCACTCCTGCCAGCTGAAGCAACAGTTCTGAGGACAAGCCGGCAGGTGGGGGTGATGACTTCTGTAGTCAAGAAAGCTAACACTTAGGCAGAAAAACTCTCTTAAAGGAGACCAGTTTCTTAACACAGAGTTTGTAGGGATCCTAGAGGTCACCCACTCCAACCCCCTTGCTCAGTGCAGGAATTAGTCAACTACAGCACCCCACTCTGCTTACAGGAGTGCATGCCTTTTTACAAAATGTTTAAAAATGATTGAAAAGAGCATTTACAGGAGAAATTCTTGTGGGGCTATGCCTTAGCCCCACCATACCTATGGGCCTGAGTAAAACTCTGTGAACTCCTCTCAGCAGGGCCGGATCGCCCATTGGGCGAACTAGGTGCTCGCCTAGGGCGCCCCGGCCTCAGGAGCACCAAATGGCGCCCCATTCCCCCCTCCCAAAAGCGCCCCCCGTCACCCTAACCAGGCGCCCGCCGCCTCCGCTAGACCCCTGCCCCCTTCCCTGCTTTCCTGGGAGCCCTGCAGCCGCGGAGCCCCCAGGACAGCCAGCTCTGGGAGGGAGGGGCGGCGGCTAGACCCCTACACCCCCTTCCTGGCTTTCCTGGGGTTCCCGCTGCGGAGCCCCCAGGAGCTGGCGCTGGGAGGAGGGCGGCGGCTGACCCCAGCCCCTTCCGCTCAAAGCCCCGCAGGCGGGCTCCGGAAACTGCGCCCGCTCCCCCGGTCTCCAGGCCCCACCGGGAGGTTGGCATCGCCAATGGGGGGCACCCCAGGCTTCCTGCCTAGGGCGCCCAGACACCTGGAGCCAGCCCTGCCTCTCGGCGAGAAAATGCCTGTGGTTGAAACCTCTTTAAAAGCCCCCACAAATAAAACAGCCGCACGGCACCTCCTAAAGCATTTATGTATTTATTGATTTACTCCATAGTCCACTGGTATCTGGTAATTAATCAGTAACCAAGGGAGTAACTGCAGAATTTGTGTAACAGGCACGCTGCTCCTAGTTCTTAATAATAACCAAGCTTTAGTGTTCTACCATCGGGAGATTCTAGGTTGCTGTTCAGGATGGACCCCTGTAGATGTTTTAAGGTGGCATTCCCTTTCCACCTCCTCATGAAGCCTGTTTCCAAAACGACAAGCTCTGGTAGATGCCAGGCGGGCCACCTTAGTGATGGACAGCCAGTCTATAGCATCTAGACAACCACAGTTGGAGCACGGGGGCATCAGAGGAGACACGGTCCCATAGATGTGGGGTCTGAAGCTACGGAGGTCTTCGGAGCTCATGATCAGCGTCTTGAATTGAACTCGAATGCAGCCAACATCGCTCTTGTGGGAGTGGCATAATTAGAATTCAAGCCATCAGGACTTTTTTTTCCTCGTCTGCGACCTCCAGTCTAGTTTTTTTTCCCCCCATTGCATACTCAGATGGAGGCATCGGCCCATGTTCTGTTCCAGGGGATGTTCCCATTTCTCAGCACACTGGGATATGCGTCTCCCCGTCTTGATCCAGACCTTACCCAAGTCTCTGGTCCAAGCGGCAATGTGGTATTAATTCTGAACGCTGCAAAAAAGAAAGCCAGGCACCGAAGATCATTTTTAAAAACTTTTTATCCCGGTTTTTTAAAAAAACCCAAACGAATGTGAAATGAAGCGTTACTCAAAGTGGCGGTTGCGTTTAACTCTTGCTAGTTTTCCTGTCCGCTTTGCAAAAGAGGGGGGAAATTTCCTGGCAGGACCCCAAATGTTCAGATACAGCTGGGAGGAGCAGGGATTAACTAGCAGAGTACATGTTTTGCACGCAGAAAGCCCCAGGTTCAATCCCTGACATCTCACTTTAAAAGGATCCCCGGTTGTCGGGAAAGACCTTTCTCTGGCAGAGACCCTGGAGAACTGTGGCCCTTCTGGTTGAGGCAAAGGTGCTCTGTACATGCTCAGAGGCATTTTCCTACCTACGTTATATCCCTCCATGCCTTTAAGGAAGTGGAGAGCTCTCAGGTGGGAAGGGTGGTATTAGGTGGGCATGGTCACAGGGGGAGGGGCTAAAGACGAGATTGAGTGCAAGTAAAAGGTAACGGTAAAGGTTCCCTTGCTCGAAAGCCAGCCGAATCCGACTCTAGGGTTGTGGTGCTCATCTCCGTTTCAAAGCCAAAGAGCCAGCGCTGTCCGAAGACGTTTCCGTGGTCATGTGGCCGGCATGACTAAACACCAAGGTGCACGGAATGCTGTTCCCTTTCCACCGAAGTGGTACCTATTTATCCACTTGCAATTTCTTGCTTTCGAACTGCTAGGTTGGCAGGAGCTGGAACTAGAGACGGGAGCTCACCCCGTCATGTGGCACTCTCGGGTCTCGAACTGCTGAACTACCAACCTTCCACAGCCTGCAGTTCAGCGTCTTAACCACTTGAGCCACCGCAAACATGAGTCTAAACGCCTTCTCTCTCTCTTTTTTTTTTTTGGTAAAGAAGCAATTCTGACTTGGGGCAAGAAGGTGTTCCAGATGGGCCACTCCCTGTCCCCACCCTGGCAAGGGAGGGCGGGAGGCGGGCTTGCTGAAGGAATGCCAGAAACATAGAATCACAGAAGCGCGAAGTTGGAAGGGGCCATAGAGGCCATCCAGTCTGACCCCCTGCTCAATGGAAGATCAGCCTAGAGCATCCCTGACAAATGTTTGTCCAGCCGCTGCTTAAAGACTGCCAATTAGGGGGCACTCACCACCTCCCTAGGCAGCCGACTCCACTCTTGCACAACTTTCACCGTAAAAAGAAGTTTTTCCTAAGATCCAGCCAGTACCTTTCCGCCCTTAATTTAAACCCACCCTTGTGAGTCCTCTCCTCTGCTGCCAACAGGAACAGCTTCCTGCCCTCCTCTAAGTGACAGCCAGTTTGGTGTAGTGGTTAAGTACGCAAGCTCTAATCTGGGAGAAACGGGTGTGATTCCCCCACTCCTCCACTTGCACCTGCTGGATGACCTTGGGCAAGCCATAGTTCTGTCTGAGGTGGTCTTGAAAAAGAGCAGTTTCTGTCGAAGCTCTCTCGGCCCCACCTACCGCACAGGGTGTCTGTTGTGGGGAGGGGAAGGGAAAGGAGTTTGTAAGCCGCTCTGAGACTCCTTTGGGTAGTGAAGGGCGGGGTATAAATCCAATCTCTTCTTCTTCAAATACTTCGAGAGAGCCATCCTGTCCCCCCTCAACCTCCTCTTCTCCAGACTGGACATTCCCAAGTCCCTCAGCCTTTCCTTGTAGGCTCAGTCACAGTTTTTCAGCCAGGTGTAGACCAAGAGGTAGGCCAAACATTCCATAAGGGAAGCAAATGGACAGGTCGGCAGCACAGTGTGGGAAGCTTCCAGGAAGAATTTGCCACTGTGGGGTGACACCCGATAGGACACAGGCTGAGAGGGAAATCTGTGGCAGAGGCTTGTAGCTGCCACCACCTCCTGTGGCAGTGAATTCCATGTGTTCATCAGTCTTTGGGTGAAGAAGGGCTTCCTTTTATCCATTCTAACCCGACTGCTCAGCAATTTCATGGAGTGCTCACAAGTTCTTCTATTGTGAGAAAGGGAGAAAAGGACTTCTTTCTCGACCTGCTCTATCCCATGCATAATCTTATAAACCTCGATCATGTCACCCCTCAGCCGTCGTTTCTCCAAGCTAAAGAGCCCCAAGCGTTTTAACCTTTCTTCATAGGGAAAGTGTTCTAACCCTTTTATCATTCTAGTTGCCCTCTTCTGCACTTTTCCCAATGCTATCCTATCCTTTTTGAGATGTGGTGACCAGAACTGTACACAGTAGTCCAAATGAGGTTGCACCATTGATTTATACAAGGGCATGATGATACTGGCTGATTTGTTTTCAAGTCCCTTCCTAATAATCCCCAGCATAGCATAATCCCCTCCCCTTGACAGACAACCTGTGCGTTCGGTGGGGCTGAGAGAGCTTTTTCAAGAAGTGCTCTTTTTCAAGGACAGCTCTTACCAGAGCTATGGCTTGCCCAAGGTCATCCAGCAGCTGCAAGTGGAGGAGTGGGGAATCAAACCCGGTTCTCCCAGATCAGAGTCCGTGCACTAAACCACGACACCAAACTGGCCTGGGGAGACATCTCAGCAGAACTGGGATGCCATCGAGTCCAACTTTCAAACCCACCATTTCCTCCAGAGGAGTTGATCTCTGGAGATCAATTCTAATTCTGGAAGTTCTGCAGGCCCCACCTGGAAGATGGCAACCCTGTCTTTCTCCTCCCTTCATTATCAGCGATTTAAGGATGGTTCGCAATGGTAGCCTAAAAAAGGGGTTTGTGCATTCCCGGCCAAAGGAGAAAAGCAAAATGGCACCGGTTGTGTGTGTGTGGGGTGTATTCCGAGCCATCCAAGCTATTCAAAGAATCTAACGCAGAGATGGAGGCCCGAAAGGAGCCCCCTTTCGAAACCCGTCGACTTCTGCAGCTCCGCTTCTGGTTTGAACCGTGGGGTGATCCTCCAGCGCAAAATAAACACATGCCCCATTTTCCCAAACAGGATTAGGCCCAGGCCTCGTGAAGAGGCCCGAACCGTCGCCACATGCGGGCGGGTGGCTTCCAAATTGCGTCAAGCTGAAATATGGGGGGAATTAACGGCTGTCGCTCAGCGCCATCTTAAACGGAGCGTGGGAAAGGAGGGCTCCGAGCTGGGGGGGACCTGCCAAGTTGCCTCTTCTAATTCTCAAAATAAGTCCAGGCCTTTCGGCTTCGCGTCTGCCGAATCATTGCGCGGAGTGGCCCAGGATGGGGTGGGGGGAACTGTCTTTCCCCTGGAGCCGGGGTTGCATTTTACTCATTTCTCTTCCTCCCAGCCCCAGTCCCGGATTTCCGGTCTTGTTCTTCGCGTGCGTTGAAGACACGACATTATTTGCAGAGCAAACAATTAGGATTAATTTATTCCCCCCGGCCTCCATCCATCCATCCATCCATGCACCATCTGCTGCCGTGAGGTGAAATCTGACCGGCACATCGTGGCGTGAAGGGACGGGGGACCAGTTCTGTACTGGTTGGATGTCCGGCGGGCTGTTGTCGCCTTCCTTTTTTCTCTTCTCGCCAGAGAAGAGGCCAGCAGTAGGGGGAGAAGGAGAAGGAGAAGGAGAAGGAGAAGAAGAAGAAGAAGAAGAAGAAGAAGAAGAAGAAGAAGAAGAAGAAGAGGAGGAGGAGGAGGAGGAGGAGGAGGAGGAGGAGGAGGAGGAGATTGGATTTATACTCCACCCTTCACAGCGGCTTACAATCTCCTTACCTTCCCCTCCCCACAAAAGACACCCTGTGAGGTAGGCGGGGCTGAGAGAGCTCTCTCGAGAACTGTTCCTGAGAGAACAGCTCTGAGAGAACTTGTGACTCACCCAATGTCACCCCAGCAGCTGCATGTGGAGGAGTGGGGAACCAAACCCAGTTCTCCCAGTTTAGAGCCCGCGCTCCCAACCACTGCAACAAACTGACTCAAAAAAAATGCCTCTTTGCAAATTGTATTCTAATTCATTCATGTTTGCAGGCTGAAAAGTTTCTGGGTAGAAACAGGAATGTGGTTATGATAGAACAGGGGTCCCCGGCTTGGTGATCTCCTGGATCCCCTCCCCTTTGTTTTTTGGTTTTTTTAACAAGTTTATTTATTATTTTACATTACAAAAAAGAATCACAATATGATTTCCTCTACAAAAAAGTATAACAATAGTTCTAATTTTCATTACAAACACTCACATACACAAAACAAAGAGGAAAACGAAGAAGAAATAAATAAAAACCCCACAGTGTTTTGTATATGTAATATAATTATGGAGTCACGTATTTTTTCCCTAACCATTTATTAACTCTAGACCATCTCTTTTGAAAAGCGTTATCCTCTTCACCTGAAAGAATCATATTCAACTTGTCCATTTCCCCTTTGTTCAAGGTTATACAGATAGTGGCTGCTAGCAGAGGAATGTCTCCCACGGTTGCTTAATCAAAGCGAAGCTATGCGCATGCGGGCAAGCAAGGAATAAGGTTATACAGAAAACATGGCAGTTATCTGACAGAGATACAGAGCAGGCAAGCTGCTCCGGCTAAGCCTCGCTGCCTGTTGCGAAGGGCAACGCACCGAAGACAGTGTTTGCTTTGGCGAAGCGAAGAGCTGCATGGAGAGTGAAGGTGCTAAGGAGATGTTCTTCCTTTGGTTTGTTCATAATCCGCCTCTCCAGAACCTGCTCCGGGTGGGTCACCGAAAAGAGGGGCCAAACAACTACGGGGTTGCATTTTTTTAAAAAATGCAGCCAACTAAAAACAAACTGGTGCCCTTTGCCCCAGGTGGAACCAAGTCATGAGTCCAGTGAGGGCACCTTGAAGACCAACCAAGTTTTATTCACGGCGTGCGCTTTCGTGGGCCCGTACACCTCGTCAGACGACGAAATGGGATTACGTATCATAGTTGTATATATAGGAGTGGCTTGTTAAAGCTGTCGTTGTACAGTCGCACAGTCAAGTCCGACTCTTCACGACCCCATCGACCACATCATGCCAGGCCCTCCTGTCTTCCGTCGTGCTCCGGAGTTTGTTCAGTTTCATGTCCGTTGCCTCGATCACACTGTCCAACCATCTCAGCCCCTTTGCCGTCCCCTTCTTCTTCTTTGGCCTTCAGTCTTTCCCAGCATCGGGGTCTTCTCCAGTGAGGGCTCCCTTCTCGTTTGGTGGCCAAAGGATTTGAGCTTCAGCTTCAGTCTCTGTTAAAGCAGCACACAAAATAGTGAAGTTTATATATATATATATATATATAGTAAAAGTAAAGATTCCCTTGCTCGAAAGCCAGTCGAATCCAGTTGCGGTGCTCATCTCCGTTTCAAAGCCGAAGAGCCAGCGCTGTCCGAAGACATTTCCGTGGGCATGTGGCCGGCATGACTAAACACCAAGGTGCACGGAACGCTGTTACCTTCCCACTGAAGTGGTACCTATTTATCTACTTGCAATTTCTTGCTTTCGAACTGCTAGGTTGGCAGGAGCTGGAACTAGAGACGGGAGCTCACCCTGTCATGCGGCACTCACGGGTCTTGAACTGCTGAACTACTGACCTTCCATAGCCTGCAGTTCAGCGTCTTAACCACTT
Organism: Gekko gecko; assembly: GCA_029375565.1. NCBI lineage: Eukaryota > Metazoa > Chordata > Lepidosauria > Squamata > Gekkonidae > Gekko > Gekko gecko. Next base: position 210,853,732 of record JAPDNY010000004.1, read on the forward strand.
GAGCCACCGCAGGATGGAGGCCGGGGGAATGACAAGCTCGGTTTCTGGTTATCCTCTGTTTGGGTTCAGCTGGGGGTGGGTGGGGGAAAGGACACAGGTAACAAATATGTCAGCACTGGAGGCGGATGGGTCCTAAATGGTGAGAATCCCGTGAAACCCTGCTTTACAGGATCTGAAGAGATCAATTTCTGCTTAAGGTGATGGCCATATGAGCAGTACTAGATAGATAGATGATTGATAGATGATAGATAGATAGATGATAGATGATGATAGATAGAAAGATAGATAGATGATAGAAAGATAGATGATAGATAGATAGATAGATAGATAGATAGATAGATAGATAGAAAGATAGATAGATGATAGATAGATAGATAGATAGATAGATAGATAGATAGATAGATAGATAGATAGATAGATAGATAGATAGATAGATAGATAGATAGATAGATAGATAGATAGATAGATAGATAGATGGATGGATGGATGGATGGATGGATGGATGGATGGATGGATAGATAGATAGATAGATAGATAGATAGATAAGATAGATAGATAGATAGAGATAGATAGATAGATAGAGATAGATAGAAAGATAGATAGATAGATAGATAGATAGATAGATAGATAGATAGATAGATAGATAGATAGATAGATAGATAGATAGATAGATAGATGATGATAGATGATAGATAGATAGATAGATAGATAGATAGATAGATAGATAGATAGATAGATAGATAGATAGATAGATAGATAGAAAGATAGATAGATAGATAGATAGATGATTAGATAGATGATAGAAAGATAGAAAGTGTCAGGTTTAAAATCAAGTAGATCCAGTCATTCTTGCACAAAGAAAGATTTATTAGGATTATCTTGCTAAAACCCACAGTAGGAGGTCATTGTCAGGAATGGGGAGCAAAGCAAAGCAAGCTAACTTATAGTGTGATGCAATGAAGCGCCTAGCGAATAAAACTTGAGCACTCACGCGGGAACTCCCGGCGGGAGAAATACTTGATGAGCGGGAGACTACTCCCCCTCCCCTTGCCTTCCCAGGACTGGAAAATTCTCAGCTGAACAAGAATAGTCCAAAGCCTACATTCAAGGCCACCGTGATAAGGAAAAGCGGCAGGGAAGAAGCTCCCACGTTTCTGGCTGCATAACTACGCAAGCGCAAAGCGGGGTAGGAACATAACACAATGGATTCAGTGAGAAACATCAAAGGCATCACTTTCTGACATTCTGCCCTTCCCAAAACACCACCCACCCACCACTCAGGAAGGAGCGAACAAGGGCCCCCCAGGTTTATTAGGGTATCTAGCGTGAAAGTCTTTCAGGTGATCAGGTGCATTGATATCAGAAACTTTCACCCATTCCCTGTATTGGGGCCCAAAGTGTACCCATTGCACAAGGTACATAAGTTGTCCACGAAGTATCTTAGAGTCCAAAATATCAGCGATTTCATAGTGCTCTTCACCGTCAACCATCAGAGGGGGGAGAAGCCGACGTCTCGGGATGCCATTTAGTTGGGGGTAAGGCCGGCTTGAGAAGGCTGTAATGGAAAATTGGATGTATTGCTTTAAGAGATTTAGGCAAGTCTAGCTGTACAGTTACTTGATTCACACATCTTAGCACTCGGAAAGGACCAATATATTTCCACGCAAGTTTCCTGGACTGCTGTGCTAGTCTTAGGTTCTTAGTCGACAGATAGACAGTGTCTCCCGGGTGCAATTTCCATCCCCCGGCCCTTTTTTTATCTGCTTGTTTTTTATACTGTGCCTTGGCCTCATTCAAAGTCTCGACAATTAGGGGCCAGGAGTCACGGAGAGTTTGACACCATGCCGAGGCTTTACCACCATTCTTACCAGGTTTTAAGAAGGGAAGAGGGGGCTGTCATAGCCCATGGCAGCTTTGAATGGTGACATTTTCGTGGAAGCGTGCCATGAGTTGTTGTATGCAAACTCCGCCAATGGTAACAAATCTACCCAATTGTCTTGTTGATAATTAGAAAAACACCTCAGATATTGTTCCAACGTCTGGTTCACCCTCTCCGTCTGGCCATCAGTCTCAGGGTGATAGGCAGTACTAAGAGCACGTTCAATACCCATTAGAGTCATTAGCTCAGACCAAAACTTGGAAACAAACGGAACCCCCTGTCGGAAATGATCTTGAGGGGCAACGCATGCAATTTGGCAATGTGTTGAATAAATGCTTTGGCCAAGACTTTTGCTGTTGGCATACTGGGGAACGGTATGAAGTGAGCCTGCTTAGAGAATAAATCCACTACCACCCAAATGACCGTCATATGTTTAGAGGGGGGAAGATCAGTGATAAAGTCCATAGAGATTACTTCCCAGGGTCTACTCGGGGTGGGTAGTGGTTGCAGGAGGCCTGGAGGTTTTCCTGGTCTGGCTTTACAACGATTACACGTTGGGCAGGACTGTATATAGCGAGACAACTCTTGTTTCATTCGGGGCCACCAGAAGCTACGTTGTAGAAGCCTTAAAGATTTTACATATCCAAAGTGTCCCGCAGCTTTTGAATCGTGAACTGTGTGCAAAACCTGGCTCGGGTAGCTTCTGGGACAAACATTTTATTTCCCTTGTACCAGCAGCCATTAGGACCACAATTCACATCATCCCTGGCTTGTAACTCACTCGTTTCTGGTGGGGTGATGTCAGATAAAAACTGTTTTTCCCAAGTCAATGTTTGGATGGGACTCATTGGTGCCTGTTTAGCTTTCCGGGTTACAACTGCACCAACTAATTGTTCCGGGTGAACATAGATTCCCGAACTTCGACCCTCTTAGAAAAATGTTGGGGAAGGCGGGAGAGAGCGTCCGCCAAATGGTTGGCTTTCCCTGGGAAATGGTGCAGGGTAAACTGAAATTTGGAGAAAAACTCAGCCCACCTGAACTGTTTAGCATTTAGATTTCGAGGTTTTCGCAATACCTCAAGATTTTTGTGATCAGTCCAGATTTCAAAAGGTATTCGGGACCCCTCTAACCAATGTCTCCATGTGATCAATGCTAAACGGATAGATGCCGCTTCCTTATCCCAAATGGGCCAAAATCTCTCTGTGTCATTAAATTTTCTTGACACATAAGCCAGGGGTTGTAGCTGCTTTTTAGCATTCTCTTGCAAAATCACCCCACCCATAGCAGTGTCTGATGCGTCCACTTGCACTACAAATTTCTTTGTCTCATCAGGGTGTGCTAGTATGGGCTCAGACGTGAACAACCGTTTAAGTTGTTCAAACGCTTGCTGACACTGCGGGGTCCAGTCCAAAGGGGCCCCTGGGACTGAAGCCTTAGATCCCCTCCCCTTAGTTTTTAGCAGTTCCGTGAGGGGAAGGGCTACTTGGGCGAAGTGTGGCAGGAATTGACGGTAAAAGTTGGCGAAGCCGAGAAAACTTTGGAGCTGGCGCCTGGTTTTGGGGGGCTCCCATCTCAATACATCCTGGACCTTTTTTGGGTCCATCTCCAACCCCGCGGAGGATATACGGTATCCCAAAAAGTCAATGCTCTCTTGGTGAAATTCACATTTTGACAGTTTAACAAACAGTTTGTGTTCTAAAAGCTTTTCCAATACTTTCCGCATAAGGGTAGTGTGGGATTCCTGATCCGGGGTATAGACCAAGATATCATCTAAATAAACAACCACTCCCTTGAATAAATAGGGGTGTAACACTTCATTGATTAAGTTCATGAAGACCCCTGGTGCCCCTTGTAACCCGAAGGGCATTACCCGGTATTCAAATTGCCCCAGCGGGGTATTAAATGCAGTCTTGTATTCATCCCCTCTCTGATACGAACCCGAAAGTAGGCATCTCGTAAATCCAGTTTAGAGAACACTTTCCCTTAGCCACCTCTGCCAGTAAGTCTTTGATGAGGGGCATCGGGTAGGCATTAGTTGCAGACACTGCGTTAAGTCCCCGGTAATCCGTGCAGAGTCTGAGCCCCCCATCCTTCTTTTTACAAAATAATACAGGTGCTGCAAAAGGGGATGATGCTGGTCTAATAAATCCACGGGCCAGATTTTTATCAATAAAACGGCGAAGTTCTTCCTTTTCACTTGGGCTCATGGCATAAATTTTCCTTTTGGTAATTTTTGACCCGGAAGAATCTCAATTGCACAGTCGGAGTTACGATGGGGGGCAATTCATCTGCTTCCTCCTCCTCAAACACCCGGGTTATATACTGGTAATCCTCAGGGATGCGGTTAAGCTCCTCCGTTGCCAAACAAGCTCGTGGAGGTTCATTGCATGGGGGATTTCCCCACCCGGGGTCCCATTTGTGTTCTGTACATTTTGGGGAGATAAATTGTACCTCCCCTTCTTCCCATAAAATGTAAGGGTTATGTCCATGTAACCAGGGGCTACCCAACACCAAGGGAAACTGGGCTTGCGGAGCTATTACGAATGAGCGCAGCTCCCAGTGGTCACCAATGCCTATTCTTAAAGGAACCGTCTCAAATCGGCATGGTTTTTTCATCGGAGACCCATCCATCTGTGTGAAAGTTATTGGGTCTTTCAAGTGGACCACGGCTGCCTCCAACCCCATAACCATAGAAGGGTTTATGAGATCCCTCCCGCACCCTGAGTCAATGAGAGCCCGGACCCGAATGTGAGTCATCATTGCTGGATTCATCACCAAAACAGTCACAAAGAAGAGAGAGGGGTAGTTGCTCACCAGTTTAGGCGCCTCAGGTGCTGGGTCCTGCTGTGTAGCGCCATTCACCAACAGGACCATCTCATTTCCCTGCATCTCACTCTCCTCCTCTAGCATCAAGGTTTCCACTTGGTCGGGGCTAGCAAACAGAGCCCGTGTGTTGCGTGGTTTGGCGGTACCTTTTCTCGGGGTAGGGGTTGTCCACCTTCTGGGCTCTTCTTGTGGTAGAGCTCTATTGGGATCCCCTTTCGGGCAGGCAGCGGCGAAATGCCCTTTCTCCCCACATCGCAGGCAGAGCCCCTGTCGCATACGCTGATCCCTCAGTCCACTTGGGGTAGATGTTGGCTTGGGTCTGGTCTGGCCCGCCGTACTACTCGGACGATTGTTACCCAAGGATAAATCCAGCTTCATCATTTGTAAGCGACTTTCAGCCTTCTCGGCTTCCTCCATCCAACCCTGGAGGGTACGAGGTTGCTGAGAGCTGAGGACATTATTGCGGACGTCAACGGCTAGTCCCATTCTATATTGTTGGGCCAACACCGCATCAGTCCAGTCTCGAATTTTCACAGCATGCCTTTGAAACTCTCTTGAGTACTCCCGCACTGAGAGTTTGCCTTGTCTGAAAGTGCGAAGGAAGGCTTCAGCTTTTGGGCCGCCCCGGATCTTCAAAACGGTTTCTCAAAGCCCACATGAAGTCATCTACATTCCCCAACTCCTCCGCCTCCAGATCATGAAGGGCTACATACCAGCTAGTAGCACTCCCCCGGAACCTGGATGCAATAAACTCCACCTGCTGTTCTTCATCTGGGAATACATAGCCCCATCTTTGTACAAATTTTCCAACTTGTAATATGAAAAAGGACACAGTCTCTGGATCTCCATCAAATGTGATCTCAAGCATGTCTTTGGGGCGGATTACCGGGGGGGCCTGCGCCATGATCGGTACCGGCTGCATGAGGGGTGCTGGAGCCGGAGGTTGAGGCGGAGGTACAACTGGCGGCTGGATAGGTCCTGGTGGCCCTGGCCCCGCTCCCGGTACTGGGGCAACTACTGGAGGTGGGGCTGGTGCTGGCTGGCCCGGCCCCGGCCCTGGGGGAGCTGGTTGGCCCGGTCCTGGACCCGGTGGTACTGGTTGGCCCGGCCCCGGACCCGGAGGAGGAGGAGGTGGCCGTCCCGGCACCAACGGTGGCGCCGGGGCTGGAGCCGGTGCGGGTGCAGGTCTGGGTTGTGTCAGCGGATGGGCTCTAATAGCTTGATCCATCATCTGGGGTAGGGACTGCATTAGTTTACTCATATCCCTCACCAGCCGTCGGGTGTCCTCTTGGATAGAATCCATGCGGGCATCAGTGTCTTGGCTGGACCCCGTTCTGGGAGATCCCCGGGACACCCGCCCTTGGGGAAGACCAAAACTACCTCTGGGATCCAGGAGGCTGTCACGGCTCTGGCTTCCCGGCATAGTCCAGGTGGTCTGGGTAGTGTCCAACAGGTTCTTAGTCCAATCGCGCGATCTGCGAAAAGTCACCCCCTTATCCCAGGGTGTTGGGACTCCTGGCACATAGGTTCGTGGAACCGCACCTCCCTGACTTGGTATCGGCCCGGCCGGGCTGTAGATCGGGAGTGTGTACGTGGCTCCAATTGTGCCAATCGATGGTGGGGTAGCCAACCCGGCTGCTGAATAGATAGTCGGTGTCGTCACCACTGTAGTTGTAGTCACTGGAACCACGGTGGTAGTCGGAATAGTAACCACCGGAGCAGCCACAGAAGTAACGGGAGCCGTGGCTCCCAACGCAGTAGTCACTGGAACGGCACCTGTGGCTCCCGCCGTAGTGATCGCTGGAACTGCCCCGGAGGCTCCCGAGGTAGTAATCAACGGGACTGTGCCCGGGGCTCCTTTTCCCGCCCCGCTCATCGTGGTGGATGGCGGACGTTGACGGTGAGGGAAAGATGTGATTCCTGACAATTTCTGTCAGGTTTAAAATCAAGTAGATCCAGTCATTCTTGCACAAAGAAAGATTTATTAGGATTATCTTGCTAAAACCCACAGTAGGAGGTCATTGTCAGGAATGGGGAGCAAAGCAAAGCAAGCTAACTTATAGTGTGATGCAATGAAGCGCCTAGCGAATAAAACTTGAGCACTCGCGCGGGAACTCCCGGCGGGAGAAATACTTGATGAGCGGGAGACTACTCCCCCCTCCCCTTGCCTTCCCAGGACTGGAAAATTCTCAGCTGAACAAGAATAGTCCAAAGCCTACATTCAAGGCCACCGTGATAAGGAAAAGCGGCAGGGAAGAAGCTCCCACGTTTCTGGCTGCATAACTACGCAAGCGCAAAGCGGGGTAGGAACATAACACAATGGATTCAGTGAGAAACATCAAAGGCATCACTTTCTGACAGAAAGATAGATAGATAGATAGATAGATAGATAGATAGATAGATAGATAGATAGATAGACAGACAGACAGACAGACAGACAGACAGACAGATAGATGATGATAGAGAGATAGTTTTCCTTTTTGCAATATACTTCTTGGGAGAGTTATTTACTGCACACAGTTATCATACTTCGAGGACCAGGCAAAACCCTGCTATACTAACCAAATGTCCCAATAAAAGCATCTCACGTAGGCGCGGCTGGGAGAGAGAACCCGCTTAACGTGGGGCCCTGGAGAACTTTTGTCGGTCAGACTGTGCTGACCGAGGGCGAGGTAAGCCCACGGGTTCACTGAGTATACGGCGGCTTCATGTGGGGGCAGGCAGAACCAAGTGGTCAAGACGTGGACGGCCCGTGCTAGCACAATCTCATCAGGTCTCAGAAGCTAAGCAGGGTCGGCCCTGGTTGCTACTTGGGTGGGAGACTGCCAAAGAAGTCCAGGGTTGCTACGCAGAGGCAGGAAAATGGCAAACCGCCTCTGAACATAGCCTGCCTTGAAAAACCTTACCGAAAAACCATAGGCCTGCTGCAAATTGACGGCACTTTCTACCACCACCAAGCCAAATTAATTCTGCAAAGCATTTCCTTGACAGGGAAAATGGAAACGGAGACAAGGACACCGAGAGGGAAAATACGGCAGTTACAGGAATCGGGAGGGGGGGGCTTGTACTTGAAGCGTGAAACGTACAGTATTCACTAAATCCCCTCCCTCCCAGATATGCCGTCCCAAAAAAATATATGAAGAGGGGGGCGTCTTGCATTTGCATACATTACACTTACATCCAGTTAGAAAAAAATGATCCATAACATTTTTAGGGGGGGGGTTTAAATCCAGGGGTGCCTTCCCTTCAAGTAAATACGGTAACGGCTGGCATGTCAAGCGACCCATCCGGTCACAGCGCATCCCTTTGCTCCAACATGAAAGGCGGCCCGTCCCAGATGGGCGAAGGGGAAACAAAGTGGGTGTATCGCTGTGTAAAATCCTCCCCGGCATACCGGCTGAGCATGTCTCTTAAATTAACAAAAGGGCCTTGGAATTCCATCTGATTAGAAACAGACACATGTGGTGGAACAGAATACCCCAATTTAAGCTTGGTTCTTTTTTCCCCCCGGAGAAGCGAAAAGGGCCTCTTCCCTGCTTATGGCGGGGTGGGGGGATAGAAGAAAGATGTCCTTGAACCCGTTTCCTGAAACGTTGTGTGGAGTAAAAGAAGATTTTTGTGTCAGCCCCCGAAAGGTGGAGAATGAATCAAAGGTTGGTGCTGAATAGGGATAAATCAAAACTGTTCATTTTCTCTCCCCCCACCCCAAAGACTCCTTCCATGTGTTGAAAAATAGCTCCCTACTTTTTTAATAGCCTCTAATTTTTTTTTACAGTTCCCTCTGAAAATGCTCCCCCAGTTGCCTTCTCTGGGTCTGTTGTTCTCACTTGACTTCATTTGCCCTCACTGATCTTGACTTCATTCGCCCTCACTGACTTCGTTTGCCTTCATAGTTCATGGCTTCATTTGCCCTCACTGATCTTGACTTCATTCGCCCTCACTGACTTCATTTGCCCTCATAGTTCATGCCTTCATTTGCCCTCACTGATCGTGACTTCATTTGCCTTCACTGACTTCATCTGCCCTCACTGATCTCGACTTCATTCGCCCGCGCTTCTTTCCTCCTTGTGGCCAATCCCATTTGGCATTGGGGCCTTATCCTGCCCATGGTCTGTTCCCTGTGGGGATACAAAAACTTACGTGACTCATCCAATGTAGGAAAGAGGCACAACTGGGGAGGGAGGCAGAGTTCCAAAGGACAGCCCCTCGGGGGACAAGTAGTGCTGAACTCGACCAGAAAAGGAAGCAAAGTTTGTAATGAATCTATGGGGGAATGTTTGCAGAAAACCACCAAAACTGGAATGTATTTTATACACAAATACATAAATATATGAAGCTGACTTATACTGAATCAGACCCTTGGTCTATCAGGGTCAGTGTTGTCCACTCAGGCAGGCAGCATCTCTCCAGGGCCTCAGGCAGAGAGGTCTTTCCCATCCCCTCCTGCCTGGTCCTTTTTAACTGGAGATGCTGCCGGGGACTGAACTTGGGACCTTCTGCATGCCAAGCAGAGGCTCTGCCATTGAGCCACAGCCCCTCTTGACAGCTCTCCAGGGTCTCAGGCGGAGGTCTTTCCCATCACCTCCTGCCTGGTCCTTTTCAACTGTGAGCTGCTGCTGGGGACTGAACCTGGGACCTTCTGCCTGCCAAGCAGAGGCTCTGCCACTGAGCCACAGCCCCTCTTGACAGCTCTCCAGGGTCCCAGGCAGAGGTCTTTCCCATCACCTCCTGCCTGGTCCTTTTCAACTGTGGCTGCTGCTGGGGACTGAACCTGGGACCTTCTGCCTGCCAAGCAGAGGCTCTGCCACTGAGCCACAGCCCCTCTTGACAGCTCTCCAGGGTCCCAGGCAGAGGTCTTTCCCATCACCTCCTGCCCGGTCCTTTTCAACTGTGGCTGCTGCTGGGGACTGAACCTGGGACCTTCTGCCTGCCAAGCAGAGGCTCTGCCACTGAGCCACAGCCCCTCTTGACAGCTCCCCAGGGTCCCAGGCAGAGGTCTTTCCCATCACCTCCTGCCTGGTCCTTTTCAACTGTGGCTGCTGCTGGGGACTGAACCTGGGACCTTCTGCCTGCCAAGCAGAGGCTCTGCCACTGAGCCACAGCCCCTCTTGACAGCTCTCCAGGGTCCCAGGCAGAGGTCTTTCCCATCACCTCCTGCCTGGTCCTTTTCAACTGTGGCTGCTGCTGGGGACTGAACCTGGGACCTTCTGCCTGCCAAGCAGAGGCTCTGCCACTGAGCCACAGCCCCTCTTGACAGCTCTCCAGGGTCCCAGGCAGAGGTCTTTCCCATCACCTCCTGCCTGGTCCTTTTCAACTGTGGCTGCTGCTGGGGACTGAACCTGGGACCTTCTGCCTGCCAAGCAGAGGCTCTGCCACTGAGCCACAGCCCCTCTTGACAGCTTCTCCAGGGTCCCAGGCAGAGGTCTTTCCCATCACCTCCTGCCTGGTCCTTTTCAACTGTGGCTGCTGCTGGGGACTGAACCTGGGACCTTCTGCCTGCCAAGCAGAGGCTCTGCCACTGAGCCACAGCCCCTCTTGACAGCTCTCCAGGGTCCCAGGCAGAGGTCTTTCCCATCACCTCCTGCCTGGTCCTTTTCAACTGTGGCTGCTGCTGGGGACTGAACCTGGGACCTTCTGCCTGCCAAGCAGAGGCTCTGCCACTGAGCCACAGCCCCTCTTGACAGCTCTCCAGGGTCCCAGGCAGAGGTCTTTCCCATCACCTCCTGCCTGGTCCTTTTCAACTGTGGCTGCTGCTGGGGACTGAACCTGGGACCTTCTGCCTGCCAAGCAGAGGCTCTGCCACTGAGCCACAGCCCCTCTTGACAGCTCTCCAGGGTCCCAGGCAGAGGTCTTTCCCATCACCTCCTGCCTGGTCCTTTTCAACTGTGGCTGCTGCTGGGGACTGAACCTGGGACCTTCTGCCTGCCAAGCAGAGGCTCTGCCACTGAGCCACAGCCCCTCTTGACAGCTTCTCCAGGGTCCCAGGCAGAGGTCTTTCCCATCACCTCCTGCCTGGTCCTTTTCAACTGTGGCTGCTGCTGGGGACTGAACCTGGGACCTTCTGCCTGCCAAGCAGAGGCTCTGCCACTGAGCCACAGCCCCTCTTGACAGCTCTCCAGGGTCCCAGGCAGAGGTCTTTCCCATCACCTCCTGCCTGGTCCTTTTCAACTGTGGCTGCTGCTGGGGACTGAACCTGGGACCTTCTGCCTGCCAAGCAGAGGCTCTGCCACTGAGCCACGGCCCCTCTTGACAGCTCTCCAGGGTCCCAGGCAGAGGTCTTTCCCATCACCTCCTGCCTGGTCCTTTTCAACTGTGGCTGCTGCTGGGGACTGAACCTGGGACCTTCTGCCTGCCAAGCAGAGGCTCTGCCATTGAGCCACGGCCCCTCTTGACAGCTCTCCAGGGTCTCAGGCAGAGGTCTTTCCCATCACCTCCTGCCTGGTCCTTTTCAACTGTGGCTGCTGCTGGGGACTGAACCTGGGACCTTCTGCCTGCCAAGCAGAGGCTCTGCCACTGAGCCACAGCCCCTCTTGACAGCTCTCCAGGGTCCCAGGCAGAGGTCTTTCCCATCACCTCCTGCCTGGTCCTTTTCAACTGTGGCTGCTGCTGGGGACTGAACCTGGGACCTTCTGCCTGCCAAGCAGAGGCTCTGCCACTGAGCCACAGCCCCTCTTGACAGCTCTCCAGGGTCTCAGGCAGAGAAAGGTCTTTCCCATCACCTCCTGCCTGGTCCTTTTTAACTGGAGATGCTGCCGGGGACTGAACCAGGGACTTTCTGCATGCCAAGCAGAGGCTCTGCCACTGAGCCACGGCACCTCTTGACAGCTCCCCAGGGTCTCAGGCGGAGGTCTTTCCCATCACCTCCTGCCTGGTCCTTTTCAACTGTGGCTGCTGCTGGGGACTGAACCTGGGACCTTCTGCCTGCCAAGCAGAGGCTCTGCCACTGAGCCACGGCACCTCTTGACAGCTCTCCAGGGTCCCAGGCAGAGGTCTTTCCCATCACCTCCTGCCTGGTCCTTTTCAACTGTGGCTGCTGCTGGGGACTGAACCTGGGACCTTCTGCCTGCCAAGCAGAGGCTCTGCCACTGAGCCACAGCCCCTCTTGACAGCTCTCCAGGGTCTCTCTCAGGCAGAGAAAGGTCTTTCCCATCACCTCCTGCCTGGTCCTTTTTAACTGGAGATGCTGCCGGGGACTGAACCAGGGACTTTCTGCATGCCAAGCAGAGGCTCTGCCACTGAGCCACGGCACCTCTTGACAGCTCTCCAGGGTCTCAGGCGGAGGTCGTTCCCATCACTTGCTGCCTGGTCCTTTTTAATTGAAAATGCCGGGGATTGAACCTGGGACCTTGAAGAAGAAGAGACTGGATTTATACTCCACCCTTCACTCAGCGTCTCAGAGGGGCTTACAATCTCCTTTCCCTTCCCCTCCCCGCAACGGACACCCTGTGAGGGAGGTGGGGCTGAGAGAGCTCTCTCTCGAGGACTGCTCTTGAGAGAACAGCTCTGAAAGAACTTGTGACCGACCTAAGTTCACCCAGCTGGCTGCATGTGGAGGAGCGGGGTTTCAAACCCGGTTCTCCAGATTAGAGTCCACTCGGTGGCAGAGAAGAAGAAGAAGAAGAAGAAGAAGAAGAAGAAGAAGAAGAAGAAGAAGGAGGAGGAGGAGGAGGAGGAGGAGGAGGAGGAGGAAGAGGAGGTTGTATTTATATCCTGCCCTTCACTTGGAGTCTCAGAGCGGCTTACAATCTCCTTCCCTTCCTCTACCCTGCAACAGACACCCTGCGAGGCAGGTGGGCCTGAGAGAGCTCTGAGAGAACTGCCCTTGAGAGAACAGCTCTGAGAGAACTTGTGACTGACCCAAGGTCACGCCGGCAGCTGCATGTGGAGGAGGAGTGGGGAATCCTACCTGGTTCTCCCAGATTAGAGTCCTGCCACTCCTAACCACTACACCAAACTGGCTCTCTGCTTCCCGGCTTGCAAGCACATACACAGCCACACACCAACCCCACAAACTGGGCTCAGGACCCTGGGGACTGGGAGCCTCCGAAGGAGAGACCTGTTGAAGAGCACAAAAGAATTTGCCCAGCTGAGAACGGAAAACTCTGCAGGAGTGCAAAGCCTTGGGGAAGGGAGGGGTCTATACCTTGCCCTTCGCTCACATGCTGGGGACAGATGCTGGCGAGAGGAAGAGGAAAGACCCGGGAATGAAACGGAGGGACTGGCAAGGCCGCTCTGGTTGAGAGGGTGGAAAATCGGGATGGGGCGGGGAGGCGGCACGGAGCCCGCCGGCCTTTAATTAAGGCCCTCGGAATCCGTGCCCAGATGGTTAGTATTGCTGTCCCATCTTGGAATGGTTTGGGGGTAATGCCTTCCTGAAATCATCCTGCGTCTCTTTCATCCTGTGTACACTGTCTCTCCATCACACACACACACACACCCTGTCTATCTGCCCCTAAGGGTTGTGTACATCGGGGTGTGTCTGTGAAGGGCTTACCTGAATTCTGCTCATGGTATCTGGTATTCCCCCACATTCCCTAGACCAGTCTGGTGCAGTGGTTAGGAGCGCGGACTCTAATCTGGGAGAACTGGGTTTGAGTCCCCACTCCTCCACATGCAGCTGCTGGTGTGACCTTGGGTCAGTCACAAGTTCTTTCAGAGCTATTCTCTCAAGAGCTGTCCTTGAGAGAGCTCTTTCAGCACCACCTACCTCCCAGGGTGTCTGTTGTGGGGAGGGGAAGGGAAGGGAAAGGAGATTGTAAGCCACTCTGAGACTCCTTCGGGTAGTCAAGGGCGGCATGTAAATCCAGTCTCTCCTCCTACCTCCCTCCTCCTCCTCCTCCTCCTCCTCCTCCTCCTCCTCCTCCTCTCTCCTTCTTCTTCTTCTTCTTCTTCTTCTTCTTCTTCTTCTTCTTCTTCTTCTTCTTCTTCTTCTTCTTCTTCTCCCGCTCTTAACAATTGCACCCATTATGGATACGGAGGTCCCCATGGATGCAGTCACAAGCATCCAAGAGAGCCAGTCGCTAAACCAAAAAAGGGTTGAAATTTTGGAACTTGCGTACGTTCAACTGTAGCAACTGCTGGGAATGACACAGATTCCGAGCGCTTTCTGTTTCGGGCTCTGGCGGGTTGCAGCGTTTCAGAAGTTCGGATGGTTCTGCCCTCGATTCTGAAGACCTGCCCCTCCGAGGGCTTTGTGGGTCCCCCACACCTGACCCTGCTTAGACTTCCAAGCTACAAAACCCAGATATCTCCCTGGGTCAAATGCACAACTCAGAAACAGTCCAAGGAGCAGCTCCTGGATTATCTCAGATTGAAACCAACACGTTATCTTAATTGCTAGCAGAGGTCTGTGCGGCTGGAAGGACGACTTCCTCTCTCGCTAGGGGCCATTCTGCTATCACAATACTGGCTGAGGTTTGAAACGCTTTTCGAAGGGGGGGGTGAGCATCTCCTGCCCGGCAATGAAACCCAGCGGGTTCTCTCTCCTCCCCCGCCCTTTCCAAAGGGAAACTGAAAGAGCCCCAAATGGGATCCGATAGGTGAGAGGGCTTCATGGAAAAACCTTTGTAGCCGGGACTCAAACCTCTTTGGCCCAGTTTCAGGTTGGGTTCAGTTGTAGCATTGATCCGTTCTGTGTTTACTGCTGAATTCAACCTACCCAGAACTGGTGGGGTTCTGTTTCAGGGGAACAGGGCCGGATCGCCCATTGGGCGAACTAGGTGCTCACCTAGGGCGCCTCGGCCTCAGGGGCACCAAATGGCGCCCCACTCCCCCCCCGAAAAGCACCTCCGCCGCCCTAACCAGGTGCCCGCCGCCGCCGCTAGACCCCCACCTCCTTCCTGGCTTTCCTGGGGGCCCTGCAGCCTCAGAGCCCCCAGGACAGCTGGCTCTGGGAGGGAGGGGGCGGTGGCACTGGGAGGGAGGGGGTGGCAGCTAGACCCCCGCTCCCTTCCCTGGCTTTCCTGGGGGCCCCACAGCTGTGGAGCCTCTGGGAAAGCCAGCACTGTGCTGCCGCCCCCCAGTGTCCAGGCCCCACTGGGAGGTTGGCATCCCCGGTGGGGGCACCCCAGGCTTCCTGCCTAGGGCGCCCAGACACCTGGAGCCGGCCCTGCAAGGGAAGGAAAAATGGACTGGTTGTGTGATTGATTGATTGATTGATTGATTGATTGATTGATTGGACTTGTATCCTGCCCTCCCTGCAAGCATATATAATTCAATTAAAACAACTTTAAAACAACAAATTAAGACAACATAGATCATAAAATACCATGTAAATTTGGTCAGATGTCTCAGCAGTTTAGATGTGACAGAAGTTCCTAGATGGCTAATCGGATCCAGATGACTGATGGGAGATCAACGTTTAATGAAGGAAAGAGCAGGTTGGATGCAGGCGGGCAGAGGGCAGGGTTTATCACTGGATGCCTGCGGGTGGTCTGGAGAACCAGTCTGGGCTGCCTCAGCTAGAGATGATGGGCTGATCCAGACACCCCATCCAGGATCTTGAACCTGGGTCCGACTACCAAGGCGGGCTTCAGGAAGGCCACATCCGCCAGGGTAAGAATGGGGAGAAGCATTGGTGCGGGTACAATCTTGGGATTAAGCTTTTCTCCTGCAGGCTCAAGGAGCTGCGGTGGCACAAGGGGTTAAGACGCTGAACTGCAGGCTGGAAGGTCGGCAGTTCAGCAGTTCGAGACCCGAGTGCCGCAAGACGGAGTGAGCTCCCGTCTCTGGTCCCAGCTCCTGCCAACCTAGCAGTTCAGAAGCAAGAAATTGCAAGTAGATAAACAGGTACCGCTTCGGTGGGAAGGTAACAGCGTTCCATGCGCCTTGGCGCTTAGTCATGCTGGCCACATGGCCACGGAAACGTCTTCGGACAGCGCTGGTTCTTCGGCTTGGAAATGGAGATGAGCACCGCAACCCTAGAGTCGGATGCGACTGGCTTTCGAGCAAGGAAAACCTTGACCTTTGCCTTACCTGCAGGCTCATGAGGGGGAGGGGACGATTACGCAGGCACAATTTTGAAATAGGTGTACGCAAGAGGTGAGGAGAGAGGGACGCAGGAGGGGGTCCAGTCATGCGCCCTGCTGGTGGCAACAGCACATTGAACTGAATGGGGACCCTTTGACTCATCCAGAAAGGCTGCACATATGTTCTTAACCATGAGACCTCAGTGGAACCTCCATGTCCAGAGAATCACAGAGTTGGAAGGGGCCACAGAGGACATCTAGTCTGACCCCCTGCTCAATGCAGGACCAGCCTAAAGCATCCCTGACCAGTGTTTGTCCAGCCGCTGCTTAAAGACTGCCAGGGAGGGGGACCTCACCACCCCCTAGGCAGCTGATTCCACTCTTGCACAACTGTTACTCTCAAAAAGTGTTTCCTAAGTTCCAGCCGCCCTTAATTTAAACACGTTATTGCGAGTCCTCTCCTCTGCTGCCAAGAGGAATAGCTCCCTGCCCTCCTCCTCCAAGTGACAGCCCTTCTGATACTTCAGGAGAGCCATCCTGTCCCCCCTCCACCTCCTCTTCTCCAGACTGAACATTCCCAAAGTCCCTTGGCCTTTCCTCGTAGGGCTTCTTGGTCTCTGGGCCCCCGATCATCCTCGTCGCTCTCCTCTGCCCTCGCTCCATTCTGTCCACATCCTTTTTGAAGTGAGGCCTCCAGAACGGCACACAATACTCCAGGGGCAGCCTGACAAGAGAAGGGCAACTAGAATGATAAAAGGCTTGGAACACCTTCCCTATGAAGAAAGGTTAAAATGCTTGGGGCTCTTTAGCTTGGAGAAACGACGGCTGAGGGGTGACATGATCGAGGTTTATAAGATTATGAATGGGATTGAGCAGGTTGAGAAAGAAGTCCTTTTCTCCCTTTCTCACAATACAAGAACTCGTGGGCACTCTATGAAATTGCTGAGCAGTCGGGTTAAAACAGATAAAAGGAAATACTTCTTCACCCAGAGAGTGATTAACATGTGGAATTCACTGCCACAGGAGGTCGTGGCAGCTGCAAGCATGGACAGTTTCAAGAGGAAATTAGATAAACATATGGAGCAGAAGTCCACCAGTGGCTATTAGCCACAGGGTATGGATGGGAACTCTCAGTCTGGGGCAGGTGATGCACTCTATTCTTGGTGCTGGAGGGGGCAGCAGTGGGAGGGCTTCTGGTGCCCTGGCCCCACTGCTGGACCTCCGGATGGCACCCCTGGTATATTTTGGCCGCTGTGTGACAGAGTGTTGGACTGGATGGGCCATTGGCCTGATTCAACATTGGCTTCTCTTATGTTCTTATGTTCTTATGACCAATGCAGTGTGCAGCGGGACTATCACATCTTGCGATCTGGATGTCATGCCTCTGTCGATGCACCCCAAGATCGCATTAGCCTTTTCTGTCGCTGCATCACGCCGGCTGCTCATATTTAACTTACGGTCCACCTGTACCCCAGAGGCAGTATATCTCTGAATGACATCTGCAGGGGTGTAGGCCGCAGGGGAAGGCACTCGCCTCTGGAAGCATCTGGTTTGTGGCCACGATATCGGATGGTCCCCGGTTCGGATCCAGACATGCAGTTCTGATATTCTTATACGTGGAACTATTTCCTGCCCTTAGACTAGGCGGTGGGCCTGTCGGGGGCCTGTCCCCGGGCTGCTCTTCAAAACATGTGTCATTTTCTTTCAAAACCGAAAAGAAAGGCAGACCCAGATTCTATTTATATTCATTCCCTTTGTCAGAAGAAGAAAGGACCACTCTGCCGCCATTGATCCCTTCAAAGACTTTCATCCATCTGTCTGTTGCAAAGGCAGAGTTGGGGGGGGTTTGTTCGCGAGGAGCTCAGAAATGTGCCGAGGTAGCGGACAGAAAGGCCAATAGTCAGCGGAAAATGGGCCACAGACCCCCGGAATGATAGGGGAAGGGGCCGTGAGCAGAGGAGTTGTGACCTACGCCACCCCCGAAATGTAGGCCAATCCATCTTGAGCATTGGCAGGAGGCAAGCCAACGCGAGCTTTAAGGAGAGTTGGAAAAGGAATGGTTGGTTGGGCCTCCGGGCAGAGCTAGGAGCAGAGGTTTTGGGGAGGGGGCTCCACGTTGTCCCTATGCAGTAGCAAAAGCAAGTTTGGTGTAGTGGTTAAGAGCATGGACTCTGATCTGGGAGAACCAGGTTTGATTCCCCGCGGCTCCACATGCAGCTGCTGGTGTGACCTTGGGTCAGTCACAAGTTCTCTCAGCGCTGTTCTCTCAAGGGCAGTTCTCGAAAGAGCTCTCTCAGCCTCACCTTCCTCACAGGGTGTCTGTTGTGGGGAAGGGAAGGGAGAGGCGATGGTAAAATGCCTTGAGACTCTTTGGGGTAGTGAAGGGCAGGGTATAAATCCAGTCCCTTTTCTTCTTCTTCACTGTGGGACCCTACTTTCTCATGAATGCCGTTTCATGTCTTGTCCCACCCCGGAACCACCATATGCTTTTGAGCCTCTCCCCTATTCTTATTAGCTCCGCCCCAATGGGCCTTAACTCCGCCCCCAGGTCCAGCACATGATCCCGTGGTTTTGTTCCTGCGACCAAATAAATGCGTGTTCTCCAAACGTGATGCCTTCTCAGACTTGTATGCTTTGGTTTCCTGCAAGGAGGTCAAGCAGAGAGTAAGATGAGATAGTTAAAGAGGTATAATAATACCATTGTTAATACGCTCATGTATGTTGGTATGTTTGTCGGTTTGTTTGTTTGTGTGGTTGTTGGTTTAAAAATAATATTTTTTTTTTAAAGAAAAAAGCAGAGAATACCAGCAAGGCAGCATCTGCCAAGCGCTTTGTGAGTCTTCACTGGGTGTCGCCTGCAGCCATTCCCCACAAAACCTTTCTAAGGTAAGCCGCTGTTACTATTGTCCTCTTATTGTAAGCGACAGACTTGAGAGAGGTATCTAATTCATACACATAAAGCAGTTGAGCTGATCCAGGTATTCCTTCAAATCATACAGCCTTTTTGAGGCTGTGGGCACCCCTGGAATTCTGGAACAGGGCGGTGGGTGCAGCCAGAAAATGAGTGACTTAGCATGTGCAGTGAGATAAGAAGCCGATATCTCTGTTAAGTCCTGGGGGTTCCAGCATTCTGAGTGTTGTGATAACTTGTAATTCAGCAGTCTCCCGTTCTAGTCTGTTTCTGAAGTTCCTTCACAATAAAACAGCTACTTTGAGATTCCCCCATTGATCGTCTCTCAGTTCTCCCTTGTACCAGGCATTAAACTTTGTCTTGTAGGCTCCACTGGGCTCAAACCTTGTTCCCACATCTGTTTGTTTACTCTTGCATTTGCATGCTAATTTACTGCCATTCCCAGATCTTTCTTACATCTAGTCTCAGCTACAATCACCCAGTACTTATGCATCTTGACTCTAAATGGCCCTTCCTGACAACCCCCACCCCCTTTAGGTAATGGTGCAGGAGGTTCTGTTCCGTTGTATCTGAGGAATTGTGCTTGCATTGCTGCCAGGGAACCATGAACGAATAGCAGAGTGCCCAAAGGCTTTAACACAGCGAAGCTTGGGGGCGGTTAGGTGCGGCAAGAGACTTCCAAAATTACACGGAGTCAGCAGTCAGTTCTAAAACGAAATAAGTAACTTTTAGTAAAGGGAATACATGTTTGAGAGTACAGGAAAGGGATAGATATAGATTACCTATTCTAACTAACTAGATGGTGTTGGATTCTGGACGCATGTCCAACTTCCACGGCACAAGATGGAGGTCAAGCACCTTCTTTGTGTCCGTGCAAGAGAGGTTTATAGAATTATGTATGGTTTATGAGGTTTATAAGATTATGCAATGGGATAGAGCAGGTAGAGAAAGAGGTCCTTTTCTCCCTTTCTCACAAGACAAGAACTCGTGCGCACTCCGTGAAATTGCTGAGCGGTTGGGTTAGAACGGATAAAAGGAAGTCCTTCTTTACCCAAAGAGTGATTCACATGTGGAATTCACTGCCACAGGAGGTGGCGGCAGCTACAAGCAAGGACGGCTTCAGGAGGGAACTGGATAAGCACATGGAGCAGAGGTCCATCGGTGGCTATGAGCCACAAGGTATAGATAGCGACTCTTGGTCTGGGGCAAGTGATGCTCTGTATTCTTGGTTCTTGGCGGGGGGGCAACAGTGGGAGGGCTTCTAGTGTCCGGCTGGCCCCACCGCTGGACTTCCTGATGGCACCTGGTATTTTTGGCCACTGTGTGACACAGAGTGTTGAACTAGATGGGCCATTAGCCTGATCCAACACTGGCTTCTCGTATGTTCTTAAGAGAGTGTGGGAGCGGAAGCAGAGGAAATTGCCCCTAAGAGCAGCCTTCTACTTCAAAGGAAAGGATCAGAGAGCAGGAAGGGAAGGATGGACTGCATGTCCTGCCCGCTCTATCTGTCCAAACTCTTTGGTGCCATCTTCTCGAGATGGGAGACAATGCAAAGCCCTCCACTTCTAACAACATAAGAACATAAGAGAAGCCAATGTTGGATCAGGCCAATGGCCCATCCAGTCCAACACTCTGTGTCACACAGTGCTCAAAAATACCAGGTGCCCTCAGGAGGTCCAGCAGTGGGGCCAGGACACTAGAAGCCCTCCCACTGCTGCCCCACCCAGCACAAGAACAAGCCATGTACTGGGCTCCTAGGCATCCTTACAGTAACACCTTTAGATGGCAGATTCGAGGTTCCAGGCAGGAATAGGGGCATGTCTGCGAAGCCAGTTTTAACTCTGTGCAATTTCAGTAGGCACCCAGCCTTGTAAAGGGTATTTCACAAAGGCCCCAGTGTTCAGAACTCAACAGAAATCCCCAGTCTTTCAAACGTCCCACAACCAGAATGCTGCATGTTTCTGCCACATCCGTTTGCCGCCTTCGGTCGAGTTGAGATGGCGAAACTGTGTCTGGACTGTACCACGTCACCCTCCCTGCAGGAGCTCCTGTGGCAGAACGACAAAATCCCGTCACGTATGTCCGGGAGAAGAGCTCTCCAGCCAGCCTAGAGGTGCTAAATTTCTCCACGTATGGAATGTTTGTGCGGGTGGAGGATAGTGTTGCCAGCCTCCAGGTGACGGCCGGAGATCTCCTGGGATCGGGGCTTTTTCCTTTCCCGAGGGAACACGCCAGAACGGACTTACGGAACCTCTCCGACAACATTCTTTTTAAAACGTTTAAGAATCCGTGAGTTTTCGGTATCCAGACTGAAAACTTCGTTTCCTTCTTGAGAGTTCCGGCATCTCTTTTTCCCAAAAATAAAATCCCTGCCTGGGATTACAACAGGCAACAGGAATTCATCCACCTGGAGCAAACGGCCACTTTTGGAAGGCGGACTCTACGGCATGATGCCCCACTGAAGCCCCTCCCCTCCCGAAACCCCGCCCTCCTCTGGCTCCGCCCCCAGAATCTCCAGTTGGCAACTCCAATGGAGGAACATTCGTGCCAGTGCGAACCTCCCCAGTCCTGAAGTGGTACAGTCCAGACCAATGCTCCCTCTAAGCTATGGAGCCTTGTGGGCAAAAATTCTACTTTTGTGAGCTCCTGGCATTAAAGTTGTGAGCGAGCCATTTGGCTGCTGCATAAATGAGTTTGCTCTGGAGCCCTCCTTCCTGAGCTGAGACAAAAATGTGCGAGCCGGAGGCTAAAAAACTGTGAGCTAGCTCACACTAACTCAGCTTAGAGGGAACACTGGTCCAGACACAGTTTTTTGTATGTATGCATTTATTTATTTATTCAATTTGTACCCCGCCCTCTCCACGAGCTGGCTCAGGGTGGCTCACACAGTATGTGAACTAGGCCTAAGGATCCCTTGGACGTTCGTGGCAGAGGCTAGATTTGAACTGGGGACTCGCCGGCTCTCCGAGCGGCGCTCCGGAGCCCCTGCGTGTGACGTGGCCTTTGCAGGCTCTCCCGGCCTTTGCCACACACAGAAGCCTCGCCATGGCTCTGGAACAGGCCGTTCCGATCCCTCCTTTCCTCGGAGACGCCCAGAACGAGACCGGGCCGTTAATCATTTTTAGTGCCCAATTTCTGGAAGACATTATGGTGGGGCCGTAAAAGTTTATTAGGCCGGGGCCACCTGAAAAACCAGGCAATTCCTGAGGAGGGTCAGGGAACAGGAAAGTGTTTCCTTCCCGGCACGGCTGACACTTGTGAAGCGGCAATTATTTCTGTGGGGCGGCAACCCAATTTATTTCTGTGGGGCAGCAGACTTCGGCGCAGGGCGGGGGAGGTCGTCGGAGAGGATTCTGGGTAGAGCAGCCGGCGGATAGCAGCCTTTCTTGCGCCAATATGAGATTTTCGAACCCTGCGGACTCTTTCAAAAAAACTCCAGACCAGATTCCAAAATATTGCCCGTAGGCTGATCGCCAGCCGACTCGAGGTCTTCTCTAGATTTATAAATTGGTCAGATCCCTTCTGAACTAATGGATAGCTTTGCCGTTTCCAGTGGCAGGGAGTTCCATACCCTCCAAAGCACTGATGTATGCTGATGTCTGTCTGCCCCAGTTGTCGGGCCTGGTCACATCGTAGCACGACCCGACAAGAAGCTGAGCTACGGCGAGGGCGCTACAGAAGGGGTCCCAAGTTTCCCCACCAAACGATGAGAGACGAATGTTAGAAGCTGTAATTTGGGGAAAGGCTTGTGGAGGGGTATGATGTGGAGATGGTAGAAATGGCTGTCAAGTCGCAGTCCACATATGGTGACCCCCCCAAAGTGTTGTCAAGGCAACAGATGTCCAGAGAACCAGCTTGGTGTAGTGGTTAAGAGCGGCAGACTCTAATCTGGAAGAACCGGGTTCGATTCCCCACTCCTTCACCCGCAGCTGCTGGTGTGACCTTGGGTCGGTCACAAGCATGGTCCTCTCTAAGCTGAGTTGGTGTGAACTAGTTCACAGTTTTTTAGCCTCTGGCTCACACATTTTTGTCTCAGCTCAGGGTGCCTGGCTCCAGAGCAAACTAATCTATGCAGTAGCCAAACTGCCTGCTCACAACTTTAATGCCAGTCGCTCAGAAAGTAGAATTTTTGCTCACGGGACTCCACAGCTTAGAGGGAGGCATTGGTCACAAGTTCTCTCGGAGCTGTCCTCTCAAGGGCAGTTCTGGAAAGAGCTCTCTCTCAGCCCCACCGACCTCACAGGGTGTCCGTTGTGGGGAGAGGAAGGAAAAGGAGATTGTAAGCCATCTTGAGTGAAGGGTGGGAGTATAAATCCTTCTTCTCCTCCTTCAGAGGTAGTAGCATAGCGGCCCTAGACTTCTTTGGTGGTCTCTCATACTAACCAAGTCCGACCCTGCTCAGCTTCCCAGGTCTGACAAGACTGGGCTTGCTTGGGTCATCCAGCTCAGGGGAGGGGGAAATAAATGAATTTGTGCCTGTTCTCTAAGAGGGTAGCAACTGGGAACTCAGGACCCACCCAGTGTTCCCTCTAAGCTGAGTTAGTGTGAGCCAGCTCACCGTTTTTTAGCCTCTAGCTCACACATTTTTGTCTTCGCTCAGGAAGGGATGTGGCACCAGAGCGAACTAATTTAGGCAGTAGCCAAATCGCTCGCTCACACAACTTCAGTGCTGGGAGCTCACAAAGTAGAATTTTTGCTCACAGGACTCCACAGCTTAGAGGGAGAGAATTGTCCACATCCCTCTGGGAGGAGGTGTGCCATAAAACGAGACATCTCCCCTGCCCCGCAGCCACCTCCAGTTCCCGGGGACCCATGAAGATGCGTCGTCCATCTGAGCGTGAGTGTGTCCGACCATCCCCGAAACGGAAAGGACTGGATCGATACCCCTTGCGTGTGTTACACTTAGCAATAAGCAGAACTTTCCGCTGTTTCCAGGCCATTTCGGGTGTTAACAACCATCTCCACGTCAGCCTCAGATTTAGTATTCGTGTCTCGACCGCCCGTCCGTGGCTTGTGCGCGAAGGTACAGCAGACGGCGGGGGCTGGGGGGGGGAGAATCGATAACCTGATTTACTGAACTGTGTTTTAATCTTGCTTCCGACTGTAACTGTTTCCCCCCTACACACACACACAGACGGTTCCTCCCCCAGCCCACCCGCCCTTTCCCTGTTGATTGACACGGTGACATTTGGCACAGAGGTAGGCCACCTAATGTGTACAAGGCTTAGTAATGCTGAACAAGGGGAACGGGGCAGGGGAGGAAATCGATGGCCCCGGCCATAAGCGCCGGCAATGAAATATGGATGACCCCAGCTGCTCCGAATGGCCGCGGGGATGCCGTGTCGGAAACGGGCCTGGTTCCTAAAGCGCCTCTCTGGCCGCCTCCGTGAGAAAGGGGCACGCGCCCCCAAAGCGTGTGAAGTCCAGGTGAATTAGGTCTCGCATCGGAGTCCTAATATTCTTCCGTATCATCTGATAGATAATCTAATATTCTTCCGTATCATCTGATAGATAATCTAATATTCTTCCATATAATGCCGAAGGAGGAGGGAGCCAATAGGGTTGCTAGGTCCCCCCGGCCACCATCAGGGAATGGAGGGGCTGGGTTGTCATATCCAGGCTGGGAAACTCCTGGAGACTTGGGGATGGAGCCTGGAAAGGACAGGGACCTCAGTGGGGCACAGTGCCTTGCAGTCCAGCCCCCAAAGACAGCCAGTTTGGTGTAGTGGTTAAGAGAGTGGACTCTAATCGGAGAGAACCGGGTTTGATTCCCCACTCCTCCATATGCAGCCAGCTGGGTGGCCTTGAGTCACTCACAAGTTCTCTCGGAGCTGTTCTCTCAAGAGCAGTCCTCGAAAAAGAGCTCTCTCAGCCCCGCCTACCTCACAGAGTGTCTGTTGTGGGGAAGGGAAGGGAAAGGAGATTGTAAGCCGCTCCGAGACTCCTTCAGGTAATGAAGAGCGGGGTAGAAATCCAATCTCTTCTCTTCCGTTTTCTCCAGGGGAACTGATCTCGGTAGTCTGAAGATGAGCTGTAATTCTGGGGGTTTCCCAGGCCCCACCTGGAGGCTGGCATGTCTAGGTGCCACAGTACCATTTTCCACTTTTGGGTGCGGTCGTCCAAATGGTTTTCCATTCGGCCCATTTCGACCACCTGCGTTTCTGATCCACGTGTTTCTGAGAGATGGGATTTATATCCCGCCCTTCGCTACCCGAAGGAGTCCCAGAACTGCTGACAATCTCCTTCCCCTTCCCCCTCCCCACAGCAGACACCCTGTGAGGTCGGTGGGGCTGAGAGAACTCTTTCGAGGACTGCTCCTGAGAGAACAGCCCTGAGAGAACTTGTGACTGACCCAAGGTCACACCCACTGGCTGCATGTAGAGGAGTGGGGAATCAAACCCGGTTCTCCCAGATGAGAGTCTGCACGCCTAACCACAACTCCAAACTGGCTAGGCCTTTTGAACTGGAGAGGGCCCCCCAATTGGAACACGTCCCCAAAACGAAATGTGCGGGAGTAGCGCATGAACTTCCCAGGGAACAGCATGTGTCCATTCAGGTGAGACTGCCGGAGGAAAAGGCATGAGGGATCGATCCCATTGCATGTGCCTCCCACCCCCAACGACACTGGCAAAATCCAAGGAATCCCCGTTTGCTGGGCAGAGGCTCGCTTTATTTAAAACATTCCCCTTCCCAGAAGTCATGTGCCTTTTACAACGTTCCGGCGGGAGACCCTCCCTCCCTTTGAAGAGACAAAATGTGGCTGTCGTATCAGCTTTCCAACCCCCCCCCTCCTCAAACGTGCTTCCTCTTCCGAGATGGGCTGATTTGTATTTATTTATTTGGGGGTGGGGCCCTGCTTAAAATTCTCCCCGGTTCCTTCTCATTACATATGCATTGTTCCCCCTGCTTCCTTCCCCCTTCCATGGGGGGGGGGTGGTCCCTGAGACATCCCTGACATCAGACATCTGTTTTCTCTGAAGGTTCCCCCCATACACACACACACAAACTCTCCCTTTCCAGTTTCCCGGGCTCAATGCGCTTTTCGCCCTACTTCCCTGCTGTCGTGGAAGGATTTGCATATGGAAACGGCACCATATGCTCCGAGGGAGCGCGCCCTCCCCTCCTCAATGTTCCCTTCCTAACTCATGGGTCCTTTTCCGTTTCTCCTGTAGGGGGCGTTTGCTTCAAGTGGGGCGGGGGTCCCCAACACAGTGCCCGGGGGCACCGGGGCACTCGCTGGCACTCTTCCTGGTGCCCCCGAGAGTTTTTAGAAAGTCCGGCGTCTGATAGGCCATGGGAGATCTGATTGACCGTGCAGATGACGACCAGGTTTCGGCAGCAGCTGCCGCCAATGTAAATATAACCCCGATCTCATCAGATCTCGGAAGTTAAGCGGGGTCAGCCCTGGCTAGTCCTTGGAAGGGAGACCACCGAGGAAGCCCACGGTTGCTACACACAGGCAGGCAAAATGGCAAATTGTCTCTGAATGTCCCTCACCCTGCCCTGGGTGGCCCAGGCCAGCCAAATCTCATCAGATCTCAGAAGCTAAGCAGGGTCGGCCCTACTTGGCCTGCTGTTTTAACTTATGGATTTAATTTTAATTGAAACTGTGATGCTTTAAATTTTCTTCTCCGTCGCTCTATGTCTTTGATGTCAGCCTCCCTGAGCCCGCACATGGGGTAAAAGGTCAAGGTCAAGGTTTCCCTCACTCAAAAGCCAGTCGGATCCGACTCTAGGGAGGCATTACTCATCTCCGTTTCCAAGCCGAGGAGCCAGCGCTGTCCGAAGACATCTCCGCGATCATGTGTCCGGCATGACTAGACGCCGAGCCGCACGGAACGCTGTTCCCTTCCCACCGAAGCGGGACCTATTCATCTACTTGCAATTTCTTGGCTTTCGGACTGCCGGGTTGGCAGGAGCTGGGGCCAGAGATGGGAGCTCACTCCGTCACGCGGCACTCGGGTCTCGAACTGCTGAACTACTGACCTTTCGGTCTGCAGCTTCAGCGTCTTAACCTCTGAGCCACCACAGCCCACTTGTGGGGTAGGGCGGGATATAAAGGGCAAAAATAAAAAATAAAGTAGAAATTCTTGGATGGGAGACCACCAAGGAAGTCCGGGGTTACTATGCAGAGGCAGGAAAGGGCAAAGCACTGTTAATTTCTTGCCTGGTAAACCCTACAGGGTTACCATTAAAAAGATGCCTGATCTTTCCCTCTCTCCCTTTTAAATCGGGGGGGGGGGTCATTGCGTTCTCAGACAGACTTGTCATGTGCGCGCATGTCTTTGTGTGTGCGTGCGGTCACACATGTCGCCTACGCAATTTCCGAGCACGACCGAGAGCCGAAGTGAAGTCATGGCTATAATTTCTTGCGTTGGAAAGAGGCTGATTATATGATTACAGGGAACTTTACCACGCTGACTGTATTTTAAAAAAAAACCCTGTTAAACCCTGCCTTGCCTTTTACATAAACCACATCTATAAAAAGTGCATTAAAAATTGGCCCGGTCCCCGTAATATTACTTATACCACCTCCCATATAACTGGCTATTTGTAGTCCTCGGCTAAGAGAAACCAGGCCTATTTATAAACACCCCCGTTTTGTTAATCCTCCTGGACGGGCCCGCTCGGGCCTGTGTAGTCATTAAAATTTTAAAAAAAACAAAACCAAAACTTTCCACCTGGGAAAGGATGACATCAGCTGCACCAGAGATGTCTAGCTCTTCTCCCTGCTGTGTCTTCTCAAAAATACTGGGAGCCAAAGTGTGCGGGGACACTGCACAGAGGTCTTGGAGATCATGCGCATGGTGTGGCTGTAAGACCGTGAGAGGAGCCCGGCTTCATCAGACCAGAGGCCCATCCAGTCCAGCGTCCTGTTTCGCACAGTGGCTAACTAGTCCCTCTGGAGGTCCAACAACAGGGCAGAGAGGCCAAGGCCTTCCCCTGAGAAGAGCATCAGAAGAGCCCTGCTGGGTCAGACCAGTGAGGGTCCATCTAGTCCAGCATCCTTTTCTCACACAGTGGCCAACCAGTTCCTCTGGAAGGCCAACAACAGGGCAGAGAGGCCGAGGCCTTCATAAGAACATCAGAAGAGTGGTCCATCTAGTCCAGCATCCTGGAGGTCGAACAACAGAGCATAGAGGCCAAGGCCTTGACCTGATAAGAACATCAGAAGAATCCTGCTGGTTCAGACCAGTGGTCCATTCATTCTAGCCTTCTGTCTCACACAGGGGCCAACCAGTCCCTCTGGAGGTCCAACAGAGCATAGAGGCCAAGGCCTTGACCTGATAAAAACATAAGAAGAGCCCTGCTGGATCAGACCAGTAAGGGTCCATCTAGTCCAGCATCCTGTCTCACACAGGGGCCAATCAGTCCCTCTGGAGGGCCAAGAATAGGGCAGAGAGACTGAGGCCTTCATAAGAACCTCAGAAGAGCCCTGCTGGATCAGACCAGTGAGGGTCCATCTAGTCCAGCATCCTGTCTCACCCAGGGGCCAACCAGTCCCTCTGGAGGGCCAAGAACAGGGCAGGGAGGCTGAGGCCTTCATAAGAACCTCAGAAGAGCCCAGCTGGATCAGACCAGTGAGGGTCCATCTAGTCCAGCATCCTGTTTCTCACAGCAGCCAACCAGTTCCTCTGGAGGGCCAACAACAGGGGAGGCTGAGGCACTGGGATTTAGAGATAGACTGCTTCTGAATGTGGAAGTTCCCTTGAGTCACCATAGCTTGTCATTGCTGATGCACCTAAACTTTGTTGCATCCCTCATTCTCATCTTGCATTGGCCGATAAAGTTCGTGGCCGCAAATATGATCAGGTTAATCAAAGGGGAATCTTCATGGGATCTTGGTGTGTCCCCCCCAAAGTTTTTAGTAGGCTCCTGCTAGAGGAGGCAAAGATCAGCCTGTCTGGACAACCCATTAGAAGGGTACAGTTCCAGGGCCGAATGGGGCATTGAGTAAAACTGGAAGTCCCTAGAGCCAGTTTGGTGTAGTGGCTAGGCACACAAGCTCTAATCTGGGAGAACCAGGTTTGATTTCCCCACTCCTCCACACACAGGTGCTGGTGTGACCTTGGGTCAGTCACAAGTTCTTTCAGAGCTGTTCTGTCAAGGGCAGTTCTCGAGAGAGCTCTCTCAGCCCCGCCTACCTGTTGTCTGTTGTGGGGAGGGGAAGGGAAAGGGATTGTAACCCACTTTGAGACTTTGGCTGTTGTAGATTCTCCGGGTTGTGGGGCCGTGGTCTTGGCATTGTAGGACCTGACGTTTCGCCAGCAGCTGTGGCTGGCATCCTCTGAGGTATAACACAGAGAGATGGAGTGCTCTCTGTGTCAAGGTGAGAAGCAAAATGGCAGGCAGGTGATTTCTATCTACTCAGGAAGGTGGGGTAGGGCCGAGTCATTATCTTGTAGGAGTTCCCCAGGGTGTGAACATGCTGATGGAGAAGCTTTCCTGAGGAGGTTCTTTTGTATATGGATTGTTTCCTGAGGAGGTTTCCTGTTTTCCTGAGGAGGTTCTTTTGCACGTGGATTCTAATCTTATCTGTAGTGCTATTGAGACTCCTTTGGGTAGTGAAGGGCGAGGTATAAATCCAATCCTCCTCCTCTTCTCCTCCTCCTCCTCCTCTTCCACAACTGCTACTTGATAGAATTCCCATGTGGAAGTACGTTCGAAATCTTCATGCTCTGTATATGACTTCGCCAAAGTTCGCTGCTTTTCCTGGAATGTCTCTGTGGTGTCCTGGAATCCGGGTCAACGCCCCCAGCCCACCCCCTTTCCTTCCTAGCTTTGCTTCTTTAAAAAAAAAATAGTGTGGAGGAGGAGGGAGACAGAAAGCTATACAAAAGTAAGCCACAACTGCTCCCTGTTTCCACCTCTGCAAGGAAATGGTGGTATCCTTAGCCGGCTCTACCTATTGCTCTGGCTGATGAAAATCCCTTGCTCGGCCCAGACAGAGAATGGACCCTTCTTCCTCTTAAACGGTCCCACAATCAAAGTTGCAAGAATCACTGGCACCCACTGACGGATGCCCGCCCATCCAGAGCCCGAAAGGGGCCCGTCGCCGAAGAGGTTTTCTTCCGAGACGCTTCTCAGCTTGAAATTCCACTGTCCTGTCAACTCCAATGATATGGCTGGCGTTTGGGTTTCTTTCTCCGGGGGCTTTGTATCCTTTTATCTCGGCGAGGGAGAGGGAGGGGGCGGGGATCCGAAAGGAAGGACCGAAATGAAAGTTTTAATCCGGTAGCTCCACAGAAGGAGAAACGGCGGGAGGAGGAAAAAACGGTTTCGAATGAGGCTGGCGATGATGTATCAAAATGCCCCCCCCCCGAGTTTCTGCAAATCTGGGAAGCATAAATCCAACTCCAGCTGCTGGTGTGACCTTGGGTCGGTCACAAGTTCTTTCAGAGCTGTTCTCTCAAGGACAGTCCTCGGGAGAGCTCTCTCAGCCCCACCGACCTCACAGGCAGTGTTCCCTCCAAGCTGAGCTGGTGTGAGCTAGCTCACAGTTTTTTAGCCTCCGGCTCACACATTTTTGCCTTGGCTCAGGAAGGAGGGCTCCAGGGCAAACTAATTCATGCAGCAGGCAAATTGCTCGCTTGGAACTTTAATGCCAGGAGCTCACAAAGTGGAATTTTTGCTCACAGGACTCCACAGCTTACAGGGAGCATTGCTCACAGGGTATCTGCTGTGGGGAGAGGGAGGGAAAGGAGATCGTAAGCCGCTCTTCTTCGGGTAGGGAGGGCGGGGTATAAATCAGGAGACTTCTTCGGGTAGGGAAGGGCGGGGTATAAATCAGGTAGCAATCCCCATGCCTGGAACCTACAGTACTGGTGGGGCATGTGTGAAAGATGTACTCCATGTGCGCTGTGTAGCAGCGGAAGGCCGCATAGATATGGGGATTTTGCTCCGTCCTCCATGCCAATCTCTGGCCATGTGCGACCCGCCTTTCTTGTCCAAAATCCGCAACATGGTTCCTTCCACAGTCCGTTCCCTTTTGTTAGAGGTGGAGGACCTTGCCGGTGTCTCCTGTCTCAGGCTTGAGAAGATGGCACCAAAGAGTTTAGACAGAGAGAGAGGTCGGAACCCACAGACAGCATCCTTTCCTTCCTGCTGCCTGATGCTTTCCTTGGAAGGTTAGGGGCCGTTTCCTCTGCTCTTGCGCTCTCACGCTCTCTCTCTCTCTCTCTCTCTCTCTCTCTCTCTCTCTCTCTCTCTCTCTCTCTCTCTCTCTCTCTCTCTCTCTCTCTCTCTCTCTCTCTCGCAGGCTCACAAAAGAAGGTGCGTCATCTCTCCATCTTGCGTTATGGAGGCCGGTCACCCATCCAACACCCAACGCCATCTAGTTAGTTAGAGCCGGGTACTCTGTCTCAATGCTCCCACCAAGCTGTGGAGTCTTGTGAGCGAAAATTCTACCCTGCGAGCGACTGGCCTTAAAGTTGTGAGCGAGCCGTTTGGCTAGACGGACTCTAATCTGGGAGAACTGGGTTTGATTCCCCCACTTCTCCACAGGCAGCTGCTGGATGACCTTGGGCAAGCCATAGTTCTGTCTGAGCTGTTCTTGAAAGAGCGGTTCTCAAAGAGTTCTCTCTCAGCCCTACCTACCTCACAGGGTGTCTGTTGTGGGGAGGGAAAGGGAAAGGAGTTTGTAAGCCACTCTGAGAGTCCAAGTGAATAATGGGATATAAATCCAATCTCCTCCTCCTCCTCCTTTTCGTCGTCTTCTTCTTCCTCTTCTTGCATGGTTGAGGCTCCATATTCAAGATCCTCGCCTCAATTAGAAGAAGAAGAAGAGGAGGAGATTGGATTTATACCCCACCTTTCACTGCCCAAAGGCGTCTCAGAGCAGCTTACAAACTCCTTTCCCTTCCCCTCCCCACAATAGACTCCCTGTGAGGTAGGTGGGGCTGAGAGAACTTCTGACAGAAACTGTCCTTGAGAGAACAGCTGCGCCAGAGCTTGTGACTGACCCAAGGTCACATCAGCAGGTGCAAGTGGAGGAGTGGGGGAATCAAACCCGGTTCTCCCAGATTAGAGTCCATGCACTTAACCACTACACCAAACTGGCTCTCTGGAGCCGGTGTCTCCTGGTTTGCTCTGGAGCACCTCCTCCTCCTCCTCCTCCTCCTCCTCCTCCTCCTCTTCTTCTTCTTCTTCTTCTTCTTCTTCTTCTTCTTCTTCTTCTTCTTCTTCTTCTTCTTCTTCTTCTTCTTCTTCTTCTTCTTCTTCTTCTTCTTCTTCTTCTTCTTCTTCTTCTTCCTCCTCCTCCTCCTCCTCCTCCTCCTCCTCCTCCTCTTCTTCTTCTTCTTCTTCTTCTTCTTCTTCTTCTTCTTCTTCCTCCTCCTCCTCCTCCTCCTCCTCCTCCTCCAAAGCTGCCATTTCTCCCCCAGGTGCGAACTGTTCTCCGTCGCCTGGGAATCCATTCTAACCCCAGGAGCTCTCCACCTACCACCTGTGGGCTTGTAACCCTAGACCAGCAGACGTTTGGTTCGCTCCAGCCGGGTCTCTTACGCTCTTCATCTGCGTAGGAACCAGCCTGTCCCTCTCGCACGGGCGTTTGAAAGAGAAGCGACGCGAGGAGATAGTGTGAAATCCATCTGTTTGTTTTATCTCCTCCTCATTGAATGAGGCATTCTCCTGTTTAATTTGATCCACGTTGTTATCAGCGTAGAGCCATGAAAAGCACTACCAGAAGCATTCAGCCAAAAGCAGATAATGCGGGGTGGGGGGGGACACGGGACGGGACCCATAGCCGGAAGGGTTTCATACCCCAGCGATCTGATATGTTCTGTTTTTTCACACACCCACAAAAAAAATTATTATGGAGAGTATCTAATGGAGGACAATGCTGAGAGCAGGATTCTCTCTTCCACAGACTCACCTGGCAGAAAGGCTTTTTTCCAGAGACGGGATCGCTTCTTCTGTTTCTTTAGGGGGGTGGAAAAGAGAGTGGGTGGTTTGCCGATGGTTTATTATCTGATTGGCAGGGAAGCCAGAGTCTAGCTGGGCTTATCATTCCCGGAGTGGGGGGCAGGAAGGGAAACGGATCTTAGGTGTTAATCGATACAGCAAATTGGGGGCCTAGTCTTCTCGTGATAATGGAAGCGGGTCGACCCGACTCCAAATAAGAGGTGACCTCTAACGCTCTGTTATCAAACAACGGACACCTTTGCCTGTTTGTGCGGAAGCCAGGCCCGGGGACGCCGGGCGCGTTCGCACTTGCGGCGAAGAAGCGTGTCCCTCGCTGCGTGTCCAATTCGTCTGCCACCCCCCACGCGACTTACCGTTTTCGGTGCTGTTCAAGAAGGGGAGGCCTGGTGGTGGTTCCCAGAGGAGTGAGTGGGTGCCAATGTGGCAAATGAAGTTCAATGTTGGTAAGTTTAAGGTGATGAATTTGGGACGGGGGAAAAAAAATCCCCAATTCAGGTCTAGGCCAATGGAGTCTGAACTTGCTGAAACCGAGAGGGGAAAAGATCTTGGGGTCGTAGTGGGCAGCTCCGTGAAAGGTGTCACCCCAGTGTGCTGCGGCGGCGAAAAAGGCAAACTCTATCTGTCAGGGATTATTAGGGAAAAGATTGAGAGTAAGATGGCCGATATTGTAATGCCCCAGTATAGATCTATAGTGTGGCCTCATTTGGAATACTGCGTGCAGTTTTGGTCACCGTATCTCAAGAAAGGACATTGCAGAACCGGAAGAAGTCCAGAGGAAGGCGACCAAGATAACTGGGAGCTGGAACCCCTTCCCTTTGACGAAAGGCCGAAGAGTATGGTACTTTTCAGTTTACAAAAGAGAGGAATAAAGGGGAGACATGATAAAGGTTTATAAAATGATGCGTTGGGCGGAGGGAGCCGACAAAGATAACCTTTTCTCTCACTCCTAAAAGAGTAGAACTCGATGGCATCAGAAGAAGCTGATGGGCAGTAGGCTCAGGACAGACAAAAGGAAACCCTGCTTTACACAGAGAGGGATTAAAAAATGCGGAACCCGCTGCCGGAGGATGTAATGATGGCCACAGGAATAAACAGCTTTCAAAGGGGGTTAGATAGATTCATGGAGGAGAAGTCTGCCAATGGCAGTAAACGTGAGGGGAGCCTCCACATTCAGAGGTACCAGTCCTCTGAATCCCAGAGCCAGGAGGCAACATCAGGGGAAGGCCTCGGCCTCCCTGCCCTGTTGTTGGCCCTCCAGAGGAACTGCTTGGCCACTGTGCGAGACAGGATGCTAAACTAGATGGACTGTGGGTCTGATCCGGATGTGCAAATTTTTAAAAAACATTAGCTTGGCAACAGCTTGCCGCCACCACACAAGGATCTTCACTGTGTGACTGGAGATGGGCCATGGCGGCCATTTTGGGCCTGGCCCTGCCCCCTGCAGCAGCCATTCTGTGGCAGCCATTTTATGGCTGTGCCCACCACTCTATGCCAGAACTCTAAAGGTGCCCACAGGCTCAAAAAGGTTGGGGACCACTGAGTTAGGGTGACAGGGAATTTCAGCTTCGAATCCCTGCTTTACCCTGAAGCCAGCTGGGTGATCATGGGTCGATCACACGCAGCAGAATCAACCTCACAGGGTTGTTGTGAGGACAAAACGCAGACCCATGTTCGCCTCCCTGAGTTCCTTGGAGAAGGTAGGTTTAAAATGCACCCTCCGGTTCTAGATTCAGTCTTGGTCACCCACGGAACTACAGACAACTGGTGCCAGAGTCCGTGTAGCTGGAGTTGCTTGCGCGAGCTGCCTCAAGCAACATGCTTTGAGAAGAAGAGGAAGAAGAAGAAGAAGAGTTGGATTTATACCCTGCCCTTCACTCGGAGTCTCAGAGTGGCTTACAAACTCCTTTCCCTTCCCCTCCCCACAACAAACACCCTGTGAGGTAGGCGAGGCTGAGAGAGCTCTTTCCAGAACTGCCCTTGAGAGAACAGCTCTGACAGAACTATGGCTCGCCCAAGGTCATCCAGCAGCTGCAAGTGGAGGAGTGGGGAATCAAGCCCGGTTCTCCCAGATTGGAGTCCGCGCACTTAACCACTATACCAAACTGTCTCTCTTTGACTTTTCTTCCCTTTCTGATTGAAATTGCTATAAACTTTCAGCCCAAGAGGAGCGAGAAGAAATCTCCTTCTTTTCTACAGGGGACAAAATGGGGCAAAGACAGATGCTCCCAAATTATGGGGGGCCTCCGGCATCCCCCCTCCTTTCCTTGCCCCCCAAGGCCAAACGAGCCCGTCACCCCTCTGACATGTCATTTGTCATCAAGCCGTGTATAATCATAATGGACTTTATTGACATTGTAACTACGAGCGCACAGGTGGTATTCATTTTCAGCGCCTTAATTGAAGACAATGAAAGATCTCGCGGCGCGCGGCCGACATGGCGGATTAATCAGGATAGACCTCAGCTTTCAATAGCGATGACCTTCAGGTCGTAAAATTACCGATCAGGAGGGGAGGGGAATATTTTTTATGATACGGAAAGCGAAACGCGATTGATTTCCTTTATTCCTGAACGTAAAGCGACTGGACGGGTGAGCCGACGTCTCTCGCCAAACCCGGGAAACTTGAGGAGGGCCACGTCGAGAGGTGCTTTACGGAAAAGGGGCAAAGATAATTTTTAAAATATCCTGTTCTGAAACAGAGTACACAGGTAGGGTTTCCGGGGAGGGGGCAACAGGTTGCGGGGGCAAATTCCGAGGATTTTGGTGATGCCGCAGGGCCACGTAGTTGGGCAGATCGTAATATCCCAGTTCAGTCTTGGTGGTAATATACAGACACACATACTCAACAGTCCCCTACATCTGTCTTCTATCCTAAACGCACTTGCAAACAAACGAAATCGGCTTTGGGGTATTAGCTGGACTGAAGGTTGTCAGCGCGTTAAAACGGATTGAAACCAGCGACGGAGGCCAAGCGAGACGGGACGCATTGGGCCCATTAAAAGCCATTTGTTCCAAAGTAAACAGCTCCGGTTTGAACGGACCGGCTGGTCTTATTATAGACCAGCGACGCAGCCTCAGTCCAGACTAAATGCAGTCTCTAAGCCCACTGTTTTCCGTGGATCTAGAGGGCATGGATTCGGCAGAAGATTGCACGGTAGATTTCCTCAAAAGTAGTGCTACTTGCTGCAAGGAAAGTCGTCTGCTGGTTGCTGAAGGGTGCAAGGCGTTGTTTTGTGTACACATCAATGCACGGGCAGAAGGCACCTGGCGGTGTATTCCAGACAGTCTGGGCTTAGACTGAAGGCCCCTTGAAAAAGGAACTCATTTGTTTTTGCTTATGTTCTTCTGTTGATAAGTTTTGGTGGGTAGCCATGTTGTCCTGAAGCAACAGAACAAATTTTGAGTCCAGGGCCACTTTTAAGACGAACCAAGTCTTATCCTGGGTCTATATCTGGTCTGATATCTGAAGAAGCTTATACCCAGAATTAAACTTTGCTGGTCTTAAAGGTGCCACGGGACTCAAAGTTTGTTCTGTTGATAACAAGTTATCTTTGTGGGCAAAAAAAAATATGAGTAAGCGTGGTTCACTAATAACTGGCTACAATCCTTTCCAGCTAGTGAGTAGATCTCCCAAGTGGGGTTTTCTTTATTTGGAAGAAGAAGGAGGAGGAGATACCCCACCCTTCCCTCGGAGTCTCAGAGCGGCTTACAGTCTCCTTCCCTTTCCCTCCCCACAACAGACACCCTGTGAGGTAGGTGGGGCTGAGAGAGCTCTGAAAGAACTGCTCTTGAGAGAACAGCTCTCAGAGAACTTTGACTGACACCAGGTCACCCAGCTGGCTGCACGTGAGGAGTGGGGAATCAAGCCTAGTTCTCCCGGATTAGAGTCCGCCACTCTTCACCACTGCACCAAACTGGCTGTGGTCCCTGGGGCGTGCATGTGCAGGGAAGAGAGCTGGGTTCAAGTCCTTTCCCTCTCTGATGGGAGAAACCGAGATGTTGCCAGTGGACGGTGCGAGGTCTCGTCGATTTTCTTCTCACCTTCCCTCCAAGGTGACCCGCGTCCTTTTCCCTTCTGTGGTTTTTCGCTCACGAAAACTCTGCGAGGTCGGTGAGGCAGAAATTGATGGGCCCGTCCTTGAGTGGAGGCTGCTAATTTTCGACGCAAAAAGCACCTTGCCCGGCTTGGCCCTTCAGAGGGCCCAGACTCAAGCCCGAGATTGCGGGCCTTGTCTGAGGGATTTCTTTGGGGGGCCCTGCCGGCTCTGAACCAGAGAAAAGATGACGGGGGACATCGCCAGACGGACGAAGGCATCTCTAGACAACAGCAGAGGGAATTAGATAAACATGTGGAGCAGAACTCCATCAGTGGCTATTAGCCACAAGGTATAGATGGGAACTCTCAGTCTGGGGCAAGTGATGCTCAGTATTCTTGGTGCTTGGGGGGGCAGCAGTGGGAGGGCTTCTAGAGTCCTGGCCTCACTGCTGGACCTCCTGATGGCACCTGGTATTTTTGGCCACTGTGTGACAGAGTGACTAGATGGGCCATTGGCCTGATTCAACATTGGCTTCTCTTATGTTCTTATGTTCTTAGATGGGCCATTGGCCTGATTCAGCATTGGCTTCTCTTAGGTCCTTATGTTCTTAGCAGTGCAAGCTGGATCAAGTTCGTGTCTTGTTGAGGGAAAGAGGCGTTTCTGCCCCACGTGTCTTGTGTTATTTCCAGGTTCCCCCTTTCGGCTGACGTGAACCGCCTCCTTAATTCTGACACAGAAATGGCTTCGAAGGACTCGATCCCCAGGCCGTGACCACAAGGGGCAGCCAGTACAAAAGTTGGACTGGACGTCCGTACATTCATCCGAAATCGGATGGCCGGACGTTTCCCTCCCGCTGTGCCCTTTCTCGGGGCAAGGAGAAAAAAAACCCAGAACAGGTAACGTCTGGGCGGGTTGGTGTCTCGCGGAGGAACCTGTTTGCCGATTTGTATAACCCGGGGACGAACAGAGATGTCTTTGTCCCTTTGATGCGTCGCCTTCCCCATCCGTTCCCTCGAAGGGACCACAGACAGGCTGGCAGCCTTTTTCTCTGAAGATACTTTGCTTTTCTCCTGTTCCAATCTCTCCGCTATTGTCTCGGCATCTCTCTGAGGCACCCTGCCCCTGTTTCATGTGTGCCTCAAATGCTACTTTCACTCCTTGGGTTACCTTTGCGTCTCCATCCTGTCCACATAAAGAAGCAAAAGGGATAGATAGTGAACTTGCAGAGACGCATGTGTCCTGACTTGAGATGGATGGAAAGGGGCGGGCCACAGGTGTCAAACACCTGTCCAGACTAGAGCCCTGGGTGCTAATTGAGGTGAGGGTCTTGAATATGGAGCCTCAACCATGCAAGAAGAAGAAGAGGAAGAAGGAGAAGAGGAGGAGGAGGAGGAGATTGGATTTATACCCCGCCTGTCACTTGGAGTCTCAGAGCGGCTTACAAACTCCTTTCCCTTCCCTCCTTTCACAGACACCCTGTGAGGTAGGTAGGGCTGAGAGAGAACTCTTTGAGAACTGCTCTTTCAAGAACAGCTCAGACAGAACTATGGCTTGCCCAAGGTCATCCAGCAGCTGCCTGTGGAGGAGTGGGGGAATCAAACCCAGTTCTCCCAGATTAGAGTCCGTGCACTTAACCACTACACCAAACTGGCTTTCAATAAGCCAGTGCCTGGCAACCAGTGGGGGAAGGAGGGGACAGGGACAGGAGGGGGTGACGTCACACTGCCACTTCTGGAAAATTACAGGAACTGACATCGCTGCGTTGGCATGACGTTCTAGGATTCCTCCCAAACTCTATGGTTTTCTTTGGTCTGATTCAGCACGGCTGCCGTGAGGATCTTGAGGCGGGGCTTTTCACCAAGTGTAAGTGGTCTGGGCGGAGGGAAGGCGGCATGCTATGGCCCAATCTTGTCAGCACTCGGAATCTAAGCAGGGTCAATTTTTGGAAGGGAGACCACCGAGGAAGGTGCTGCGGAAGAAGACAATGGCGACCCCCCCCCTTGCTGGGGTCACTGTACGCTGGCCGCAACTCGACCCCCCTTTACGCATACACACACAAGTGGTTTGGGCATTCTTTCTTTGTGCAATTTCCACTTCCTGTGGTTCTGCCACGAGTGTTTGTGCCTGGACTTCCTCCTGGCTTGGCCACATGGCCCCATGGCGGGCCCAGTACCTTCTCCCCGCCACAGCCGAAGCTGCGCGCATCTTCTCCCGAATAACCCATTCGCTTTTGTTCGAGTCAATCCCTGACTGGTGACATTGTTCTGTTCCCTCGGTTCTGGCAGCGAGATAACGCGTTTATAAATCCACGAAACCTTCACCTGTGCCAGAGAGTTCGGTGTCCGTGTCGAGCACTGATCGCTTGACACCTGGCGCACGTTCCGGGGGAGAGGCAGATGCTTCCCGATAGCGCGTCCCTTGCCCGTTGCCACTCCAGCCGTGACCTTTGCGCGCTCACCCATGACTTCTTTATCAAGTGTGGGAGATGTGAGGGTGCATCGTCTCTGTCGCTGTTCATATTCATCAGGGGCTGGATCGTCTTGACATGTCAATGCTATTGTTGAGGGAAGGCTTAAAGGGGGGGTGGGGAGGAAATCGCTTTCATGCTATTGTCGCCTCGCACGCACTGGGGTTTTAAAAGAAAGTGGCAGTGACAATTTTCTCGGCGTGTCAAGAGATGCCGTTTTTGTGATGGAGAGGGGCTAAGCCACTCTTTTGCCGTACGGCTGCTCTGTGGAGCCAAGCGTGAGGCGCGGTGAAGCAGAATGGGTTTTCTAAAAGCACCGGTTATGATGAAGTGTCGGAATTCTCGCGCCGGCTTTTCAGCAGAAATTCATTTATTCAAATGAAAACCACACCGAAGCAGTAAGCAGGCAGCGGAGGGGAGCACTTCCGCCCTCGGTGGGTGGCTGGGCTGGCAGAAGTCGAGGCAGGGCCGCCCAAATCCGGCCCGTCCAAAACCGTCTGGTGCCCGATGCCAAAGTAACACAGATGGCAACCGTCCCCCGTCCGCCACACAGACAATGAATACAAATATAATCATTTTTTATGTATTTACTTTTTTATGTATGTATTTACACCAGTTTGGTGTAGTAGTTACATATATGGATTCTAATCTGGGAGGACCGGGTTTGATTCCCCACTCCTCCACTTGCAGCTGCTGGATGACCTTGGGCAAGCCATCGTTCTGTCAGAGCTGTCCTTGAAAAAGAGCAGTTTCTGTCAGAGCTCTCTCAGCCCCACCTACTTCACAGGGTGTCTGTTGTGGAGAAGGGAAGGGAAAGGAGTTTGTAAGCTGCTCTGAGACTCCGAGTGAAGGACGCGGTTTAAATCCAATCTCTTCTTCTTCTTCTTCTTCACTCCTCTGCTTGCACCTGCTGGATGCAGCCATAGTTCTGTCAGAGCTGTCCTTGAAAGAGAACAGTT
Source organism: Gekko gecko (assembly GCA_029375565.1). Classification (NCBI taxonomy): domain Eukaryota; kingdom Metazoa; phylum Chordata; class Lepidosauria; order Squamata; family Gekkonidae; genus Gekko; species Gekko gecko. Next base: position 210,893,700 of record JAPDNY010000004.1, read on the forward strand.
TCTGTCAGAGCTCTCTCAGCCCCACCTACTTCACAAGGTGTCTGTTGTGGGGAAGGGAAGGGAAAGGAGTTTGTAAGCTGCTCTGAGACTCCGAGTGAAGGACGCGGTTTAAATCCAATCTCTTCTTCTTCTTCTTCTTCTTCACTCCTCTGCTTGCACCTGCTGGATGCAGCCATAGTTCTGTCAGAGCTGTCCTTGAAAGAGAACAGTTTCTGTCAGAGCTCTCTCAGCCCTGCCTACCTCACAGGGTTTCTGTTGTGGGGAGGGGAAGGGAACGGAGATTATAAACCACTCTGAGACTCCGAGTGAAGGGCGGGGTATAAATCCAATCTCCTCTTCTTCTTCTTCTTCTTCTTCATCCAACCTTTCTAGCCAATGAGGACCAACAGCGGCTCACTTTATTGTCCTCTCCTCAGAACAACACTGCAAGGTAGTTTAGGCTGAGAGCGGGTGACTGGCTCATAGTTACCCGGTAAGCCTCCACGGCACAAGCGAGGGTTGGAACCTGGGTCTCCCAGATCCTACTAGTCCAACTACTCCGCTGGCTCTTAACAATAGATTACATAACTGATAATCTGCTGCTTCAGAGCCAGTTTGGTGCAGTGGTTAGGAGCGTGGACTCTAACCTGGGAGAACCGGGTTTGATTCCCCACATGCAGCTGCTGGTGTGACCTTGGGTCAGACACAAGTTCTCTTAGAGCTGTTCTCTCAAGGGCAGTTCTTGAAAGAGCTCTCTCAGCCCCCACCTAACTCACAGGGTGTCTGCTGTGGGGAGGGGAAGGGGAAGGAGATTGTAAGCCGCTCTGAGACTCTGAGTGAAGGGCAGGGTATACATCCTATCTCTCTCTTCTTCTGTGTTCTCTGAAACTCGATCTTAATGTAAGAACATAACATGAGAACATAAGAGAAGCCAATGTTGGATCAGGCCAGGGGCCCATCCAGTCCAACACTCTGGGTCACACAGTGGCCAAAAATGCCAGGGGCCCTCAGGAGGTCCAGCAGTGGGGCCAGGACACCAGAAGCCCTCCCACTGTTGCCCCCCCAAGCACCAAGAAGACAGAGCATCCCTTGCCCCAGACTGAGAGTTCCTATCTATACCTTGTGGCCAATAGCCACTGATGGACCTCTGCTCCAGATGTTGATCCAATTCCCTCTTGAAGCTGTCCATGCCTGTAGCTGCCACCACCTCCCCTGGCAGGGAATTCCAAATGTTAATCACTCTTTGGGTGAAGAAGGACTTCCTTCTATCTGTTCTAACCCGACTGCTCAGCAATGTGCAGAAAGAGGCAGCCGGCCTGACCCTTTAGGATGTATATTATTTTAACGTGCCCACTTCTGCAGGGAGAACCACTTGAGTCCCTGCCCAGCCAGGGTCCGAATTTTGCTCCAAAATCTGGAGAAATCTGGGAAAATCATACTGGAGAATGTCCCCTGAGCATGTGCAGAGTTCATCTGTAAGGCTGCACACCATCCCTTGCAGGTGGAGAAGGGGAGGAATGGGGCCTGTAAATCAATCAATCAATCAATCAATCAATCAATCACACACACAAATATAGCAATAAACCTTGAATAAAACTTTGTTGGTCTTGAAGGTGGTACTGAACTCCAACTTTGTTCTGCTGCTGAAGACCAATAGGGGGGGACCCACTAAATATAACAAAGTTTGAGTCCAACGAAACCTCTAAAACCAACAAAGTTTAATTCTGGGTGTCAGTTTTCGTGTGCATGCGACTGCACTGAAATAACCCCATCCATGCCCAGCCAGAGGCAGCTTGCAGCTGGCCCTTTAAGGAATCAGGGGAAGGGGGCGGGGCGAACGAGCCGCGTCATTGTCTCCCGTTTCTCGCCGAAGTCTTCCGAACTGGCGCGCCTGCGCACTGTGAGGAAGGAAGCTTTCCCCGTCCTGGCAGAAAAAGGCGGGAGGCAGCGCCGTCGAGGGGGCGTGGCCGAGGGCTTCTCTTTTTCGCGCCCTTCGGAGGCTGCGCGGTGGGGGGGAAGGTCGCCTCACAATTTTTAAATTCTTTATTTCAGGACATAAAAAGCGCGTCCTTGGCCACGTAAAACGGTGCGCAACGTGAAAATAAAACAAAACGGAGATAAAATGCCATTTAAAAAAAACGAAAAAAGACACACATCTCCCCCCTCCTGAGGGGAAGAAAGTCTCCTCAGAGAGAGGAAAAAACCCCCAAGAATAATCGCTTTTATGTTTCAGACCCTCTTTGGGTGATTTATTCCTTCCAGCTGGCATTTTTATGCCCCCTTCCGAATAGTTTATGGGTGTTGTTCAGGTTTTCCTCAGAAACTCCCCAGCTAAGCCTCTGGCTGCCCTCTTGGCCAGTGTTTGTCTTTTCATATTTTACGCCTTTGGGGGATTTATATGGCGCCTTTCCAGAGTCTTGCTGGTGGCAGCTCGCGAGTGGGAAAAAACCCCTAAACCCTAAAACAGCCTAAATTAGCCATATAAATAACAAAGCAAGTTGCTTAAAAAAAGAAAGAAAAGCCAGGGGCCAAAAAGAGCATTTAAACAAAATATTCCACTCCCTACAAAATAGCCATTGAACAGAACCGAGGCCAAGAGGAAGAGCATAAAGTGGCTAATAAATAAATAAATAGAGCCTGGACAAAAAACCCCAATAAAACTGTAGTGTTTGCTGCTTGATCTTTTAAAATTAATGTATTAATATTAAACCTGTCTGTATTCATTGTATAGTTTTAATATTCCGTTACCATGCTGTATATCGCCCAGAGCCCTGCAGAAGTAGGGATTGGGTGATTCAGAAATGTAATATAATAAAGTAAGTAAGCAAGTAAGTTTTGGCCTGGTGCCTAAAAAGATTTTAAAAGCCCTTCAGAATAATCTAGAAGAAAAGCTCAGTTGTGGTTCCTTGTGCTGCACTGTGGCGCAGCATTAATACTGATAACCATTAAAAGTGTTTATTTATTTATATCCCACTCCTTTCTGGAATGGGGGACCCGCGGCAGCTCACATTGTTCTCCTATCCGGCAGTATTTTCTCACAACAGCCCTGTGAGGCGGGATAGATAGGCCGAGAGTGTGATTGGCTCAAGCAAGGTCCCCTTTGTGGCAGAGTGGGGATTCGAACCTGGGTCTCCCAACTCCTGGTCCACCTGCTACACCACTCCAGGGTCTCACCCGTTGCACTGGAATGAGAAGATCGCTTTGCCTAAAGGGGGGTTGAATGCTGAGGGAGGGAGAGGCCCTTTAACAAACTCCGTTTTGGGTGAATATAAGAAAGGGTGGAAGAATTTGAAGACAGAGCTGATCAACAGAATAGTTAGTTCGTAGCTGGTGTATTTGTCCCCAGTTCTTTATAACTGGAGGGGCCATGGCCATTACACGTTGCAGACACCTCTCCTACACCTGATGCATTCTTGCTATTCTTCAATAGCCTTCAGTGATTTCAATTTGTCGGTTTAATTTGATTAAAGCTATATTAGAAACACCCAGTGGTCCTACTTGAGTTTAAAATGGAGCTCTAAGGACCACATAGAATCATAGAGTTGGAAGGGATCTCCAGGGTCATCTAGTCCAACCCCCTGCACAATGCAAGAAATTCACAGATATCTCCCTCCCATATCCCCAAATGACCCCTGTTCTATGACCAGAAGATGACAAAAAACCTCCGCCAGGGCACCCACTAACTTCTTTCCTGGCACCTGCCAAGTACTTTTAGAAAGTTAAACAGTGCTTTTGCCTGAACTGTCAAATTCCTACTATTAGAGTTATGTATAAGCTCACTCCCTAGAGTTGCTAGCTCTGGGTTGAGAAATACCTGCAGATTTGGGGGATGGGGCCGGAGGAGGGTGGGGGATGGGGAGGGGAGGGGCCTCAGCAGGGTATATTGCCATAGAGTCCACCCTCCAAAGCAGCCATTTTCTCCAGGGGAGACTGATCTCCGTCTCCTGGAGATGAGTTGTAATCCTTGGAGATCCCCAGCCTGGAGGTTGGCAACCCCAGGCCAGCAGATATTTGGTTCAATCCTGCAGGGCTTCTTATGCTCTGTCAGCCAGAGATAAATAGTAATAGTACGATATATCCAGGTGTCACATAGAGGTTGGCAGCCCTACTACCCCCTGACATTTTGTGGTTCGCTCTGCCTCCTGCGGCAGCCATTTTGTAGCCGGCTCCTCCTCCCGCGGCAGCCATTTTGTGATTGTGCCTTGAGTCCGATTTCCAAAGGTGCCTGCAGCCTCTAAAAGACCTGCAGGGACCCCTGTTCTATCCACTCACTGACTGGATCCATCCCTGCTTAGGCCTGGTGAAAAACCCTTAGTCTAGGGTTGACAGCTCCAGGTTGGAAATTACCTGGAGATTTTGGGTGTGGAGCCTAGGGTGGGCGGGGTTTGGGGAGGGGAGGGGCCTCAGCAGGCCATGATACCACAAAGTCCGCCCTCCAAAGCAGCCATTTTCTCCGGGGGACGTGATCTCTGTCCGCTGGAGATCAGTTGTAGAAGCAGGAGTTCTCCAGGCCCCACCTGGAGGCTGGCAGCCCTACCTGCCTGGGTCTCTTGCCCTCATTCTCCTGCACTGTGTGAACCTGGTCTCCTTGTTGACAGGAAGAAAAGGGAACTGTTGCTTTCCCCACTAACGACATGCCCTGGGGAAACAGTGCACTCTCCATTAACATCTGTGATAGCGCCTCTGACTTGGGCGTCTCTCCTGGGCATGTTATCTTCAAGGCAGTTACAAACAAGCCATGCTGTACCCACCACTTGTCTCCAATCTCATTACGTCCCGCAGGAGACAGCGAAAGACATATCTATGGGTCTCCGGTGTGACTTCCACCCTTTAATATTGCAACGCACGTATATCTCTACCAGTTAACAGTTTAAAAAAAAATCTTTAAATCTTTAATTGCCTTTTAAACACCTCTTTTGGAGTCCCTTAGATTCTCTCTTTTAAAAGGGGGGGGGGCCTGAAAAACCCACCACTAATCCATTTTCAATAGGCAATGAATTATTTAACACTGTATTCGAGGGAAGAATATACTATTGATAGATAGATGCCTGGGAGGCATAATTGGGCTGTATATCTTGCCTTGTTTCCTTCCAAGTTAGAATTTTAAAATATGGAAATAGGATGCCGAGCTATTATTAAGGAATTTTACAGGGGTGGGGGGGATAACTTTTGTTGAAAAGGAAATGCATTCAGGATATAATGATGGGACAGGATAAAACCAAACGAGGATAAAACTCTTTTTTCCGCGCATGATAAAAAAATAAATAAAAAGTTTTGCAGTGTAACTGAAGTTCTGTTTAGCATGTGTTATCTCTTGCCTCCAAGAGGCCACTTTCTTCAAAGCTGACAACTGTTCATTCATTTTCTCTCGGAAGGTATCTAAAACCTGCCAGATAGAGGGCCGGATGGATGGAAAGTGGTAATAGGGGAATCTGATACGTGCGCAGTAAGTATCGGAGCAGTCCGGGGGAAATAGCTTTGAAGAACTTGAAAACAGTGAAAGTTGCAAAATGCTTTTAGGCACACTGTCAAATGTGTTAATTGTGCCTCCCTTTTTGATGCCACTGCATTTGAGCCTTGAGGTTCTGAACGTCCCACAGAAAAGACACGTTCGAATTTGCAATCTGGTTTGCAAAAGGGAATGTCTTACAATATGCCAGAAACTCTCTGAGGTCCCACAATACTTCGCTTTTCTTGGCTTTTTAGCACCAACAGACTCGCAGCCAACCTTTTTACAATCCAACTTCTGTTAACCCCTAAAAAGACTTTGCTCTTTCTGTCCGTTTCTGCTGTTTGTTTCAAAACAGCTGTCCCTTTACCTTTTATTGTTGTTGTTACTGTGTTAGGAATGGGAAATGCATCTAGAATAAGCTTGAAGGAACACCATTACCACCCAAGAAAAACTCCCCGTTTTGCATATCTACCATCCATGTCTGAATGAGAAATATAAAGTGTTAAATGCACATTTAGCGATGTTTTATGACCCAAACCGGACATTTAGAATAACAGGTTTGAAAAATGCAGTGGGTGTTTGGTGGATGTGATAAACATAGTGAAAGTTGCAAAACAAATATCTAATTTGTGGGCAGACTGCCATACGGGGAAATGGCGTTCCTCTCTGTTTAGACGAACCCATAGCTCAGAGACTGACTAGCTGAAAGAACCCATATCTCAGAAACGAACAAAACCAAACGGGATCTTTTTGCATTCAAAATGGTCTGGTAATTGTGGAGGTCAGTTTTAGAAAGGAATTAGAATTAGAAAGGAATTTAGAAGTTTGTGGCATGCAACACGAAGTTGCTTTCCTCTGCCTCAACTACATTTGACATCCATCCTGGTAGTTTTATCCACAACTAGTTCTGGGAACTAAGAAATGGAGAAGGAATAACATTTGTTTTTTTAATAAATCCAAGGAGCTGTCCCTGGGGCATTTGCCTGTATCTTTTGAATTTAACTTGTCCTTGAGACGCAAATCCAGTGTTTCATGGCCACAGAGAATCCATGGCCAGGTTTCTTGGAACATGGCCACTGATTCTTACTCCTGGTCATTTAACATATTCTTGAAATAGGAACGATTCCCCCCCCCCTTTAAGCACAGGGTTTTGTTTTGCTTTAATTATTCATTACATTTTAATCCCACCTTTTCTTCCAGGAGCTGAGGGCAGTATTAAAAAGATTGATCCTTGTTACCCTTACGTCAGACGCCCTGAGAGGTTGGTTTCTGAAGAAGTGAGCGGAGACTCACAAAAGCAAACACCTTGCCACTGGACTCTGGCTCTTTTCTACTCCTCAGAGGTAGGTTAGGCTTGTTTATAGTTATGGCTGCCGGCTCCAGGCTGGTAAATACCTGGAGATTTTGGAGGTCGAGCCTCAGGAAGGTAGGATTTGGGGAGAGGAGGGACTTCAATGAGGTGTAACACCCTAGAGAGCCAGTCTAGTGTAGTGGTTAAGTGCGCGGACTCTAATCTGGGAGAACCGGGTTTGATTCCCCACTCCTCCACATACAGCTGCTGGTGTGACCTTTGGCCTGTCACAAGTTCTCTCAGAGCTGTTTTCTCAAGGGCAGTCCTCGAGAGAGCTCTGTCAGCCTCACCTACCTCACACAGTGTCTGCTGTGGGGAGGGGAAGGGAAAGGAGTTTGTAGGCCACTCTGAGTGAAGGGCGGGGTATAAATCCAATCTCCTCTTCTTCTTTTAGGGTTTAGAGTCCACTGTCGTAAGAGGCCATTTTCTCCAAGTGAGGCTGGTCATAGCAGTAGGTTTAACAGCTAACTCTACCCCCCCTCCCCCCGAATCAAGAGTTAGGATTTCCTCAGTCTGGGCACAACAGTGTACCCACTGTAGAATCACAGCTGCTTTAGCCGAGCCTTGGAACATTTTACATACTTAGTGATGGAGACTACTGCGAAATTGCAGTCAATTTAGGCCGGCCCTGTAGGGTTTTCAAAGCACGAGACGTTCAGAGGTGGTTTGCCATTGCCTGCCTCTGCATCACCACCCTGGACTTCCTTGGTGGTCTCCCATCCAAATACTAAACAGAGCCCACCCCGCTTAGCTTACGAGATCTGACAAGATCGAGCTTGCCGGGGCTCCCCAGGTCAGGGGGTGTCACATCAGTAGAACATCTGTATGCTGCATTTCCTCTTTAAAAGTCTCAAGAGTCTAGGATTACCAGCTCTGGGTTGGGAAATTCCCAGAGATTTGGGAGTGGAGACTGGGAAGGGTGGGGTTTCGGGAAGGGTAGCAGGGTTCCCTCTAAGCTGAGTTAGTGTGAGCCAGTTCACAGTTTTTTAGCCTCTGGCTCACACATTTTTTTGTCTTAGCTTAGGAAGGACGGCTCCAGAGCAGTGTTCCCTCTAAGCTGAGTTAATGTGAGCTAGCTCACAGCCTCCGGCTCATACATTTTTGTCTTAGCTCAGGAAGGATGGCTCCAGAGCAAACTAATTTATGCAGTAGTCAAATTGCTTGCTCACAGCTTTAATGCCAGTAGCTCACAAAGTAGAATTTTTGCTCACAACACAGCTTAGTGGGAGCCTTGGTAGGATATGTTGCCACAAAATCTACCCTTCAAAGCATCCATTTTCTCCAGTGGCAATAATCTCTGTCCTCTACAGGTCAGTTGTAATTCCAGGACATCTCCAGGTCCACCTGGAAGCTGGTAATCCTCAAGACAGCTCAGAAAAATAATGAATTCAAATATCACTGACATTAAGACAGTAAGAACTTACGATATTAGAACAAAGATTAGAACACTTTTGCTGTCCTTGAAAAGATATGCATGAAAAACAATGTATGAAATTCAAGTCATTTAGGGCCAGTCTGCCAAGTATTTACTCAATTGGTGGATATTAAGGTTTGTTTGGGCACTGGGACTCCCCGCCATCATGATCTTGAGTCATTTTGGTGTAGTGGTTAAGTGCACGGACTCTAATCTGGGAGAACCGGGTTTGATTCCCCACTCCTCCACTTGTACCTGCTGGGTGACCTAGGGCAAGCTGTTCTCTCAAGGGCAGTTTCTGTCAGAGCTCTCTCAGCCCCACCTACCTCACAGGGTGTCTGTTGTGGGGAGGAGAAGGGAAAGGCATTTGTAAGCCGCTCTGAGACTCCAAGTGAATGGCGGGGTATAAATCCAATCTCTTCTTCTTCTCCTCTTCTCTTCTTCTTCTCTTCTTCTTATATGATGTGTGAACATGCCAACATGACTTTAAAATGTGATCTTCCCCCCCCACCCGCATAAAAACTGAGCGAAATGTAATTTTTTCTTTAAAAATGTGACTTTAATCATGATCTGAATATAAAAAGAAAACAAGTGATATTTCAAAAGACTTGAAACACTTTCATGACTTTCACTTGGCTGCTAAGTTGGAGGTTTTCCCCAGAAAACAGGTGTTATCTGTCAAAACATCCTTGCTAAATGAAATACCTTTTAGAAATAGCTTCTGTGTAAAACGTTCTAAGTGATTTTTTTTGTGATTTTTTTTAAAGATCTGAAAATTTCCCCCTGTAGTTTCAGGAGAGGATAATGGCATCCCCCTTTTCAGCACCACCAAGCTTTGTGGCCATCGCAGATCTTCACCCAAGTCTGGCTCGTCCTGTAAGTCTTGGTGACATAAGTATTTCTTGTTCCCTGGTGAAACTGTATATCAGTATATTACATTACTGCAAAAATTATGTAATTGGTCTGTCTTTCTAGGCTCTCTGCTGTGGCATAATTACTGGGCGCAGGGTATGTTAGCTTCCCTTTGTGCAACCCCAGAGAGTGAAAACTGATGCTTGCATTGACCATGGAGTGTAGATACAACAACCACAGATGTTAACTGGACAGGTCATTGACTGAAGTCTCAGAGACGTCTTTGTGTTGCCTCTAAATAGATGTTGAGTTGATAATTTCTTCAGAGACTGCATTATACTGTCACAATACATCGGGGATGTATAGCCGGGTATCCTTTCGGACGCCAGATTGGAAACTGTGTGATCTTTACTCTTCCCTTTTCACGCACGGCTTCCTTGGCTTTGCATGAAGCTTGAGAAAAAAACATCCCTGATGCAGCGTTTTCCATTGCTAGGTGATTTTTCTTCCTAGGGAAAGGGCTGTCATTGGGGGAGTGACTCCCGGAACCTATGTGTATTTCCTGTGTATTTCGTACACAGGGACATTATTAAATGAGCCAGTTTGGTGTAGTGATTAAGTGCACGGACTCTAATCTGGGAGAACCGGGTTTGATTCCGGACTCTAATCTGGGAGAACAGGGTTTGATTCCCCCACTCCTCCACTTGCACCTCCTGGATGACCTTGGGGAAGCCATAGTTCTGGCACAGCTGTTCTTGAAAAAAGAGCAGTTTCTGTCAAAGCTCTCTCAGCCCCACCTACCTCACCAGGTGTCAGTTGTGGGGAGGGGAAGGGAAAGGAGTTTGTAAGCCACTCTGAGACACCTTTGGGTAGTGAAAGGTGGGGTATAAATTCAATCTCCTCCTCCTCCTCTTCCTCTTCTTCTTCTTACTGGGTTCTGGATGCATTGCAGTGATCAGCTCTAGTTTATTTAGTGATTTCAAACACACGAGGACAAGCAGCCTAGCTTGAGTCCTGCCTTTAAAGCCTGCAAACATCACACCCACCACCCATCCACTCCCAAGGATAGGCTATTTACTTTACACCACTCATCTACTGGTCTACTTCAGGATCCTGGTGAGCTGTTGTCCTAGAGTGGCAAGCTCAACCAGTTCCTGGCACCTCTTGAGGGATGGTTTGGCCTCCATACGTTACAGACGCCTTGCCTTTTCTGAGCCCTTGACCCTGGTGTCTTGGAGAATTTGCCCCACTCCATCAGTGCCCCTGAAATACAACGCTGAACTTTCTCTCCCTCTTAGGGGTGCCAGCCTCCAGGTGGGACTTGGGGCCCCCCCAGAATTAAACTCATTTCCAAACTACAGAGATCAGTTCCCCTGCAAAAAATGGATCCTTTGGAGGGTGGACTCCAGGGCATTATACCCCACTGAGGTCCCTGTCCTCCCCAGGTTCCATCCCCAAATCTCCAGGGTCTTCCCAACCTGGAGTTGGCAACCCTACCTCCCATCCCCCTCCCATGGCCAGGCAAGACTTGGCAATGATATAAATAAATGGCAATTTAGTATAAATACACATTGATGGGGTCCGAACTGGCGGCGACTGACCAAAAGAGAGATCTCGGAGTTGTAGTAGATAACTCACTGAAAATGTCAAGACAGTGTGTGACTGCAATAAAAAAGGCCAGCGCTATGCTGGGGATTATTAGGAAGGGTATTGAAAACAGACCAGCCAATATCATAATGCCCCTACATAAATCAGTAGTGTGACTTCATCTGGAATGTGGTGTACAGTTCACCACACCTCAAAAAGGATAGGATAGCATTGGAAAAAGTGCAGAAAAGGGCAACTAGAATGATAAAAGGGTTGGAACATTTTCCCTATGAAGAAAGGTTAAAATGCTTGGGGCTCTTTAGCTTGGAGAAACAACGGCTGAGAGGTGACATGATCAAGGTTTACAAGATTATGCATGGGATAGAGCAGGTCAAGAAAGAAGTACTTTTCTCCCTTTTTCGCAATACAAGAACTCGTGGGCACTCCATGAAACTGCTGAGCAGTCGGGTTAGAACAGATAAAAGGAAGTCCTTCTTCACCCAAAGAGTGATTAACATTTGGAATTCACTGCCACAGGAGGTGGCGGCGGCTACAAGCATGGACAGCTTCAAGAGGGAATTGGATAAGCATCTGGAGCAGAGGTCCATCGGTGGCTATTGGCCACAAGGTTCGAAAGCAAGAAATTGCAAGTAGATAATAGGTACCGCTTCGGTGGGAAGGTAACAACGTTCTGTGCACCTTGGCGTTTAGTCATGCCAGCCACATGACCACAGAAACGTCTGCAGACAGTGCTGGTTCTTCAGCTTGGAAATGGAGATGAGCACCGCAACCCTACAGTTGGATTTGACTGGCTTTCGAGCAAGGGAAACCTTTACCTTTACCTGTAGATAGGGACTCTCGGTCTGGGGCAAGTGATGCTCTGTATTCTTGGTGCTTGGGGGTGGGGGCAAGAGTGGGAGGGCTTCTAGTGTCCTGGCCCCACTGCTGGACCTCCTGATAGCACCTGATATTTTTGTCCACTGTGTGACACAGAGTGTCAGACTGGAGGGGCCATTGGCCTGATCCAACATTGACTTCTCTCATGTTCTTAATGCTACTCCTTTCAGAATCCAACTCTTATCAGCATAGTCCATTCTAGATCCTGTTTCTCTATCATAAATGAGTGTGACATTACTGCAATTTGCTCCCGCTGTATATTTGATTGGGGATATTTTATTTTTTTTGTGGCTTGGGATGATCACACATCCCTCCCCGAACCACTTGCATCATGCGACGAAGCTCCAGGCACCGTCTAGATAGCTGCACCGTCCAAGCGCCGTTGCAGCGCAAGTTTTTTAAAACTTTCTTTGCACATGTGTGTGGCCAAATCACCACCCCCACTTGGATGCACTGTACTCCCTTGTTTTTGCAGTGGTTTTTTCCCTGAACAGTGAACAAAATGAACCACCAACGTACCACTGAGTGCTGGAGTCTATATATGTGCGCTCAGGATTGCTCATGCGCACAACGGCGAAAGCTAGGGAAAAAATTCAGCGCGAGAAGGATGGTCAGATGACCTAATTGCATTCATAGCGAGAGATGGCTGTCCAGACTGGCAAAATTGTGGATTCACGGCGCAAATATTCGGAAAGTACTTGATTTTCCCGGTGTCAGAAAAATCACTAGGAAACCAGGAGAATTGCGGGGGTGAGTCCGCTTCGATACAGGAGACAGATGCGGCCATCTGATCAGCCCTTTTAAATGCGATAGGGAACAGTGGCGAAACCCGATAAAAATGACTATGCGACCACAACCTGAATGTGACGTTGGGAACGCAAGTCACCAGCCTGCTTTTTGGAAGACCTGAGCAAGGCTGTTGAGGACAGGACAACTTGGAGAACGTTAATTCATAGGGTCGCCATAAGTCAGACATGATGTGATGGTACATAACACATAGCGTATGCATGGATTAGCTTTACTGTATTCCTTCTCGCTTATTCATTTGAGATGTAGTAGAAAAGACGTGTTGCTTCCTATTGGAAGCAGGACAGCTGTAGTTGTCTGAGCAGAAACTAAAGATTGTGTAGTAAGGATTTTGGGGAGGGAAATGGGTTAATCTGTTGCGGCCAAAATAAACAGGAGTCCTGTGGTACCTTAAAAGCAAAACACATTTTTATCCCAGCATAAGGTTTTGTGGACCAGAACCCAGTTTATCAGGTGGTCTCTAGTCTGTGAAAGCTTATGGCTGAATAAAAATCTGTTAGACTTTAAGGTGCCAAAAGGTTCCTATTTATTTAGAATTATTGAGGAGTTTGAGAGACCTCCAACGAAGAGTATTGAAAATTACCTGTAATGTAGTTAAACCGTAATATCAGGTGCAATTGAGCCCAGGTCATGCATTTCCTAAAGCTCTCGCTGTTCCCAAGTGGTAACGGCAAACCTTACTACAATATCGTGACCTGTTTGTTGATTTAATGTAAAACAAGAGTAACAATTTCCCCCTACCCAGAGGAGAACGCTATGTTAAAAGGCTACGGATTTCTTCAGGAGACGCTGATTTCTTTGACACAGAATTGGAAGCACATGGAGGATTCCAACGTTTCTCTTGTGAGACGGATTTATTTGGCATTGGGGTTTTGTTTCTTCTGCGGCACAGAGAGAGGATTAAGCATTAGAAAATGGGCTGAGCCAGAACTTAGTTTATTGTAAGTTTCAACTCAGTAAACAAATCTTGATTTCAGTTTGGAAAAGAAGTGCAGTTTTCTTAATGCCAAGCATTAAGTCATTCATCTTGAAGCAACCTAGTAGCGGATAGTTTTGCATTTTGTTCAGAGTAAACAGCTTGCTCCAATAAAACCAATTCTACAGCATCACTTAAAAGAAACGGTAGAGATTTAACTGAGCCATTATATCACAATTTTAAGCAAGGAGAATGCCAAAGCTCTGATTGAAGTAAGCTGATATAACACAGACTTGGAAAATGTTAGGAACACAGAAGTTTCTCTTTTTGCCTTTGATTAGGAGAACAAAGTGTGGTTGCAGTTCCAAAGGCATACGTTTGGCAATAAATCCTTCAAAATTAGGAAATATTTACAAGTGGGTTTATGACTACAGCTCATACTTTTTAATTTGGGGTTGCGGGATTTCATTTGGTTAAAGGAGTCTAAATTAAATAATTTTGTAAAGATACATTATAAGAAGACTTTGAAATAAATACTGTTGTGACTGATGACTGGAGAAATGGCATTAAATGACATTTTGGATTCCAGGAACTAGGTCTTCGTTGTAAGCAGAGTTATGCGCAGGATATGTTGCTAATTATGCTACTATGAATCAGGAAACTGGACATTTTGAATGTGGACTGGTAGAACACACGGGAGGTGCTTTTGCATTCTCGGGGAAATTATATTTCATTACACGCATGCTCTGAAGGAAGTCATCCAGATAACTGCAGGAATAGTTTTCTTGCCCCACCTAGTGACTGAGAGGAACACAGACAATGCTATTTGTATAAACCAGCCATGGGCATCCAGACAAATAACTTGGGGTGACCTAAACCCTTTCGGAATTCTTCCTGGTGATGACAGGGTCGTTACATCTGCAATGCTAACTTCCTCGCCTCTCTGTTGATAAACAGCAAACCACGACAGTCATAAAAATACTCACGCTTGGTTCTTGGAAATGAAAGCTGGCAGTTTTTCCCTCCTCTGTTTTTGGGATCCTTGTTCCTGAGATAAAGAAAGCTTCCATTTATAAGCAGCTGGTTCTTAGTCATGGGGAATTGTCAATTCTAGTCATCTGGCAATCAAAACAGGAAGACAAACCCTTGCACGTTCTACAGTTGGTGACGGGGAACAATATGTCTCCCTCCCCCAGTTTAACTCCTGGATGAGGGCACCCACGCTCCTTCATCTTGACACTACGCTGTTCTTCTTCAAATTTCACGCTGGGGTTTCAGCTTCAGTTGTATTTTTTTTGTTGTTTACAAAATTTAATAGATCGCCTTTCTTGCTCTCATCAGGGCCACCAAATCAGGTAACAAATGAAAAATATGCATCATGAAAGCACATCTTTAAACCCACCAAAATCAAATGAAAGCATATAATTAAAACCAAGCTAAAATGTGTGGGCAGGAACATGAAAACAACAATTAAAACATAGGGCAGGAAGGAAGGAACACCAGACGAAACAAAAAAAGTCTTCATCTGCTGGCGGAAGATGGCAAACAAGTGTCTCTAGGGAGAGGGTTCCAACATTTTGGTGCCACAACTGAGAAAGTTTTTCCTGGGTTCCACATGAACTGGATGGCAATTTTGGACAGAAAATATTGTACGAAATCCTCAATCTCTTTGAGTTTTGTTAGCAGAAATTCTACAAAACAAAGTGGATCGTTTCAGTATCTCCCGGGATACCAGGATGCAAGAAGACGTTTAATTAACAAACACAGAGAGAGAGAGGAATGTTTCCCTTCAGAAATCCCACACATTAAAGAAACCACTTTATTCCAAGAAAGGGCAGGCCCCAATAAATAACAGAGGGACTTGGTAGCACTTCAAAGACTACCATAAGCATGTATGAGGCAAAACCTGTGTTATCAGAGATTCTAATTAAATCCATTCCACAGCAGCTGTAAATACACATTATACATAAACATATGAAATGAAGCCATGGCAGGCCTGTAGCCAGGATTTTGTGGTTTGCGGGGCAAATTTTTTTTCTGGTGGGGCTGAAGTTCTCAGTGCAGAAAGAAAAGCCGTTTAGCCAACAGAAAGCAGTTACCAGGATAGATTTCAAAACTGTGAGCTGTCAACCACTTTAGATGACAGTTCTCAGCTGCTGCAAGTTAATCACTTCTGCTGGCCTAAGCAACCATTTTGATAACAAGCTGGCAGGTGGGGGTGATGACTTCCATGGTCAAGAAAGCTAACAGGCAGAAAAACTCTTTTAAAGGAGACTAGTTTCTTGACACAGAGATAGAAGGGATCCTAGAGGTCACCTACTCCAACCCCCTTGCTCAGTGCGGGAATTAGTCAACTACAGCACCCTACTCTGCTTAAAGGAGCATACTCCTTTCAAAAAATGTTTTAAAATGATTGAAAAAAGCATTTACAGGAGAAATTATTGTGGGGCTGTCCCTTTAAGAAAGGGGGCGGAGCCCCCCAAAGCCCCACGGTAGCTATGGGCCTGAGCCATGGTGAATTTGTCTGGAGAAGCAGCACTTAAGATCTCTTCTTGCTGAAACTATTTTGTTTAGGAGAAGCAGCCTCTGAAGGTTCACCGCCATCGCTTCTGTGTATAGTTGGGGCCTGAAATGAAAATTCATGGAGCCGTAGCAAGACTATGCTGCTTTCACACATATTGCATAATGCACTTTCAATGCACCTTAGTAATTGTTTCCAAGTGAATTTTCTTGTTTCACATAGGAAAACCCAGTTGTAAATGTTTGCTAAAGTGCATTGAAAGTGCATTTTCCAATAAAGAACATAAGAGAAGCCAATGATGGAGCAGGCCAATGGCCCATCCAGACCAACACTCTGTGTCACACAGTGGCCAAAAATACCAGATGCCATCAGGAGGTCCGGAAGTGGGGCCAGGACACTAGAAGCCCCCCCACTGTGGCCCCACTGATGGACCTCTGCTCCAGATGTTTACCCGGTTCCCTCTTGAAGCGGTCCATGCTTGTAGCCACCACCATCTCCTGTGGCAGTGAATTCCATGTGTGACTCAGTCTTTGAGTGAAGAAGGACTTCCTTTTATCCATTCTAACCCAACTGCTCAGCAATTTCCTTGAGTGCCCATGAGTTCTTGTATTGTGAGACAGGTAGAAAAGTACTTCTTTCTTGACCTGCTCTATCCCATGCATAATCTTATAAACCTCGATCATGTTCGGTGGGAAAGGAGAGAAAATGGCAGGGATCCCAATTGCAGAGAGAGAGAGAGAGAGAGAGAGAGAGAGAGAGAGAGAGAGAGAGAGAGAGAGAGATGTTCTAAACCAAAACTCAATTTATCCCATTACACACTTTTAAGTCCGAAAACACTTTGGTAGCATTTCGATATTCAACACAGAATATTTCAACACAACACCAATACATAAATAGTGCACTCGTACTTCTATAAAGGTTATCCTTGGTCGCTCTGTCGAGACCCATAACGGAGGGTGGTTGGCCAGAACAACCACGAACAAGGCTAAATTCAGATGTTAAATACCTTTTCCCATAAAGGTAAAGGTTTCCCTTGCTCAAAAGCCAGTCAAATCCGACTCTATGGGGCAGTGCTCATCTCCGTTTCCAAGCCAAAGAGCCAGCGCTGTCCAAAGACGTTTCTGTGGTCATGTGGCTGGCATGACTAAACGCCGAGGCACGTGGAACGCTGTTACCTTCCCACCAAAATGGTACCTATTTATCTACTTGGGATTTCTTGCTTTCGAACTGCTAGCTTGGCAGGAGCTGGGGCCAGAGACGGGAGCTCACTCCATCACACGGCACTCGGGTCTCGAACTGCCTTCTAGTCGGCAGTTCAGCGTCTTAACCTCCGAGCCACCACAGCCTCCACCTTCTTCCATCCATCGGAGCTAATGTAACAATCAAGCCTATTGCTAAGCATCCGACATATACCTGACGTACACAACAGAGCTCACCCCTTTCTTTCTATTTCTGTGGTCAGGCAAGTCAAGGGAAAAACTAGGGTGACAGAGTCAAGGAAGCTAGAATTTGATAGTGTATAAAACATTCCAAAAGGCCAAAGTCATGTCCAGGGTTATGGGTACCAGAAGGCCGCGGCACCAGCCAAGTCCTGAAGCCTTCTGGGAAACAGAACCAAAGATTCAACTATACTTTACTATAGAAATTAAAGTAACATAGGTTTATCAGAGGACTGAGATACAATCCAGGCCCTAATTCAGTGACAAGCATGAGTTATTTTTATGGGATGGAGAGCTAGGGGAACACACAAACAGTCACGCCACACTCAGTGTCCCTTAGCAAGTTTGGAAAAACAGTAAGGTCTCCATCTAGGTGAACGGGGAACTTGTGGTCAAACAGGTTTGGATCCCACATGCCCTCATCCCATTCCTCAGACTGAGGAGGACACTTTCTTTCCCAGTGGGCAAGAGATTAACGCATGGGATTCCCTGCCACAGGGGGTGGCGGCTACAAGCATGGATGGCTTCAAGAGGGAATTAGATAAACATCTGGAGCAGAGGTCCATCAGAGGCTATTAGCCACAAGGAACTGATAGGAACTCTCAGTCTGGGGCAAGTGAGACTCTGTATTCTTGGTGCTTGAGGGGGGGCAACAGTGGGAGGGCTTCTAGTGTCCTGGCCCCACTGCTGGACCTCCTGGTGGCCCCTGGTATTTTTGGCCACTGTGTGACAGAGTGTTGGACTGGATGGGCCACTGGCCTGGTCCAACATTGTCTTCTCTTATGTTCTTATGTTCTAAACTATGTGCTATTCAGATAAGCCTTCTCCTCACAAAGGCAAGCAGAGGGGCGTCAATCTCATATTATTTCCCACGGGTCATCTTTTTTGTGTGGGGAGGGCTGTTAATGTATTAAATGGTACTGTAGAATAAGTGTGTTTAAAATAGCAACAGCCAAATATGCTTTTTATTACGGGAGGAATATGGAGAATGTGTGAAATCAAATCCATCCTGTACATCTGTATGTAATCTTTTTTTCTCTCTCTCCTCCTTCCCAGAGTATAATTGGTGTGGTGATTGGGAAAACAGATGCGAAAGGCTTTCCAGACAGAAAAAGTAAAGATTCCTTTTTAGACCTCTGTTTCTCAGGCTCTATCTCTCCTGTCTTGTGATGTTTCTGTTATGGGTGGGAAGCCAGCAGGAGCCATTTCTCCAAACTGAAGTTTCAACAGAGAGTGCCCGGCTGAATAAGACGGGGAAGCTAAAAGGGGGGTCCAGCTCCCTCTGGCAATCTCTGTCCTTTACTGACATTTTCCTGTTTCAAAGGATGGCGTTAAAAGTGAGTTACTCAGCGCAGCAGCGGTCTCTCTCCCCTCATAATCCAGGGGCATCTGATGACAGTAGAAAACTCCATTCAGTTTAGGAGGCCGAGTTCTTTGCCAAAGCGGTGGGACGCCCGCCAACCTGCTCTGCCCGGGCCAGCTCTAATGACTTTTCCATTCCCTCCCGTGCAGAATCAAAGTTCATTTTTTGAAAATCTGGTGACCTCTAGTGGTATTTAATGAGGTTGCCCAATGCTGGCTCAGTTCCTTCCTACACAACCAATGCGTCTCCTCCTCCTCCTACCTTTGGGGCTTTTACCAACAGCCTTCTTTCTCGTCCTGATTTCCCTGCTCCTTTGCTTCATTGCTAGTGCCCCAGTCCAGTCCTGACTTCTGTGTTTCCTTATAGGGTAGCCAACCAGCGTTCCCTCTAAGCTGAGTTAGTGTGAGCTAGCTCACAGTTCTTTTAGCCTCCGGTTCACGGATTTTTGTCTTAGCTCAGGGAGGAGGGCCCCAGAGCAAACTCATTTCTGCAAATTGCTCACTCACAACTTTAATGCCAGTAGCTCACAAAGCAGAATTTTTGCTCACTAGACTCCGCAGCTGAGAGGGAGCAGTGTAGCCAACCGCCAGGTGGGACCTGGAGATAACTCAGAATTACCACTGATCGCCAGACCACAGAGATCAGTTCCCCTGGAGGAAATGGCTGCCTTAGAGGGTGGACGCTACATCAGTGTTCCCTCTAAGCTGAGTTAGTGTGAGCTAGCTCACAGTTTTTTTAGCCTCCGGCTCACACGTTTTTGCCTTAGCTCAGGAAAGAGGGCCCCAGAACCAGCTATTTTATGCAGCAGCCAAATCGCTTGCTCACAACTTTAATGCCAGCAGCTCACAAAGCAGAATTTTTGCTCACAGGACTCCACAGCTTAGAGGGAGCATTGCTCTACATCATTATACCCCTCTAACGTTCCTCCTCTTCCCAAGCCTCCACCACCCCCATACTCGATCCCTGAATCTCCAGGAATTTCCCAACAGAGAGTTGGCAACCCTGTTTCCTTACAATGTGCCACACATGAACCTGAGCAGTGGTGGCACCGCAATGGGCGGTACTCGAGGCTGCTGCCACTGGAGTGGCCAACCCCCAGGCGGTCCAGGCTGGAGAACTTGTGGGATTGCACCTCCAGGTGACGGAGATTGGTTCACCTGGAGAAAACGGTTGCTTGGGAAGGTGGACTGTACAGCATTGTGCCCTGCTGAGGCCCCTCCCCTCCCCAAGCCCCGCCCTCCTCAGGCTCCACCCCCAAAATATCCAGGTACTTCCTAACCCCTAGCTGCCACCCGCCACACGAGAGCGGCTCACACTCCTTCCCTCCCGCCTCCTTCCCCCAGGTGACGTCAACAACAGCAGGCCCAGTGGGGTTTCCCAAGCCCTTCCCACCTCTTAAAACTGCTGCTCAGGTCCACTGCCGCTGCCGTCCTTGTAGAACCAGCCACTTACCTCAGGAGGATGGTAACCGAGTCCAGGGTGCGCATAAGCAGTGGGTCCCTGGGGCAGATGACTGCCTCGCTAAGACAGCCAGCGTGATGTAGTAGTTAGAACATCAGACTAGGATCTGAGAGGCCTAGGGCTGAGGCCCCACTCTGCCATGGGAGCTTGCTGGGCACCATTGAGCCAGCCACACCTTCTCAGCCTAAGACAGGGTTATTGTGAGGATAAACGGGAGGGGAGGAGGAGGAACGGGAGGAGGCGATTGGATTTATGCCCCGCCCTCCACTACCCAAAGGAGTCTCAGATCGGCTTACAGTCTCCTTCCCTTCCCCTCCCCACAACAGACACCCTGTGAGCAGTGCTCCCTCTAAGCCGAGTTAGCATGAGCTAGTTCACAGTTTTTTTAGCCTCCGGCTCGCACAGTTTTGTCTTCCGCTCAGGGAAGACGGTTCCAGAGCAATCGAATTTATGCAGCAGCCAAATTGCTCGCTCAGAGTCACAATTTGAATGCCACAATTTTAGCTCACAAAGTAGGATTTTTGCTCACAAGACTCCACAGCTTAGAGGGAGCATTGCCTGCGAGGTAGGCGGGGCCGAGAGAGCTCTTTCGAGGACTGCCCTTGAGAGAACCGCTCTGAGAGAACTTGTGACTGACCCAAGGTCACACCAGCAGCTGCATGTGGAGAAGCAGTGGGGAATCAAACCTGATTCTCCCAGATTAGAGTCTGTGCTTCTTTGAGCTGAGTGACACAAGTCTGACGCCTTAACTTTGATGACACTTGTCAGGACGTAACAGTTCTTGTGTGCCGATAGCCGCCTGACTCTGAATCCCAGCTTTTAAACAGCAAAAAAATGCCTTTTCTCCCCGCAGACATCGGTGCGGAAAGATACACTTTTGGTTTTACTGTTCGTGATTCGCCATCTTACTTCATAAACATAAATTCTTGGGGAAGAGAGGAATACGTTAAGTCGCTTTCAGAAAGTTTTAGAGTCGGTGACTGTGGTAAGCCTGGAGTTTATTCTCAACATATTTCAGTTTTCCAGTACGTGTTCTCCCTCATTTTAAATCACTGTTATGTGTTTGTGGCCTTGGTGTGTTTTCCCCCAAGGGAGTTGTGGACTAGTTAATTGGAACCAACTTTTTTTTCAGTGAGGCTGAGTGAAGAGGGAAGAAGTAAAGTTAAAAAACAACCCTTATTTTCGAGAGTAGTAAAGCTGTCATCGAGAGACTTGGGTCTGGGGGAAAAAATCTCCCAGACTCCCTCTCAAATCTTCACTTTATCGTGTGTTTTGTTCGTCCAGCGGTCTTTAATAATTATAACAATAATAATTAATAGCATAATCCAGTTGGAGTGGAGCACATTCACCCTCCCGCTAAAACAAATGGGAATTAGAACATGTCCTTAGCCCTTGCCCTGCTGCTGAAGTTAATGGGATTTTTTTTTGGCTGCGTTGGGCCTCATTAATCTGAATAAAAAACCGTTTGCCGGACCACCTTGCCCACCAGCTTAAGATCAAACTCTCAAGGGAACACTTCTAGAATAAATCTTCACAGTTTTGCTTGGATTTTAAGTGCAGCTGTGTGCCAAACAAACCCCCGGCAAGCACCTCCTTGCTGAGTTTCCCTTGTAGTGTTTTGAGCAAACACTTCAGAACGCTCCCCTTGAGCTCACCCCACTTGAGCGGAACGAACTTACGTGAGGGGAATCAGGGTGCAAAGAACATCAGCCGCTCCTGCTCAGGTTGGCGTTTACAATACTTTACAGGGATTTCCCAAAGCCACATAAGAACTTGATGCACTCGTATAGTCTGAGCTAGAACCGAGGCACTATTTCCAAGATCCATTTGTACCAATGTATCTCCTTGCAAAGGGCTGCGGTGGCTCAAAGGTTAAGATGCTGAGCAGTTTGAGACCCTAGTGCCGCGTGATCGAGTGAGCTCTGTTCTCCAGAGGTCTGGTCTATTCCCATAGAGGACAGCATCTTCCGTAGTGAGTGAGCTCCTGTCTCTGGCCCCAGCTCCTGCCAACCTAGCAATTCGAAAGCAAGAAACTGCAAGTAGATAAACAGGTACCACTTCGGTGGGAAGGTGTTTAGTCATGCCGGCCACATGGCCACGGAGAAGTTTTCGGACAGCGCTGGCTCTTTGGCTTGGAAATGGAGATGAGCACCACACCCCTCGAGTCGGATTCGACTGGCTTTCGAGCAAGGGAAAACTTGACCTTGACCTATCTCCTTGCAGTGGATCCAGCTCCATTCAGGGCCGGTACCAAGTATTTTGTCACCTCAAGAAAGGTGTATCTGCCCACCCCACCCACCCCCGGCCATGCTGGCAGGAGGATCCCAGGAGGAGGAGCCAATGCTTCCTCTAAGCCAGGGGTGTCGAACATAAGGCCCGGGGGCCAGAAGAGGCCCGTCCAGGGCTCTTACCCAGCCCACAAACAACTGGTGTGAATGGAAATGTAAGGTACTTCCCCTTTTATGGTATCCCTCGGAAAAAATCTAGTCTTGTATGTGATTAAATACATTCATTGGGGCTTTTGTGGGTTCCCCAGTAAATCAATTGCTCTTACTGCTAGGGATCAATCACTTTCGTTTGTATTTTGAGTAAAAAATAATATTGTTAATTGGTTTTGCCTGTGTCCTTTATAAAGTTTACATTTCCAGTACCCGGCATTACATTTCATGGCACACGTGGCCCTCTCCTCTGCTGCCAACAGGGTTGTCCCTGCCCTCCTCCAAGTGACAGCCTTTCAAATACTTTAAAAGATCAATCAAGCCCCCTCCCAACCCCTCAAGCTCCTCTTCTCCACAATGAATATTCCCAAGTCCCTCAGCCTTTCCTGGTAGGCCTTGGTTTCCAGACCCCTGATCGTTTTCATCACTCTCTACTGCACTTAAAAGAGATCATTTAAATTAATTTTTATGTGACTTTCCTATGTTTTCCTCTTCATAGTCATCATCGAAAACCCTTTAGTACAGACAAAAGAAGTAGAAAAGGAGGAAAAATTTAACCCTTCAACACCAAGGTAAATGCAAAGTAGAATTAAACCAGCAATAATTTGCGGGTGTGTAACGGGCAATACCTCCTGTATATAGACTGGTTCCATTTTCTGCATGCCCCATTTATTTAAAACATCCATTTGTGATCGGTTGCTTGGCTTTTTAAAATTTCATCACCAGAGCAACAGTGAAACTCTCTGTTTTGCACATCGCGCAGTGCACAACTTGCAACATCAAGTATGTGTGATTGGCTGAAGTCCTATCAGATGCATTTAACAGATCACTTAATAAAATCATTGCAAAGATACATAATAGATCAAAGTTGAATTACAAAAATTATTAAAAAACAGAACAGATGGGAGTCAGCCATTACGCTAGTGTCCTATCGCTAAATTTTCACCGTCAAAAAAACAACACCACCACTCCCCCAAACTGGTACTGGGGATTTAAAGTCTTCATTAGCATTTTATTCAGGGGTCATTTTGTAGAAAAAGAGGTGCAGGAGCATAACTTATTTGCATATGCCACACCCCCTGACATCACCGGAAGTGTGTCAGAAGGCAACGCCCACCTGGGTCTCCCAAATCCTTGTCTGGAACACTAACCACTACATGGCAGCAACAGAGAGTCCTCCAGGCAGCCCAGAGAGTCGGGGGCCTGAGCTACCAAGGAAGTTGGGGGCCTTAGCAGGAAGTCGGGGGGCCGGGTTGGACTTGTTACTCCCGGAACGCCGTTCCTGTGTGTTCCTGCTTGAAATGGCCCCTGATTTTATTGCTAGTCTTGTACCGCTAAATTAAAAAAAAAATGAAAATGTTTGTACAGCAATGAAGGAGAGGGGATGGCGGAAGGTGGCTGAATGGGTGGAACAACTTTGATGTGGGCGGCGGAGTAGGCATCAAGGGGCGGCAAAGGGCTGAGGGGAAAATCCAATGAAATCGCTACGCCCTTGGGTTTGTTTCAGTGCATAACAGGCCAATGTCCAGGCAACACCATACTATTATTGTTCAGAGTCTTGATTTCTTCAATAACTCAGTAGACCAGTAGAGACTTCAGTTTACAGAAATACATAAAGAGAACTGAAGGGCTAAACACCACCAGACCGGTGTCTGCTTTTATGCATTTCTCTAGTACACACAGGTGAATAGAAGTTGCCACAATATGATTGCTTGGTAGGCTGTGATCCGCACCTCCCTAAATTTACACGGGGTCACTGTGAACAAAATTCTCAACTGTCATGCTTATATGAACATTGCTGGAGCTGACACTAGAAGGCTGGTTAACTGAGCAAAGAATTCCTCGTGTCTTTGGAGTCATTGGCCTGTCGCCTGTCATTCTTGCTAATTTTACAATTGCCCCCAATAACTGAGTTTCATGAACAGGGCCGTTCATGGTAGATGTGGCATTATACGGATGAATCTGAGAAGCAGATATGTTCATGGGAAGAGCCGGGAACGTAGCCTTGCATTTTGCTTCCTCTGGAGATTCTCATTGATGGCAATTATCTGTTAAAATCGGAGCTAGCTGGGTAGTTTTGCACCTGAAAAACTGCAGTGTTTCCTAGAGATAAAAGAATTTGGATTCCCTGCAGACCCCCCCCCCACATTAGCATAACAATAAGCTGCGATCATTTAGAGAGTTCATATGAATTATCTTTGGAGTAACGATGGGTAAAAATATCATATTTGTGTGTGCATGTCAGCTGCTACAAGCTACTGCTCAGCGAGATTCATTCAGTGGTCAAAATCTGCTCTCGCTGTGAGGCGGACCCTGAGCTGCTGTCGCTGTTGAATGTGCCCGTGAAGGACCCTCAGGATTTCTACTCACTGGGGGACATTGTGGCCAACGGACAGAGCTTGGACGGCAGGATCATTAACATTCTCGCTGCCGTGAAGTCGGTAAGTTGGCAAGACCCATAACATGTTTAGCAGTGTCCTTCTGAAGCCTTAGCTTGATTCGAGTCCCATAGCACGTTAGAGACTGACAAGATTTTCAGGGTATGGGGGCTCGAGAGTCAGACCTCTCTAGATTTGGTTCTTGAGTCTAGCTGTCTTACCGAAGACTAACGTGGCTATCTAACATGGTTATCTCAAGAAGTGTGCTTGCACGCGAGAGCCAGTTTGGTGTAGTGGTTAAGCGCGCAGACTCTAATCTGGGAGAACCGGGTTTGATTCCCCATGCCTCCACTTGCAGCTGCTGGGTGACCTTGGGCAAGCCATAGTTCTGTCAGAGCTGTCCCTGAAAAAGAGCAGTTTCTGTCAGAGCTCTCTCAGCCCCGCCTACCTCACAGGGTGTCTGTTGGGAGAGGAAGGGAAAGGAGTTTGTAAGCCACTCTGAGACTCCAAGTGAAGGGCAGGGTATAAATCCAATCTCCTCCTCCTCCTCCTCCTCCTCCTCCTCTTCTTCTTCTTCTTCTCTGTATTAAACTTTGTGGGTCTTAAAGGGACTACTGGACTCAAACTTTGTTCTATGGTTGTCCTCTGAAACTATCTTCTAAAGCGTAGCTATCTAATAGACTTCTGTGCAGATAAGGATTTATCAATTCACAGATGACTGCAGCAGTGTTTCCTCTAAACTTAGTGTGAGCCAGCTCACAGTTTTTTAGCCTCCAGCTCACACACGTTTGCCTTAGCTCAGGAAGGAGGGCTCCAGAGCAAACTAATTTATGCAGTAGCCGAATTGCCCGCTCACAGCTTTAATGCCAGCAGCTCGCAAAACAGAATTTTTGCTCAAAAGACTCCACAGTTTAGAGGGAGCATTGGACTGATTGTCTTTTACCTTTGCTCGACTTAGCGCTAAGGAAGGTTAACAAGGGACATTCAAGGTTTTTTTCCCTTACACTCGTAGACAAGATTCCACGCAAGCGTCCATGTACCTTGGACGGGGCCCTGACTTGGCACCGCAACATGAGGAGTCTTGTTCATAGTCCTTTGAGTTCCACACACAGATTAATTTTTAAGTACACGGTTACACATTAATGCTTTATTGGCTTATTGATTAAACACACAGGCCTAGCAGAACCTTACCTTTGTCCTCCTCATCTTCTTCTTCTTCTGTCTCTCCAACATAACCCCTTTACCCCTGGGAAGTCCCCCTCCACCGGTGCCGTTGACATGAACGAGAGCTGGGCAAGACTGCAGGACAGGCTGCGGCAACAGCTATAGTGAACGTTGTTGTGTGAACGTCATGAGACCCACCTACTGAACGGGGCCAACCTTGCTTAGTTTCCGAGATCTGACAAGACCGGGGTAGTCTGCTGAGGTGACACAAATGCAGGGTGCAGGAGAATTAATACTGGGGTTAACTGGCGTAGTTCGCCCAGTCGCCACTAGTTAGCGGAGTGCTTAAATAAAGCTACAAATGCAGGAGCGTCACTTTACCAGGCGACTCGGCTTGCAAAGAGCCACACCGCAAGTTTAGAAGAGAAATGCTCCTCTATTTGCGAAGTACACTTAAAGTAGGAAAGAGTAGGGACAGGATAGAGCACTAACTTACTAGCTAAGGGGCAGAAGCAGATGGTGAGAGGCCCAGCTGCCCTGTGGTATGGAGAGAGGACCGCATGTCTCTCTCTCTTGGTGCGTGGAGGGAGAGAGATTGTCTCCATCTGAGTGAGAGAGAGCAGAAGGAAGGGGAAATGGTCCCTGAGAACACAGCCTGCGTTTCAAAGGGGACAGTAGCAGAAGAGTAGATAACGGGAAGAAAGATCAGTGTGCCTCTTTAGCTATCCAGCCTCTCTTGCCACGAAGGCTGGAGGTCTGAGCCAGGGGACATCGCATCTGGAACTTCCAACGATTAACAGGCCCTTTCCCGCGTTTGGCTTATGAGGAAAGACGTCTCCTCGTAATATATTATTCACTTCATTTACAAAGTTTATACCCCCCCGCCTTTGTGAGCTCAGCAGGGCCACCAAGGTGGCTAACAGGCTCACACATACATAATAAAAACATATAAGAACCAAACAAAAACACAGAATTAAAACAATTGAAACCAAGCTACAATATAAGTACAAAAAAACAACAATTAAAACAGGGCAGGAAACAAATATTTCCACCCTTTTTAAAAAAAAGGTACTGTGCAAAGGGAAGGCCGGACCAGCCCAATCTCGTCAGAGCTGGGAGGCTAAGCAGGGTCGGTCCTGGCTTGTATTTGGATGGGAGACCTCCAAGGAATACCAGGGTTTCTATGCAGAGGCAGGCAATGGCAAACCACCTCTGGACCGTCTCTTGCCTTGAAAACCTTACAAGGTCGCCATAAGTTAGCTGTGACTTGACATTGCGTACACACACACACACACACACACACACAGACAATTCAGAGAAAAGACTGAAGGTCAAAGAAGAAGGGGGCGGCAAAGGGTGAGATGGCTAGACAGTGTCACCGATGCGACGAACATGAAATTGAGCAAACTTCAGAGGACGGCGGAAGACAGGAGGGCCTGGCGTGATCTGGTCCATGGGGTCGCGAAGAGTCAGACTCGACTGTGCGACTGAACAACAAATAACACCGCTGCCTCCACTTCTTTTGCAGCGATGCCCTGCTGTTGTTTCAGAACACTGTCTTTAGCTCTCTCCCTCCCCTCATATAGGACAAACTCCAATAATCACAATTATCCCTCCTGTATTTTTCTGAGGTCATCATTGTTTAAGCCAGGGGCGTCAAACATGCGGCCCGGGGGCTGGATCAGGCCCGTAGTAGAACTGGTTGTCTTTTGCTTCTTCTTCCAGTCCTGCTGCTGCTGCTGTGTCATCATCATGGGTTTGCAGCTTACAGATACACACACCCGAACAGCATACTCAAGACTGCAACAGCACAGACATTTTGATGCCATAATTCAGAGCAAGAGGTGTCAGTTACCAGACACTGTTGAATAAACAAAATATGGCAAGAGTGCTAATGTTTTAAGCATGTTTTTATTTTAAGTAAAAAAAAACCTTTGTGTTTGTGTCCTTTATAAAGTTTCTATCTCCGCTACCTGGCATTACATTTTATGACGCACACGGCCCGGCCCAACAAGGTCTCATTTATATCAGATCCGGCCCTCGTAACAATTGAGTTCGACACCCCTGGTTTAAACAGTAGGATTTTTGTCCTGCCCCAATAAATGTGGAAGCTGCCTGTCGCTATTTGACAAGGCAAGTGTGAATGCAAGTATAAGTGCAAAGTCAGATTCCCCCCCCCTTACTTACCTAAAGGTTGGCGAACCAAAGTATTTCACCACTTCGGACAGACGAAGAGGTCACAGGTGCGAAGTGCGGCTGTTTGATGAAACCCAGTCTTCCTTCGCGATGATATGGTAAGCCGTCTTCTAAACCACTGTTCAAATCTACACAGTCGCTAAAACATTCAGGGACTGCGCCCCATGTAAGTACCTACCGCTGTCATTAATCGAAGCCCCTTATTAACCGAGCAGGCTTTGTGAGGATGCAGCGGCACTCATTAGATGGCCGCGATATCCATTAACCTATGTTACGCACTAGGCTGGTCCAATTGAAGGGCCTTGAATGCATGGCCTGTTTCTCGGAGTTATTGACAAATGCTACCCTCAGGAGAAGGAGAGTGAAACGGAGCTGCAGATCGATTATGAAAGGTCATCATGGGGATGAGGAAATAAAAAGATGCTGTTTAAGCCAGTCTGACCGCAGGTGATCTTGTGTGTTCCAGAGCGATGTGCTGCCTGTCCCGTCCATAGAGTATCATAGATATATCAGCCTTTGTATGAATGCATGCGCCCATCTGAACCTTTAGCCGGTTTGTCCGGCACACACTGGGGAATGCCTCTCCCCATATGATCCCTTTTTACCCAAGAAGGTAATCAGAGGATGCCTCGCTCCCAGTGCCCACCCCCCATCATAGTGCCCTCCCCCCCCGCCGGTCATGAGGGTCATTGGTTGAGGCATAATCTAGGGCCTTCACAGTTCATGTTCTCTGGAATTCCTTCTCTAGGGTGACTTGAAGTTGCTTGGCCTGTTTGCTGTGAGGAGGCAAGCTAAAACTTAGACAGATCGTGAGAGGGAGGGCAGGAAGGGTTGAATTAGTGCTTAGTTCTACTGGCCCTTTCTTACACATCCAGGGGAATGCTGATTGCCACTTTGGGGTCAGGGAGCAATTTTTCTCCAGGCCAGTTTGGCCAGGGATCCTGGAGGGTTTTTTGTCATCTTCTGGGCATGGAACAGCAGTCACTGTGGGTGCGGAGGGCGAGGTATTTGTGAAATTCCTGCATTGTGCAGGGGTTGGACTAGATGACCCTGGAGATCCCTTCCCATTCTGAGATTCTATGAAAACATATCTGTTTCTTCCTTGCAAGCGTCGAGTGTTAGATGTTAGAGTGACAGAGTGTTGGACTGGATGGGCCATTGGCCTGAACCAATACTGGCTTCGCTTATGTTCCTTTTCTGGATTTCATTCTGTGGATCATAGGATTGTGTATGATCTTAAAAAAAAACCCCAACCTTTTAATGCTGTTACTTTATGTAACTCATCGCTGAAAATGCCAAAGTTCTGCAAGGAAGGTATATATTTTATATAGGCTTATAAAACCTAGTCTAATGTTAATATTTTAAATCAATAACGTTTGCATTAACTGAATCCCGCTTTCTCTCCAGCTGGGACAACGAATCCATCCAACACGCACAGAGCTGGATGCCCCGAGAAACAGGTATCCTCTTTCACCTTCCTCGCCGCACATTTCTGCTGAGGCCAGCACAAGCCTAAAAAGCTTTCCGTAAAATAACAGGAATGCATATTTCTCTTTCTCAGTAATCTTTGCAGCAGATGTGAAAATAAACTTTGACAAATTTAGGAACTCCATGGTTGCCACCGTAATCTCCAAAACCATTATTACGCCTAATCCTGGTAAGAGACTGTTCCAGACCTTGTTTAGTCATTCAGTGCTCTATAATCATCTGGTGCCCTATAATCAATGCTGTACCAGATTTTAATGAAAATGGTGGTTTGAGTCTTAACTGAAACCAGTTTTACTTGTTTCACTCCATAGGGGAAAAAATCCCCCCCCCCCCCGTCTATAACATTTAATTTCTTTAGAGCACGCAGTTTGGTGGATCGGCATATATAGATGTTTTTGCATACACGGATGTTCAGCCCCTCCCACCTTTCTAGCTGATGTCGGGAAAGACCTAGGGTTGCCAATTTCTAGGTGGTGGCGGACATATGCTGGGATTTCAACTAATCTCCAGGCGACAGAAATCAGTTCTCCTGGAGGAAATGGCTGCTTCAGAGGGTGGACTATATGGCATTGTGCCCCACTGAGGTTCCTCTCTTCTCCAAACCCTGATCTCTCCAAGACCCACCCCCCAAATCTCCAGATATTTCCCAACCCAGAGCTGGCAACCCATTCTGCCTGAGGCCTTGGAGAAGCCACTGCTATTGGGATGAGATGGCGCCAAACTCGAATAGACTAGAGTCTGAACTTTTTTTAAAATGTTAAAAGACATCAACCTTCATTTACGGGGTTGACTTAGTCGGGACGTTATACACGCCTGCCTTTATTAATACTGTCTTCCCCCCACCAAGATACACCAGAAGCAAATATTCTTCTCAACTTCATAAGAGAGAGTGCAGAGATGTTAGCTCTGGACGATGAAATAGGAGACCAGTTCAGAGAGCCCATAAACTGTAAGTGTTCTTTCAACCACCTATAGGATGGAGAACTATACGTTTTTTGTGTTTTCCCTTTTTCAAAGTTTGCTCACTTAGACCCCATGCGACGATTAAAATAAAAAATCTTTTACCGTGTACTTCAGGAGTCAGATTTCGTGCCTTGAAAGTTCTCCTGTGCAGCCAATATAAAACTGCATACCACATCTGGGAAATAATAACCGAGGAAGTGGCGGGGAGAAGACGTTGTAATTAGAGATGCTGAATTCAGCCCTTGTGGTTTGGCTGGCAGAGAGCTGGACTTCAGTCTGGGAGACAAGGCCAGATTGAGAGAGATTAATATTTCTGGTTATCCTACAAACAAATATTTGAATATATCCAGTTTCAAAAGGCAATGTATAAGATAAACGTGTTTGTTCTAGCTTGGTTTATGAAATGAAACTAAGCTATGCTTTCTGTTTATTTTAAGAGACTCCCCCCCCAAAAAAATTCTCATTTCAACTTTTAAAAAATCAAAGCCCAAAGTCTACTGAAGTAAGAAGTTAGTGGAAGTCGGGCAGGCGTAATTCTTAGTCTTTTAATTCTCTCTGCTTTTATTCTTTAGTGCAGGCAATAGCTGAGGTTTATACAGTGGAGCTGCTGAAGACGAAAGTTTTACAAAATGAGGGGAAACCAGAACCTTTCTACGGCGTTATATTTGCCTACATTTCCATGCTGAACATCGATAACGAAACAGCTAAAATAATACGAAACAGATGGTAAGCACCTTAATGAAGCTCTTCCCTGTTCCAGGTGGGGTCGCCAGCTGCAGGTTGGGAAATTCCTGATGATTCTGTGGGTGGAGTTTGAGGAGGACGGGGTTTGGGGAGGGGCTTCAGCTGGGTATAATGCTGTAGAGTCTCACCTTTCAAAGTGTCCATTTTCTCCTGGTGAACCAATCTCTGTTGCCTGGAGATCAGTTGTAATAGCAGGAGGTCTCCAGTTATTACCTGGAGATTGGCAACCCTAGTTCCAAGTCTGCTGGAAACAAATTTTGAAGACCGCCTCCCCTGATCACCAGACCACTTTCCTCTTTCACCTCAAAGCCTCTTTTGAGATGGTGCGACCCAGGGCTTTTTTTGTAGAAAAAGCCCAGCAGGAACTCATTAGCATAACAGGCCACACCCAACAGCAGAAACGTATTAGCATATTAGGCCACACCCCTGACAGCACAGCTCCTTAGCCTATTAGGCCACACCCCCATGTTACCAGAAGTGTGGTCATCCAGCCACAACCACGTTTTGCTTCTTATTCTGTTTATCTTGTTTGTTGTTAAAACCCAGGGCTTTTTTTGGAGCAGGAAGTCCTTTGCATGTTAGTCATGCAACGTAGTCAATTCTAATGAGTTTCTGCTGTTGGGTGTGGCCAATTATGCTAATGAGTTCCTGCTGGGCGTGGCCAACTTGGGAGCCAGCCAGAACTCCGTTCCTGTGCATTCCTGCCCAAAAATAGAAGATGAACTCTAGGAACAGTCTCCAAACAGAAGACTGAAATGTCTTGTATTAAATGCATCATGGAGAAAATGATATTCTTGGTTTTTTTTTAAATGTAAGGTTGTATAACGAGAAGGGGTCACAGGAGGAAGGGTTACAAGTCTGCACCAGGCCCAGAGAAACTAGGCTTGGGCCTCTGTTTATGTCTCGGTGATTAGCTCCAGGAACGGGATACAGAAGTGTCTTTGAGCTAGGCATGTGGTACAGGTGGCAAGTAAATGCCAGTTTGGTGTAGTGCAGACTCTAATCTGGGAGAAGCGGGTTTGATTCCCCACTCCTCCACTTGCAGCTGCTGGATGACCTTGGGCAAGCCATAGTTCTGTCAGAGCTGTCCTTGAAAGGGCAGTTCTTGAAAGAGCTCTCTCAGCCCCACAGGGTGTCTGTTGTGGGGAGGGGAAGGGAAAGAAATTTGTAAGCCACTCTGAGTGAATGGCGGGGTATAAATCCAATCTCCTCCTCCTCCTCTTCTTCTTCTATAGCCGGCAAGGGTGCCATTGTGAAGCTGCCCAGAAGGGCCTCCCCATTTCCATATAGGTAGGAAGGAAATTCTGCTTAGGAATTTATTCATATACAGCATTATAGTCCGTTTTTCTCAGAAGAGTCTCGAGGTGGATTACAAAGCAAGGGAGTGGAAGGAGGAGCAGCTGCCAAAGGTGTGGATTTAGAACACAAAGAAGAGATTGGATTTATACCCCACCCTTCACTCTGAGTCTCAGAGCGGCTTACAAACTCCTTTCCCTTCCCCTCCCCACAACAGACACCCTGTGAGGTAGGTGGGGCTGAGAGAGCTCTGAGAGAACTGTCCTTGGGAGAACAGCTCTGACAAAACTATGGCTTGCCCAAGGTCATCCAGCAGCTGCAGGTGGCAGAATGGGGAATCAAACCCAGTTCTCCCAGATTAGAGTCCGCGCACTTAGCCACTACACCAAGAGACAGCTAGATGGGCTGTAACGTCACAAAGCAAAAACTGAAAATGCATTAAGCAATGTCCACGCTGCTTCTCTCTCTTGCAGCACCCGGTGCCACTATGTGGTCAACGACACGACCAACGAGTGTTCTTTCTGTAGTGGCTTCTCCTCCTCGTTAGACACACCAGCCTTCCCCAGCTTTGATCTACTCGTTGATCTGACCGACCACACGGGCACTCTCCCTTCCTGCAGGCTCTCAGACACGGTGGCCGAAGAAACTTTAGGGTGTACGGTGAGAACCGACCAGTGATGGGAGTGTGTTATTCCTCGGACTGTGTTGCCCTAGAAGCGACAAATATTCTGTTTTCTTGGTGCAACGCAGGGCCTCTTCAGAGTATAGGTTTTTTTAAAAAAATTGGCTGCTGTACTTGGAACTTTTAGCACCAAGAGAGCCGCAGTTGCTTCTGACAAAGCGCTTGACGACAAACATTCATCTTGAAATGAACGTGTTTGTCTTTACGGTGTCACAAGCATTTACTGCTCCCCTGACATGTCTTAAGTAAATATGCCAGGACGGAGCCACTTCTGTTTCTGCTGAAACTGCCGCTTGGATATTGACTTACTGATAAATGCAAAACATGTTTTCTTTTCAGTCGCTCTTCAGTCTTTTTCATTACCCCCGCCCCCAAGGATCGGAGGATTTATGCTGGGGAGCGAAACACATCGGGAGGAAAAAACCCTGAAGCAATAGGGACAAACACGTGGCAAAAATCACAGTGCGGATGTGACCAGAGTGGCTGCCGCTTGGGTTGGGGAAAGCGTTGGGTCCTGCTCGTTGGTAGAGCCAGAGCGGCAGGCTAGGCCCCTGCGGGCGGCCCAGGTTCAAATCAAATTTAGAACGATGTGCTAAAAGCCGCTTTGAGTTCGAAACGGAGAGGAAAACGGGATATAGATAAATGCATCTTCTAGAGAAGCCTGCTTGATTTCAGACCCATTAAACTGCAGACTCTTCACTTAGGTTCAGGAGTTCCTGGCTCTGACAGAGGCCCAGAAGACGGCACTAAAATGGCAACTTCTTCTGGAACGAAGTAAAATCTATTTCAAAGTAAGTACTCGATGCATATGTAAAAGAGCAGCTTTCCTTACAGGACATCCCTGCTTTCGGTTAAGACCTGCTGGAGAATCTCATAGTCCCTCCTGTTCAAGAGGCGAGATCCAACAAGAGCAAGACCTTTTTGGTGGTAGCACCGTTACCGTGGCACAGCTTCTAACGCCAGGCAGAGATAATCTGTCAGCTGGCTTGCACGTGCTTGTGAGTGGGGGAATTCCTGCAAATAATGTCCACAGAGGCAGTCCACTCGTAACAAAAAGTCTGAAAAAGCTTTCGTGGGAGAACCAGCTCCACGTATCAAGAACTTCCAAGTCCCCATCAGAAGAAGTCGCTTCTCCAACACTGCAAGTTTTCTCTTACGTTGTGCTAGTCATAGAAGGTTGAACGGTTATTTTGCCAGCTGATAGAATGTCTGCCCTGGAATTGTAAAAGCCCATCTGGTTAAAATAAGACTTTGGGGGTTGTTTTAAATGTAGGATTCTGATGGCTATCTTTTAATTTTTTTACTATTTCTGTTAACTATTTGAAACGTCCTTCCCTAGGTTACTCTTTCGCCCAGTTCGAGGAGCGGACTGAGAACGAGTCTGCTGTCTTGCAAACTAGCAGATCCTATCGAGTCGAGCCTAAGTTTGATCGGAAAAGGGAAAGAAACACCCCACAAGCTCATAGAATGAGATTTTAACAAGCTCATAGAATGTTCAAATTAAATTGTCGGGGGGGGGGGACTGCAAATGGACCCAAATATATCGAAATACCTAAAAGTCTGCTTTGACCCCTCAACATTCATGCTGTGTCTGGTATGTTTAAGAAACTGTTTTGTCTTCATGCTTTTCCTTCACAGAAAGGTGTTCTTCTCCCTATTAACTTTAAGCCCTTTAAATAAGGAAGTTACATTTCATGAATAGTGCATTTCAGAAAAATGTACACAAATGGATAGAAGTTATTTCCCTCTGTAACAGTGCTTTTTTTTTTTTTTAAGAAAATGTCAAATGTTTTCTATAAGATATATGGAACTTTCTGTTTGTGGATTATGGCGACTCCTCTCAGATTTGTAGTACATGGCAATACAGATCTAGTTTGCAACTGTATTGTAAGAGTTACTCTGCCCAGAGCAGGTGAAGTGCTTTATCTGCTATAAAGACAGTTTGTGGTTATTTTTGTTTGTTTGTTTCCAAGCCAATAAGCAAAGAATACAATAAAAGGTCTACGCTTTATTATGAATGGAAAAAAAAGAACTTTTCATGAATACCATCCTATTTAATTCCACGACAACTGTGTTTCCGACATCAGATTCTTTTTCTTTACGTACATTTTAATGTAATCTTTCAAACATACTCTCTGTCTAAGAAGGCACCCGGTGCATTCTAACACAACAGAAAAGAATATTTCTTTCATTGTTCGGCTGTGTTTTCGAGAAAGGCCACACAGTGAGGTTCGATACTTCGGACAGAGGAACTTTTCAGTGTTGCTCATTCCAACAGGGCCAGGTGGGGGGCCTCTCTGAACATTCTCTCCTCTTTTGTTAAACGAAGAAAGGTGCAGCTGGGGGAGAGGGGATTTCAGCTCATCTCCCCATCCTGGGTGGGGGCAGAGGAAAGGCCAAGGAACTCCAGCCTCTTCAGTTCCGCAGAGGAAGGACTGTGCCAGCAGCGCCCCATTATCTGAGGGTCGCACAGTCCTCTCTCCGCAGAAAGGGGGCTCACTCCTGCTCTTCCACCTTAAAGCGCATGCTCAGCACCCCCTCGATCCCGGCTTCGATCTCGTCGCCCCCCTGCACGGCAGAAACCCCTCTGGGGGTCCCGGTCAGCACGAGGTCGCCCTCCTCCAGCGTGAGGATGCTGCTGATGTAGCTGATGATGTAGGGGACGGAGAAGATCATGTCGGCGGTGTCCCCCTCCTGCCGCAGCTCCCCGTTGACCTTCAGCCAGAGGCGGAGCCGGTGGGGGTCCGGGATCCTCTCCTTGGGGACGAAGTCGCTGACCGGGCAGGAGGTGCGGAAGCCCTTGGCCGCCGTCCAGGGGAGGCCCTGCCGCTTGCACTCCTCCTGGGTGTCGCGGGCCGTCATGTCCAGGCAGAGGGCGTAGCCGGCCACGTGCGCCAGGGCCGCCTCCTCGGAGACCCCCTCGGCCCGCCGCCCGACCACCACCCCCAGCTCGACCTCGTGGTGCAGCGCCCGGCAGTAGCGGGGCCGGAGGATGGGCGCGCCCTCGCGGAGGTAGGCGGAGGCCGGCTTGAGGAAGAAGACCGGCCGGGCCTGGAGCGGCGCCTGCATCTCCCGGGCGTGCGCCGCGTAATTGCGCCCCACGCAGACGATGGTCCGGCCCCACTCCCAGAAGCGGGCCAGCGGCCGGGCGGAGGAGGGCGCCGGGGAGGCCATCTGCAGGCGGCGGGGAGCTCCGGGCTGGCGGCGGCGGCGCGGCGGCAGGGACACCACCAGGGCTGGGCCCCCTCCTCCGCTCCGCTCCGCGCCACGCCTCTCCAAGCAGCCGGGCGGGGACGAGGAGGAGGAAGCCAATGGCCGCGGAGGCCGAGCCGTGACCTTCCCCGCCCCGCGCCGGCTCCTCTCGCCGCCTGACAGCCTAGCCAGGTACGAGGCCCCGCCCGGCCCGGCCCCTTGCCTTGCCTTGCCGGAGGCAGGCAGGCAGGGAAAATGCAAAGGGGGAAAGTGGGGAGGGGACCTCAGCAGCTCCTGCGTCACCGTCCAGAAAAAGTTCTCCCCCGGCCAGACAGAGGGCCACCGTCTCCACCATCGCCCCCTCTAGGCTGCCTTAGTGTGAGCCAGCGCACAGGCGTTTAGCCTCCGGCTCACACCTTTTCATCTTCGCTCAGCAAACCAGCTTATGCAGTAGCCAGATCACCCGCTCACAACTTTCATGCCAGGAGCTCAGGGGGTAGAATTTTTGCTCGCAAGTCTCCACGGCTTCGAGGGAGCATTCCACCCCCTTTGCCTGTGGATCCAGCGTCGGGGGGGGACGGGGACGGCGAAGCTAATGCGCAGCTGAGGCCACCATGGTGGTATTGTGATAGTGCGCTGCCGGGGAGGGGGGGGCGTTATTAGGAAGGGGACTGGAAACCACCAGCCGGTTATCAAGAACGCCCCCTGGGTAAAAGGAGGGCGCGGCCTCCTTGGGAAGGTTGTGTGTCCCCCTCTGGTCACCGCAGCCCCCAAAAGGTATCTTAATTCTAGCATCGGGAAAGATGCAGAAAAGGGCAACTTAAAGGGATGGAACACCTTCCCTAGGAAGACAGGTGAAAGAGGTGAAGGCTCTTGACCTTGGAGAGAGGACGACTGAGGGGTGGCAGGCCAGAGGCCGACAGAATCAGGCAAGGGATGGAGAAAGTAGAAAGAGACCTGCTTTTCTCACTTCCTTACAGTGCAAGAGCCGGTGGGCGCTCAATGAGATTAAGGAGCAGGAGGCTTAGAGCAGATCGAAGGAAGTCCTTCTTCACCCAAAGAGCAATTAACACGTTTGAATTCACTGCTGCAGGAGGCGGTGGCAGCTACAAGCGTGGAAGGCTTCAAGGGGGGATTGGAGAGACATCTGGAGCAGAGGCCCTTCAGTGGCTATTACCCGCAAGGTAGAGATGGAGCACTCTGTCTGGGGCCAGTGATGCTCTGTTTTCTTGGTGCCTCGGGGGACGACAGTGGGGGGGCTTCTAGTGTCCTGGCCCCACTGCTGGACCTCCTGGTGGCCCCTGGTCTTTTTGGCCACTGTGCGACACAGGGTGTTGGGCTGGATGGGCCATTGGCCTGATCCAGCATTGGCTTCTCTTATGTTCTTATGATTGCAGCAGTGATGCTCTGTCTTCTTGGTGCTTGGGGGGGCAAGAGTGGGAGGGCTTCTGGAGTCCTGGCCCCACTGCTGGACCTCCTGAGGGCCCCTGGTTTTATGGCCACTGTGTGGCACAGAGTGTTGGACTGGAGGGGCCGCTGGCCTGATCCAACATTGGCTTCTCTTTTGTCCTTACTGTTCTTAATAATTCTAAACACTTTGTAAGTGCTTCTGGGCACTGCAGAAACATTTTCATGCTGTTTGTACAACAGCTCTGTAAGGCAGGCCAGCCTCACGGATTTGCAGCCGCCTCCAAGGGCTAATGGCAAAAGCTCTCCTTAAAAGGGGGCACCCTGGTTTGTTGTAGTAGTACGTTCTTGGGCTGTGCATAACTTTTGAAAGGAGCTGCCTTGGGGTAAACCACCCTGGGGGTGGGGGAAACCCTGTTCCCCTAATGCCAAGGGGTGCCAGCTGCTTGGGGGTCACTGTGCTTGGGGGAAAGGAAGGGCACACCCTTGTGCTAAAAAAAGCCAGTTTGGTGTAAGTGGTGAAGTGCCCGGACTCTAATCTGAGAGAACCCGGGTTTGATTCCCCACTCCTCCACTCGCACCTGCTGATGTGACCTTGGGTCAGGCACAAGCTCTGGCACAGCTGTCCTTGAAAAAAGAGCCGTTTCTGTCAGAGCTCTCTCAGCCCCGCCTACCTCCCAGGGTGTCTGTTGTGGGGAGGGGAAGGGAAAGGAGATTTGTAAGCGCTCTGAGACGCCTTTGGGTAGTGAAGAGCGGGGTATAAATCCAACTTCTTCACTATTATTATTATTTTATTATTACTACTATTATTTTGAAGGCGTTATTGTTGTAGTTACTACTACTACTACTATTATTTTGAAGGTGTTATTTATTATTATTATTATTATTATTACTACTACTATTATTACTTTGAAGGCGTCAGGGCTGATTCCAGCCATTGCAGGGGGAAAACCCAGATGCTGGCGGCTCCCCTCGCCCTCTCCAGAGCACCCCAGAAGGGCGGGCAGGCGCTCTGCACATGCTCTCGCCTGCCTCCCTGGACAGCTACCCTCCGGAAGCCCGAGTGGGGCCGGGGGGCTTCCAGGCTCTGGAGCCGCGACAGGGGGCCTAAGAACATCAGAACCTAAGAGAAGCCAACATTGGATCCGACCAGTGGCCCCTCCGGTCCAACACCCTGTGTCGCACAGTGGCCCAAAAGACCAGGGGCCCACCAGGAGGTCCAGCAGTGGGTCTGACACCAGAAGCCCCTCCGTGATTTGGCCTGATCTGGCGCCGCGAGGCCGCTTGGAGAGGACCCGGCCGGGCGCCCCCCTCTGCGCGCTCTCGGAGCTGCGTCTTGGCGCACAGGCCGCGCCGGTTCCGTTCCGCGCAGGCCGAAGCCGAGGCCGGGCCTGCCCACCGCCGGGGCGGGAAGCGGGGGCCGGTCCTGCGGGCCGGGGCCGCGATTGGCTGGCGGAGGCGGCGGGGCCGGATCCGCCTGCGCCGTACGGAGCGCGCCCGCCCGCCGGTTGTGTAAGCCCCGGGGCCGCCGCCGCTGCAGCCAGCCCGCCCCGGACCATGGTCTGCGGGAGACGGGGCGCCGCCGCCGCGCTGCTCTGCCTGGCCCTCCGCTCGGGTAAGTGGGGCGGGCCGCCCTCCCTCCCTCCCTCCCTCCCGCCCGGGGCTTTGCAAAGGGCGCCTCCCTCCCGGATCCTGGGCCAGGCCTCCCCGGGGAGGGAAGGAAGGAAGGAAGGAAGGAAGGAAAGACGGGGCGAGCCTTTCCCCTGCAGCAAACCTGCAGCGGTCCTCCGCCTCCTCCTCCCTTCTCCCCCTCGCGGGGCTGCTGGGGCTTGCAGGGCCGCCGGGGAGGAGGAGAGCCCCTTTGCCCGAACGCGCGTCCCCCCCGCGCCCCGGTGCCCGAAGCGTGACAGCCGGACGGGGCCGGGACACGTGTGGACGCGCAGACACGGGTGGGTGCGTGCGTGTGGGGACTCCGACGCAGAGACTTCCGCGTCTGGGTCCTCTCCCCGCCTTCCCCTCGCCCTTCTGGCAAGGAGACCGCGGGCGCGTCGCTAGCGCGAGTTGCTGGTCAATAGCAAACGCTGTGCATAAATTCGAATGCGGAGCAGTGTTCCCCCTAAGCTGGGCGAGCGTGAGCCAGCTCACAGGTTTTTAGCCTCCGGCTCACCCTTTTTTTTGCCTTAGCCAAGGGAGGAGGGCTCCTCCAGAGCAAACTAGTTGATGCAGCAGCCGAATCGCTGGCTCACAATTTAGATGCCAGCAGCTTGCAAAGTCGAATTTTGGCTCACAAGACTCCACAGCTTAGAGGGAACATTGAGAGCCTATTTCTCCCCCCCCGTTCATCCCCCCTTCCTGTTCTGGCCAAAGCAAGGGGAGCCTTTTAATGCCTCCATGTCTTTCCCACTCTGGGACCTTTCACTTTCATATTGACCTGCTTGTTTTGTTTCTTGGAGATCCGGCGGCTTTCCTGGCCTTTGCCAACTGTGCCCCAGGCGGCCAGCTGAGACGCGGTGTTCCCTCCCAGCTGAGTGAGTGTGGGCCATATCACAGTTTTTTAGCCTCCGGCTCACACATTTCCGTCTCAGCTCAGGAGGGAGGGCTCCAGAGCAAACTCATTGATGCAGCGGCCAAGTCGCTGGCTCACAACTTCAGTGCCAGGAGCTCACAAGCGTTGGCTTGAGAGGGCTCCGTCCCCGCCCCTTCCTCCCTGTGAAATGGGAATAACTAGATATTTATGGAGCTCGAGGCGGCTTACAACGCAGACAAAATACATAAAATACATTTTAAAAAGAGCCACAAAATTTCAAACTCACCATTCGGGACGGCTAGTAAACTTAACCATATGTGATCCCGGATAAAACAATACTGGACTACCCTTCAGGAGTGTCGTAAGGGTTCCCACGGTGATCTGTAGATGTGACGTTATCTCCCCCCTCCACATCTAAAGTTTCACCACCACCCCCAAAGTTTCTGTGTGGGATCAGGAGAATTCTTAGTGCGCCTTCAAGAGCCAGTTTGGCGTAGTGGTTAGGAGCGCGGACTGTAATTTGGGAGAACCGGGTTTGATTCCCCACTCCTCCACGTGCAGCTGCTGGTGTGACCTTGGGTCAGTCACAAGTTCTCTCAGAGCTGTTCTCGCAAAGGCAGTCCTCGAAAGAGCTCTCTCAGCCCCACCTACTTCACAGGGTGTCTGTTGTGGGGAGGGGAAGGGAAAGGAGTTTGTAAGCCGCTCTGAGACTCCTTCGGGTAGTGAAGGGTGGGGTATAAATCCAGTCTCTTCTTCTACTCCTTAAATACCACAAGAGAAGCAACCCTGGGGGGGATGGGGAGGGGAGGGCGCGTACGCGTCCTGGGTGAGAAACAGGTTCTCCGGCTTGGAGAGCCACCTCTTGTCAGCAGAATGCCACCAGCACCGGGGTTACTCCTTTGTGATTCAGCACATTTTTGGGCTGCAGCGCAGAGCGTCAGAGACTCGGCTGGAGGCAGAGACCTCGTTTGTCCTTGCAAAGAGTCTCCAGACGGCTTTCTCATCTGCTTTTGGGCTGGAACCGGCTCGTCCTTGAAAGCGATCCCCATTCCTGGATTTGCCACTGCCTGGTCACCGTCTCGTTCTGCGGCGGCTCTGTAGAGAGGGACTTGCCAAACAGGTGAGGGGAAAGGACCGGGGAGAGGGCTACCGTGTCCCTTGTCGGTCTGATGCGAGGGCGGAGTGGCTTGCTCGTAGTGTGTAGGGCCTGGCCATTGCGTGCCGGGTTGGGGAGGGGTTGGCTTTCGGGTCAGAGAAGCAGCGATCTTAGAGAGTCTTTGGTTTCCCCCAGAATACGCAGTCCTGTCTGGCGACTTCCAAACTCCCATTTTGTACCGGCTGATTTGGAAGCCCTGGGCATCTCTCTCTCGCCTACTCGTGGGGGGAAAAATGAAGAGGGAGCGAACGCCCCTTCCCACGCAGCCTTTGACAGCGTTCAGCCGATTAGTCCCTTGCTGCGTCATAGCAGGAACAAAAAAAGAATGTGTGTTTACATTCACAGGGGTTCCAGCCGCATAGCTGGCATTTAAACGCCAGTGGGCTAGGCGTGTTATCCCGGCCCCACGACCCCTTGCAAAGAGCCGCGTCACCTCTT
Source organism: Gekko gecko (assembly GCA_029375565.1). Lineage (NCBI taxonomy): Eukaryota > Metazoa > Chordata > Lepidosauria > Squamata > Gekkonidae > Gekko > Gekko gecko. Next base: position 210,935,808 of record JAPDNY010000004.1, read on the forward strand.
AGGCTTAACCTTTCCAAATCTCCCACCTTTTCTGGGTAGCCGTGCCCCCCCAGATAACACCGATGCTCTGTTTAGCTCCGACAGAGTTGTTGTTTTTAATGTGCGCGCAAGTTATGCTGGAGCAGGGTGTGCCCGGAATTCCTGATCGTTTGTGTGAGGCGTAAATGCTGTTTCAAAACGATAATCTCGCACGGTTATCTCCTGTCAGCGTTTTTATGCTCCCGACCTGCGAGTCGGTGACGCCGGCCAACCGAAGCGCTTTGTGGAGGAGGGTTTCCCCCGAGTGAAAATAAGCTCACTCGACATGTCAGAGCCCAAATTCAGTCTTGTTTGCGAGGGACGGGTTAATGAGTAATCTCTCTCTGTTCCTGACGCAAAGTTGGGCTGTTGGTCTTGCTCTTTGGAGGGATCTTGGTCCTTTATTGGTAGTCGTAGTAGATAACTCGGTGAAAATGTCTAAACAGTGTGCAACTGCAATAAGAAAGGCCAACCCTATGCTGGGGATTATTAGGAAGGGAACTGAAAACAAATCAGCCAGTATCATAATGACCCTGAATAAATCGATGGTGCGACCTCATTTGGAGTACTGTGTACAGTTCTGGTCACCCCACCTCAAAAAGGATATTATAGCATTGGAGAAAGTGCAGAGAAGGGCAACTAGAACGATAAAAGGGGTTGGAACACTTTCCCTACGAAGAAAGGTTAAAGCGCTTAGGGCTCGTTAGCTTGGAGAAACGACGGCTGAGGGGTGACATGATTGAGGTTTATAAGATTATGCCTGGGACGGGGCAGGTCGAGAAAGAAGTACTTTTCTCCCTTTCTCACAATACAAGAACTCGTGGGCACTTCATGAAATTGCTGAGCAGTTGGGTTAGAACAGACAAAAGGAAGTCCTTCTTCACTCAAAGAGTGACGAACGCATGGAAGGTGGTGGCAGCTACAAGCATGGACGGCTTCAAGAGGGAATTGGATAAGCATACGGAGCAGAGGTCCATCGGTGGTTCTTAGCCACAAGGTATAGATAGGAACTCTGGGTCTGGGGCAAGGGATGCTCTGTCTTCTTGGTGCTTGGGGGGGGCAACAGTGGGAGGGCTTCTAGTGTCCCGGCCCCACTGCTGGACCTCCTGATGGCCCCTGGTATTTCTAGCCACCGTGTGACACAGAGTGTTGGACTGGGTGGGCCATTGGCCTGATCCAACATGGGCTTCTCTTACGTTCTTAGCTGCCGACTTGTCAGGCCGCATATTTTAAGGCGCGTCAGTGGCTTTGGGCCTCTGCTAATTGACCTGCTTACGGAAGGAAATACGTGCAGACTGACACTTCTCTAGATTTACCCGTCGGTTGGAAAGTAAGTCGCGCGTGCCGAAGGAATGCCCCGCAGGTGAAATGCTTCTGCATCCCTTGCAAAGGTGAAGGAAAGGTCTTCCAGAGGATGCAGGAATACCTGAAACGACACCTGCCGTATTCCTAGTCGGAGTTCTGTCTTGTTGCGCGCAGAAAATGAGACTCAATTTGTATAATTTCCGAGGGGAGCCGTACTGGTCTCCAGTGGAGCAGCTAAGTGTTGAGTCCGGCAGCACCTTATGGACCAACCAGATTTTGGGGGGATGTATTCTTTCAAGGGCCAAAGCTCTCTACGACTTTCCAACTTGTAATCTGACGAAGGGAGCGTTGATTCTCGAAAGTTTATACCCCGGAAATCTCACAGGGGGTCTTTTCCTCCTCTTGTCATTTCACCGCACACCCAGCCGTCTCCCAGAGATAACAGGCTAAACATACTCAGTTCCTTCAGCCTTTCCTCACAGGCCTTGGTCTCCCGACTCCTCACTGTCTTGGCGTCTCTACCTTGGGCCCGGTCGCTGTCCTCTCTGGTTCAGCCGTTCCGTTTTCTTACAGCCCTGCCTTTTTTCTTCCAAAGGTAGCTGAACTGTGGGGATGGCGTCTGTGGCGAACCGCCTGCGCCGGGGCCCGTCCCTCAGAGGGCGTCCAGTCGGCTGAAATGTGACAGAGCTCTGTGCCAAGGCAGAGTTCCTTTGCTCTACAGATGACGCTTTTGGCGCAGTCCTAATTGGGTTCCTTGGGCACTGCGTTTGGTAGGGCTTGCCAGGAAGGGAAGCGTGCCGCTTGTACTTCGGCTGTGTCAAATGTCACAACAGAGCAGCGTTTGCGGCCAAGCGGCGGGGTCTCTCCTTTCCCGGAAGGGGGCTCGGATGGCGTTCTCCCAGCTCGCTGACAGAGTGTTTCAAAAGCTGAGATCGGAGAAAGCCCTCAAAGCAGAGTTTGCAGCCTGGCTTGGAATTTGTCTCGAGTGTTTCCGATCTTTGGTTTGTTTTATTAAAACTGGTAAAAAGAGATTGTGGTGGCCACGTTGAGTGAGAGAGGGGCTTTTAAATAAGTTAGGGGGCAGTCTGCGCATTCCTCCCTCCCCCCCCCAAGGGAGCACCACAAATTAAAAAATTGGAAGTCTGGATGGGAAGTCGGGGGGACTTGGTGACAAGTCGGGGGGGCTGTGCCCCAAGAGGCCCCCTCTGAAGCCACGGGCCTGGCGACATGTTATTCTAGTTTGGGTCCTTGCATCCTTTAAACACCTTTATTATGCTGCATGCTAATTTCCTACACCCCCTCTACCTCTGTGTGTGGACTGGCAACTTCCATTTCCTTCTTTTTTTTAATGAAATATTTTATTATTTTCTCAAGAAAAAGGCAAGATACAGAAAGGAAGAAGGGGGAAGGGGAAAACATAGATTCATCAAGTTTGTCAAATATTATGAGCCGTTACGTACAGCAAATAAAGTCAGGTGTGCTACCAAATGTATTACATATTTCAAATAAGAGAAGCAGGCAATCAAACACCGACATTACAGAAATTTGGGACAGGTTCTCCCTTATACGAAAGAACTTCCCCAAAGTTGGTGATAATCTCTTAACAGTGAAAGAGATTGCCTCTTTAACAGCTGAACGGACTTCTACGCGAAAATTAAATCGTCGTAGCGACTTCCATTTCTGTGTATTTGAAAAAGCGTGCATGCGTGCAAAAGCTTTTTCGCGCATGCTCCCTTCTTCAAAGGTTTATTGGTCTTAAAGGTGCCACGGGACTCGAACTCTGTCCTCGAGGAGCGTGCATTTGCTTTGTTTGTGGAAGCAATTGTGTCCTGCCCGGTTCTGAGTCACTGAACCCCCAAACAGTTGACTTCACGCTACTTTTAACTGTTTCAGTTTCCTCGAAAGCCTCGTGTTTTGACTGTTGAACCACTGCCGGTCCCAAAATTCTGTCCTCCGCTAGCGCTCAGAAACGTTCCGTCCCAGACTCAGTGTCTGGCTCACAGCGTAGCGGCTCCGACCGTCCCGGCTTGGCCCCCGGCCTGGACTGAGAGGGCCGCCATTTTCCATTTGTCCCCCCAAAGGTCTGCCTCAGTTTCGGGTCGGCTTCCTCCACACGGAATTTGCGGAAAGGCCCTCCAGGGTGGTCTCTCAGGCCAACATGAAGGTGGAGATCCTTCCGGCGCTGACGGACAACTACATGTACCTCATCATTGATGAAGAAACCAAGCAGGCCGCCATTGTGGATCCGGTGCAGCCCCAGAAGGTAGGGGAGAGAGGGAGCTCTGCTTGGCATGCGGAAGGTCCCAGGTTCGATCCCCGGCATCTCCGGTTGAAAAGGACCAGGCAGGAAGTGATGGGGAAGACTTCTCTGCCTGAGACCCTGGAAAGCCATAAAGAGGGGCCGTGGCTCAGTGGCAGAGCCTTGGCTTGGCACGCAGAAGGTCCCAGGTTCAGTTCCCGGCACCTCCAGTTAAAAAGGAACAGGCAGGAGGTGATGGGAAAGACCTTCACCTGAGACCCTGGAGAGTCTTAAAGAGGGGATGTGGATCCGTGGTACAGCCTCTGCTTGGCATGCGGAAGGCCCCAGGTTCAGTCCCCGGCATCTCCAGTTAAAGGGATCAGGTGATGTGGAAGACCTCCGCCTGAGGCCCTGGAGAGCGGCTGCCAGTCTGAGCAGACAATACTGACCTTGATGGACTGAGGGCCAGATTTAGCAGAAGAGAGCTTCATAGGTGTCCACTGCAATTGGTCGATCGATGACTGCAGAGTAACCCGAATATTGCCAAATAAGTTGATCTGCAGCGGTATTGGATATGTTTATAAGTGTAATATGTCATTCGGTTGCCAGCGTGCCAGTGGCTAGGAGCGGCTTGGTGCAGTGGCTAGGAGCGGCGGACTCTAATCTGGGAGAACCGGGCTTGATCCCCCCACTCCTCCACCTGCAGCCAGCTGGGTGACCCTGGGTCAGTCACAAGTTCTCTCAGAGCTGTTCTCTCAAGGGCAGTCCTCGGAAGAGCTCTCTCAGCCCCACCTGCCTCACGGGGTGTCTGTTGCGAGGAGGGGGAGGGAAAGGAGATTGTAGGCCGCTCTGAGACTCCTCCGGGTAGTGAAGGCCGGGGTATAAATCCAATCTCTTCTTCTTTCACATCACCTCTTACCTGATCTTTTAACTGTAGATACCGGGGATTAAACCTGGGACCTTCTGCATGCCAAGCAGATGCTCTACCACTGAGCCACAGGGCCCCCCCCTTGACAGAGCTCTGCTTGGCATGCAGAAGGTCCCAGGTTCGATCCCCAGCATCTCCAGTTAAAAGGACCAGGCAGGAGGTGACGGGAAAGACCTCCAACTGAGACCCTGGGGAGCTGCAAAGAGGGGCCGTGGCTCATCGGCAGAGCCTCTGCTTGGCAGGCGGAAGGTCCCAGGTTCAATCCCCGGCAGCATCTCCAGTTAAAAGGACCAGGCAGGAGGGGATGGGAAAGACCTCCGCCTGAGACCCTGGAGAGCCGCTGTCAGTCCGAGTAGACAATATTGACCTTGATGTACTAAGTGTCTGATCCAGTATCCAGAATACTCCTCGGAAATATTCCCCAGGACAGGGAGCGCGCCAAAGGACCAACTGCATTCTTTGTGTGGCTGTTCGTGCCTGTCTAGGAGTTACACCGGTTTCCCCAGGGAAGAGCTGAGAGGAATCGGTTTGCAACTGAACCCGTAATAATTCCATTTCTTCCCATGCCTGCAGGTTCTGGACGCGGCCAGGAAACACGGCGTGAAGCTCACCACCGCGCTCACCACCCATCACCACTGGTAACCATTATTTTGTTACGTGATCTTTCTTCAAGCAAAAGGCCTTTGAGCCTGTGCTACGTACACGATGTCTTTGGCCAAGTCGTTGGCTTGTGTCCCCTCGGGGCACCCCCCTAGCTTTCTTCCAGTGTGCTGTAACTTAAAACACAACGAGGACGGAGGCCGAGTCTGAAGTTTTCTTGGGACGTAACCAGTGCTCCCTCTAAGCTGCGGAGTCTGGTGGGCGAAAATTCCACTCTTTCAGCTGCTGGCATTAAAGTCGCGAGCAAGCCGGCATTTGGCGACGGCGTAAATTAGTTTGCCCCGGAGCCCTCCTTCCTGGGCTCAGGGCCGGCCCCAGGTGTCTGGGCGCCCTAGGCAGGACAGCCTGGGGTGCCCACCCTACCAGGGATGCCAACCTCCCGGTGGGGCCTGGAGATGGCCCAGCGCCCGGGAGAGCCGGGGAAGGGGCGGGCTTAGAACACCCCCCCTTCCCTCCCGGCGGTGCGGCTCTCCTGGGTGCCTTGCAGCCGCGAGGCACCCCGGAAAGCTGGGGCTGCCGGCGTTGGGCGGCCCGGGGGGGCTTTTCACAGGGCCGGCGCCCTAGGCGAGTGCCTAGCTTGCCTAGTGGGCGAACCGGCCCTGCCTGGGCTAAGGCAAAAATGTGTGAACCGGAGGCTAAAAAGCTGTGAGCTAGCTCACACTGACTCAGCTTAGAGGGAACACTGTTCTGCCATTTTGTCCGAGGAACTCTGAGAACTGGAGTTCCACGCAGGAAAAGGGAGTCCTATTAGTGCCTTTTGCGAGACAGAATTCTCCACCACAGCACCCTAGGACTCTTTGGGATGCATTGTGGCTGTCAGCCAGCTTAAATTTAATTTCCAAACTAGTTTAAGCTCGTGGGGCCCTTGGAGGCTGAGGAGTGTAGACTTCCAAGAGCCAGCCAGTCGCTCCGCTTAACCTCACAAAGGGATTTCCCCTTCCGCGTGGCCCTTTCCGGCCGGCGGAGGAAATGGCACAATTGGGCTGTGAGGTAAATCTAGAAGTAAAAAACGAGTGATGTATCCGAAGTATGAAGCGGGCGTCGAGTGGACAGACGTGCGCGTTGTCAGCGACCCGCCTCTTGTGTGTTTCCGTCGTCTCCAAAGTCTGCCGTTTTGACCTTCTAGGGACCACGCTGGTGGCAATGAGAAACTGGTAAAGATGGCGCCAGGGTTACAAGTGTGCGGGGGAGATAGCAGGGTTGGAGCCCTCACCCAGAGAGTCTCTCATCTAATGTCATTTCAGGTAACGATGTGGAAAAAAAAAAGGGGGAAATCGTGTGTGGCCAGACACCCTTTGAGACAGACGTTCTCCCTGTGCGCTGATGCTCGCGAGTGCCCTGCGAGTGCCCCGCGAGTGGCCACTTTGCATTACTGTTTTTCTTTGCAAACAGCAGCTCTCAGCTTGCGGATGATGGGCCTGCTGGCTTGGAATGGCTTTTTGGTTCATCCGTTTAAGCACACAGTTGGCGGGGGATGACACCGGTTTTGTCGTGGCAAGCAAAATGGCTCCTCACGTCGAATGAATCGGCCGGCCTTTTTGCTGCAAATATGGAACTGCTTTGGGAAGGTTGCCGGGGGTGGGGGAGGCTTTTTTCCTGAGTGGGATGTTCCTGCGTCTTGCTCCCCATCTGACGATGGCTGCAGGTATCTGCCGTAGGACATCATGTCGTGCCCCAGATTTGGTAAGAGGCTTCTTGAGAGTACAAACACGCCAAGATCCTGTTTTTCTTCTTTCTGCCTGCAAAGCCGTTTACTGCAAGTGAGCCTGTACAGTTGGGTGAAAGGTATGGGCATCGGTGTCCACAGTTCCAAAAAGGGGATTCGATGGATTCCTGGAGACTAAAGGGAACCTCCATGTTCAGAGGCAGTCACCCTCTGAACTCCAGTTCCAGGAGGCAACACCAGTGGAAGGCCCTGTTGTTGGGCCTCTGGAGGAACTGGTTGGCCATTGTATGAGGCTGGAGTGGATGGACTTTCACTGGTCTGATCCAGCAGGTCTCTTCTAAGGTTCTTATCAGGGGGAGGCCTCTGCCTCTCTGCCCTGTTGTTGGCCTTCCAGAGGAACTGGCTGGCCACTCTGTGAGACAGAATGCTGGACTAGATGGACCCTCGCTGGTCTGATCCAGCAGGTCTCTTCTGAGGTTCTTCTCAGGGGAAGGCCTCGGCCTCTCTGCCCTTTTGTTGGCCCTCCAGAGGAACTGGCTGGCCCATGTGTGAGACCAGATGCTGGATTGGATGGACCCTCCCTGGTCTGATCCAGCAGGGCTCTTCTGATGTTCTTCTCAGGGGAAGGCCTCGGCCTCCCTGCCCTGTTGTTGGCCCTCCAGAGGAACTGGCTGGCCTCTGTGTGTGACGGGATGCTGGATTAGATGGACCCTCACTGGTCTGATCCAGCATTGGTCTTCTTATGTTCTTATGGGCGGGGGGTTCTGTATTTGCAGGTGACTGGCCACCATGTTAACTGACACCCAACCAGTACAGCATAAGCAGGGCAGTATCCATCTCTTCTTTTTTAAAAAAAATGCTGTTTGCAGACTTTTGACTTCCATAGATCTCTACAGATGTTTTCAGCTTTATTGTCCACCATCAGTGCTTTCTTTTTGAGGGGGGGGCGAGGATTGTGTGTCAGGGGGTGGCAAAACTTCAAGGCCTCAAACTCCCCGATTTCCCCCCCTCAAGGTACCATTTCCTTTGTGCTGCTGGATCGGGGAGGTTCTCTGCTCTCCAAAGTCAACCGCCAACACCTTTAAGTTCTTTCGCGCATTGGCCAGGATGATGCAAACGGGCGGCTTTTTTATAACCAAAAGGAGACCTGGTATCGGTCATTTGTCATAACCAAACAAACCACGGTTGTATCTTAATGGGCTCGTGTGTCATAATGCCCTCGAGAAAAGAGAGCATGAAGCTTGAAATCAATGGGGCCGTTTTCTACAAAGGAAACCCATCGTCGTCGTCCCCCCCAGCCCCTTTGACTGTTCTGCGCTCTAAATTTTTGCCCTGTGCCAGGTGAGAACAGCCGGGGTCACACAGAAGAGGCCCCATCCGGTGTTCCCACAACTAGAAACTCTGCCCCTGGAGACTCACCAAAGTCCTAACCTGAGCGCTCTTTGGAAGTGCTCTTTCTGTTCGGAATGGGTGTAGCACTGGAGGTTTCCTCCCATGTAACGTTTTTTCCCGAGGGGGTTTAAATTGGCCATTGTACATTATGAGCCTCTTTTGGGTGTACACGTGGAAATCTGCCTTTCAGCCAAAAACTTGCGATTCCTCAGTGGGCATTACTCAGTTGCTAAAAGTTTTGTCTGGTTTCTGGAGCGACGGAAAAAGGCTTGGCCTTTCTGCCCAACGCTCCTCTCCAGTCCCACCTTCCCGATCTGCCCGAGGAAGAATTCTGCGCCAGGTGGAAGTTTGCATGCCACTTTGCCAGCCGGGCAGTTGCCCAGGACGAGAGAGAGCTTGCGGCATCGGCTTCCGGGGCGCCGCCTTCCGCTTCTTTCCGCTCTGCTTCTCCCTGCCTTGGAGGGTGCTTGGAGTGGAGAACTGCCAGGCCACCGACTGCCTGTGGATGACCGGGGCCTTCCTCTCTCTCCCAGGTGGGCTCCCTCAACGTGAAATGCCTGGCCACCCCTTGCCACACATCCGGACACATCTGCTATTTCGTCACCAAGCCCAACAGCTCGGAGACCCCCGCTGTGTTCACAGGTGAGGGGTTGGGCGGGATTCGGCACAGCCTCCCTGCGTAGACCTCAGACCACCGAATGGCATCTCGTTGTGGGCAAGGGTGGGCCCCTTAGCTACAGTGGGGGCGTTTGGGGGCCACGCCCCCTTAATTAAAAGCCAGGCCCCCTCCAAAAAAGCCATGCCAGAAAACATTTTTTAAAATATTTATTTAGTCGTGCCGGCCTGAGTTAATTTACTGAAGTTTACTTAGCTGCCCCTTAAGAAATTTAAATGCCCCTGACAGGGGGGAAAAAGCTAGCTACAGGCCCGGACAAGAGAATAGCAGCCCCTCCCTCAATCTTGCCCCCCTCTCACGCGTGAAGCTAAATCTGTCTCTGTCTCTTCCCCAGGGGACACCCTGTTCGTGGCTGGTTGCGGGAAGTTCTTTGAAGGGACCCCGGAGGAAATGTACAGAGCGCTGGTTGACGTCTTGGGACGCCTCCCGCCTGAAACGGTACCACTCCGGCACTCTCTTTGTGGGATGGGGTTGGGCATATCCTACAGTTAAATAAAAGGCAGTGTGGCTCAGTGGTAGGGCCTCTGCTTGGTATCATCTCCAGGGTCTCGGGCTGAGGCCTTTCCCATCACCTCCTGCCTGGTCCTTTTGAACTGGGGATGCTGCCGGGGACTGAACCCGGGACCTTCTGCCTGCCAAGCAGAGGCTCTGCCACTGAGCCACAGCCCCTCCTTACAGCTCCCCAGGGTCTCAGACAGAGAAAGTGTCTTTCCCATCACCTCCTGCCTGGTCCTTTTCAACTGTAGATGCTGCAGGGGACTGAACCCGGGACCTCCTGCCTGCCAAGCAGAGAGGCTCTTCCATTGAGCCATGGCCCCTCCTCAGTTGATGTTGTGGGACAGGAAGGGAATCTGGGAGCCACAGAGCCGGGGAGGGGGAGACCTCAGGCCTCGCATGACCCCTCTCTCAACCGCAGGCGTCCTGGCTTCCCCAGGATGAGGCTGGAACGGTTGTCTTGGGACTCCAGGGGGGGGGTCTGTAATTTTGTTTTGTCTCTCTGCCCTCTCCTTTCCTCCCAGAAAGTCTACTGCGGCCACGAATATACCATCAACAACTTGAAATTTGCCCGGCACGTGGAACCCAACAACGCCGCCATCCAGCATAAGTTGTCGTGGGCAAAGGCGAGTGGGGCCGTCCTTCCACTTCCTGGGGGGTGGGGAGTTGGGGGGTGGATCCTCTGCCTGTCCGGGCCCCTCTCTGCCCCCCTAATCTCTGCCCCACTACTTAGCGGTCCTTTTCTGCCGGGTTTTAGGACCTGCCTCAATAGCCCTTAAATATTTCCGTCTTGCATTTCCCCGTTAAAAAGAGGTCGGAGGCCCTTTTTGAGCCACTGAGGGGGGAGCGGAGTGGTTCGGAGTGTCGGACTAGTATGTGGGAGATCCGGGTTCAAATCTCCACTTGGGCCACGGCAGCGCGCTTGGGCGACCTGGGGCCGGTCACGCTCTCTCGGCCTGACCTACCTCGCGGGCCGGTTGTGAGGGTCCAAATGGAGGAGAATGGCGTTACGCCACTTCGGGGCCCCGTTTGGGGAAAGGTGGGGCACACGTGAAGTGGATAAATAAATTTGGGGAGAGGGGTTCCCCGGGGGGCGGGGGCGGGCGGCATTACAGAGCAGAACCCTAAATGCAAGAGGTAAATGAATGCCGTAACTGTAGCCGAAATGTCTTTTTAATACCTAAGACTTAGTTTCAAGAGAACTGTAGAATGTGTATCACAACGCCTTCGGCCTGGAAGTTGAATGCGGAATTATTCCTTGGGAGAAACCGCTGTGGGTGCGCCTTTCCATACGTTCAGGGGGTTCTGGAATACTCCCGGGGGCACCTCAGGGCCTCTTTCAGTTTCTGAAGGACTTCCTTGATGTGCTGTTTTGTCCAGAGAGCCGGCACGGTGCAGTGGTTAAGAATGGCGGACTCTAACCTGGAGAACTGGGTTTGATTCCCCACTCCTCCTCCACACAAAGCCAGCTGGGCGACCTTGGGTCAATCACTGTTCTCTCAGAGCTGTTCTCTCAACGGCAGTCCTCGAAAGAGCTCTCTCAGCCCCACCGACCTCACAGGGGGTCCTGTTGTGGAGAGAGGAAGGGGTTTGTAAGCCACTCTGAGACTCCGAGTGAGTGGCGGGGGTATAAAATCCAACCTCTTCTTCTTCTTCCTCTTCTTCCAGTTTGATGCAGTGGTTGTGCGGACGCTAATCTGGGAGAACCAGGTTTGATTCCCCACTCCTCCACTTGCAGCTGCTGGATGACCTTGGGCAAGCCACAGTTCCGTCAGCGCTGTCCTTGAAAAAGAGCAGTTCTCTCTCAAGAGCTCTCTCAGCCCCGCCTACCTCACAGGGTGTCTGTTGTGGGGAGGGGGAGAGAAAGCCGCTCTGAGCGTCCTTTGGGTACTGAAAGGCAGGATATAAAACCCAGTCTTCTTCTTCCCGCAGGCCAAATACGACAGCGGTGAGCCGACCATCCCATCAACCATCGGGGAGGAGTTCACCTACAACCCGTTCATGCGAGTGAGGTAACCGGCGCCTTCCTTCTAGCGGGGAGCCCCAGAGGATGGGGGGGAGAGTTGGGTGAGGGACTCGGGCTCTTGGGTTGTCTTGGTGTCAGTCGATTGGCCGAAAGAGGGCAGGGGCAAAGGATATCCCATGGGGGCCTGGCCCCTTTCCAGCTGGCCTGGCCTAGCGGTTCGGTTGTCGGGTGAGACCCAGAGAGACTCTCGTTCAAATCTCCTCTCAGCCATCATCTGTCTCTCTCTCCCTCCCCCCCCCCTTCCAGAGAGCCAACCGTTCAGCAGCACGCCCGGGAGACGGACCCCATCCGGACGATGGGCGCCATCCGGAAAGAGAAGGACGCCTTCCGGGTACCCAAAGACTGAACTTCCGCCCCCGGTTCTTCCGCCGCTTGTGAAAAAAATATATAATGCAGATTAATTTAGTTTACGGGAGTTCAATCGATGTGTTCCGTTTTAGAATCATTCACGTTTAGGAAATGATTTTGTTTGAAAAGGAAAAAAAAAACCCACACAAACACACAACTCAAGGCACCTTGTGGTTGTCGGAAATGTCCTGAATGCTATTTCAAAGGCGTTAAAGCCCAACTATCCCTCTGGTCCCCGGGACGTCGACTTGCACGTGGCGATGCTTCACGTCCCATCCCCGCTTTGAAAAGCATGGGTGAATTCTGGACTGGGTGGGAGTAACAAATGCCTTTTTGTGTATATATATGGGGCAAGATTCGGAGTAACTTCGGCATGACAGATTTATCTTTTCACTGAGCTCAGCTCCGAGCTTTCTTCTCTTCTTTCTTTGCAAGAAAACCCAACACCTGTCGGGCTTGGGGGAAAAAACCCTTCCGACGTGGTACCTCTTGGGACAGTCCTCAGTATAACCTGGTCTGCCTGTGCTCTGTTTCTGCAACTCCGAGGGCGTTGGGGGAATTAACTCTTTGTGGCCGCGTGCCGAAACCGGAGACTCCTTGGAAGAAAACGCACGGCTTCTTGAGCATGCAGAAGTTCATTCGGTCCTCCGGGAAGCAACCCATAATGAAGATTCTTTCGTTGGGGCTGTACAGATCTTCCGGGAGCAGAAACGCAACCGCTGCCTCCAGGACACGGCAGAAGAGAGAGAATTGGGCTTCTAGCGAAGGGTGGAGCTGCTCCGTAAGCGCGGAGGTGCCGGCAAGCTGGTCAGCGTGGCGTAAACTGTGCCACTGCTTCCATGCAAGGCATGATGGGAATTGTCGTCTTCCTTGGAGATGACTGGAACCCACTAACCAAACGGCCACCGTTCTCTTTGGGGACGCTTCCTTGAAAACTTTCTCTGCAACTTAAACTAGGCCTCCTTCTTTGCCGACCAGATGCGGCGCCTCTCAGAAACACGTTCTGTATGGACAGCCGTGCGTAGATGAATCGTCTCTCGTTCCATGTCGATAGACCTAAAATGTAATATATATACAGATATATATATTAAATTGCGGAGCTCAGTTGAAGCGGTGTGAAAGTTTTGTCCCCAGAACCAACTTTTGACGGGGTGTTTGGTGCGTCCTTCAGAAGACAACGGGGGCACCTGCTCAGTCCTTGCAGATCCTCTCAAAGGATGGGTATGGGGGGGGGGCAGGGTTTTGGGCCCTAAACACTTCGGGCTGTGGGTACCAGAAGGGTGTGGTCATGTCTTGCCCGCAGTAAACAGTGCCACGGAGAAAGAGGTCCAGCGCCGTCCTTTCTCTCCTGAGGTGTAGGGGGTCCCGGAGGTGGGGAAAGGTTTCCAGGGAGAGACCCCCTACACACCTGCTGTTTGGAAGGATAAAGGCCAGAGCTTTGCCGGAAGTCCAGCACTTGGCATATGGGATAGCTCTGCCGTCCTGGCTAGAGAAAGAGAGACCGCTTCTGTGGCATGTTGCAAGAAACGGGCTCTGCCACCAAGGGGGCGGCGACCTGAATTCTGCACTGGGAGACAGCCAGAGCCTATTGGGCAGTACCTCTGTTGTCACTAAATGTCTCTTGCATTTAAGTCTGGGTTCGTCACTGAACTCTTGAGGCAAGATTTCCACTATGAATCCCCATGGAGAGCCTTTGTCACAGCCTGCCTTTTAGCTGCATGGCGTCTATAGTGTGTTGTAGTGGTTAGGAGCGCGGACTCTCATATGGGAGAACCGGGTTCGATTCCCCACTCTTCCATATGAAGTGGCTGGTGTCACCTTGGGTCAATCACAAGTTCTCTCCAGAGCTGTTCTCTCAGGAGCAGCCCTCAAAAGAGCTCTCTCAGCCCCATCGACCTCACAGGGTGTCTGTTGTGGGGAGGGGAAAGGGAGCCGCTCCGAGACTCCTTTGGGTAGTGAAGGGAGGGGGGTATAAATCCAATCGCTTTTCTTCTTCTAGGAAACCCTGTAATGAGTTGGGATTTGGGACGTTTCTTTGGACGACAGCCCCTTCCATGTCCCCAGGGATTGGAACTGCATGCCACCGCATCCTCGGCTTCTCCCTTCGGGGTGCCCAGCCCCCAATCTTAGCGGGACATTGGGATTGGTGGCTGCGGTGGAGACGGAAGTCGGGAGTCCTTGGGAAAGTCATCCCTGGCTTCTGGAGTGATTCCATCCCTCTTTGGAGCACTGGGGAACAGTGTTCCCTCTAAGTTGAGTTAGTGTAAGCCAGCTCACAGTTTTTTAGCCTCCAGCTCACGCATTTCTGTCTCCGCTCAGGAAGGAGGGCTCCAGAGCAAACTTAATTCCTGCAGCAGCCAAATCGCTCGCTCAGAGCTTTAAGGCCAGGAGCTCACAAAGTCGAATTTTTGCTCACAAGACTCCACAGCTTCGAGGGAGGCATTGCTAGGAAACTTCTTGGGAAGAGTGGCCAGTTGGATGGAGACCAATGAAGTTTTATTCAGAGTGCATGCTTTCATGTGCATGCACATAATACTTAGGTACTTGAGACACTAAGACAGAAGTGTCACATATTTTGAAGAGAGAGGTTTTCTTCCACCCATGTAAAACAACCACATGATCAGCTCTGTAGCTGGGTCAAAAGTTTACAGTGGGATGTAGCCCTTATTGTGATGTTAAATATATGTGCCCCTAGGCTCTGTGCAGAGAATTCCCTGCAGATTTAGTGGTGGAGTCTGGGGAGGGACAATAAATTCCACCATCCACAGCTCTAAGACGCATTCGAAACGACAATGTGGAATTTGAGAACAGTTCCAATCCAGTTTAACATGATAGAACAGAGAAAAAAAAAGATGGGCTGTTCGACACTGCGGTGAGCACGGATTTAAAGGAGACTGCGGAAAGGGCCAAACACTTAAAATACAACTGACATATAATTAAAATTTTCAACAGTAGAACAATAGATTATAAATTAAAACCAATCCAAGATGGCATAACAGTCCTCCTTTGCCGGCCACAGCACTTTTCAATACCAGGTGCTTATTTTAAGGATGCAAAATAAAAGCCCAGGCCTTTAAGAACGAAGTCTCCTGTAGCTGCTAAGCATCTGAGCATGGTGGAGTGCATGTGCAGTGGACGTTGAACAGTCCATACATATAAGCAGATGGTCAACAGCCATTTAGCGTACAACACAATGAAGATGTTTTCACAGATGCAAAAACCGAACAGGAGTAACAGGCTAAGTTTATATGGTCACCATCAATGTTCCCTCTAAGTTCTGAAGTCTTCTGTGCAAAAATTATACTTTGTGAGCTACTAGCAATAAAGTTGTGAGCAGGTGAGAGCTGGAGGCTAAAAAACTGAGCTAGCTCACAGTAACTCAGCTTAGAGGGAACGCTGGTCACCATTTGTTTGGATTTGATTACTTTTGTTCTACCGCTTCAGACTAACCCAGTTACTCACCTGGATCTAACCAAATTTCAGCATGTGCGCAATCTTAACCATGTCATTTCTCCGGTTGGCCACGAGATGGCAGCATCCATCCATGTCTTAGCTTAGCCGTTCCGTTTTTTCCAATGTGACCACTAGAGGGCAGCTTCTCCTTCCCTGGGTTTCTGAGTCAAAGAGGTAGAACAAAAAGTGTACCGGGACCGGCAATGAACACTTCCGGTCTCGGTCTGAGCGGGGCGTCGCTCAGGGCTTCCTGTAGCCGCTTTGCGTTCTTCCTCGCCTCGACAGGGGAGTGGAGGAAGATCAACACAGTGACCCTTTCCACCTGGGCTGCTAACAAAGAGTTGAACGGAACGAGGCAGCACGAGTTTCTGCACGGACTGTTTATAAAGGAGCACTGGGTTTTTAAGCCAAAGAGGTTAAAAAAAAAGAGGACAGGGACTTGCAGTGTACACTTCCGGCCTAAGTGGGAAAGTCGCTGAGGGCTTTCCGTATCCCTTCCGCGTTCTCTGTCGTCACAGAGAGGAAGAGTTGAGAGAGAGGCCGGAACGGAGTCATCCGACGCGGCTTCTCTTTTGCAACCGGGCCGCCAACAAAATGCTGAACGGAACGATCGTGAAGATGGACCTAGTTTCCGCACGGGGCACTTATGAAACGCACCAGGTTCCTTCCTCAAGAGGTAAAAAAAGGAGTAGACCGACCTGCCACTTACACTTCCGGGTTGTACGTGGTGTCGCTACGGGTAGGGTCGACGGTGGATCAGAAATGTCACAGAACGCCCCTCTTGCCTCTTCCCCCTTCTTTAGCTATATAGCCTTAAATTCCTTATTTTTGCATTTTGGGGTGGGGTGTGGGAGCAGGAGGTGCCTAGTCGCACTACCTTAAAGGAGGAGAGGTTTTTTTCCCGTGCAAGCCTGGGAGGAGGCAAAGGGGGCTGGGGTGTGTGTGTCTGGTTTGCAGGGGGGATTCTCCTTGCAGTTAGAAAAAGCAGCTTCGGAAGCCAAGCGGTCACATTATGCAGTTTCCCCTCTCTTTCCCTGTGCTGCTAGCTTTCTGCTTGCGGGGAGTTTCTGCACCGGAAAGCGGGAACGTAACCAGCAGAGGAACGAGAACTCCGCCCCCCTTTTCCCCTCCTGCGGAAAGCCTCCGAGGAGGGCCTGGTCAGCCAGCAGCCTCTTCTCCCACCAGGTCTCTCGTCCCCAGTGCATCTGGCCCGCCCGGTAGAGCGGATTCCGGTTCTTTGGCGCCATCCCCGCTCGCAACCAGCGACGCCTGTCTACTAGGGATGCCGGGAATTGTAGTTCTCTCAGCGGAAACCCGAAGAACGGACTCCGTCGCCCGTCAGAGCCTACACTACCCACAAGCCACCGTTTCCCGCCACTTCCCCGTCCGCTGCCTGGGATTGGCCGCTGCCCGGGGACGTTTCTTTCCCTTCCTCTTTTAACAAACATTCCTCCACCGCCGTCCAATCAAAAAGAAGGAGGGAGGGGCGTGCCCGAAGAGGCTGACCAATCGGAAGGAAGCCTGAGCTGCATCGGGCGAGGCGATTGGCTGGGACGCGTCCAACGATTGGCTGACGCGAGGGCGAGATAAAAAGGGCCGCCCCGCAGGCTGCGCCCTCTTTCTCGCCACGTGCAGCCCGAGCGAACTTGTTGGACGACTTCCGGGTCCGGAGCCGCCTGCCGCCGCCCGCCCTCCTCTCCTCTTCTGGTGAGTCTCCCAGCCGGGCATGGAGGGTAGCGGGGCGGCCAGGCCACGAGGCCCCTCCTTCTCTCCCCCCTCGCTCGGCTCTCTGCGACTCAGTGGCCCGCCGGAGCCCCGGGCTAGCCACGCACCTCTGCGCCTGCGCACAGAGCGGCCACTTTACGGGGCAAGAGACACCCCCCCCGTGCTTCTCCGACCGGAGTGCGCATGACGCTCTGCGCGATCCCCCCCAGCTAGCAAGCGGTGTTCCCTCTAAGCTGAGTGAGTGTGAGCCAGCTCACAGTTTTTCTAGCCTCCAGCTCAGATCTTTTTGTCTCCGCTCAGGAAGGGCAGGGCTCCAGCGCAATGGCTCGCACACCACTTGAATGCCGGCGGCTCACGAAGGAGAATTGTTGCGCACAAAAGCCCACCGTTTGGAGGGGGCGGGGCTCCAGAGCACGCTGATGTATGCAGCAGATAAACCGCCTGCTCACGACTTGAATGCCGGTGGCTCACGAAGGAGAATGTTTGCTCGCAAGAAGACTCCGCAGCTTAGGGGGAGCATTGCACGTTCCCTCTAAGCTGCGTGAGTGTGGGCCAACTCACAGGTTTTTTAGCCTCCGGCTCACACCTTTTCATCTCAGGAAGGAGGGCTCCAGAGCAAACTAATTTATGCAGCAGCCAAATGGCTCGCTCACAGCTTTAATGCCCAGTAGCTCAGAAAGTAGAATTTTTGCTCACGAGACCCCACAGTTTAGAGGGAGCATTGCTACCAAGACCCAAGTTTTCATTCAGGGAGGAGCTCCCTCCTCTGCCAGGACAGTTCTGCATGTTCTCCCCCCCAATAGCTAGCAATCCACATCAGTCCAGTGCCACCTTTGAGTTTTATTTAGGTAGGAGCTCTCCCACCTTTGTGAGGGCAGATCTGCACACACACACACACACACACCATAGCTAGCAGTCCAAATTTAGGGGAATTGTCCAATCAGTCAAAGAACCGTTGCATGTATCAACTTGGTTATGTATTTAATATTATTATATGTGTCATGGGCGTAACTCGGTTTTAGGCACACCTGTCTCTCAAGGGGTCACGTTATTCATAATTTACTTGAGAAGGGAGGGTGTCTTTTCCAGAGAGTAGATCTGCTAGCCCTGTGAAACATGGAGCATGCATAATGTGTACCACTTGCTGGAGTGTTAGCAAATGACTGGAAGAGAAACTTGCATGCGATTGTGGCTTTTCTGCCATTATTAAAAGTTTGCTGAGCGTATAAAAAAAGCTGCAGTCTGGCACAAGTCCCATTCTCTACTGTTACACTGTTCATACAGGTAGACCATTTATTTGAACAGGGTTTTTGCAATAATTTATTTATACAGGTACATGGGTGTAATAAGAACGTAGCTTTTACAAAACAAACCAACCCCACTCATATATAGCAAAAGTCGCTGCTAATTTGCCCTTCTAAGAAAACTAGACTTTGAAAAGCTGTACCCAGGAGGCTTTGTATAGCAACTCCCCAGAAATCAGCATTTGCAACCCTGAGATTTTTGTGCCCTAAGGAGGCGCTTACATTCCTTATGCTTTGAAGGTTTTCTTGGGTAAGAGTATACCTCAACTAATGTTTTTTAAAGTATATTTTTTACTTTTAAAAAAGAAAAGAAAAAACATTAATGAATGGGGGGGGTTCATTTGTATCTTTAGCAAAGTCATGCCTCAGTTTTCATAGATTTGTATATTTCACCTTATATCATTAAAAATACCACCTGCAAATACATCAAGTTTTTACTATTTATGTCCTTAACAAGCTTTGGATGTCTATATTGTTTACTTAATATAAACTTCAAACTAGTTATAACATCTTGACCATGTATCTTCGAATGTAGTTTCTGGTTTTCCTTTCAAAATTAAAGTTAGTTTGTCCATTTCCACAGTTTCCAAAATTTTGTTTAGAATTTCTTCTCTCGAAGGAGTTTCTGTTCTTCTCCAATATTTAGCATAAAGTATCCTGGCAGTTGTAACAAAATACAATATAAGGTACAAATCATTTTTTAAATCAATTTTCTTAAATCAATTTTTTAAACAATTTAAACAACAAAATATTCAACAAAAATATTTCTGGAACAAAAGGTACAGGACATTTTAAAGATTTTTTTTGTAAAATGTCATGTCCGAGCCCAGTATTTTTCTGCTCTATCACATAACCACCACATATGTATAAGAAATACACCAAACTTGAAACAATTCAGGCAAAATTTTGGAGATCTTTATTTGGAGTACCAAAATGTGTTCCCAATGCTCTGCTTGGGCTTGAGGCTGGCCTAGTTACATTAGAAACCCGGGCTTGGTTTTATGCCATATGTTTTTTATTTAAACGAAAACTCCTTTCGCCAGGGCTTGACCCCCTTAATCCTTTCAGATAGTCTCTGCTCAAGCTGGGTTTCCGCAATAAGAACACAAACTGGCACTTCTAGGAGCCAAAGCTGTTGTCAAACAAAGATTATGGGACACTTCTCTCCAAATGGACGGGGCAAAAGCCTCACACTTTCTAGCGGTGAAAGATAAAAACCCAAAGTTTGCTCCAACTGGTTACCTTCATTCGTTAGAACTCCCAAAGCACCGCAGACCTTTCACTTTAGCACAATTAAATCATCTCCCATCTGTCCTCCTGGAAAGGAGATATGCTCACACCCAATACGCAAAGCGCACTGTGTCTTGTAATTCCGGACAGGTTGAGACAATTCAGCCCATTCTTTTATCATGTCGATTTTGTCACGAGATTCATTCTGAATCTATTACGCTGATAATCGTCGCCTACCCAGGCAGGTCTAATCAGTTTTATTCTACTCTTTTAGCTGATATTTGTAATGAAACTACTGCTAAGCAATGCTCCCTCTAAGCGGTTGAGTCTTGTGAGCAAAAATTCTCCTTTGTGAGCTATTAGCATTAAAGCTGTGAGCGACCGATTTGGCTACTGCATACAGGAAGCCATCCTCCCTGAGCTAAGACAATAATGTGTGAGCCGGAGGCTAAAAAAACGGTGAGCTAGCTCACACTAACTCAGCTTAGAGGGAACACTGCTGCTAAGGTAGCAAGATTTTACGCTATGGCTATCCTAACCAGACGGAAGACTATTACTTCTTAGAATATTTTAAAATCCACATTGCCTTAACTAAGATTTTTACCTATCCCAACAGTCTGGCTGTATTTCGCTGTTAACTATATGTAACATTTTAAGGTATTTGCTGATCTTTGACCGTAATAAAAAAAATTGAAGTACCAAGATATAGCAACTGTCACAAAAATAAATAGCAATACTAGCTTGATCTGTATTTTCATGCTCATTGCAAGAGCAAAGGAAACCTAAAGTGTCTTTAGTCAAACTGTAAAGCCGACAGGTGTGTTCTGTAAATGCCTTTTTGAAAACTCTGTTGGTCTTATGGGCAGTGTTCCCTCTAAGCCGAGTTAGTGTGAGCTAGCTCATTGTTTTTTAGCCTCTGGCTCACACATTTTTGTCTTAGCTCAGGAAGGAGGGCCCCAGAGCAAACCAATGTACGCAGTAGCTAAACTGCTGACTCACAACTTCAATGCCAGCAGCTCACAAAGTGGGATTTTTGCTCACAAGACCCCACAGCTTAGAGGGAGCATTGCTTATGGGCTATGGTATGGGGAGAGTTCCAGTTCTGTAATACCATGGTTGTGCTTAAATATTCCATCACCCTTTTGCAGGCTAGCCACGTTCTAAAAGTCGACTACCCACCATGAAAAGGAAGAGCACTTCGAACAACTTTGTGGGGACCCCAGCAAAACGCGGAGTGGTTGAAGATCGTCCCTCAGCGTCAAGGGGATCATTGCGCAAACCAAATGGAATTTCAACTCCTGACAATAATCCAGGTGGGGGACTTGAAAGTCCGTCAAGCGGCGAGTCAAGACATCCCGTTCCTGCCTCGGCGGTTACTAGGAGCGTCTGGCCCGCTTGTTGGACTGTAGAGCAAAAGGATGACCATCTCCAAAAAAATGACTGGTTGTATTTCAGTGGCGGCAAGTTAGGTTGCTCGGTGTGTAAAAACATTGGATCCTTGGGGACGGAGAAGCTGGCCGCGGGCAGCCGTCTTTCTAAAGAGTGGACAAGCGGCGAGGTGTCGTTTAACGGCGAATCGAGGAAACAGCAGCTGACGTCTCTCAGGAAAAAAATCTGTGAACACCGGGAAAGCCTAGGCCATAAGGCGGCAGTTAAAATCACAACTGAGGCGAGGAGGGAAACGCTGGAAATGGCAGAGGCCCAAGAAAGGGAGATGGAAACCACCAAGAGAATATTCCGTACAGCGTATAAGGTGGCTAGAAAGAACCAGTCCTTTAATGACTTGGGGGCCGACATTGATTTGCAAGAATTAAACGGCGTCGATGTGGGGAGCATTTTGTACCCGGCTACTTCTTGCGCACGTATCGTAGACCACATTGGCAGTGAAATGAGAATCGCGCTGATCCAGAAGATTACTGATTCCAAGAGTAAAATTTCATTGATGCTCGATGAATCTACAACGGTAAGTCAGAAGCCAGTACTGATAGTGTACATTCGCACCTACATTGAAGAGATGGACATGGAAGGCCCTTTGAACCTCTTCCTTGCCTTGATAGAGCTGGACGACGTGACAGCAAAGGGAATATTCAGAAGTTTGATGTCTACCCTCGAATCACTAAGGATCACCGAGGAAGTCTTAAAGGAATGCTTGGTTTCGTTGACTTGTGACGGGGCTGTAGGGATGATAGGATCCCAGGGAGGAGTCGCAAAACTTTTCAAAGACAGATTCCCATCCATTATTGTATGGCCTTGTGCCAGCCATAGGCTGGAATCATCCGTCCACGATGTCGTGAAAGAGGTGTGGGGCATCAATAGATTTCAGAGTTTTATGGACGAGTTATACATCATGTACCATTTGTCTCCAAAGAACACGAGGGAGCTCCAGGCGTGTGTGGCCGCGGTAGAGATGGAGATTTTGAAAATCGGAAGGATCCTGTCCACAACGTGGGTTGCCTCCAGTTACAGAGCCGTGACGGCAGTCTGGAAGGATTACGAAGCCCTCGTGCGTCATTTTGAAAAAGCTCAAATGGATAGTGCTCGGGATAGAAAGGAGAGGCACGCGTATGAAGGCCTTCAGAAAAAAATCACGTCGTCAGAATTCGTTTTGGATCTCGGATTGCTCTGTGACGCTTTGCAAGAGCTCTCCGAATTAAGTGTCGATCTGCAGGAGAGGACTATTGATCTGTACAGAGCCCACGGCAAGATTGAGAGTCTTGTTGAAATATGCGGGCAGAGAGTCATGGCTCCAGGTCCTTACTACAGGGAAGCACTCGAGGCAACAGAAAAGCTGCAATTTAAGGGTGTCCGGTTGCGCAGGAGAAATAGAATGGACGACCCTCCAGTCTCCCCAGTTGCATTCTATGATCAGCTTAAAAAATCTCTCCAAAAAAGACTGCTTTCGAAAGAAGACATAGAATTGTCAAGATGTGGAAGAATTCTTGAGTCTCAGAATTGGCCTGCAAATCCCACTGACTGTATTCTCTATGGGGAAGCAGAAATAAGTACATTGGCAAGAAGGTTTCAGCTCAGTGAGAGAGAAGCCATCCGGGCCTTCAGAGAGCATCTCAAATACAGAGAAGAAATGCCCAAGGCGCTGTCTCGGCTCTGCCACATTCTCAATACAGTTGCCATTTCCTCCCGGGAGTGCGAAAGGGGCCTTTCCCAGATGAACTTGATCGTCACTCCCGAAAGGTCCTCCTTGAAAGTCAAAACCATCACGTCCTTACTGTTTATAAGAATTGTTGGACCTCCTCTACAAGTCTTCGATCCGTCAAAGTTTGTGAAGACATGGTTGCTTCAAGGTTATCGTTCACATTTGGACACCCAAAGCAAGACCCGGAAAAGAACTGAGGAGTCCGGTGATCAGATGAAACTTTGGAAAGCCCTGTGCTGTTGAGGTGAGTTCTTCTCTATGGACGCTCTGTTCTAGAGCAGGGGTGGGCAAACTTGCTCAACGTAAGAGCCACATAGAATAAATGTCAGATGCTTGAGAGCCACGAGACATGAACAAATATTATGCACACATTTTTATTTAGAAAATATGCAGATTTGCTTTTCATTAACAATAAATGAGACTGCCAAAAATAAAAACAAAAGGGGTAAAAACGGCTATTGAGAATGATATTTATTTGTCCAATGATATTTATTTGTCTAAGAGAGAGAGAAAGAGGGGAAGGTGGAAAGAAAGAATGAAAGAGGTGGAAAGAAAGAGAGAAACAAAGAAAGCAAATAGATAGGAGAACTCGTGGGCACTCCATGAAATTGCTGAGCAGTCGGGTTAGAACAGATAAAAGGAAGTCCTTCTTCACCCAAAGAGTGATTAACATATGGAATTCACTGCCACAGGAGGTGGTGGCAGCTACAAGCATGGACAGTTTCAAGAGGGAATTAGATAAACATATGGAGCAGAAGTCGATCAGTGGCTATTAGCCACAGGGTATAGATGGGAACTCTCAGTCTGGGGCAGGTGATGCACTCTGTTCTTGGTGCTGGAGGGGGCAGCAGTGGGAGGGCTTCTAGTGTCCTGGCCCCACTGCTGGACCTCCTGATGGCACCTGGTATTTTTGGCCGCTGTGTGACAGAGTGTTGGACTAGATGGGTCACTGGCCTGATTCAACATTGGCTTCTCTTATGTTCTTATGACGGGGGAGGGAGGGAGGAAGAGATCAAATGCATGCCCCCCCTTCACTTCCCCAGCTGCCCTGCTGGGAGCCACACAATATGTGTGAAAGAGCCGCATGTGGCTCCCGAGCTGCAGTTTGCAGTAGAGCAAAGTATGTTGTCTTTCCCTTTGTGTAATGATTGTTGGATCTCCTTTAACAGAGCTGCGAAGAAGAAGAAGAAGAGAAGATGCGATTTGATTTATACCTCGCCCTTCACTACCCAAGGGAGTCTCAGAGCGGCTGACAAACTCCTTTCCCTTCCCCTCCCCACAACAGACACCCTGTGAGGTAGGAGGGGCTGAGAGAGCTCTGACAGAAACGGCTCTTTTTCAAGACCACCTCAGACAGAACTATGGCTTGCCCAAGGTCATCAAACCCGCTTCTCCCAGATTACAGTCCGCGCACTTCACCACTACCCCAAACTGTTCAGAGCTGTTGGCTGCTTCGAGTCATCGCCCAAGACCCCGAGGACGATAAGAGGAAGTTGGCGACATCTCCAAAGCCCGGCACCTCCAGCTTCTTCAAAGTTGAGTAAAAGTTTGAAGTCGAAATTTACGATGTGCACTTTCAACTTGAGTTATTTATTTATTTTTAAAATTTAGATTTTAACCTCAGAGACTTTCTTATCTTTCTTCTCGCCAGGGGATGCTGTTGCTGAAATTGCCCTTGCTCTGAGGGCCTAAATGTTTCTTACATTGAAACCAATTAACATCTTGACCGCTTTCTTTGTGCTTTCGAAGCAGTTTTTTCTCCATGTAGACTTGTCCGCTCTACGTTGGGCAATACCTGGAGATTTTTTGGGGTAGAACCTGAGCCGGTGGGTATTGCCCTCTGTCACACTTCCAGTGACTGAGAAGAATCAGAACAATGGCGATGTATTATGCCAAAAAGTCTCCCAAGGACTAGAAATTTCTTTTTCCAATTTTCAGTTGACTGGAAGCAATTCAAGTGCCATCAGCGCCAACGAACCATGCATATAATATCTTGTTTCGTGTAACTTTATCAAAGTGGGTGGCGTTGAAAGACCTATATCTAATTACAAAGATAAAATTCTGTTATTAGTATTCATAGTTGGTTTTTGTCCCTTTAAGACGCGAGTGTGGGCTGGCAGCAGTGATGGGCTGTAGATATGTGTAAGAAATTAGCAAGAGTGGCTGTATATTGTACTAAGAAGAGATTGGATTTATACCCCGCCCTTCACTACCCAAGGGAGTCTCAGAGCGGCTTACAAACTCCTTTCCCTTCCCCTCCCCACAACAGACACCCCCTGTGAGGTAGGCGGGGCTGAGAGAGCTCTGCCAGAAGCTGCTCTTTTTCAAGAACAGCTCTTATCAGAACTACGGCTTGCCCAAGGTCATCCAGCCAGGTGCAAGTGGAGGAGTGGGGGATTCAAACCCAGTTCTCCCAGATCAGAGTTTGTGCGCTTAACCACTACACCAAACTGGCTCTGATGAGTGTTACTATGGGATATGAATAGGGCGTTTGCCAAATGGATTAATATTGTAAGTATATTATAAAATTGCTAGTTTTGTGTAGTCTTGTGTCACTCTCTTGTTAATATTAATAATAGAACTTTCTTTGTGGTTAGATATAGGTATTTCAACGCCACCCACTTTGATATGCGTGGTTCAACTTTCATCCTGTGATCGCTCTCTTTGGTTTACATTTCCTCCCCAAAATCTCCAGGTCTTCCCCAAGCCAGAACTGGAAACCCTCGGTAGCATCCTTGCCCATGGAGTAAGCGCCATTCCTCCCCATGAGCAAGCCTTCCTTCTCTACTGGGAATCCTTTATTGACCTTAGTTTTACCACGTCTCTTGTGGTTAGGCAGAGAGCGAGATCAGACTTCAGTGCTGGTCTGCATTTGAACTCGGGTCTCCGTGGGACGCCGTTTGCGGCGCTCTCTAGTTTGCTGTAGTGGTTAAGTGCGCGGACTCTAATCTGGGAGAGACGGGTTTGATTCCCCCACTCCTCCACTTGCACATGGCTGGATGACCTTGGGGAAGCCACAGTTCTGATAAGAGCTGTCCTTGAAAAAAAGCCATTTCTGTCAGAGCTCTCTCAGCCCCACCTCCCTCACGGGGTCTCTGTTGTGGGGAGGGGAAGGGAAAGGAGTTTGGGGAGGGAAGGGAAAGGAGATTGCAAACTGCTCTGAGACTCCCAAGTGAAGGGCAGAGTATAAATCCAAGCTCTTCTCTTCTTCTTCTTCTACTTTCAAGGGTTTGGATTTTTTAAAAAAGAAGTGAAGTAGGTCTATGGATGCTTTTGTGGTCTGTTTAAGCAAAATGGGAGCTGGCAAAAGTAGCAAGAATTGATTTCCACCGTGGCTTGGGTGGCAGGTTGCCGAGCCGGTTCAGGGGCTGAGGGTCGCGTCTCCCTTCCTCCATCTTGGTTTTATGAGGCCCCCCCCCCACCCCCGCAGTTTCTCCAAACATTGATCGATCATTCTCTCCTCTCACAGGTGGGTCTGTTGCTTCTGGACAACGCGAGGTCAGCTGAGAGGTAAGTCTGAGACCTGACTTAGTACAGAAAGGACAAGACCTTCCCTGGGCCTGCGCGACTCCAAAACTCCCGCCAGTGATGAGATCCTTAAAAATTTCTGACACCTCGTATGAGAGCTGCGTTCGCAGTTACTGATTTCCTCACGTCAGCTGAGGCCCGGGAGTTTGTATCGAAGAGGCCGTCGTACCCAGGCCGTCCGGTCTCAAAACGATCGGCCCTCTCAGAGCCCGGCCTACTTAAGAAGCTCAGATCGGTGAAACAGTCAATCAGTTTTCGTTTTCTCTTTCCAGGGGGCGCAGGAACGGCTTGTGCCAAGATGGAGAAATCCGACGATGTCCTGACCGGGCCCGGCGGAGTGACCTGGTAGGCTGCCTTTCAGCTTCTGTGCGAGGGTGAAAGGATCATCCAGCAAGTGATAACCTCTGCCAGAGAACCCTGGCAAACTACTGCCAGAGCGTTATTATTATTTATTAAACTTTTATCCCGGCTCAGGGCAGCTCACAGTCCGATAAAACTCCAAATACATAAACAGCATCAATAAGATTAAAATACATTAAAACCATAATAATAATAAAGTGCTGGTCTTTTCTGTTGGCACTGATTGGTCTTCAGATGCCAAAAACAGCTTCAGATGTCATAAGGGGATGGGGAATTGGCACGGGCAGAAATCAGGGTCCAGCGGATCGGGGCTTTTCGCCGTGCAATATCAGTTGCTTAATAGACATTTGTCCATTAAGAGGGAATGATTGATTTTGGCTGGGTTACTGTATATGTGAAGCAGAGGTGAGTGTCTATTTGGTGTAGTGCTTAAGTGCGCGGACTATAATCAGGGAGAACTGGGTTTGATTCCCAGCTCCTAGTCCTGTCAGAGCTGTCCTTGAAAAAGAGCAGTTTCTGTCAGAGCTCTCTCAGCCCCACCTACCTCACAAGGGTGTCTGTTGTGGGGAGGGGAAGGGAAAGGAGTTTGTAAGCCACTCTGAGTGAAGGACAGGGTATAAATCCAATCTCTTCTCTCTCTCTTGTCAGGTGTGTGAAGGGAAGTGGAGGCTGAAGTACAGTCTCTTCCCCACAGGAATGCTGGGAAACGAGCAAGTCTTGGGAAGCCGGCCATGCAGATTGTCGACACTCGGCTCCAGAAGGACGAAGACATTAGTGGGTTGTCTCCAGGGAGAAAGGCAGTTGTGCCCGACGGCGTGCTTCTTCTCTTCAGCATCGCCGAATTTCTTTGGCAGCAAGAGGCCACCTTAGAGAACAGCAACAAACAAGATGGAGACACGAGAGCAGTGAGATTGTATCACAGGACTCGGTCGCACTTTGCGGAGCACCAGGAAGCCTTGCTTCTTAAAAAGACGGGACCAAAATAAAAGTTGCATCTGGTGCGACTCCAGTGTGTTATCTCTGGGAGACGGCTGGGTGTGTGTTGAAATGGCGAGAGGAGGAAAGACCCCTGCGTCGCTGTTTCATGGGCGGGAGGGAGTTAACTCCAGGGCTGGTGTCCGGCTCAGTTGTTCAGAATCTGCCCCCTCAACCGGTTGCATTTCCCGCAGGGACCTCCATGCATGTGGCATGATTGACATGCGAATGCCACAGGCTTCTTAAGGGTGGGTTTGTGGTACAGCACATATCTAACAGGACACCCCTTCCTAGAACTTTGTGAGCACTCCTGCCTCAATATGGAATCCAAATTCCAGCCTCATCTCACCCAGCACCGGAGCTCTCCTCTGTTACTGCTGACATGAATTTACTTCTGTGTGTGTAATTGTGTATATATATCTGCATAGATTAAGGCATTCAAAACAAACCTTCAACACGATCAGCGGAGGGTCCCTGCGTGTCATGCTGGGGGAAACGGTTTTACCTTTAAACACTCTCTTGTATATATAAACTTGGTAGTTTTCTGCTGCCACCAGGAATTAAATTCCAATTTCTCTCTTTTGGTAGTATGACCCAGGGTCTGGGCACTTCAGGGGACTATGTGGCCCTGAGGAAGTATTGTACTGATCTCAGGGATAAGTTGAAACAAAAATTGATGTATTTAATAAAGAGCAAAATAAGTTACTGGTTATTTTGAAAAGTTGCGGACAAAAGGAATTTGTAAATAAAACTGGCAAAATTTGGTGCTACAGTCTGCCAAACTCCACTCTGACAGGCTTATACACTCATATATGTCTCCACACAGGCTAGTCTCTTTGTTTTATTCACACTGAATAGAATCAACTCTCTAGTCGCACAGACTAAAGTATTGGTCTTATTCACACAGAATTAGACTCAGAATTCCATAGTCACACAGGCTATGTGCTCTCTCCAAGCTTCACACACAGACTCTTCAAAACTTCCATACCTGACTCTCATATCACAGAATTTCCTCATAGACAAACACAGATTCCTCTCCGAACATCTCCCACACTCTCAGTCAGCAGCCAATCAAATCACACTTTCAAACTAAACATTTAAAGACACGGAATCATTACACCCTGTTCCGTGGTTTAAGAAGGGAAGAAGTTTTAACTCCCAGACAGTGTTCCCTCTAAGCTGAGTTAGTGTGAGCTAGCTCACGGTTTTTTAGCCACCGGCTCTCACATTTTCTCTCACCCCAGGGAGGATGGCTCCAGAGCAAACTCGTTTATGCAGTAGCCAAGTTGCTCACTCATGACTTTAATTTAAGTAGCTCACAGAGCAGAATTTTTGTTCACAAGGCTCCACAGCTTAGAAGGGAGCATGGCTCATAGGGCATTTTTTTACTCCACCTTTCCTCCCTAGTGGGGACCACAAAGTGGCTCACGTCATTCTCCACTCTATGTACAACCACCCTGCAAGGTAGGTCAGGCACAGAGTACCCAGTGAGCTTCCATGGCAGAAGATGCTCTGTCTTTTTGGTACTTGGGGAGGGGCACAGTGGGGGAGACTTCTAGAGTTCTGGACTCACTGGTATTTGAGTTTTGGCCACTGTGTGCCACAGAGTATTGGACTGAATGGGCCACTAGCCTGATCCAACATGGCTTCTCTTCTGTTCTTCTGGCACAAACGGGGAATCGGACCTGGATTTTGCAAACCTGAGTTGTGGCACTAAGTGTTATAACACTCTGGGCGTGCAAGTTAATGGAGTGGAACATGTTTGGAAAGGGAAGACTTGCTTTGATAAAAGCATTTGTTTTACTTTGTGGGGTCTGCAGCACGTGAGGAAAGCAAGTGTTATTTTTAAAAGTTTTATTATTAAAGAGGAACAGGGAAACATGCTATAGAGAAAGCGTGGAAGTTCCTGGCACATGTAGCACTGTGGGTTTAGAGGGGAACAGCCTACTTTGAAAACAGCAAAGGCGGGATGGCCATCTGACAGCAATGCTTGTTCTGTGAACTTCGGGAGATCATGAGAATGAGGGCGGGAAGGGATGAAGAGGAGATTGGATTTATACCCCATCCTTCACTCGGAATCTCAGAGTGCCTTACGATTTCCTTTCCCTTCCCCTCCCCACAACAGACACTGACACCCTGTGAGGTCAATGGGGCTGAGAGCTCTTTCAAGGACTGCTCCTGAAAGAACAGCTCTGAGAACTTGTGTCTGACCCAAGGTCACACCAGCAGCTGCATGTGAAAGAGGAGTGGGGACTCATACCCAGTTCTTCCAGTAGAGTCCCTCCTAACCACTACTTGAAACTGGTTCTCATAGCCCTTTCTACAGATCCCCACTTTGGGGTCAGGAAGGAATTTTTTCCCCCTTTGCTGAGTCACTACAGCCACCTCTCCAGAGCTCCTGGATTCTTACTCTTTTTCTACTGCGACATGACTCCATTTTTGTGTTCTATTTATTATCTATTTAGTTGGATTTATGAATTGCCCAGCCTGCAAGCAGGCTCTGGGCAATTTACAACCTTACAAACACTTAAAAAACAACTGACACAGGGCTATTTTTGGGCAGGAGCTCGGTTCCGCCTGCTTCCCAAGTTGGCCACGCCCAGCAGGAACTCATTAGCATAATAGGCCACACCCGACAGCAGAAATTCATTAGGATTGGCTAGGTGTGTGGCCTCACATGCAAAGGAGTTCCTAATCCAGAAAAAGCCCTGGGTTTTGACAACAAACAAGGTAAACAGAATAAGAAACAAAAGGTGGGTGTGGCTGGATGACCACACTTCTGGTAACCTGGGGGTATGGCCTGATATGCTAACAAACTGTGCTGCCAGGGGTGTGGCCTATTATGCTAATGAGTTCCTGCTGGGCTCTTTCTACAAAAAAAGCCCTCAACTGACATATAATTAAAATTATCAACAGCAGAACAACAGATTGTAAATTAAAACCAATCCAAGATGGCATAACAGTCCTCCCTTCGCCGGCCACACCACTTTTCAATACCAGGTGCTTATTTTAAAAGATGCAAAATAAAAGCCCGGGCCTCTAAAAACAAATTCTCCTGCAGCTGTTATGCATCTGAGCATGGTTGGGGTGCCTATGCAGTGGACAAACAGTCCATACATATAGGCAGAGGATCAACAGCCATTTAGCATACAACGTAATGAAGATGTTTTCACAGATGCAAAGACCAAACAGGAACAACAGGCTACATTTATATGGTCACCATTTGTTTGGATTTGATTATATTGTTCTATTGCTTCAGACTAACCCAAGTACCCACTGGGATCTAACCAGATATCAGCATCTGCACAACCTTGTAGTTTCTCAGATTGGCCACGAGATGGCAGCATCTATCCATTACTTAGCGTAGCCGTTCAGTTTTTTTCCAATGTGACCACTAGAGGGCAGCTTCTCCTTCCCTGGGTTTCTGAGTCAAAGAGGTAGAACAAAAAGTATACTGGGACCGGCAATATACACTTCCGGTCTCGGTCTGAGCGGGGCGTCGCTCAGGGCTTTTTGCAGCCGCTTTGCGTTCTTCGTCGCCTCGACAGGGGAGAGTGAAGGAAGCTCGGCAGACAGTCACCCGGGCTGCCCATAAAGAGTTGAACGGAACGATCGAAGAAGCAACACGAGTTTCCGCACGGACCGTTTATAAAGGAGCACCGGGTTTCTAAGCCAAAGAGGTAGAAAGAAATGGAACACGGGAGATTTGTAATGCACACCACTGGTCCAAGTGGGAAAGTCGCTGCGGGCTTCCTGCATCCCTTTGTTGCGAAGGGGGAAAACGGAGAGAGGCCAGAACAGAGTCGTCCGATGCCGCCTCTCTTTGGCAACCGGGCCGACAAGAAAGCGCCGAAAGGAACGATCGAGAAGACGGTCCTAGTTTCCGCACGGGCCACTTAAAGCGCGCACCAGGTTTCTTCCTCAAGAGGCAGAAAAGCAGTAGCGCGACCTGTCACCTAGACTTCCGGTCTATGCGGGGTGTCGCTGCGGGCAAGGTCGATGGTGGATCGGAAACCTACACTTCCCCCCTCCATAGGTTCAGGACCCTTATTTTTGCATGGTGGGGCGGGGGAGTAGGAAGTGGCGGGTCGCGCTCCCTTGGAGGAGAAGGATTGGCTTGGGGAGCCGGGCAGGCACGAGAGCTTTTCCTCGGCAAGCCTGGGAAGGGGCAAAGGGGGCTTTGGGTGTGTGTGTGACTCCTGTTGTGCAAAGGGCTCCTTGCAATTAGTAAAAGCAGGCCTCAAAAGCCAAGCGGCTTTTTCCTTTTTTCCCTGCGCTGCTAGCTTTCTGGTTGCGGGGAGTTTCTGCGCCTGGAAAGCAAAAGAGCAGCGGAAAGGGAGAACATGGCCGACAAAAGAACGAGAACTCTGCCCACCCACCCCCTTCGCCGCCTGGGAGAAGCCTCAAAGAGGGCCTGCCCAGCCAACAGCCTCTTGTCCCCGCCAAATTTCTAATCCCCTGTGCGCTCGCCCGGTCGGCGGTGCCACCACCGCTCACAACCACGAACGCGACGCCAGACTACTGGGAATGCCGGGAATTGCAGTCCTTCTCTCCCTCGGCAAAAACGCGCAGCCCGGTCTTCGTCTCCCATCAGAACCTACATTTCCCATCTCCCTCCTCTTCGCTCCGCCTCACGGCTCGCTGCCTGGGATTGGTAGCTGCTGAAGGACGTTTCGTTCCTCCGCCGCTGCCGTCCAATCAAAGGGAAGGAGGGGGCGCCCGGACAAGCTGACCAATCGGAAGGAAGTTTGAGGCGTCCGGCGAGGCGATTGGCTAGGGCGAGTACTACGATTGGCTAACGCGCAAGCCGAGGGCGAGATAAAGGGGGCCGCCCCGCGGGTCGCTTCCTCTTTCGCGCCACGTGGAAGTCCGGGGAGGGTAAGCGAGAAAATGGCGGGTTTGGGGGGGGAGGGGCGATCGCGGGGTCTGATGTCGCTTTCTTCCTCGTGGCCTCTTTGTTCTGCATATTCTGCACCCACCTACGAGGGTCATTTAGAATAAAGTTTATGCTGCTGATGCGGCGTTTGCAGTATAATGTTTCTGTTACTTGCAAAGTGCTGCCTCCGGTTCGCAGCAAAAGCGGGGCGACCCGTCAGAGTCAGAAAACGACATTATTATTATTATTATTACCCGTCAGAGTCAGAAAACGACATTATTATTATTATTACCTGTCAGAGTCAGAAAACGACATTATTATTATTGTTATTATTGTTATTGTTATTATTACTTTTTGCACCCGGGCAGAGCCGGGGCTGCGTGGCCTCCTTCCGTCCCACCCCGGATTTATTCTCCTAAAAGCAACCCCGGCACGAGAAGTTTGCAGGCAGGCAGGGCGTCCTAGAACTAAGAAACAGTAGATAGCGCCTCCACGCTTGCTAGGCATGCCTCTGGGATTATAGCCCATTTCCAGACTAGAGATCAGTTTTCCTGGGGAAAATGGCTGCTTTGGAGGGCAGACTTAAGAGTTTAAAAGAAGCCAATATCGGATCAGGCCAGTGGCCCATCCAGTCCAACCCTCTTTGTGTTACACAGTGGCCAAAAAGACAAGGGACACGGCGAGGCTCAAACTGTTAGTCAGTGGCAGAGCTTGTGTCATAACCCGTGCATACTACAGGTCCCCCCTTTTTTGGTGAAGTGGAGATTTATAGTTCACTGACACCTCCTGGAACTTGTCTTGCGCCTGTATAAGCTCTGGCAGCCATTAGCATCCTTTCGTTCATGGGGGAATGTTGCGGCTTCGGTTTAGGCAGTGCAGCTTTGATACAGTGCATTGAATACATGTGCAGAGGCTTACAACAAAAAAACAGAATTAAAAATGTATGTCCAAGGGCAAGCTTTATGCCTGACCCCAAGCTCTGAAACCACGTACCATATCCTCCAAACTAGAAGCCCTCCCAATGTTGCCCCCTCCCCAAGCACCAAGAAATACAGGGCATCCCTTGCCCCAGAGTCCCTATCTATACCTTGTGGCTAATAGCCACTGATGACCCCCTGCTCCATATGTTTATCTAATTCCCTCTAGAAACTGTCCGTGCTTGTAGCTGCCACCACCTCCAGTGGCAGTGAATACCACGTGTGAATCACTCTTTGGGTGAAGAAGGACTTTAGGGCCCTGACCTTCCCAGGCCCCATCCCCAAATGTTCAGGAGTTTCCAGGGATCATTTTGAGACGGAACCAGCCCCAGGACTCAGAGCTGCCCATTGCCTGGCACCATCTCCTGCCCGCCTTCCTCTTCTGGTGAGTTTGGGCTAGAAATGGAGGTTTGGGGGGGTCAGGCTGTGGGTGCCCTCCTTCTCTTCTCCCCCGCTCAGCTCTCTGCGACTCAGTGGCCCGCCGAAGCCCCTCATGGGCACTGAGTGCGCCCTGGCAGAGCAGCTCAGGGCCCGGGGCGGACCACACACATCTGAGCCCGCGCAGAGGGCGGCTACTTGAAAGGGGCAAGAGACCCCCATGCCTCTCAGACTGGAGTCCGCAGCAGGTACAAGCTCTTCCTCCTCTGAAAGCACTGATCTGTGCAATTCCATCCCTCCCACCCACCCCCATAGCTAGCAAGACCAAGTTTTGTTCAGGTACAAGCTCTCCCTCCTCTGCAAGGGCAAATCTGCACGTTCCCCCCCTCCCTCCACAGCTCGCAATCCAAAGCAGCCTAGTCCAGTGGTGGCCAAACTGTGGCTCTTTCACATATATTGTGCAGCTCCCGGCAGGGCGGCTGGGGGAGGAAAGGGGAGGCCTGCCTCCCTGATTGGCTTTCCCTTCCTCAGCCAGTGTTCCTCTCTCTGGGTAGGGCTTGAGGTGGGGGGGAGGAAAGCAGAGAAAGAAAGCAACCAGGGCTCTTTTGGTAGCAGAAACTCCTTTGCCTATTAGGCGACACACCCCTACTGTAGCCAATCCTCCAAGAGCTTATAGTAGTCTGTCAGAAGAGCTCTGTAAGCTTTTGGAGGATTGGCTACATTGGGGGGGTGTCGCCTAATAGGCGAAGGAGTTCCTGCTACGAAAAGAGCCCTGAAAGGAACTATTGGCTTTCTTTCCACTTTTCTTTCTTTTCCCCTTCCTTCCCCCATCTATCTGCTTTCTGGTTTCACTCTCTTTCTTTCCACCTCCCTCTTTCTTCTCTCTCTTATTTATATTATTTATTTATTTATTTATTATTCAGATTTGTACCCTGCCCTTCCAGCCCAGGGTGGCTTATGTAAAATCAACAAAAACATTACATAATATAATTATTATTTGTTTGCTGATGGTATTTGCCTAAGAGTTAGTAGTTATTAGGGACTTATAGTTTGTATTAACATTGCTTTAAAGGTTTAAGTCCCTAAGAACTGCTAACGCTTAGACAA
This sequence comes from Gekko gecko, assembly GCA_029375565.1. Taxonomy (NCBI): domain Eukaryota; kingdom Metazoa; phylum Chordata; class Lepidosauria; order Squamata; family Gekkonidae; genus Gekko; species Gekko gecko. The sequence continues at coordinate 210,970,628 of JAPDNY010000004.1, forward strand.
ATGCCATTAGCAAACAAATTAAAATTAAAACATTGTACAGATAAATATCATGATCAATATCTGTTTTTACCTCCTTTTGTCGTTATTTTTGGCAGTCCCGTTTAATGTTAGTAAAATGCAAATTTGCATGTTTCCCAATAAAAACCTGTGTGTAATATTTATTCATGCCTTGTGGCTCTCAGACATTTGACATTTATTCTATGTGGTTCTTAAATTAAGCAAGTTTGGCCACCGCTGGTCTAGTGGCCCCTTTAAGACCGAGTTTTATTCAGGTACGAGCTCTCCCTCTGCGAGGGCAGATCTCCGCATTCCCATCCCCAATAGCTAGCTGTCCAAATTTGGATATTAGTATTTAGGGGAATTATCCAATCAATCTATATACCTGTTGTACGTATCAACTTGGTTATGTCATGGGTGTAACCATGTTTAGGCACACCTCTCAAGGGGTCAGGTAATTCATAATTTATTAGCGAAGGGAGGGTGTCTTTTTCAGAGAGTAGATCTGCTAGCCCTGGAGTGCTTGTATTTTTTAAAAAAATTGCAATGTTGCACAAGTCCCATTTTCTAATGTTACACTGTTCATGCAAGTAAACCATTTATTCTAACAGGTTTTCTGGAATAATTTATTTTTCATGTGACTATACAGGTACATTGGTACAATAAGGACATAACTTCCTTTTACAAAACAAACCAATCCCATTCCTATGTAGCAAAGCTCCCTGCTAATTTTCCCTTCTGAGAAAACTGGACTTTAAAAGGTTGAACCCAGGAGGCTTTGCATAGCAACCGTCACAAAAATAAATAGCAATAGTAACTTGATCTGTATCTTTATGCTTGTTGTAGGCAATGCTGCCCCTAATCCATGGAGTCCTGTGAGCAGATGATTTGGCTACTGTATAAATTAGTCTGTTCGGGAGCCATCCTTCCTGAGCTAAGACAACAATGTGTGAGCCGGAGGCTATAAAAAACTGTGAGCTCACACTAACTCAGCTTAGAGGGAACACTGGTTGCAGGGTAGTTTCCCTGCAAGAGCAAAGCAGACCTAAAGTGTCTTTTGTCGAAGTGTCAAGCTGGCAGGCATGTATCAAAAAGTTCTGTAAATGCCTTTTTGAAAAATTATATTGGTCTTATGGGCTATGTTCTGGAAAGAGTTCCAGTTCTGTAATACCATGGTTGTGCTTAAATCTCATCATCCTTTTGCAGGTTTGCAAACATTTTAAAAGTCTACAACCCACCATGAAAAGGAAGAGTATTTCGGACTACTTTGTTGGGACCCCAGTGAAACGTGAAGTGGTTGAAGATTGTCCCTCAGCGTCAAGGGAGTCACCGAGCAATCCAGATGGCGTTCCAACGCCTGACAATAATCCAGGGAGGGGACTTGAAAATCCGTCGGTTGCCGAGTCAAGACCTTGTGTTTCTGCCTCTGCAGTCAATGAGAGCATCGGGCCCCCTTGCTGGACTGTGGAGCAGAAGAATGAACACCTCCAAAAAAATGACTGGTTATTTTTCAACGGTGGCAAGTTAGGTTGCTCCGTGTGTAGAAACATTGCAGCCTTAGGGCCAGAGAGGACGACGGTGGGCACGCGTCTTTCTAAAGAGTGGACTCGTGGCGAGGTGTCATTTAACGGAGAATTGAGGAAACAGCAGCTGACATCTCTCAGGAAAAAAATTTTTGAACACCGGGAAAGCCTGGGTCATAAAACTGCAGTTAAGTACACAGCTGAAGCAAGGAAAGGAACACCAGAAACAGGACAGCCCGAAGAAATAGAGGTGGAAATCACCAAGAGAATATTCCGTACAGCGTATAAGGTGGCCAGAAAGAACCAGTCTTTTAATGATTTTGAGACTGACATTGATTTGCAGGAATTAAACGGCGTTGATTTGGGGAGGATCTTGCACTCGGCCACTTCTTGCGCGCATATCATAGACCACATCGGCAGCGAAATGAGAACCGCCCTGATTAAGAAGATTCTTGATTCCAAGAGTAAGATTTCATTGATACTTGATGAATCTACTACTGCGGGTCAGAAACCTGTACTGATAGTGTACATTCGCACCTACATTGAAGAGGTGGATATGGCGGACCCTATGAATTACTTCATTGGCTTGGTAGAGCTGGACGACGTGACCGCAAATGGAATATTCAGAAGTTTGATGTCTGCCCTCGAGTCACTAAGGATCACTGAGGAAATCTTAAAGGAGAGTTTGGTTTCGTTGACTTGCGATGGGGCTGGAGGGGTGATGGGATCCCGTGGAGGAGTCGCGAAACTTTTCAAAGAGAGGTTCCCTTCCATTATTGTATGGCATTGTGCTAGCCATCGGCTGGAATTGTCAGTCCACGATGTCGTGAAAGAGGTGTGTGGCGTCAATAGATTTCAGTGTTTTATGGATGAGTTATACGTCACGTACCATTCCTCTCCGAAAAATGCTAGGGAGCTCAAGGCATGTGCGGCCACTTTAGAGATGGAGATTTTGAAAATCGGAAGGATCCTGTCCACAACGTGGGTCGCCTCTCGTTACAGAACCGCTATGGCCGTCTGGAAAGATTACGAAGGCCTGGTGCTTCATTTTGAAAAGGCGAAAACGGAGAGCGGTCGCGATAGAAAGGAGAAGGGCGCGTATGAAGGCCTCCATGAAAAGATCACGTCGGCTGAATTCATTTTGGATCTCGGGTTACTTTGTGACGCTTTGCAAGAGCTCTCGGGGTTAAGTGTCGTCTTGCAGGAGAGCGATATCGACCTGTACGGAGCCCACGGCAAGATCGAGAGTCTTGTTGAAATATGCGGGCAGAGAGGCACCGTTCCAGGTCCTTACTATCGAGAAGCACTGGCGGCAACAGAAAAGCTGCAATTTAAGGGTGTCCGGTTGCATACAAGAAATACAATGGATGTCCCACCAATCTCCCCAGCTGCATTCTATGAGCAACTTAAGAAATCTCTTCAAAAAAGACTGCTTTCGAAAGAAGACACAGAATTCTTAAGATGTGGAAGAGTTCTGGAGTCTAAGAATTGGCCCGCAAATGCCAGCGACTGTATTCTCTATGGGGAAGCCGAAATCAGCACATTGGCGAGAAGGTTTCAGCTCAGTGAGAGAGAAGCCATCCGGGCCTTCAGAGAGCATCTGAAATACAGAGAAGAAATGCCCCAGGGACTGTCTCGGATCCGCCACATCCTCAATACAGTTGCCGTTTCCTCCAGCGAGTGCGAACGGGGATTTTCCCAGATGAACTTGATCGTCACTCCCGAAAGGTCCTCCTTGAAAGTCAAAACGATCACGTCCTTATTGTTCATAAGAATTGTCGGGCCTCCGCTAAACGCCTTCGACCCGACGAAGTTTGTGAAGACGTGGTTGCGTCAAGGTCGCCGTTCAGCTTTGGACCCCCGAAGCAAGGCCCGGAAAAGAGCAGAGGATTCTGGCCACAGGATTAAGCTTTGGGAAGCCCTGTGCTCCTGAGGTGAGTTCTTCCCCATGCGCCTTCCGTTCCAGAGCCGAGTATGCGGTCTTTTCCCTTTTTGTGACGATTGTTGGATCTCCTCGAACGGACTGTGGAACCTTCTTTGACAGAGCTCTGCAAGGAGGGTGAAAAGCTTGCAGAGATGTGGCTTCCTCAAGTCGAACGTCTATCGCCGGATGCCCAGGACCCCGAGGACAATGGAGGAAGTTGGTGACAACTCCAGAGCCCGGCACCTCCAGCTCCTTAAAAGTTGAGTAAAAGTTTGAACTAGTCAAAATTCACGATGTGCACATTTAACTTGGGGGATGTATGTTTTTACTTTATTTTTGTTTTGATTTATTTTGATTTATTTATTTAAACATTTGAGACTTTCTTCTTTTTCTTTGCATCAATGGATGCTGTTGCTGTTGTTCTGGTATGTTTTCCGGTTAGGCAGAGAGCCAAGATCGGGCTGCAGTGCCGGTCTGCATTTGAACTTGGGTCTCTGTGGGATGCTATTTGCTGCTCTCTCTAAAGGGAAGCAAAGCTGGGAATGTTCACTCGGACGTATTCCTGTGTGTCTGTGCTGCATCTGCTGTGATGGGGGGAAGAGAGGGGGGTCACGTGGCACCGGAGGAACACGGTGACGGGAACCGAGGGAACGGCCTTGGTTGTCGGCCACCACAGGTGGTGCAGAGAGCCAGTTTGGTGTAGTGGTTAGGAGCCTGGATTCTAATCTGGGAGAACTGGGTTTGATTCCCCACTGTTCCACATGCAGCTGCTGGGGTGACTTTGGGTCAGTCACAAGTTCTCTCAGAGCTGTTCTCTCAAGGGCAGTTCTCTCAGAGCTCTCTCAGCCCCACCTGCCTCATGGGGTGTCTGTTGCGGGGAGGGGAAGGGAAGGAGGTTATAAGCTGCTCTGAGTCTCCAAGTGAAGGGCAGCGTAAGAATATAAGAGAAGCCAAATGTTGGATCAGTCCAATGGCCCATCCAGCCGAACACGCTGTCACACAGTGGCCAAAAATACCAGGCGCCATCAGGAAGTCCCCCAGTGGGGCCAGGACACTAGAAGCCCTCCCACTGTTGCCACCCCAAGCACCAAGAATACAGTGCATCACTTGCCCCAAACCGAGAGTTCCTATCTACACCTTGTGGCTAAACATAAATATAAATCCAACTCTTCTTCTCTGCCACTGAGTGGACTCTAATCTGGAGAACCGGGTGGGTGAACTTAGGTCAGTGACAAGTTCCCTCAGAGCTGTTCCCTCAAGGGCAGTCCTCGAGAGAGCTCTCTCAGCCCCGCCTACCTCACAGAGTGTCTGTTGTGGGACGGGGAAGAGAAAGGAGGTTGTAAGCTGCTCGGAGACTCTTGAGTGAAGGGCAGGGTATAAATCCAAGCTCTTCTTTTCCTTCTACTTACCAGGGGTTTTTTTCCCCCTAAGAAGCAGAATAGGTCTAGGGATGTTCTTGTGGTCTTGTTAAAGCTAAATGGAAGCTGGCAAAATAGCAAGAATTGATTTTCACAACCAGTGGCTTGGGTGGCAGGTTGCAGAGCCGGTTCAAGCTGAGGATTGTGTTTCCCTTCCTCCCTACCCCCCCCTTTTCTCCGAACATTGATTGATCGTTCTTTCCTCTCACAGGTGTGTCTGTTGCTTCCGGACAGCACGAACTCAGCTGAGAGGTGAGTCTGAGACCTGACTTTGTACAGGAAGGACAAGACCTTCCCTGGGCTTGCATGACTCCAAAACTCCCGCCAATGATGAGATCCTTAAAAATTTCTGACACCTCGTATGAGAACTGTGCAGCTCACGGTTACTGATTTCCTCATATCAGCTGAGGCCTGGGAGTTTGTATCGAAGAGGCCGTTCTGTCCAGGCCCACCTGGTACTGAAACGATCGGCCCTCTTGGGGCCGGCCTCCTCAAGAAGCTCAAAACAGGCGAACGATCGGTTGTCCTTTTCTCTTTCCAGGAGGCACAAGAAAAGATGGAGAAATCGACGATGCCCCGATCGGGCCCGACAGAGTGATCTGGTAAGCTACTTTTCAGCTTCTGTGCTAGGGTTCAATAGCTGCCGTGGCGGAAAGACGGTCCCTTTGTAGCAAAACAATATCCCCAGTGTGGCGTGTTCTTCCTCCCGATGGGTGGGGCTCTGGATTAGCATCAGGTCATCTGCTTTGCTTGTGGGAGGTCTTGGATTCAGTCCCTCATCTCCTGTTGAAAAGGATGAGGCAGTAAGTGATGGGCGTGTCCTCTTCGAGGGACCCTGGTGAACCCCGGCCAGAATAGAGGCTTACTCACCTTGACGGACCAGTGCACTTGGCGGCGTGGTAAAGAAGCAAGGCCCTTCGTGCTCGAATCTATTACTATTTCCTTGGCTATTGCAGAAGAAGAAAACCTGGCCGTGGGGAAATTATGTTTCCGTCTATGTAAGATGGCATGATCGACTTCGGCCGGGTTGGGTTATTTTGTACGCGAGGCAGAGATTAGTGGTTAGTATATATTACTCTTGGAGGCCTGTTGGTAGTCAACAGAGGTGAAGTTACTAATGAGGATTGTCTTTCCCTTTACGAAAGAAGAGCCCTGTTGGATCAGACCCGTGGTCCATCTAGCTGAGCGTCCTGTCTTACACAGTGGCCAACCAGTTCCTCTGGAGGGCCAACAACAGGGTGCTGAGGCCTTCATAAGAACACGAGAAGAGCCCTGCTGGATCAGACCAGTGAGGGTCCTTCTAGTCCGGCATCCTGCCTCACACAGTGGCCAACCAGTTAATCTGGAGGGACAACAACAAGGCAGAGAGGCTGAGGGCCTTTTAAAGCTGTCTGTTCCCTGTGGCCATCACGACATCCTCTGGCAGCGAATTCCACATTTTAAGCACTCTCTGTGTAAAGTAGTATTTCCTTTTGATCGTCCTGAACCTACTGCCCATCATCTTCATTGGATGCCCTGGAGTTCTAGCCTTTTGGGAGAGGGAAGAAAAAGTTTTCTTTGTTTGACTCTCTCCAACCCAGGGCATGATTTCAGGAAACCTAATTTTGTTTTAGCTTGACATGAGACAGCGCTGAAGATGTCGACGGCAGAAGCCGCTGTGCCCGGCGAGGTTTTTTCATCGAGCTGGGACCTACGGAGACTTTTGAGGAAGACTCAACGGAAAGCGAATAGAAGCTGCCAACGTACCTTGGGGGTTAGAGTTTCTCTCTGTTCCGTTACATTATTTATAATCTGTCTTTTTCCCTGAAACTTGAGGCAAATTGCCCCATGTAAGTCGATATGGTCGGCAGGAGAGACACTCACTAAACAGCACAAGAGGATTTGAATGGTAGGCGTTCAATCAACACATTAAATGATGCAGGAGTAGCATAGGAGGCGCATACTTAACAGCGAGAGACAGTATGCGATAGCGTCGTCCGCAGTTCCTATCCCTTTACCAAAGTATCTTTCTGAACCATTTCATTATAGCACAGCTCTGTTACTTGCACAAGGGGGGAAAGCCGTTTTAGAATAATTCAATTTTGCATGCTTTGCAGAAGGGGGTGGAGAACACGTTATGAAAAACGCGCTGTGCAGAGAATGTTCCAATGCCGTCGTAAGCAGAGTTATCCTTTTGGGGTCCGCTGACTTTGGCCGACTTGGGTGGGACCTTATTCAGGCTGGCCTTGTTAGATGTTCACGCCAGTAAGATTGTGAGCAGATCCAAGGTCCGTGTCTTCCAGGCGAAAGTACGTATCATGGTGCATTCCTTGGCACGAGAGCCGTTTACTCGAGGGAAAACAGGCGCTTACTTAAATCTCACAAATAATATTTTTCCAAAAAGTCATGCTGGGGTGGCGTACGAGAGCCGAGGGAACGGCCGTAAAATAAAACCAAGTTGCATTCAAAGTGGGTTATTTAGTGTGTGTGTGTGTGTATGAACGCAGCCCAAGTCAGTCAGTTTGTATATCCAAAAATGAGAAATACTAGCATCACAAAGGTCCCAAGTGCACATGATCTGCTAGGAGAAACACCATCAGAAATGGCCAAAATATAAACTGTATTTAACAAATACAAAGTTGGTGGTGTCTTGTGATTCGCTCATTGCACTGTGGACCTTATGGTCAGTAGAAACTGTTGAAATCGGGTTCCACCCACATAGCCGGCAAACTGAAGTTGAAGGAAATGCCTCTTTTAAGTATCTGAAACAGGTGACTTTGGGAAATGTTTTGGAAAATGTTCAGAAAATGATTTGACTCTGTGGACTCCTCTATCGAGTTGAACTGCTTATATAGACTTTATGTCTAGTTTGGTGTAGTGGTTAAGTGCGCGGACTCTAATCTGGGAGAGCCAGGTTTGATTCCCCACTCTTCCACTTGCACCTGCTGGATGACCTTGAGCAAGCCATAGTTCTGTCGGAGCTGTTCTCTCAAGGACAGTTCTCTCAGAGCTCTCTCAGCCCCACCTACCTCACAGGATGTCTGTTGTGGGGAGGGGAAGGGAAAGGAGTTTGTAAGCCGCTCTGAGACTCTGAGTGAAGGGCGGGGTATAAATCTAATCTCATCTTCTCTCTCGTCAGGTGTGTGAAGGCAAGTGGAGGCGGTAATGCAGTCTCTCCCACACAGGCATGCTGTGAAACGAGCAGGTCTTGGGAAGCCGGCCGTGCAGATTGTCGAATTCCAGCTCCAGAAGGTCAAAGTCGCAAGTGGATTGTCTCCGGGGAGAAAGGCAATTGTGTCCGACGCCGTGCTTCTTCTCTTCAGCATCGCCGAATTTCTTCGGCAGCGAGAGGCCACCTTAGAGAGCAGCGACAAACAAGACGGAGACACGAGAGCAGTGAGATTGTATTGCAGGACTCGGCCGCGCTTTGCGGAGCGCCAGGAAGCCTTGCTTCTTAAAAAGAAGGGACCAAAATAAAAGTTGCATCTGGTGCAACTCCGGTGTGTTATCTCTGGGAGACAGCTGGGTGTGTGTTGAAATGGCGAGAGGAGGAAAGACCCCTGTGTCGCTGTTTTGTGGGCGGGAGTTAACTCCAGGGCTGGTGTCCGGCTCAGTTGTTCAGAATCAGCCCCTTCAACTTGTTGTATTTCCCGCAAGGACCTCCATGCACGTGGCATGATTGACATGCGAATACCACAGGCGTCTTAAGGGTGGGTGTGTGGTACAGCACTTATCTAACAGGACGCCCCTTCCTAGAACTTTGTGAGCACTCCCACCTCAATATGGAATCCAAATTCCAGCCTCATCTCACCCAGCACCAGAGCTCTCCTCTGTTACTGCTGATGTGAATTTACTTCTGTGTGTATATATGTGTGTGTAATTGTGTATATATAGCTGCATAGATTAAAGCACTCAAAACAAACCTTCAACACGATCAGCTGAGGGTCCCTGTGTGTCGTGCTGGAGAGATGGTTTTACCTTTAAACACTGTGTGTGTGTGTGTGTGTGTGTGTGTGTGTGTGTGTGTGTGTGTGTGTGTGAGAGAGAGAGAGAGAGAGAGAGAGAGAAGATGGTTTTACCTTTAAACACTGTGTGTGTGAGAGAGAGACAGAGAGAGACAGAGAGAGAGAGAAAGAAAGAAAGAAAGAACTTGGTAGTTTTCTGCTGCCACCAGGAATTAAAAATTCCAATTTCTCTCACTTGGTAGTATGACCCAGGGTCTGGGCACTTCAGAGGACTATGTGGCCCTGAGGAAGTATTGTACTGATTTCAGGGATAAGTTTAAACAAAAAATGATTTATTTAATAAAGAACAAAATAAGTTACTGGTTATTTTGTACAGTTGCTGACAAAAGGAAGTTGTAAATATAACTGACAAAGCTTGGTGCTACCAGCAGTCTCTCAAATGCCTCTGTGCCAGGGTTATACACTCATATAGCCATACAGGCTGGTCTCCGTTTTATTCACACTGAATAGAATCAACTCTTAGTCACACAGACTAAAGTGTTGGTCTTATTCACACAGAATTAGACTCAGAATTCCATAGTCACACAGACTCTCTTCAAAACTTCCATACTTGACTCTCTCATATCACAGAATCATCTCATAGACAAACACACAGAGATTCCTCTCGGAACATTTCCCACGCTCTCAGTCAGCAGCCAATCAAATCACACTTCTCGCTCTCTCTCCTTACAGTACTGCATTCAAACTAAATATTTAAAGACACAGACACACCAAAACATCGAATCATTGCACTCTGTTCCATGGTTTAGGAAGGGAAGACATTTTAACTCCCAGGCAGTGTTCCCTCTAGGCTGAGTTAGTGTGAGCTAGCTCAGTTTTTTAGCCACCGGTTTGCACATTTTTGTCTTCGCTCTGGAGGGATGGCTCCAGAGCAAACTAATTTATGCAGTAACCAAATCGCTCACTCACAACTTTAATATTAGTCAGCTCACAAAGTAGAATTTTTGCTCCCAAGACTCCACAGCTTAGAGGAATGATTGTTCACAGGGCATTTATTTACTCCACCAGTGGGGACCACAAAGTGGCTCAAATCATTCTCCACTCCTGCACAACAGCCCTACAAGGTAGGTCAGGCTGAGAGAGTACCCAGTGAGCTTCCAGGGCACAAGCGGGGTTCGAACCTGGATTTTGCAAATCCAGGTTGTGGAACTAATGGCTATATGATGTTGGGAATGCAAATTAGTGGGGTGGAGCATGTTTGGAAAGGGAAGACTTGCTTTGATAAAAGCATTTGTTTTACTTTGTGGGGTCTGCAGCACGGGAGGGAGGCAAGTTATTTTTTAAAGTTTTATTGAGAGGAACGGAAACAAGCTATGGAAAAAGCCTGCAGGTTCTTGGCACACAGCGCTGATGGAAAGGGCTGTGGATTTAGAGGGGAACAGCTTGCATTGAAAACAGCAAATGAGGGATGGCCATCTGACAGCAATGCTAGTTCTGTGAACTTGGACAGGTCATGAGAGGGAGGGTCAAAAGGGTTGATGGAAGAAGAAGGTTGGTTCTTCAGTTGAAGTCTCAGGGTGGCTTACAGTCTCCTTTCCCCTCCCCGCAACAGAAACCCTGTGAGGTAGGCGGGGCTGAGAGCTCTGAGAGAACTTGGGACTGATCCAAGGTCACACCAGCAGCTGCATGCAGAGGACTGAGGAATCAAACCCGGTTCTCCCAGATGAGTGTCTGCACTCTTAACCAGTACACCAAACTGTTTCTAGTGGCCCTTTTTTAAATACATAGATTCCCCACTTTGGGGTCAGGAAGGATTTTTCCCCCAGGCCAGCTTGGCCCAGGGATCCTGGAGACTTTTTTTTTTTTTTTTTGGCCTTCCTCTGGGCATAGAGGGATCAGTGGTTGTGAGTGTCGGGGGTTGGACTAGATGACCCCTGAGGGTCCCTTCCAGCCCTATATTTCGAAGAAAAATCCACACTGAGCAATAAAAGGCCAGCGTAGAGAAAGAAGATGGAGACTGCAGAGGATCTGGGCAGGCATCCTCCCCTCTCCCAAGAGCGCTGCAAGGGGCAAAAACTCCCATCAGTGGGGCACGAGGTCAGTGGCCAAAAGCGCCAGTCTCTGACGTCTCCCTTCCCCCCTCGAAGCAAACTAGGGCATCAGGCAGGAAGATGGAGGGGAGCGAACGGTGTTCCGCCACTTTGGGTCCCCATTTGGCTTTCAGCGTCCCTTCCCCGTTCCGTGTCGTCGCAGCGGGGAAGAGGGGAGGGGCCGTCGAGAAAGCGCCAAGCGGAACGACCAAGAAGGTGGTCCTAGTTTCCGCACGGGGCCACTTATGAGGCGCACCGGGCTTCTTCCTCAAGAGGTAAAAAAAAAAGTAGATCGATCTGACACCACCACTTCCGGACTATGCGCGGTGTCGCTGCGGGTAGGGTCGACGGTGGATCGGAAATTCCTTGTTTTTGTATTTGGGGGCGGGGTGTGGGAGCAGGAGGTGTCTGGCAGCACTCCCTTGGAGGAGAAGGAGAGCTTCCGGGAGCCGGGCAGGCGCGAGAGGTTTTTTTCTGTGCAAGCCTGGGGGGAGGGCAAAGGGGGCTTTGGGTGGGGGGGCTGGCTTGCAGGTGGGGGTGTCCTTGGGTGCACCGGGCTCTTTGCAATTCGAAAAGCAGCTTCGAAAGCCAAGCGGTCAAGTTATGCAGTTTCTCTCTCTCTCCCTGTGCTGCTAGTTTTCTGCTTGCGGGGAGTTTCTGCACCGGAAAGCAAAAGAAAAGAGGAAAGAGAGCCCCGCCTCCTGCGAGAAACCTCAGAGGAGGACCGGCCCAGCCAGCAGCCTCCTTCCCGCAAATTTCTAGTCCCCAGTGCATCCGGCGTGCCCGGTAGAGCGCTTCCGGTTCTCTGGCGCCACCTCCGCTCACAACCAGAAAGCGACGCCTGGCTACTGGGGATGCCGGGAATTGTAGTTCTCTCCCCCAGCCGAAACGCGCAGCCCGGACCCCGTCGCCCGTCAGAGCCTACACTTCCCACAAGCCACCCCTTCGCGCTACCTCCTTGGCCGTTGCTGATAGACGTTTCTTTCCCTTCTGGGGGGGAAAAGAAACCGCCGTCGTCCACCGCCGTCCAATCAAAAAGGAGGAGGGGCGGGGTTGCCGAAGAGGCTAACCAATCGAAAGGAAGCCTGAGGCGGGCCAGCGAGGCGATTGGCTAGGATGCGTCCTACGATTGGCTGACGCGACAGCGAAGGGTGCGATAAAAAGGGCCGCCCTTCGAACGGCTTCCCTTTTCCGGTCACCGCAGCTCAGGGAAGGTAAGGAGGGGAGAGAGGGGGCGGGGCTTTATTTTGCATACGAATAAGCAATGCTCCCTCTAAGCCGTGGGGTCTTGTGAGCAAAAGTCCTATGTTGTGAGCTCCTGGCACTGAAGTTGTGAGCGAGCAATTAGGCTGATGCATAGATTAGTGTGCTCTGGAGCCCGCCTTCCTGAGCCAAGACAAAAATGGGTGAGCCGGAGACTAGAAAACTGAGCTAGCTCGCACTCACTCAGCTTAGAGGGAACACTGCTCTGGAGGCCTCCTCCCTAAGCTAAGACAAAAATGGGTGAGCCGGAGGCTGAAAAACTGTGAGCTAGCTCGCACTATCTCAGCTTAGAGGGAACACTGCTCTGTCCTTCCTGAGCTGAGACAAGAATTTGTAAGCTGGAGGCTAAAAAAAAGCGGTGCTAGCTCACACTAACACAGCTTAGAGGGAATACTGCTCTGGAGCCCTCCTTCCTGGACGGAAAAGAACGTCTGAGCCAGAGGCTAAAAAACGGTGAGCTAGCTCACTCTATCTCAGCTTAGAGGGAACATTGCATATAAGGGGTCCTTTCTGGGACCAGAGTGCGCATCCCATCCACACGCATAGTGGGGACCAGGTCTCCCTCCTTTGCAAGGGAAGATCTGCGCCTCCCCTCCCTCCATAGCTCGCAATCCAAAGCAGCCTAGTCCAGGGGTGGCCAAACTTTCACATATATTTTGCAGCTCCGGGCAGGGCGGCTGGGGGAGGAAAGGGGAGGCCTGCCTCCCTGATTGGCTTTCCCTTCCTCAGTCAGTGTTCCTCTCCCCGGGTAGGGCTTGAGGTGGGGGGAGGAGAGCAGAGAAAGAAAGCAACCTGGGCTCTTTTGGTAGCAGAAACTCCTTTGCCTAGTAGGCGACACACCCCTAATGTAGCCAATCCTCCGAGAGCTTACAGAGGTCTTCTTACAGGGGCTACGGTAAGCTCTTGAAAGATTGGCTACATCAGAGTGTGTGGCCTAATATGCAAAAGAGTTCCTGTTGCAAAAAGAGCCCTAAGCAACTATTTGCTTTCTTTCCATTTTTCTTTCTTTTCCCCTTCCCTCCCTCCTGCCCTCATCTATTTGCGTTCTTATTTCACTCTCTCTTTCCACCTTTCATTCTGTCTCTCCACCTCTCTCTTTCGTCTCTGTCTTATTTATATTATTTATTTATTATTCAGATTTATACCCCGCCCTTCCAGCCTAGGGCGGCTTACATAAAATCAACAAAAACGTTTAACAATGTAATAAACCTTTGCAACAATGTTAAAACAAATTATAAGTCTCTAATAACTGCTAACTATTAGACAAACATCATCAGCAAAGAGTTTGGTGTAGTGTTTAAGTGCGCGGACTCTAATCTGGGAGAACCGGGTTTGATTCCCCACTGCTCCACTTGCACCTGCTGGATGACCTTCGGCAAGCCGTAGTTCTGATTAGCGCTGTTCTTGAAAAAGAGCAGTTTCTGTCAGAGCTCTCTCAACCCTGCCTACCTCACAGGGTGTCTGTTGTGGGGAGGGGAAGGGAAAGGAGCTTGTAAGCTGCTCTGGGACTCCTTTGGGTAGTGAGGGGCGGGGTATAAATCCAATCTCTTCTTCATAAATATCATTATCAATATCTGTTTTTACCCCTTTTGTCTTTATTTTTGGCAGTCTCATTTAATATTAGTAAATGGCAAATTTGCATCTTTTCCAATAAAAACGTGCTGCAATATTTGTTCATGTCTTGTGGCTCTCAGACATTTTGACGTTTATTCTATGTGGCTCTTACGTTAAAGAAGTTTGGCCACCCCTGGTCTAGTGGCACCTTTAAGACCAAGTTTTATTCAGGTAGGTGCTCTCCCAACTCCACGAAGGCAGATCTGCATGTGAGTCCCGTCCGTCCCCCCAGCTGGCAGGCCAAATCTGGACACTGGTATTTAGGGGAATTGTCCAATCAGTCTGCTTACGTGTTGTTTGTATCAACTTGGTTATGTATTTAATATTATTATATGTGTCATGGGTGTAACTTTTAGGCACACCTGTCTCTCAAGAGGTCAAGTTATTCATAATTTACTAGAGAAGGGAGGGTGTCTTTTCCAGAGAGTAGATCTGCTAGCCCTGTGAAACATGGAGCATGCATAATGTGTACCACTTGCCGGAGTGCTTGCATTTTTAAAAAGCTGCAATCTTGCACAAGCCTCATTCTCTACTGTCACACTGCTCATACAAGTAGACCATTTATTTGAACAGGTTTTTTTGCAATAATTTATTTTCCATGTTACTATACAGGAACATTGGTGTGATTAGAACATCACTTCCATTTGCAAAACAAACCAACGCCACTCCTGTATAGCAAAGGTCACTGCTAATTTGCCCTTCTAAGAAAACTGGACTTTAAAAGGCTGAACCCAGGAGGCTTTGTATAACAACCATCACAAAAATAAATAGCAATAGTAACTTGATCTGTATTTTCATGCTTGTTGCGAGAGCAAAGGACACCTGGCGTGTCTTTAGCCAAAGTGTAAAGCTGGCAGGTATGCCTTTTTGAGGACTATATTGGTCTTATGGACAGTGTTCCCTCTAAGCTGAGTTAGTGTGAGCTAGCGCACCTTTTTTTAGCCTCCGGCTAACCCATTTTTGTCTCAGCTCAGGAAGGACAGAGCAGTGTTCCCTCTAAGTTTTTTCGCCTCCAGCTCACACATTGCTGTCTTAGCTCAGGAAGGAGGGCTTCAGAGCAAACTCATTTAGGTAGTAGCCAGATTGCTCCCTCACAACCTTAATGCCCGTAGCTCACAAAGTAGAATTTTTTCCTCACAAGACTCCACAGCTTAGAGGGAGCATTGCTTATGGGCTATGTGATGGGGAGAGTTCCAGTTCTGTAATACCGTGGTTGTGCTTAAATCTCATCACCCTTTCGCAGGTTAAGCTACATTTTAAAATTCTACTACCCACCATGAAGAGGAAGAGTATTTCGGACTACTTTGTTGGGACCCCAGAGAAACGTGGCGTGATTGAAGATCGTCCCTCAGCATCAAGGGAATCGTCAAGCAATCCAGACGGAATGTCAACTCCTGACAATAATCCAGGGACGGGACTTGAAAATCCTTCGACCAGCAAGTCAAGACCTTGCATTTCTGCCTCTGCAGTCAGTGAGAGCATCTGGCCCGCTTGCTGGACTACGGAGCAGAAGAACGAACATTTCCAAAAAAATGACTGGTTGTTTTTCAACGGTGGCAAGTTAGGTTGCTCTGTGTGTAGAAATGTTGGAATCTTCAGGACAGAGAAGAAGACCGTGGGCCCGCGTCTTTCTAAAGAGTGGATACGTGGCGAGGTGTCATTTAATGGCGAACTGAGGAGACAGCAGCTGACATCTCTCAGGAAAAAGATTTTTGAACATCGAGAAAGCATAGGTCATAAAACCGCAGTTAAATTCACAACCGAAGCAAGGAATGAAACACCGGAAACAGAACAGTTCGAAGAAAGAGAGGTGGAAATCACCAAGAGAATATTCCTTACGGCGTATAAGGTGGCTAGAAAGAACCAGGCTTTTAACGATTTTGTGGCTGACATTGATCTGCAGGAATTAAGCGGCATTGATGTGGGGAGAATTTTGCACTCCGCTAATTCGTGTGCACATATCGTGGGCCACATCGGCAACGAAATGAGAATCGCGCTGATTAAGAAGGTTACTGATTCCAAGAGTAAAATTTCATTGATACTTGATGAATCTACTACGGTGAGTCAGAAACCTGTACTGATTGTGTACATCCGCACCTACATTGAAGAGGTGGAAATGGCGGACCCTATGGATTACTTCATTGGCTTGGTAGAGCTGAACGACGTGACCGCAGATGGAATATTCAAAAGTTTGATGTCTGCCCTCGAGTCAGTAAGGCTCACTGAGGAAGTCTTAAAGGAGAGTTTGGTTTCGTTGACTTGCGATGGGGCTGCAGGGGTGATAGGATGCCGTGGAGGAGTCGCGAAACTTTTCAAAGACAGGTTCCCTTCCATTATTGTATGGCCCTGTGCTAGCCATAGGCTGGAATCATCCGTCCACGATGTCGTGAAAGAGGTGTGGGGCATCAATAGATTGCAGAGTTTTGTGGACGAGTTATACGTCACGTACCATTCCTCTCCAGAAAACGCAAGGGAGCTCAGGGCACGTGCGGCCAGGTTAGAGATGGAGGTTTTGAAAATCGGACGGATCCTGCCTACAGTATGGGTCGCCTCTCGTTACAGAACCGCCGTGGCCATCTGGAAGGATTACGAAGCCCTCGTGCTTCATTTTGAAAAAGCGAAAACCGAGAGCGGTCGCGATAGAAAGGAGAAGTGGGCGTACGAAGGCCTTCGGGAAAAGATCACGTCAGCAGAATTCATTTTGGATCTCGGATTACTTTGTGACGCTTTGCAAGAGCTCTCAGAATTAAGTGTCGTTTTGCAGGAGGGGGATGTCGATCCGTATGCAGCCCACGGCAAGATTGAGAGTCTTGTTGAAATCTGCGGGAAGAGAGGCACTGTTCCAGGTCCTTACTATAGAGAAGCACTGGAGGCAACAGCAAAGCTGCAGTTCAAGGGTGTCCAGTTGCATACAAGAAATACAGTGGATGTCCCACCAATCTACCCAGTTGCATTCTATGAGCAACTTAAGAAATCTCTTCAAAAAAGACTGCTTTCGAAAGAAGACGCAGAATTCTTAAGATGTGGAAGAGTTCTGGAGTCTAAGAATTGGCCCGCAAACTCCAGTGACTGTGTTCTCTATGGGGAAGCCGAAATAAGCACATTGGCAAGAAGGTTTCAGCTCAGTGAGAGAGAAGCCATCCGGGCCTTCAGAGAGCATCTAAAACACAGGGAAGAAATGCCCCAGGAACTGTCTCAGATCCGCCGCATTCTCAATACAGTTGCCATTTCCTCCAGCGAGTGTGAAAGGGGACTTTCCCAGATGAACTTGATTGTCACTCCCGAAAGGTCCTCCTTGAAAGTCAAAACGATAACGTCCTTATTGTTCATAAGACTGGTCGGACCTCCTCTGGACGTCTTCGACCCGACGAAGTTTGTGAAGACGTGGTTGCGTCAAGGTCGCCGTTCAGCCGTGGACACCCAAAGCAAGGCCCGAAGAAGAACCGAGGATTCGGGCGACAGGATTAACCTTTGGAAAGCCCTCTACTGCTGAGGTGAGTTGTTCTCCACGCGCCCTCCGTTCTAGAGCAAAGTATGCTGTCTTTTCTCTTTTTGTGATGATTGTTGGATCTCCTTGAACGGACTGTGGGACCTTCTTTGACAGAGCGCTGCAAAGAGGGTGAAGAGTGTGCAGGGATGTGGCTGCTTCAGGTCGATTGTCCGTCGCCTGATGCCCAAGAAGACCCCGAGGACGATGGAGGAAGTTGGCGTCACCTCCAAAGCCCGGCACCTCCAGCTCCTTCAAAGTTGGGTAAAAGTTTGAAGTCAAAATTCACCAATGTGCGCTTTTAACTAGAGCGATTTTATGTCTTTATTTTATTTTTAAAATTTATTTCTTTATGTATTAAATTTATATTCTGCCCTCCCCGCCGTGGTGGGCTCAGGGTGGCCGACAAACATATATATGAATGTATGTATTTAAAACTCAAAAAATATTCTAAAAGCAAAGTTAAGATTACAATATAAAACCATAACTACTCAACGCATAACTATAATGAGAAGATGGCGACATTCTGTCAGCATTTGAATGGCCGCCTGCCCCCTTCTCCAAGGTCCTGCCGGGCTGTTGGCCGTCCAGTTGGTGGCGATGTCGATGTAAGGGCCAGGGCCATGATGTCAAGGCGGCACCCTACCTGAAAGCCTGGCGGAAGAGCTCCGTTTTACAGGCCCTGCGGAACTCCGATAGGTCCCGCAGGGCCCTGGTGTCATCCGGGAGCTCATTCCACCAGTGAGGGGCCACCATGGAGAAGGTTGTGGCCAGCCTGGCCTCTTTAGGGCCCGGGAGAACCAGGCAATTTGGGGATCCCGATCTTAGTGTTCTCTCTGGGGCACATTTTTATTTATTTATTTTAACCTTTGAGACTTCCTCATCTTTCTCCTTGCCAATGGATGCCGTTGCTAAGATTGCCTTTGTTCTGAGGGCCCGTCCTGAGGAGTACTGAAGATCCGGTCTCATCATTAATTGTAGAGCTGTTGATTTTATAATAAGTGTTTGTTATATTGAAACCAATCAGCATCTGTTTTGTTTGTGCTTTTGGAGCCATTTTTCTTCCAAGGGGGCTCACCCAGCTCCGAGCTGGGAAATCCCTGGAGATTTTTTTGGGGGTTGAGCCTGAGCGGTGGGCGTTGCCTTCCGACACACTTCCAGTGATGTCAGGGGGTGTGGCATATGCAAATGAGCTATGCTAACGAGCTCCCGCGCCTCTTCTTCTGCGAAGTGACCCCCGTACCATACACGCGATAATATTTAAGAATATTTTATAATATTTATAATTGCGTTGCTCCGTTTCTATCTGATTCTGTTTTAATTGTTTTAGATTATACGTGAGCCGCCCTGAGCGCGCCTTGGCAAGGGGGGCCAGGATGTAAATTAAGTGAATACAATAAATCAATAAATATGAATGTAATATTTACAGTCATGTTTATGCTGCTCGCAAAGTCCCGCCTTTGGTCTGCGCCCGCTCCCGGCAAAATCGAGGCGAGCCACCGGAGAGAGAAAGCGACTTTATTTTTATAAAATCTCCTGCTCCTGCGCGGAGCCGGCTCCGTGGTCTTCTTCCGTCCCGCCCCAAATTTATTCTCCTAAAAAACCACCCCGGCACGATAGGTTTTCAGGCAGGACGTGGTAAAACCAAGAACAGGGGTTGCTGATAAGCAAATCCACACTTGCTAGGGACGCTGGCCTCCAAGTGGGGCCTGGGGACGCCCCAGAATTCCAGCTCATCTCCAAATTTCAGAGATCAGTTCCCTTGGAGAAAATGGCTGGCTTCAGTGGGTGGACTTTAGGGCAGTGTCCCCCACTCAAGGTCCCTGTCCTTCTAAGGGTCCATCCCCAAATCGCCAGGGGTTTCCCAGCCTGGCACTGGCAACCTTAGACCCTCCATCCCCCACCAGTGGTCAGGGAGGGACAGGCAACCTTAGCGCTTGCCCATAGGAAAGAGTTGGCACCACGTCTGCCTAGTGGGAGTAGCGCTATGGTTGCCAGCCTCCAGGTGGTAACGGGACTGAGAGAATCACAATGCAAGGCAGTATGTCAAAAGAAGCACAAGCTTATGGTGATAAGCTTACAGAATACTTTGACTTCTTACCACTCTTGAGCATTTTGCCTTTTGAAAATTGGCGTGGAGGCTTTTGTGTCCCAAAGAAGAGAAGAGATTGGATTTATACCCCGACCTTCACTACCCAGAGGAGTCTCAGAGCAGCTTACAAGCTCCTTTCCCTTCCCCTCCCCACCAAACAGACACCCTGTGAGAGGTAGATGGGGCTGAGAGAGCTCTGACAGAAATGGCTCTTTTTCAAGGACAGCTGTGCCAGAACTATGGCTTGCCCAGGGTCATCCAGCAGCTGCAAGTGGAGGAGTAGGGAATCAAACCCGGTTCTCCCAGATTAGAGTCCGCGCACTTAACCACTACACCAAACTGGTTCTCTGTCTGACTTATTGGAGCCAGCATTCTACTGTGGAATTAACCAGTCTGTGTGCCTGCGGAAACCATGGTGAAACTGGCAAATCGCCGACCGTTGGTCGCACACGCAAGTACGCTGCTATCTACAAGCAGCAAGACAGGAGTCTGGAAAACAGTTTATTATCCAGAAACGTTTCTGCATATTAAAGAGACTTCATAGTCTTATAAACAAGGGGATTATTGTATGTTTGTTTCCCAATCTGACGCTGGCAACCTTACACTCTCCATCCCCCACGCAGCTAGGGTGTTTTGGTTTTATATGGTCTATTACGTTAGGAAAAGTATTTTGTAATCTTATCACAATAGCTTATGCTTCCTTTGATATATAGCCTCCGGGTGGTGGCTAGAAATCTTCCCCGGGAGGAAATGGCCGCTTTGGAAGGCAGACAGTGCGGCATTATACCCTGCTGAGGTCCGCAGGTATTTCCCAACCCGGAACCGGAAACCCCTAGGCAGCACCCTTGCCCATAGAGAAGGCTGGAGGTGAAAGAATGGCTGCCACACTTATTCCCTACAGGCAAGCGTGGTCCCCATGATTCCCCGTGGACAAGGATATATTCTCTTTTGGGAATCCTTTGTTTGATCTTCATTTTAGCACGTCTTCTGGTTAGGCAGAGAGTGCCATCAGGCTGCCGCACTGGTCTGCATTCAAACTCGGGTTCCGTGTGCTGCTCGCTGCGCTCTCTGAAAGGAAGCAAAGCTGGGAATGTTCAGTCGACCCTATTCGTGCGTGTCTCTGCTACATCTGCTGGGGAGGGGGAGGGAGGCGGGGGGCACACGGTGCAGCAGGAACACTTGGACGCCACAGGTGGTAGGAAAGCCAGTCTGATGCCGTGATGAGGACGCAGTGTTCCCTCTAAGCTGAGTTAGTGTGAGTTAGCTCAACAGTTATTTAGCCTCCGGCTCACACGTTTTTGTCTTGGTTCAGGAAGGAGGGCTTCAGAGCAAACTCATTTCTGCCGCAGCCAAGTCACTCGCTCACAACTTTAGTGCCGGTAGCTCACAAAGGAGAAATTTGCTCACAGGACTCCCTGCCTTACAGGGAGCATTGGCTAGGAGCATGGACTCTAATCTTGGGAGAACTGGGTTCGATTCCCCACTCCTCTGCATGCAACTGCTGGGTGACTTTGGGTCACTTACAAGTTCTCTCAGAGCTGTTCCCTCAAGAGCAGTTGTCTCAGAGCTCTCTCAGCCCCGCCGACCTCCCAGGGTGTCTGTTGTGGGGAGGGGAAGGGAAAGGAGGTTGTAAGCTGCTCTGAGACTCAGTGAAGGGCGGGGTATAAATCCAAGCTCTCCTTTTTCTTCTACTTACGAGGGGTTTTTTTTGTTGTTTGAAGAAAAGCGGGATAGGTCTACGGATGTTTTTGTGGTCTCGTTAAAGGTAAGTGGACGCTGGCAAAACAGCGAGAATTGATTTTCACAACCAGTGGCTCGGGTGGCAGGTTGCAGGGCCGGTTCAAGCTGAGGATTGTGTGTCCCTTCCTCCATAACACACCCCCACACACAGACACAGTTTCTCCGAACATTGATCGAACATTCTCTCCTCTCACAGGCGTGTCTGTTGCTTCCGGACAGCGCGAGGTCAGCTGAGAGGTGAGTCTGAGACCTGACTTTGTACAGGAAGGACAAGACCTTCCCTGGGCCTGCGCGACTCCAAAACTCCCGCCAGTATTGAGCTCCTTAAAAATTTCTGACACCTCGTATGAGAACTGTGCGGCTCACGGTTACTGATTTCCTCGTGTCAGCTGAGGCCTGGGAGTCTGTATCGAAGAGGCCGTTCTGTCCAGGACCCCTGGGATGAAACGATCGGCCCTGTCGGGGCCGACCTCCTCAAGAAACTCAAAATCGGTTGTCGCTTTCTCTTTCCAGGAAATGGCCACAAAGGAGGTGCAAGAACGGCTTTTGCCAAGATGGAGAAATCGACGATGCCCCGATCGGGCCCGGCAGAGTGACCTGGTGGGTTACCTTTAGACGGCTGGGCGAGGGTCAAACGGCTGCTGTGGCGGAAAGATGGTTCCTTAGTAGCAAAACAATATACCCAGTGTGGCGTGTTCTGTGTCCTCCACCAGATGCTCTGGTCAACCACTGCCAGAATAGAGGTTTATTCACCTTGAGGGACCAATGCCTTTGTGCTAGAATCAATTATTATTCCCTTGGCTATGCAGGAGAAGAAAATCTGGCACTGGGGAAATTATTTTTCCACTTGTCTATTAAGATGGAATGATTGACTTTGGCTGGGTTATTATATGTGCGAGGCAGAGGTTAGTATGTATTACTTTTGGAGGCCTGCTAGTAGTCAACAGAGGTGCAGTTACCAATGATGTCTTTTCCTTCGTGTAAGAAGAGCCCTGCTGGGTCAGACCAGTGGTCCATCCAGTCCTAAGAACATAAGAGAAGCCGATCTTAGACCAGGCCAGTGGCCCATCCAGTCCAACACATATTCGAAAAGTCGATCCTGCCACGTTCCGTCAGGTCCAACTGAGTGTCTATGATCCTTGGTCTCCCCTGCCTCTCTGAAGACGGCTCCCGCCCCCATCTCAACCCTGAGTTCATGCACAGGCTGGTCATAATGACTCTCCCGACACGGCCCCGAGGTGGGTATCTGCACGAAACTTCCCCCAACTTAGTCCCTTCTGCCTTGTGGTCTCCTGTGCGCTTGCCCACCCCATAGGGGTCCAAGAGAGGCACACCCACGCCCGTCTCTTCCTCTAGGGAAGAAGTGGTCGTAGGGACTGTTTAGTCTGGGTGGGAATCTCTTCCTTGCTTCCGCTCATCTCGGGGTGGAGAGATACGGGTCGAAAGGATATGATGGATTCCTGACACTTTGTCAGGCTCCTTAGTATGGTCACACAACGCAGGGCTTCAGTAGAAGAATCTCTTTATTGGTGAATAATAACTAAAGACACATGTACAGCTTGTGTCAGGAATGCCCGGGAATAGTAGGGCGCTCTAAATTATAGTGAAATCAAACAACCCCCTAAATGAGCTGAAGCCAACGAGTATAGTTCGTGTGCGCAGGCAAAGCAGGCAAAACAATCTAAAAGCTGTTGATTCCCAGCAGAGGAGTTCTGCAGCTGGAGACACTACAAGGTCAGGAAAATGATAACATACAGACAGGAGAATAGTAATAGTCAGAGGCTGGTAGACTGAGAGTACTCCCCTCGCATTCCAAACCCATGACAGGGCTACCTGACACATCCCCTCTCACACAGCGGCCATTAAACGGCATAGAGACTGAGGCCTTCCCCTGATGTTGCTCTGGGATTCAGGGCTTGACTGCCTCTGAATGTGGAGGTTCCCCTCAGTCAACATGACGAGTAGCCACTGATAGGCCTCTCTTTCCTCCATGAATGTATCTAATGTGCTTTTCAAGCTGTTTGTTCCTGTGTCCATCACGACATCCTCTGGCAGTGAATTGCATGTTTTAATCCCTCTCTGTGTAAAGTGGTGTTTCCTTTGTTTTTCCTGAACCTACTGCCCGTTACCTTCATTGGATGCCATCAAGTTCTAGTCTTTTGGGAGAGGGAAGAAAAAGTTTTCTTTGTTGACTCTCTCCAACTCAGGGCATAATTTCAGGAACCTAACTTTGTTTTAGCTTGACGTGAAGCAACGCTGAAGATGTCGAAGGCAGAAGCCACTGTGCCCCGGCTGAGGTTCCTTCATCACACTGATGCCTACGGAGGCTTTTGAGGAAGACCCAACCGAAAGCAAATAGAAGCCACCAACATAGCTTGGGGGTTAGTGTTTCGCTCTGTTTCTTTACATTATTTATAATCCATCTTTTCCCCTGCAACTCGAGGCAGATTATCCCACGTAAGTCGATACGGTCGGCAGGAGAGACACTCAGTAAATAGCACAAGGAGGGTTTGAATGGTAGACATTCAACCAACGCATTAAATGATGCAGGAGTAGCATAGGAGGCGCATACTTAACAGCGAGAGACAGTACGCGATAGCGTAGTCCGCAGTTCCTATCCCTTTACCAAAGTCTCTTTCCGAACCATTTCATTATAGTACAGCCCTGTTAACCGTGCAAGGGGAAAAAAACCTCTTTTGAATAATTCAATTTTGCATGCCTTGCAGGACGGGGAGGATAACAGATTAGAAAAAACACGCCGTACAGAGAATGTTCTAATGCAGTTGTAAGCAGAGCTATCCTCTTGGAAGTCCGTCAACTCGGGTGGGAGTCTGTTCATGCTGGCCTTCTTAGACATCCATGCCAGTCTACCTCTACCGTAGAGAGGGGAATTATTGTTATATTGCACCATGCAACATATGCAACGAAACCAGAAGTATGGGGGGGCCCTGCTGGGGAGGTGTGAAGATTATGCGCCGATCTGAGTCCGTTTCTCCCAAGCGAAAGTACGTATCGTGGTGCATTCCCTGGCACGAGAGCCATTTACTCAAGGGAAAACAGGCGCTTGCTGAAATCTCACAAATAATATTTTTCCAAAAGGTCACGCTGGGGTGGCGTAGGAGAGTCGAGGGAACAGCCGTAAAATAAAACCAAGGGAGATTATTTTGCGAGAACGTACAGAGACCAAAAAACACGCCAGTCAGCTTGTCTGGGCGGAAACGAACCAACCCCTCTCTGTCGTCAGGTGTGTGAAAGGAAGTGGCGGCTGAAATACAGTCTCTTCCCCGCAGGAATGCTGGGAAACGAGCAAGTCTTGGGAAGCCGGCCGTGCGAATTCTCGACTTCCAGCTCCGGAAGGACAAAGTCACCAAGCGGATTGTCTCCGGGGCGGGGAGAAGGGCAGTTGTGCCCTCTTCAGCATCGCCGAATTTCTTCGGCAGCCTTCGAGAGCAGCGACGGGTCAGATGGACACAAGAGGCGCGAGATTGTATCGCGGGGCTCCTTCCTGCATCGCAAAGCGGCGGGAAGCCCACTGCTGGACCTCCTGGCCCCACTGCTGGACCTCCTGAGGGCACCTGGTATATTTTGGCCACTGTGTGACAGAGTGTTGGACTAGATGGGCCATTGGCCTGATCCAACATTGGCTGCTCTTATGTCCTTATGAAGCTTTGCTTGCTAAAAGAGGCCGAAATAAAATTTGTATCCTGCACAACTCCAGTGTGTTATCTCTGGGAAAGGGCCGGGTGTGTGGTGAAGCGGGGAGAGAAGGAAAGACCCCCCCTGTTGTCGCTGTTTCGTGGGCGGAAGGGGGTTAACTCCAGGGCCGTTGTCCGGCTCGGTTGTTCGGAATCGGGGGGCCCCCTCAAATGGTTGCATTTCCCGCAGAGACCTCCATGCATGTGGCGTGATTGACATGCGAATGCCACAGGTTTCTTAAGAGTGGGTTTGTGGTACAACACATATGTAACAGGACTGCCGTTCCTAGGACTTTGTGAGAACTCCCTCCTCAATATGGAATCCAAATTCCAGCCTCATCTAATCCTGTACCGGAACGCTCCTCTGTTACAGCAGACATGAATTTACTATTGTGTGTATATATGTGTGTGTGTATATCTATATATAGATATATGCATAGATTAAAGCAGGGGTGTCAAAAATTGCAGCCCGGGGGCCAGGTCAGGTTTCTTAATCTCCTGTTTCCAGATCTGTTGCTGCCGCTGCATCGTCTCTTACTTCGCCAGACTCTCTTAATCACTCGGCCGTTTCACGTTTTCCCCCCGGCTCCTAGACTCGGAACTCTGAGCCTGAGATTTCTGTGGTGAACGTCAGTAAATCAAAAGTAGGTTTGCAGCTTACAGAGCTAGTGTTTTAAGCCTGTTTTTATATTAAGTTAAAAAAAGAAAAAATCTTTGTGTTTGTGTCCTTTATATAAAGTTTATCTCTCCGCTACCTGGCATTACCATTTTATGACACACACGTGGCCTGGCCCGACATGGTCTCATTTAAGTCAGATGAGTTCGACATCCCTGGATTAAAGCGTTCAAACAAGCCTTCAACAGGATCAGCTGAGGGGTCCCTGTTCCATGGTTTAGGAAGGGAAGGAGTTTTAACTCCCAGGCAGTGTTCCTTCTAAGCTGCGTTAGTATGAGCTAGCTCACCGTTTTTTAGCCTCCGGCTCACACAAACTAGTGGGGCGGAACCTGCTTGGAAAGGAAAGAGCGGCTTTGATAAGAGCGTTTTACTTGGCGGGGTCTGCAGCACATGATGGAGGCAAGTGTTATTTTTGAAAGTCGTTTTATTAAGAGGAACAGGGAAACAAACAATAGAGAGCCTGCAAGTTCTTGGCATATGTAGCGCTGTTGGGAAAGGCTGTGGGTTTAGAGGGGAACAGCCTGCACAGAACAATGCTGGTTCTGAGAATTTAGGCTGGTCATGCGAAGGAGTGCAGGAAGGGGATGAAGAGGAGGAGGAGATTGGATTTATACCCCACCCTTCACTTCTCCTTTCCCTTCCCCTCCCCCACAACAGACACCCTGTGAGGTCGGTGGGGCTGAGAGAGCTCTTCTGAGGACTGCTCTGGAGAGAACAGCTCTGAGAGAACTTGTGACTGATCCAAGGTCACACCAGCAGCTGCATGCAGAGGAGTGGGGAATTGAACCCGGTTCTCCCAGATTATTAGAGTCTGTGCTCTTAACCACTACAACCAAACTAGTTCTCATGGCCCTTTCTTACAGATTCCCCCACTTTGGGGTCAGGAAGGAATTTCCCCCCGGCCAGATTGGCCCAGGAATCCTGGAGACTTTTTTTGCCTTCCTTTGGTCCTAGAGCAGGGATCAGTGGGGGGGGGGTGTCTAGGGGTTGGGCTAGATGACCCCTGAGGGTCCCTTCCAGCCCCTATGTTCCTAAAAAAATCCACACTGAGCAATAAAAAGGTCAGCGTAGAGAAAGGGAGATGGAGACTGCAGAGGTGCTGGGCAGGCATTCCTCCTTTTTTTATATATATATTATATATATATTATTGAGGAACAATTAAGATACAGTTAACCGTTTACATCAACATTCAACAAGCAAGGAGCTGCATCTGTTAAACAATATGCGTCAAGTAAATAACATTCAGTATTTTAGTAATCATTCAATCGTCGTTACAAAGCAAAAATCAGCTAAAGCATCGGAATCAAAAGGGCCTCCTTGTTTGAATTTCCATTTCAGAAAAGGGGTCCATTTATTAATTACATATGACTCCTTGACCCGTGACTCTTAAGAGTGCCACAAGGGAGGCCGAGATCGCCCCTGTGGCAACGGGGCTAAGGATGAAAGGCGCTGGGGGGTGCTTTTGAGCCGAGGATGGGCTGCTCAGAGGTCAAAACTCCCCATCAAAGTGGCCGTGGACAAGCTCCACCCCTCCCAAAGCCAGCCCCGAGAGCATCCTTTAATCCTCTGGTGGCCAAAAGTGCCAGTTTCTTAATTGGCCCCTTTCCCCCGCAAAGCAAACTAGGGCATCAGGAAGGAAGGGCCTAGCTGGTCCTTTCCCCTGTGGTGCTACTTTTCTGCTTGCGGGGAGCCGCCGCCGCTCCTCCCTGCTGCCTGAAGGGGCGCCGTCTCTTCTCTCCTACACCCTGCTGCCAGTGCTCCCTCTAAGCTGAGTCAGTGTGAGCAACCTCACAGTTTTCTAGCCTCCGGCTCACAGGTTTTTGCCTTTGCTCAGGAAGGAGGGCTCCAGAGCAATCGCTCGCTCACAACTTCGAGGCCAGGAGCTCCCAAAGTAGAATTTTTGCTCCCAAGACTCCACAGCGTAGAGGGAGCTTTGCCCCCTGCACTTGAGGACTCGGATTGTGCCTCAAGGAAACAGCTGCAGCTGCTGGGATTTCTTGGTGCGACGTTTAAGGAAGACCCTCCTGTCCCCAAGAGCGACTCAGGAATCACAGCAAAGAACTGGGGGGGGGACAAAATCCCAGAGTCGGACGGGGCCATAACAGCCCCCACACGGGCGCCACAAACATCCAAAGCGTTCTGCACTCTGGGATGAAGCCACAGAAATTCCAGCGGCAAAAAAAAGAGCCGTTAAAGGGAAAGAGGGGGAATGTTTTCGTCAGGAGAAAACCCGGCCCTCACTGCTCTTTGAGAAACGTAACAGAAGCCCTAGAAGGGCAGAACCGCCCGAATTCTGGATGTGGCCGTCAGCTGCCCGGCACAGTCCTGGAGGAGAGGCCCTGGCTGCATTTCTTGAAGGGTGGGGTTTTCCACAAAGTTCTCTCGTCCGGCTCGCCTCACTTCCGAGAACAGGGGCCGTGTGTTAATCCTCCATTTAATGAGCTTTGCTAGCCCAGCGGTGGAAATTTCAGCTGCCATCTAGGAACAATCCACCACTCGCATCTCAGACCACTGGGCAGCTCCGGCAAGCCTGCTGCTCTCTCGGCTCCGCCCCAACCTGTGGAAAGCCCGGCCTACCTGTCAGGATCGTTGTATCACGGCAAGCAGGTGCGAGGAAGTGCCGGTGGCGGAATACTATTTACTAGAAATATTACTGATTAGATTGAGCTCTGCCACCCTTGCTGGGCTGGGTTTTGGGTGTCCCAGGACATGGGGGGCGAGCTGCCAAGCTCTGTCCTCGGGCCAGGTTAGGAATGCCAGCCTCCAGGTGAGACCTGGAGATCCCCTGGAATTCCAGCTCATCTCCTGACTACGGAGATCTGTTCCCTTGGAGAGAATGGATGCTTTGGAGTGGGGGGGGGGACTCTACGGCACTTCTCCTCCCCAGGCTCTACCCCCAAATCTCCATGAGTGTCCGAACCCGGATCTGGCAAGCCTGCCAGTGACCAGAGAGGACCATGAGTGGAAGTTCTAGTCAGGATAGAGGCAGGAATCTGCCTTCTATGGAATCAGACCTTTTGATCCATCTAGGTCAGTACTGTCTACGCAGACTGGAAGCCGCTCTCCAGGGGCTCACGTGAAGGTCTCTCCCATCACCTCCTGCCTGGTCCTTTTTCACTGGAGATGCTGCCGGGGACTGAACCTGGGACCTCCTGCATGCCAAGCAGAGACTCTGCCACTGAGCCACGGCCCCTCTTGACAGCTCTCCAGGGTCTCAGGCAGAGGTCTTACCCATCACCTCCTGCCTGGTCCTTTTTAACTGGAGATGCCGGGGATCGAACCTGGGACCCTCTGCATGCCAAGCAGATGCTCTGCCACTGAGCCACAGCCCCTCTTGACAGCTCTCCAGGGTCTCAGGCGGAGAGGTCTTTCCCATCACCTCCTGCTCGGTCCTTTTTAACTGGAGGTGGCAGGGATTGAAACTGGGGCCTCCTGTGTGCCAAGCAGAGGCTCTGCCGCTGAGCCATGGACCCTCTTGACAGCTCTCCAGGGTCTCAAGCAGAGAAAAGTCTTTCCCGTCACCTCCTGCCTGGTCCTTTTTAACTGGAGGTGCTGCCGGGGATTGAACCTGGGACCTCCTCCCTGCCAAGCAGAGGCTCTGCCACTGAGCCACAGCCCCTCTTGACAGCTCACCAGGGTCTCAGGCGGAGGTCTTTCCCATCACCTCCTGCCTGGTCCTTTTTAACTGGAGATGCTGGGGATTGAACCTGGGACCTTCTGCCTGCCAAGCAGAGGCTCTGCCACTGAGCAACTGGCCCCCTCCAATCGTGCTGCAAATTCTCCACCTCTCACTTCCATCCGGCTCCTCTACATCTCCCTGTCAGCCTTCCCTTCAAAGACCCTCCTGCGGTCTCCAAGGAATAAAGTGTCGCCCGCAGAGGAGGAACAGCGCAAGTCAGTCCGATCCCCGCTGCCCTCCGAGACCCTTAGACGTCCCCCCACTCCCCACCCTCTGGGCCAGTCTCTTTTCAAGACCCTTTGAAGCAGGAGACTTTCCCCAAATGCACCTTAAGCATGCGAATGGAGTTCCTGCCAAGCACATCTTACACATGCAACATGGGGATGCAGCAAAAGGGGGGGTCTTCCTCGCCAGCCCCCCTGTCTCTGTGCTCAGCCTTGGGGACATCTGTGGGCACCTCGTGCTGCAGCTTACTGGTCTCACCAGAGCCCCTGTCTGCCTAATCCTACTGCCTCCTGATTAGGGTGGCCACACCAGCCATCTCTGGGTTGGGAAATATCTGGGAATGTGGGGTGTAGGGCCCGGGAAGGCCAGTGTTTGGGGAGGGACAGGACCTCACTGGGTATAATGCCGACAAGTTCACCCTCCAGGGCTGCGACAGATTGCTTTTAAATTAGCAGAGATCCAACCTTAGCGAAGAAGAGACATCCCATTTCATTCCCCCCCCAGCTTTTTATTACCGAACTGAGTCATAAGTTGGGGGCCTTTTGTAGCAACCAGGACTTAAGAGATGTGATTCGGGGCCGGCCTGGGGCCTCTGCTATAAACCCTCCTCTGAGAGCAGTGGGAAGAATGTGTGTTTGGGGGGGGGTCATTTTGGGAGAGAAGAACAGGATTCTCAAGGCTGGGTGAAAAGTTTTCCTTTCCCGTTCTCGCCGCCTCGAAAGAGACTTCTGAGCCCTTTGTCCTTTCCTCGTACAAAACATCATCCCCTTCCACGCCAGAGAGGCCCACAGATTTCAAACCACGTGTCCCCAAAAGCTTCCACTGCTCCCAAAATGTCACTGCGCCACACGAGAGAGTCTAGCAAAACGCAGGGATTCCTAGCACTCTGGTTTCTCCCGTTGGGGCTGCAGGGGGAAAGGAATGTGGATTTCCCAGAAGGCAGCACAGCAAGAATGTTCTGGCAACACCAGCAAGTAAGTTCCCGGCACCCTGACAAGTTCTTTCTTGCCCGTGTGAACTGAGTACGGGCAAAGCACATCACACAGACCGGCTGTACTTCCCGTTCCTTCTTTCCAGGGGTGTGCTACGATTTGTTGGGCCTGAAGATCTCCCAGAATTACAATTGATCCCCAGACTGTAGAAGATGGAGCAGATCTATTCTCTCTTGCTCCCGGATTGCAAGACTAGATCTAATGGGTGGAAATGACAAGGGAGTCGATACCAGCTAGATATCAGGAGAAACTTCCCAACTGTCAGAGTGGTTGAGCAGTGGGACAGGCTGCCTCGGGAGATGGTGGGTGCTCCTTCGCTGGATGTTTCCAAGCGGAGGCTGGACGACCATCTTTTGGGTATGTTGTAGGTATGCAGGGCTGTCTTTCGGCTCTGCTCCTGCAGAGGGCAGGGGGTTGGACTAGATGACCTGCAAGGTCCCTTCCAACTCTTAACATTCTATGATTCTATGAGATCAGTTCCCCCAGAGGCAAAGGCTATTTAAGAGGACGGACTCCACAGCACTATACCCCGCTGAGGTCCCTCTCTTCCCCAAACCTTGCCCTCCTAAAGGTCCACCCCCCCAAATCTCCAGGAATTTCCCAGGCTGCCCTCCAAAACATACTTCCATTAACAGCCCTGCTCAGGCCTTCCAAACGGTGAGGGCCTTTGTGGCTCCCTTCATGGAGTCCATCTCAGGTTGGGTCTCCGTCTCTTCCTGCGGCACTTCGACTTTTCCTAGCCTTATTGTCTTTTCCGGTGACTCTTTGTCTTCTCATGATGGGACCAGAGTTTAGTCATTTTAGCTTCTAGGGAGAGTCCAGGCTTGAGTCAGTCTAGAATTTGTCTTTTTTGGCGGTCCGCGGTATCCGTAAAGCTCTCCTCTGACGCCATGTTCCGAAGGAATCAACTTTTTCCCTTTCAGCTTTCCTCATTATCCAACTTTCACACCCATACGTAGTAATGGGGAATATCGTGGCATGAATTAACTCGATCTTGATGGCCAGCGACACATCGTTACTCTTAAAAATCTGTTCTAGCTCCTTCAAAAAGGAAATAGAATATTTAGGTATATTTAGTGCAATATTGAGGTCTTTCGGGTGCAATATTGAGGTCTTTCGGGTGCAATATTTAGGTATCCGAGAATTTCAAGTCTGTCTGCGTATGTGTGTCTGAAGACTTAAGTTTCTAGCCCTCATGAATGCTTGCGTGGAAGGCTGGTAGGAGTCTCAGAAGCCTGTTGGGGAGACTTCTCTGATTTCAGCAGCAGAGACCAAGGTCACTCTGCACAGGATCGTGCTGTTATATGGGACAGGGATTCACTGTTTTTACCCCCCTGCCGGGGTTCACAAACCCAGGACAAACTTACCCAATGTATGGGAAGAAGAGATTGGATTTATACCCCGCCCTTCACTACCCAAAGGAGTCTCAGAGTGGCTTACGATCCGTTTCCCTTCCCCTCCCCACAACAGATACCTTGTGAGGTAGGTGGGACTGAGAGAGCTCTGAGAGAGCTGCCCTTGAGAGAACAGCTCTGAGAGAACTTGTGACTGACCCAAGGTCACACCGACAGCCGCATGTGGAGGAGTGGGGACTCAAACCCGGTTCTCCCAGACTAGAGTCCGCCGCTCTTAACCACTACACCAAACAACGTTCATGTCTTAATTTTCACAGGACGCAAAAATGCCGTCTCCTTGGTGCAGAGTTTAAATACAGATCTATACTGTGTGCACACGGCCCCGAATTCAGTCTTGCTAAACAAGACAATGGACTCCTGACATGAAGCCCGGTGGTAATTCAAGCCAGCAGGCTTTCTGTGACAAAGTTCAGGAAAGCACTTCCACGCCCCCATAAAAGCATCCCGGCCTTTGTGGCGGGGAGGAAGGGGCGGCCTTTGAACTCCCCGCAGCCAGTTTCCCAGAAGAACCCCAGGGGCCTCAGCGGAATGCCATTTCCTGGGCTGAACAGAAAAAAGACAATTTCAGCCGGGCGGGATAAAATCGGGTGATGAATGGCCAGAACTCTTCGGCAACCACTCCTAACCACTGACGCCAAGCAAGCTTGTGGATCTTCTCATGTCCTGGTTGACACGGCCAGGATTGCTGCTCGATGGCCTAAAAACCATCATTCGATAATTATAAGTTAGGTTACAGTAGGGTGTTCCTTAAGTGTACATGAAGTTACTTTTCACTGAATCAGAGCACTGGATTATTTGGCCCGGCAGCTGCTCTCCGGGGTGTCCGGCAGAGTTTCTTTCACCTCCCTTACCACCTGATCCTTTTAACTGGGGATGCCGGGGATTGAACCTGGGACCTTCTGCCTGCCAAGCAGAGGCTCTGCCACTGAGCCACGGCCCCTCTTGACAGCTCTCCAGGGTCTCAGGCGGAGGTCTTTCCCATCACCTCCTGCCTGGTCCTTTTTAACTGGAGATGCCGGGGATTGAACCTGGGACCTTCTGCGTGCCAAGCAGAGGCTTTGCCACTGAGCCAGGGGCTCTCCCTGAAAAGGACAGGCTGTACGGCCCCATCCTGCATAGCAGAGGTCGGTAACCTTTTTATAATTCAAGACCCAAAGGACGCCAACATTTACAGCGAGAGACCCATAAAGCACCAGTCTACAAAAGACCATTGGCCTAAGTAAAAATATACAGCTTAGCATTACTGAAGCTGATGTGCGTATTCATAATCTGCAGTTTCTTGAGTCCAAACACTATTCACTGCGAGCTGGTGATAAGGCCGCTTAAGTGATAAAAACGCACTTTTATTTTGGTCAAATGGCTTCAACCTGTGCCTAGTTTGCACCTGGATTCCCGGCCGCTGTTCACCCCCTCACTCGTCTTTTTGTAATGCATCTCCTTTTAGGCCCACCAAAAATTTGCCCGCCCCTCCCGTCACACCCTGGTTATCCTGGCATCTCTCCTGTTCTTCTGCTAGACCTTATTTTGTGTTCTTTTTTAAAAGAGATATATCCTGTTTTGCGCTGCACCACATTTGGCTGCAGACCAAACATGGTGCGTGTGTTACCTGGGGAGCAAGCCAGCACAGAAGAAGAAGAAGAGGAGACTGGATTTATACCCCGCCCACTACCCCGAAGTGTCTCAGAGCAGCTTACAATCTCCGTCCCCTTTCCCTCCCCAAAACAGACACCCCGTGAGGTAGGTGGGGCTGAGAGAGCTCTTTTGAGGACTGCTCTTGAGAGAACAGCTCAGAGCGAACTTGTGATTGACCCAAGGTCACACCAGCAGCTGTGAGTGGAGGAGCGGGGAATCAAACCCGGTTCTACCACATTAGAGCCCATGCTCCTAACCACTACAACAAACTCACAGCCATTGTGGAAGGAGTTCCCAGCACAGCCATGCGGGATTAGAAATGGATCATGGCCATTTGTCAGACAGAAGAAGAAGAGGAGGAGGATGAGTGCCCTTCACTCGGAGTCTCAGAGCAGCTTACAAACTCCTTTCCCTTCCCCTCCCCACAACAGACACCCTGTGAGGTAGGCAGGGCTGAGAGAGCTCTTTCCAGAACTGTCCTTGAGAGAACAGCTCTGAGAGAACTATGGCTTGCCCAAGGTCATCCAGCAGCTGCAAGTGGAGGAGTGGGGAATCAAACCCGGTTCTCCCAGATTAGAGTCCGCACACTTAACCACTACACCAAACTGGCACAATCCCTCACCCCTTACTGAAGAAGAAGGGACGGCTGCTGAGTCCAGGTTTTGACAATCTCCCGTCTCGCATTTCGAGGGCGGCGTAAATGATTGATCAATGCTTAATGATTAACGCGGCCCGACTGCGAGCAGAACGGCGGCTCTCACACCAGGAAACCCGTGCGCGTAAACCGCTTCAGAGAGACCAGCAGCCAGTTCAGAGCGGGCCTGGGAAGAACAAAAAAATTTGAAAGGTGCGCAGAGATAACATCGGGCCTCTCCCCATTTGTGGCTCTAATCGTGGCCGGGGAGAGAAATCTAATTTCCTTTCTCAGCCCTGGCCGAGAACGTCAGCGTTTTTATCACCTGTTTATACCAGAAACAAACAGGCGAGGAGGGCCCGGCGACTGTGTCAACAGTTCCAGGTCAGGAAAGCTTTGCATTTCAGGGCTTTCTGCTCCTATTTTATCCCAGCCTGCAGTCGGGAACATTAAGTTGTGCAACCCCTCAATGCCTTACCAGCCAAGTTATGCTCCCTTCAGATCTCAAATCAAGGGCCGATGTCACCCAGACCTCCGCAAAGGCTGAGTTCTTACAGGCCCAAGCTCACTTGAGTGAATGAGTGGTGGATCAAAGCCAGACTGCAGGGAGAGGGCCAGTGCTTTGGGATTTCTCCCTGAATGCAGAAAGCTAGCATACCAAGCAAAGGCAGGGGGAAGGGAAGAAGAAGAGGATGAGAGATTGGATTTATACCCTTGCCCTTCACTACCTGAAGGAGTCTCAGAGCGGCTTAACAAACTCCTCTCCCTTCCCCTCCCCACAACAGACACCCTGGGAGGTAGGTGGGGCTGAGAGAGCTCTTTCGAGGACTGCTCCTGAGAGAACAGCTCTGAGAGAACTTGTGACTGACCCAAGGTCACACCAGCAGCGGTTTGCGGAGGAGTGGGGAATCAAACCCAGTTCTCCCAGATTAGAATCTGCACTCTTAACCACTACACCAAACTGGCTCTCAGCGTGCAGACTGCAAGGAGGTGACCAGGATCTTGTCTCTGTAATTTACCAGCCAGGATATGACATGTTGAGCCCATTTTTAAAATGTTAATCTGCACAGACAGTTCAGGGACCCTTCGATACCACTCCAAGAAGCAGACTCGATTCCAAACTTTTAATAGCTTCTGTCCCAAAAGTATCCAACTGTGAGGAGTCTTAGAAAGGAGCAAACACTCTATCAGGCAGGAAAAAAAAATTAAGTCAACCAAAACCAGCCCTGAAATGAAAGTGAATCGGGTTTCTCTACCGAGCCTCTTGGAAGTGGGGATTTCATTCTAAGTTAAGCATGTACAGACATGAAAAGGCTCGCGATATTTTACCATCTGAAAACAAGGATTCTAGGTCCTGCCCAGGCTGGCGAGAAGAGCCCTGGTTGTGTTATATACAGACCTAAAATTTCCTTCTTGGAAAGCAATTCAAAAACTCTTCTGCTCACAGCTCCAGCCAACCATTCCAGACGTTCAGCTCTTTTTACAAAGCGTTTATATCACGGTAAGTCAAGGCAAGGGAGTATTTTGAGCTTTTGCAAAAGGGAATTCAGGCACAAAGCAGAGAAGTGAAACATTCCCACCGGCTGAGGGGTTTTCTCGGCCTTGTCGTCACAGACACCGCTAGGGCCTAGGAGCTCGCAAGGCACAGAGAAGAGGAATTCGGCGAAACCGTTTCTGGTTTCACGAAAGCAGATCAGCCTCCGGAGCAAGGATCCTCTCTTCCTCCCTCCAGACCGCCGCCGGGACCGACAATCGACTGGAAAATTTCAGGAACTCCGTCAGAGCTTAAGCTTGCCGGAGTGAACTCAACAGATTTTAGGCGGGGGGCTTACAACCTTTTTGTTTTCTGCCCGTTATCTGGGCGCAAAACCCAGCGGTTGTCTCAGTGGGAAGCACGCACAAGACATTTCTGCCACCCTTACCACCTTTTCTTAGTGCCTTTTCTTTCTGAGGATATTGTCTACAGCAAAACAACAACAAGAAACACACACACACACACACGCCCAAAAGAAAAGGGGTTACCCAGCCATCTTTCGACCCTCGTTATAATGTTTCACCTCACTCAATATACAGAAAGCTCATGTGTCAGACTTAAGTCCTTCTCTGTCGTTGTCGGACGATCTTCCTCGCATGACCCCGGTCAACATGGCTCCGTCAGAGGCCCCCTCTAGGAGCTGATCACGTGCCCCGACCACGTCTCGTGTTTCGTCCCGGGCGCTAGGTGGGTGATGATCACCTCCACGGCCTGCAGTTTCTCATTCTTGGGCGGGATGGGGCATACCTTGTAAGTGACCTCGTCGCCAGACACCGGGACGTATTCCCCTTCGATGCTGTCGGAGGGAAACAGACCACAAGGTTGCTACCGTGAAACCACGCAAACGCTTTCGAAACGCATTCAGGGGGGCCGCTGAACAAAGTCGGAGTCCCGTGGCGCCTTTGAGACCGACAAAGTTTAATTCTGGGCCTAAGTTTCCGCGTGCGTGCACAGAATTAAACTTTGTTGGGACTTCGAGGGGCCACGGGACTCAGATTTTGAAGCACGTTCTCGTTTTAAGCCGCAAACCGTTTGGACAGGTGGAACCACCGGCTATCAAACGTGCTTGTCTGAAGCATACAGGCATGTAAAAATGGGACTCTGAGTTTGGGGCTGGAATCCCAACTCTGCCAGTTTGGTGTAGTGGTTAAGCGCATGGTCTCTAAACTGGGAGAACCGGGTTTGATTCCCCACGCCTCCCCTTGCAGCTGCTGGATGACCTCGGGCAAGCCATAGTTCCCTCAGAGCTGTTTGCTCTCAGCCCCGCCTACCTCACAGGGTGTCTGTTGTGGGGCGGGGAAGGAGAAGGAGCTTGTAAGCCTCTCTGAGACTCCGAGTGAAGGGCAGGGTATAAATCTAATCTCCTTCTTCCTTCCTTCCTGCCTTAGCAAATGCCAGGGGAGTGGGGGGCAGTGTCTGGGGAGGGTGGAGTTTGGGGAGGATGTGATGTCTCTTCCACGTGACGCTCTAGGCTGCCTGCGTTAGTCTCCATGGTGAGAATTTCCTAGAGTGTCACTAAGCGGAGGTCATTTTTTTCAACCCTTCCCCAGGACAAATCAATGGGAGGTGGAGACCCTAGAAGTATTGCTGTAATTTCTCCGTATAGGGTCCCCTCTCTCAGACTAGAAACACGATCTGGCATTTGAAAACCCCGGAAGCCGAGGTTCTCGACAATCTGTTGGTTGTGCCATCTGCATATCTCAAAGATGGATTCTGCCATGTGTCACGGGATGAAATAGGCCCAGGGTCCGAAGCAGAGTCTGGTGGTACAGTTTGCCCTGGACTGTGCCCAACTTCGAGTGGCACCAGATGGAGGGTTGATTTTGGAAACCCCCCTATTCAAGCACACAGACACCCCTCCCGATAGATGAAGAGTATATCTCAGGGCCGGGGGGGCAGAGGGTTAAGCCCATCAAAGAAAATTGATCCCTGCCAATTAATAAGTCTACTAATTAAAACCAGCCACTCTGATGGGTATATTTTGTTGGGATGTACTCGAAGGACTGTTTTCATAAGTGAGCCTCGTCGGTATCACACAGTTCCTTATTTGGAGCGGGGGTAATTATGGCAATTTAACACCACGTCTACATTAAGCTGCATTTTTATAACACAGAGGCTCCGATCATACGCACTAAATAATCTACTTTCCGTGCACTTTCCAACTGGATTTTACTGTGTGAACTGGCAGAATCCAGTTGGAAAGTACATTGAAAGTGGATCTCCCCCCCGATTTATAACCTTCACTCAGAGTCTCAGAGTGGCTTACAGTCTCCTTTCCCTTCCCCTCCCCACAACAGACGCCCCGTGAGGTAGGCGGGGCTGAGAGAGCTCTTTTGAGAACAGCTCTGGGAGAACTTGTGACTGACCCAAGGTCACACCAGCAGCTGCATGTGGAGGAGTGGGGAATCAAACCCGGTTCTCCCAGATTAGAATCTGCGCTCCTAACCACTTCACCAAACTGAAAGTGGATTATTTAGTGTGTGACTGCATCCAAAGAAACAAAGCCCATTTTGACAGTAAGGGTTCTACCAAATTTCATTAGCGCGACTGGGAAACACAATGACCACCATTTGATCCTGAGAAGGGAAAAGATACACCAGTATAACTGGGATATTCCTAGGCTTGCCAACTCCAGGTTGGGAAATAGCTGGAGATTTGGGGGGTGGAGCCTGAGGAGGGCGGGGTTTGGGGAGGGGAGAGAATTCAGTGGGGCCTTCCAAAGCAGCCGTTTTCTCTCCGGGAACTGATCTCTGGACGCTAAAGTCAGGAACACCCTGGACATTTTGTATTCCGCAAAATTTGCGGAGGATCTGAACTCGGTTCCCTCCCCCATGCAGAAGACTCACTCAGAAATGTGCACGAAAATATCCGGCCCGCCATCCTCAGGGGTGATGAAGCCGTGGCCCTTGGAACGGCAGAAACACTTGCAGGTACCCTTGTAGGTGGGCCCTTCCAAAGCTCTCGCTGTCCTGAAAGGGTCAAAAGAAAGTTCAGGAGGTCTCAGAAAAGGAGAGATTGTGCAGATGTCCAGGTGTTTTGTGTCCCTCCCCCCCCAGGTTGTGCCAAACATCTACCAAGTTGCAGATTAGCTGCATTCACAAGAGCATAAGCCCTGCTCAAT
Organism: Gekko gecko; assembly: GCA_029375565.1. NCBI lineage: Eukaryota > Metazoa > Chordata > Lepidosauria > Squamata > Gekkonidae > Gekko > Gekko gecko. The sequence goes on from JAPDNY010000004.1 coordinate 211,009,323, forward strand.
CAGACCAGTGAGGGTCTATCCAGTCCAGCATCCCGTCTCACACAGTGGCTAAGCAATTCCTCCGGAGGGCCAACAACAGGGCATAGAGGCTGAGGCCTTCCCTGGATGTTGCCTTCTGGCTCTGGTATTCAGAGGTTGACTGTTTCTGAATGTGGAGGTTCCCCTCAGCCACCATGGCCAGTAGCCATCGATAGACCAATCCTGCATGTATCTGTCTAGTCCCCCTTTGAAGCCGTTTATTTCTGCGGCCATCACTGCATCCTCCGGCAGCAAATTCCACATTTGACTCCCTCTCTGTGTAAAGTAGTATTTCCTTTTTCTGTCCTGAACCTACTGCCCGTCAGCTTCATTGGAGGCCCTCAAGTTCTAGTCTTTTGGGGGAGGGGGGAAAGTTCTCTTTGTCCACTCTCTCCACCCTGTGGAGATTATTTTACAAACCTCTCTCTTGTCCCCTCCCCCTTAGTTGTCTCTTTTCTAAACTGAAAAGTCCCAGACGCTTCAGCCGTTCCTCCTAGGGAAGGCACCCCAACCCCTGAATCATCTCAGTTGTCCTTCTCTGTACTTTCCCCAGCTCTGTGATGTCCTTTATGAGATATGCTGACCAGAACTGCATCCGGGTTGCAGGGGCCCTGATGGGAAGGCATCACAAGGCCGCGCTCTCACCCAGGAGGCCTTAAAAAGCTGTCCCGACCCTGCCCCTGAGACCAGTCTGGCTGTCTGCCTCACCTTGAGGTACTGGTCGAAACAGCTTCTGATTCCATGAAGGAACCAGCCCAACGTGGGGGAAAGGGAGGCGTCCCTGGCTACAGGCCCCACCAGGCGTTTCCCTGGGTCTCTTCCATGCCTTTTCACCTTCCCACGGGTCCCTCCCTTGCAGACACTACAGTTTTGACCTTCTGGCCTGGATGCTATTGTGACATGGGCGGGCAGGTGGCCAGTTGTTGGTGCTCCCCTTAGGGTCAGAGTCCTACAAACTGAGCTACACACTTTCCAGGAACACACACACACCAAAAATAGAATTGCTAGGTCTGACTCAGGAAATATCCGGGGACTTTAGGGGTGGAGCCAGGAGACTTTGGGGTGGAGCCAGGAGCAAGGATGCGATGTCACTTTTCTGATGTCTGTCAGGTTGCCAGGTGAGGCTTACAAGCCAGGAGGGAATTCTGGCCAACACAGTTAAGATTCCTTCTCAAAGCATTCCTTTTGAATGCTTCCCCTCCATTGAAAATAATGGAGGGTGGGGGCACCTTCTTTGGGGGCTCATAGCATTGGACCCCCTTGTCCAACCTTTTGGAAACTTGGGGGCTTTTTTCCCCAGGAGAGGCACCACCAGCTATGCTGAAAATTTGGTGCCTCTACCTCAAAAAAACAGCCCCCCCCCCAGGGCCCCAGATAACCATGGATCGATTCTCCATTATATCCTATGGGGACTGGTCTCCATAGAGTATAATGGAGTGCTTAGTGGCCATTCCCCCCCTGCCGGTTTCTGACAGTCCTGAAGCAGGGGGAGGGGCTCCAAGCCAGGGGATCCCCTGACCCCAACTGGGAATTGGCAACACTAACCAAAGAGGATTGCTGATGAAGTAACTTAATGGGCTTGGCACCAGGACAATGGATGTCCCCCTCTTGGGAGAAGATAGGGACAAGAGGAGACGTTTGTCCTACTCCCGACCGTCAGAAGGTCAGTGTGGTCAACTGCTTCTCTTACCAATGGCAGGAGACCATAAGTGGAGGGGGGGGGTCATGCCACAGACATCAAGAGGTGTGAAGCCACATGCCTCGAACCTCACAGTGCCTTCCAATGTTCCCTTTAAGCTCCACAGTGTTGTGAGCTAGTAGCATTAAAGTTGTGAGCGAGTTTACAGTTGACCATGGCACAAATTAGCTTTTTAGATTATTTCCATAACCTTGTAAAAAAAATCTCAGAATGAATTCTTTTAAACTATATCCTAAGAATATTGTAAACATTATAAGAGAAAACAGAATTGAGTCAAATTTCATTACAGAAAATGTTGTCCTCTATCCGGGTAGACCAGGCCTCTGGAGAGCAGGTCTACCTGCCCCTTTCGACTATATCGGTAGATCTGGCCTTGGACGGTCACCTTGCGCTGTCAATCAATTTATTGATACGGTCATTGACCAGAATACAGTAAAGGAATAGAAAAGACATCAACTGATAAAACATTTAAAATACATACAGATACGATCCAGGATATCAAACATTAAAATGTTAGGGATAAGAATAAAATATTATTAAATAATTAAAATCTCTGTTTACTATCTAATGACTAACAGCTTGCCTCCAGATTTTGATAGCCTGCATGGCAAATTTTGCCATATTTAAAGTAGTTTCCTGCTCTTTGTCAGCCAGCAGCTTATCTAAGTAAAATCTATCATTCCTCCCAGGAGATCAAGAACAAATCGGGGTTATGTAAATGTCTCTAATACTTTGAGACATTTTACATTTGAACATCACATGTTCCCTCGTTTCTACCTTCCCCTCTCCGCAGATACACGATCTTTCCTCGTAAGGTTGTCTAAAACTGCAGATGGAAGCCTATTGGTTCCAAGTAGGGTGAATGATCTTCTGTAGTCAGGTTTATCTAAATTTTGCAAATATATCATTGGTATTCCCTTATTTAATCCCACCTTTCCTGGCAGATATTGCTTTGTCAAGTTCAAACCGTGTTGCCTCTCAACATCCATAATTCCTTGCTTAACACATTTTTTTTACTTGATTATAATCCATATTCATCAGAAATTGCTTAGAAAGTCCAGAATGGCCTGATTCAAATTCTATTTCTTTAATCCGGTGTGGTACTATAGACTCTCTTAATATTAAACCTGTTAATGCAGTGGGATTTATAAGTAATTTAAACCAAGAAAGAATGGCCGCGATCCAAAGGTGTGCTTTTACAGTGACCGTACCTGTTTCTATTCGAATAACTGTATTGGGAACACATGAATTGACTTGTAATATAGATCTTAAAAATTTGGATTGAGTTTTTTCCCATATGGGATTGAGATGCTGTAATACTTAAGGGGAGCCACCCTGCGCTGAGCCTTGGGGCGGGGGGACTCTTGCTTTAGTGAAATATGACAAATTACAGGTCAAGTATAACAGAGGTGGAACAATTACTGTCAGAACCCCGCCTAACCTAACAAACAGGAAGTTGCTCAAATGTTGTCGATCTGCCCAAACTACTTATTTATTCAAATATTTATCTCTCACTTTTCCTGTGACTCAAGGCAGCTTACAAATCATACTGAAAAGCACAACAGGTGTGCAAAAAAAAAATCTATTTTTTCTAGCTCCATTATAGCCTAAGGGGACCGTTATAGTCAATGGGCCCCATAGGCTATAATGGAGAATCTATCTGGGGGTATCTGTGGTTCTTGGGAGGCTGTTTTTTGAGGCAGATGCACCAAATTTGCAGCATAGCTGCTGGTGCCTCTCCTCACAAAACCTCCCAAGTTTCAAAAAGATTAGACTGGGGGGTCCAATTCTATGGGCCCCAGAAGGAGGTGCCCCCATCCTCCATTGCTTCCAATGGAGAGGGAAATGCCTCAGTGTGAGCAGAAGCTAAAAACCCTGAGCTAGCAGCTAAAATTATATGCACCAGCACCCCCTAGAGCAGCTTAGAGGGAATTCTGCAGTGCCTTCCCTTGTGGTAGCTGTGAACAGACATGAACGTGCCACAACGAGTTGTAAAAATGGGATCCGAGAGTAGATGTTGTCAAATAGTATAAGTGGAAGTTTGAAGTGTGTGTGGTGGAAACAAGACGGCACACACCTGCTATAAGATCGCCAGCTCTGGGTTGGGAAATACCTGAAGATTTGGGGGTGGAGCTTGAGGAGGGTGAGGAGGCGAGGGACTTTAATGGGGTATAATGCCATAGGGTCTGCCTTCCAAAGGGGCATTTTCTCCAGGTGGATTGATCTGGGTTGTCTGGGGAGCAATTTAACAGCAGGAGCTCTCCAGGCGCCGCTAACCTACGACAGCCTTTTGTACTCACGCGGAATACGTCCGAGTCCTCCGGGTGGGAAGTGGGCTGGGAATGAGATAGCCCCGCATTGGAGAAGGGGAACGATCTCTCACCCGGCGGCCTTCTGGGAGCCTCAGAGGCCCCGGCGATGGGGAGCGCTCGTGACTGGAAGCCGACTCGGAAGACATTCTTGGTCCTGAGGAAAATCTAAGGAAGGAAGACAGACGTGCTTTAAGAAAACTAGAATCCTGAAGCTGGAAGTGGGTCCCCTAGAGGCCATCTAGTCCCACCCCCTGGCTCAAGGCTACCCAAACATAGAGCGTCTCCAAAGATGCGTGGGAGGACCCACCGCTGCCTCAGCAATCGGCTCCATTCTCAAAACTGCTCTTACTGTTAGGAAGTTCCCCCAAATGTTCAACCTCAGTCCCCCCGCTCCTGGAGTGTACGCCTGTGAGATACAGCAGAAGAACAAACCTTGGGCCTCTTCCCTAGGACAGCCCTTCATGGTGTTTCAAGAGAGAAACCCTCTCTGAGAGCCAGTTTGGTGTCGTGGTTAGGAGCACAGACTCTAATCTGGGTTTGATTCCCCACTCCACCACATGCAGCTGCTGGTGTGGCCTTGGGTCAGTCACAGTTCTCTCAGAGCTGTTCTCTCGCAAGCAGTCCTCGAAAGAGCTCTCTCAGCCCCACCTACCTCACAGGGTGTCTGTTGTGGGGAGGGGAAGGGAAAAGGGATTGTAGGCCGCTCTGAGACTCCTTTGGGTAGTGAAGGGCGGGGTATAAATCCAATCTCCTCCTCCTCCTCTTCCCCTCAGTCTTTCCTTCTCCAGGCTAAACCGTACCCACTTCCTTCCGCCTCACGTCAAGCAACGCAATAAAGCGGGAAACGTGTTTCTTAATCATAAAATGATGCTTCCATTGGCAACGGTGTCCATTTTCCCCTCAGTCATCGATCCGTTGGCAACGGTGTCCATTTCCCCCTCAGTCGTCGACGTAGGATGAAACCTATCGTCATTGTTAGTCACCAGCTTCCGAAGTCACAGCGATTTAAACTCGGTGCGCAAGAAGTTTGGTTACCTTCAGCAGAGACGCCTTCCCGTCAGCCAGCCGAGACCCACAGAATATGCGCTCCCTGGTTCAAATGGGCTCCCGCCAATATGCCGGGGGCGGCTTCGATTTGATGGTCGATTTGGGGTAGTTCGTGACACCTTCGGCCAGCAGTTTCAGCACCCCTCCCGTGTACCAACACCAACAGTTAAGACAGACGAGCACCTCTCTCTGCCGCAGTTATGGCAAGCGCCCCCAGAGGCACACCTCTGGATCCGAGGCGGAGGTTTCAGGTGAAGGCATTCAAAGCGACCCCCTCCTACACAGCTCCCACGCGGAGCAGTTTTATGAATTATGCAGCAGCTTTCTACACGAACGTTTTCGGCAAACAATGACGTGCCACCTGTCAACGGAGCAATTTTCCGCCCCCCCCCCGAGGTAGCCGAAATGCAAAATCTAAAGCGGACTCTTTAGCGTGACGAATGTTGAATCAGTCCTTCCCTGCCTAACTTGGTGATTCACATAAGTGCTGGAAATTAACAGAGAGAGAGAGAGAAAAGAAGACGAAGAAGACGAAGACGAAGAAGAAGAGAAGAAGAAGAAGAAGAAGAAGAAGAAGAAGAATTATTAGAGGAGGAGGAGGAGGAGGTTGGATTTATACCCCGCCCTTCACTTAGAGCCTCAGAGCGGCTTACAAACTCCTTTCCCTTCCCCCTCCCCACAACAGACACCCTTTGAGGGAGGTGGGGCTGAGAGAGCTCTTTCGAGAACTGCCCTTGAGAGAACAGCTCTGAGAGAACTTGTGACTGACCCAAGGTCCAACCAGCAGCTGCATGTGGAGAAGTGGGGAATCAAACCCGGATCTCCCAGATTAGAGTCCATACTCCTAACCACTGCACCAAACCAAAATCCCTTCAGGAAGAATAGGCATTTCCGGCACCATGTTGCCCCCAAGAGTAACCCCACCAGAACCCTGGCAAGGAACGTACATTTCTCCTCTACGATAGGAATTCTCCTGTTGCGTGCTAAGAAAAAAAAGAGGGTGGATCGTCTTCAAATGCAGCTGATAAGAAAACACCACAAATTTAGATGGGGAAAAATATGCAGATTAAGTTGCATTCATGCATGAAGGCCACGGAAGGAACTTATCTTGCTTTCTCATGAGAACATAGGAACGTAAGAAGAGCCCCGCTGGATCAGACCAGCGAGGGTCCATCTAGTCCAGCGTCCTCACACAGTGGCCACCCAGTTCTTCTGGAGGGCCAGCAATGGGGCACAGAGGCTGAGACCTTCCCCTGATGTTGCCTCCTGGCTCTGGGATTCACAGAATTAGTGCTCCTGAATGTGGAGGTTCCCCTCAGTCACCATGGCTAGTAGCCACTGATAGACCTATCCTCCATGAATCTATCTAATCCCCTGAGAGCCAGTTTGGTGTAGTGGTTAGGAGCGCGGACTCTAACTTGGGAGAACCAGGTTTGATTCCCCACTTCTCCACGTGCAGCTGCTGGTGTGACCTCAGGTCAATCGTAAGTTCTCTCAGAGCTGTTCTCTCAAGGGCAGTCCTCGAGAGAGCTCTCTCAGCCCCACCAACCTCACAGGGTGTCTGTTGTGGGGAGGGGAAGGGAAAGGAGATTGTAAACTGCTCCGAGACTCCTTCGGGTAGTGCAGGGCGGGGTATAAATCCAATCTCTTCTTCTTCTTTTAAAGCTGTCTGTTTCTGTGGGCGTCACTACATCCTCTGGCAGTGAACTCAAACTCATCAGTGCTTGGTTTTGCTTTCAGGAAAAACAAGTATATACCCTGACCTGGATAGCCCAGGAAAGCCCGATCCCCTCGGAAGCTAAGCAGGGCCGACTCTGGCAAGGGCTTGGATGGGAGACCTCCTTGGAATACCAGCAGTCGGGAGGCGGGGGCAGACTTTACTCAGCCGCCTCTCTGAATATCCTCCAGGCCCCCCCCAGTAGGGGTCAGTCACCAGAGGTCGCCATGACTTCCAGGTGCACACACACACACAGATATATATGCAAAAAACAAACAAACAAGTATATGATCCCAGAGCTCAAAGCTCAGGAGATGCCCGCACAGAAATGGGGGGGGGGAGAGAAACCGGGTTCTAGTTACGCCCTGCCGGCATCCCAAATAAAAAGCTGTCTGTGAGCGTCCAAGTGTCTGGAGACGTTTCGTCCCAACCGGCATTTCTCAAAGCTACCGACAGCGCTGTAGAAAAAGAGAAGGCTGGTCAACAGGTGGCCGACGCCCTGATCTCGCGGCTGTCACGCCCACGGCAAAACAAATCCCCACTGTGCGAAACAAGAGGCCAGGGGTTGCAAGAGCGTCGCACGTGTTCACACCCATCCGACCGGGGCGGTGCCGTCGTCTGCAAAACTCCCGGCGGAGAGACACACACCAGGGGATAAACATTGACTTTGCCACCTCCTGCGCTCCGCAGGGCTGTTTACGCACCGAGGCCGCTCTGGCAAACTGCCTGTGCATGGGTGCTGACTCATAACACAGGCCCCTGGCTTATCCAACTCCCTCGCCCTCTGCCCTGCTCACGTGAAACTCAACACGGCCAGGGAAAGCCATTGTTCTTGTCCACAGACTGATCCCCCACCCCCTAAGGCCAGAAATAAAAGCCAGGATTTTTTTCTGCCACCGCAAGGCTGTTACAGGAAGGGGGTGGGGGGGCGATGGGGGGAGGAAGGGGGAGCGTGAGTGGGAGGAGAGGGCACATGGCGCACCATCACCACATGGGAGAATGTAGGTTTCCTTCCTTTTTAAACATTTTTTTAAAAGTTTCTAGTCTGGGAGGTCACAAATATATGCGTGGAAGACAAAGAGAAACAGTTGCCTGTTTTCCCGTACTGCCAGCTAACCAGAGTTGTCAACCTCCTGGTGGTGAAGTCAAGGACAGAGCAGGGCTATTTCGGAGCCGGAACGCACAGGAACGGCATTCTGGCTGGCTCCCGAGTTGGCCACGCCCAGCAGGAACTCATTAGCATAGTAGACCACTCCCAGCAGCAGGAACTCATTAGGACTGGTTCCATCAGGGGTGTGTGGCCTAACATGCAAAGTTCCTGCTCCAAAAAAAGCCCTGGGTTTTGACAACAAATAAAGTAAACAGAATAAGAAGCAAAAGGTGGGTGCTGCTGGATGACCCCACATTAGGGGTGTGCCCTACTATGCTAATGAGCTGTCAGGGGTGTGGCCTGATATGCTAATGAGTTTCTGCTGTTGGGTGTAGCCTATTATGCTAATGAGTTCCTGCTGGGGTTTTTCTACCAAAAAAGCCCCGAGGACGAGAGATCACAGGACAGGCTGAACTTAGTAAGGAAAAACAACCATGATATGATAAGGAAATCTTGCTAGAGATGACAAAAACACATAATTTTTCCCCCACCACTTTCCACACAACAAAAATGATGTGAGTTAGGAAGGTAGAGGGAGGAGAAAAAAGTTGCGGGGAAAAGATACGAAAGGGCGAGTTGTCTGACAGCTTTTTTCCTTTTAAACATCAAAAGTATCCCGATCTCCGTTCTGGGTGCATTCAGATTATAAGTGGAGAGGAAAAAATATATATGTATTTTTGTATATTTTCTAGTGTCAGGCCTCATCTGATGAAACCTTGAGTGAAACGGTCCGTTGAGCGCTGCACCGTCAGAAAGAAAAACTTGAGACCAATTGACCTCTAAGGGAACGACCTTTAATGATTTCTCACGCACGGGATAATTAAAGATGTGTTTTTCCCTAACAAGATTCCATTCTCGTATCACGGTTGTTGTTTTTTTCCATTTGGCGCCCCTGAGGCTGGTGCGCCCTAGGCGAGTGCCTAGTTCGGCCAATGGGCGATCCGGCCGTGCTGACATATCGTCATGAGGTTGGGGTTTTTTTTGCAGTGAAATGGTATGGTGAGAGACCTGGTGAGAGACAGATCTTCCCTTTGCTGTTTTTAATCTCGTCAGATCTCGGAAGTTAAGCAGGATCGGCCCCGGCTAGTATTTGGAAGGGCGAACCTCCAAGGAATACCAGGGTAGTGACACCGAGGCAGGCAACGGCCAACCACCTCTGAAACGCGTCTTGCCTAAAAAAAAAAAAAGGAAGTCTAGCTCACCACCTAGTGGTGGCATAACACTAAAAGAGCTAGAACTTCTGGCCACCAAACAATCTTAGGATCTCCTGGCTATTCTACAATCTCCTGGCCGTACAATAATTATTAATGATTACTTTAAAGTAAATGCCCAGAGATAGGGTTGCGACTTCTGGGTTTGGAAATGCCTGGAGATTTGGGAGGCAGAGCGTGGGGAGGGCGGGACTTCGATAGGGTATAATGGAGTCCACCTTCCAAAGCAGCCATTTTCTCTGGGGACACTGATCTCCGTCACCTGGAGATGAATTGTAAAAGATCTCCAGCCACCAGCTGGAGATTGGCAACCCTACTGGGAGAGGTGGCAAACAGATCTCCCACATTTACCTATAGTTTGGTCTTCAGACTTTCCCGGCTTAAAGGAGGAGGCGACTAGAGATCTGCCTTCTCCGATGCTAAAGTGTCCTTTCCCGACCATAAGGACCAGCAACTTGTTGTTAAATGAAAAAAAAAAGCTCAGAATGGAAGAGATGGTTCACCAGAAGCTGAAACTCGGCACTTGCGTTCTTTGCCTCGTCCATCTCCTTACGATATCGCCTAGAGGAAAGATGGCCCTAGAGATAAAGGAAGCTGTCCTCATCGGAACAGTGCTGCCAGGATTATCGGGCCTTTCAAGAACTTCGCCCCTGCAAAAAGGATCACGACCTACATACAAAACGAAACCTTGAAGCGAGAGCACGGAGCTGGCTAAAGGGGAAATCCCAGTTGGACACGTTCCTCATGGGGCAATCTGTGGGTATTTGAGGTTAGGGGTCGGCATACAGGCAGCTCAGGGTGCCATCTAGCCCTTGGGCACTTCCCGTCTGGCCCATGACCACATTCAGGAGCCAGAAAAGTCCTTTCAAAGTCTCTCTGCCTCTGGGGCACCAGTCAAAGCGACGCTGCCCACAGTTCGGTCTCGCTCCCCATTAAGATGGAACGGCATGCCACGCCCCACAGCTCAGCTTCTCCACCTCTACCCAGTACCGTGCAGGATTGTGCCTCTCCGCCCAGTCTTGAGTGTTGCTCACCCCCAACAGGTGGCCAGTCATGCAGGGCAAGAAATCATATGACAGGTAAGCGATCCTATGCACATAAGAAGATAAAGGAAGCCATGTTGGATCAGGCCAGTGGCCCATCCAGTCCGACACTCTGTGTCACACAGTGGCCAAAACCCAGGGGCCGTCAGGAGGTCCACCAGAGGGACCAGAACTCTAGAAGCCCTCCCGCTGTGGCCCCCCAAGCACCAAGAAGACAGAGCATCACTGCCCCAGACACAAGAACATAAGGGAAGCCATTTTGTATCAGGCCAGTGGCCCATCCAGTCCAACCCTCTATGTCACACAGTGGCCAAAACTCAGGGGGCATCAGGTCCACCAGAGGGACCAGAACTCCAAAAGCCCTCCCACTCTTTCCCCCAAGCACCCAAGAAGAAAGAGCATCACTGCCCCAGTTCATAAGAGCATAAGAGTAGCCATGTTGGATCAGGCCGGTGGCCCATCCAGTCCAACACTCTATGTCACGCAGTGGTCAAAACTCAAGTGCCACCAGTGAAGGCCAAGCACCTGTTGCCCCCCAAGCACCAAGAAGACAGAGCATCACTGCCCCAGACATCGATCCAGGTGCCCCCGACAGAGTGTCCCATCTATACCTTGCGACTGAGAGCCACGGATGGACCTCTGCTCCATCTGCTTACCCAGTTCCTTCTTGAAGCTGTCTCTGCTTGTAGCCGCGACCACCACTTCCCCCAGCAGGGAAATCCACACATGAATTACTCTTTGGGTGAAGAGGGGACTTCCTTTTCTCTGTTCTAAGCCGGCTGCTCCTTAATTTCACGGCGTGCCCACGAGTTCTTGCATGGTGAGAAAGGGAGAAGAAGACTTCCTGCTCTGCCTTCTCTATCCCATGCCTAGTTTTATAATCCTCTATCACATCACCGCTCAATCGTCATTTCTCCAAGTTTAACTTGGAGCCCGAACCTCTGTAACCTTTCTTCATAGGGAAGGTGTGCCATTCCCTTAATCATTTCAGTTGCCCTTTTCTGCACCTTTCCCTATGCTAGAATATCTTTTTTTGTGGGAGATCCGGGTTTGATTCCCCACTTCTCCACATGCAGCTGCTGGTTGGACCTTGGGTTAGTCACAAGTTCTCTCAGAGCTGTTCTCCCAAGAGCACAAGTCCTCTAAGAGCTCTCTCAGCCCCACCTACCTCACAGGTGTGTCTGTTGTGGGGTGAGGAAGGGAAGGAGATTGTAAGTTGCTCTGAGACTCGGAGTGAAGGGCGGGGAATAATTCTAACTCCTCCTCTTCCTCCTCCTTCATTCAGGAACCAGAAAAAGAATTCCACATTGCAGGTCCGTGTTCTAATACCCTGACGACTCTGTTTTCTTGGAGCCCGCCGTTTTGCCGCCAAGCATCAAGGGCTGCTTTTCCAGATTTATGGGAGGCGACAGAGAAAACAACCCACAAGTCTTGTTGTGCAGCCGCACAACCCAGGATTATAAGTGAAGCAATCGCCACACAAAGCGCCTGCTCAGGCCCGCAGAATTAGCCGGCCGGCAAAACCCCTGGAGCTACGAGAAAGCCACACACCGTGCCCCAGATAGATGTTATCCCTCTGTTCAAATCAGATTACTTGACGTTTGCCAAGCCCGACAGCGCGGCATAGTGGGTAAAAGGTCGGGCTTGGATCTGGGAAACTCCGGTTTGAATCCCCCCCTCTGCCATTGGAAACCCGCCGGGTGACCTGGGGTTTGGCCCACGTTCTCGGCCCAAACTACCTCACAGGGCTGTTGCGAGGATAAAACAGAGGAGAGGGATGCAAGCTGGCTTGGACCCCCACTGGGGAAAATGTGGGGTTGTAAGTAGATAAATCTGGCTCCTACGAGTTACCCTTCCCTCCCGCGGATCAGGAACAAGGGCTGAGAAGGAAGACGTCCCGTACAGGAAGACCATCCCGCACAGGAGTTTAGCCACAACTGCTTAAAAGTATATAGGCTGTTAGTTTTCATGGTTTTATGCAGGGCTATTTTGGGGCAGGAACGCACAGGAACGGCGTTCCGGCTGGCTTCAGAATTGGCCACGCCCACTACAGCTAAAACCTCTGCGTGGCTACAGAGGGGAGGCCTGGAGAGTGACCTCCCCTTGGCAACTCTGAGGCGGTGGGCTAGGGGGCCCCTGGAAGGATCTGGGAGGCAAGCCAAGTGAAGGCAGTTTAAACTGCCTTCCCTTCCCTCCAAGGGCCATACTTCAGGGGGGACTTTCCTGGGCACCCCGCAGGTGCGGGGCACCCGGGGAAGCCAAGGGGTGTGGCCTAATATGCTAATGAGTTGCACTGTCAGGGTGTGACCTAATATGCTGATGCATTTCTGCTGTTGGGTGTGGCCTATTACGCTAACGAGTTCCTGCTGGGCTTTTTCTACAAAAAAAAGCCCTGGTTTTATGGCAGGGTTGTCAACTCTGGGCTGGGAAATAGCTGTAGGTTTTGGGGGGTGGAGCATGCAGAGGGCGGGGTTTGGGTAGGGGAGGGACTTCAGCAGTTATAATATCATAGAGACCAACTCGAAAGCAGCCATTTGCTTCAGGAGTACTGATTCGGTCAGCTGGACACCAGCTGGTAATTCCAGGAGATCTCCAGATGCCACCTGGAGTGTTGGCACAACCCTGCCCGGTTCAGACTCTGGAGAGGAAACTCCGGGGTCCAAGAACTGGTACACACAAAGTACACACTCTACGAAAGGGGCATCCATTTTTCCTCTGTGCCAAAACATTATTGTTTCTTGCTCTGGGTTTTTAAGAATGGAAAAAGCCACTTAAGAATATGTATTATACCCAAAAAAACCCCACAAAAAAACCTCCTAACAATGGCTTCTATGATTCAGCATCAATCAGTCAAGTCGAGGTGTTATGAGATCTTTTGCTTCGTGACATTTAGAGACGCTGAAGGCACCTAATGCCAAACACTCTTTCCTACCCAAGGGAGGCTTTGTCATTATTGGGGGGGACGGGGACGGGACAACACATCTTCTCTCCCTCTCCGAGCTTCAGAGGAGTTTGGTGCCAGTTTGGTGTAGTGGGTAGGAGTGTTGGTGTGACCTTGGGTCAGTCACAAGTTCTCTCAGGAGCTGTCCTTGAGAGAGCTCTCTCAGCCCCGCCTACCTCACCCAGGGTGTCTGTCGTAGGGAGGGGAAGGGGAAAGGAGATTGTAAGCTGCTCTGAGACACCTTTGGGCAGTGAAGGGTGGGGTAAAAATCCAATCTCCTCCTCCTCCTTTTCTTCTATCATGTTTTTACAACTCTGGTGTAATACTTAAAGTGTCCAAGCAGGGCGACTGGAGACCCAGGCTCAAAGCCCTACTCACCCATGAAGTTTTAAGGGCGACTTTGTTTCAGTCACCCACTCTCTGCCCAAACAACCTCGCAGGGTCGTTGTAAGGATAAAATCGAGATGGGGGGAAATGACATGTGCTGAGGGCGGGGTTACAGGGCCATTAAGGCGGCTTTATTGAACTTGCATTCTGCTGTTTCGGTGGATTTACACACACGCTGTTTGCCAATGCCCGAGAGCACTTGATTTCACATGTGCACGTCTGTCTGTGGAGGGCCTGCGGTGTCCAGGTCCACAAGCCAGCCCCGCACTTTGAGGAGACGTTTCCTGTATACCCGTGGCTTTGCACTCAGTCACCGTCTTAACAAATCAAGAGTGGTCCCGCGCGGGAATATGTGGAGGTCTTGCGCACATCAGTGTTTCTTCCTGTATCCGGAACCAACCTTGTGCAAGAGGAAAGCCTCGGAGGGACAGAACTTATCCAATGTTCACATAGAATTTCCCTTTAGATTTTGCCAAGGTAAGGCTCTTAAACCCCTCTTGGGTCTGACCCATGATCCTGGTATCTATCTGTCTGTCTGTCTGTCTGTCTGTCTGTCTGTCTGTCTGTCTGTCTGTCTGTCTGTCTGTCTGTCTGTCTATCTATCTATCTATCTATCTATCTATCTATCTATCTATCTATCTATCTATCTATCTATCTGTCTATCCATCCATCCATCCATCCATCCATCCATCCAGTCTATTTATCTATCGAGAGCCAATTTGTTGTAATGGTTAACAGCAGCAGGACTCCAATCTGGAGAACTATGTTGAATTCTCTACTCCTCCACATGCAGCCAGCTGGGTGACCTTCGGTCAGTCACAAGTCGTCTCAGAGCTCTCTCAGCCCCACCTACCTCACAGGGTGTCTGTTGTGGGGAGAGGAAGGGAAGGTGATTGTAAGCCGCTCCGAGACTCCTCCAAATAGTGAAACCAACTCCTCTCTCTCTCTCTCATTTATCATCTATCACCATCATTATAACGATCTATCTCCTGACTTTCCAGCCCACAGGGGGGGACTCAAAGCAGCTTACATTGTTCTTCTTTCCTCTGTTTTAGCCTCACAACAGCCAGGCTGAGGGTGTGTGACTAGCCCAAGGCCGCCCTGCACAGTCCCATGGCAGAGTGGGGATTCGAACCTGGGGTTTTCCAGATCCTATTTGGACCCTTTAACCACTACACCACACACTATCTCTCTTACAGCCACTCTACGTATCATACAAATAAAGAGGCCAGCAGAGAACCAGGATATTTAATACAGTGTGGAAGAGCGACAGATAAAAGTCAACGGAGAAGAATAAAGATGACTTGGAAACTGACTGTCTAGACTGTTCCTCGATGGAGACCTAGGACGACAAAGGGGATCAGGGGTAGATTCCTGACCCAGAAGTCCTGGGTTCAAGCCTCTCCATCAGTTACGAAAGTTCAGCAACTGACCCTAGGCCTGTTGCTCTCTCGGTGTCCGATCTACCCCGCAGGGCTGTTGTGAGGATACAACACAAACAGTCACACAGATATATCTTGGTACTGGGGAAAGCTCATCCTGTGGAATTTCAGCCTGTCTCTCAGCTATTAAAGAAAAAATGAGCCGGGGGGGGCAGGGAGGGCGGCCATGAACTATAACTCTCTTGGGAGTGTGTTTTGGAGGAAACGGCTGGCCGGGCCTCCTCTTCCTCTTCCAGCTCGCCTGACAAATGGGTTCCCAGCAGCAGAGGCCGGATGCTTCACGGGGCTCAGATCTGCATCTGTCTCCCTAGCAGCTCAGGGTTTTCCCCGGGGGCAAGGCAGCCAAAGGAAAAAGGCAAGATTAAACTGTTTTCTGGTGTTTTGCTTTGTTCCAAAGGGAGGGCCCTTTCTCCCGTGCCAAGCTCGCACCTTCTAAGAGGCCACCCAAAGAAAATGTTTTTTTTGTGTGTGTGTCCTACAAAACACACGCCCGACAAAGGGCTTCCTGTTCACGCCAAACCCGAGAATCGTCTGTTCATGCCAAACCCGAGAATCGTCCGTTGACGCCAAACCCGAGAATCGTCCGCACGCTTGGGCGCAAAGGAGGGAGCCCCGTTTTAAAACCTCGGGGCTACTCGTGAGCAAAGCAGGCGTCGGGAGCGGCTGCCAGCCGACTCCCACACCCGGATCTCCACGTTCCAAGAGATTGCCCCCCCCCGGCCCGTTACAAGCCCCTCGCCTTTTATTACCCCCCTCCCCTTTTTAAAAAAAGACTTTAAATTGCAATGTCTTTTTCAAGAGGGCAACCCCTCCAAAAAAACACAAAAGCACACCAGCTCACACACAAACACACGACCCCCCCCAACACACGCGTTTCCCTTTGTTTGCAGAACCCCCCCCGCCCGCCAAAAGCAACCTGCAAGCCACAAAAAACCAGGGCCGCGATATTTTCTCTCTCCTCCCAGGCTCTGTTTTCTCTCTTATCCCCTCCTCTCCACTTTATTTTTCTTTTGTGAAATCTGCCCCCCCCCCTTTTAAAACTTTTTCTTGCAAACTTCTCTATCCCCCCCCCGGAAAAAAATATTCTGCAAGATTCGCACCGCTCCACCCCATAGAAAAGTCCCAGGCAACGATGCGGGGCTCCCTTCCGAGTAAATGCACCGAAAAGCAGAAGATGCGTTCTCCCCCCCCCCCCCCTTATTCTAATTGGAGCCCCAAAGCTGGGCAGCAAAGAGGTCAGAGCAACTTACCCCGGGGGGGGGGGCTTGGCGGTGACGCTGGAGAGCTCCGCTCAGTCCCGTGAAAGGTCTCCTCTGAGTAGCAGCGGCAGGGCGCATCTGAGCTCCCCCGCCCATCAAGGGGCGGGGCTACTAAGTTGAGGCCACCCAGGGAGGGGTGGGGAAAGAGGCAGGCGGAGCAGAGGGGTGTGTCTGTGGGGGGGGAGAAACAAGCTTCAGAGATTCGAGTGTGCATCTAAATCAGCCACCCCCACTCTTAAAACTGTGAAACAAAGATACCAGTATTTATTTATTTTTTTTACTTTCGGTATATATACACACATATATACATATATATATATATATTGGATGAAGACTTTCAAACAGTAGCAGCTAGACTTTGAAATAGTAGCAGCTATTCAGGTTCTTTCTTTAAAAATGCACTCATGGTTTTTAAGTGCTCCGGAGCATGTGCAAAGTGCTGGGCTGGAGTGAGAGGAACGCTCCTCTTTGGGAAGGGCAACGCACCCAAGCTGCCATCCTGACATGGGCTTGAGAGCCAGTTTGGTGTAGTGGTTAGAGTAAGAGACTCTGATCTGGGAGAACTGGATGTGATCCCTCACTCGTCCACATGCAGCTGCTGGTGTGACTTTGGGTCAGTCACAAGTTCTCTGGCAGCTGTTTTCTCAAGAACAGTCCTCGAAAGAGCTCTCTCAGCCCCGCCTGCCTCACGGGGTGTCTGTTGTGGGGAGGGGGAAGGGAAGGAGATTGTCAGCTGCTCTGAGACTGCGAGTGAAGGGCGGGGTATAAATCCAATCTCCTCCTCCTCCTCCTCCTCCTCTTCTTCCTCTTCCCACACTGAGTGACATTCACACAGAAGGTGAGCAGCATGCACGCTCTGCCCATGCTCAGGGGCGACCTTATCTGAGTGCGTTTGCCTTCCCCCCCAAAGGTCCTTGTGTTGTTCTCAGTGCCGCAAACACATTCTAGGGTGTGAACCTTCTGAGTCAAAGGTGGGTACGGACACATTGGGAAGAGGGTTCCCAGCGCCCAGTTGGGAAATACCTGGAGATTTTAGGGGCGGAGCCTGAGGAGGGTGTTTGGGGAAGGACTTCAGGGAGGTCAAATGCCAGAGAGTCCACCTTCCACAGTGGCCATTTTGCCCAGGGGAACTGATTCCTGCTGCCTGGAGATCAGTTGTAACAGTGGGTAAATCTGCAGTCACCACCTGGAGGTTGGCAGCCCTAGCTGGAAAGGGAGACCGGCATTTCCTGCATTGTGGAAGGGGTTGGACTAGATGACCCTGGAGGTCCCTTTCAACTCGAGGATCCTATGAATCCAGAACTGAAACCGCAGATGCCCAGGAGCTTCGAACAACTCGTTGTCCCTCGACCAGGACATTTTGTCAACCTGGGTAAAGTCACGAAAGGTGCCAAGAAGCCGCTTTGCAATAACTCAGCCGCTGCGCGGCACCGAGATTCTTTGCCAGATCGCACAGGGAGGAGCACTGAACCCGTCAGGTGGCAACCGTGTGATGCCCTCGAGCACCTGCTAGGATTACTTTGCGCAACGAGGCCGGCCCTCTTGGCCCGGCTGACCCCCACCCCACCGAGGCACCCGAGGCTAATCTGGGATCCTGGGAGGACAGGCAGGATTAGAGGGATTGTAGACACACTCACCACACCCTATAAGCATCCCTATAATTTCCCCGTCCCCGGTGAATCCCTGCTCCGAGAACGCCTGGCTAGGATCTTGTGTGAGTTCCCAGGACAGGCATTCCTCAGGGTTCAAACGCCTCCCCAGGATTTCTAGAAGTAAACATAGATCAGGATGGAGAGCCATGCTTGTCTGTCTGCAGCAGAAGAAAAGAGCAAGAATCCAGTAAAAACCTAACAAAATTTGTGGCGGGGGGGGAGGAGGAGAAGGAGGAGAAGGAGAAGGAGAAGGAGAAGAGGCGGAGTTTGGATTTATACCCCGCCCTTCACTACCTGAAGGAGTCTCAGAGCGACTGACAATACTGCAGCAATCAGTTCCCAAAAGCTTTCATTCAAAGAAGTAAAGTTTATTGAGACATTGAAAGTATGCAGATATCTTGACGTTTGTGTCAGAACTGGCATAAAACGCGCAAACCAAGCTGATATATATTATTCAAGGGGGGTCCTCTGATGACTCAGGTGCAGTCAGAGGCAAGGTAGAAAACTGCCAAAGTAAGGGGCAATAATTCTCAGGAAAAAAACTACACCCGACACTGGAGCTTGAAGGCTTCGGTTACATAGATAAAGAAAGACTGGAAACACAGCAGAAACGAAAGTCAAAATTCCAGAGTCCCCCCTCACCCCCATGGCAGCTAGAACAGCCAGAGAGGCCTAGCTGACAGCAATCTCCTTTCCTTTCCCCTCCCCGTAACAGACACCCTGTGAGGCAGGTGGGGCTGAGAGAGCTCTCTGGAGGACTGCCCTTGAGAGAACAGCTCTGAGAGAACTTGTGACTGACCCAAGGTCACACCAGCAGCTGCATGTGGAGGAGTGGGGAATCAAACCCGGTTGTCAGGTTTTTGAAAATCAAGTAGATCCAGTCATTCTTGCACAAAGAAAGGTTTATTGGATTATCTTGTTATAAACCCACAGTAAGAGGTCATTGTCAGGAATAGGGGGCAAAGCAAAGCAAGCTAACTTATAGTGTGATGCAATGAAGCGCCTAGCAAATAGAACTTGAGCACTCGCGCGGGAACTCCCGGCGGGAGAAATACTTTATGAGCGGGAGACTACTCCCCCTCCCCTTGCCTTCCCAGGACTGGAAAATTCTCATCTACACAAGAATAGCCCAAAGCCTACATTCAAGGCCACCGTGATAAGGAGAAGCGGCAGGGAAGAAGCTCCCACGTTTCTGCTTGCATACCTACGCAAGCGCATAGCGGGGATAGGAAACACACAACAATAACTTCAGTGAGAAACATCAAATGCAGCTTTTTTCTTACATTCTGCCCTTCCCAAAACACCACCCACCCGCCACTTAGGAAGGAGAGAACGTGGGCCCCCCGGGTTTATGAGGGTATCGATTGTGAAAGTTTCGCAAGTGATCAGGTGCATTAATATCCGAAACTTTCACCCACTCTTTATGTTGGGGCCCGAAATGTACCCATTGGACCAGGTACAGAAGTTGTCCACGTAAAATCTTAGAGTCAAGGATATCCGCAATCTCGTAGTGTTCTTCATCATCAATCATCAGAGGGGGGAGGCTCCGGCATCGTAGTTTGCCATTTAGTCGGGGGTAACGCAGGTTTGAGGAGGCTGTAATGGAAAATTGGATGTATAGCTTTAAGAGACTTAGGCAGATCTAGCTGAACAGTCACTGGATTTATACATCGTAACACCTTGAAAGGACCAACAAATTTCCAAGCCAGTTTTCTGGACTGTTGCTGCAACTTTAAGTTTTTCGTAGATAGATAGACGGAGTCCCCTGGTTTTAGATTCCATCCCCCTGCCCTTTTTTATCTGCTTGTTTCTTGTACTGTGCCTTGGCTTCATTCAAAGTCTCAATAATTAGGGGCCAAGACTCGCGAAAAGTTTTACACCATACTGAAGCTTTCCCCACCCCTTCCCCCGATTGCAAAAAGGGGAGAGGGGGGCTGTCATAACCCATGGCCGCTTTGAATGGTGACATCTTCGTGGAAGCGTGCCATGAATTGTTGTAAGCAAACTCTGCTAATGGCAGTAAATCAACCCAATTGTCTTGTTGATAGTTAGAAAACATCTCAGGTATTGCTCCAATGTCTGGTTTACTCTCTCCGTTTGCCCATCAGTTTCAGGGTGATAGGCAGTACTGAGAGCACGTTCAATACCCATGAGGGTCATTAACTCCGACCACAATTTAGAAACAAATTGACTTCCCCTATCGGATATTATTTTCAGTGGTAATGTATGTAGTCTGGCAATGTGTTGAAGAAATGCCTTAGCCAAGGCCCTGGCAGTTGGCAGACCGGGGAACGGTATAAAATGCGCTTGCTTTGAGAACAAGTCTACCACCACCCAAATGACCGTCATCTGTCTAGAAGGGGGAAGATCAGTGATAAAGTCCATCGAAATTACTTCCCAGGGTCGGGTCGGGGTGGGGAGAGGCTGTAGGAGACCTGGAGGTTTCCCCGGTCGGTTTTACAACGGTTGCATGTTGGGCATGACTGTATATAGAGTGATAACTCCTGTTTCATTCGGGGCCACCAGAACCCACGCTGCAGAAGTTTTAAGGATTTCACATATCCAAAGTGCCCTGCAGATTTTGAGTCATGAACTGTTTGCAACATTTGGGATCGAGTGGCTGCAGGAACAAACATCTTATTCCCCTTAAACCAGCAACCATTTGGATCACATCTCACATCATCCCTGCCTCGCAACTCACTTGTTTCTTGCGGGGTGATGTCAGTGAGAAATTGTTTCTCCCAGGGTAAGGTTTGGATAAGATTCTCTGAGATTCGTTTGGCCTTGCGGGTTACAACTGCACCAACCAGTTGTTCTGGGGTAAACATAGACTCTTGTACCTCCACCCTCTTACTGAAATGTTGGGGAAGACGGGAAAGAGCATCCGCCAGGTGATTAGCCTTCCCTGGAAAGTGGTGAAGAGTAAATTGAAACTTGGAGAAGAACTCAGCCCACCTAAATTGTTTAGCATTTAAATTCCGGGGTTTCCGTAGTACCTCAAGGTTTTTATGATCAGTCCATATTTCAAACGGTACTTGGGAACCCTCTAACCAATGCCTCCATGTGATTAATGCTAAACGTATAGATGCAGCTTCCTTATCCCAAATAGGCCAGAACCTTTCGGTATCATTGAATTTTCTTGATACATAAGCTAGGGGTTGCAGTTGTCCCTGAGCATTTTCTTGTAAAATCACCCCACCCATAGCAGTATCTGATGCGTCAACCTGGACCACAAATTTCTTTGTCTCATCTGGGTGTGCTAGTATTGGCTCAGACGTGAACAGCTGTTTTAATTGATCAAATGCATATTGACACTGAGGCGTCCAGTTCAAAGGGGCCCCGGCATTGAAGCCTTGGATCCCTTCCCTTAGTCTTTAGAAGTTCGGTAAGGGGAAGGGCAACTTGGGCAAAATGGGGTAAGAATTGACGGTAAAAGTTGGCGAAACCGAGAAAACTTTGAAGCTGTCGTCTGGTTTTTGGGGGCTCCACATTACCACATCCTGGACCTTCTTTGGGTCCATTTCCAACCCCTCAGAGGATATGCGGTACCCCAGAAAGTCAATACATTCCTGATGAAATTCACACTTTGACAGTTTCACGAATAGTTTGTTGTCTAAAAGCCTTTCCAGTACTTTTCGCATGAGTATGGTGTGGGATTTTAGGTCTGGGGTATAGACCAAGATATCATCCAAGTAAACGACCACCCCCTTGAATAAGTAGGGGTGTAGGACCTCATTGATTAAGTTCATGAAGACCCCTGGTGCCCCTTGTAAACCGAATGGCATCACCCGATATTCAAATTGCCCCAGCGGGGTATTAAATGCCGTTTTGTACTCATCCCCTTCTCTGATGCGAACTCGAAAATAGGCATCTCTCAAATCCAGTTTAGAGAACACTTTCCCTTTTGCCACCTCTGCCAATAAGTCTTTGATGAGGGGCATTGGGTAGGCATTGGTTGCAGACACTGCGTTAAGACCCCGGTAATCCGTGCAGAGTCTGAGCCCCCATCTTTCTTTTTACAGAACAATACCGGTGCTGCGAACGGGGATGACGCTGGCCTGATAAAACCACGAGCCAGATTTTTATCAATAAAGCGGCGCAGTTCTTGCTTCTCACCAGGACTCATGGCATAAATTTTCCCTTTCGGCAATTTCTGCCCCGGAAGAATTTCAATAGCACAGTCAGAGTTGCGGTGGGGGGGTAGTTCATCCGCCTCCTCCTCCTCAAAAACCCTAGTCAAATACTGGTAATCCCTAGGGATGCGGTTCAGGTCCTCCATTGCTAGGCAAGCGCGTGGAGGTTCATTGCAGGGAAGGTTCCCCACCCTGGGTCCCATTTGTGTTCGGCACATTTCGGTGAGATAAATTGAACATCCCCCTCTTCCCATAGAATGTAAGGATTGTGCCCATGCAACCAAGGACTACCCAATACTAAGGGAAATTGGGCTTGAGGAGCTATCACAAATGAACGCAGCTCCCAGTGGGCACCGATGCCGATTCTTAGCGGGACAGTCTCAAATCGGCATGGCTCTTTCATTGGAGACCCATCCATCTGTGTAAAAGTTATCGGGTCTTTCAAGTTGACCACGGCTGCCTCCAGCCCTACCACCATAGACGGGTTTATGAGGTCCCTCCCACACCCCGAGTCAATGAGGGCTCGAACCCGAATGTGGGTCATCATTGCTGGGTTCATTACTAGGACAGTCACAAAGAAGAGAGAGGGGTAATTGCTCACCAATTTAGGCGCCTCAGGTGTTGGGTCCTGTTGTGTAACGCCATTCACAAACAGGACCATCTCATTTCCCTGCACCTCATTCTCTTCCTCCAGCAAGAAGTTATCCAGTTGGTCCGGCCCCGCGAAAAGGGCCCGTGGGTTGCGTGGTTTTGCTGTGCCTTTCTTCGGGGTGGGGTTCATCCATCTTCTGGGTTCTTCTTGTTGTAGGGCCCGATTAGGGTCCCCTTTTGGGCAAGCAGCTGCAAAGTGTCCCTTTTCCCCACACCGCAGGCAGAGACCCTGCCGCATACGCTGATCCCTCATTCCACCTGGGGTGGTTGCCGGTTTGGACTTGGCTTGGCCCGCCGTCGAACTCGGACGGTGGTAACCGAACGATGAGTCCAGTTTCATCATGCGTAGTCGACTCTCGGCCTTTTCGGCTTCCTCCATCCAACCTTGGAGGGTATGAGGCTGCTGAGAGCTGAGGATGTTATTGCGGATGTCGACTGCTAGACCCATTCGATATTGTTGGGCCAGAACCGCATCAGTCCAATCCCGAATTTTCACAGCATGCCTTTGAAACTCCCTGGAATACTCGCGCACTGAGAGTTTACCTTGTCGGAAGGTACGAAGGAAAGCTTCTGCCTTTTCCGCTGCCCCCGAATCCTCGAAGCGATTTCTCAAAGCCCACATGAAGTCATCTACATTCCCCAGCTCCGCGGCCTCCAGATCATGGAGAGCAACATACCAGCTTGTCGCACTCCCCCGGAATCTGGATGCGATAAACTCCACCTGCTGTTCTTCATCTGGGAAAATATGGCCCCATCTTTGGATAAATTTTCCGACCTGCAATATGAAAAAAGACACAGTCTCTGGATCTCCATCAAAAGTAATTTCAAGCATATCCTTAGGTCGGATTACTGGGGGGCCTGAGCCATAACCGGAATCGGCTGCATAAGAGGGACCGGAGCCGGTGGTTGGGGCGGAGGTGCAGCAGGCGGCTGGAGTGGCCCTGGTTGGCCTGGCCCTGGAGCTGGTGCTGGCCCGACTGGTGGAGGCGGAGCTGGTGCCGGCTGGCCCGGTCCTGGACCCGGAGGTGCTGGTTGAGCCGGTCCTGGACCCGGAGGTGCTGGTTGGCCTGGCCTCGGGCCCGGAGGAGGAGGAGGTGGTCGTCCCGGTATCAACGGTGGCGCCGGGGCTGGTGCTGGTCTAGGCTGTGTCAACGGATGCGCCCGAATAGCTTGGTCCATCATCTGTGGTAGGGACTGCATTAGTTTGCTCATGTCCTTCACCAGACGTCGGGTGTCCTCTTGAATAGAGTCCATGCGAGCGTCGGTATCTGGCCCCGACCCAGTTCTGGGAGACCCTCGAGGTACTCTCCCCTGGGGAAGTCCAAAACTGCCTCTGGGATCAATCAAATTGTCTCGGCTTTGGCTCCCCGGCAAAGTCCATGTCGACTGGGTAGTATCCAACAGGTTCTTTGACCAATCGCGTGACCTACGATAGGTCACCCCTTTATCCCATGGCGTTGGGACTCCGGGAACATAGGTTCGGGGAAGCACTCCTCCTTGAGACGGCAGGTGCCCGGCCGGGCTATAGACTGGGAGAGCGTACTGAATCCCCAATGTGCTTAGAACTGGCGGGGTCAACACTCCGGCTCCCGATTGTGATGCTGGTGCGATCAAAACTGTGGTGGTAGTCACCGGCACAGTAGTGGTGGTCGGGAGGGTGACCACTGCGGCCGCCACAGTGGTAACAGGAACCGTGCCCCCTAAGGTAGCGGCCGCCGCCGCTGCGCCTGTGGCTCCTGTAGTGGCCGTCACCGCTGCAGTCCCCGTACCCCCTGGAGCAGTTGATACTGTCGCTGCGCCTGTGGCTCCTGGACTAGTAGCCGCCGCAGCTGCTCCCGTGGCTCCCGTACCCGCTCCGCTCATCTTGGTAGACGGCGGAAACTGACGGTAGTGGGAATGATGATGATTCCTGACAATTTCTGTCAGGTTTTTGAAAATCAAGTAGATCCAGTCATTCTTGCACAAAGAAAGGTTTATTGGATTATCTTGTTATAAACCCACAGTAAGAGGTCATTGTCAGGAATAGGGGGCAAAGCAAAGCAAGCTAACTTATAGTGTGATGCAATGAAGCGCCTAGCAAATAGAACTTGAGCACTCGCGCGGGAACTCCCGGCGGGAGAAATACTTTATGAGCGGGAGACTACTCCCCCCCTCCCCTTGCCTTCCCAGGACTGGAAAATTCTCATCTACACAAGAATAGCCCAAAGCCTACATTCAAGGCCACCGTGATAAGGAGAAGCGGCAGGGAAGAAGCTCCCACGTTTCTGCTTGCATACCTACGCAAGCGCATAGCGGGGATAGGAAACACACAACAATAACTTCAGTGAGAAACATCAAATGCAGCTTTTTTCTTACACCGGTCCTCCCAGATTAGAGTCCGTGCTCCTAAACTGCTACACCAAACTGGCTGTCTTTTCTGGGTTGCTGCTCAGTTCTTCAGATACAGCAGAGGAGAGACAGACTGGCCCTTCAGATGCTTGTGTGAGGCTCTTTGATCCTTTGTACGGTCACCTTGGCGCATTGTTCACGCCTAAAGAATTACCCATTCCCAAGGCCTTTAAAACAGGGCAGGAGAGAACGCAGCGCACCACAAGGGAGAACAGTCGGCCAGCTCTGTTCGGGCTGAGACCAGCCCAAATAAACACAATGTGAGATGCAAGTTTTCCAGGTCTCCAAAACTCCAAAATCAGGCTAGATTTTTTTTCGGGGGGGGGGGGGTAAACAAGTTGTGGGGAAGGGAAGAAAAGCAGATGAAGAGAAGAAGAAATTGGATTTATACCCTGCCCTTCACTCGGAGTCTCAGAGCGGCTTACAAATCTCCTTTCCCTTCCCCTCCCCACGACAGACACCCTGGGAGGCAGGTGGGGCGGAGAGAGCTCGTTCAAGAACCACTCGTGAGAGAACAGCTCAGGGAGAACTTGTGACTGGCCCAAGGTCACACCAGCAGCTGCAAGTGGAGGCGTGGGGACTCAAACCTGGCTCTCCCAGATTAGAGTCCGGGCACTTAACCACTACACCAAACTGGCTCTGATCCTGAGCCTTCTTTTCGATGTTCTGCGCAGAATACCAGGGAGATTTGAATAGATAAATTGGGGCTGTGTGGAGACAGTCCCGGTTGGCACCTTTGGCATTTCCGGGAAGAAGGCAGGCAAGAGAGAGCCTCCTACTGAGAATATAAAAACCCGGAGTTGTAACATCAAAGAAAACACGTGGATCCCTTAAAAGGGCAAGATGGGGGGGGGCGAGGCACGGTAGCAATGTTCCCTCTAAGCTGTGGAGTCTTGTGAGCAAAGATTCTACTCTGTGAGCTACCGGCATTAAAGTTGTGAGCGAGCAATTTGGCTAAGGCATCAATCAGTTTGCTCTGGAGCCCTCCCTTCCTGAGCTAAGACAGAAATGTGTGCACCGGAGGCTAAAAAACTGTGAGCTAGCTCACGCTAACTCAGCTTAGAGGGAACACTGCATGGTAGTGACTCTACTGACAAATCTGAGATTAATTTTAGATGATGCTTGGGGCTCTTTAGCTTGGAGAAACGAAGGCTGAGGGGTGACATGATCGAGGTTTATAAGATTATGAATGGGATGGAGCAGGTTGAGAAAGAAGTCCTTTTCTCCCTTTCTCACAATACAAGAACTCGTGGGCACTCCATGAAATTGCTGAGCAGTCGGGTTAGAACAGATAAAAGGATAATACTTCTTCACCCAAAGAGTGATTAACACATGGAATTCACTGCCACAGGAGGTGGTGGCAGCTACAAGCATGGACAGTTTCAAGAGGGAATTAGATAAACATCTGGAGCAGAAGTCCATCAGTGGCTATTAGCCACAGGGTATAGATGGGAACTCTCAGTCTGGGGCAGATGATGCACTCTATTCTTTGTGCTGGAGGGGGCAGCAGTGGGAGGGCTTCTGGTGTCCTGGCCCCACTGCTGGACCTCCTGATGGCACCTGGTATATTTTGGCCGCTGTGTGACAGAGTGTTGGACTAGATGGGCCATTGGCCTGATTCAACATGGGCTTCTCTTATGTTCTTATGTTCTTAATCAGGGTCCCGGCCAGGTGCCCAGGGCCACTGTTCCCTCTAAGCTGAGTCAGTGTGAGCTAGCTCACAGTTTTTTAGCCTCCAGCTCACGCATGGTTGTCTTGGCTCAGGAGGGAGGGCTCCAGAAGAGCAAACTAATTGACGCAGCGGCCAAATCGCTCGCTCACAAGTACTCGAATGCCAGTAGCTCGCAAAGGAGGATTTTTGCTCACAACACTCTGCAGCTTAGAGGGAGCGTTGCATGGCCCACCTTTTCTGGGGGCGGGGGCTTTTGCCCAGCAAGGATTCTGATTGGCCATTGGAGATTTGATTCATTGTGCAGATTTTTCTTTTTTAAAATGTTGCTTCGGCAACAGCTGCAGTCATGCCACAAAGACCAAAGAGTCAATGGAAACCAAATTAAGTAATGTTGCCCAATAGGGGGAGATGAATAAGCAGATTGTTCTTCCCCAGATTGTTTCCCACTATTTAGGGTTGCCAGATCCAAGTCAGGAGATTTGGGGGTGGAGCTTGGGGAGGACTGGAAACCTCAGTGTATGCCATAGAGAGCCCAGCCTCCAAAGCCTCCATTTTCTCCAGGGGAACTGATCTGTGTAGTTTGGAGATGAGCTGTAAAGGTCAAAGTCAAATACCTTTAATGGCATAACAGTAAAATACATAGATATACAATAACACAGCGGGAAGATTTAAAAGCATAATGAACAAAGTAAATCATTCCTTCAGGAGCACAGATCTAACTCTGACCGCTTCGGAAAGAAACTTGGCTGTGATAGCAGGATGAACATCCTTTAGAAGCTACTGAATAGCTTTTTCCTTATTAGAACTATAAAGAAGAAGAAGAAGAAGAAGAAGAAGAAGAAGAAGAAGAAGAAGAAGAAGAAGAAGAAGAAGAAGAAGAAGAAGAAGAAGAAGAAGAAGAAGAAGAAGAAGAGGAGATTGGATTTATAAGCGGCCCTTCACTTGGAGTCTCAGAGCGGTTTACAAACTCCTGTCCCTTCCCCACCCCACAACAGACACCCTGTGAGGTAGGTGGGGCTGAGAGAGCTCTAACACAAACTGCTCTTTCAGGAACAGCTGTGCCAGAGCTTGTGACTGACCCAAGGTCACATCAGCAGGTGCAAGTGGAGGAGTGGGGAATCAAACCCGGTTCTCCCAGATTAGAGTCCAAGCTCTTAACCACCACACCAAACTGGTGTAAGAGGAAGTCAAGATGACAACAATTCTTTGCATAAGGCAGAGTGAGATTGACAGTCGGAAGAGATGAGCTGTAATTCCAGGGGATCCCCAGGCCCCACCTGGAGGCTGGCACCCCTACCACCAAGGGAAGAGCCCCTCTCTTCCTTGGCTAGATTCGCATTTATTTCCCGAGAAAACGTGTATGCTGCCTCTCCGGGGCTTGCCGGAGGTGCTATGCAACGATGACAATAAACCGAAGGCCCGGATGAGAAAAGCAAATCGATGAAAACGAATCATACCTAGCAAACAGACCAGGATAATAAAATAAAACATGAGCAAGCCCGGGCATAACAGCACGTAGCATGAAACAGAGCAAGTCTAAAATACGGAGAGAAGGGTCCCCCAGTGGAACGAACCATAAAAGAGCTTTAAAAAGACCGGAATCCCTCAGGCTGATATCCTGGGTAATGTTTTGGCCTGGTACCTAAATGAGAGGGAGGTGGACATCGGGTGAGCCCTCTAGAGGGCCAGTAATGCAGAGGCGAGGGGCCATCACCGATAAAGCCCTGTCTCTGGTCGCCGCCCACCTCACCTCTGAAAGCAGGGCCCAGAGAGCAGGGGTTGGGAAGCAGATCTTAACCAGCAGGTTGGAGAATATGGGAGGAGGTGATCGGTCAAGTGTCGTGGTCCCACGCCTTAAAAGTAAGAACCGGCACTCCGAATTGTGCCCAGAATGGGTGGGACACCAACATGGATCTTTCAGCACCGGTTCCATACATCTAAAGGTTTCATACTCAAAATGGCAAATGCAGATGAACCTCCACAGTCATAAGGACATCGATAGAGCCCTGCCGGATCAGACCAGTGAGGGTCCATCTAGCCCAGCATCTGGTCTCACACAGGGGCCAGCCAGTTCCTCTGGAGGGCCAACAACAGGGCAGAGGGGCCGAGGCCTTCCCCTGAGAAGAGCATCAGAAGAGCCCTGCTGGTTCAGACCACGGATGGTCCACCTAGTCCAGCCTCCAGTCTCACACAGCGGCCAACCGGTTCCTCTGGATGGCCAACAGCAAGGCACAGAGGCCAAGGCCTTCCCCTGGTGTTGCCTCCTCGCCCTGGGATTCAGAGGCTTAGTGCCTACGGAGGTGGAGACTGCATAAGCATCTCTTGAAAAGGTAAACAACAAACAAACAAGAAAACCCAACCCTTGTAAACTGCATCTCTGGTAAAGGAAGGAAGTAGTATTTCGGGGTAAACCATAATCAGTTAGTTTCAGGTGGGCGGCTGTGCCAGTCTGTACAAGCGGAGCTGTTTCGCCAGGCCTTTGGGGGAGGCGGAAGATGTCCAACCATTCCGGCCTCCCCTGTCCGTGCTGCCTTCCCCAGTGCTCTTGTTGTTCTGGATATTACTTGGGCACTCGAGTTTCCCGGGGTAACTATTCCTGCCTGACACGAGGCATGGGTTTTCGTCAACATCTGTTGCTGCTGTGTATTGTTTTATTGCTTTTATCGCTTGATGGTTTTATGTTGTAAGCCGCGGGGTAGGGCAGGGGATAGATAGATAGATGATAGATAGATGATAGATAGATGATAGATAGATAGATAGATAGATAGATAGATAGATAGATGATAGATGATAGATGATAGATGATAGATAGATAGATAGATAGATAGATAGATAGATAGATAGATAGATAGATAGATGATAGATAGATACATAGATAGATACATAGATAGATAGATAGATAGATAGATAGATAGATAGATAGATAGATAGATAGATAGACAGATAGATAGATAGATAGATAGATAGATAGATAGATAGATAGATAGATGATAGATAGATAGATGATAGATAGATAGATAGATAGATAGATAGATGATAGATAGATAGATAGATAGATAGATAGATAGATAGATAGATAGATAGATAGATGGATGATAGATAGATAGATAGATAGATAGATAGATAGATGGATGATAGATAGATGATAGATAGATGATAGATAGATGATAGATAGATGATAGATAGATGATAGACAGACAGACAGACAGACAGACAGACAGACAGACAGATAGATGATAGATAGATAGATAGATAGATAGATAGATAGATAGATAGATAGACAGACAGACAGACAGACAGACAGACAGATGGACAGATAGATAGATAGATAGATAGATAGATAGATAGATAGATAGATAGATAGATAGATAGATAGATAGATAGATAGATAGATAGATAGATAGATAGATACCAGGATCACGGGTCAGACCCAATGTTGCTATACTGCTTTAATCTGTTTTAATTGTTTCTAACTGTATTGTGTACTGTATTCAGGTGGTTTTATGTTGTTTTGTGATGGCCAATGGCCTTGGAAGCCACCCTGAACCTGCTTTGGCGAGGAGAGCGGGGTACAAATTAAATACATAAAATAAAATGAAAACAAGAAAACGGCTGTTTTGGAGGGTGGACTTGATGGCATTGCATTCCTCTGAGTTCCCTGTCCTCCCCGGGCTCCACAGGGGTTTCCCAGCCTGGATCTGGCAACCCTACACTCCTCATCCCCAGCTGGTGGCCAGGGGGAACCTGGCAACTCAGTTCTGTGGAGAAATCAACTGCTTCTGTTGGGTTTCAGGTAGCTGCAGAACCTCAGTTCTTCTGGCCTGGAGCCCAGTAGCCCCTTACAAACCAAGTCAGTTTGGTGTCGTGGTTAAGTGCGCGGACTCTAATCTGGGAGAGCAGGGTTTGGTTCCCCACTCCTCCACTTGCAGCTGCTGGATGACCTTGGGCAAGCCATAGTTCTGTCAGAGCTGTTCTTGAAAAAGAGCAGTTCCCATCAGAGCTCTCTCGGCCCCGCCTACCTCACAGGGTGTCTGTTGTGGGGAGGGGAAGGGAAAGGAGTTTGTAAGCCACTCTGAGACTCCTTCGGGTAGTGAAGGGCTGCGTATAAATCCAATCTCCTTCTCCTCCTTCTCCTCTCCAAGAAGAATTTCAGGGTATGAGAATCTGGAGAATCAAAACTCCAGGGAACTTTGACTCTCCGAAGCTCACACTCTGGAAATTTCGCTGGTCTCTAAGGTGTGACTGGACTTGACTCTATAGCTGTTCTGTTGCAGACCAGGACGGCTCCCCTCTGAAATGAGCAGTCCCCCTGGGAAACCAAGAACAAATCTGTACTTCTGTTATATATTAGGTCTGGAACATTCCCAGACTAGCTACCAGAGACGGGCCGAGCTTGGAGCTCTAGAACAATAGACCACCAGGACTCTGGAGGTGACCAATGAGTAACTTCTGTGATGTAAATAGCCTGTCATTGGGAGTTGGGTGTGTTTGGGACATGGTTGTTTGCAGGCTATTTAAACAGGGCTGTTGCCCTGGCGTTTCAGTCGCGTTCCCGAAATCACTAAATAAAGTAGAGCTGTTCACTGCGATGCGTCTTGAACCCAGTATTTAATAGCTTCTCTATTTGGGTAATTCTGTCGCACACGGGAACAAAGAGCCCTTTGATTTCAGAGGGAGCCAGAAAGCAGCTATTAGCCTGAGCTCCGGCGGTACGAAAATCGGCAAAAAGAGAGTCGAGCGAGGCGGTGTGAAACTGTGCCTTCTGTTTAATTTTTAAAAGGGGGAGAGAGAGCCGGATAAAAAGTTGCATGAAGCTGTTACGGAGGGGGAGTGTCACCAGAATACCTTCTTTGAGGTGCAGCAGTTATAGAGGGCTGGAGTTATTTGGCCTGGCACGGGGGCAGGGGGAGGGGAAACAGAAAAATTGGATAGAGTTTGAGTCACAGTTGGAACACTTTCCCTATGAAGAAAGGTTAAAGCGCTTGGGTTTTTTTAGCTTGGAGAAATGACGGCTGAGGGGTGACGTGATCGAGTTTTATAAGATTATGCGTGAGATAGAGCAGGTAGAGAAAGAGGTCCTTTTCTCCCTTATTCTCAATACAAGAACTCGTGGGCACTCCATGAAATTGCTGAGCAGTCGGGGTAGAATGAGTAAAGGGAAGTCCTTCTTCACCCAACACATGGGATTCACTGCCACAGGAGGTGGTGGCAGCTACAAACACGGATGGCTTCAAGAGGGAATTGGATCAACATCTGGAGCAGAGGTCCATCAGTGGCTATTGGCCACAAGGTATAGATAGGAACTCTCAGTCTGGGGCAAGGGATGCTCTATATTCTGGACCTCCTGATGGCCCCTGGTATTTTTGGCCACTGTGTGACACAGAGTGTTGGACTGGATGGGCCATTGGTCTGATCCAACATTGACTTCTCGTATGTTCTTCTGAAGACCAACCTTGAAGACCAATAATGCCACAGAGTCCACCCTCCAATTATATACGGCACTGCCATCGTAGAGAGCATCGTGAATTATTGGCTGTTTTAACCATGCTGTACCAAGCCCTTCATGGGGAGGGGCAGTCTAGAAATTAAATAAATAAATAATTCTGGAGATAAGCGGTCGTGTGGCGGTTGGGCAGGCCTCTTGCTCTTTGGGAAAGATCCCTTTCGGTAACCCCGGAGGCGGACGTCGAAACCTTTGGCAGAAGGCAGACCAGGCCGTTCGACCAGCCTCTCTGAAGAGCCTTTCTGCATTCTCTCTCTCTCCCTCTCTTTGCCTCCCTTTGGTGTAGTGGTTAAGAGCACGGACTCCAATCTGGGTGAGCCGGGTTTGATCCCCCACTCCTCCGCTTGCAGCTGGCTGGGTGACCTTGGGTCAGTCACAAGTTCTCTTGGAGCTGTTCTCTCAGGGGCATTCCTCGAGAGAGCTCTCTCAGCCCCACCTGCCTCACAGGGTGTCTGTTGTGGGGAGGGGAGGGGAAGGGAAAGGAGATTGTAAGCCACTCTAAAACTCCTTCAGATAGTGAAGGGCAGGGTATAAATCTAATCTCCTCCTCCTCCTCCTCCTCCTCCTCCTCCTCCTCCTCCTCCTCCTCCTCCTCCTCCTCCTCCTCCTCTTCTTCTTCTTCTTCTTCTTCTTCTTCTTCTTCTTCTTCTTCTTCTTCTTCTTCTTCTTCTTCTTCTTCTTCTTCTTCTTCTTCTTCTTTAGAACCAGCCGCTTACCTCAGGAAGATGGTAACTGAGTCCAAGGTCCCCATAAGCAGTGGGTCCCTGGGGCAGACAGCATGGTGTAGTGGTTAGAATGTCAGACTAGGATCTGAGCAGCCCAGATTCGAATCCCCACTCTGCCATTGCTGGTCACCCCTGAGCCAGCCCTACTTTCTCAGCTTAACCTACCTCACAGGGTAGTTGTGAGGATAAAAGACAGGAGGAGGAGGAGGAGGAGGTTGGATTTATACGCCTCCCTTCACTACCCAAAGGAGTCTCAGAGCAGCTTATTTTTCATGGTGTGTATACTGAGTTTGACACCCCTGGAGGCTGGCAATGCCGCCCCACATCACATTGGCCCCATTTTAAGCTTACGAAGGATTCCTTCAAGGGGCAGTTCCTTCTCCCGGGTCTCTAAAAGTGTATTCTCCGAGTGGAGCGGAGGGCGAAATCACCCTCCTGTACTGGTTCGCGGATTATCTTGTGGTCCCGTATTATGGCCTCCTGTTCTTCGCCAATGAAATTTCCTCTGTAATTCCTCGGCAATTATTCTGCAAGTCGGCGTTTCCTGCTTCCCTCGCTTAGGAAGAGGAAGGGGGAGGAAGACGCAGTGCACATATGCAGACCATCAGCCCCAAGAAATCAAATTTGCTCCAAATATCGATGCCTCGGTTTGCGTTGGCGTGACAGGAAATCCATCTTGCAAAATGGAGAAACATGGGATATCACTGAAGAATCACACTAATCCGAAGAGAAAGGCTTAAATATAGTTGCCGGGTCTTGTGTCTGCAACAGAATATCCACAAGCACAACACTGAAGGGGAAACCTCTCCTCTGTTGCTGGGGTCAGCATCCGACAATTAAAGGTACACTGCCTCTGAATGTGGAAGATCTGTTCTGCTAACATGGCTGACTCCAGCATAAACTCAGTTACGCACGCCTGCCCAACCTGTGGTCGGTGTAGTGGTTAGAAGTGCGAGCTCTAATCTGGGAGAACCGGGTTTGATTCTCCACTCCTCCACATGCAACCAGCTGGGTGACCTCGGGTCAGTCACAAGTTCTCTCAGAGCTGTTCTCTCAAGGGCAGTTCTTGGGAGAGCTCTCTCAGCCCCACCTACGTCACAGAGTGTCTGTTGTGTGGAGGAGAAGGGGAAACAGAGATTTTAAGATGCTCTGAGACTCCTTCGGGTAGTGAAGGGCGGGGTATAAATCCAGTCTCTTCTTTTCTTGTGAGGAAAATGTTCTTCCATGCCCTCGTTTCTGTGCCACCGACCTCCGCCATAGCCCAGACCGGTGCTTGTCAAATTGGCCGCAGAACGTACCATATTTACGAGAGGCCCTCCCTGGAGAGAAGCGACAGAGGAGTTCACAAACCGCTTGGTTTGCGTTTTGATGAACGGGGTGGGGGAACGACGTCTGGCCTGTTCCGTATTGTTCTTTCGGCGGCTGAGGCCACATTGCACGAATTTTGCTGACAGAGTCCCAGAACTTGACAACACGGGCCTGATCACTGAATACGCGGATTTGCCCCCTGGATACGCAGATTTGCTTCTGGCAGGGCTTTTTTGGTAGAAAAAGCCCAGCAGGAGCTCATGAGCATAATAGGCCACACCCATCAGCAGAAATTCATTAGCATATTAGGCCACACCCACCGTTTGCTTCTCATTCTGTTGACCTTGCTTGTTGTCAAAACCCAGGGCTTTTTTTGGAGCAGGGACTCCTTTGCATGTTAGGCCACACACCCCTCATGTAGCCAATCCTAATGAATTTCTGTTGTTGGGTGTGGCCTATTATGCTAATGAGTTCCTGCTGGGCGTGGCCAACTCGGGAGCCAGCCAGAACTCCGTTCCGGTGCGTTCCTGCCCCAAAATAGCCCTGGCTTCTGGATAAGGAGGAGGGGGACCCCTAGGCAGACCTCACCTAGGGTTACCGGCTCCAGCTTGGGAA
This sequence comes from Gekko gecko, assembly GCA_029375565.1. Classification (NCBI taxonomy): domain Eukaryota; kingdom Metazoa; phylum Chordata; class Lepidosauria; order Squamata; family Gekkonidae; genus Gekko; species Gekko gecko. The sequence continues at coordinate 211,044,196 of JAPDNY010000004.1, forward strand.
ATTCCTGGAGATTTGGGGGGTGGAGCCCGGGGAGGGTGGGGTTTGGGGAGGGGAGGGGCCTCAGCAGATTATAATGCCACAGAGTCCACCCTCCAAAACAGCCATTTTCTCCAGAGGAGCTGATCTCTGTTGCCTGGAGATCAGTTTTAATTCCGGGAGATCTCCAGCCATCCCATGGGGACTGGCAACCCTAACTTTAACGGCCAGACCTGTGCCTAGGGTTGCCAACTTCCATGTGGTAGCTGGAGAACTCCCCCTATTGCAACTGATCCCCAGGTGACAGAGATCGGTTCTCCTGGCTGCTCTGGAAGGTGGACTCTATGGCACTGTACCCCACTCAAGTCCCTCCCCAAGCCCTGCCCCTTTTTAGGCCCCACCCCCAAAATGTCCAGGTATCTCAGGGCCAGTTTGGTGGAGTGGTTAAACACGCAGACTCTAATCTGGGAGAACCAGGTTTGATTCCCCGCTTCCTCCACTTGCAGCTGCTGGATGACCTTGGGCAAGCCACAGTTCTGGCAGAGCTGTTCTTAAAAAAGAGCAGTTTCTGTCAGAGCTCCCTCAGCCCCGCCTACCTCACAGGCAGTGTTCCCTCTAAGCTGAGTTTGTGTGAGCTATCTTACAGTTTTTTAGCCTCCGGCTCACACATTTTTTTGTCTTGGCTCAAGAAGGATGGCTCCAGAGCAAACTAATTTATGCAGCAGCCAAATCTCTCGCTCACAACTTTAATGCTGGTAGCTAACAAAGTAGAATGTTTGCTCACAAGACTCCTCAGCTTAGAGGGAACACTGTTCACAGGGTGTCTCTTGTGGGGAGGGGAAGGGAAAGGAGTTTGTCAGCCGCTCTGAGCCTCCCTTGGGTAGTGAAGGCCGGGGTATAAATCCAATCTCTTTTCTTCTTCTTCTTCTTCTTCTTCTTCTTCTTCTTCTTCTTCTTCTTCTTCTTCTTCTTCTTCTTCTTCTTCTTCTTCTTCTTTCCCAGCCTGGAACTGGCAATCCTACTTGTGCTAGTAAATGTAGCCACATCTGACTGTATCTTGGGCCCGGGGGCAGTTGATCCATGACAGAGACAAAGAACTACATTCGTCACTCAAAGAGGAGGAGGAGGAGGAGAAGGAGAAAGAAGAAGAAGAAGAAGAAGAAGGTGATGATGAGGAGGAGGAGATTGGATTCATATCCCACCCTTCATTTGGAGTCTCAGAGCGGCTTACAATCTCCTTTCCCTTCCCCTCCCCACAACAGACACCCTGTGAGGCAGGTGGGGCCGAGAGAGCTCTTCCGAGAACTGCTCATGAGAGAACAGCTCGGAAAGAACTTGTGACTGACCCAAGGACACCCAGCAGCTGCATGCGGGTGAGTGGGGAATCAAACCCGGTTCTCCCAGATTAGAGTCCACGCTCCTAACCACTGCACCAAACTGGTTCCTCCGACATGTCCAGGGCAGGCCGTCAACATCTCTACTGGAGAACCTGTGGCACAACGGGCGTCTGCTCTGGAACTCTGGGTAACAGTCGGTCCTCGCTATTGACGCACAGGGTGGCAGACAGAGGTGTAACCTGCTACCACTCGCTTGGAGGATTAGAACAGTTTGGCAAGGTAGCGGGATAGGGCGGCCAGAGCGCTTGGCAAGGATCACGGAAACCCAGGTTCAAATCCTGCCTTGCCTGTGTAATTTTGGGTGGTTTGGGGCCAGCGGCCATCAGCCTGGCCTACCTCACAGGACTGTTCTGGGGATAACGTGGAGGAGAGGATGGCTGGGAAAGGATTGATTTTCAGAAGAGAGATGGACAGACCCCGATGATAACACCATCAGTGCTATAATTAACCGAATCTCTAGATGGCAGCAAAGAACAGCCTAACAACCATTGCATACACATTTTTAATAAACAGGGAGAGGTTTAGATAGAGCAACATGGGGTGGGGGAGAGGTTTAGCTCCGATATCGGAAGGTTCAAGTCCCCAGCTGTGCAGAGTGACGATACAAGAGCGTCTCTGAGGATGTGCAGAATACTTTCCCAGAGGTCGCTATAAACCCTCCAGCCAGCATGGCGCAGCGGTTTCAAGGATTTGGGAGAGCCAGGTTCGAATCTCTCACTCTGCCGTCGGAAGCTCACTGGATGACCTGGGGCCAGGCACGCACTCTCGGCCTGACTTCCCCCACAGGGGTCTTGCGAGGATAAAATGGAGGAAGAGGAGAATGAGGTCAGCTGCTCTGAGTCCTCGCTGGGTAGAAAAGGAGAATGAATAAATGAAGGAAAGTAGATTTATCACATTGATCCCAGGACTACAGACATTGCTTCTGGTTAGGGAGCAAATCATGATTTAGGCAGGTGCCTCTTTAAGTACGGCAGGAAGCGCTCTCTCTCTCTCTCTCAGGTGGAACGAGAAAAGCAGCTTTAATTAGCTCATTGGCTTTCCAATTCTGTTTTTATCCTGCCTCAGAGCTGCGTGCCTGATTCTGCCTTCCTCTTCTTCTCCGCACAACAGTCCTGTCAGGTAGGCCAGACTGAGAGAGGGTCATTGTCCCAACAAACTTCCTGGCAGGACAGAGCAAGTGAGGCTCCGTCTTCTTGGTGCTTGGGGGGGGGGCAACAGTGGGAGGGCTTCTAGAGTCCTGGCCCCACTGGTGGACATCCTGATGGCACCTGGTATTTCTGGTCAGTGTTGGACTGGATGGGCCATTGGCCTGATCCAGTGTTGGCTTCTCTGATGTTCTTATGTGGTTATGGATCTGAACCTCCCTCCCAGATCTTAGGCTGACACTAACACTCCAAACTGACCTCTCCATTTGTCCTCATAACGAGCCGGTGAAGTTGGTCGAGCTCAGAGAGAGTCACCAACCTTTGTGAGCCAGTGGGCACCTTTCAAATTCTGGCACGGTGTGGTGGGCACAAGCACAATATGGCATCCCACATGAGGCGGGGCCACACACAGAGAAGAAGCCAAAGTGTAGGGAAGAATTTTTTTTTTTAAGAGTACCCTGGGAAAGCACCAGGAAAGATGTCAGCGGGTCCTTACTGGACATGTGTCTCACCTGGCCACTCCCAATTTCTGAAAAGAAGAAGAGAGAAGAGTTTGGATTTATACCCCGTCCTTCACTACCCAAGGGAGTCTCAGAGCGGCTTACAAACTCCTTTCCCTTCCCCTCCCCACAACAGACACCCTGTGAGGTAGGCGGGGCTGAGAGAGCTCTGACAGAAACTGCTCTTTTTCAAGGACAGCTCTTATCAGAACTACGGCTTGCCCAAGGTCATCCAGCAGGTGCAAGTGGAGGAGTGGGGAAACAAACCCGGTTCTCCCAGAGACTGCACACTTAACCGTTACACCAAACTGGCACTTGGAGGGTACCATGAAAGGTGTCAGCGGGCCTTGGTATAAAGGTGAAGGTTTCCCTTGTTCGAAAACTAGTCGAATCCAACTCTAGGGGTGGTGCTCATCTCCGTTTCCGAGCCGAAGAGCCAGCGCTGTCCAGTGACTTCTCCGTGGTCATGTGGCTGGCATGACTAAATGTCAAGGTGAACGGAACGCTGTTGCCTTCCCACCGAAGTGGTACCTATTTATCTACTTGCAATTTCTTGCTTTCGAACTGCTAGGTTGGCAAGAGCTGGGGCCAGAGACGGCATCACTCCATCACACGGCACTCGGGTCTCGAACTGCCGAACTTCAGACCTTCCGGTCTGCAGCTCAGCGTCTTAACCTCCCGAGCCCTTGTCGTATCTTGGGGACTCATAAACACAAATGTATTTTTCCTGGCATTCAGCAGTCACGGACGTGGCCATCCCTCCTCCCCCCTCTCTCTCTTTTTATGGTTCACGCATGTGCAGTAGCGTTGTAACGCAATGGCCACGCCGAAGCATCTTTTTAATTGGCCGTGCGTGTTGGCGCCGTGAGGCTGTGCACTGAAATTTTAAATGTGTTCCTGCATCAGCGTGCACTCCTTGCTCTTTTGTTTTCGTTTGCTTCTTCCCGTCTATGTCTTTGTCATCCCATGGCATAACCACGGCTGACTCATGATAACCACCGCCCCGCCACAAAAACACCCCTCCCTGGCTTTTGCATGTCAGAATGATTTTTAAAAAACCCTGCAAAAATAAACAACCAGGATGACAGCACACAAAGGCACAAACACCGGCGCTCCTGAAATTACCACTGGAGCACTGATAAAACATTTCAGAATGGCAAGGTTTCTTTTAAAAACTTGTCAATCTCCCCCCCCACCCCATAGTGCTGGCTTACCAAGGAATTACCGAAGGAAATGGCTCATCCTAACATTTTAACAAAGCAGGCTCATCTTAACATTTTAACAATGCAATAATGCAATGAAATATATATATATATATATATATATATATATATATATATATATATATATATATATATATATATATATTAAAAAAAATGAAAGTGTATTCGGGAAACAAGGGCAGTGAAACAAATGAGGTGGGTGAGCCGATTTTTTTTTCAAAGTTGCTAAAATTGAGGACTCTGGGTCTGTGTCTGGGAAAAATCAATTGCAGAAGATTTCAAATAACATGAGGATTTCAAATAACGAAGTTGGGATTTTAAAATCAAGAAGATTTTAAATAACGAAGCGGGGATTTTCAAATAGCAAAGATTTTAAATAACCAAGCGGGGATTTTCAAAGAACGAAGATTTCAAATAATGAAGCGGGGATTTTCAAAGAATGAAGATTTCAAATAACGAAGCGGGGATTTTCAAAGAACGAAGATTTCAAATAACCGGGGATTTTCAAAGAGCGAAGATTTCAAATAACAAAGCAGGGATTTTCAAAGAATGAAGATTTCAAACAACGAAGTGGGGATTTTCAAATAATGAAGATTTCAAATAACGAAGCGGGGATTTTCAAAGAGCGAAGATTTCAAATAACAAAGCGGGGATTTTCAAAGAACGAAGATTTCAAACAACGAAGTGGGGATTTTCAAAGAAAGAAGATTTCAAATAACGAAGCAGGGATTTTCAAATAACATGAGGATTTCAAATAACGAAGCGGGGATTTTCAAAGAACGAAGATTTCAAACAACGAAGCGGGGATTTCCACTACTGCGGAAACAGTCTCAGAAGTGAAGCCAAAGCAACCAATCAGACCTGCTCTCTTCTTAGCCATGGGACACTCCCCACTGTAGAACTTCTCCCCAGTTATTTTTACCAGTCACAAACTCCAAAAATCCGCAGAATTCTCTCTCTTGCCAGGCTTAATGTTTTACCGTCAACGATTTTAACCAGAAGATTTCAAGGTATACCACTTATCAACAGACATTGCCCCTGTTTAAATGCAATTCTTGAAACAGTGTCCCATGTGGTTGTTAGAATGTCCTTATTATGAAAATATCAGACAAAGTAGTTTATCTTCAGTCTTATCCACCATTATGGATTTTCTTGATGCATATAAACTGTTGTTTTTACTTAACAACACTGGTGACAATATAACCGAGTCGGTGGCGACATTTTTACATGTCGCCGTCTTTATACAAAGCAATATACTGCAGACTTAGGATATTTTAACTCGTAGTATTTATGTATTCGTTTAACGTTCCCGTTTTACAATGCAATGCCAATAAAGGTATGATGATGATCAGGGGTCTTTTCGTAGAAAAACAGCTGCAGGAGCTCATTAGCATATGGTATGCTAATGAGCTATTAGGCTATTAGCATATGCCACGCCCCCTGACATCACCGGAAGTGACCTTGGGTCAGTCACAAGTTATTTTTTTCCCACCATAGAGAACAATGGAGGGAATGGGGCAACCTGTTTAGGGGCTCATAGAATTGGACCCCCTGACCCAATGTTCTTGAAACTTGGTGGGTAACTTGGGGAGAGGCTTCATCAGCTACCCTGCGAGTTTGGAGCCTCTCCCTCAAACCCCCTCCCCTCCAGCCCCCAGAATATACACCATGTTTTCACCATTGACTTCAATGGCCCATAGGATATAATGGAGCTGAAATTGACATTCGGCTGCCTGAAAGACTCCCCAGGATGCCGGCTGGGGGCGGGGCTTGGCTCCTGAGCTCCCGGAGCTGTGCTCCGGTGCGCTCCCCCCCCAAAGACCCCTGATGATGATATTTGGATGGGAGACCGCCAGGGAAGACTCTTCAGAAGAAGGCAACGATAGACCACCTCTCCTCATCTCTTGCCTTGAAAGCCCCTTGCTGGGGTCGCCGTATCAGTTATGACTTCATGGCACTTACATACGTAGGAACGATGTGCGGCTGGCGTTGAGAATTTGCACTCTGGTTGAACTTGCTGCCCGGGTATTCTCCGGAGAGCCTATCACTGCCTCCGTGGTACAGTTCTCTGGGGCTGACTCATCGCACCGCGCTTGGAAAGCTTCGTCAACAGGGCTTCAGACTGGTTCTTTGGCACAACACCAGGGCCGGCCTTGCCTTGTAAACAACCCCGTGTCTGTCAACAGGTGCTGCACGGATCCAGGCGACACTTTAAAAAACAGTCCGATTAGCTAGCCGCGTGTGAACGACACGCCATCATGGTGAAAACAGACAGGGACGGTTTTGACCCAGTCATCATATCGAGGGGGTTGATTCTGTCTTTTTAAGTACCATTCCCCTCAGGGGCAAACTTCACCTTTAAATTGGTTAACATTCACGCATGCATATTGTGGAGAGCCAGCTTGGTGTTGTCGTGGTTAGGAGCGTGGACTCTAATCTGGGAGAACTGGGTTTGATTCCCCGCTCCTCCACATGCAGCTGCTGGTGTGACTTTGGGTCAGTCACAAGTTCTCTCAGAGCTGTTCTTTCAGGAGCTGCCCTCGAGAGAGCTCTCTCAGCCCCACCTACCTCACAGGTGGGGAGGGGAAGGAAACTGTAAATCGCTCTGAGACTCCTTCAGGTAGTGAAGGGCAGAGTATAAATCCAATCTCCTCCTCCTCCTCCTCTTCTTCTTCTCCTTCTTCCTTCCTTCCTTCTGTGCACAGAAAATTGAGCTGGAAAGCTAATTCAGACTACCTGTGATTTTTGAATGCAGGTACAAGAGTTAACCAGAATTAGCATCTCTCTCTCTAACACACACAAACAAACCCCAACTGGTATTCTAAGAGCTGAAACCAACAAGGCAAAGATCACAGAATTGGCTCTGAAAGGCCATGGCTCAGATAGCCTCAGTTTGCCTCAGGACTGTGCAGGGAAGGGAGGCGGGGTTAACCCTTTGATCACCACTGGCTTTCAAGCATCCGAAACCCGTTATCTCCTGTCCTGCGATTAACGTTTTAAAAGGGACAAAAGGTGCATCTTTTACAGACATGCCTGCTCTCCTTCGAAACGCTCGCTGTCTGTCAGTGCTGAGGCCCAGCGCCTCTCTCCGGAGGAAGCAGCCGGGCGAATGCGAGCACAGCTCCTGTTGGCGAGGGACTGGCTCACCTGAAGTCAATTACAAGCTTGCTTTCCCGGCGGCCGCCACTAAACACAAGGCCAGCTTAAGATTCTAAGTACCTGTAAATCCGCTTCTCGCTGTGCTGTCAAAAGATTTAAGCTGCCCTGAATACTTAAGCCTCCACTCTGCCACCCTGGGAATTCGGCATGCCTTGGGGTTTGCCGCCGGCTCAGTGGAAGCTGCAGAGGGCTGCCCAAGCTAATGGCGAGGGGGAAGAAGAAGAAGAAGAAGAAGAAGAGGAAGAGGAAGAGGAAGAGGAAGAGGAAGAAGAGGAAGAGGAGGAAGAAGAAGAAGAGGAAGAAGAGGAGGAGGAGGAGGAGGAGGAGATTGGATTTATACCCCACCCTTCACCACCCAAAGGAGTCTCAGTGTGGCTGACAAACTCCTTTCCCTTCCCCTCTCCAAAACAGACACCCTGTGAGGTAGGTGGGGCTGAGAGAGCTCTGACAGAAACGGCTCTTTCTCAAGAACAGCTCTGACAGAACTATGACCCAAGGTCACACCAGCAGGTGCAAGTGGAGGAGTGGGGGAATCGAACCCGGTCCTCCCAGATTAGAGCCCGCGCTCTTAACCACTACACCAGACTGGGTCTCAAAGAGAAGGGTGCCTTAAATGAAACCCATAAGCCCTACCTCCTGATCCCGTTTTAGCCCCTGGTCCTGCCCTTCGAGACTTCCCCCACCTCAGGAGCTGAAGCCAAGAGGTTGCCAACTCCAGGTCGGGAAATCCCTGGAGATTTGGGGGTGGAGTTTGGAGATGACAAGGGTTGAGGAGCGGAGGCCTTAGTGGGGTCTAATGCCATAGAGTCCATCGTCCGAAACAGCCATGTTGTCCAGGGGAACTGATCTCTGAAGTCTGGAGAGCAGCTGTAATCCTGGGAGCTCTCCAGGAGAAGAACTGGCCCCGCTGGTGGACCTCCTGATGGCCACCTAGGTTTGGGCCACTGTGTGACAGAGAGTGCTGGACTGGATGGGCCACTGGCCTGATCCCACATGGCTTCTCTTAGGTTCTTATGTCTGGGGCAGTGATGCTCTGTATCCTTGGTGCTTGGGGGCACCACAGTTGGAGGGCTTCTGGAGTTCTGGCCCCACTGCTGGTGGACCTTCCAGATGGCCCCCGGGCTTTGGCCACTGTGTAACAAAACAAAAGAGTGTGGAACTGGATGGGCCACTGGCCTGATCCCACATGGCTTCTCTTAGGTTCTTATGTCTGGGGCAGTGATGCTCTGTATCCTTGGTGCTTGGGGGCGCCACAGTGGGAAGGCTTCTGGAGTTCTGGCCCCACTGCTGGTGGACCTTCCAGATGGCCCCTGGGGTTTTGGCCGCTGTATGACACAGAGTGCTGGACTGGATGGGCCACTGGCCTGATCCAACATGGCTGCTCTGATGTCCTTACATTCTTATGAATTTGGGCTGTACGTGCCCCACAAGGTTCACAAGGAACCAAGCAGGGCTGTGCTCACTGCGGGCACAGACTATGTAACTTCCATACAGCACTCTGAACACCCTCATTTCTAATTGGAGAGCGATTTGGATTCTTTGGCTCGTAGCAGCCGACAAACGGCTGCCGGATCAACCGTGCCGGATTATCTCGCATTCTTGAGGGCTTAGGTTCCCGAGGGCCCTCTTCTGTCGACCGCGTGCGGCAAATGCTCCGAGCGCGGTGCCGGCAAAACCTACAGCCCGAACCACCTTCCGCTTGGCGGTTTCGGTGGAACAACCGGGGCTACTGTCACGCCAAAGTGCCCCAATCCTCACGGCAAAGAGGGCCGGACTCGCTCCAAGAAGATCTTGGCTTGCTTCTCACAACACGCTGAAGCGCTCACGAAAATAATAATGACATTAATGAAGCAAGACGGTTGTCGCTTAGTCGTCAGGCTGGCTGGGTGGAGGAACCCATGAAAGCACCGGCGACGCGAAACTAGAGGAACGAGTCTGGCGTGCGGCAACTCAGCACGAGTTTAAATAAACCTTTCTGCCTTCGCTGACTGCCAAAACCAGTTAATCGGTGCCCAAAGAGTCCCACATACTGGTGTGGGTGCTCTCGTGAGTGCCTCTTTCTCCCTGCCCTGCACAGACACTGTTCACATGCCAGTCTTATGTTACAGTTCACTTTCACATACACACAGTGGATTAATTCTCTCTTCTGCTCCAGCTCGGCCCCTGGCCCTCGATGAGCCTGCAAACCAGGGTTTTGGTTTTGGTATTTTTCACATGTGCGCGCACTAGAAGTCATGGCGACCTCTGGGGACTGACCCCTACTGAGGGCCCGGAGGATATTCAGAGAAGTGGCCGAACCCAGCCTGCCCCCACCTCCTGACTGCTGGTATTCCTTGGAGGTCTCCCCCCTTCGTACTTGCCAGGGTTGACCTAACATAGAAAGCGAGTTTGGTGTAGTGGTTAAAAGCGCGGACTCTAATGTGGGGAGAACCGGGTTTGATTCTCCACTCCTCCACATGCAGCTGCTGGCATGACCTTGGGTCAGTCACAAGTTCTTTCACAGCTGTTCTCTCAAGGGCAGTCCTCGAGAGAGCTCTCTCAGCCCCACCTACCTCACAGGGTGCCTATTGTGGGGAGGGGAAGGGAAAGAAGGTTGTAAGTCACTCTGAGACTCCTTCGGGTAGTGAAGGGCGGGGTATAAGTCCAGTCTCTTCTTCTTCACGGAACCAGGTTCCCCTAATATGTATCCCTGTATCCCTGGAGGCTGGCATCCCTAGAAATGTTCATATCCTACCTCTTCCACCTAAGCATTAGCAGTGCCTTCCCAGCCAGGGGTTATGGGTCATATACAGATCTCCAAAGACGGCCGTTGATATTTTTACAATGCCTCCAACAGCAGAGACGGGCAAAGCGACAGTCGGAGACTGTGTTCCAAGTGAAAACTGGTCGGTGAGGGATTTGAGACGCGCTAGAGCAGGGGTCCCCAGCCTTTCTGAGCCGATGGGCACCTTTGTAGTTCTGACACGGCCTGGCGGGGACAGCCAGAGAATGGCCGCCACAGAACGGCCACCACAAAATGGCCGCCACAGAATGGCCACCACAGAATGGCCGCCACAGAACGGCCACCACAAAATGGCCACCACAGAATGGCTGTCGCAGCTTACCTGCAGTCACACAGTGAATTTCCTTATGCTGTGGGCGTAGTTGTGGGCAGATCTTATACCCTGGAAATCTTGTTGCTCTCTATTGTTATGAGGATTAGAGAATATAAGGTAAAAGCTCTGGTGAGGTGATTGTTTCTATATATTTAAATGCTGTGGTCTGAATGATTTTTTTAAAAATCTACGCCAGTAAAAGTTTTGACTGACTGACTGAATTAATAATAATGATCGTAGGGGCAGTGTGTGGAGAATAGCGAGGAGATCCCTACGACTGTCGGGCTGCCAGAAGTTCTAGCTCATTTAGCGTTATGCACCACTAGGTGGCGAGCTAGACTTGGTTGTTTTTTTTAAGGCAAGAGACATTTCAGAGGTGATTTGCCATTGCTTACCTCTGCGTCATGACCCTGGTATTCCTTGGAGGTCACCCTTCCAAATACTAGCCAAGGTGGACCGTGCTTGGCTTCCAAGATCCGACGTAATCATAGCTAGCAGGTGTTTGGAGATACCCCACTCTGTCCGAGATCCTGCAAAGCCCCTGACGGCCCAAGACAACACAAAGCCAGGGTCTGATCCTGTATAAGGAAGCGCCAGTCCTGAACACAGCCCTCAAATGCCGTCTGGGCCCATGGGGACAAGCCAGGGAAGACCGTCATTCAGACACCAGATGGGGATTTTCACTTCTCAATAACTCCCGATTGGAATGATTTCTTGGTCTTTGCCTCACAGCCATAAAGGCTTCTGTGGCAGCCAGCCATAAAGACGAAATAGGATTATGATGTTATGACAACTTCCAGCACGATAGAGACCAGCCCAGGCGGAGAAACATAATCCCTCAATTAATGCGAGGAACTCTCCGGACCAGAAAGCATCGAGGCGGCCGGCGCTGTCTCAAAAACCGACGACAAAGCAGCAAAAATCAAAAAGTAGAATCCCGGAGAGATTAAAAACAACTCAAAGGCGGTGTCCCCTCTCAGCTGAGTCAGTGCGAGCTAGCTCACAGTTTTATAGCCTCCGGCTCACACATTTTCGTCTTAGCTCAGGAAGGATGGGGCTCCAGAGCAAACTAATTTCTGCAGTAGCCAAATGGCTCGCTCACAACGTTAAGGCCAGTAGAACATAAAGTAGAATTTTTGCTCACAAGACTCCACAGCTTAGAGGGAGCATTGCTGGGGGGGGTGCAATTTAGTTGAGTCTGGAAGGCACAGCCTGCAGGGGAGAGTGTGGGAATGCCAGCCTCCAGGTGGGGCCTGGGGATCCCCCGGCATTACAGCTCATCTCCAGACTACAGAGGTCAGTTCTCAGGACTCTGTGGCATTGCATCCCACCGAGGTCCCTGTCCTCCCCAGGCTCCATCCCCAAATCTCCAGGTATTTAGCAACCTGGAGCTGGCAACCGTTACCCCCCCCATCCCTGCTGGTGGCCGGGGGGGACTGGGAACGGTAAGCAGGGGGAATTTTTAGAGGCCCCCAGAAGAAGAAGAGGAGGAGGAGGAAGAGGAGGAAGAATAGGAGGAGGAGGAGGAGGAGGAGGAGGAAGAAGAGGAGGAGGAAGAGGAGGAGGAGAAGAAGAAGAGGAAGAAGAGGAGGAGGAGGAGAGGAAGAAGAAGAAGAGAGAAGGAGGAGAGAAGAGGAGGAGGAAGAGGAAGAAGAGGAGGAGGAGAAGAAGAGGAAGAGGAGGAGGAGAAGAAGAAGAAGAGGGGAAGAGGAGGAGGAGGAGGAGAGGAGGAAGAAGAGGAGGAGGAGAAGAGGAAGAGGAGGAGGAGGAGAGGAGAAGAAGAAGAAGAGGAAGAGGAGGAGGAGGAGGAAGAGGAGGAGGAAGAGGAGGAGGAAGAGGAGGAGGAGAAGAGGAAGAAGAGGAGGAGGAGGAGAAGAAGAAGAGGAAGAAGAGGAGGAGGGAGAAGAAGAAGAAGAGGAAGAGGAGAAGGAGGAAGAAGAAGAAGAGGAGGAGGAGGAGAAGAAGGAGAAGGAGAAGAGGAAGAAGAAGGAGAAGAAGAAGAGGAGGAGGAGGAAGAAGAGGCTCACATCATTCTCTTTTTTCCATTTTAGCCTCACAACAACCCTGCGAGATAGGTTGGGCTGAGAGTGTGTGACTGGCTCAAGGTCACCCAGTAGGCTTCCGTGGCATGAGTGGGGAATTCGAACCTGGGGCTCCCAGTTACTAGTCCGACGAGTCTTAACCACTACACCAGACTGGCTTACAAATAAACAAATAGCTGGCATCTAAACCTTCAAAACACTTCACATACATGACCTCATAACCTTTCCGACAGCCCTGTAAGGGAAGAAGAAGAAGAGAAGAGGAGATTGGACTAATATCCCGCCCTTCACTACCCGAAGGAGTCTCAGAGCAGCTGGCCATCTCTTTTCCCCTCCCCTCCCCGCAACAGATGCTGAGAGAGCTGTTTTGAGGACTGCTCTTGAGATGACAGCTCTGAGAGAACTGTGACTGACCCGAGGTCACCCAGCTGGCTGCATGTGGAGAAGCGGGGAATCAAACCCGGTTCTCCCAGATTAGAACCCACACTCCTAACCACTACACCAAACTGGCTATCAAGCCCTGTGGCTGTCTTGGAACATAGGCAGAGAAGACAGTTGTTTCCCAGAGCTTTGTATCTGGAGATGCCCAAAATTGAACCTGTGACCTTCTTGCTGCTAAGGTACGTGCCCATCCACTGACTGTCATGGCACTCCAGGCTCTCAGGGAGAGAAAGGCCTTTCCCAGCTCTAGAGAACTTTTAACTGGAGAAGCTGGGGTTCAAAGCAAACCCTGGGACCTTTGGCACCTGAAGGGAGAGCTCCAATCTGAGCCACAGCCCCTCCCTACCTGACTCAGAGGTGACTCAGCTCTCTCACCTGATAATGAAGCACAAACAGGAGCTGCAACTGAGGGGAAGGAAACGCAGGTTTGCATAAGGGTAGATTTTGGAAATCCTTTGGGAGCACCTGCCCTTCGAGCCTCGCTGCCAAAGTCCCGAGGCCTGCGTCAGCCTTCATGGGGACACACCCACAGCCGTGACAGTTTGCACAGCTTTGTTTCCCTTAATAGAGCCACAAGGAGCTTGCAGCTACGGGATAGGGAGGGGAGTCACACGGGGTGAGGCAAACGAGAAGGCTGTCGTGGCCCAGTGCTCCAGTTTCCCTTGACCCCCGTGGGCCCGGTCACATGTTTTCCAAGCCCTCCAGTTCAGCCTCCTCTGCAGAGCTTTCTGTGTCTCTTTCGGCAGATAATCCTGAAGACTGGGGCCACAGCGGAAAAGGCCCTGGCTGCTACCTGAAGAGTTGGCCACAGCGGAAAAGGCCCTGGCCCTGGCTGCTGCCGATCTAAGGGCACTACTTCTAAACCTAAAACCACTACAACAACTACCTCTAATCCTCCAGAACGTCCGCTCGTTCACAGCCTTGCTCCGGTCTTGCAGACTGAGGGCTACGGCTTCCCCGACGGAGTCGATCCATCTCTCGTGCTGGGTCGTCCTCTTTCCCCGCTGCCTCCCACTTCCCCCAGCATCATTGTCTTTCCCGCTGAGTCTTAATTCCCCACGATGTGACCAAAGTACGGTAGCCTCAGCTGAGCCACTTTCGCTTCCGGGTAGAGTTGATTTGATCTAGACACCCCGTTACTTTTCGGCGCTCCCTAGGGAAACTCTCCCCCAACAGAGCAAAGTTCGGGTCCAGCGGCACCTTTAAGACCAACAGAGCCTTATTCAAGATATAAGCTTTTGTCTGCAAGGCACACTTCTTCAGATACAACGAAGTGGAAATTACCAGTCCATACATATAGGATAGGGTTGCCATTTGCCCGGTGGGGGCAGTGGAACCCCTGATCTTGTGGGCTCCTGGCCGCCGCTGGACAGCTGACCAGCGAGCGGGAAACTACCCCCCCCCAAAAAAACCCCATGCGTTGTCCCAGTGTCGTTGGCGATGTTGGGGGCGACGCTCTGGCTTTTGGGCAAAACTCTATGGTTTGCCGCAGTCGCCAGATCTGCATTTTTCCATCTTAGGCGGATTAGGCTACCGAAGCCCTCTCTCTCCCCCAGGACTTAGCTACAGTGACCCCTGCAATGGTCACCTCCAGGCTTGATTAGTGCAATTTGCCCTACGCGGGCTTACCCCTGAAGCTGATCCGGAAATTACAGCTGCTACCTGCTGACTTTGATGCCTGTGTGGGCTCACGTACGGCAGGTGCTCTGTCAGCTGCATCGGTTGCCGGGTGAATACCGGATCCGCTTCGAGGTGTTGGTAATCACCTTCGAAGCCTTAAACAGCCCGGGACTAACATACCTAAGGGACCGCCTCTTCCCATATACGCCTCAGAGAAGAAGGAGAGAAGAGATTGGAATTATACCCCACCCTTCACTCCCCGAAGGAGTCTCAGAGCGGCTTACAAACTCCTTTCCCTTCCCCTCCCCACAACAGACACCCTGTGAGGTAGGCGGGGCTGAGAGAGCTCTGACAGAAACAGCTCTTTTTCAAGGACAGCTGTGCCAGAGCTTGTGACTGACCCAAGGTCAGCCAGCAGCTGCATGTGGAGGAGTGGGGAATCAATCCTGGATCTCCCAGATTAGAGTCCGCGCACTTAACCACTACATCAAACTGGCTCTCGAAGAGTGTTACGCTCTGAGAGTCAACATCTCCTGGCAATCCCTGGCCCAACGGACGTCCACCTGGCCTCAACCAGGACCAGGGCTTTTTCCGCCCTGGCCCCCACCGGGTGGAATGTGCTCCCTACTGATATCAGGGCACTGCAGGGCCTTATTCAATTCCGCAGGGCCTGCAAGACGGAGCTCTTCCGCCAGGCTTTTGGCTGAGGCAGCCAGCAGGCCACTCACGCCCCCCCGGAGGCTGCTGTCTCCCACCCACTGATAACTGGCCGTACCGACCTACATCAATGGGCCGGACTCTCCCTGTGGCAAGCTACGAGTACTGATTTTACATGCTTATAATGTGTTTTTAAGATTCTATTGTATCCATGGAAATGTTGTCACCTGCCCTGAGCCCGTTTACGGGATGGGTGGGATATAAATGCGAAAACTAAACAGTGAGCAGTAAGTTAGCATACAGCACAATGAAGATGTTTAACAGACTCAAGGACCAAACAGGAATCACAAGCTTAGTTTATACAGTCACCATTTGTTTGGATTTAATTCTGGAGGGGAAACATAGTGAAGGAAATAAGCATGTCAGCATTGGAGATGGATGGGCAGATGTCTCAGTTGTTGGAATGCCGAGAGTAATGAACGGGGACCCTGCCAGTTAATTACTCTCGGCATACCACAGTTAAAGATACATCTGCCCATCCATCTCCAATGTTGACATATTTAATTCCTTCACTGTGTATAACCCCCCAGAATTAAACCCAAACAAATGGTAACCGTATAAACTAAGCTTGTGATTCCTGTTTGGTCCTTGAATCTGTTAAACCTCCTTAGTATGCTGTTTGCTAGTTTCCTGCATCTGTGCAAACATCTTCATTATGTTGTATTATAATCACTGTATTATACTAATTGCTTATGTTTATTATGTTGTGTGCTTATCGGCTGTCCACCGTCTGCCTCTGTGTACGGACTGGTGATTTCCATTTCAGTGTATCTGAGGAAGCGAGCATGCCCTTTGTGGGTCTTCAAGGTGCCCCTGGACTCGAACTGCAGACCAACCTGGTGACCCACCTGAATCTGTCTCTTCCAAAACCATATTGCAAAGGGACCGACTTTCTCCCCTCGGCTTTCTTCCTCGCTCCTCCCCGTCCTGCTTCAAATGTCTGTTTGACATCTCACTTTTGACACCACCTAATAAGCGAAGGCTCCATCAGATACGGGTCACATCATCAAAGTAAAAATAAAGGTAATTGTTTACTGCCAACCAAACTGAGTCTTCGCCTAGCTTCCCAGAAAACTCTCTAGGCCCTGCTGCCTGCGGCGCCAGCAGGGATCCTCTGCAAACTACCACCCTCTATGCTCCCAGAAGGGTGTCTTCTCTAAATTACAACGATCGCTACAAGGAAACAAGGGACGTTCCTAGGGAGAACACACCTTTCACTGTGGGTACCGAATTGCCTTTGCCACCACGGCATGCCCAGAAGCCCTCGCCGTCACACACGGGACGTGTCCGTCTGTGGCCTGATTGATGTGGCTAATTTGGAAGAGGGCCCTGAGCGTCGGTACCAAGATCTAGATCAGATGGCTTTCAGCGCGGGACATATTGGGGCCACCTAATTCCACCAAGGAGAGAGTGGAGGTGGAACCAGTTGGGAGAAGGGAGGCGTTGACCTGGGGCAGGTGATGCACTCTATTCTCGGTGCTGGGGGGGGCAGCAGTGGGAGGGCTTCTAGTGTCCTGGCCCCACTGCTGGACCTCCTGAGGGCACCTGGTATTTTTGGCCACTGTGTGACCCAGAGTGTTGGACTAGATGGGCCATTGGCCTGATCCAACATTGGCTTCTCTTATGTTCTTAACGACAGAAGGCAAAGGGGGCGGAAGACGGACGCAGCCAGGCAAGGGGGTGGGGCAGGATTTTGGCAGGGGATTGATTCCCATATGGCGGCCGGATTAAGACTCAGGTTCAGTACCCCATCACTCGTGCCAGGGGTTTTCTTCTGGGGGAACATGCTGGAGAGTTCCGGAACCTCTTCGACAACATTCTTTTAAAAACATTTTTTTTAAATTAAAGAACGTTTTTATTTTTTCCATATCAACAAACAAAAACAAACCAGACAACGTAGCGCATACACATAGAATGTGGGTTACATATACCAGTCTGTATTCTCTGGCTGTCACCTCCTGCAACGTTTACTGCAATTATTATCACCAAATAGTTTTGCATAAGTATTTTGCCTATTAATAAGAAAATGAAATCTATGTTATCTCCTAAAATATTCATATGTCTATATTGTTCGTTTGCAATAGTCTTCCAACCATTTATAAAATCCTGACCATGTATTATGAAATCTTCCTTCTTCTGGTCCTCTCAACGTTCTGGAACCTCTTCGGCAACGTTCCTTTAAAATTGTTTAAAAGTTCATGAGTTTTCAGTATGCAGGTTGAAAACTTTCATTTCCTACTTGAGAGTTCCGGCACCTCTTTTCAAAGGGGGGGGGGAGTCCCGTTCATGACTCTTGAGTGAACCAGGATAGCATTTATGTGATGATAGATATGTGTCTTGCCATCTAGGTCCATAGGGGCAATTCTAGGGGGGCAAGGGGGGTAAGATGGCTTTCTACAGCCCCACTAACTGTGCCTCCTAAACTTCAATCTCAATTTATTAAGAAAGTTGTGTATTCCTTGTTTGCAACCCTTTCTCCTTCCCACCCAACAGCCAACATACCTTTATCTGCCCCTCCGTCTTAAGCCTTCTGTCTCTGTTCCCCCTGCAGCTTCTACTGAGGAAAACGATGGTCTTTCTCCACAGCGGGGACTAAAGCTGTTGACATTATCATCTCCTCCTTTTTATCCACACAACAACCCTATGAGGTAGGCTAGGCTGAAAGTATGTGACTGGTCCGAAATCACCCAGTGAGCTTCCACAGCAAGATGGGGATCCAAACCTAGGTCTTGCAAACCCTACTCTGAAGCTCTGACCATTATACTACACTGACTTACATAGGGGCGGCTGCTGTTGAACAGAAGCAAGCAGCCAGGCCAAGCTGAATCATGTAAGTCAGGCGGGATCAAGTCACCCAGAGGGTGCAGCTAGGCCTAGGTCTGCCACCCTCCAGGTGGGAAACGGAGATCCTCTAGAATTACAACTGAACTCCAGACAACAGAGATCTGTCTCCCTGGAGAAATGGGTAGATGTAGCATTATATCCAGCTGAGGCCTCTCCCCTCTCCAAGCTCTGCACTCTTCAGACTCTACCACAGAATCTCCAGGAATTTCCCAGTCTGGACCAGGCAATCCTACTCCCAGGCCTGGCTCCAAAATAAGCCTGGAAAGTGCCCTGCCCCCTCTCCCTGCCTCTTTAACCCACCCACCCTGCTATTTAGCCATTCATACTGTAGGAGGAATCCTCCCCATCCCCATCCCCCGCTCCAGTTCTGCTTTTTGCTTACTCCTCCCCCACCAGCTATCAGCAAGTCTCTCACTGTCAATGCAGTGAGGCTTGGAGTAGATCCCTGAGGCGGCCATTTCAAAAGGTATTGGGTGGGGGAATTCAACCCTCTCTGAGGGTTTTTTTTAAACTTTTTGGATTTTTCTGCAGACCCAAGAAGTCCACTGAGTCTGTACAAAACCTGTTGGGGAGAGTATGCCCCTATCTGTGCAAATAAGTATCTGCTTACAGAGAGGACTGTTGGGAATTAGATAGATAGATTTCCTTATAATACAGGATTACTGTTTTTATTCTTGGATTCTAGTCCAGTGGCACTCAAGAGGCCAACAACAGTTTCAGGGCAGAAGCTTTCAAGAGTCAAAGCTCCCTTCGTCAGACATGAGTACAAATGGAGATCTCCGAATACTTTTATCCCAGCCAGAAGGTGTGTGGGGTGGTTCTAAAGAATGCTTGCAAAGGTACCATGCATCTTGGAATCGACTTGATCAGTGGACAGGGGAAACGCTTGTGGGCTGAAAATCAGCATCCGTAGTGAGATAAAGAGTCCTGTGTCCCTATTCAGCCCCGGGCAGGGGAATTCATTGTTCCGAACTTGTGAATGAACTCGAGTTCCGCCATCTCACATTGTAACCCCCCTTTGAAGCTTCTCTAAGGATTGTCAGGCCTGCTCCGAAACGGTTCCTGTTCTTCAGCGGCAGCCAGCCTCGTGCGAGCGCAATCCCGAAGGAGCGAGGCAATGCCGCCATTCAACCGCACACCCTCTCGCTTAAGTGAACAGAAATGACCTCTTTTAGGACCCGATGAGTGGCCGGTCAGGTGATCCTCACCCGATACGTTACCTTCTCCGGTCGCGAGACTCCTCCATTTGGGCCAGGAACACCGCACTCGGGAGAGAGGAAATCGCTTCCAGCAAGGGCAGGGTTCGCCTACCGGAGATGCTCACCGAACCTGTCCGGCGGCATTTGTATGCCTGGCAAAGCAGGGCTCGCTTTGCAATATCCTTTCTTGCGCCTCTGATGTGCGCTGAGTCACTGGGATGTTCAGTGGGGGTAGGAGGGAGCGTGCATGGAGATGCGTACGTAATGGGGGGAAACGGACCCTACTGGGGTGGTTAGCAGTGTTCCCTCTAAGCTGAGTCAGTGTGAGCCAGCTCACAGTTTTTTAGCCTCCGGCTCACACCTTTTCGTCTCAGCTCAGGAAGGAGGGCTCCAGAGCAAACTAATTTGTGCAGCGGCCAAATCGCTCGCTCACAACTGTAATGCCAGTAGCTCACAAAGTAGAATTTTTACTCGCAAGACTCCACAGCTTAGAGGGAACATCGGCTGCTTAGGTAATTGTCAGGGCAGGAACATAGCCTCCGGGCTGTGTCCCTGTTCAATCCACCTCAGGGCTGTCTCCTCATGGTCACTTGGGTGTGCATGAAGTCCTGTTAAGTCACCTCTGACTTATGGCCAAACCGTTATTATTATTATTATTATTATTTATTAGATTTCTGAATCACCCCATCCCGGACTACACAAGGCTCTGGGCGATTTATGACAGGTTTAAAAACGTACAGAATACAAATTAGAATCGACAATCAGTTAATTGGCATGAATGACCTCCAAATGGTGTTGCCTCTAAGCTAATAGGTCCAGGTGGTCAGCCCTGTTGTTCTAAACGGGCTAGAAGAAATTTAGAGTCCAGTGGCACCTTTGAACCTCACCTACCGTTCCAATGTATTTGAAAAAAAGAGAAGAGATTGGAATTATACCCCGCCCTTCACGCGAAGTCTCAGAGCGGCTTACAAAGTCCTTTCCCTTCTCCCTCCCCACAACAGACACCCTGTGAGGTCAGTGGGGCTGAGAGAGCTCTTTCCAGAACTTCCCTTGAGAGAACAGCTCTGATAGAACTATGGCTTGCCCAAGGCCATCCAGCAGCTGCATGTGGAGGAGTGGGGAATCAAACCTGATTCTCCCAGATTGGAGTCCACGCACTTAATCACTACACAAAACTGTGTGCCTTGCACATGAAAGCTCATACCCTGAGTAAACCTTTGTTAGTCTTAAAGGTCACTGAGCCGCAGACTGGAAGGTCGGTAGCTCGGCCGTTCGTGACCCAAGTGCCGCCTGACCAAGTGAGACTCCCGTCTCTGACCTCAGCTCTTGCCAACCTAGCAGTTCAAAAGCAAGAAATTGCAAGTAGATAAATAGGTGTCAGATAACTGCCATGTTTTCTGTATAACCTCATTCCTAGCTTACACGCATGTGCATAGCTTTGCTTTGCTCAGGCTACCATGGGAGACATTCTTCTGCCGGACACCGCTATCAGTGTAACCTTGGTGGAAGGGAGTGTTTGGGTTCCCCGGCTGGTGTGAATATATCGGCCCTCTGGAAGAGGGGTGGTGGTCTCCCGTTCATGATGTAATGTCCCGCCGGGAGATTTCCCGCGCACGCGCTTGGATTTCATTTGCTTGGCTAGTTGAAGCTTCAGAGTATATACACAACACACCCCATGCAATACCCGTCATTCCTGGCAATGTACTTGGCAACAGACTGGTATTCCAATAAAGCATAACTTTCTGAGTGAAGGGTGCCTGGACTTGCTTGCTGTTGAACCTGGCAATAGGTACCGCTGAGAGGTACCTATAGAGAGGCAGGGGTTGCCAGGTCCAGGTTGGGAAACTCCAGGGGATTTGGGGATGGAGCCTGGGGAGGACAGGGACTTCCATGGGGCACCGTGCACTCTAAAACATCCATTTTCTTGAGGGGAGCTGGTCTCTGTAGTCTGGAGAAGAAAAAGAAGAAGAAGAAGAAGAGATTGGATTTATACCCCGCCCTTCACTTGGAGTCTCATAGCGGCTTACAAACTCCTTTCCCTTCCCCTCCCCACAACAGACATCCTGTGAGGTAGGCGGGGCTGAGAGAACTTCTTACAGAAACTGCTCTTTCAGGAACAGCTGTGCCAGAGCTTGCGACTGACCCAAGGTCACACCAGCAGGTGCAAGTGGAGGAGTGAGGGAATCAAACCCAGTTCTCCCAGATAAGAGTCCGCGCACTTAACCACGACACCAAACTGGCTCTGTCCTTCTGGGGGATCCCCAGGTCCCACCTGGAGGGCTGGCATCCCTACACGGCCTCATGCAAAAGTCAGGGGGGGGGCAGGATTTCTCCAGCACCACCCCACCTCACAGAGGCAGAACAGCTAACACCAGATAGACTTGCTTGGTACTTAGGGGGAAATATTTCAGAAGGAAATCATGGGAGCGGAGAGGTGAGAAATGTCTGTGAAGGAATCGATCGAGGTCTGAGTTTGCCCCTGCATCAGAAAAGCCCATCCCCGCTCCAGCTGCACGCAGGGGGGGCACTCTTTAGTGAGTATCATGACTCCCCACCAATGTGCCCTCTAAGCTATGGAGCCTTTTGAGCAAAAATCCTACTTTGTGACCTACTGGCTTTAAAGTTGTGAGCGAGCGATTTGGCTGCGGCATAAATTAGTTTGCTCTGGAGCCCTCCTTCCTGGGCGAAGACAAAAATCTGTGAGCTGGAGGCTAAAAAACAGTGAGCTAGCTCACACTAACTCAGCTTAGAGGGAACATTGCTCCCCACAGAAAGGGCCCGGCCAGCCAGTCTGTGGCTTTAACCCGCCGGGAGCCCTTGCCCAGGAAGTGGGATGGAGGGCAGTCAGGTTCCCAGAGAACCGCAAAGGGCTGTCATTAAGTCCGAGCCCACCGTGTCATTAAATGTGCTCTGAGACAGACCAAAAATAACTTTGAAAAAAAAGAGATCCTCTCTCTGACCTGGTGACGGGAACGACCCTTTCTGTTCTCCCAAGCTTCGTTTCAGGTTTGGCCATCTCTTGGCCCATTTTCGCAGCAGCGAAGTTCCCCATGTCGACGTTTTAAAAACTGTGCGTTTTATGCGGAGCAGCCGGTTATAGACTCGTTTCACCGATCTTCCTCAGGAGGAGTCCGATGGGGTTAGAAGGTGTCAGCCTCTTGGTAAACAGCTTCACTTCTTCTTCTTCTTTGCTTCCTTCAAATAGTTACTGCTTAACTTCTTCTTTTTTTACTTTCTTCAAATTATTGCAGTCTAACTTCTTTTTGTAATTTCCTCAGGTCATCCCAGAGCAGACATGGTGATTTAGAATGGAAAGAAACATGAAGTTTAATGGAATATGGGATTTCCTTCGCAATATTGTAAAATATGCCGTCGAAGGCTTTCACGGCCGGAGTTCATTAGACGCTGTAGATTTTCTGGTTTGTGTGGCCGTGGTCTTGACATTGTAGGACCTGACGTTTCGCCAGTAGCTGTGACTGGCATCCTCAGAGGTATAACACAGAAAGATGGAGTGCTCGCTGTGTCAAGGTGTCAAACCCTCCATTTTGACAGAATACTCCATCTTCTATGGTACCTCTGAGGATGCCAGTCACAGCTGCGATCCGTACAATGCCAAGACCACGGCCCAACCCGGGAAATCTACAGCGACTAATAATATCGTAAAAGTTTTAATTAATATACAAATTGATGTTCATAGGAATTATTAAACGCCATTGCCGTTTTTAATCACAGCGTTTCTTTGTTTGATACAGTTTCCTGTAACTGGGATCAATGTTCCCTCTGAGCTGAGTTAGTGTGAGCTAGCTCACAGTTTTTTAGCCTCCAGCTCACAGATTTTTGTCTTCGCCCGGGAAGGAGGGCTCCACAGCAAACTGATTTATGCCGCAGCCAAATCACTCACTCACAACTTTAAAGCCAGCAGGTCACAAAGTAGGATTTTGCCGCAGCCAAATCGCTCGCTCACAACTTTAATGCCAGTGGCTCACAAAGTAGAATTTTTGCTCACAAGACCCCCCAGCTTAGAGGAAACATTGACTGGGATCCCCTTTTCTTGGTTTACTCAGCCACCCGGAGGCTGGTAACCTGACGTGCACCCGGTTGCCGAGGGAAAACTTAGCTGCTCAGGCGTGACGCTTTGCATTTTCTCCGACACGCATTTGTGCGAAATAAATCAAACCGTACCTTGCTTGCAAGACCTGTTTTCGCTGTCCAGCTGCGCATCCCGTGCGATTAGCATTGCTCGCTTGCCCACGGAAGCAGACGACTTTCCTGCCTGAACTCAGAATCTCCAGGTTTCCTGCAATCAGATCTGGGCCCCCCCACCCCGGGGGGGTCAACAGAGACAGGTTGGGCATCCTTCGGAGTGCCGGCAGGCATTTCTCCACCTCTCAAGGAACCTGCTCTCTGCTCTCATACCATAACCCAAAACATCCCTGCCCGTGGCATCAGCATAATCAGTTTTATACTGCTCCCTCAAAGAACGCTACTGTTTCACCTAATTACCTTGTTTTGTGTATTATATAGGACAGTGTTGAAACTGGACTCCTTCGATGCTTCGTTCTCGTGGCCCTTCCTTACGCGCCCGGGGAAATGCCGATCGCCACTTTGGGGGCCAGGAAGCCATGGTTCTCCAGGCCGGAGTCTTAGAATCGTAGAGCTGGAAGGGACCTCCAGGGTCATCTAGTCCAACCCCCTCCCCGCACAAGGCAGGAAATTCACAAATTCCTCCCCCTCCACACCCACAGTGTTCCACGCCCCAGTTTGGCCGGGGATCCTGGAGGCTTTTTGTCGTCTTCTGGGGGTGCGACAGTGGTCACCGGGGGTGTGTGTGGGGGGGAGGTAGTTGTGAATGGGTGGATCGGACCGCCCCCCGGACTTTCCGGGAGCCCCGCGTGTGCGGCTCCCGGTTCTGAGACATTAACATATGGAATTCACTGCCGCAGGAGGTGGTGGCAGCTATAAGCATGGACAGCTTCAAGAGGGAATTAGATAAACATATGGAGCAGGAGTCCATCAGTGGCTATGAGCCACAGGGTATAGATGGGAATTCTCAGTCTGGGGCAGGTGATGCACGCTATTCTTGGTGCTGGAGGGGGCAGCAGTGGGAGGGCTTCTGGTGTCCTGGCCCCACTGCTGGACCTCCTGATGGCACCTGGTATTTTTGGCCACTGTGTGACAGAGTGTTGGACTGGATGGGCCATTGGCCTGATTCAACATTGGCTTCTCTTATGTTCTTATGAGACAGGACAGGAGAAAGAGACGATCAGGGAGTTGCTCAAAATGCGCCGGCCCCGCATGGAAAGGACGACATTCCTTTGCTGCGCCTGGATCATCGTCAATTAACTTCCACACGCAACAGAAAGCCGCCCAGTCAGTAAGGGGAACGAATTAGCCATGTCCTGGTCTTGTCCCAGCCAACCCGTTTCCCTGCATTCCTGGAAGAGTGCTTTGTGCCATGCCACGTGGTCGGAGGAGGCCAGAGAACTCATTTCCCTGCAGGGGTGAACTAAATGCTCCCTCCTTGACATCACCAGTCCCTTCCTGTTATCCTCGCCGGGACCGGCTGTTCTGTCCTGTGCTCAACGCAGGCCAATCCCTGGGACAATAATATGCCCTCGTCTCTCTCCTGGCACAAGCAAGCATCAGCGTGGTGGAGGCAGTGATCCGAAGTCCGGGGGAAGAACTGTTGGCTCATCACGCCGCGGTATGGATTCTCTTTACCTATGAGCGGGCAGGTAGCTCCGTGGTGAAGAAACCAATTCACCTGGGAAGCTTCAGAAGGGAAGGGAATAGCAAAAATGAGGCAGGGGGTTACAGGTGGGATCTCCTGCCATCCTAGCCGTTCGAAAGCAAGAAATTGCAAGTCAATAAACCGGGACCGCTTCGGTGGGAAGGTAGCAACGCTCCGTGCGCCTCGGCGTCTAGTCATGCCGTCCACACGGCCGTGGAGAAGTCTTTGGACAGTGCTGGCTCTTCGGCTCAGAAAGGCTAACAAAATTTGTGGCGATGGATGAGCTGTCGTGAGTCAGATATCTGAAGAAGGGAGTAGAGACTCAGGAGAGCTCCTCCCCTGCCACAAATTGTGTTAGTCTTTAAGGTTCTTGCTCCTGGGTTCCTGCTGTTTTCTGCTACTACGAACAGGCAACACACGGCTACCCATCTCGATCTAGTAAATCTAAGGTTAGCATCCACTTCAGTGACTCTGATGAAGTGAGCTCGGACACACAAAGGTTTATGCCAGAATAAATTCGGGCTAGTCTTTCGGGTGCCGCCGGACTCCTGTTTCATTTTGGCAGACCCTTTAGGTAAAGGTTTCCTTTCCTCGACAGCCAGTCGAATCCGACTCTATGGCGCGGTGCTCATCTCCGTTTCCAAGCCGAAGAGCCAGCGCTGTCCAAAGGTGTTTCCGTGGCCACGTGGCCAGCATGACTAGATGCCGAGGCGCACGGAATGCTGTTACCTTCCCACCGAAGTGGAACCTATTTATCTACTTGCAATTTCTTGCTTTCGAACTGCTAGGTTGGCAGGAGCTGGGGCCAGAGACGGGAGCTCACTCCGTCATGCGGCACTCGGATCTCGAACTGCTGAACTACCAACCTTCTGGTTGGCAGTTCAACGTCTTAACCAGTTGAGCCAGCTGCCGCAGCTCTAAACCCTTTAGGACCTGATTTCAAACGCAGAAGTCAAAAATACTGAGCGTCGAAAGAGAGGCGTTGGCATGACATTCGGTCAACATTTTGACTTTCTCCACACGGGTTTCATCTTCGTTCTGGGAAAGAATGAATACATACATTGCAGTCGTATGAACAAAATCGGGGTTGCTGTCAAATCCTGCTGTTGTAGACGTGTGAAATCTTTTTTTTATCTTGCTTCAGCTGAGGCCGTGTTAAACCATCTTGTTGCCTTTCCCAGGCCGTTTTGGTGTTGTCTCTCTGCTTTGACTGTGTCTAGTATTTTTTTACTGCTATAAGCCACCTGGCATTTGTTCATGCGAGGAGATAAAATGTTTAAAAAATTCACTGCCGCCAATAGATCAGAGGATCTATAGAGGTCAGGGAGGAAAACCCGTCAAAGTTGGTCCGTGCTGTCTGTCAAAAAAACGCAAAGACCTTGGCGCTCACGTCAAGAAAATAACTGAGTAGGTTGGCTCTGCAGACCCGTTCTACTAATGACGGTGGTGCTGTGTGCCGGCCTCAGGACCTTCTGCTACGGAAAGAGCCTCCTGTTAGCCTCCTGAATAAACCTTTGCCGGTCTTAAAGGTGCCGCCGGACTCTAAATTTGTTCAAGGGCGCACAGTTAAGAGAAAACTCTCTTTTGGAATAAAGGTATAAGAGCGGCAACCCATGCTCCCTCTAAGCTGTGTGCTTAATTCTACTGCAGTACTTAATTCTACTGCAAAAATTCCGCTTTGTGAGCTACCGGCATTAAAGTTGTGAGCGAGCGATTTGGCTACTGCGTAAGTGAGTTTGCTCTGGAGTCCTCCTTCCTGAGCGAAGACAAAAAATGTACGAGCCAGGGGCTTAGAGGGAACACGGCCTGCAACCCTTTAGCTATAAACTACTTCCTTGTCGGCTTCGTAAACTCTGCCCAAAGTCTTTGCGAGAGGTCGAAGAGACTGAGATCTGTTTTTATTTCCTAAGCTAGAAGAACACCCACACGTTGGGGTCAGGCTCCTACCCAAACACCAGTTTCAGTTTATGGGAAGGAAACTCCACACAGTTGGTGGAGGTGCCGGTAATTCACAACTTGTGCATCTCGTCGGAGCAAGTCGAAGACTTCTACCTTCCCGGTCAATCGGAAGGGTTCGAAATTGGGATCGGTTTCTCTAGTGCCAGGTTTAAAGTTGCTAATGTTCAGGTTCCTTTGTTCTCATTCCCAAATGGTAATCCCTCCCCAGTGCCGCTAGAATAAAATTCTCCAAGTCTGGGTCCCCCTTACCCAAGGAATCTTCCCTCCCAGACATGGTAGGGCAAAGCATCCCTGCTTCTGTCGGCAATTAAAATGCTCCCTTGGCAGGGCGGGAATGTGCAGACGCACTTTGGCCTGTGGGATGCTCCTTTCCCGGGATCTTCAAGTGAGGTTAGGGATGCAAGTTTGGTTTCATTTTACAAAACCCGGCAAGCGGGCCTGAATCCTGTCCCCTCGCATGCCTTATGACCTCACTCTGCTCCGTTCCCCTCCTCCTTTCCTCAGAACCGAGGCCTGGTTGGGAGAAGGCAGAATTCCAGCAGCGGGCTAGGGCCGGATAACCTGTGTGCGTGCGAGAGAGGAGAACACAGGGTTAGATCCCCTCGTGCATGAGGCAGGCTCACACCCAGGACTTTTAAATGACAGAAAAATGGATCCTGAGCCGGTGATTTTCTCTCATAGAAAGAGAAGGCCTGATCCACAGTCGTCACGGATCTCTCTGCCATCTCCTTGGCAAAAGAGTGTGTCGGCTCCCTCAACGCTTGGCAGGGAGCTTTCCTGGTAGGCGAAAGGACAGGCCCACCTCAGAGAATGTCATAATTCTCCAACAGCTTTTATACCCCCTAAGAGAGCATAAGAATACAAGAAAAGTCCTGATGGATTGGACCAGCGGTCCATCTAGTCCAGCCTCCTGTCTCACACTGTGGCCAACCGGTTTCTCTGGAGGGCCAATAACAGGGCAGAGAGGCTGAGGCCTTCATAAGAACGTAAGAAAAGCCTTGCTGGATCAGACCAGTGATCCCTCTAGTCCAGGGTCCTGCCTCACAGAGTGGTCAACCAGTTCCTCTGGAGGTCCAACAACAGGCCATAGAGTCCAAGGCTTTCATAAGAACGTAAGAAAACCAGTGGTCCATCCAATCCAGTATCCTGTCTCACCCAGTGGCCAACCATTTCTTCTGGAAGAGGAACCTCAGAAGAGCCCTGCTGGATCAGACCAGTGAGGGTCCATCTAGTCCAGCATCCTGTCTCACCCGGTGGCCAACCAATTCCTCTGGAGGGCCAACAACAGGGCATAGAGGCCGAGGCCTTCATAAGAACCTCAGAAGAGCCCTGCTGGATCAGACCAGGGGTCCATCTAGTCCAGCATCCTGTCTCACCCAGTGGCCAACCAGTTCCTCTAGAGGGCCAACAACAGGGCAGAGAGGCTGAGGCCTTCGTAAGAACCTCAGAAGAGCCCTGCTGGATCAGACCAGGGGTCCATCTAGTCCAGCATCCTGTCTCACCCAGTGGCCAACCAGTTCCTCTGGAGGGCCAACAACAGGGCAGAGAGGCTGAGGCCTTCGTAAGAACCTCAGAAGAGCCCTGCTGGATCAGACCAGGGGTCCATCTAGTCCAGCATCCTGCCTCACCCAGTGGCCAACCAGTTCCTCTGGAGGGCCAACAACAGGGCATAGAGGCTGAGGCCTTCGTAAGAACCTCAGAAGAGCCCTGCTGGATCAGACCAGGGGTCCATCTAGTCCAGCATCCTGTCTCACCCAGTGGCCAACCAGTTCCTCTGGAGGGCCAACAACAGGGCATAGAGGCCGAGGCCTTTGTAAGAACCTCAGAAGAGCCCTGCTGGATCAGACCAGGGGTCCATCTAGTCCAGCATCCTGTCTCACCCAGTGGCCAACCAGTTCCTCTGGAGGGCCAACAACAGGGCATAGAGGCCGAGGCCTTAGTAAGAACCTCAGAAGAGCCCTGCTGGATCAGACCAGGGGTCCATCTAGTCCAGCATCCTGTCTCACCCAGTGGCCAACCAGTTCCTCTGGAGGGCCAACAACAGGGCATAGAGGCTGAGGCCTTCGTAAGAACCTCAGAAGAGCCCTGCTGGATCAGACCAGGGGTCCATCTAGTCCAGCATCCTGTCTCACCCAGTGGCCAACCAGTTCCTCTGGAGGGCCAACAACAGACCATAGAGGCCGAGGCCTTCCCCTGATGTTACCTCTTGGCAATGGGATTCTGAGGTTGACTGCCTCTGAACGTGGAGGTTCGCCTCAGTCACTGTGGCTAGTAGCCACTCATAGACCTCTCCTCCATAAATCTGTCAGTTTGTTTAATTAGAAAGCCGAGGCAGAACAGAATTTTAGGAAACCCTCACCGGGCTTAATTAGGCATGACCTTTCTAAAAAGAAAAAGTGGGGTATCTAAACAAACGGATTTGCCCGGGGGAAAGGAGTGGCGCACCCTCTCGAATCACCCCTTCGGGAGGAGCTGAGCTTTGGGGTCTGGGAAACACACCCTCTCTCTCTCTCGCAGCATGCGCCTTGCGTTAAGTATTATCATTAAAGATAATAATGATTGAAACGCTTATTAAAATGCTTCCAAGAGCAGGTATAAAAGAAAGAACAAGGCCTGCCCACGGGATAACAATCTGAGATTTATATTCCGTCCGTGTATGTGTGTAATTTTTGGATTACAACAACTGCAGAGTTGCGTTGACGGGGGAGAATTGGGCAATCTGAAATCCCGGGGCTGTCATGAGATCTGGCAATGGCGACCGGGCACACAACTGGGCGCCCGCGAATAACCAACCATATCCAATAGTAAAGCGTCTGGCCCTCAAACCATCCGCAGACGCGGGTGCCCTCGGCACACTCGGGGGACTCGCGAAACAGGCAAAAAAGCACGACTTTTGTCGAGACACCTGAAATTAATTTTTTTTTTTTGTAATAGTCTGGATGAGGCGCGAGCATGCCGCAGGAGAGGCGATCGTTGAGAAGAGCCACATGTCGGTTAAGGGGGGGACTGTATATCAGACAGGAGGGATTCTTAGACCTGGAATCGGTTCTGAAGTTTCAGGATTATGTTTTTTGTTGTTTAGTACACCGTCTCTAGTTCCAGCTCCTGCCAACCTAGCAGTTCGAAAGCAAGAAATTGCAAGTAGATAAATAGGTACCACTTCAGTGGGAAGGTAACAGCGTTCCGTGCACCTTGGTGTTTAGTCATGCTGGCCACATGACCACGGAAACGTCTTCGGACAGCGCTGGCTCTTCGGCTTTGAAACGGAGATGAGCACTGCAACCCTAGAGTCGGATTCGACTGGCTTTCGAGCAAGGGAACCTTTACCTTTACCTTTACAGTGGTCAGTTTGCCGTGTTCTGTGGGCTGCCTTGAACGACCCAGGGAGAAGAAAGGAGTAGAAATATTTCGATTAATGAATAAATGGGGAAGACGGAGAGGGCAAAACAATCTCCTTGTGCCCCTGAAAATTTATTTTATCCTGAAGGAGGAGATTTCAGGGGAGAGGCCCTAAACTTTCCTTCCTCATGCGATTCCCTGCTGCTGGTAACTGTAGCCGTACATTTTTATTTTTATTTATTGAATTCATTTGTACCCTTCCTTTGTCCCCCAATGGGAACCCAGATTTCCTTTCCTCCATTTTATCCTCACAACAACCCTGCAAGGTATGTTAGGCTGAGTGTGTGTGACTAGCCCAAGGTCACCCAGTGACTTTCCGTGGCACGAATGGGGATTCGAACCCACGTCTCCCAGGTACTAGTCCGCCACTCTTAACCACTTCACCAGACTGGCTCACAAATAAACAAATAGCTGGCATTTAAACATTCAGAACACTTCACATATGTGACCTCATAATCTTTCCGACAGCCCTGTAAGGGAGGAAGAAGAAGAAAAAGAAGGAGGAGGAGGTTGGATTTATACCTCACCCTTCACTACCCAAAGGAGTCTCAGAGCAGCTTACAAACTCCTTTCCCTTCCCCTCCCCACAACAGACACCCTGGTGCAATGCTCCCTCTAAGCTGAGTTAGTGTGAGCTAGCTCACCGCTTTTTAGCCTCCAGCTCACCCATTTTTGTCTGAGCTCAGGAAGCATGGCTCCAAAGCAAACTAATTTATGCAGTAGCCAAATCGCCTGCTCACAACTTTAATGCCAGGAGCTCACAAAGGAGAATTTTTGCTCACAAGACTCCACCGCTTAGAGGGAGCATTGCCTGGGAGGGAGGTGGGGCTGAGAGAGCCCTTTCGAGGACTGCTCTTGAGAGAACCGCTCTGGGAGAACTTGTGACTGACCCAAGGTCACACCAGCAGCTGCATGTGGAGGAGTGGGGGATCCAAACCGGTTCTCCCAGATTGGAGTCCGCGCTCCAAACCACTACACCAAACTGGTTCTCACTGCACCAAGCCACACCACCATACCAAGCCAGTATTATTGCTCCCATATTGCAGACGAAGGGAGGAATGACGGAGAGTGAATATCCAAAGACCGTCTACAGAGGTCGTGACAGAAGCCAGATACGATACAGAGGCTTCTCAGTCGTTAAAAGCATTGCCTTTGAGTATGCTTGGCCAAACCTGCGCAAGACGCCTTCATCATGCTCCAGGCTCATGCCACAGAGTTACTAGAACTTACAATCTACGAGTGGGGACTGGGACGGTGGTGGACATGGCTTGCCTCCAGTGCGCGTGAACACCGAGTCATTGTGCAATGCGCCAATCTTGCCTTTTCATGCTCTGCTGAAGGACAACGTCTTCCTAGCGTAACTCCAACCAAAAACACACTTTTAATCATCAGCACAGGATAGACAGATGGATTCCCCCCCTCCCCGTACCCCGTATGTGATTTTCTGCATCTCTGTTAGCCTGGCACCCATGTGTTGAAAACTATTTGGTGTCGTGGTTAAGAGCGCGGACCTTAATCTGGAAGAACTGGATTTGATTCCCCACTCCTCCACGTGCAGCGGCTGGGGTGACCTTGGGTCAGTCACAAGTTCTCTCAGAGCTGTTCTCTCAGGAGTGGTTCTCAAAAGGGCTCTCTCAGCCCCGCCTCCCTCCCAGGCAGTGCTCCTTCTAAGCTGTGGTAGTCCTGTGAGCAAAAATTCTGCTTTGTGAGCTACCGGCAAGG
The DNA here is from genome assembly GCA_029375565.1 of Gekko gecko. Taxonomy (NCBI): domain Eukaryota; kingdom Metazoa; phylum Chordata; class Lepidosauria; order Squamata; family Gekkonidae; genus Gekko; species Gekko gecko. The sequence continues at coordinate 211,076,365 of JAPDNY010000004.1, forward strand.
TGAGCAGGCAAGTTGGGAGCAGGCAAGGTGATTTGGCTGCTGCATAAGAACATAAGAGAAGCCAATGTTGAATCAGGCCAATGGCCCATCTAGTCCAACACTCTGTCACACAGTGGCCAAAATATACCAGGTGCCATCAGGAGGTCCAGCAGTGGGGCCAGGACACTAGAAGCCCTCCCACTGCTGCCCCCTCCTCCAGCACCAAGAATAGAGTGCATCACCTGCCCCAGACTGAGAGTTCCCATCTATACCCTGTGGCTAATAGCCACTGATGGACCCTGCTCCATATGTTTATCTAATTCCCTCTTGAAAGAAATTTGGCTGTAATTGCCTCATATCTATGGGCCACTGAAGTCAATGGTGAAAATGTAGGTATATTCTGGGGGTGGAGGAGGGGTCTGAGGGAGAGGCTCCAACCTCACAGTGGCAGTTTATGGAACTCTTCCATCAGTGTTCAATCACTCTTTGGGTGAGGGAGTCGACTCCCTTTTTCCCATCATAGTGAATAATGGAGGAATGGGGGTAACTTGCTTTGGGAGCCCATAGAATTGGACCCTCCTGGTCCTGATGTTCAAAGACAAAAATGCGTGAGCTTGCAGAGGGCTCCATAAACTACCCTGTGAGCTTGAGCTCACACTCAAACCCTCACCTCCAGCCCCAGAGATACACTATGTTTGCAGCGGTGTCTGTCAGTGGGCCAGAGGATATAATGGAACTGAAATGACGTTTGGCTACGCTGAAGACTCTGGGACGTCAGCTGGTGCGGGGCTTAGCTCCCCCGAAAGACCCCTGGGGCAGGGTATACATCCAATCTCTCCTCCTCCTCCTTCTTCTATGGTGCATCTATGATTGCTGGTTTCTGATACTTTTTTCCATTGCATTTGGGGGGACAGGCTTTTTGGAGGGAAGGGGTAATTAATATGCCGGCTTTAAGGTCCGTAGCATCAGACCCTTCAGGGGAATTGGCATGATTGTTGCTTGGTTTTTCGCTTGGTTCGCTGCTGAATTTCGGCGACTCTGCAAGGCTTTCCGGGCAAGAGAGTTCCAGGGGTGGTTTGCTGTTACCTGTCTCTGAGTCACAACCCTGGTATTCTTCGGTGGTCTCCCATCCAAATCCTGACCCGGGCTGACCCCGCTTAGCTTCCGAGATCTGAAGAGATCGGGCTAGCTTGCGCCTTCCAGACCAGGGTACTGGCACGATTACAATCAAGGAATCAACTGAGGCTGAAGTTGTTAGAATACTGAAAAACGAGTGTTTCATCCGTTTTCTTTCTGCTTCCCGGCATCAGTTTGACACACGCCCCCTCCTTTTCTCCTAAGGGTCAAATTAATATAGAATGGAGAACGTGGACGCAGTGTAAATATGACCGATTTCAATGCAGGGCTAGCAAAGCCTTTTGCGACCCACCATCACCAAGGAAGCGAGGGGGTTGCTTGGGGAGTCATCTCTGCCATGAAAGAAAGAGGGGCTCTGTATTTTAAAGGCTCCCCGTTTTCGGCTGGGGCACCTCAAAGGGGAGGAAGAAGAAGAAGGAGATTGGATTTATACCCCGCCCTTCACTGCCCAAAGGCAGTCTCAGAGCAGCTTACAAACTCCTTTCCCTTCCCTTAACCCACAACAGACACCCCCTGTGAGGTAGGTGGGGCTGAGAGAGCTCTGACAGAAACTGCTCTTTTCAAGGACAGCTCTTATCAGAACTACGGCTTGCCCAAGGTCATCCAGCAGCTGCAAGTGGAGGAGTGGGGAATCAAACCCGGTTCTCCCAGATTAGAGTCCGTGCACTTAACCACTTCACCAAACTGGCTGAAAACAACAACAATGTTTCCTCTAAGTTGAGTGAGTGTGAGCAAGCACACAGATTTTTAGCCTCTGGCTTACGCATTTGTGTCTCAGCTCAGGAAGGAGGGCTCCAGAGCAAACTGATTTATGCAGCAGCCAAATCGCTCGCTCCCAACTTTAATGCCAGGAGCTCACAAAGTACAATTTTTGCTCACGAGACTCTCCGCAGCTTAGAGGGAGCATGGAACAACCGGTGTTCTATTCCTGGCATCTCTGCTGAGTCACGGGGATAACCCGGTTTCTGCCACCACCTCCGTTTCCTCTTCGCCTCCGCCCCTTATCTAAGCATGTGGAATCCCCGGCATTCCACAGCCAACACAGTCCGCTAAGGAGAGGGCCGCAAGGAACCCACGCCCGGCTTCTCCCGCCTGCATCCACCTGGATTTGACCCACAGTGAACTTGTGTGTAGGCAACAAGTGACGGCCCGGGTTAAATCTGACCCGCTCCCAAAGGGCTGGTGGATGGAGATGAATTGTGGTGCAATCGTCTCCTGAAAACAGCAATGCTGCTTGCTGCCCCGCTGGGATTGCCAGCGAGGACTTCTGACACCCTTATGAGAAACGTGGTTTGTCCTACATTTGGCACTGAATGGGAGCTGTATTTATGTTAGACTAACCTAGCAGTTCGAGAGCAAGAAATCGCAAGTAGATCAACAGGTACTGCTTCGGTGGGAAGGTAACAGCGTTCCGTGCGCCTTGGCGTTTAGTCATGTCGGCCACGTGACCATGGAAATGTCTTTGGACAGCGCTGGCTCTTTGGCTTGGAAATGGAGATGAGCACCGCAACCCTAGAGTCGGATTTGACTGGCTTTCAAGCAAGCGGAGCCTTTACCTTACGGCTGCCAGGTCTGACTCCGGAAATATCTGGGGTCTTTGGGGGTGGAGCCGGGAGCAAGGATGTGACATCACTCTGGGAGAGGGGAGGGAAAAAGCATGACTGAACTCCAAAGGAAGTTTTGGCCGTCACATTTAAAAGGACCACGTTCAAATGAAAAGAAATGAAATTTAAATGCCTTCCCTCCATTGGAAATCATGGAGGATGGGGGCTCCTTCTTTGGGGGCTCACAGAATTGGACCCCCTGGTCCAATCTTTTTGAAACTTGGGGTGTTTTTTGAGGAGAGATACCAGATGCTATGCTGAAAATGTGGTGCCTCTATCTCAAAAAACACCCCCCCAGAGCCCTAGATACCCACAGATCGATTCTCCATTATACCCTAGGGGGACCAGTCTTCATAGGATATAATGGAGTGCCCACTAATGTCCTTCCCCCCTCACTTTCTAATGACCCTGAGATGGGGAGAGGGCCTCCATACCAGGGTATCCCCTGCCCCCAACTGGGGATTACCAATTGTATGTTATATGCTAGAATTTTGAATTGCAGACAGGCAGCTTTTCTAAGGGTCGCTATTCCATTTTGAAAGATGTCCAGCTCTCCCACTCTCCCAAGCGCAGAAAAACGGGGAGTCCAGATTTCATCATAAAATACTATTCATAATACCTATGAATTCGACAACAACATTCGAACTAATGCTCCCTCTAAGTTGTGGAGTCTTGTGAGCAAAAATCCTACTTTGTGAGTTCCTGGCATTACAGTTGTGAGCGAGTGATTTGGCTACTGCATAAGTTAGTTTGCTCTGGAGCCCTCCTTCCTGAGCTGAGACAAAAATGTGTGAGCCGGAGGCTAAAAAGCTGCGAGCTAGCTCACACTAGCTCAGCTTAGAGGGAACACTGGTCCCAGCCAATGTTGAGATAAAGATTGGCAGAGGTTCATTTCGGTCCGAAGGGAGCAATTATGGAATTAACTCTCCACGCCATCGAACGATCCCAACAATATTTATATCGGGAGTGGAATGGAGTAAAATCGGGAGGGTGTTTTTGGCTTACCAAATCAGAGACGACGCTTTTGATGCCACCTCCCCTTTCCACCCACCCAAACTGTTACAGTTAGATGACAGATAAGGCCGGGGGAGGAAAACAAGGACTTAACCAATGCGATTGGATCTCGGAAGCCGTGCCAGGTTATGGAAATTGGAACGGGTGTCGTCACGTGTGGTTGCAGAGTCAATTAATATAAATAATTGGGGGCCGATCCCAATCGTTCTACCAGCAGGCCGACCTTTTACCAGTTTCACAACTGCCTCCTCGGTGTGATCAAGTGCGCTGCGTCAAGTCGAGATTACATGGCGAGATCCAAAACTAGGGAATCCCCGGAATCCCACACTGTCCCCCTGCCTCACCCCAGCAAAATCAAAGGGCTTTGGATGCTCTCAGACATTTGGCCCCTTCAGAACTGTCTTGTCCTTTTGCGGTGGCATCTGACCCTGACAGCTGGGGGCGCCGATAAGAGCCAGGAGGAAATGCCGCTGACCGATGCGTGATTGTGGGTGATGTTATTGGAACAGGGGGTAAGGGGAACGCGTGCACTGGTTCAGGTGGCCGAGGCTAGCCCAATCTCGCCAGACCTTGGAAGTTAAGCAAAGGTTGGACCTGGTTGGTACTTGGATGGGAGACCACCAAGGAAGTACAGGGTTGCTAGGCAGGGGCAGGCAAGGGCAAGGCACCTCTGCTCATTGGCACACAATTATTAAAACTGACCTGGGCAGCCCGGGCTACCCTGAGCTCGGAAGCGAAGCAGGGTTGGCCGTGGTGAGTAGTAGTCGTGTTAGTAGTGTTAGTAGTATTAGTATTACAAGAAGAAGGAGAAGAAGAAGGAGAAGAAGAAGGAGGAGGAGAAGAAGGAGAAGGAGAAGGAGAAGGAGAAGAAGAAGAAGAAGAAGAAGAAGAAGAAGAAGGAGAAGGAGAAGGAGAAGGAGGAGGAGAAGGAGGAGGAGGAGGAGGAGGAGATTGGATTTATACCCCACCCTTCACTACCCAAAGGAGTCTCAGCGTGGCTTCCAATCTCCTTAAGAGCATAAGAGAAGCCAAATGTTGGACCAGGCCAATGGCCCCTCCAGTCCAACACTCTGTGTCACACAGTGGCCAAAAATACCAGGGACCATCAGGAGGTCCAGCAGTGGGGCCAGGACACCAGAAGCCCTCCCACTGTTGCCCCCCCAAGCACCAAGAATACAGAGCATCACTTGCCCCAGACATAAGAATGAACAGAAGCCAATGTTGGATCAGGCCAATGGCCCATCCAGTCCAACACTCCGTGTCACACAGTGGCCAAAAAGACCAGGGGCCATCAGAAGATCCAGCAGTGGGGCCAGCGGACACTAGAAGCCCTCCCACTGTTGCCCCCCCCAAGCACCATGAAGACAGAGCATCACTTCCCCCAGACTGAGAGTTCCTGTCTATACCTTGTGGCTAAGAGCTACCGATGGACCTCCGCTCCATATGTTTATCCAATTCCTTTCCCTCCCCCTCCCCACAACAGACACCCTGCGAGGTAGGTGGGGCTGAGAGAGCTCTCTCGAGAACTGCTCTTTCCGGAACAGCTCTGAGAGAACTTGTGACTGACCCGAGGTCCCACCAGCAGCTGCATGTGGAGGCATGGGGAATCGAACCCGGTTCTCCCAGATTAGAGTCTGCGCTCGTAACCACTACACCAAACTGGGTCTCCCAGTATTGCTAGTACTGGGATGGGAGACCGCCAGGGAAGGCCAGGGTTGCTTCTCAGAGTCAGGCAATCGCAAACCACCTTTGCACGCCTCTTGCCTTGACCCCGGGTGGCCCAGGCAACAGCAGGACGAAAGGGCACCTGTTCGAGGAACAGAGGAACAGGATCCGACACCTGAGGCGGTGCTGGAGGGAGTTTGGCTCAGCTCGGCGGAGGCTCCATTTGATCTCTATTTCCTTGTTAGAGTTTTACCCTTCCCTTCCTCCAGGGAAGCTGGCATGACCTTCTTTCCCCCCTTCCCTCTCTTATCCTCAACAACTACCTTGGAGCCCCAACAAACCGGCCCATCACCTTCTGGTTTCCTCCCTTGTTTCGAACCCAAACCGGCTCAGTTGTCCTGAGCGAGGGATCACCTCAGCTGGCAAAGACAGGGAGGGATTGGAGAGCCAGTCTGTTGTGGTGGTGGTGAGGAGCGCGGACTCTAATCTGGGGGAAATGGGTTTGATTCCCCACGCCTCCACATGCAGCTGCTGGAGCGGCCTTGGGTCAGTCACAAGTTCTCTCAGAGCTGTTCTCTCAGGCACAGCCCTCAAAGAGCTCTCTCAGCCCCGCCTACCTCACGGGGTGTCTGTTGTGGGGAGGGGAAGGGAAAGGGATTGTAAGACGCTCCGAGACTCTTTCGGGTAGGGAAGGGCGGGGTATAAATCCAATCTCTTATCTTCTCTCTGTTGATGCCACAGCAGAACTTCGGTTGGCCATTAGAACAAGAACAATCCCCTCTTGGACAAGGAGGATTTTACCACGGCAACCCACGGCCTCAGCAATACACGGACTACGTTTCTGAATTGCTCTGAATACACGCTTGACAGCAGCCGGGCTGTTCACTCTCTCTTCTGCTTGGGAATTAGGCAGGTAACTGGTGGACAAAGGAACCCTTTGGTGATTTCGCCACAGCCTCCCCTCCTGAGAGATACTCAGGGCTATTTTGGGGCAGGAACGCACAGGAACGGAGTTCCGGCTGGCTCCTGAGTTGGCCACGCCCAGCAGGAACTCATTAGCATAGCAGGCCACACCCATCAGCAGAAACTCATTAGGATTGGCTACATTAGGGGCATGTGGCCTAACATACCAAGGAGTTCCTGCTCCAAAAGATGTCCCTGGGTTTTGACAACAAACAAGGTAAACAGAATAAGAAGCAAAAGGTGGGTGTGGCTGGACGACCACACTTCTGGCAACATGGGGGTGTGCCCTAATATGCTAATGAGCTGTGCTGTCAGGGGTGTGGCATATTATGCTAATGAGCTTCAGCGGTTGGGTGTGGCCTATAATGCTAATGAGTTCCTGCTGGGCTTTTTCTACAAAAGAAGCCCTGGAGATCCTTATTCGGTACCAGCTTTGTCATTTGACACAGCTTATAGAGTTGCCCCAGGGAAGTGTTTTTAGGCCCTTGTTTTACACAAGAGAGGGCAATAGCCCTCCGCCAGATGTCAACACATAGGGTTGCCGGGTTTTGAATCGGACCGTCCAGTATTCCCCCCTTTCCAAGTGAGAAAATACCGAGCCTAGAAATGTCCGGTAGTTTCTAATCAAGTAGGCCGGCGACCAAGTTCCACCCTGGGGTCTTTTTGACAACTCAGTTGCTTTCATTCGAGCCGGTCTTTTAGACTGCCGCATCTACTCCAGGTCTCTTTCGGCCAAACTACAACTAAGTTTCCCACAGCCGTTGCAGGGAACGGCTTCTAAAAACCAAAGGGGGAGCCCAGATTGGCTTGGAAGGGCACCACTGGTGTGTGTGTGTGTGTGTGTGTGTGTATGTGTAGGGTCCCTACCGCCCCGTCAGTGTTCCCTCTAAGCTGAGTTAGTGTGAGCCCGCTCACAGTTTTTTAGCCTCCAGCTCACAGACTTTTGTCTTCGCTCAGGAAGGGATGGCTCGAGAGCAAACTAATTTACCCAGCGGCCACATCGCTTGCTCACAACTTTAATGCCTGTCGCTCACAAAGTAGAATTTTTGCTCACAAGACCCCACAGCTTAGAGGGAACATTGCTCCCACGGAAAAACCAGACTGGTTGTCATCTTGCTTGTCCCCTGGAGACCACAATACGATCAGGGATTTGGTGCTTTTGCTTTTCGGAAGCTATCAACTATAAGGGAAAAACCAGTGTTGACCTTGTCTGCTGAGTTTCTATCGGCTGCGCGACCATTTAAAAAACAGATATTCCTGCCCGTATTTGTATGTCTCTCACGACCAACTGAAGTTCTGCTGAAACGCCAGCAGAGGGGTCCAAACCTTCCACTACTGTTTTAGATGCCAACTGCCTGGAGAAAGATATACAGTGTGTGTGTGTGTATGTGTTGTTTTGATGTTATTGTATGGCATTGTGTGTAGTATAGCCAGGAGATCCTAAGATTGTCCGGCAGCCGAAAGGTCTAGCTCTTTTAGCGTTAGGCAATACTAGGCGGCGAGCTAGACTTGTTTTTAAGGCAAGAGATGTCTCAGAGGTGCCTGCTTCTGTGTCACATTGCCTGCTTCTGCGTTACAACCCTGGTATTCCTTGGAGGTCACCCTTCCAAATGTTAGCCAAGGCCGACCCTGCTTAGCTTCTGAGATCTGGTAAGATCGGGCTCACCTGGGCTGTCCAAGTCACGGCATGTGTGTTTAGTAGTTATACATTTCTAATGAACCTAGGAAATCTCTCTCTCTCTCTCCATATATACATAACCTTCATCTTGACTTTGTTGTATCTCTCACAGACAAACACAAAAGGATGGATCAGACAAAGGAGAAGGCCTCCTTTCCGATGACTGGTCTAAAGCGCCCTCCAGACCCCTACGCCCCAGGATATTCATCCTCGTACAAGCCAGAATCGTACGCCCAGGAACCACAGACCAAGAAATCACACACCAAAGGACCGCCGGCCTCAAAGTCGTATGTCCCAGAACCGCAGGCCTCCAAATCCTACGCTCCAGGTCTTAAATCATACACCCCGGATCCGTGTGCACCGAAATCGTATAGCTCGGATCCGTATGCGCCCAAATCATATAGCTCGGATCCGTATGCGCCCAAATCATATAGCTCGGATCCGTATGCATCAACATCATACAGCTCAGATCCGTATGCCCTAGAACCTTCTGCACCGGAACACATCGAATTCTCAGGTGTGTAACAGTCCAAAACTGCAGTTGCCGGAATGCCAGATTTTAGGATGCACCCAAGTCCCCGTAGATGTACTTCTTACCGCCCCTGTATCCTTCAAAGTCAGTCAGAAGAACTCACGCCCGTTCCATTTTGCCTCGGTTCCTGAGCGCATCCTATTCTTCCGTTCTGCATTCCCTCCCGCTTTCACTTCCAGTTTGTGTCGGGGCTTTTCTCTTGTTTCTGCATCTGTTTTATGGGCATCTGTATCCAGGCCACTCCCAGCATACTCTTGCCCCGCAGCTAGCGAAACTCCTCTTGCTGCGATGCTTTGTTCTCATCTGCTTTCGAATTGCTAATCCTTTCTAAAGTAGAATTGTTTCTGCAGGTAATCTAAGTGCTGCCCACTGGCCCTCCCCTGTTCCCACCTCTCTCTCTTTAGGTTGACACTCCTTCCCTGTTCTGTTTTCTTTCCCTCCTTCTCCAAAGATGAAAGAGGACGGGTCCTCCCACTCAGGCAAACTTTTAAAAAGCCGGAGAGAGCATAAGAAGGAATCCGTAAATATAAAGGACTAGGGCCTGCTCCCAAATGTGCCAGTCCTGCATGTGTGGGCCTGGATTTCCCTCCTCCCTTTCTTTTTGTAGAATCATTGAGGGAGGGAGGGAGGGAGGGAGGGGTTGGCAGCCAGAAGGGATGCGTGCGACTGCAAAGTCAACCTTTAAGGCTCGACTCCGCAGATCCTCTGGAACAAATTGTCAGCGCAGAAAGGGCCCGAGTCAGAGACAAGATTGCTCTGGAATTCTCTTCCTAAAATTGGAGGGTGGAGCAGGGGTTGTTTGTGCACAGAGGCTGGGTCGTTTCTGAGGGGGAAACCCCGAATGCTACTTTTCAAAAAACAAATAATTCCTCCCTGCACAGACAGAAATAAGGCGCTAGGAGAAGGATTCCAGGTTCCATGCGTGGGACGAGAAACTGGGGAAATTCAGACAGGTGATATATTCTGGTTCAGGAACGGTTCCCAATGGTTCAGACAGAGCCGTTTTAGAACTGGTTCCCTACCAGAATATATTTGTACTTTCACACACAAACGCTTCTGTCCTGTTCAGGAAACGGGGCTGAAGCTTTTACCTGTAAACTGTTTCCAAGTAGTCTTCAGTTTCTTCTCCCGGATCCAAAACTCCTTTTCCCACCATTTTTCTCCCGTGTGGGCGATCTCTGGCTTTTCTTTTTTTTGAGGTGCTGTTTTTGAGGTTGTGTTATAGCGCTATAATGCTCTAAAGTGAATGTTCAAAAAAAGAAAAGAAAGAAAGACGGCATGGGCAGGAAACAGCAGGAAAACAAAGTGGTGTAGTCTGAATTGCCAAACCACTTCTGATCCAGCTCTTTTCTGGTAGGGGAAAGCCATGTGTGAAATGGCAGCCCTGTGCCAGTTTACTTCAAGACGGATCAAAAATGGCTTCAAACCGGCTGAAACTTGGTAATGTGAAATTCCCTAGTGTTTTTGCCCACCAGCTGGGCACTGAGATGCTGCGGAGGATGTTTACTCCATCCTTTCCTTCAAGCCATCTTCTCCCCCCCCCCCCACGATAGATCAACAAGTTATCCGCAAGTGAGGTTTTGGGTTGGGCCCCGGCTCCCTTCGGCAATTTGACTTCCAGACCCCAAAAGTGGAGCAACCTTGCGGTCCAATTTGTGTTTTTTGCTGAAGCCCAGAAGTGCCACCAGCCAATTGTGCTTTCCCTCTTCTCTCCCGCTCTAGACGACGGCTGTTCCTACACCATAGAAGTCATCGCTGGAGACTGCCCTTCTCCGCCGCCCTATTCAAGTACAGACGTCTGCTGTGACAAAACAGCAACAGGTAGGTGCTCTCAGAACCCGTGTTCTCAGATGGGGGAAATATTTCTATGGTGTCTTTCTCCCCAGTGGGTACCCAAAGGAGTTTACATCATTCCCCTCTCTTCCAGTTTGGTGTCGTGGTTAAGCGCGCGGACTCTAATCTGGGAGAACCAGGTTTGATTCCCCCACGCCTCCACTCGCACCTGCTGGATGACCTTGGGCAAGCCATCATTCTGGCACAGCTGCTCTTGAAAAAGAGCCGTTTCTGTCAGAGCTCTCTCAGGCCCGCCTACCTCCCAGGGTGTCTGTTGTGGGGAGGGGGAGGGAAGGGAGTTGGTAAACCGCTCTGAGACTCTTTTGGGTAGTGAAGGGCGGGATATAAATCCAATCTCTTCTTCTTCTTTTACCTCACAGGGTGTCTGTTGTGGGGAGGGGAAGGGAAAGGAGTTCGTAAGCCGCTCTGAGACTCCTTTGGGTAGTGAAGGGCAGGGTATAAATCCAATTTCTTCTTCTTCTTTCCATGATATCCCAGGGACGCCAGCCACTGGGTGGGGCCTGGGGATCCCCTGGAATTCTAGCTTATCTCCAGACTACAGAGATCAGTTTTTCTGGAGGCAATGGCTGCTTTGGACGGTGGACTCCATATGGACTTGTGCCCCACTGAGGCCCCAGTCCTCCCCGGACTCCACCTCCAAATCTCCAGGCATTTCCCAACCTGGATCTGACAACCCTACCCCACCATCCCGCCCACCCCGGTGATCGGTGGGGAACCTATAACCCCTATTTTATCCTCACAAAGACCCTGTGAGGTAGGTTGGGCTGACCAAATGTGCCACGGAGCGGAAGTTTAACCTGCCACGTCCCGGCTCCGTCTCTTCCCTGCTCTGCGACACCAGGCTTAGATTGAAAGGCCTCCCCTTCCAGTTGCGAGTCTGGGGGTGGAAAATGCCCATCAAGTCATCGAATCGTGGAGTCATAGAGTTGGAAGCAATGCTTCCCTCTAGGCTGCGGGGTCTTGTGAGCAAAAATTCTACTTTGTGAGTTACTGGCATTAAAGTTGTGAGCGAGCCAATTGGCTGCTGCGTAAATTAGTTTGCTCTGGAGCCGTCCTTCCTGAGCTAAGACGAAAACGTGTGAGCCAGAGGCTAAAGAACTGTGAGCTAGCTCACACTAACTTGGCTTAGAGGGAACACTGGTTGGAAGGGATCTCCAAGGTCATCTAGTCCAGCCCCCTGCCCAATGCAGGAAATTCACAGAAATTCCATACTCCCAGTGACCCCTGCTCCATGACAAGAAGATGACAAAAAACCTCCAGGATCTCCGGCCCAACCAGCCTGGAGAAAAATGGCTTCCTGACCCCCAACGTGGCGATCGGCATTTCCCTGGGCGTGTGAGAAAGGGCCACGAAAACCAAGCACTGATGCAACCCTCCCTGCCCTCCCTTCTCATGATCTGCCTAAGTTCACAGAATCCGCATTGCTGTCAAGTGGCCATCTAGACTCTGCTTGAAAACCTCCAAAGAAGGAGAGCCCACCCCACCTCCCGAGGAAGCCTGTCCCACTGAGGAACTGCTCTCACTGTCAGGAAGTTCTTCCTCATGTTTAGCCGAAAACATTTCTGATTTGATTCACAGCTGACTTTCGGTGACCCCGTAGAGTCTTCAAGGCAAGCAACATCCAGAGGTGGCTTTGCCACTGCCTGCCTTTACGTCACAACCCTGGTTGTGACATAGAACAAAGGTTTAAACGCTTGGGGCTCTTCAGCTTGGAGAAACGACAGCTGAGGGGTGACATGATCGAGGTTTATAAGATTATGCGTGGGATAGAGCAGGTTGAGAAAGAAGGACTTTTCTCCCTTTCTCACAAGACAAGAACTCGTGGGCACTCCATGAAATTGCTGAGCAGTCGGGTTAGAACAGATAAAAGGAAGTCCTTCTTCACCCAAAGAGTGATTAACATACGGAACTCACTGCCCCAGGAGGTGGTGGCAGCTACAAGCATGGACAGTTTCAAGAGGGAATTAGATAAACATATGGAGCAGAAGTCCATCAGTGGCTATTAGCCACAGGGTATAAATGGGAATTCTAAGTCTGGGGCAGGTGATGCACTCTATTCTTGGTGCTGGGGGGGGGCAGCAGTGGGAGGGCTTCTAGTGTCCTGGCCCCACTGCTGGACCTCCTGATAGCACGTGGTATTTTTGGCCGCTGTGTGACAGAGTGTTGGACTAGATGGGCCATTGGCCTGATTCAACATGGGCTTCTCTTATGTCTTATGTTCTTATGGTATTCCTCGGTGGTCTTCCATCCAAGTACAAACCAGATCTGACCCTGTTTAACTACCAAGATCTGGTGATTTGATAACCTGGGCTCTCCAGGTCAGAGCTAATACCGAGTAGCAGTTCCCATTAAAGTTCTCCAGCTTCCTTTGGGTTTGGCATCTAAAACGAGGCACATCTCTGAAGCATTCATTCATTCATTCATTCATTCATTCATTCATTCATTCATTCATTCATTCATTCATTCATTCAATTTAGACCCTGCCCTCCCCGCCAAGACAGTGTCCCAGTTTATTTCATCGATGCCTTAACTTCACGCAAAGGCGGATGATCCGCCGAAGACCCTTTCGTTGGCCGTCGATTTGCATGATAAGACCTGTTGTGCCAAAATAGCGGTGCAGATCTGTAGTGAAACATTACACGCGACTGATGGGCGACAGGACCAAAATCACTGTGCTTCCTTCTCACCTTCAGGCTGCTGCGTGGTTACCCAGCCGCCGCCAGTCGTGGTTGCCGGGATCTTCTCCAGCGAGCCCGCCTCGACCATCTGCCCCTGCTGCCGCCAGATCATCACCACCGAGGTCGTCTTCCGCGTGGGATCGCTGACCTACGCTCTCTGCACTTGTATGTGCATGGTGGGGTAAGCGCTTTTAAAATAGTCCCTCATAGGGTTGCGACTTTCCAGGGTCTCAGGCAGAGGTCTTTGACATCACCTCCTGCCTGGTCCTTTTTAACTGGAGATGCTGCCGGGGACTGAACCTGGGACCTTCTGCCTGCCAAGCAGAGGCTCTGCCACTGAGCCACAGCCCCTCTTGACAGCTCTCCAGGGTCTCACACAGAGAAAGGTCTTTCCCATCACCTCCTGCCTGGTCCTTTTTAACTGGAGATGCTGCTGGGGACTGAACCTGGGACCTTCTGCATGCCAAGCAGAGGCTCTGCCACTGAGCCACAGCCCCTCTTGACAGCTCTCCAGGGTCTCACACAGAGAAAGGTCTTTCCCATCACCTCCTGCCTGGTCCTTTTTAACTGGAGATGCTGCTGGGGACTGAACCTGGGACCTTCTGCATGCCAAGCAGAGGCTCTGCCACTGAGTCACAGCCCCTCTTGACAGCTCTCCAGGGTCTCACACAGAGAAAGGTCTTTCCCATCACCTCCTGCCTGGTCTTTTTTAACTGGAGATGCTGCCGGGGACTGAACCTGGGACCTTCTGCATGCCAAGCAGAGGCTCTGCCACTGAGCCACAGCCCCTCTTGACAGCTCTCCAGGGTCTCACACAGAGAAAGGTCTTTCCCATCACCTCCTGCCTGGTCCTTTTTAACTGGAGATGCTGCTGGGGACTGAACCTGGGACCTTCTGCATGCCAAGCAGAGGCTCTGCCACTGAGTCACAGCCCCTCTTGACAGCTCTCCAGGGTCTCACACAGAGAAAGGTCTTTCCCATCACCTCCTGCCTGGTCCTTTTCAACTGGAGATGCTGCCGGGGACTGAACCTGGGACCTTCTGCCTGCCAAGCAGAGGCTCTTCCACTGAGCCACGGCCCCTCTTGACAGCTCTCCAGGGTCTCAGGTGGAGGTCTTTCCCATCACCTCCTGCCTGGTCCTTGTTAACTGGAGATGCCGGGGACTGAACCTGGGACCTTCTGCCTGCCAAGCAGAGGCTCTGCCATTGAGCCACGGCCCCTCTTGACAGTTCTCCAGGGTCTCAGGCAGAGGTCTTTCCCATCACCTCCTGCCTGGTCCTTTTTAACTGGAGATGCCGGGGATTGAACCTGTAGCTACAGTGGGGCTTTTGGGGCCTCTGCCCCTTTCTTAAAGGCATAGCCCCACAAGAATTTCTTCTGTAAATGCTTTTTTCCAATCATTTTAAAACAATTTTTTAAAGGTGTGCACTCCTTTAAGCAGAGTTGGGTTAACAGTTAGGCAGGAAAAACTCTCTTAAAGGAGACCAGTTTCTTGACACAAAGTAAGAAGGGATCCTAGAGGTCACCTACTCCAACCCCCTTTGCTCAGTGTCGGAATCAGTCAACGACAGCACCCCGGTCCATAAGCCCTCCCACTGTTGCCCTCCCAAACACCAAGAATACAGCACATCACTGCCCCAGAGAGAGTGTTCTCTCTATGCCTTGGGGCTAATAGCCACAGATGGACCTCTGCTCCATGTTTACCTCCTCTGCCAAGGCCCTGGAACAGCAAAAATGGAACACGAGACCCTATGGATACTATCTCCACCCCACACCTCTCCTCTCCTCTCTTGCAGCTGCTGCCTGGGCTGTTGTCTGATCCCTTTCGCCAGCAAATGCTGCAAGGACGTGGACCACTACTGCCCCTGCTGCCGCTACCACATCTACCGCTACAAGAGACTATAAAGCCCTTCGGCGCCTCCCGCCCCGGCGGATTCATACATCCCACCCTGAAGGCCTGGCAGGAGACGCTGTCCTCCGCTCTCCACTCCACCTCTGCCCGCTGTGCCGCTGTCTCTTGAACTCAGCTCTTCGGATGAGGGTGCCGCTCGGTGGGGCCACTGCGTCCACTGTACCTTCCCCACCCTAAGGTTGCCAGCTCTGGTTCTGGGGGATTCTGGGAGATCCGGGGGCGGTGCTCGGAGATGCTGTTGTTTGGGGACGGAGCTGGGGGTGGGCGGGAACGCCACGCCGCACGCAGTCCGCCCTGCAAAGCTGCCATTTCCTTCCGGGGGAACTGATCTCTGTGGGCTGGAGATCTCTTGTAGTTCCCAAAAAACTGCAGGCCTCCAGGGGAGCTGATCTCTGTTGCCTGGAGATCCCAGGAGATCTCCAGATGCCCCCTGGAGACCCCAGGAGATCTCCAGCCGCCCCCTGGAGGGTGAACCAAAATTAAGAAACAACTGTGAAGCAGTAACTATGAGCCGGAATGGGGGTGTCCCTGAAAGTAAACATTGTCCTTCTGTGGAAAGATAAGAATTGCTGTTTATCACATTCCCACACTTATAACAGAAGAAGAGGAGGAGGAGGAGGAGGTTGGATTTATAACCTGCCCTTCACTACCCGAAGGAGTCTCAGAGCGGCTGACAAACTCCTTCCCCTTCCCCTCCCCACAACAGACACCCCATGAGGTCGGTGGGGCTGAGAGAGCTCTTGACAGAAACTACCCTTGAGAGAACAGCTCTGAGAGAACTTGTGACTCACCCACGGTCATCCCAGCAGCTGCATGTGGAGGAGTGGGGAATCAAACCCAGTTCTCCCAGATTAGAGTCTGCGCTCCTAACCACAACACCAAATTGGCTCTCCAGTTGGAAAAAAGTCCCCTCTGGAATTCTACATATTGAATTAATTTGTGGGTGGCACAGAGCACTTTAAGGATTTGTTCAATTTGAATGACCGTTGAACTGCAGCTGAACGGAGCCAATTGCACCTTATTAAGAGTCTATTAAACTTACTAAGAGTGTTTACTCTGAATTTATATTTATGGTCTTTCTGTGATATTGATAGGTGTTAATACAGTTGTCAATATTTCATACTGTTTCGCGGTCGTTTCTTAATTTTGGTTCGTCTTCTTTCCGTGATAACTCTCCTTTGTTACGTTCTACCTGGAGGTTGGCAACTCTAGATTCTGGATCTGGAAAGTCAGCGTCTTTCGACAAGAAACTGCTGTGTCGTTCTAAGCGATGCTGGGGGAAAAAAATTAACACAGCCCTGTAGAGAGAGAGAAAGTTCTGGCCCGTCTTTCGTCCGCCTGCCATTCCTTGTTTTCCAGTATGGAGGGTGATGTCTATTCATCACAGGGGTGACATCGGATGCTAAGCCTGGCTCTTGATATCGCCACAATTTTTAAAAAAAAAAAAATACATAGGTAGAACAACCCTTGAACAACTCTGACTGTCAAAAAGTTTTGCTGACTAATATCATATAAACATACAAATTTATTAAGGTGTACACTGGTTAAAATAACTTCTGGTTAAAATTTTTCAGTATCAGACGTATAAAAACATACAAATGCTCATATAAAAGATGGGTCAACACTAAACAACTGAAGACCAAACGCGTTTCGGCCCCAAAGGGCCTTCCTCAGTGGTCACTAATACAGATATATCATTGACACACATTCATAAACATATATACATATATCAACCCAGGTGTTGTATCCTGAAATTATAAGGGGGAAGAAGACAAATTATTTTATATTCCACTGAGGAAGGCCCTTTGGGGCCGAAACGCGTTTGGTCTTCAGTTGTTTAGTGTTGACCCATCTTTTATATGAGCATTTGTATGTTTTTATACGTCTGATACTGAAAAATTTTAATCAGAAGTTATTTTAACCAGTGTACACCTTAATAAATTTGTATGTTTATATTATATTATATTAGTCAGCTTGGCTTGGTTCGCAGTGTTATTTTGGGTTGAGTTTCCCCTTCCCTTTCCCCCCTTTTTTCAGCTTTTGTCAAAAAGTTTTCCCTAAGTTCCAGCCGGTACTTTCCTGCCCTTAATTTAAACCCATTCTTGCGATTCCTCTCCTTCCGATACTTCAAGAGAGCCATCCTGTCCCCCCCACCTCCTCTTCTCCAGACTGAACATTCCCAAAGTCCCTTCGCCTTTCCTCACAGGGCTTCTTGGTCTCCAGGCCCCCGGTCCTCCTCGTCGCTCTCCTCTGCACCCGCTCCGTTCTGCCCGCATCCTTTTGGAAGTGAGGCCTCCAGAAATGCACACAAGACTCCAGGTGTGGCCTGACCAATGTGGTGTGCAGCGGGACTATGACAGCTTGCGATCTGGATGTTATGCCTCTGTTGATACACCCCAGGATCGCATTAGCCTTTTCTGTCGCCGCACCCACCTAACTATCCTAGAGTCCTCCAGTCCACAGTCCTCTAGTTTACCCATCAGAACATTTACCCACCAGTCTTCAAACAGCGGCTGGACAAACACTCGTCAGGGATGTTGGAGACTGATCCTGCACTGAGCTGGGGGTTGGGCTAGATGGCCTCTGTGGTCCCCTCCAACTCTATGATTCTATTCCAAAGCAGTATTCCAGAGAGCCTTCCCGTGAGTTCAACGGCTAACAGCAAATCTTACCATGGCAAACAGATGAGGCGGCAGCTCAACAAGGAGGAGGGGAAGAGTCAAGGTTTGGGTCTCTCCCCACAAGTGCATTCTGGAGTCTTGTGACTGGAAGAGCAGGGGATTTGAATCTGGGACCCTGTGGAAGAGTTCGGCCCCCGAACGGCCTTCCCTAGATGCCGGGGCTAGAGGCCCTCCAGCCATTTGTACGGATGGGCTGGCCTGCCTTCCACCTGCTGGTATAAATGGGCGTTCCCCACTCCTGTGAACTTTTAAAAAGTCACCTGCAGAGTCATCCTCACCCCCCCCCCCGGCCAAATTTCATGAGCCGGGCAGGCTGAAGCGGGTATTTGGGCACCATCTAGTGGCGACTTCGAAGTTCTGCAAGCCCTAAGCAGGCCAATGTTTTAAGGAGTGCCCCTTCGAGCACTGAAGCCCGAAATTTGCCAACTATGTGCAGGAGAGGAGAAACTAAATGCAGCCTCGCGGAGAGAGAAGGAATTCTTTCCTCACTGAGAGTTGAATAAGGCGCTGGGGTTCTTTGCCCACTACGGGTGGTAGTTTCCTGCCCCCCAAGTCTCTCTCCCCTGCCCTAATGGAGCTGATTGCATTTTGCCTCCCACCTTTTGCGTTCTGACTCCGTTCTCTTCAACATCCCTCCCAGCTTCTGGCTGGGAATAGGAGGGCGGAAGGATCTTGAAAGCCGACACCCTGGATACCTGGTGTATCCCACCTGAACATTTCACCACCAGAGGACACGGTGAGGGTCACAGGCACAGATGGCTTTAAAAGGCGATGAGGCAGATTCGTGAAGGACGGGGTGCCTATAAAGGAAACCTCCACATTCAGGGGCAGTTAGACTGGATCCTGGTGTAGAAGCAACATCGGGAGGCGTCCTTGGCCTTCACGCCCTATTGTCGGCCGTCCAGAGGAACTGGTTGGCCCCCGTGTGAGACGGGAGGCTGGACTAGATGGACCCTCACTGGTCTGATCCAGCAGGGCTCTTCTGAGACGGGGGCTATAAGCATGGACAGCTTCAAGATAAGCATATAGAGCAGAGGTCCATCAGGGGCTATTAGCCACAAGGTATAGATAGGGACTCTCAGTCTGGGGCAAGGGATGCTCGGTATTCTTGGTCCTTGGGGGGGGGGCAACAGTGGGAGGGCTTCTGGTGTCCTGGCCCCACTGCTGGACCTCCTGAGGGCCCCTGGTATTTTTGGCCACTGTGTGACACACAGTGTTGGACTGAAAGGGCCATTGGCCTGATCCAACATTGACTTCTGTTCTTATGAAGGCCTCGGCCTCCGTGCCCTGTTGTTGGCCCTCCAGAGGAACTGGTTGGCCACTGTGTGAGACGGGATGCTGGACTAGATGGACCCTCAGTGGTCTGATCCAGCAGGGCTCTTCTTATGTTCTTATGAAGGCCTCAGCCTCTCTGCCCTGTTGTTGGCCCTCCAGAGGAACTGGTTGGCCACTGTGTGAGATGGGATGCTGGACTAGATAGACCCTCCCTGGTCTGACCCAGCAGGTCTCTTCTGGTGTTAATCAGGGGAAGGCCTCAGCCTCTCTGCCCTGTTGTTGGCCCTCCGGAGGGACTGCTGGCCACTGTGTGAGACAGGATGCTGGATTAGATGGACCCTTAGTGGTCTGATCCAGCAGGGCTCTTGTGATGTTCTTAATGAAGGCCTCAGCCTCTCTGCCCTGTTGTTAGCCCTGCAGAGGAACTGGTTGGCCCCGTGAGAGACACGAGGATGCTGGGCTAGATGGACCCCCACTGGTCTGATCCAGGAGGACTCATGTTCCAAAGCAACCCTCCAAAATACTGATTCTGATAATTGCTTAATAGTTAAGCTCAACCTAATTGGGAAATTGAACAACCCTGACCTCTTTCCCCAAACCAGGTTTCTAAATTTCATTAATCAGGTTATTTCCCCCCAAATTCTTACAAAATCACTTCTGTCGTTGGTGTCCCTGAACATTTCCTTTTTTGGGTGTGTGATGTTCCCACCTTTTCAGCTGCCAGGAAGTTTGTGACCAATTCCACAGAAGTGTTTCTCACAGCTTCGACAGGGGGGGGAAATAATTAAAACCCGCCAACTTTCTCAGCAGGCAGCTGTTAAACGCCTGCCAAATCCCAGTGAAAATTTACAACCGTATATGTAGATTTTACAAACAGCCAAAGTGCTGCAGCGGTTTTGAGGGTCGGAGTGGGCTGCGGGGGTGGACGTGGGTTCAAATTCCTGCTCAGCTATGGGGAGAGCCCTGGGGCCTGTACCTGTCTCTACCTCACAGTGTTGTCGTGACAATGCAGGGAGAAGCCAGGCACACCGGCACAAGCGTCTTAGAGAAAAGTGTGACTGATGCCACGAGCCAGTGCTCTTGGGCTTTTCACTATCTTGGAAAAATGTTTAATCAGTTCAGGTTTCTGCTCCCCTGGGGCTTCTAGGCAGCTCCAAAACAGACTGAAAAACTACATTTTGAACTTCCCCTCCCAAACCCCCCACTGGTGCCAGTGATGAGAATCAACGTTCCCTCTAAGCTGTGGGGTCTTGTGAGCAAAAATTCTCCTTTGTGAGCCGCTGGCATGAAAGCTGGGAGCGAGCGATTTGGCTACGGCATAAACCAGTTTGCTCTGGAGCCCTCCTTCCTGAGCTCAGACAGAAATCTGTGAGCCGGAGCCTGAAAAACAGTGAGCTAGCTCACACTCACTCAGCTTAGAAGGCAGAATGTATGCCAAACCATTCAGAAGGGGTTGGGGGGGGATGTTCCAATGCAGCTAAAAGGGGGGGAGCTTAACTCAGAGTAAACCTAGTAAACCCACCCTCCTCAAAGGGAGTATTATTTTAACCCCATTCCCCGACAGAATAGACCCAGACACAGTGGCGGAACTTGAGAACTTTATTTCCAAATTATGTACATCGGTGTCTACAGAAAAGGGCTCCTTCTCAACAGGGAGATTTTAAAACAGCAGGGACAGAGAGTGCTAAGCCCAAAGGTGCGCTATTAGACCTCGGGACGGGTGCTTCAGATTGTATACAGAATTAACAATGTGGGTCACCGCAACCTCTCAACCAACCATATCGGTCCCCCGCCCCAAAACCAAACAAACCCAGAGAGAGGATACTAACAGGTCCTGCCGGGTTACACCAAGGGATCTTTTAAGCTTAGTATTACGTGGTCCACCGGATGCTCCTAGCAAGCCCGCAAACAAAGACTGAAGAGGTATACTGCTTCCAGATGTGGAGGTTCCGTTTTACAGATCATTGCTGTTTGATCCAGCACAAATGAGTCACGACCCTTTTCCGAGGGCCATCTTTATGGATTCAGCGCCGTACGGTTTGCTCTCCCGATTCTGACCCAGGCCGCCGTCGCCTGGCACGGCCCCTCCGGACGCTCAAGCTATTTCAACCGTCGGCGGAGGATTTGAGCCGGGCGGCCTGCCGGAACGTCAGAAAAGATTTCGCGAGCCGTGGGGACGAAAGGGCACCGAGAGAGGCTTTCTCGGGGACACCTTCGTCTCCCGTGTTCGGGGAAACACTCTTTAGTGTGAGAGCAGTAGGGATGGGCTTTTAACTAGTGAGCTTGGGGTGGGGGGAGATGAGGCACAGGATGGACATCCCAGAATCTGCAGAGCGTTCTTGCCAGACTGAAGGAAGTCTTTTTTTTTAAAACACAGAATTAAAAAAGAGTAACCAAGACGAAAACGGAAAATTTAAAACGGAAGACTTCAGGCATCGACATTGGTTAAATGACAGAAACGAATAGTTGTGGGATGAAAATTTAGGTCCGGGGGGCACCTTTAAGACCAGCAAAGTTTAATTCTGGGGACATTTTGTTGGTCTTAAAGGTACTGCTGGACTCAAAACTTTATTCTGTCGCTTCAGACCAACACAGCCTCTAAACTGTGGGTCTGTGAGCAAAAATTCTCCTTTGTGAGCTGCTGGCATTAAAGTGGTGAGGGAGCAATTTGGCTACAGCTTAAATAAGTCTGCTCTGGAGCCCTCCCTCCTGAAATAAGACGAAAATGTGTGAGCTGGAGGCTAAACCCTGAGCTGGCTCACACTAACTCAGCTTAGAGGGAACACTGGCGGTGAGCCTGAAGGAATTCAGATGAAGAAGAGATTGGATTTATACCCCGCCCTTCACTACCCGAAAGGCG
Source organism: Gekko gecko (assembly GCA_029375565.1). Taxonomy (NCBI): domain Eukaryota; kingdom Metazoa; phylum Chordata; class Lepidosauria; order Squamata; family Gekkonidae; genus Gekko; species Gekko gecko. Next base: position 211,098,197 of record JAPDNY010000004.1, read on the forward strand.
TCTCAGAGCGGCTCACAATCTCCTTCCCCCTCCCCACAACAGACACCCTGTGAGGTAGGTGGGGCTGAGAGAGCTCTTTCGAGGACTGCTTGTGAGGGAACAGCTCCGAGAGAACTTGTGACTGACCCAGGGTCACACCAGCAGCTGCACGTGGAGGAGTGGGGAATCAAACCCGGTTGTCCCAGATTAGAGCCCGCGCTTCTAACCACTACACCAAACTAGCTGTCGGAGGCATCTGAGGAAAAAACCAACAGGGCTTGGAGTTCCTTTAAAACCCTGTGGCTCAACACAACTGCTTTGGTTCACCTGGACCCCAGGCACGGAGACCAAAGTAAAAAATTAAGAGTACAGCCATGCAAGCAGGCATATATGGAATCCAGGCCCCTTTTTTGTCCTCTGGGCAAAAAAACCTGTTCCTCCTTCCAAATTCCTGCATGTTTCCCCTACAAGGTTTGGGAGATAACAGGCTCCCTCCTTGAACAGCAGAGAGAAGATGGCATGCGTTCTGCCCAGTCCCGCTTCTGGAGGGAAACGACAGCATCTGAAAAATCCCAAACCCATTTCAGCCTCTTTGGCCATCAGCCCCAGAAAACGACGACGCTTTCTAGCCATTTCCATCTTACTTTTCTGCCAATAGCCATATATTTCATGGGAGGAGAGGGAGAGAGAGAGGGGGAGAGAGAGAGGGAGAGGGAGAGAGAGAGAGAGGGAGAGAGAGAGGGAGGGAGAGGGAGGGAGGGGAGAGAGAGGGGGAGGGAGGGAGGGAGAGAGAGAGAGAGAGAGGAGAGGGGAGGGAGAGGGGAGGGAGAGGGAGAGGGAGAGGGAGAGGGAGGAGAGGGAGAGAGAGAGAGAGAGAGAGAGAGAGAGAGAACTCTTCTTTCCAGCGGGGGTTAAGCACACGCCTGCCTGGGTTTCCAATGTTAACACAGACAAATCTTGAAATTCGGGAAAGCGTGCGAAGCAAATCCAAGGTGCCTTTCAACGCCGTCCCTAGCGTCGCGGTTAAATTTAAACACCAATCACAAAACACGTAGACTTGCTGCTGTTGGAAAAAATGGCATTTCCCTAAGCTTACCCACCACGGGTGATTGTAAAATAAACCCACATTCCCCGGGATCTTTTATTTGCAAAGAGGGGGCGTGATCAAAGCACACGACCCCACACGCTGTCAGAGAAATACTTAAGGCCAATATACTTTGCGGGAATCACTTGACATCTCGGAAATAACGGCAGAGCGACCTCCAAATCATGGCGAGAGCCGTGTGGTGCACGGGATAGTTTGTTGTTTTTTCCCCTTTAACACGTCGCGAACATTCATGTCGGTTCTCCCAACGTGAGGCTGCCTTATACTGAATCAGTCACTTGGTCCAAAGTCAGTGTTGTCTGCTCCGGCTGGCAGCCGCTCTCCGGGGTCTCAGACGGAGGTCTTCCACATCACCTCCTGCCTGGTCCTTTTGAACTGGAGATGCTGGGGGTTGAACTGGGGACCTTCTGCCTGCCAGAGGCTCCGCCACTGAGCCACGGCCCCTCCAGAGGTTTCCCCAAACAACGCCCCTGGCACTTTCAGGTCGAGGTCACAGCCCAAGGACTCGAAACTTTATTTCTCCTGCAGTACGAAAGCAGAAACTCTCAGGAAGTGTCTGTTCAGCTGGTAGTACCAGCCCCCCTCGGTCCCTGTGCACTTCTTATGATACACAAGTTTTCAATAGTGAGATGATGGAGGGCATTACAGGGTGGGTTCCAGTTCTGCAAAGACTCCAGCTCCACCCCAAGGTGCCCAAGGTGAGGGCATAACAGCCTGTTCTTCCCGGAATCTGCCAATATCTCATGGTGATGGAGAAGCGTGCTAGTCCTTGCATGCAGAGAGGAAGCGTGCTCTCTGCCACTGTGCGCAGGTATGAAAATGGTCTGACATCCACCAGAACTGTCCGAATGCTTTAAAGAAAGGGGAAGGGGGGGGAGAAGCTGGAAACAGCAGTCCTGAACCCCCAAGCACCCTGAATTCAAGTTTCCCAATCCACCAGAAAGCCACGTTATAGGAAAAGTCAAAAGGCTACGCAAGGAGGAGGGGCACCGATGCCATCTTGACAGCCGGGTTTCTAGCAGAAAACCTCGAACTGAACAGATGTGCCTTGTTACGGCAGATCCCCAAGCTTCCCTCCATGCAGAAATCTAGCCTCTCCCCGACACGCTGGTTCTTGCAGAGGAAGTCGTGGAAATCTTTTTTTTTACTTGGAGGCACGCTAGCAGAAATCGTATGCTCGCGACGATGATTTCTGTGAGAAAGGGACAGCCTAGAACCAAACTGCTGGAGCGAGCGTTCCTGTCCGGCGTAGAGTGACTCATTTTTATTAGTTTTCCAAACAGTATCTGTTTCACACTCCCAAGAGCTTACATATCATACCTATTCTGTGCATTATAGTATCAACACAGACCTCTTCGGGAAGTTGTTTTCTGTCCTGTAGATCAGCTAATCTAACCCTTGTGGAAGTTCACACAGGGAGATCACGAGACTCGAGCCCACCCTGATCAGACCTCAAAAAGTGAATGCTGACCTCCACAAAAACTTTAGATTTAAAAAGGGGAAAAAGAAGGCTCTCGGTCAAATCTTCCCTTATCGTGTGTTTCAAAAAGAAGAGCAGAGACCTTTTCTCCAACGTTCCAAGGCCACCACGCACCGAAGGGAAATTTTATAGAAAATTTTTATTCAACATACAACATTTTTTTTTCCAGCAAAAAGGCAATTATACAGGAAGATTCATTGCACAGGGCGGCTACAGAAACCAAATTAAAATACTGGGGGGTGGGGTGGAGGGGCTGGGAGGGAGAGGAGAAAAGAATGCAAAATTAAGAAAAAGGGGGAAAAGAGAGAGAATGGCTGATTCTATATATATATATATATATATATATATTTCCCCCTGAAACTGCACTAAAAAAAACAACAACCCCCCCCCAACCGTTAAGCAAATGGCTGTCTGTCTGCTCTGAACTAAAATGGAAAATCAATCTGGAGGGGAGGAGGAGGAGGAGGAGAGGAAATGAAACAGAAACGACACACCGTGAATATTGACATCTGTGAAATTCATTTGCAGACTCGCCCCCGCCCCGCCCGCCCCGCCCGCCCCCAAAATCGTTATGTCCAAGTGTTAAATTGTACACATTCTGCCGTTAAATATACAATTCCGTTTTCTTCCCCCCCAACTCCCCCCCCCCATTTTTATTATTTTTTTTTTTTTACAAAGTCAATAGCTTACTAAAGGCTAGTGAGCATGCCCCCTTGGGCGTTAGAAGGCGATTTTGCGCGCCTTCTCCCGCTTCCAACCCAGGTTAACTAAATTCTCTTTTTTATATATATATATATATATATATTTATAAAAGTAAACGCCTTTTCCCTTCTGCAAACCCTTCGAAGGTTGTTGGCTCTTCCCCTGCCAGGCTTGATTCTCTTTTTAAAATCACCAAAAAAAAAAGATTCTATCCTTAACGATTTTTTTTTTTAAATTTTAAGCGACACGCAATGCACACCTGTGCCCTCCCACGGACACCTCCTTCGAAGGCTCCCCCGAAGCGCTTCCTTGGCAAAACGCAACGTCCCCAACCCCCCCCAAAAGAAGCAAACAGGACTCGAAATCCGTTTATTTAAAATAAGAATAAAAAGAGAAACCCTACAGACTGATTGAAGAGACCAAAATAATAAAATAAAATAAAATTATTTTCCCCCCAATAAGTGCCAACAGTGTACACAACGAAGTAGAGATTTGCTATTTATTGATGACGCGAGCTTGTTTTGTTTGTTTCTGTTCTGCATTTACAAATGCACAAAAAAAAATTCATTTTTTTTTTTCTTTTTAAAGGATAGAACTGAAGGAAATAAATTGGACGTGAGCCTAACCACAGCGCCAACTAGATTGCAGTGACGGCAGGTACCACGTATAATTCGAACGGGGGGCAGGGGGAGGGGGGCGGCCAGCAAGGGGTCCTCCGACTCAAACGCAGCACAGACAAAATATCCTGCCAATGTCAAGTTCTCCTGTGCTCAGCCCTTCCCACCCACCCCCCCGGCTTCATTACGCTGACAATCTCGTTTTTAACGTTTTTTTCCCCCATAAAAACTCTCATTGGCACCCAGAAGCTTTTATAAAACACCTTCATTTTTTTTTTTTGCTCAAAAAAAAAAAAAAAGGGCAGTCAATAATAATAATAATAATAATAATAGATTACAGAGAAGCCAAACTGAACAGCCTGAAAATAAAATTAATACATCAGCAGCAAATCCTCTTGCTGGAGACTTCTGACCGAGTGCACGTGTACCGAAAGTCCTACGGTTGTTAAAAAGGTGCGCACACACACACACGCACACGCAAACGCACACACACTTATTGTAGCCCCCCCCCCCGGCCTCTCTCTTTTGTTGTCGTTGTTGTTGTTGTGTTTGAATTTTTGCCTCGGACAAACGGGAGAGGGGTCAGTCAGTTATGGATTTTAATAGCTTTTTCAAGGTACGTGTAGCGACTTCTCTTTGGGGCTTTGTTGAAATGGTCAAGCCCTAGCCATGGCCGGGGATGAGACATGTTGCCTGGGGGGGGGGGGGAGTGGGGAAAGAGAGAGAAAGAAAAAGAGAGGGAGGGGGGAAATTACATGGTGGTTAATCGTTGCATACAAGACACGCGTCAATACACAGAAAGCAAAGAGACTGCCGCAGGCAAACCAAATCATGGAATTCACCGCCATATGGGATTCACTGCCACCAGGTGGTGGCAGCTACAAGCATGGACAGTTTCAAGAGGGAATTAGATAAGCATCTGGAGCAGAGGTCCATTGGTGGCTATTAGCCACAAGGTATAGACAGGAACTCTCAGTCTGGGGCAGGTGATGCACTCTATTCTTGGTGTTGGGGGGGGGGGGCAACAGTGGGAGGACTTCCAGTGTCCTGGCCCCACTGCCGGACCTCCTGATGGCACCTGGTATTTTTGACCACTGTGTGACCCAGAGTGTTGGACTAGACGGCCATTGGCCTGATTCAACACTGGCTTCTCTGATGTTCTTATGCATGTTCTTAGATCACGGGTTATACGTGACGTGTACAGACTTCTGACTCGCTTGCTACGCAGGGTGATTGTTCCCTCTAAGCTGAGTGAGTGTGAGCCGGCTTACCGTCTCCCAGCCTCCGGCTCACACATTTTTTTTTTTTGTCTTCGCTCAGGGAGGAATGGCTCCAGAGCAAAGTAGACATTTTTTGCTCACGAGACTCCACAGCTTAGAGGGAGCACTGGCCAGGGGGGCTCAGCATTCACCCGGCCCCAGGCCTGTAGCCAGGATTTTTAAATTTGGGCGGCCTTTAAATAAGTCAGGGGGCACCCAGCAGCACCCCCCCCCTGGGGAGCACCACATATAAAATAATGTATTTATTTATACTTTCGATTTATATTCCGCCCTCCCTGGAAAAAACTGGAAATCACGGGGCCTGGGCTGGATGGGAAGTCAGGGGGGCTGGCAGTTAAGCTGGGGGGGGCCATGCCCCAAGATGCCCCACTGTAGCTGTGGGCCTGCCCTGCCCCCCATGGATTCCCATCACAGCAACAACACAAGTCAGGTTTAATTGTGGCCACGTCTGGCCATCCTCCGGGCAGGGAGTCTCAGAGGTTAAGCTGGCCACAAAGCAGGCCAAGAGACTGCCTCGGAGAGGCGCTGGACCTCCTACGTTTGCACTGGGATGCGTGGCGCCTCCCAGAACCACCCCGTGCTGGGCGCTGCTCAAAGAGGAACAGGCGGAAAGGCTGGAAGCGAGGCGCGCAGATACTCACCGGGTTGGGGCTCGAAATCTTTCAAGTTCACTTCATATTCGTCTTCATTTATATACTGGTGCCGACCCATCATTACGATAGCAAACTTAAACTTCAGGGAGAACAAACGGGGGAGGGAGGTGGTGGAGAAAAAGGTGGTGGTGGGGAGAGAGACAAGTTGGGTCAAAGACGGATTTGGAAACGGGGCACCAAAGATATCACGGGGGACTTCTTCTCCTAGACCTTCTGCGTCTGTACCTCCCCCATCCTCTGGCCTTCCAGCCCACAAGGTGGCATTTTGTGACTTATCTTCCCTGCGCAACCAAAGACACCAGTTTCGATCCTCCCTTTCGCCAAAGAGACGTGATTCCGGTCTCCCCTCCCCCAGTTTTATCCTCTCAACAAGCCCTGTGAGGTTGGCTAGGCTGAAAGGCCAAAGCTGAGCAGGCTAGAACCTATTCCAGCCATCCAGCCTCTACACCGTCTTGGCTCTGTTCATGCCTCTGCTAAGCAAACCCAGTTAACAATGGAGCTGAATCAACACACACACACCCTTTTGTATGAAGCAGAGTTTCGGGGAGGTGAGTGCAGAGCACAGCAAGTATCAATGTGGGGGCGGGGGGCCATGACTCTGCAAGGCCTTTATGGTGGTGGCCCCCAAGGGAAAGGGAAACCACCCCTCCCTGAGGTGCAGAGTCGCCCCTCAACTTATTAGCTTTAGAAAGGTGTACCATTTTTCAGCCTGCTTTTTGGCTCAGGGTGCTTGGGATTTTCTTCTCCGGGGGAATTCTCAAGCCTGAGAATTCTTTCCCTTTTCGATTCTTCGTGTTAATTTTTGGGTATCACTGTTTTGCGAGCCGGCAAACTGCCGTGACAATGCTTAAGATAAGTACGCGCTCAACCCACGAAGAGATGCGGCGCTGAACTGCCGTGCTCTCTGCCCCCCATCACGGCCGTACCTTTTCGAATTCCTTCTCCTGGATGTCCAACACAGCCTGGATCCTCTTCATCACTTCCCGAAAGTGTTCGCCCTGGGAAAAGGCAGAACCCCCCCACCAAAATCAATGGCGACTCAAGTTTCGGGAGGACTCTTGCTAAAGGGTACTGCCAAGGAGATGGATGACTTCGGGTGTCTGGAGGCTTTTTACTAGGGTATGGTCGACCCGGATGCAAATCCTCACACTGCTGTGACGCTTGCTGGGAGACCCTGGGCCACCTCTGTGCGCTCTCAGCCTCACCTTCCTCAGTTTACGGATAAAACGTTGAAACCGCGAGTGCCGCCCTGAGCGCCCAACTCAGAGCCCCAAACGTTGGTCCCGCTGTATCATGCTGCCTCACACTGGAAGATTCGAGCGCTTTGCTTCTAAGTGGCCACTCTCTCCATGGACATAATTTTGGCCAAAAGACGGGGGGAGCTTTTTAGGAGGGGAAGGGGGGAGGGGCAAAAAACTTTCCTGCCTAGGTGTACCAACCCAATATAAGCTACACACCGGTAAAGATCTTTGCGTTATACTAAAATTGAGTCCAGTCTCACCTTAAAGGCCAAGAGAAGAAGAAGAGATTGGGTTTATACCCCACCCTTCACCACCCAAAGGAGTCTCGGAGAGGCTTACAATCTCCTTCCCCTTCCCTTCCCCACAACAGAGACCCTGTGAGGTAGGTAGGGCTGGGAGAGTTCTTTGGAGGGCTGCTCCTGAGAGAACAGCTCTGAGAGAACTTGTGACTGACCCAAGGTCACACCAGCAGCTGCATGTGGAGGAGTGGGGACTCAAACCGGGTTCTCCCATATTAGAATTCGTGCTCCTAAACCTCTACACCAAACTGGCTCTCCCCTTAAACAACCTTAAAGACCACAACGCCTTAAAGGCCAAGAAAATTTCCCAGGGTATATGCTTTTGAGAGTCGCAGGGTCACTTTGTCCAATACTGGACTTAAACTAGAACTCTGCAAATGAATGAAGGCCAGCCTGATTCGCAGGGAGCAGAAAAGACTATAGATGCGGAGAGGGCAAAGACGTGGAGCGCTGCTAGCCCTCCGAGATAACCCGCCGTTGCTGAATCCAAGGTCCCAACTCTCTTCCAGCTGGGCTACGAGGGCAGGGAGACTCGGTAACAAATTAGGGTTTGCTTCCGCGTAACGTGCGAAATGTCTGTGAAATGCACCCTGTTGTTCAGTAATGAATCCTCACAAAAATAGAAAAATAAACTGTTCAGTCTTAGCAGATTATTGCATTGCGGAGGCAAAGCATGTGGGTGACTCTGGAAGTGGGTCGTGAACAGCACGCTCAGTCTAGAGTAATGCCCGACGCAACCACGGCCTGCCACTCTAGCAGTCAACCAGCACACCACGAAGGACCGCGTGGACTCACCTGGTGTATCCTTAGCAAGAAAGGTGTTCCGAAAGTCCCGAAGACCTCTTTCTGGAAGTGAGCCACCGTGATGAGCATCTCGTTCTCCTTATCTAGATCTACCTGGTCCAAGGGGATTTCCTGCATTCAAAGACAACAGAGCAGAGGTCCATCAGTGCCTGTTAGCCACAAGGTATAGAGAGGGACTCTCAGTCTGGGGCAAGGGATGCTCTGTCTTCTTGGTGCTTGGGGGGGGGCAACAGTGGGAGGGCTTCTAGTGTCCTGGCCACACTGCCGGACCTCCTGATGGCACCTGGTATCTTTGGCCACTGTGTGACACAGAGTGTGGGACTGGATGGGCCATTGGCCTGATCTAACATTGGCTTTTCCCATGCTCTTATGTTAACAGTGCACAAATCAATTGGGCAGGCTTGCCGAAAGCTGGAGGAACAGGCCGGCATGCCAGCAACGGATCCAAAGGCTTTCTTTCAAGGCCGAGCAATAACAGCGAGGGACAGGTGACAAGGCCCCGCAGCAGTCGTCCAGACAAAGGCCGGTCTCCCCGTTCTCACCAGTCCTTCTCTGGCCCGGAAGCCCCAAGGGCAACTGGCCGTCATTGAGGCTGCTCCACTTCTCGTTCGTTCCACCGTAAATGCTACCGCAAATCTGCCAATGGGGCGGTGGACGGGTTGGGGTGTCTTTTTTTGTCACATCCATACCAACACCCCAAATCTCCCCTGCTCGGTTTTGCTAAACTCTGAGCCAGATGCAGAGCTTCGAAAGCGCACCCGCTACCGTGATTTTTGGGTTGGTCTAAATAAACAGATTTAAATAAACTGTTTTGAGGATTTTAAAGAAAAGCATTATTAAGAACATCAGAAGAGACCTGCTGGATCAGACCAGCGGCCTATCTAGTCCAGCATTTCCGTCTCACACAGTTCTGACAACAGGGCATAGAGGCTGAGGCCCTCACCTGAGAAGAACCTTAGAAGAGGTTCCCTCTAGTCCGGCATCCTGTCTCTCACACAGTGGCCAGCCAGTTCCCCTGGATGGCCAACAACAGGGCAGAGAGGCCGAGGCCTTCATAAGAACATGAAAAGAGCCCTGCTGGATCAGACCAGGGAGGGTCCATCCAGTCCAGCATCCTGTCTCACACAGGGGCCAGCTAGTTCCTCTGGAGGACCAACAACAGGGCACGGAGGCCGAGGCCTTCCCCTGATAAGAGCATCAGAAGAGCCCCCTGCTGGATCAGACCAGGGAGGGTCCATCCAGTCCAGCATCCTGTCTCACACAGGGGCCAGCTAGTTCCTCTGGAGGACCAACAACAGGGCACGGAGGCCGAGGCCTTCCCCTGATAAGAGCATCAGAAGAGCCCCCTGCTGGATCAGACCAGGGAGGGTCCATCCAGTCCAGCATCCTGTCTCACACAGGGGCCAGCTAGTTCCTCTGGAGGACCAACAACAGGGCACGGAGGCCGAGGCCTTCCCCTGATAAGAGCATCAGAAGAGCCCCCTGCTGGATCAGACCAGGGAGGGTCCATCCAGTCCAGCATCCTGTCTCACACAGGGGCCAGCTAGTTCCTCTGGAGGACCAACAACAGGGCACGGAGGCCGAGGCCTTCCCCTGATAAGAGCATCAGAAGAGCCCCCTGCTGGATCAGACCAGGGAGGGTCCATCCAGTCCAGCATCCTGTCTCACACAGGGGCCAGCTAGTTCCTCTGGAGGACCAACAACAGGGCATGGAGGCCGAGGCCTTCCCCTGATAAGAGCATCAGAAGAGCCCCCTGCTGGATCAGACCAGGGAGGGTCCATCCAGTCCAGCATCCTGTCTCACGCAGTGGCCCAACAACAGGGCACAGAGGCCGAGACCTTCCCTGTAATGTTGGCTCTGGGATTTAGGGCTCCAGAGCCTCTGACCGTGGAGTCTTCTTCCCCCAGTCACCACAGCCGCTGACAGAAAGAAAATAAAAAGTTGCCCTGTGGAGTATTAAAGCGGGGGACGTATTAGCGGCAAGTCTCCAGACGGGAAGGAAGCCCCAGTGGCTAATGGACTCATTCATACTGGGCAGAACACACCGCAGAGTCCTCCCGGAGACGCCTCGTCGAAATGAAACGCCCGCATCCACTCTGATGGCTGCACTGGACGCGGCGTGCCCTGCAACCGCGAAGGACGCTTAGAAGCCTGGCCGTGGGGCAACGGGAGAAAGAAGCTCAGGGGAAACAAAGCCGCGGGATGCCGAGTCGCGCTTACCTCTATTCGAAACGTCCGACTGGTCGCTGGTGATAAGCACTCTAACAATTCGTCTTCCTGATGGACACCGATTATTTTGTAACTTACAATTTCTAGCAGCCTTTACGAGGGAAGAGGAGGGGTGGGAGAAAAGTCAATGAGGAACGGGGTTTGACGATAATTGTCTACCGTGCCATCAACTGTTTTATTGCTTTTACTGTTTTATGGGTTGCACGCGGTAAGCCGCCCTGAGCCCACTGTTGGGATAGGGCAGGGTATAAATTGAAATGATGATAATGATGATGATGAGGATAATAATAATAATAATAATAATAATAATAATAATAATACAGCCAACAGATCCCTCAGAACCAATGCAACCGTGCTCTTGTACCGTTCCCTTTCCCTTCGACACGATGTATGGAGGAAGATTATCCCAGTCAACAGTACCCAACATCTAACAAAGGATATATATGTCGTCGAAGGCTTTCACGGCCGGAGCATTAGAACACGGGCAGTGGGTAATCCAATCAAACGAACAACACTTTTAAGGCCATCTTATGTGATCAAACCCAACGACATGTTGTCGAAGGCTTTCGTGGCCGGAGTTCATTAGCCGTTGTGGATTTCCCGGGCTGTGTGGCCGTGGTCTTGGCACTGTAGGACCTGACGTTTCGCCAGCAGCTGTGACCGGCAGCCTCAGAGGTATGACACAGAAAGGTGGAGTACTCTCTCTGCGTCAAGGTGAGAAGGAAAAAATGGCAGGTAGGGAATTTATATCTACTCAGGAAGGGGGGGTAGGGCTGAGTCAACAGCCAATCATATACGCAAAAGAACCTCCTCAGGAAAGCTTGTCCATTAGCATGTTCACAGACTGGAGAACGCCTACAAGGTAATGCCTCAGCCCTATTCCATCTTCCTGAGTAGATATAAATTACCTGCCTACCATTTTTTTCCCTTCTCACCTTGACACAGAGAGTACTCCCTCTTTCTGTATCATACCGCTGAGGATGCCAGTCACAGCTGCTGCCGAAACATCAGGGCCTACAATGCCAAGACCACGGCCGTACAGCCCGGAAAAATCTACAACAACTAAAGGATTTATATCTTGGGCCCTGAGCTGGAAGGCCCAAGCTAGGCAGATCTCGTCAGCTAAAGCAGGGTTGGCCCGGGTAGTTCCTGGATGGGAGGCCACCATGGAAGACCAGGGTTGTGACACGGAGGCAGGCAATGGCAAGTCAAATCTGAACGCCTCTTGCCTTGAAATCCCTACAGGCTGCGAACTGACGGCACTCTCCACCACGGTATATCTGGGGAGCCTTTTCAGCAAAGCTCATTGTGACACAACACCGGACCATGGCCTGTGGTATGAATGGGCCTGAAAAGAGCCTGGAGCTTGCTCTATCTCCCCACCCACCAACACACCGCCTCGTTAAAGATTAACCATTTCCACTTTTGTGCAAGTTTCTGTCTCGGGTGACACCCCCCCGCCCCTTTGGAGGCAAATCTACAGTAATTTGCGATTTGGAGAAAGGCGAAGGCCTACGGAAAACACTTGCCTTAATTTCCCCGACCCCCTCTCAGAGAGTTCTACCGCTTTTTTACATTCCTCTAGTAAGTCCCGTACGCAGCCGTGCTTGTCTGGATACAGTGTTATCTCCTAAACGGGGGCAGAGGGGAGAAAACAAGCTGGTGATATGCAAAGAGAAACACAAGAACACGTGGGATAGACGGTGGCTTGTGGATATTGCTAATCCTCATTCGGTGCGCTCATATACCCCAAGGTTAAAACCTTCCAGTTGCAAATTGTCAGTGGTGCAGTCTCAGGGGGCAGCCATGTCGGTCTGCAGAAGAACCGCTAGATCAGTAGCACCTCTAAAAAGATTTCTGGGGGTACAAGCTTCTGAGACTCGGAGCTCTGAAGTATGTTGACTTTTGAAAACTCCTACCACCCCCAAATCTTTTCGGTTTCCAAGGTGCTACAGGACTTGAATCCAGGCCCATAAGCTACGGTGGGGCTTTGGGGGGCTCTGCCCCCTTTCTTAAAGGCACAGCCCCACAAGAATTTATCCTGTAAATACTTTCCCCCCAATCATTTTAACACATTTTTTAAAAAGGTGTGTGCTCCTTTAAGCAGAGTGGCATGCTGTAGTTGAATAATTCCTTCACTGAGCAAAGGGGTTGGAGTAGGTGATCTCTAGAACCCCTTTTAACTCTTTGACAAGGAACTGGGCTCCTTGAAGAGATTTTTTCTGCCCAAGTGTTAGCTTTCTTGACTATAGAAGTCATCACCCCCTCCTGCTGGCTTGTTCTCAGAATTGTTGCTTCGGCTGGCCGAAGTGATTAACTTGCAGCAGGCTGAGAACTGTCCTCTCAAGTGGCTGACACCTTGCAATGTTGAGATCTATCCTGGTAACAGTTTTCTATTTGGCTAAATGGCTTTTCTTTTTGCACTGAGAACCTCAGCCCCGCCAAACAAAAATTCACCCCACAAGCTACAAAATCCTGGCGACAGGCCTGCTCAAATCCTTGAGAGACGCTACCCATATAAAAAGAGGAGCAATCTCTTTTTAATTCTGCTGTGTCACGCATTTAAAAAATTAAACCGCCCTGACCCACCTAAAAGACAGAACCAAATGCTAATTGTGCAACTAACTTGGAGAGCTGTCGAGCAGAAACATTCGTTTTATAATGACAGGTAATAATATGAAAAACTCATTTGTCTTGGAAGTAAAAGGCGTTAGGGTTTCATACTGGGCGAGAGAAGTCAGGATTTGGGTTCTGGAGCCAGCAAATACTTCAGCCGGGGAACTGCCTCGGCAAATAACCGTGGTCCAAATCTTAATCTGTGATTCTGCTTTTGCCCATTGACGCCTCTAACAGAAGAGAGCGACTTCTTGCTGGGTCTCACTCTGATCCAAAGTTTTCAAAAAAACCAAAGGAATGAAACGGACTTACCTCTTCCCTAAATAGGCTGTTTAGCCATATGCACTTAAAACTTCTCCTGTTTTCGAAGTCTGTGATTTTCATTTTGAGCTAGAGGGACGAAGAAAGAAACACACACACACACACACACAACACTGTTTAGTCCTTCTGCTGACAAACTAAAGCCTCCACTTACCTATACGAACACGAAAGAATCCTACCTGTTGATAGTAAAGTTTCTTAGGTTGTCTAGGCTTGAAGAATTGCAGAAGATCTCTTAAAGTTCCGTCATAATTATGTCTAAGAGGGTTACCTGGGCCATCTCTATAACTGGACAAGAAAAAACAGGACAGAAAGCTTCACTCTAAACGTTTCAAATGCAGGACTGGATCCAACGCTCGTACAATCCACAAGACTTTATCCAGACAGGAAGCCTACAACATCCCATATCCTTCCATATCCCTTCTTGCAACAGTGTGTGTGTGTGTGTGGGGGGAGGAGATAGGGCAGCTAGGAGGGGGTGGCACAGATCGCCAATCTCAAAGCATTAAAAGAAAACAAATAATCCCGGGGACACTGATACACCCACGGCTACAGAAGGACGCTTTACCTCTTGCCAGAGGGGGAAAGTTGCTGAACAGAAAGAGATGGTTTAGTAAGCGGAGCTCTGAGTGGACTCCCTCCAATCTGGCCCTCTGTCTTACAGGAGAACCCCCGGAGTTCCAACTCACGCTCGAAAACGGCACCAATTAACTGCTGGCTTGTGAACGGCTATAAGCTCGCCTCATTATGCTCTGGAGCCGCCTGAGTCCTTTCAAGCTGGGCACTGACTAACCGTACCAGTCTGCCAACAGCTTCTAGAATCTCGTGACTGGGGGCCCCCAAGCTCTACGGAACCCAGAAACTAGCCCCGCCCCCAGGATCTGGGGTCTCATATGTCAATGCTGATAACTGCTAGCAGGGCACCCCCAGGACTGAACTCCTTGTTCGGGGCATGAGCAAGCCATCTCCAGCCCCACACTCCTGTCTCTGCTAAGGTTAGACTCAATGCACTTTGGAATCTAAAAGGAGGTTTGTTTAGACGAATCTCTCTTACCCTTGAGACTTGAAGAACTGCAGTAGCATCGGGTCTGTATTAAGCCTCTGGGCAACTGTCTTTGCAACCTATAATTTTAAAAAAGAAATCTCAGGGAAAAAACCCTGTTTTGTGGGAATAATAAGCGGTTCTGCTGTCAGTATCCTTCAGCGTGGCGCCGTTCACTTTGGGAAAAGCCCAGGACGCCAAGGCGTTCCAAATGATGCCATGACAGGAACCGCTCTCAAAGCACCCAAACATCTTTTCACTACGCAACACGGGACTTCCCCTTACATCATCGAGGAAGACCACACCAACTTGAAATAAGAATCAAGCTGAGTCACTGCACATTCAGGAAAACGCGTGTGCGACACTGTTCCAGACTGCAGGTGGGCGATGCCACTTTTGAATGCCACCCCCCCAGTTAAACACGAAATCTCCCCCCAAAATAGAAAACTAGCACAGTATCGAGCTAATGGAGAGCTGAGAGCCGGATGCCAAGAAACCACAGAACGTATGTGTACACAGGCCCAAATAATAGATAGAAACGTGTCGAAATCAGCAGTGTTGACAAATCTTGCAGAAATTGAGAACGGCATGATAGAATGGGGAAAAGTGGCTGAGTTCGACTCTCCCTCTCGGCCCTGAAAATTTCTTCAGAGGGGGAAAAAGAGGGTCAACACAGTTTTATAGGAATATAAGCACGGTACTATTTTCCTGAAGAAAACAGAACCCAATCCACCACTCCTATCCTGAGTTCCTTGGAAAGATGCCAGGCAACATTTGGGGATCACAGGCTGAGCAGCCCGCTTGGAGCCAAGATGTCTATTTTAAACCCTGTCCCAGAAACCTGGAACTTCCAGAGGCATTTGCCAATCTGATGATATAGATGGGAACTCTCAGTCTGGGGCAGGTGATGCACTCTATTCTTGGTGCTGGAGGGGGCAGCAGTGGGAGGGCTTCTAGTGTCCTGGCCCCACTGCTGGACCTCCTGATGGCACCTGGTATATTTTGGCCGCTGTGTGACAGAGTGGTGGACTAGATGGGCCATTGGCCTGATTCAACATTGGCTTCTCTTATGTTCTTATGTTCTTAAGTGTTGCTTTCACAGCCAGTGTCCTCCTCAGGAATGCAAGGGGGAGGAGGTACTTGTCAAACCCTGCATCGCTTTGCTTTGCCCAGTTTGCCATGATTGTTAGGGAGGGAGGGGAGTGACTGATGTGTGAGTGGGACTCTTTCGCTGTGATTTCCCTGAAGGTATACCTTCCTCTCTCCCAGGGGAGTGTCCTTGAGACTTTCGGTGCCGGATCGAGCTTGTAGATAATGGAACCACATATTTCCCAATCAATGCTCCCTCTAAGCTGTGGAGTCTTGTGAGCAAAAAACTCTACTTTGTGAGCTGCTGGCATTAAAGTTGCGAGCGAGCGATTTGGCTACTGCCTAAAATCAGTCTGCTCTGGAGCCGTCCTTCCTGAGCTAAGACAACAATGTGTGAGCTGGAGGCTAAAAAACTGTGAGCTAGCTCACACTAACTCAGCTTAAGAGGGAACACTGTTCCCAATTAGGTTGAGATGGCAACAGCTAGGCAGGACGATCGTGACGTGTGATAGGGGGATAGGGAAGGGGCTAAGTTTGAATTACCTATACCTGGGCAGGTGCACGCCAAAAATCGCCAGTTCTAACACAGTGCTGCTCTGGATCATGCATCTATCCCAATAAACGTATCGCTACCAAAGAGAGCGTGGTTGGGAGTAACCTGGCCGGGAGTCTGACGGTACCTGAAAATAATTCATTCTGTTGGACAACGTGACCACGAAGCCGGGGTCGTTGGGGATGGTCTTGTCACAGAAGATGACGTCGACTCGGTGGTACAGGTCTCGGAAGTACTCTTTTGCGGTGGGGAGTTCACTGTTGTCGTTCTCGGGGTCATCCCTGTCGGAGACGAGACAAGACCATGGCCGTTTTATGCCAGACGTGGTAGATAAGAAGGGCCGGAGGGACAGGAAGTCAGTCCCACGGTTGCCTTTTGTACGACGTTTAGAAATAATCCGAGGCAGCTGAGCTGACATTGCTACATTTCTAGCAAGGGACGTTTCCGATACAAGGACAACACCTCGTGTGCGTTGGAAGCTTTTAGAAGCCCAGAACATCTTGAGTCAACAACCCCTTTCTACATAGTTTAAACCCACAACCAGTTTATCCAACAGCCGAGTCAACGTCAACTTCAAGAAGTGCAAAAAGCAGAGACTCCTCAGCCAAGCTTTAAAAGCTCCCTGGAGTTTACGTGGTGACGACCACCGCGGCAGAGCCGCTGTCGATACCTACTTCTGAAACACGATGATGTCGCCGTCCATGAGTTCATCGAGAGCTTTGTCGAGGGATACGTCATAGTCCTGAATTCTCTCCGTTAAGTTCGGTTTAACTTCCTGAGGCAGAAGGGGAGGGGATAACAGATCAGAGATCCCTCCCGTTCCAAGCACGAATCAGCACCCTTCCCGTCCAAAGTGGGCTTTATTCCCTTTCCGCTCCCGTAACGTGCAGTCCCTGCGAGGGCCATCGCAGCAGTAGCCAAGCTAACCCACTGCAATGACGTCCCCACCCACCATTAACCCACAGTTTACCAATAATAACAACAACAGATGGGGAAAGAGTCCTGAAGTTATCATAAGGACTAACAAATGCCTTTGGCTGCTCTAGGCCAGAACTTGTCTGTGCCTGGTGAAGCCAGCCTCACTGCACTGGAGGACTGAGGATACGGACAGAGAACTCGATTTAGGAACCCATTCATCCACTGCAGTGGTCTTTCACTGCCTTTCCTGCTCTAGGAAGATGAGTTTCAGAAAGCGGCCATATTGGTCTGCAGTAGAACAGTTAGATTCGAATCCAGAAGCTCCTCAGGGACCAGCAAGATATTCGGGGTATGAGTCTGATGAAGGGAGCTGAGAAGAAGAGATTGGATTTATACCCCGCCTTTCACTCGGAGTCTCAAAGAGGCTGACCATCTCCTTTCCCTTCCCCTCCCCACAACAGACACCCTGGGAGGTAGGTGGGGCTGAGAGGGCTCTGAGAGAACAGCTCCATGAGAACTTGTGACTGAACCAAGGTCACCCAGCTGGCTGCATGTGGAGGAGTGGGGAATCAAACCCGGGTCTCCCCAGATTACAGTCCTGCCGCTCCTAACCACTAGAAGAAGAATAAGAGATTGGATTCATACCCCGCCCTTCACTGGGAGTCTCAGAGTGGCTTACAAACTCCTTTCCCTTCCCCTCCCCACAACAGACACCCTGTGAGGTCGGTGGGGCTGAAAGAACTCTAACACAAACTGCTCTTTCAGCTGTGCCGGAGCTTGTGACTGACCCAAGGTCACATCAGCGGGTGCAAGTGGAGGAGTGGGGGAATCAAACCCGGTTCTCCCAGATTAGAGTCCGCGCACTTAACCACGACACCAAACTGGCTCTCGAAAGCTTCTACCCTGAAAACCCTGACTGGTCTCTAAGTTGCCACTGGACTCAAAACTGTGTCCTGCTACAGTTACTGAAAGAGTCTGCTTGTCTACCATCTTCCCCTTCAAAAAACATACAAAATGCACAGGACTGGATACAAAGACACTCTCTAAGAGTTCTGGGAGTGAAAAGTTCATTGTTCTATCTACAGTGGCGTGCGCTAGGATCTGATGGATACTCCTCTCGAGGAAACTCTAGTCAGGACTTGCCCTTTTAATTTATTTTAGCAGGCACACGGCTATTTAAAGGAAATCCACCCCCATCCCACAGAATTCTGGGATGGAATGGACCTCACCGCACATACACAACAGGTCACATCCAAAGGTTTTGCTGAAGTTAGATCCGTTCTTTCTATTCATAGAAGCAAACATTTTTAAAAAGGACTCGGAACAGAAAGCAAGTTTGGGGGGAGACCAGGAAGTAGTTCTGATATCCTGTTTCAGGACGGTGCCCTCAGTTTGAGAGGTGGGCAGACTGCCAAGGGGGCTTCCCCCACCGCTGTCCATGGCAGGAATAGCACTGCACCCACTGCGTCTCTGTTGCGACAAGACAGTTCTGAGAGAGAGAAAGCGTTCTTCTGGGCAACCAGTTTCTCTGAAATGCATTTCCCATTCTTCAGGCAGAAAAAGATAAGCACACCTGTGCAATGCTCCCTCTAAGCTGTGGAGTCTTGTGAGCAAAAATTCTACTTTGTGAGCGCCTGGCATTAAAGTTGTGAGTGAGCGATTTGGCTGCTGCATAAATGAGTTTGCTCATTTATCTGGAGCCCTCCTTCCTGAGCCGAGACAAAAATCTGTGAGCTGGAGGCTAAAGCACTGTGAGCTAGCTCACACCAACTCAGCTTAGAGGGAACACTGCGCCTATGCAGGAACCCGAATTCAAAATGATACGAATCAGAGGTTCCCCTCTGTATACTGAAGCAGTAACGGGGTTTTGGAACTCCCTTTCTTTAGCGGCCACAGTGTTTCATATCACTCAGCCCCACTGGTCATCAGGAAAACTATTCTGGGTTTTGTTTGAGAAGGAAGAGACGATCCAAACCTCATAGAGGATAAGATTAGATTCTTGGGGAAATCCTGCTCTCTCACACATAACCGGCAGCAGGTCACCTTTGGAAAAGAAAAAGAAAGGGGCGCGTTAATGCTTTTGCTCGCTTTCCAAAACGCACTCCCCGTTTCACCCACGAGCGTCAGGGCTGCCACAGTCTTTGGAAACCCTTCTCCGCCCAGATCTTCTGTGGAAGACAACATGGAACAAAAACAGAAACTGTATGCAGCCACCTGAGCTCAAAGAGGATCGAACCCTAGCCCAGAGTGAGTGTGTGTGTGTCATGTTAAACTGGGATTTAGGAAGCGGAAGTGGGTAGCAGGACTGTGCATTTTCTCCCTCCGGCACGCCAGTTCTTCCTGCCTCCATTGGCAAAGGTCCAGCAGGGTGACCAACCATTGCTAGCAAGGGCTAAAATAAACCTAGGGATGGTCCTAAGATCTGAACTCTACCACAAGGTGCACTAATTGTACCAGCGTACATGACAGGCTTGGTAGCGTCGTTCCACTACTCACGTATTTTACAGGATATCGGCGTGTAGATATGTCCGCAGTAATTCAAACTCCGCGTCTTTGGATCATACATCTTCAGGAACAACATTACATCATCTACAAATTTAGAAACAAAAAAGGGGGAGAGAATACAGGTTGGTTCACGGCAGAAGGATGCCTCCTTCCGAGCTCAAGGAAGACTGCTCCCGTGGAGGCGGAGACAGAAAAGGCACACTGTTATATAGCTAACGCGCTCAAGGACAGGGGCTGAATATTAACTAATCAAGGCGCTACAATTAAGGCTCCTTGTCGATTTGGAGCAGTCATTAGTATACATCTTTTACAACCCCCTTAGCGCCATCAAACTCTCAGTGGCAGCGAGTGATTCATACCAAATAACCTGAACAGCCTGCACGTTTGTGTCGCAAGCAAGATGCTCAGCTAGAGCAACTAGAGCGGATGTCAACTAGAGCAACATCCAATGGCTGAGGTCCAAAGGGCTATTTTCAGGTCCAACCCTCCCCAAAAGCTCAGACATGCCCAGTGGAAATTCTGACGTCCATGCTGCCCACAGCTTTTAGAACCTCCCCCCCCTTCGCTTGCACAACAGGGAACCACTACCCGGCAGACCAAAGTCCAAAGCTTCCCCTCCCCTCCTTGGATGTGCAGATTTAGTCGAGAGGCTCTTGGGGTCTGGGCCAGTCATCTTCACGCCTGTCTGTCATACTTCATCTGGTGTGAGCGTGACCTGCTTCTGAGCACCGCACTTCCAAGAAGGGACATAACCCAAATGGGACAAGTCCAGAGGACAGAGATCTCTAAACAGGAAGTCCCCGAGGAGTGGCTGACGGAAGCTGACAGGCATGGTCAAACCAGAAGGAGAGAAGGCTGTGGGGAGGTATGGTCGTACTCTTCAAATACATGAAAGCCTGTCCCATGAAGGAGGGCAAAGCCCTGTGTAACGATTCCATTTTTGGTGTGTGTGTTTCTTTAAATGTTTAGTGTGACTGCAGTAATGTAAAGGAGAGTGGAAGAGGGAGA
This sequence comes from Gekko gecko, assembly GCA_029375565.1. Lineage (NCBI taxonomy): Eukaryota > Metazoa > Chordata > Lepidosauria > Squamata > Gekkonidae > Gekko > Gekko gecko. Next base: position 211,118,639 of record JAPDNY010000004.1, read on the forward strand.
CAAGGGTGATGTGACTGGCTGATGACTGAGAGTGTAAGAGGAAGGGTGTCTCAGAGGCGATTTTTGTGAGTGAGGTTTGGAGAGAGAGCATAGTCTGTGTGACTATGGGAGTCTGAGTCTATTCTGTGTGAATAAGACAAATAGTTCAGTCTGTGCGACTATGAGAGTTAGAGTCTATTCTGGGTGAATAAGACAAACAGTTTAGCCTGTGTAGTGCTCTCTCTCTCTATATATATATATATGAGAGAGAGAGATCAGACTGAGTGTCTAAGCCTGTCAGAGTGGAGTTTGGGAGTTTAAGAGAAAAATTTGGAATTTTGAATTCCTGGTGGCAGCAGAAAATCTACCAAGTTCAGGTACACAGAGTGTGGTTTAAAGGAGAAACAGTCTCCCCAATAAGTGAGGATGCCACACCCTGCTTCTCTGCAGGCCTTATGTTATAGATTGGGGGGGAGGGAGAAACAACATTTAATTTCTAGGCCGTCCTCCTACTGAAGGGCTCAGGGCGTCGTACATCATGCTTAAAACACACAATACTTCATTAAAACATCAGCAATTGATAATTAGTCAGAACAAAACCATAGACAAATCTATTTTTGATGGCATTCTGTGTGTAATTCTTCCTCCGTGGAGGTGGGTCATGGGCCGAATGCAATGGAAAACTGTGACTGTCCTCAACCATGGGACCGGCGGAACATCTCTGTCTTGCACACCCTGAGGACCTGAGCTAGGTCCTGTAGGGCGCAGATGTCTCTGGGCAGAGAGTTCTACCAGACTGAGGACGGCCGGACATCTTTTGGGCCAGGGACGGCCAGTAGGTTCTGATCTTGTGAGCACAAGGCTGTTTGGGGGACATACAAGCAATGGTCACCTCAAGGCTGGACTACTGCAATGCTCTTTACATGGGGCTGCCCTTGGTACCACTCTGGAAGCTGCAGCTGGTGCATAATGTGGCAGCCAGGCTGCTGATGGGTCTCCCTATGCGAAAGCACATCCAGCCTGTGCTAAAGGCATCGCACTGGCTGCCAATAGCATACCGGATTCACTTCAAGGTGCTCGTTCTGTCCTTTAAAGCCCTATATGGTCTGGGGTCTGCCTATCTGAGGGACTGCCTTTCCCCACATGTTCCCCAGAGAGTACTGAGGTCGGGGTCTCAAAACCGCTTGACCCTCCCTGGACTGAAAGACGCCAGACTGGCCTCTACCAGGGCCAGGGCCTTCTCAGTGGCGGCTCCACACTGGTGTAATGAGCCCCCAGAAGACATCAGGGCCCTGCGGGACCTATTACAGTTCCGCGGGGCCTGTAAAACGGAGCTCTTCCACCAGGTCTTCGATTAGGAGCCGCCACTAATAACAACTGAATTGCTAAGGCCCTCTATGTCAACAACAACAGTAACAGCTAGGGATACTCGGGACAGGGAGGGCGGGATATAATTCGGCAGGGAGGGTGGGATATAAATAGAAATAAATAAATACCGGGAGAGGCGGTCCCACAGTCTTCAGTCAAACTGCTTCAAGAGGAAATTTCCTAAAGTTGAGAACAGTTTGAAAGTGGAACCAACTATCTGGGAGGGGTTTTCGAGCAGAGTCCGGCCGGCCATCTGTCAGGAATTGCTCTAGCTTTAGATTTTATGCTCAGAGCACAGCGTTGGCCTAGAGGGTGTCCCAAAAGACCCCAGGATACTCACGGTCTTTGTCAAACTTGGGTAACGTCGCCCCCGTAGCAGCCAACTCTGGGTCTACTGTTTCCAGGAATATTGTCCATGGATTTTCATTGTCGCTGAGCTCAATCATCTGCACAGTTAATGGAGAGAGAGAGAAGACACCAAAGGTTAACAACAGCTATGGTCTGACCATTCAAAGTAGGTTGGCTTTATATAAAGAAGGAGAAAAATTGGATTTATACCCCCACCCTTCACCACCCGAACGAGTCTCAGAGTGGCTTACAATCTCCTTTCCCTTCCCCTCCCCACCACAGACACCCTGTGAGGTACGAGGGGCTGAGAGAGCTCTCTCGAGGACTGCTCCTGAGAGAACAGCTCAGAGAGAACTTGTGACTGACCCAAGGTCACCCAGCTGGTTGTATGTGGAGGAGTGGGGAATCAAACCCAGATTAGAGTTTGCGCTCCTAGCCACTACATCTAACCACTACACCAAAGCTGGTCCACCTGCCTCACTGACGGAAATAAAAATCACAACAATGCATCGGATACACCTCTATTCCTCACACAGTTCTAAGTTAGTGGCGAGCACCATGTAAAAGGGTTTAAGTGGCACTAACTCAAATGCCATCCCCTTACTCCCACTTAACTTTTATTCAGAGGGCTCTTGGAAAATAAAATCAAAGGCCTGTTGTAAGATTTGACACAACCAGGACTTCCAGGGAAAAAAGCCACTGGCTGCCACGAATCACCACCAGAGCCTTTGACCCTTCCGCCACGGCTGAACCCTGCGCAACAGATTATGCTTTGGTGTGCACAAGAAGGGGCTGCCCACATGAACCACTGCAATGGAACCTCCTGCTCCGTAGGAGGGCTGCCAACCTCCAGGTGCCACCTGGAGATCTCCCGCCATTACAAACACTCTCCTGGCGACCAAATGTAGTTCCCCTGGAGAAAATGGCTGCTTCAGAGGACAGATTCGATGGCATAATATCCGCTGAGGCCCCTCCCCTCCCCCCAAATCTCCCAGGTATTTCCCCACCCAGGCCTGGCAACCCTATTCCACAGGTGCAGCTTCTCTGTGGAATGCAGGAGCATCAGGTTATAACTTAAAAATCTGCCTCCCCTCCCCCAATATTTACAGTTTTATTGCCATCTGCTTCGTTATCTAACATGGCCGGCCGTTTCGTCCCGTTGCTTCGGGCCTGCATCGGCCACAACCGAATCTGGTCTCGGGGAAAGCCCTGCAAAGGGAAATAACATCGGGGAGGGGGAATCAGCTGGACATGACGGCACAACTGAACGCCCTCCCACACCTTAATACGGAGAAGGCCGGGGATCTCCATCAGAAACCGTTGGGAGCTTCCCGAAGGCCTACTCACCATGGTCTGAGAAAGGTTTTGAACGAATTCCGCCAGCGTCGAGTTCTTCAACACCTTGAAAACCGTGTATTTCACTTTCTCCTCGTCGTACATGTCGTTCCCTTGGTGGCCGCAAAACTGGTCCTCGGTTACTATCTGGAAACCACACGAGACGTTCTGTGAAATGGTTCTGCCCGCTTTCACAGGCTTCCCAGGGGTATGCCGGCTCCCTCCCACAATCATTTTACGTGTGCCTGCGTGAGCCTGGCAGTGCTGCAGGTGGAAGCCCAGGGGGCGGCACCTTCTCCTGTTACTGGCCAGCTAGCTGCTGAAGCAGATTTTTGGGAGCACCAGCTCACCAGCTGATGCTGTGGTCCAGTGGGCCTCTGAAAACCGACTGGCCATTGTTCTGTTTAGATCTGCTGATGTTTGTTTTGAAGGGTATCGTTTTCTCTGTAAAGCTGGAAACACTGGCTTCCCCTTAAAGGGACTGCCGCGAAGTCAGGGCGAAGCAGATGTGTTTCGTTGCCATTCTCTGAAGCTTTCGACAAAGTGCCAAGCACTATCATCATCAAGGAAAGAGTACCAAGGACAGGGTAGCTGTGCTGAGTGGCAATGATAAAAGGGGCTGGGACACTTTCCCGAAGAAGAAAGGGTTAAAGCGCTTGGGGCTCTTCAGCTTGGAGAAACGACGGCTGAGGGGGTGACGTGATCGAGGTTTACAAGGTTATGCGTGGGGCAGAGCAGGTAGACAAAGAAGAACTTTTCTCCCTTTCTCACAATACTAGAACTCGTGGGCATTCAATGAAATTGATGAGCAGTCAGGCTAGAACGGATAAAAGGGAGTCCTCCTTCACCCAAAGAGTGATGAACACGTGGAATGCACTGCCACAGGAGGTGGTGGCGGCTACAAGCATGGATGGCTTCAAGAGGGAACGGGATAAACATATGGAGCAGAGGTCCATTGGTGGCTATCAGCCGCAAGGTCTAGCTGGGACATCCTGTCTGGGGCAAGTGATGCCCTGTCTTCTTGGTGCTTGGGGGGGAGGGGGCGGCAGTGGGAGGGCTTCTAGTGTCCCGGCCCCACTGCTGGACCTCCTGATGGCACCTGGTATTTTTGGCCACTGTGTGACACAGACTAGATGGGCCACTGGCCTGATCCAACATTGGCTTCTTTTATGTTCTTATGTTATGTAATGGAAGGGCAGCAGGCCCACCCCGTAGGCTAATGGGACTGCCCTAGCCACTGTAGGGCACTAAGTGATCATCCACAGCTTTTATTGGTATCCTAGGTTTCTGCGTGTTCTTTTTTTGGGGCGGTGGACTGACACGCAAAGGACACAAAACCCAAAGGGCCAGAAGGCTGCTCCTGGTCACAGTCTGACCTGCACTTGCATGTAGAGGTGGGCTTCCTGCCGCTCCTTCCTCTTCTGAGCCTCTATTCTCTTCTCTTCTTGCAACCTTTCTACTAGCTGCTGAGGAATATCGTGGTCTGTGACCGGCTGCAGAACTTCACCTGGGAAGCAGGGGGAGAAAGAGGAAGAAGACGATGAAGAGATTGGATTTATACCCCGCCCTTCACTCAGAGTCTCAGAGCCGCTCACAAACTCCTTTCCCTTCCCCTCCCCACGACAGACGCCCTGCAAGGTAGGTGGAGCTGAGAGAGCTCTGACAGAAACGGCTCTTTTTCAAGGACAGCTCTTGTCAGAACTACGGCTTGCCCAAGGTCATCCAGCAGCTGTGTGTGTAGGAGTGGGGAATCAAACCCAGTTCTCCCAGATTAGAGTCCGCGCTCTTAACCGCCACACCAAACTGGCAGACAATGCCACTGGTGACATTTTTGAAAAAAAAGAAAGAAAACAGCACCTCCCTTTCTAGGCCTCTGCTACGGCTACTCCAAAGTCCTGAGTGGGAGACTACGAACTGCATCTGCTAAACCAGATCCTACAGCTGACAAGAGAAAGGATGCCGTGCAACCTGGACTGGGCCGTCACTTCTGAAGCTCACATTGTCCTTTGGACATTATTATGATTTGTATTTATCACCAGGGCTCTTTTTGTAGCAGGAACTCCTTTGCCTATTAGGCGACACACCCCTAATGTAGCCAATCCTCCACGAGCTTACAGAGCTCTTCTTACAGGGGCTACTGTAAGCTCTTTGAGGATTGGCTACATCAGGGGTGTGTGGCCTAATATGCAAAGGAGGTCCTGCTACAAAAAGAGCCCTGTTTATTATTATTATTTGTATTGCAAGTACATGCCTGCCCTTCAGCAGGACTCCTGGACTTCACTCTTTTAAAACACGTTTCTAAATATTGCTGAAACTCTGGCAGTGGTGGCAAACTGTCTGTTCCCTACTATTCAGTGCAACAGCTCTGGCGCGTGTTTCGGCTCTTTAAACCTGCTGCATTTGCACGGATGCCACCCAGGCCCGTCGCTTGCCCTCCCAGCTTCACAATTCAAGTCAACACACAAATACAGCGGTCAGTCACAACGGCAAAGCCGGTTCTTGCTCGGCTCTGGAGTGCGCGACAGGAGTCCATGTTACGTTTTGCGAGAGGAAACCCCGGAGCTGCCGGGGACCGAGCGAATGGATACGTACTTAATTTGGACTCCCTGATGTAAACCAACATGTAGGCGTTCGTACAGTGCCGTACGGACAAGTCGTCGTCGTGGCCTCCGTAGTTGTGTTCAATCGCTTCTTCTTTTGTACACCGGGACACCACGTCGTCGTCAAATTTACACCACTGCACAGGAAAGAGGGCGCCAGAGTCTTTATAGAGCTCGAGACAAAACTGAAATCCGCTTTAGGGACGGGTTGAGATTTCATGCGAGTTTTTGCCGGGAAGTTCCACGGAGGTATCTTTACCCCCAGAACACCAGGGTGAGACTTCCCTCCCTGTCCTCAGCAGCTGTGGGGACCGGAAGATTCATTTAAAAGGGGAGAAGGACAAAGCCATCCTGCCACTGTTACATGCCAGCATTCTGGGGCTGTTGTGACTTGATCTTGTTCAAAACATGCAGGACCTACCGGTGGGAAAGTGTATTTTAAAGACACAGGGCTGGCCTAGACCAATTGCTTGAGCCGGTGTGTACGTATGTAAAGACATCTTCCCCAATACTTTGGCAGAGAGCCTCAAGAAGATGGGGATTAGGCACCCCCCCCCCAATATGCTTGATTTTAAATGCTACCAATTATGCTCAGACATTTTCTAAAGGTCCAAGAATACAGAGGCAAATTTCTAAGTAGGTACAAATTCTGCAAAGGTCACTGCAAATGCAGTCAGGAAGAAGAAGAAGAGTTGGTTTTGATACCCCGCTCTTCTGTGCCCTAAGGAGTCTCAAGGCAGCTTACAATCTCTTTACAATCTTACAAACTGGAGAGCCAGTTTGGTGTAATGGTCAAGGAGCGTGGACTCTAATCTGGGAGAACCGGGTTTGATTCCCCACTCCTCCACATGCAGCTGCTGGTGCGACCCTGGGTCAGTTGTAAGTTCTTTCAGAGCTGATCTCGCAGGGCAGTTCTCAAAAGAGCTCTCTCAGCCCCGCCTACCTCACAGGCAATGTTCCCTCTAAGCTGTGGAGTCTTGTGAGCAAAAATTCTAAGTTGCGAGCCAGCAATTTGGCGGCTGCTGCATCAATTAGTTTGCTCTGGAGCCATCCTTCCTGAGCCGAGACAAAAATGTGTGAGCCAGAGGCTAAAAAACTATGAGCTAGCTCACACTAACCCAGCTTAGAGGGAACACTGCTCACAGGGTATCTGTTGTGAGGAGGGGAAGGGAAAGGAGATTGTAAGACGCTCTGAGACTCCTTCGGGTAGTAAAAGGTGGGGTATAAAGCCAATCTCTTCTTCTTCCCTTCCTCTCCCCAAAAAAGGCACTTTGTGAGGTAGGTGGGGCCGAGAAAGCTCTGAGAGAACTGTGACTGGCCCAAGTTCGCCCAGCAGGCCTCATGTGGAGGAGGACTCAAGGAATCAAACCTGGTTCTCCAGATCAGAGTCCGCCGCTCTTAACCACTGCACCATGCTGGTTCTACACCATGAATGCACAGAGATACCACAAAATAACTAGGGAGGGAGAAGTGTTCCACCAAAGGCTAGGATCGAAAGGGTTGCGAGTGGAATTCCACAGACGTTTTTAAGTTTTTCTCCTGCTGCCAAACCCTCTGGAACAGCAACCAAAGAGGAACAAGGGGCTGGCTGCTGAAAGCAATCCCCCCTTGTCACGGATCTTGGCCAAAGAGTTCTTTTTTAGAAGCACTGATTCCGGCAGCTTCCCCACTCAGGAAGCCCCGGTACCACCCCGATGAGTCTAGCCTCCTGCAGTTAAGGCTGCGCCTGGGTTTCAAAACCACTCGATTGACAGGGCAAACGTTTAGAAAAGGAGAGGGCTGCAGGCAGGGTGGGCCGGCTCTCTGGCGTTACTCACTTTCCCGTCGCCTTTCGGGTTCAAGTAAACAACGTAATGACCGCCGTGGTTGTCTCCGCTGTGTACTAGGACTGCGTGAAGAATGTAGTTGGCCGCGTCTTTTGGGTCGGTCTTTTGTAAAAATTCATCAAGAGGCAACTGATCTGGAAACTCAAACCTGGGTTTGAAGGGAAAAGGAAGAGTTGCATGCCGTTACTGCTTGTTGAAGACGAAGCCAGTTGGTCTTGAACAAGTGCGGGGGGGGGGAAGGAGAGGGTGGTTGGGATCCCGAGAGATCCGTCCTCGCCAATGGCAGTGCTTTCCTCCACCGCTATGGGTCACTCACTGGAGGAAAGCGCCAACATCTGAAGAGGAGATCTGAGGGACCCAACCCAGATAAGCTTTCCTGCAGAACAATGTTCTTGAGTTGTTTTCTGTCACCCCAGAAGGTCGGACCAGAACCAACGGGTTGAAATTAAATCCAAAGAGTTTTCGGCTAAACATTAGGAAGAGCTTCCCGACAGTGAGAGCGGTTCCTCAGTGGAACAGGCTTCCTCGGGAGGTGGTGGGCTCTCCTTCTTTGGGGGTCTTCAAACAGAGGCTCTGTGGCCATCTGACAGCAATGTGGATTCTGTGAATTTAGGCAGATTATGAGAGGGAGGGCAGGAAGGGTTGCCTCGGTGCTGAGTTCTTGTGGCCCTTTCTGACACGCCCTGGGAAATGCCAATCGCCACTTTGGGGTCAGGAAGCCATTTTTCTCCAGGTCAGCTTGGCTGGAGATCCTGGAGGTTTTCTGTCATCTTCGGGGCAGGGGTCACTGGAGGGTGTTGTGTGTGGGAGGTATTTGTGAACTTCCTGCACTGTACAGGGGGTTGGACTAGATGACCCTGGAAGTCCCTTCCAACTCTGTGATTCAGTGGTCTGAATCACCAAGCTGTAGGACTTTCTATGGACCAGACGAGACCACTTACAAATGGCCACGGACCAAGATTATCGGCACATTCAAAGATCGTTAGAGCAGTCCTCCTGGATCAGGCCAATGGGCCTTCTGGCCCAGTAGCCTCACTTTCCACAGTAGTCAACCAGACGCCCCAAAAAGACCTACAGTCACTGGGTGTGTGTGTGTGTGGGGGGGGAGGTATTTGTGAATTTCCTGCATTGTGCAGGGGGTTGGACTAGATGACCCCGGAGATCCCTTCCAACTCGCATGATTCTATGAACGCATGGCTTGGTGAGTCCCAGAACATCGTCAGCTGGGCTGTGAGCCCCGCGCCTCCGGGCTCTCTTTGCAAACCTTGAGACTTTGGTGCCAAATCAGAGAGGGCTTTTTTTAAAAGGTGAGAGTTCAAAGGAGGGCCAGCAGCGAGTGAGCGTGCATTCACTACGGGGGCGTCACACAGGATGGTGCAGAAAGGTTGCCCGGCAACGGCTCTAACTTTGCGACTTCTCTCACTGGAATCAACGCTTGTTCCATGGCACACCATGATATTCCTTCCCGTGCGACAGCAGCAACCCCCTTTAACTGTACTACAAAATTCAATCGGACACGTCTGTTCCTACAGAACCATCATCCCCCCTCACAAAAGAAAGCAACACACGGGAAGCTACAGTTCTGACCTGTATGTCAAAGGAAGCATAAACTATTGTGATAAGATTACGAAATACTTTTACTAACATATAATACCAAAACACCATAGTTGTGTGGAAACAAACATACAATAATCCTCTTGTTTATAAGACTATAAAGTCTCTTAATATGCAGCATTTCATAATCTTATCACAATAGCTTATGCTTCCTTTGATATATTGCCTTGCACTGTGATTCTCTCAGTCCCGTTACAATTCTGACCCGGCCACTTCCTCATACAGCCCCGCATTTCGGTCTAGGCTTTTCGACGCCGACGCGAGTTCTTTACCTGTCGTTGATCTTGATGTTCTGGTCAGTCTGGGGGTCGTACATGAACCGCATGAGTTGTAGGTGCAGCACGGGGGGCAACGTTAGGAACTTGACACCCTTCTCCGCTTCCTGCGTCGCGGGGGAAGGAAAACGGGATCAGCGCGGCCCACCGAAACAGATTCCCCGGGGGCGGGGGCGAGTGACATGTTAGAGGATCACCCCTTGAGCTTTGGCTGCGGGAGGAGTGAGAGCCCAGCGTACCTGCAAGCCATGCTCCCCTGCGTCGTACTTATTGTCCCCGTCCAGCTGTTCCACTGCAACGTAGTCAATGAATGACTCAAATACTGGGGAAAAGGGGCATGAGGAAGAGAGGTTTATACCAGTTCAGCTCTGGGTCAGACGACGACAACAAGTCATCATTAGACATCTAAAGTCCTGGCCCCCCTGCTGGACCTCCTGGTGGCACCTGGTACTTTTGACCACTGTGTGACAGAGTGTTGGCCTGGATGGGCCATTGGCCTGCATGGGCCAATGATCCAACACTGGCTTCTCTTATGTTCTTATGTCTGGGGCAGTGATGCTCTGTATCCTTTGTGCTTGGGGGGCAACAGTGGGAGGGCTTCCAGTGTCCTGGCCCCGCTGGTGGACCTCCTGATGGCCCCTGGGTTTTGGCCACTGTGTGACACAGAGTGTTGGACTGGAGGGGCCATTGGCCTGATCCAACACTGGCTTCTCTTATCTTCTTATCTGCCACTGACTACGGCTGCTGACTCCAGGTTGGGAAATTCCTGGAGATTTGGGGTTTAAGTTTTTTTTCCAGTCAGAGGAGGGACCTGAGCGGGCTACAACGCCACACAGTCCAACCTCCAAAGCAGCCATTTTCTCCAGGACCGTGACCTGTCAAGATGGAGATCCGCTGTATTGCAGGAGCTCTCCAGGCTCCACCTGGAGACTGGCAACCCTAACCACCACCACCACCCCAATTGTCCTCTGTGCAGCTTTCTACTGCAGCGCTGTTTGGAAAGCAAACAAAATGACTTGACAGAAGATAAATGCAGGCGGACAGTACTAAGATTTGGGCCACCCGCACATCTTCCAACATATTCAATTACATGTGTCGCAAACGCAATTAGCAGAACCTGTCCGCGCATTAACTACTAGGGAAAATGTTAATGTCCGGCCCAGGAAGTACACTGCATTTTTCTGAATGCGATCGTGCCCTTTATATTGTAATAAAGATCCCCATTCCAAGGCACGGATACAGGGACGGGAGAACACTGAATTCAAATAAATGTGGTACGGCTCAGATTAGACAGCGACTTTGTCCTTACGGGGGGGGGGGGGAGATATGCATTGCATGCAGTTATCAGAATGGCTCAGTCTCAGAGCAGCTTACAAACTCCTTTCCCTTCCCCTCCCCACAACAGCTCTGACAGAACTACGGCTTGCCCAAGGTCATCCAGCAGGTGCAAGTGGAGGAGTGGGGAATCAAACCCGGTTCTCCCAGATTAGAGTCTGCGTGAAAGGGCCACCGTCACATTTCCTACCTCACAGAGACTACGCACACCACAAACCCAGATTTTTGCCCCATCCATCCAGGAGAACGTACACATAGTTCTCCGCTCCTCTGTTTTACCCTCACAACCACCCTGTGAGGCCAGGCTGGGATGAGAGAAAGGAACTGGCCCCAGTTCGCCCAGCAGGCTTCGCAGCTGAGCAAGGGATCTGGAGCCACACCCCAGAAAGGATATTATCGCATTGGGGAAAGTGCAGAAAAGGGCAACCAGAATGATAGAAGGGTTGGAACACTTTCCCTCTGAAGAAAGGTTAAAGCGCTTGGGGCTCTTTAGCTTGGAGAAACAACGGCTGAGGGGTGACATGATCGAGGTTTATAAGATTATGCATGGGATAGAGCAGGTGGAGAAAGAAGTCCTTTTCTCCCTTTCTCACAAGACAAGAACTCGTGGGCACTCCATGAAACTGCTGAGCAGTCGGGTTAGAACGGATAAAAGGAAGTCCTTCTTCACCCAAAGAATGATTAACACGTGGAATTCACTGCCACAGGAGGTGGTGGTGGCTACAAGCATGGACTGCTTCAAGAGGGAATTAGATAAGCATATGGAGCAGAGAGGTCCATCAGTGGCCATTAGCCACAAGGTATAGATAGGAAGTCTCGGTCTGAGGCAAGGGATGAACTCTATTCTTGGTGCTGGGGGGGACAACAGTGGGAGGGCTTCTCGTGTCCTGGCCCCACTGCTGGACCTCCTGATGGTACCTGGTATTTTTGGCCACTGTGTGACCCAGAGTGTTGGACTGGATGGGCCACTGGCCTGATCCAGCATTGGCTTCTCTTAAAAAAAAACCCCAAACCCTCCAACCAAGACGATGCCACACAGTGGATTACAGGCCAACAGAGGATGGATTCAACCAAGCCAAACCCCAGCTAGAGGAAAAACGGTCCCCAAGCTCTCTGGCCAACCCGAACCTGACGTTTGTGTGTGCACGTGTGGAGGGGGAAGTGCTGCTTTATGCAAACATATAAAGGCATTACTTGCTGTTACCACTGAATATCACAGGCACTGAACTTCTCCGAACAGCCAAGGGCTTTTGCTGAAGCGCCAGAATGCCTGCACAGAGAACGGACACTTACTGTTTTTCTTTCCCTTTATACTTAGTTGGATATCGTAATAATCCTCTATTCGTTCAGACCGGTAGTCTACGTGTTTGCACTGGATATAAGACTGCCAAAACAAGAAAAGACATACGGGTTAGTGAAATGCACACCAACAGAGAAGTAAACCATGCACACACACCCCGGGCCCATCCAAAATGGCTTCCGAGCCCAGATACTTACCACCATCTTGCCTCTGAACAGTTTAGGAATCGTGCCTTCGACGCAGGTTCCTTTCATTTTGTTTTCAACGTTATCGAGCAACTGAAAGGAGACAGAAGGTATGTCCTTGAGAAGAACAGCGTTTGTTCATAAGGTCGATCTATCCTGCCCCCCCACACCTTTGGAGAACTCAGAGGTTGCCAGTACGAACCCCCATCCCACCCCAATTCAGGGCACAGGTGGGGCCAGTTGCCTCCTTAGCTGGGGCACCTGGATGCTCCCGATCACACGGAACTACTCTTTGCCTTCTTGAGTCAATAGAAAATGGTTTTTTTCCCTTACCATTCTGTTTGAAAGTTTCAAATGCTATGGACTGGCATCTCTTCAACCACCCAACATAAAGAGTCGATACTTACAGGAAAAGCTACTAATATCCCAATTTTTTCACCTGCTAAGTGCTGCCTTCCCTGCTGTGAACTATTTCTTACATGGCTCATCTTATTATTTCAACGGTGTCGACTTTTTAGAAGAGAGCTGGCAGTGCGCTGTCGCCCGGACACCGTTTCTTTGGACGTGGAGCCCGGTCTGGTAACCTCCAGTGAGGGAGAGCGTGCTGCTGTTTCCCAGTGCAGACACAACGGGGCACTCTGCACATGAACAGCGACACACCGGGGCCAAGTGCTGACGGGCAAGGCAGGTTCCGAAGCTGAGGTCTGGTGTCAGCTGAACATCGGTAAAGCGGTGTGGTACAATCCCGCAGGGACCTCTCCGGCTTCAAACGGGGTTCATGCGGGAATAGCTCCCTGCTGGATCGAACCCTGGGGGGAATGCGACGCTCCGTTTCCACCTGGCTCACAGTCCGCACCCAGTGACGAGCACAACGGGCCACAACAATACGTACCACCCGACACAGCTCCTGAACGTCGTGTTGCATGAAGCTGTCTAAAGTCTCCCATCTTGAAGCGAAAGAAACAGACAAAAAACGCCACTTACAAAATGAAACCATCTGAAACAACTGAGAATCATCAGAACGGTTTGCTCCTGTGCGCAAAAAGAGGGCAGGTCAAAATGAAAGTGGGGGTACCCCCGAGTGAAAGCCCCAAATGAGAAGCGCTTCAGAATCCTGCTGTCTCTCCAAGACCACCCCCCAGGAGACAGGAGAACCGGGATTTGCATCTGCTCGTCCAAGAGGTGACAAAGCCAGTCCCCCAAGCTGTTCTCCACAGTTCACCGGGGTACCACCGTTACAATCACACACGCACGGCCAAAGCAGTGTGCTGAACATAAGAATACGTGATCCTTCCTGTACCCCACAGGGGATGAATCGGGTTTTTGTGTCAACATGCGCAGGCCCTTCAATTACGACAAGTTCATGAGAAGTTGTTTTTGGAACAGCCTGCGTCAGGAGGTGCTCTTAGAGGCTGTCGGCCGCTTCGACCCTCTGGGAATCCCAAACTAGAGCGTGCCTCTGCTTGAAAACCTCCGGCGAGGAGGAGCGTGCGCAGACCCCCTCGAGCTAGTACAACTGCTGAATTATTCTTACCGTTGGGAAGTTCCCCCCTAGCGTTCAACCAAAGCTAAACCCTCCTGTAAATTAAGCCCATTAAGTTCCGCTCTCGAGCAGCACAGAACAAGCCTTTGCCCCCTTCCATCTGACAACTCTTTTAAGCGTCTGAAGAGCGAGATCACGGTAAGTCACAGAAACTTGTGTTAGGAAACTGTCTGACCGTTTGGGAAAAAAAGAAGCGGGGGGGGGAGGGAAGGAGAGGTTTTGACATCTCGCCGGCACTTACCCAAAAGATTTTGTTAGCTTCTTGGTTCCTACAGGTTTGTCGCTATGCTGAAGCTCATAGAACACTCTCTGCAATGCTAAAGGAACACTTTTCGATGAGTCATCTCCTTCTGTGGGCATCATGTACACAGCCTACAAAAGCACCCAGTTTAATTAGGACTTCTGGAAAAGGCTTTACGGCTCCGCGTCATCAGTCAAAGCTTGGTCAGTTTCACCCCCACCCCCACCCCGACCATTTAGGATTGACATCACCTGAACACCTTTGGGAATAGCCTGCCCAGATTAAGGTTGGGGGGGGGGGGGGGCCTGGGCAAAACTCACGACTCTGCATCCTGCGGTCTACAACATTTTTATCCCGCTTTTTCCTTTCCCCAGGGAGCTCAGGGTGGTGAGGGAGAAAGAGGAGGAGGAGAGGAGATTAGATTTATACCCCACCTTTACTAGGAGTCTCAGAGCGGCTTACAATCTCCCTTCCCTTCCCCTCCCCACAACAGACACCCTGTGAGGTAGGTGGGGCAGAGAAAGCTCTTTCCAGGACTGCCCTTGAGAGAACAGCTCTGAGAGAAACTTGTGACTGACCCGAGGTCACCCAACTGGCTGCATGTGGAGGAGTGGGGAATCAAACCTGGTTCTTCCAGATCAGAGCCCGCACTCCTAACCACTACACCAAACTGGCCAAGGTTTGAGAGAGACAGACAGACAGACAGACAAGGTCAAGGTCACCCAGTGAGCTCCGTGGCCAAGCTGGTATTTCGAGCCTTAGGCCAAGACTGCAACCACTCCCCCACACTGGCCGGACTATGCTTTTGCAATGCACCCTGGTCCTTGAGAAGACAATGGTCACACAGCGTCTTCTCCCCCCCCCCATCCTCTCACACCACCAATTTGCTTCATGACCCGAACTCCAGGCGCCTCAGACAACAATTCTTGCAATGTACATGGATCAAAAAGGATTTTGTCCCGGGGCAAACCTCCCAATCCAGCAAGAGGAAGCAAGCTAGACCTCGGACAAGGTACCAGAATCCCCCAGGAGTGAAAGAATGCCAAGAAATCCCCAAGTCTAGATGCTGCTCCTTTACGTTCCTGCTGATTGGGAGGGCAGCAGGGCAAAGCAACAGGCCCGGCCCTGCTATTTATACGCCCAGCACAGCTCTGAAACCAACAGCCACTGGCCACTGTTCCGTGGAGCCTGCAAGGGGAGCTGTCCCTGGTCCTACACCCAGAGACCCAGACGCCCCAGACTCCCGGACTGCCAGAGGTCCGCCTCCCTCATGCAGCAATTTTTGCCAAATCGGTACCACTGCGGCCTTTTCCGATTCAATTACCCAGATCCGTGCTGGGCATTTCCTGGCCCGAGGGCAACACCCCGGCTCTCAGCACTGCACTGCCGCAGCAGCCTGTGGGTCGCATCCTGTTCATGTTGCATTCCGTGGCGCCTGCTGCTGTTGAGCTGGGCCAAACCCCAGGAAAAGTGTTTCCTGAGAACAACCTGTTCACACGTTCCAGTCTCTTAAAAGATAAAGGTTTCCCTCGCTCAAACCCCAGTCGTATCCGACTCTAGGGGGTGGGGCTCATCTCCGTTTCCAAGCCGAAGAGCCAGCGCTGTCCGAAGACGTTTCCCTTGGTCATCTGGCCGGCATGACTAGATGCCGAGGTGCACGGAACGCTGTTACCTTCCTACCAAAGTAGTACCTATTCATCTACTTGCAATGTCTTGCTTTCGAACGGCTAGATTGGCAGGAGCTGGGTCCAGAGATGGGAGCCCACTCTGTCCCACGGCACTTGGGCCTCGAACTGCTGAACTACTGACCTTCTGGTCTGCAGCTTCAGCGTCTTAACCACTGCAGCCCCTCCGGCCTCTTAAACAGGGACAAAGGCCAGTCGGCCACCATGCATTTTATTATTCCGGTTTCAGATTTAAGCACTGGGAACACCCAGAGGCAGACATGCAAACGTTGCATTCCCCATGAAGGAAGGAGCAAGACATATCCCTGCAATCTTGAGTTCCACAATGAAGAAAACATGCACATGTAAAAACCTAGTATTATGGCTAGATGCTTTCGCTGACCCACAAGGAACTTTGCAGAAAGCACCTTTAATTGGTTCACACACCTTGTACCTTTACCATTAAGTAGTCGAAGGACCTTTAAAACCAGCTTGAACTCCATTTATTTTTATTTTTCATTATTTGAACGGCAAGCTCAAAATTAGCAGACAACTTGTAACGGCAATCCTTGATTCCCCGGAAACTGAACCATCATTTCGTTAATTGTTTTCGTTCATGCTTTACGAAGTACCGCATTGTATTTTATTTCAGCCTTCAACGAGATTGAAATAAATGCAAAAAACCTAGTGCAAAACCTGCTGCAATTAAAAACTGCAAAAAAACGAGTGCAATAATGGCATGATTGCGGACGGTGATCTCCGTACTACCTGCCTAAGCCACTAAGGAAAGGGCATGGATTTATTGGCCTAAGAAGACACAGTTTAGCTGACCCTCCCCCCCCTGTCCGTTTTCACAACGTGGCACTGTAAGCCACTTGACTGCCGAAGGGGGCAAGGAGGGCAGGAATTGGCGCTGTGCCCACGAGGGAAGCGCGAGGGGAGAGGGGTTAGGTGGGGTTTACTTATCCCTTAATCACCCTGGAAGAGGGAGGAAACATACACTAATGCAATTCACAGATTATATTCCACCAGGCAGGATTGAGAGCGGCAGCAAATTTAGACGGGGTGGTGATGGGGGGGCCTTAAAGGGATTAAAATGTGAAATGGCAAAAGGCTAGACTCTCTATGGTGAGTTAATTGAGCAGGAGAGGGAGACTCGCGGCTTGCGAAGTTCCAGCTATTTGGGGGGAGGCGGGGGGGACGACGACAACACAAGCACAGGGAAGAGAACGTCTCATTTTAAAAAGCCACGCGCGTACCCCCACAAAGAGTTAGAAGAGAAGCTTGTAAAAAGGGGGTTTGAGGCCACTCTAGGCTACGTAGAAAGAGGAAACCAGTTTCTGCTTCACACAGGGCTTAGCTGGTTAAGATGAAAGACGCCGGAGTGCGAAGACTGACCCACATCCACCCAGAACCCCGTCCCCTCTAATCAAAGCCCTACTTGGGATGGCTACAGCTGTTCTGCCAAGAACGCACTGCGCACACTTCAAAACACTCCCATTATTTCTTCATGTATTTCAGAACTGAACTTTTATTTGGGGGGGGGGGTGGAGCAGCAGAAAAGAGAAGGGATGCGGCCGTGATTCTGCGGCCGATACCACAACCTGCCGTTCTCGTATGAGTGATCTGTATCACTGCATATAATATATATGGAACGGACGGTAGGGAAACGGGGAGGGAAGGCAGCTCCCTCTATATTCTAGAAGTAAAGTTTTCCTATCTACCTTCAACAAACTGAAGACAGTTTGGCCTGAATAGGGTGGGGGGAGAAGAACCTCCCCAAAACAGTCGGATCACTCTTTCTGGCACAACGAAGGGGGCGCACATAACAGAACTGGAAAGGCAGACAGAAACCCAGGATTGCGCTTCCTGATCTTGGGGCAGGGGTGGGGCCGAGCTCTCCAGAACAGTCCGTTGCACAATAGCTTTAGAAAAACAAGCAAGATGGGCTCAACAAGAACACACACGGAATGGTTATGTGGCGAGGGACCAGATTTCTGATGCTGCTTTATCTGCTGCAAGACCACAAATGGAGCCATCGGGACAGGGATGCCAGGTTCCCTCCTCATTACAAACTCGCAAACCCCAGAAGTATTGGGAAATGAAGGACAGTGTTTTCAGTTTGGGTAACTACTAATGGTGCAACAATTGTTACAGTTAATGGGTGTTTATAGTAGTTACTAATATCTAGGTGGATGTTACCTGTAGACTTAGTATGTTAACAAGGATTTAACTGGCATTATATGATGTTTGAATGGTGGAAGCAATGCTGGGAGCCATTAGGGGGGGGAAGAGGAGTTTTTGAGAAAAAGGATATGAGATTTATGATGTGGACCAAGTTGTGAAATATTGTGTATCCTAATAAAAGTTGTTTAAAAAAAAAAAACAACTCGCAAACCCAAGGCGCACAGCACTAATTCCACACTGAAAGAAGGATCATCACATATACGGAGTCAGTAATAGTTTTTTGTTTTAAAACAAGACCGGCTATGGAGATGGCACTCGGGTGGGAAGAGAGAAGAGAAAGACTAGTGAAGTCTCGGACTCTCACTGGGGTACCCACCCGTTCTTCAGGCTCACTGTGTCACCCCATCTCTTCATCAGCAAAGAGCAATTCTCAATCTCCATACCCCGCAGTAAGGAAAACAAGACCTGCCCCCTCTTCTACTAGCGCTGTAAGGGTTCGTGGGGAGGGGGGGATACCCTTGGGGAGCAAAACAGCGGCCACTGACACTAAAGATTTACAGCAGTTCCGAAGTTCCTTCAAAAGGCCGGCTGGCACCTTCTGGGTCAAGCAGGGGATCTGCCACTTGTCTAAAGCTAGCAGCAACGGCCACTGGGTACAAAGTCAAGGAGAAAAGCCGCCTCTGCCTCTTGCTTTTGCCTGCCTTCCATCTCTTTGTTATACTGCCTGTTTCACCGCCTTCCTCCTCCACTGCCAGCACTGGGCTGGGTTGCTGCTTCCAGACCAGGGAGGAGAGCGCAACTCAGACAAAGCGTACAGCGACAACGCGCAACTATGCTTGGCCGGACAAGCGGAAGGCGGTGTGATCCAGACAGTGGGGAAGAGTGGGGCAGGGAACGCAGCCACCCCCACTGTTATTTGCAAAGTTGTAGGTGCTGAAACAGATGTCGTCTCTTTACAGGACTGCTCTTTGTGCGCCACCCAATCTCACAGCTACACGGTGGGTTGCTCCCCCATTTTCTAGCCCGGATCAGCGGCGTACCGACAAGGGAGGCACAGAGCTTACCTTTCGCAGCTGGTTTGTGAAAAACAACGTCTGTAACAAGCTGTTCATATAACAGGTTGCTCCCTGGTTCTTCAGCCCCACGTAGCCTGTATGCTTCTTGGAATCCCACCTAGAAAAGGCGACAGGATTGCGTGTTTAAGACGTGCGCGCTCACCCATTGGATGCATTTTCGTTTTACAAACATGGAGAAATCTGAATATTTAATGCCGGCACCGTTTTCAACAACGGACTTCAGACAGCTGGTCAAACACATCCGAATGTGCGCGAGCCCATTTCCACGCGCTAATCTCCCCCAACTGCTGTGCTGAGTGAAATCAGGAGGGGCGGTGCCATGAAGTTCTTTCATTTGCTTTCTAGAGAAGAAGCAGTCCTCTTCTCTCAACTTGAACAGAGTCACCCTGAGAGATGGGTGGGGAGACTTGTGATCTGGCAACATTAAAAAGAACAAAAAGGCTACGGGACGAGACGCTGAGCCAATATGGTAATCAATACACTAAGAAATTTCAAATATATATATATATATTGTAAAGCAAAATCCAAAAAGGATGGCGATACAATGCAAACACTATATTAAAGCCTTTATGAAAATCCTTGTGTTCAGTCTTCTTTACGAGAATTTCACAACAATTCATTCATGTAATGCCATTTACAGACGGGCAACCTTAAGCATAGAATCCTTTAGCATTACAAAACCCCCTGGCTCCCCCATGTTCTCCTCCTGTTTCAAAGCTGGTGCAATAGTCTCAGAGACACAAAACACGACGAATGTGCGTGTAAGTGCCTTTCTCTCTGAAGAAGGTATTCGAAATGGAGTGCGTACCCCGGGATCTTTGTTACTGTATAACTCTTATCAGATTGCACACTGTATATTCCTTGCCACTGATTTGTTCGCATTATTGTATAGCCATACTTTTTGGATTTTGCTTTACAATATAGATTTTGAGATTTCTTAGTATATTGATTACAATATTGGCTTAGTGTCTCGTTCCACAGCTTTTTTTTGGGTTCTTTTTATGTAACTGCTGAGAGATCTCTTGATCTGGCAAAACATTCACGTGAATGAATCGGTCGGGGATACAAGACACCCTCAGTGGGTTTTTACACGGTTCTTCCTTCACCCCATTTTTATCCTCACTACAGCCCTGCGAGGTAGGCTAGTCAGGAAAAAAAAAGACTGGCCCAAGGTCACCCGGCGAACTTCATGGCAAAGACACAGCTTTGAACCCAGACCTCCTTCACTGGTCCTAGGCCAACAGTCTAACTACCATAGCCACACCGGTTCTTCCTTATTCTGCTCCTTGGTGGGAGAGCTTGTGCCTAATCAAAGTTTCTATGCGTGTGTGCACACACTGGGAGAAGGAGCCTGATTAAATACCAAAGGTGTGATCAGAAGAAGAGGAGATGGGATTTATATCCCGCCCTTCACTACCTGAAGGAATCTCAGAGCGGCTTGTGAACTCCTTCCCCTTCCCATAACAGACACCCTGTGAGGTAGGTGGGGCCGAGAGAGCTCTTTTGAGTATTGCTCCTGAGAGAACTTGTGACCAGCCCAGGGTCACACCAGCAGCTGCACGTGGAGGAGTGGGGAATCAAACCTGGTTCTCCCAGATTAAAGTCCGTGCTCTTAACCACTACACCAAACTTTCAATGCCTTTACATGTCTGCTCTTCTGAGGTGCTTCAAGGGTCACAACCAGTTACAACTTCCACACCATTTCAGAGGAAAAAGGAGGTGGCATTTCAAGTAATATTTTCTTAAAACTTGCAGAGAAAGGGGAGGGTCAGTTTCTGGGAGAGTTCACTGAATGTTAACACGCAGGGGACAGAATATGGGTGTGTTTTTTTTTAAAAAAGCTACTCACGCCACACCATGCGGGGCATCGGCTTGAACGTAGACTTCAAAAGTGACTTTGTCATCTTCTACGTACCCTTTATCTGGATCGGTAACTTCCTGTTTAAAAAAAAAAATCAACACCAAGTACATTAAAAAACAAACGCGGGACAGCCTTTCAGACTGCTTATGGCCCTTTCCTCCCCGTTTGGAAACTAAGGCCAATCTTGAAAGCTTCTTTTAAAGAAAAAAAAAGGGGGGAGGGGAGAGAAGACTGGGGCTAAAATCTATATCATTTGCTGAAGTTCAATGCTGATACAGACTGCTGTCAGAACGTCTCATGCTGTCTAGGGACAATCGGGGCTTTTTGCAGATCAATGCAAGCTGCTGCCTTCCACCTCTTCAAACCCCCCCCAACTACAGCACTAACCCTGAGGCAGCATTGGGAGCTGGACGGGTTTGCAAATATAACCGGGGGGGGGGGAGAGCACCACATTCTGCATCATTTCAGCTGCTCTCCTTGGTCTCATACACACCGGCACAAGAATGCCACAAAGCTTTACACAAAGTGATTGGAAGATACTCCAACCACATGATACTGCGGCTGGGCGGGGCCTGAATGAGTAGCTTCCTGCTCACCCATGCCCATTGGTCAGCAGCCCCGGGGTCAACTCGTCCCAACGGTGCTGACTGCAGGCGCACGGAGCTAGACGGGCAGGAAATTGCTACCCGTCCAGCCCCAAACGTGAACTGTCACAAATGCGGGGAGGGAGGTGTTTGTAACCCCCTCACCCCGATGATGCACAGAGATTTGGAAGGGGGATCGGAAGCCAGGGGGAAGGGGCCCTTTGAAATCACCTTTGCACCATCTAACACTGTGCAAGTCTCCCTGCCCTATTTTCACTCCCTCCCCTTTCCCAGAAGACTTTAAGCCATTTGGGGCTCCGCCCCTGCTTCACCGCTGAAAGTCTGCGCCTGAGCAACCCCCGCAATCAGCAAGGGGTGCTCACCTGCAACCTTCCCAAACTCTCTCCAGGACTGCTTTGTCCACAAAGCAGCCAGAGAGGAGGAGGTGGGGGTGAGGAGCACTATGGAGCGTACCTTATGCACCGTTCCTTAAACTGCAAAGAGATGAGCATGCCAAACATCCCCTAGTCCTTCCCTTTTCTCAAATAAATAAATTCGCCTTCTGGCTGCTTTCAACACGCCACTCTCCTCGAAAGGACAAGGAGAAGGCTTGGGACATTTCCCAGTGGGACTTTTTTCCTTTTGCTATCCAACATTTATTCTCTGTACCTAGGAAGCCTCAAGGACGCGGGGTGGGCTTTGTTTCAATGCCCTAATGGCTAAAAAGGGACCCTTAATCGTAGAATCACACAGTTGGAAGGGACCTCCAGGATCATCTAGTCCAACCTCCTGCACAAGGCTTGCTCTAATAAGCTGGGGGTGGGGAGGAGAGAGATGTCTGTTGGAAATCTCTCACCTCTCCCACCCCAGGATTCCATAAGCTCTCCAAGGAAACTGAGCAGGGCCGTCCCCACATCTCCCCCTTTCCCTGCTCAACTGTTCTTAACATCCCACGTCTTCTGGAGCATGCGCCATCCTCATCGGCTCGGGAGGGGGAGGTCCCATTTTGCCCAATTTGTGTCTCTCCTCCTGCGCGGCCCTCCCTCGGCCTGCTGCTTTGGTGACCGGCACCAGCCACTGACTTCAGAAGAAGAGATTGGATTTATACCCCGCCCTTCACTACCCAAAGGAGTCTCAAGAGTGGCTTATAATCTCCTTCCCCTTCCCCTCCCCACAACAGGAGGTAGGGGGGGCTGAGAGAGCTCTCTCGAGAACTGCCCTTGAGAGAACAGCTCTGACAGAACTATGGCTTGCCCAAGGTCATCCAGCAGCTGCAAGTGGAGGAGTGGGGGAATCAAACCCGGTTCTCCCAGATTAGAATCCGTGCACTTCACCACCGAACTGGCTCCTTAGCATTAGAAATCACAGTTGCGCGCACAGAAAGAGGGGAGGGACAGCGTGGCTGGTCGCCAGGGGCTTCACCGGGACCTCCCGACAGGTGCACCCGACACCCGTATGCACATCTCTCGGGACGCCTTCCTTATGCGCCCGCTAGCGTGTCGCTTTACTTACACTCCATGACATGAAGTTGGAAAAGCCCCAGTCGTTTTCTTTATGAAAGAACAAGTGGCTGATGCGGCGGCTAAAAGATTTCTCGTCGTCCTTGTAGTTTATTATCTTGAGGACTGCTTGAGCGTGACAGGACCACGACCTGCAGAAATTAAAAGGGATGACGCGCCACGCCTGAGTTGCAACGGACGGACGCCAGCTCTTCCAGTCTTTTCCACCCCTGGATTGAAAAACGTTTGCTTCTGCGCTGTCGGGGCCGTCGGGGATAATCAATGTGACAGGAGCGACTGGGGAAGAGAGGCTACGTTTCGACTGTTCTAAACGCTGCTCCCCGTTTCCCCACTTTTGTGGGTTACCGTTTTGAGGACTGCCTCCAGGAAGGCTGCAACTCTCAAGCAGCAGGGAAAACCCTCGGCGGGAAAGAGCGTGCGGTAACAGGTGCAGTCACAGGTGAGTGCCGGTACTTGAAGGGATGAAGGAGGATGCACCTGCATCCATTCATCACATTTATAGATCCAGCCAGCCAAAGGAGCCCGTGTTGGGAAAATCTATGCGCAGTTTACAAAGCACAATTGCCGCTGTTCATCTTGTGGGGAAAGGCTTTGCCCCACCAAAACCACACGAGGAGCTACTTTCACTGCAAGACCGCGGGAGCAGACGGGCAGGTAGGTCAGGAAGCGTTTGCATTGCTACAAACAGAAGCCACGCTCCCTCCAAGCTGTGAAGTCCTGTGAGCAAAAATTCTACTTTGTGAGCTCCTGGCACCAAAGTTGCGAGCGATTTTGGCTACTACATAAATTAGTTTGCTCTGGAGCCCTCCCTTCCTGAGCGAAGACAAAAATGTGTGAGCTGGAGGCTAAAAAACTGTGAGCTGGCTCACACTAACCCGGCTTAAGAGGGAACACAGAGATTGCTGCGGTTCCGGTCCCAGTTCAGGAGAGAGTCTCCTTGGGCCTTTCCAATAAACTTTCATTCCCATCCCAGCCTGTGTATTTAGCGATCAGGCGACTGGAGCACGATTCAAAACCTTTTGGCACCACCCTGAAGCAATTTACAATCAGATTTGGTTTACGCATGACCAAGGGTCGGCTGTCTTTTCAAAGAAGATTTCAGCAAAAACTCAAGAGCGCTGCACATTCCTGTACCAGAGGGCTGGACCGGTAGAAGAAAGAGCCTTTGGCTTTTTGTGTTTTGCTGGCAGGAAACACTAAACCGCCCGCTGTCGATGCCCCCTTTCGCGAGCGGCACCAAGTGGGCCAGGCCAGGCCTTCTGCAACTTCGCCCCCTTTCTGCATGCATACAAGCAACACACAGTCCCATCCTCGCCTGCCGATGCGGCTCACGTTGAGCACAAACATATCTTAAGGAAACAGGGCGGGCAGCTGGCCCATAGCTACAGTGAAGCTCTTGGGGGCTCTGCCCCCTTCCTTAAAGGGCCAGCCCCACAAGATTTTTTTTTTTGGAGAATTTTTTTTAGAAGAATGGGGTGGGGGGCTCACTTCTTCTTAAAAGCATTTAAAGGGATACTTTAAATGCTTTTGAGAAGAAGCAGGGGATGGCGTGCGCTCCTCTCCCTCCCGCAAGATTTAAAGGGCCCTCCAGCCGATCGGCGGGCCACGCGCTCCCCACCGATCAGTTGAAGGGTCCTTTAAATCTTGCAGGAGGGGAGGGACGGGGTAGCCGCTGGCAGTCTGGGTTGGGGGCGGAATTGGAGCCGACGTAAAAAATAATGGCAGCCCCGCCAGAACATTTTTTGCCCCCACAAGGCCACAAAATCCTGGCTACGGGCCCGGCAGGCAGGATAAGGCCAGTGTCCCCTCTAAGCTGAGTTAGCGTGTGCTAGCTCACAGTCCTTTTTAGCCTCTGGCTCACCCGTTTTTGCCTTAGCTCAGGAAGGATGTCTCCAGAGCGACTAATTTATGCGGCACCCAAATGGCTCGCTCACAACTTTTAATCCCAGTAGCGCAGAAAGTAGAA
This sequence comes from Gekko gecko, assembly GCA_029375565.1. Lineage (NCBI taxonomy): Eukaryota > Metazoa > Chordata > Lepidosauria > Squamata > Gekkonidae > Gekko > Gekko gecko. The sequence goes on from JAPDNY010000004.1 coordinate 211,143,446, forward strand.
TTTTTGCCCACAAGACTCCACAGCTTAAGAGGGAGCATTGCATAAGGTCCTTGTGGCCACAGGCAAACCGGGGGTGGGGTGGGGTTTGAATCAAACAGCAAGCTGGGAAAACGGGGCAGCCCACCATCCAGAATTTGAGTAACACCCATCAATAATTATTTTTTTAAAAAAATATACATAAAGCAACTAGCTGGTGTTTCTCCTACCGATCCCTTAATCCCAGGGCTCTTTTTGTGGTAGGAACTCCTTTGCATATTAGGCCACCCACCTCTAATGTAGCCAATCCTCCAAGAGCTTACAGAGCTCTTCTTACAGGGGCTACTGTAAGCTTTCGGAGGATTGGCTACATTAGGGGGTGTGTCGCCTAATATGCAAAGGAGTTCCTGCCACAAAAAGAGCCCTCCTAAGTCCCACAGCCCAAGCCTCGGGGTGCACGTCAGCTACAAGGGAGCGAGGTTAGGGTTAGGGTTAGGGCGGGTGCGCGCGCTGCGGGACCGTATGTTAAAGATCTGAAAGGTCTTACGTGGAATCAGACTCGGCATTGCATTGAAGGAAGAACCCTACGCTTTTTTGGTGCGGCCTGTCCGGGTAAAGCCGCGGCATCACCATAATCTTCCAGGGCAGGTTGCGGACGAAGCAGGGGGGGCTCAGGACCGACTCGTTCAGCCGGTTGAAGCGCTCGACCGTGAACTGAAACGTTGCTTCTGACCGCCAGCTCGTGTCTGGAAGGGACCAAAAGAACAGTTATACAGAAGAGAAGACGAGAAGAGGAAGAAGAAGAAGATTGGATTTATACCCCCCGCCCTTCACTACCCGAAGGAGTCTCAGAGTGGCTTACAAACTCCTTTCCCTTCCCCTCCCCGCAACAGACACCCTGGGAGGTCGGTGGGGCTGAGAGAGCTCTGACAGAAACTGCTCTTTTTTCAAGAACAGCTGTGTCAAAACTGTGGCTTGCCCAAGGCCATCCAGCAGGTGCAAGTGGAGGGGTGAGGGATCAAACCTGGTTCTCCCAGATTAGAGTCCATGCACTTAACTACGACACCAGACTGACTCTGGACTGGACATGTACAGGACACGGCGGTCCTCGACCCCACAGGCTAGTGCGTATGTACAGGAAGCAATGTACAATGCAGCCCTCTCTGGATGCATGCTGAGGGCAGTGTGGTGAGGATACTCAGTGGGGGAGAAGATGTCTTTTCAGAAGAAGAGTTGCCTTTTTATACCCTGCTTTTCTCTGCCCCTTCCCTTCCTCTCCCCACAACAGGCACCTTGTGAGGCAGCAGGTGGGGCTGAGAGAGTTCTGAGAGAGCGAGCCGTGACTGGCCCAAGACCACCCAGCAGGCTTCCTGGGGAGGAGGAGTAAGGAATCACACCCGGTTCTCCGGATCAGAGTCCGCCGCTCTTAACCACTCTGCCACGCTGGCTCTCAGGGAACGGGCTCCCTCCCTCTTCCTGCTACGTGGCTCTGAAGCCAGAACACTTCCCTGCAATTTTAGTGGGCCCCGTGCTGCCCACTATGGTAAAGTCGGCTCCAGCATCTGCAAGGGCTGAAGGTGCCACTGAGCAAACAGCCTGATTGTCAGGTCCACCGTGCAAGGTAAAGGCGTGGACAGGAATTAGGTCACAGACCTTTTGGCGCAGGGGCGATGCTGCCAGCTGGGACGCTGCATCTGCGCAGCAAAACACACCACAATTTTGCATGAGGCATGTGACAGCCAGCATGCTGTAGTGGTGAAGACCGGCGGACCCCAGATGAATCCTCCAGATTGGAGAATGGTGTTTTGCCGGGCTTTTTGTGTAGAAAAAGCCCAGCAGGAACTCATTAGCATAATAGGCCACACCCAACAGCAGAAAACTCATTAGCATATTAGGCCACATCCCGACAGCACAGCTCACTGGCATATTAGGCCACACCCCCATGTTGCCAGAAGTGTGGTCATCCAGCCACACCCACCTTTTGCTTCTTATTCTATTTACCTTGCTTGTTGTCAAAACCCAGGGCTTTTTTAATAGCAGGAACTCCTTTGCAAGTTAGGCCACACCCCCAATGTAGCCAGTCCTAATGAGCTCCTGCTGTTGGGTGTGGCCTATTATGCTAACGAGTTCCTGCTGGGCGTGGCCAACTCGGGAGCCAGCCGGAACTCAGTTCCTGTGAGTTCCTGCCCAAAAATAGCCCTGGTGTTTTGACTTCCCGCTCCCTTGGGCCAGCCACAGTTCTCTCCGAATTCTCTCAGCCCCACCTACCTCGCAAGGTGCCCGTTGTGGGGAGAGGAAGAGAAGGCGATTGCAAGCCGCTTTGAGAATCCTTACGGGGTGTGTGTGTGTGTACACAAACCTAGTCTTCTTCTACACGCCGCAGCCACCGCACAGGAAGTCAGAACAAAGGACAGTCCGACTTGTAGCCCAAGGACCCAAGAGTCTCCCTTCTCTTTTCCTCCCCTATCTCAGCTTCCGCCAATGCAACAATAACCCCCCCATGCGGGACACTCGTCTGCACCAAGCCTGCGGTGACCCACAGAACTGGACAGCAAAAACGACACTTTACCTCACCCGACAAACAGATTACAGCGGTACAATTGAAACCATGCAGATGACTGTGCACAAAATGTGCAGACCTGCTGTGCCCTCGGCACCGGGGATTATCGTGGGGGATAATAAAGCCCCAGCAAGTTACACACACACATACACACACACACACACACACACACACACACACACACACACACACACACACAAAGGCAGCTAAGCTCCGCCACTGGAAAACACGGCATTCTGGGTTACAGAAGACGTCGCGTGCCAATTTGGAACATGGAAGATGTTAAGCTGGGCTGCAGCGAGGGAGGCTGGAACCGGTCTCACATGAAGAATTCTCCCCTCCGCCCTCCCCAGGGGGGGAAAAAGAAACTTGTGATGCTAAAGAAGTACCACGACAGCCTCCAAGACTAGCTGCGAGTGCAGGAGTGGAACACGTGCAATGACAACACAGCTGTGAAAACACTGAACCTTGCACGACAGGCTAGTGAAAAGACCAGGGTAGGGACGGGGTGGAGAAGCTTCACATCCACTTCACACCCAAAGCACCAAGCGCGTCAAGTCGGGAATCTCCAGCAATAGACGATACAGAACTGTCCTATTTTTGTGACCCACTCCTGGCAGGATGGAGCCTGACGTGAGTGTCACGGCATGACACACAAGAGCTATTCTCCCCTTCACACACACACACACACACACACTCCAAATGCATGGTTATTTCAGAGACGCTCCCGCCGAAAGATCTTTGCATTTCCGACAGCTAAATTCAGCTTACCGCTGCGGCATTTTGCAACGGGGGAGGGGGGTGGTGGAAAGCAAGTCAGATGGAAAGGGATTCCAGCGTCCCGTTTCTGATTACAGGGCATTTTGCCTTTCGCTGCCTCCCGAATGAATTTCAATTAGGAAGCGTGCGGCTATTTTTCCCGAGCCAGATTACCGTCCGTTAAGCCGTGAGGGGTTTGCGACGCCCGGGGAAGGTAACCTGCAGTGTTTCCTGTAGGAGTCCCTCTCGAGGGACGGGAGGAATTCCACCAGATTCCAATAAGGAAGCCGGAGGAGCCGAAACGAGAACAAGAGGCCCTTCTCACCAGCCGAAGCTGTTGGGTCACACAAGGCCGCTGCCTGCCTGCAGAGAGGAGGTGAGCAGGCAACCAGGGAGACTGGGCTCCCTCGTGGAGGGTAGCGTCCGAAGCAGAGACATTTCGGATCATCCTGCCAGCCTCCAGGACGTTTTCACAAGCGGGGACTGTTAAATGACAGGGCAAAATCCTGCGCGGGAATCGTCGGCCTAATGCTGTGCTTTGCCAATGTCACCTTGAGGGTCCGACATAAGCACCGTTCCAAATATTGAGGTTTCGTCTGGCCAAACTGGTGGTGGGGGAGACAGATCCCCTTATTAGATCTTTCAAGACGTAGTAAAGATCTGTTGTTTCGGAGTAAAAAAAACAAACACCCCGAAACTTTACAGGTTTTCCGGGGTGCCTGAGATTATCAGCAAAAACTCCGCAAAAAACTTGGATGGCTTCAGAGTTGATTGTGTACAGTATGACCAGGTCTGTGCTGTGCTGAGAACCAGTCTGGTGCAGTGGTTAAATATGCGGACTCTAATCTGGGAGAACCAGGTTGGATTCTCCACTCCTCCACTTGCAGCTGCTGGATGACCTTGGGCAAGCCACAGTTCTCTCAGAGCTGTTCTCTCAAGGACAGTTCTGGAAAGAGCTCTCTCAGCCTTGCCTACCTCACAGGGTGTTTGTTGTGGGGAGGGGAAGGGAAAGGAGTTTGTAAGCCGCTCTGAGACTCCGAGTGAAGGGCGGGGTATAAATCCAGTCTCTTTTTCTTCTTCTTCTAATCAACCTAAGTGGCATGTTATTCTGCCATGGCACACCAAGCACTGTGAGAGCCAAGATCGAGAGGGAACATGGGCCCACTTCAAGAGGCTGGCCAGACAAAAGTGTTTTGATTTCACAGCTCCCGGAGGGACGGCGGCCGCGGTGGAAGGGGACGCCACGACAGACTTGGCCCTGTAGCCCCCCCGCCACGTTCTCCTCCTGTTTCAAATTGTTTCTATAAAAGCTCGTAAGTGGCCTGAACGCCGACATCTCTAGGGAACGAATGCTCTGAGTCAGCAAGTTTCCAGTCTTTCCGGGCCTCAGAGCCCAGAGCGTGGGATCCTGTCAAGCGGCAAGCACGCGGCATCAGAACCATGTGACAGAGAGAGGGACAGCCTGAGTTACGACATCACCAAGGTCAAGACCGGGGACATGGGTGGCTGACTGGGGGCCAGGATCACCAACTGCATTCCCCAGAAGCTGCATGTGTGAGCGGCCTCTCGTGAACACAGGAAGCCCCACGCAGCGGCCATCTGGAGCCACGCAAGGTCTTGCACTGCCCGTTGCTCATTTTAAGATTACAGTGGTTCTCTTCTGCTCAGAATGTGAGCTGCTCTGCTCAGTGGGTGGGTGGGGGAATCAGAGGGAACACTGATCGGCGGGAGGGCTGGCGGCAGTCAGGAAGAAGACGAAAACCACAGAGAAATCCCACTCCAACCAGTGAGCGCCTTCGATTCAACTTACCACTGCTCCTCTCGGGGTACGTGCAAACAAGAGGCAGGAGGCATGGATTCCTCTCTGGTTTTATTTTTTTTTTAAATCTACAGTTAAACAATGTATGCCTGCGTACGAGGCAGGGGGGGAAAGAACCGTGGTCCTACAGGGCTTACGGCTTGCCTGGGCCCCCCCGATCCATGAGCTCCAAGACTGCCGTCCCAAACAGACATATGAAATAGAAGACCACCCTTGAACAAGGGACTGTAAGAAATGCTTCCTGACGGGCAGGCCTTGAGACGGCCAGGTTCCGCTGCAGTCCAGCAGCCACTCACGGGACTACTTGACGATTAAAACTGGGATGCGACTGACAACTGCTACGCAGACACCTCGAAAGGCAAGAGGGGAACTCCTACGGGCCTTCAAAATGCACAGGAAGACAGTGCCCTGTCTTGCCGTGTGCTACACAGAACTAATGGTTGCATACTCAAATAGGCCGTGCTGAAGTTTATGTTTTCTTTTGTGTGTGTGTTTTTAGCGAGCCCTATCTTCTAAAACATGAAACTTATTGAGGCTACCTCCTCTTGCCACCCCAGAAGATACTCTTCTCTAAGGACAAGAAGTTCAGTGGAACAAGCCAGACACGACATAAGAACAGCCCTGCTGGATCGGAGCGATAGTCCATCTAGTCCAGCATCCTGTCTCTCACAGTGGACAACCAGCTCTCTCTGAAGATCCAACAACAGGGCAGCGAGGCCAAGGCCTTCCCTTGATAAGAACATCAGAAGAGCCCTGCTGGATCAGACTAGTGAGGGTCCATCTACTCCAGCATCCTGTCTCACACAGTGGCCAACCAGTTCCTCCGGAGGGCCAACAACAAGGCTGAGTGGCCAAGGCCTTCATAAGGAGAGCCCTGCTGGATGAGACCAGTGGTCCATCCAATCCAGCATCCTCTCTCACATAGTGGACAACCAGTTCCTCTGGAGGGCCAACAACAGGCCATAGAGGCCGAGGCCTTCCCCTGATGTTGCCACTTCCTGGCTCTGGGATTCAGAGGATTAGTGCCTCTGAATGTGGAGGTTTCCCTCAGCCACCATGGCTGGTAGCCACTGATAGACTTATCCTCCATGGATCTATCTAATCCCTTTTTAAAGCTGTTTATTCCTGTGGCCATCACTACATCCTCCGGCGGCGCATCCCACATTTTAATCGCTCTCTGTGTAAGGTAGTAAAGCAGCTCTCGGCAAAACAGGACGGCACGGCAACTCACCATCCTCCATGTCTTCTTCTGTGTTGTTGTGACCGTCAGCCATTGCTACATTCCCGTTGATGACTGGATTCTGAGTGATTCTTGGTGGGTCATCGGCATCTCCAGCTTGCGAGGACGGAGGGAGAGAGGGAAGAGGAGAGGGAAAAGAAAGATCAGTAACTTGGGTCTTATTAGCCGTTAGGGAAAATAAGCTGCCGACGGCGTTAAGTGCAGTCGCCCACCATGAGCGCGATGTTTGTCAAGATCAATACTCAGTATTAGCTTATCTTTCCCTTTTCACATCACACGGTAAAAGACGAATAAAGAGCCTACCAGATTATTAATCCCAACCCCTTGGGTTGTTTTTTTTTTAAAAGAATGTTAAATATATTCCACAAACATAAATCAATATCTTATTTCAGGTTCTTCTCTCTTGCCGTCCCCAAACCAGCCATAACTAGGTGTCAGAACCCTACAGAGGTTTACATTCGTGCAAGAAATCAAGTCCAAAACAGCCACATGAAAACCACATCTAGCGACATCTGTGCCCCCCTTCCACCCTGCCCCCCCATCTGCCAAGAGAGATAACAGACATTCGGACAGTGGTCTGTTTCCACTTCCCATTCTGCACGCCGTTCCCAAAGCGCATTCAGCACCCAGGACAGAGCCCCCGGTTGAGAGCCGCTCCCGAGATCACCACTGGGCTATGAAACATGCCCAGGGCAACGGGGAAGGAAAAAGCCTATCTGGGTGGGTGGACCTTGTGCAAATAGAACAAACCGTTCCCTCCAGGAGGCCCGTCGGTCTTCATTGTCACTGCCCCGGCACCCAGATCCACCTGCCGCGGCCCCCGGCTGGGGGAGAGTCCGGCTGCCGAGCTTTCTGCTTCAGGCACGTCCACCCTTGGCGCTCCATGATCATCTTACACACACGAGGGAAAAAAAAACCCGTTCCCCTCACTGCCCCGCTTGTGATAGAACATTTATTATTAGGCACTCATTAAGGGGATTACTTGACCTCCCCGCTCCCTCCTCCCAGTTCATGCCCTGCAGGGACTTACAAGGGCCTGCCTTCCGAGGCCTTCTTTGCTCTCCCCCACCCCCCAAGGCTCAGAAGCCGGAGTTCCTCCTCTCCCCTTTCAGATCCAGTCTCGGCTACCGGCTCACAGACAGCGCCTCCACTCCCGGGCTTACACAGGAGGCAGACGGTACATGCACCTCTACCTGCCTCGAACAAATCTGAAATGGTCTTGGCGCACAAACTATGAAGGAAACCGTTGTCGCGACTGCCTCGACGCGTCCAGAAGTCCCCGATAAACACCCGGTGGAAGACGGGGAATAAGTTGGCTGATAAATCCCAAGAGCATGTAATATATCCAGAACTGTCACCTCCTAAGCCAAGATGATACAGAGCAACCCAGTGCCAGTTGCGAGACGCGCTGGACAAGAACTGGCCCAGAGGGCAAATCTGGCCTGAGGCTGAGTGACCAAAGGTGCTCTCATTACTCCAGAGAATATGCAGCGGCTTCCTACTCAATGAAGGTAATGCAACTCTACTAAATATTAAGAGGCAGCTATCACCCCTGCCTAGCACTGGACTCAACTCACATTCAGTTAATTATTGAAGGGTTAACGATGAGAACGTGTATCTCAAATCAGCAGTACAAACCAGCATCGGAACCAAATCTTTGTAGTTCTGTGCACGTCATAAATTCTCCATGCCAGGCTAGAAAGGAATACTGCCACTGGCTCTCTCTCTCTCTTCTACTAGTATGCTTGAGAAACAGATCTTGAGAGAACAGGGCATCCATCACTGGTTTTCACCACACAGACGGGGTTCTAAGCAAAGTAGCATCTTCAAACGTATCGTACCGTATTAATTGTGGACAAAATCAGCCAGCAATAAATACGTTCTTGAAAATACTGTCTCTAAAGCATACGGAAGAAACCTCCGTTATGTTGCTGGGTATGCCCCCAGAAGAGCCTTGCACTTGGGAGATCAAAATCTACCGGCGATCCCTGAACCCAAAGACATCCAGCTGTCCACAACTACAGCCGTGGCCTTCTTGGCCATGGCTCCGGCCTGGTGGAACTCTCTGCCTAGTGACATCCGCGCCCTGCGGGACCTAACTCGTTTCCGGGGGGGTATGTAACAGCTTTTCGCCATCACTCTGTCATGACCTCCCCATGCCTAATCCACGTTCCATCCTATGAAGGGAGTGAAAACTGACTTATGCCATCGTTTATTTGGAGGATGTCTTACCAATCTTATTTGTTAAGGTAAAGGTTTCCCTGGCTTGAAAGCCAGTCAAATCTGACTCTAGGGTGTGGTGCTCATCTCCGTTTCCAGGCCAAAGAGCCAGCGCTGTCTGAAGACGTTTCTGTGGTCATGTGGCCAGCATGACTAGACACCGAGGCGCACAGAACGCTGTTACCTTCCCACTGAAGCGGTGCCTATTTATATAACTGCAATTTCTTGCTTTCAAACTGCTAGGTTGGCAGGAGCTGGGACCAAGAGATGGGAAGCTCACTCCGTCATGCGGCACTCGAGTCTCGAACTGCTGAACTACCGACCTTCCAGGCCTGCAGTTCAGCGTCTTAACCACTGAGCTTATTATTGCTTATTATCTTCTAGTTATTGTGTTTTAATGGTGTATGCTTTTATTATGATGTACACCACCCTGAGCCCTACAGGGGAGGGCTGTCTATAAATTCAATAAACAACAACAACTTGAAACGTATTTTTGACCCAGTAGAGCTTTGTCTTAAAACCCATTTCACTCATTCCAAAAGACAAAAGCTATTTCACTGACGTTTTCCTTTCAGCGCTCTCCAAAAGTTCCAAATTTTTCTGCCGGAAGCATGGGAGGGGGTACAACTGCTCCCCCCCCGCCTCTTGCAAAATCAAGATTTCACTTGCACTGAAGACCTCGGAGTCGAGCAGGGTTCTCTGATCATGTGGTGCTTCCTGCCAGGGGGCTTGGCAGTGAGATCCAAATGGAAACGGGGTCTGAGAAGAACCCAATGCAAACAGGGCCGTAAGACCATCCTTTGGGGTAACGGTAAAGAAGATGAATACAGGTCTTCAGGGGACCCACGTCCTACTCGGACTGGATGGTAGATCACAGACTGCCCCACGGGTCAGCAAGACCTCCCCTTCCATCCCAAAGGGTGGACTTGGTTTCCGCCTGGCCTTCTCCTTCCTACATGACCCGCCCTGGTCTGTCTGAGATTTCCCTTATCCCACTCCAGCTTTCCTACAACGAGTAAGCACTGAGGTGTCCTCCTCTCCCCTGCCCGAGCCCCACAGGCTCATGGGGTCTGAGAACGGCTATGGCCAAAGAATCTGGAGACTCGCCTGTATGAAATGATGCGTACAAGTTCTCCTCTACTACTTTTTAAGAACATGCAAGGCATTAAAATCAGATCAGTTAGCACCGTTTCTTCTAAATTTCACAAAAATTTCAAAAAACCGCAACTGTATGGACTTTTTTAGACAGATGTTTATGAAACAGAAAAGTATAACAATGCAATATTGTGCAGAGTTATTCCGTTTAAGCCTGCTGATTTCAGTGGGTTGGATTGGAATAATAATAATTTATTTATTTATTATATTGTTTTATTTATCATATTATTTAATTCTACCCAGGACTGTATTGTAAGTGCCTAAATTTTATTCAGACAATCATTACAAAAATCTATCCACCATTAGAGAAGATATTACAAGCCAGGATGCCCTAAGTATATTTTTAGTTTTTGCCAGTTGGGAAAAATTGATGTTGGTGGGGAGGAGAGATTCAAAATACAAACTGTCATTGCTGTAGCAAACAAAAAGAAGATTCTTATTATCTGGGCATTTCCGCAGAAACCGAAGACACGTGAAAAGCAACTTTATTGAGACAAGTGTCCATACCACAAACGATTGCCCTTTGTTTTCATTCTATTCCAAGCTCTCTAAAGGGTGGTTGGGGGAGACATCTTGTGTCCGCCTCTTGCTCTAACTGATCCCAGGATGAAGGATTATTAATAAAAAGCAAGATCTTAGCTGTCTTCATGAGTTACAGTGAACACACGTACAATCTGTGCACAGCATACACACCGCCATTCTTTATACGTGTGTTGAATAATTCTCACACGACATCCAACACATGTACCGCTGAACATGAGACTGAAGGCCCACAAGGGTTCCCTCTAAGCTGAGTTAGTGTGAGCTAGCTCACAGTTTTTTAGCCTCCAGCTCAAACATTTTCATCTTAGCTCAGGAAGGATGGCTCCAGAGCAAACTAATTTATGCAGCAGCCAAATTGGTCACTCACAACTTTAATGCCAGTAGCTCACAAAGTACAAGTTTTGCTCACAAGACTCCACAGCTTAGAGAGAGCATTTGGTACTGGTCCCTGGCTTTGCACGCACACACAGAGATGTTGTACAAGCATTCACTGTAACATGTGAATGAGGCCGCCGAGTTCACACTTCTGTTTTAAAGTCTTCAGCGGGCCCATATGGTATCGTAGTTGCTAGACAAAATCAGCTGTGTCTGTCATTTAAATCAGATATCTCTTTGAAGATACCGTTATCTCAAGATTCTCTCTCTAATCGGAGTTAAGATTTTCCTCCCTGGACTTTAGAGAACTACGGATTGACACTATATTCTTGCATACATTTCCTTGATTTCCTCTTGATTTGGTGCACACATTTCCAAACGCAGACTAGTCTCTTTCACATCCTATAGAGAAGGGAATGCAAAGTAAGTGGGATGATTTGAAAGGTAACAAGTTTTTACCCCAGCCTAAGCTGGGTGTAGGAGCTGCGGTGGCTCAAGTGGTTAAGACGCTGAACTGCAGGCTGTGGAAGGTCAGTAGTTCAGCAGTTCGAGACCTGAGTGCCGCATGACGGAGAGAGCTCCCGTCTCTAGTTCCAGCTCCTGCCAACCTAGCAGTTTGAAAGCAAGAAATTGCAAGTAGATAAATAGGTACCACTTTGGTGGGAAGGTAACAGCGTTCCGTGCGCCTTGGTGTTTAGTCATGCCGGCCACAAGGGAACCTTTACCTTTACCTTTAAGTCTTCACAGGATATAGTTTTCGCAGTGTGAATGGAATGGGCTCTAGCCCATGAAAACTTGTATTAGAATAAGAACCTGCTCATCTGTAAGTCACCCCAAGACTCTTGTTTCATTGCAACAGACTTAACCCAGCTACTCCTGTATAAGTAACATATTAAGTAGAAAATATTCTGAAAGGGTTCTGCAGACAGCTAAAGCAGCCTTCAATAGCAATTTCATGCCTCATTATGATAAAATATTTAAGACCTTTTATTCCCAGTTTGCCCTTAAATCACCAGTTTTCCCGTTTGAAAAAACAAAACTCAGAACGCAAGTTCTTGGTGGGGGGAAAATGAGTGAAATTATACTATCACCCTTTTTCTCTTCCAGGCCTTTATATCTTTAGTTATATGGTGGGGGGAGGAAGAACACCACTGAGGCAAAATACAGACTTGCCTAGCCCATGCGAACAGAATATTTGGAAACCGACCCTGGTAAAAAGTTTTATATAATTCTGACCCAAACCAAGCAACCAACTCAATGGGAGTTAAAGACCAACCAACCGACCCACATAGGGGCACCGAAAGCCTTACTGTACCCCACATCTGTCAAGCCAGAGGTACTTTGGAAAGGAGGGCGGTGATACAGGATGCGTCGCCGTAGTCAGTTACATTTCTGAAGAGCGGGGAAGCAGTGGAAAGTCTAGCCGGCGCTGCGTTTGCCTTCAGAATGGCAGCGCCGCGAGTTCCATGGCAGTTGCTGGACCTCTGGAACAGCCCAGCTCTTATCTGCACCGCAGCAAACATGTCTCGGAGTGAAATTTACAAGTCAAAAAAAAAATAACCCTGAAGTCAAAGCAACAAGGCACAGAAAGGGGGGGAGAGCAATCTGAAGTTACTATCTTGTGCACTTGAAGAGAGGCAGTGCTGAATACTTTCTGAAAACTGAGCGAAAGCAAGCTTTTATTTTCCAAGGCAAAGGATTACACAGGGTTGTTTGTTTGTTTTTAAAAAACCTGCCTGGACGAAATGGCAAAAATAACCCGCGGCGACATGTAAATTAGAAGGATGTTGCGGAAGGGAAGGCATACCGGCTGCGGTGGTTTGCTACTGTGCAAAGATTTCCAGCGCAGTCGTCTCAGAACTGAACAAAGTTTGAACAACAGACAAGCCCAGGAAAGGACCCGAAGAAACGCTACTAAAGAAACAACTTTCTGAAGGAGAAAAAAACAGAAGTCTTGCAAAACCTCAAAGACCAACAGATTTTACGGTGGTGCAAAACACACTTCAGCATTCTGTTTTTAGTTCCAGGGGGTCAGCCCTGTTGGTCTCAAGCAAGAAGAACAAATTTAGAGTCCAGTACAACCTTTAAGACCAAGAAAGGTTTATTCAAGGGCTTGCAGACTTTTTCAAATACATTGGAATAGAAGGTAGAATTCAAAACTTATAGACAGGTACTGAACAGCAAATTAACAGCAAATCTGCAGCACGTTACTGGTTAATTTGCCGTTCAGCATCTGTCTGTAAGTTTGAATTCTACCTTCCATACCAATGTATCTGACAGAGTGTGCATGCACACGAAACCTCATACCCTTGAATAACCCCTTGTTGGTCTTAAAGGTGCCACTGGACTCTAAATCTGTTTTCTTTTAGGATACCTGAAAGAGACTTTTATTTCGTCACACGTGTGAGAGGAAAAACACAGGACATTTACAACGCCTCCAAGTCCACAGGAAGTAGAATACGCCTAGAAAATCACCTTACTATATTCATAGTTTAAGAGGACAGTTGCCCCACCTGCAGGCAAAGGAGGTTCAAATGCTTAAAATTAGCAAACACCAGGACAGGACCATGGGGCCGGGGGGGGGGGATAACCCACTCTAAAAATTTATTTCCAGCATGCTGCTAGAGCGTGAGAGTCCCACACCAGCAAATATGCTGCAGAGTTGTGGAGGGGATAAAAAGATGGCAAAATGCAAAAGCTACAGGTAGATAAGAGAAGACCCGGTGGCTCAACTGATTGTAGAAATACGAAAAAACTCCTCTCATTATTTCTTCGTTTTCAGTTGGTACATGCCACTGTCTACACCAGGGTCCCCAACACAGCGCCCACCAAATTGGCTCCGCCTTCTACGGCAGCCATTTTTGGTTTGGCCCCGCCTTCTGCGGCAGCTATTTTGGGAGGGGGGTTACCCACCCCCTTTCAAAATCCCAAAGGTGCCTGGCAAGCTCAAAAAGGTTGGGAACCCCTGGTTTACACAGCGGAAAGACTTTCACTGTGTCCTTCAGGAAAGGACCTGAACACACACTACCAAAGAAACTTCTTTCTGGAAAAACGAACAGAAGTCTTGCAATGCCTCAAAGACTATCTGAGCTACTGCCCAGGTGGGGAAGCTATAAGGACCAGGACTCTTGGCATGTGGATCAAAAGCGATGCACAATCTTGATCAAATGCACCCGTCCTCCCAGCACAAAACACAAGAGCAGAGAAGCCAACAGACGATCGGAAGGAACTGTTAACGCCAGGTGTAATTACAGCTTACGCACGGCTAAATGTTTACCGTCTTACCTTGCTGAAAACCAGAACTCCACCCCTTTAGCCCACATTTCAATGAGCAGCGTGAACTGCTCAGGTGCTAAAAGGTTGTCTTTCAGGGACTGGGAAAGGCAGCAAACAGCCGTGCAATACTGGAAGGACTGAGAAACTAGAGAAGCTCTGCTTGCATCCTGGGGAGAAGCGAGCGGGGTGGGGGTCTCGCTGCCGATAAACGGAAGGACCTGCAGCTAACGAAATCCCCCTGGAGAAGGGACGGAGAAAGCAGAGAGAGCCCCAGCGCTCGTTATTACAGCCAATTTTTACATCACGCACCACACAAGCACTCAAGTTGCCTTATTAAAAGCCGAGACAAACGAGCATGGTCTAAACATCGCGCACAGGAGGGGGAGACAGAGCTCATGACCTACATCGTGGCCGTCACACCTACATGTCTTCCTCTGAAACTCGTCCGGGAGGAAGAGCCCGACCGCTCCGACTCGTTCTGCATCCTGCCAGCGCAGATCCTTCAGGCGTAATTCTTGCACAAGGCGACACATGAGGGTGGCGTTCTGCTGGACGAAGTCCCCAAGATATGCATCATGTCTCTTCAGTCGCAGCTTTACTAATTCCCCTTCCCAAGCAACACAAGGCTTGGCGTACTACCAAGTGGCCTAAAAGGAGTCGTTACTGGTCAGATGTTACACCCTAGTAGCCCCCCTGTCATTGTAACCCAGAAGGAAATCGCCATCTTCTCAGCCAGGGGTCCCCAACATGGCGCTGTGTTGCCTGCCGACACCTTTTCTGGTGGCCGCCAAGCATTTTCCGGGAAGTGGGCGGGCCCAGGCCGGGCTTTTGCCTAGAAAGGCTTCTGCTTGGCTCCTGGAGATCTGATTGGCGCCACAGCACAAAGATCAACACTGTGTTATAATTAAGCTGTGGCAATCATTTCATGGCTGGCTCCGCCTCCCGAGGCAGCCATGTTGTGTCGGCTATTTTGCTGCAGTGTCCGTCGCGCCATGTCGGAATTCCAAATGTGCCCACAGGCTCTGGGACCCCTATTTGAGCCCCCTCTCCTCAATCACTGACCTAGGTCATGTATTGGGGGCGGCTGGGGGGGGGAGAAAGTGGAAAGAGAATAAACTCTGGCCAGTTTGGTGTAGTGGTTAAGAGTCCCCACGCTCCCACTTGCTGCTGCTGGCGTGACCTTGGGTCAGTCACAAGTTTTCTCTGAGCTGTTCTCTCACAAGCAGTTCTCGAGAGAGCTCTCTCAGCCCCACTGACCTCACAGGGTGTCTGTTGTGGGGAGGGGTATAAATTCAATCTCTCCTGCTCCTTCTTCTTCTAGAGCATGATGGGAGTAGGTTACAGGACAGCTATCAGAATTAAGAGACCTACTTCCAAGGACGTGTTTATGGCATAAATGTGACTAGTTCCTGCTACTGTTAAATTTTATGATCTGATCATAAATGCATTAAATGGGTCCAGTGTTTTCAACGTTATAAAGTTTAACCTGACCAGCAAACGTGCTGCTAGTTCTGCTGTTACCGTAGGGGACAGTTTCTGTCCAAATAATACAAGCTTTTGTTTACTGTAAAGTCTGCATTCTGGTTTCAGCTTTTACTTTTCTCTCCCCCCTCCATGAAACAAAATGCAGCTGAGTCGAAAATGGCCACCGCTTTTATTTCGTACAGCTTTGGTGTGATGCTGGCGGCGATGCAGCCGTGTTACCCACAACGTTCTGAGAAAAAAGTAAAGCAACCCAGTCCATCCGTTGGGTCAGCTGAAGGCACAGACAGGCAGGAGCGCTAGACGGCACCAACGCACTCCCCAGAATCACCAACCGGAGGAGGGCAGCCGTTGCCCAGTCCCTGTTGGGTGGAGGTTTTAAATGCACGAACTTCAGGTCCCTTAAGGAAGCCCGTGTCCTGACCGTGACGGCCCAGGCTAGCCCAATCTTCTGAGATCTCGGACGCTAAGCAGGCCTTGGTTAGTATTTGGGTGGGAGACCACCAAGGAATTCCAGGGTCGCCACGAAGAGGGACAGCAAACCACACCTGAACCTTTCTTCCTCTGAAAACCCAAAAAGGGTCGTCCTAAGTTGGCTGCGACTTGGTAGCCAGGAAGCCTGTGGGAGTTTGCCCCTCTCCCCGGCTCCAGTCCCTGCCCCACAGCTGCAACGGGGTTTTCCTGGATAATGCACTAAATCATGGCGCTCTCAACTATATTATAGCTAGACAGACTGACAGGGCCTGCCTACAGCATACTGATTATTTATTTATTATTTGTATTTGTAGCCCGGGTAACAACATAAAACAATACAATGAATACAATTAAAATCAAACAAGTTAATAATTTAAACAATAATAAACAACAAAACTCAGTCACACTTCTGACAGTCACTGGTTGTACGATTCTTTAGCATATTGTTTGGGTTAACAGGTAGATAGGGGGATAAGTGATAACCATCTCAGGGAGGCCATATAGAGACATCCGCTGCCTCAGACAAAGGCCTGGCGGAACAGCTCCATCTTCCAGGCCCTGCGGAACTGAAGAAGATCCCGCAGGGCCCTAATCTCGACTGGGAGTATGTTCCACCAGGCAGGGGACAGGGCAGAAAAGGCCCTGGCCCTGGTTCGAGGCAAGACGGACGTCCTCTGAGCCGGGGACAACCAGGAGATGTTTATCCACGGAGCGTAACACTCTTCAGGGCGTGTATGGGAAGAGGCGGTCGCTCAGATATATGCTTTAATCTGTTAGTATCAGTATAATTGTTAGGGATTTCCCCTGAGAACTGTACTGTGGTTGAGAACGGAGAATCAGATGGCAGCCACCACTAACAGATACCAGCTACAGTTCCCAGGACTCCCCGGGGCAGTTTAAATCTAAGCCACTTTAAATCTGTAGCATACAGTTAGGTAAAGGTTTCCCTTGCTCGAAAGCCAGTCGAATCCGACTCTAGGGTTGCGGTGCTCATCTCCATTTCCAAACCGAAGAGCCAGCGCTGTCCAAAGTCGTTTCTGTGGTCATGTGGCCGGCATGACTAAATGCCAAGGTGCACAGAACGCTGTTACCTTCCCACCGAAGCGGTACCTATTTATCTACTTGCAATTTCTTGCTTTCAAACGGCTAGGCTGGCAGGAGCTGGGACCAGAGACGGGAGCTCACTCCGTCATGCGGCACTCAGGTCTCAAACTGCTGAACTACTGCCCTTCCGGCCTGCAGTTCAGCATCTTAACCAATGTTCCCTCTAAGCTGTGGAGTCCTGTGAGCAAAAATTCTACTTTGTGAGCTACTGGCATTAAAGTTGTGAGCAAGCGATTTGGCTTCTGCATAAATTAGTTAGCTCAGGAAGGATGGCTCCAGAGCAAACAGAAAAATGTGTGAGCTGGAGGCTAAAAAACTGCGAGCTAGCTCACACTAACTCAGCTTAGAGGGAACACTGGTTTTAACCATTTGAGCCACCGCAGTTTGGTGACACACAAATGGGCTTTCACGTAACCATGGCTTATATGGTGCCCCCTCCTTCCCCAAGAACACGGATGACAACTCCTTCTTTGGCAAAACACAGAGAGTTCTAGCAGACAGTGGGAAACGATTCTGCCAAATTATTTTCATTCACCTGCTAGCTCCCGCGTGCTTACCCCTCCCAGCCTTTGTGCCTGTTTTGCACCAGAGGCCTGATCTCCACTCACCACCACCCCCAGGGACACCAAGACCAGCAGAGAAGGGGAAAGTGGACCAGGGGGGTAGGCCGAACCCACAGAAGTGACCGAACCAGAGAGGAAACCCCCAGGTCTGGCTCCAATTCACCTTTCCTATTTCCAGACTGCAATCAAGCCTTTTAGAACTGATGATCTGCACTAATTAATCGACTACTGGGTTAATTCCTAATGAGATTACGCTTGAATGCTGGGACTCCATAGTGACCCCCCCCCAAAGCACCATGAACGGGGAAGGGCACAAAGGGAGAAACTTCAAAAGAGTGCCATCGCAATTCTATCATCGGAGTCCAGTATTTTGATCTTCAAACGGCAGCTGGTGCTCTTGATGTGCGCTGCGGTTTCCCCGTTTTTAAAATGCCAGGAGACCGAGCATAGACAGGACCCGGAACGGCAGTTTCCGCGGGGGAAAAAAATAACGAAAGGCGGACCCACCTCCCCTTGCTATGTATATTGTCGTACTTTTCCCCAATTCTCTATCAAGTCTACAGAGGAGAAATCTCATGAGTCTGTAGGGTGTAACTGCTCACAAAAACCAAAGTAGCACGAAGAGCTCACAGGGCAAGCACTTACAATGCCAGCAAGTCTTCATGAACATCAGTTTCTCATGCTCTGCAGCACTGTGATCTTAACAGGGATATAGGGGACACCACGCGTGTATATAAGCGATTGGCAGTGCAGCATCTGGCAGGACGCTGGTGTCAGCTAAATGTTAAGCAGTGGTGGAAAGGGGCGAATGCATGGTCTGAAGGATGGTTCCTTCCATGGCCTGTAGGATTTTGACTAAGAATTTAAGACCTTCCTACAGCCTTGAGATGTGGTTAGTTTGACGGTGATTTTTTTATCACCAAAATTTCAGATGACATGGGAAGAACACACAGTACAGAACTCTTGGGACTATATGGATTCAGAATGCATGGTATGTGGTGGAGCAGAGGTCCATCGGTGGCTATTAGTCACAAGGTACAGATAGAAGAAGAAGAGGAGTTTGGATTTATACCCCGCCCTTCACTGCCCAAAGGCGTCTCAGAGCAGCTTACAAACTCCTTTCCCTTCCCCTTCCCACAACAGACACCCTGGGAGGCAGGTGGGGCTGAGAGAACTTCTGACAGAAACTGTCCTTGAGAGAACAGCTGTGCCAGAGCTTGTGATTGACCCAAAGTCACATCAGCAGGTGCAAGTGGAGGAGTGGGGAATCAAACCCGGTTCTCCCAGATAAGGAGTCCGCGCACTTAACCACTACACCAAACTGGCTCTCGGTCTGGGCTAAGTGATGCTCTGTATTCTTCTTGGTGCTGGGGGGGGGCAACAATGGGAGGGCTTCTGGAGTTCTGGTCCCACTGCTGGACCTCCTGATGGCCCCTGGTATTTTTGGCCACTGTGTGACCCAGAGTGTTGGACTGGGTGGGCCATTGGCCTGATCCAACATTGGCTTCGCTTATGTTCTTATGCAGGGGGCAGACAAGAAGATAAAAAAAGCTACACGAGCAATGCCCCCACATGTTGAAAAAGTAATGTGACAAAGGATTATGTGATGCTACAACCATTGTCACAAACAGGCATGATTTCCACACGCCGGGGAGCCTTCATGCCTTTGTATTCTGAAGTACCACCGCCTTGCGCACCTTTTCCTGAATATCTGCGTTAGCACCCAGGCAATTAGGAGGCATACAAGAACAAACTCTGGTCCAATACGTTTCCCACCTGTGATTGATTTCTGAGCTTTTCTCAAAATTATTCACAGAGAACTTCAGCTGCCGCATACCTTAGCAGTTTTGTGGGGCTGGTGGGAAGGGAGTCAAAACAAAACAGTTTAAACGTGTCCATCAGCTCAGTCTTGCTACTCACTAAATGCCATATAAATCACATTAATTAAAGTCACAGTGAGTTAACACCTAACTAGCTGAAAATTTATGGCAGTCTTCTGACCAACTGTGGCATCTGTGAAGAAATGCATTTTTCCTGGGAGGTTTGTGATGAGCAAGGCCTCCACTTTGCATTTTAACAATTTTCCCCCCTCTGGGCAGAAAAGAGGCTGGGAGGAAGGAAATCGGCCATTGGCTTTTCAGGCTCTCCTCAGCTACCTCTTAAGAAATGCTAATATGTCTGGCTAGTGACAATAGTTGGGTCAAGCTCTTCTCTCTCATCCCAGTCCCCAAGAAGGGAACAGAGTTTTGGAGGAATGGAATGCTAAAAGGCCTCCAGCAAAGAGATTCCTACAGATTGCCAGGAAATACCTCTTTGACCAGGCATGACTGGGTCAGTGGGAGGGGAAAACGATGTTAAAAATTCCTTGCCAGACGAAGGAGCTCTCTTTTCCTTGGGTAGTGAGGAGGCAGCCACTGACCATGTGGTTGGCCTTGGTGGCTGAAGGGAGCTTAAAGGTAATCAAAACTCTGTAGAAATCTAAAACTCCTCAGCTAAAGAGCTTGTCCTGTTTTAATATCTGATAAGGCATGTATATTGGGGCCGTGGTGGCTCAGAGGTTAAGAAGCTGACCTGTGGACCAGAAGGCCTGTAGTTCGGCAGTTTGAGACCTTGATATTGCATGATGGAATGAGCTCCTGTCTCTGGCCCCAGCTCTTGCCAACCTAGTGCCTCGAAAGCAAGAAATTGTAAGTAGATATATAGGTACCACTTTGGTGGGAAGGTAACAGCATTCCATGCACCTTGGCATTTAGTCCTGCTGGCTACATGCCCACGGAAAATGTCTTTGGACAGCGCTGGCTCTTCAGCTTCGAAATGGAGATGAGCACTGCCCCCTAAAGTCGGATTTGACTAGCTATTGAGCAAGGGAAGTCTTTATCGTCAGGGCATGTATAGAGACAGGGACAGAAGATTTGCGTTTTACCTATTTCTTTTGTATCCCTTGCTCAATCTGGTGCTGTGCTAAAAATATGCTTATGAACATTTCCTTTTGAAGAAATACTTTATATCTTTTGATGCCGGTAGTGGTTTTCTGTACCAGATAGATGTCCACCATTTCAGTCACAATATTTTAAAAGAGCAGCCAGGGGGAAGGCAGGCAGTTGACAAGCAGCTATTCCTCCAGGGGCACACAAGGCAGTAAACTGTCCTCGTGGTGACCAGACACTGGGCAGTGAAGACACAGAGGCAAGGCCTAAGAACTTGGAAAGGAAACTGGGAATCCTGACACTCCCAGCAGGCAGTTCCGTACAAAGGTGATGGCGAGCTACCCAAGAGTGGAAGAAAAGCCTCTCCAGGGACTGAGGAAAACCCAGGAGGGCCAGGTGGAAAATGAGCTGCAGGCCAGGGCAGGCACATTCCGCCACAGCACCTACGAGACTAAATGTGCCGAGAGCATCGCTCTCAAAAGGAATGTGCATATTTTGCCACATCAAGATATTAGTTGCAGCTATTTCTGAGTATACCCAGGCTAGCCCACTCTTGTCAGATCAGGATGGGCAGCCATGTTAGTCTGTCTGTAGCAGCAGAAAAGAGCAAGAGCCCCGGAGCACCTTAAAGACTAACAAAATTTGTGGCAGGGAAGGAGCTTCTGTGAGTCATGTATCTGAAGAAATGAGCAGTGCCCCAGCCTAAAATTTTGTTAGTCTTTAAGGTGCTATTAGACCCCTGCTCTTTTCTACTGTCGTCAGATCTCAGAAACTAAGCAGGGTTGGCCCTGGCTAGTACATGGATGAGAGACCTCCAAGGAATACTAGGGTCGTGCTGTGAAGGCAGGTAATGGCAAACCACCTCAAAACTTGCCTCAAAAACCCTCCGCAGATGTGTATGCGTGGAGTCACAGGCTGAAGCTAGCAATGTTTACATACGCCACTGGAATTCAATCTGGAATACAATCTATATAAACCAAAACTTGCATGATGTTAAGTGGCCAGGTCCTGCAAAATACCAGCTCACCTGGCCCAGTACCCTGCGTCTTCTAGTACTGGGCAAGAACAGACTGCAATACTGCTGATGTCTCACTCCTGGACCAGTCGTGGGAAAAAATATATACATGCCACACCATTTGCACGGACAGGTCTGTATTGGTCATCTGTGGCATGCAGACAGACCTAGTTTATTAAAGATGCCTGTCTGGTGGCTTGGAGAGCCAAGACGGGTGGAGGGGAAGGCTACTGCTTAGGGGGCAGAACATATTGTTTGAAGTCAAAAAGTCCTGGAGCCGCAGGTGGGAAAGGCTGAGGCTTCCTAGAAAACCACTGCTAGAGTAGAACCACAGCGGCCATGGTTCTGACAAGAGCTGTCCTTGGAAAGGGCAGTCCTCGAAAGAGCTCTCTCAGCCCCACCTATCTCACAGGGTGCCTGTTGTGGAGAGGGGAAGGGAAAGGGGTTTGTAAGCCGCTCTGAGATGCTGAGTGAAGGGCGGGGCATAAATCCAATCTCTTCTTCTTGATAAAGAGCTTCGTGTGATTTTCTACCCACGAGCCTGCTGTAGGGGGCGGGGGCTTCATCTCTAGTCCCCATTTTCTGTAAAGACAGCCTCCTGCCTTCCAGACATGGGACACCCCCAAAGGCCTGACTCAACCGTGCCCCCTTGCGATATGCTGTGTTTGTACCACCACTTGCAGATTTGCGTGAGCCGTTGCAAGCCACAGCTAAGGGCATTCCGCTAACACTGTATACTCCCTTGTTAGTCAAAATCTTACCCAGGAAAAAACCAACAGCAGCAGACTAAATTGTGGAAAGGGCAAGATTAAATAAAGGAAGACACTGGGTGTATCACGGGAGCCTCAGTGCTCTGGAATTAACGCCTAGCTAGTTTGCACAAACTATAAACATCACTTATATAGAAAGACATACATAATTATGCTTTGGGAAGCTAGTGCTTAAAGGTGTTCCAGAAAGTTAATCTTTTTTTTTTTTTTTTAAAAAAGACTTCCTCTGCAAATCTAACCAATTTGTTGAGCAATTTCCTTCCAAATCTGCAGAAACCCAGTTCAAACGGAATCGCTCCTGTGCGTGTTGCAGAAGAGCCCAAGAGTGAAGTGGGTAAAATAAAACTCACATGCCAACTGATAGGACACTGAAGATCATTTAAGGAATGCCGGCACCCCCAAAACAAAGGTCTCTTGAAGAGGCAAAATTGCTCCAGTTGTGGCCCTTGGGCACTACAGAAAGGAAACCTCACATTTCAGATAACATTGCTTGTTTTTCTTTGCCATGTGGTCAGGTAGTGGAACCGCCCCCAACACACGGGTTTCCCTTTTAATACCATGGGGTGGGAATGCAATACGTGCAGGTAGCCATTTTGGCCTGTTAAAGGGGGGGGGGAATGGGACTCCAAATTGCAACATTTACATTTATTAAAAAGATCTATATTCTGCCCTGTCCAAGACAGGCCATACTTCTTATTCGGAGAAGTCAAAATCCAACACGGCAGCAAGCGAGCTCTCGGCCTCCGCAGAACTCTTCTTGCTAGATGATCAGTACAAAAAAACCCCCATCGTTTTGATTATATGGTGATGGGTACAAAACAGTTTTCCACGTTACACCAAGGGCTACCGGGACAGAAGCAAGAAAGAGCAGCTCTCCCTTCGGAAATGTAGATGCTAGCGTAGCAGTGATCGTGGTCTACGGCCAGCACTAACTCCAGCGCACACATCTAAGGCAGTGAGGAATTTTTTCTTTAAAAAAGGCTGCGCCTCTGAAGACGGTTCATTTTACGCAGGACACCAGGTAAAGTATCGACAGAAGACAAACTGCGTCGTGGCCACAAGGCACATAAACACACACAACTTCCCATAACAGTAGGGCTTGCCAGCTCCATGTTGGGAAATACCTGGAGATTTTGAGGCTAGAACCGGGGGGGGGGGGGTTGAGGAGGGAGGAACCTGAGCAGGATACAACGCCCCCTCCAAAGCAGCCATTTTCGCCAGGTGAACTGATCTCTTGTCGCCTGGAGATCAGTTGTGATGGTGGGAGTTCTCCAGCCGCCACCTGGAGGCTGGCAACCCTGCTTAACAGGCAGCAAATGGCAAGTTCTTGTGGAATTCTCTGTCACAGGATGGAGGTCTGGTAGCTTTTATTGTTCAGTCGCACAGTCGAGTCCGACTCTTCGCGACCCCATGGACCAGATCACGCCAGGCCCTCCTGTCTTCCGCTGTCCTCTGAAGTTTGCTCAATTTCATGTTCGTTGCATCGATGACACCGTCTGACCATCTCATCCTTTGCTGTCCCCTTCTTCTTTGACCTTCAGTCTTTCCCAGCATCGGGGTCTTCTCCAGTGAGGGCTCCCTTCTCGTTTGGTGGCCAAAGTCTTTCAGCTTCAGGATCTGGTCTTCCAGGGAACAGTCAGGGTTGATTTCTTTTAGGATGGAATGATTTGATCTCCTTGCAGTCCAAGGGACCGTGGGCGAATTCATAGGAGACGGATCCATGCATGGCTATTAGCCATGATGAGTGAAATGGGGATACTCCTATTCAGAGGGAGGGTGCCTCACGTCGTAGGAGGCAGTGTCCAATGGTGCGCTACTGCTTGTGGGGCACTCCAAGACATCTGGCTGGCCACTCTGAGAAACTGGAGGCTGGAGGAGATGGACCACTGGTCTGATCCAACAGGTTAGCTGGATCTTCTCTCGCTCACTCAACTCTTGGACCCTACTCTCAGGCAACTAAACCCAGTTAAAAAAAAACACACAAGCCCCACACAGAAATTATCAGGATCTTCAAGGCTCAAAGGATACCCCGAAATAGCTCTGGATTCCTTCACAATGGCGGGCCCGGATTTCAAGACAACGATCCTACTATCTCAATCAGTCCAATCCACTTAATTAACTCACCGCTGATTCAGCCAACAGGCAGCCCTGCACAATACCCTGTGCTCTCTTGTCTTTACTTCAATACCGAGATTATCAGGAGAGAAGCAGGAGGGAGGCGACCCTCAGGATGTACGGAAGGCCCTCCTGTGCAGATTATGATCTCCACGAGCTGCTTAAGTGCCCCAATGATCTTGAGTTAGCAGCACCGAGGCACAGACTGGTACACACTAAAGGCACGGCCGTATCCATCCACTGGCCCAGCTAGTGGGGGAAATTCAACTTTTCCAGACGTCGTTGAAGTGAAATAACCCTTAAATTTCAGATACGCGGGCGGGTTACACCCATGCAGCTGGCTCCGCACAGCCGGCCAACATCCAGCACCTGTCATAGGTTCAGACAGCGTCCCCTCCTCCCACACTGCACCTCTGCAAGGCACTGATATGCAACAGCAGGACTACAAGCTGAGACCTGCGTCACAACCAATGTTCTCTCTAAGCTGTGGAGTCTTGTGAGCAAAAAATTCTACTTTGTGAGCCACTGGCATTATAGTTGTGAGCAAGCAATCTGGCTTCTGCATAAATCACTTTGCTCTGGAGCCATCCTTCCTGAGCTAGGATGAAAATCTGTGAGCTGGAGGCTAAAAAACAGCGAGCTAGCTCACACTAACTTAGCTTAGAGGGAACACTGGTCCCATCTGATGCACCAGGACATCGCTAGACAATCAAGGATATTCGATACTACACATTTCTTTGGTGGGACAACAGGCTATGGACCCAGCCTTCATTCAGCGAATGTCCCACTGCCCCCACCCCCAAACATGAATCCCCCTAGCCGCTTTGCCCGGCGTTTATATATTGTGGCAGATAACAACTACTGCTGTCATCCCCGCGTGGCCTGGTGGATGACCACAACAGCTGACCACCGCTCTGCAGTGCCTGCACAAAAATGCAGACGGCGTTAAAAACAATGCATTTGAGGGCGACGAGAAAACAGAGGCTGGTTTTCTGCCTCTGAGCATTCCCACGGCGCTCTAAATCGAGCCGAATATAACGTGCGTGGTACCTCTGCGTCTTTCACAACCATTCTTTACAACACCCCTCCCACCTCCTGACTTTGATGAAAGGACTCTGGGATTTCCATTCCTATTCGTGTCTGCGAAAGGGAGCTTTGCCTCCCGAAAGTTTATGCCTTGGAAATCTAGCTGGTCTCTAAGGCGCAACCGGACTCGAATCTAGTTGCTCTGTTGCAGACTGACACGGGCTGCTCTCTGAAGCAGAACACAAATAATTGCATGCCCCAGACCAAACACGCCTGCTTTGCATACTGATGGAAATGAGGAGATAGATGCTTTTCAAGGGCCGAGCCCTGAAATCTTCCAGAAACCGAGTAAGCGGAAATGAGAAATGTGACACCTTTCTTGCCTTTTAACAAGGCTACGTGTAGCGGTAAAGTGCGCGGACTCTAATCTGGGAGAACCGGGTTTGATTCCCCCACTCCTCCACTTGCAGCTGCTGGATGACCTTGGGCAAGCCACAGTTCTGTCAGAGCTGTCCTTGAAAGAGCAGTCCTCGAAAGAGCTCTCTCAGCCCCGCCTACCTCACAGGGTGTCTGTTGTGGGGAGGGGAAGGGAAAGGAGACTGTAAGCCGCTCTGAGACTCCGAGGGAAGGGCAGGGTATCAATCCAATCTCATCTCTTCTAAGATGGATACTTCATTTTTCTTTCCATGGGGTCCCTCCCAAGGACGCAGGAGAGGGTATCAAGACCACGGCAGCAAAAAAGAAAGGAAGAAAAGCAAACCAGCCAGGGAAACACTTTTTCGGCACAGAGTGGAAGGAGGAGCTCATGTGGCAATACCCCTCATCTCCGCCTGAGATTGTGTTTGCCATTTCTGGACCTCCTGAGCTAAAAGGGCGTCCACGACGCAAACCACTTGAGGGCCCGAGGGTGGGCTTGTGCCTTGTCAGAAAGGAGGGGTCCTGAATGGAGACACAACCAGAGTGCACCTGCTTCCCAGGTTCTCGTATTCCAAGTAGTTGTGCAATGTGAGTCGCCCTGAGCCCGCTTGCGGGGAGGGCGGGTTATAAATACAATAAATCAAATCAAATCAGTCAGCCGTGCTGGTCGGAAGGAGTAGAACAGATTTAGAGTCCAGTGAGGCACCTTTAGGACCAAGAAAGGTTTATTTCAAGGTATGAGCTTTCATGTGCGTGCACACTTTTTGGAATGTTTGAAGTATTTCAAAAAGTGTGCATGCACACGAAAGCTCATACCCTGAATAAACCTTTGTTGGTCTTAAAGGTGCCTCACTGGACTCCAAATTGGTTCTCTCCTATGGCAACTGCTTTGGATGAGGCCTTGAACTAGCAGGCTACCTGGAAAATGACAGTGAGCCCCAAACCTGGACACACACACCCCAGACTGTTCTTGCCCACTGCAAAGAAGTGGCAGACCCATCTCCGCACAAATTAAGGGAGACAAAGTCCAAGATTTGAGGTGGCAACCTGGGTGTGGCTAAATGAAGCAAAGGTGAGGCAGAGGCGAGTCTGGTGCAGAGCAGCTGAGAATTCTACTGCGGGTGTTCAAAAAGCCAGCACGGCCTAGAAGCCTTTTCGCTTCCAGGGCCAAGGTGTCACGTGACCTGCTCTCAATCACGTGACCTGCTCTCAATCACTGATGCGCTGTCAGGCTTCCTGCAGGCCTGGATGGTCATTTCAGAGCATTCACCCCACTCTTTTGAACAAAGCTCAGGGGCTGGCATGTAGCCTGAATAGTCTCTCCCCCCACACACACATATATTTTGTGCTCAAGTCCTGAGGCCCATGGCCCCCCAAATGCTTCCTCGCACTTCTCGATTTATCCGAGCACGGAAAGTGCTTCCGCTTCAGGTTGGCAGCCAGCTAAACGCAGACTGGAGGTCTGGATCCGAGCAGTGCTCCGCCTATGCCCATCCCTTCCGTAAATCTATTTAGATCAAGGCGCTCTTGGACGTCCCCTCGTGAACCTTTCAAGTAAAAACGGGAGATGTGCAATCAACCTTTGTCCTGGCAGCACACTTACAGCCGACGGGGGACAAATGCCCCATTGTCCGGGTTCCTGAACGATCTTATGTAGGAAAAAGGGGGGGACGGGCTTATCTGAAACCTTCAGCGAGATCAAAGTTGTAAACATAAAACGGAAGGGAGAGAATTAACTACATGTGCCACCCAGAGCTCTGTGGGGGAAAGGCAAGAGACAGGTAGGAATTATTTAGCTGTGTTAAGAAACAACAGGACAGACTGTGGTTGCACTTTCTGGGAATGGGTATAAGCAACGTTCTTTGTTTAAACAAAGGGGTGATAGCTGTTCTGTGGAATCAGTATTAAAGTTGTTCGGCTTTACTAGCCCATCAGTTACCAAACAAGAGTGCTATTAAAGGGAAAGATCTCAGACCTTAAGAAGCTCGTCTTAAGTCACTATGAGAATAAATCCAGGGGACCTGAGATCATTAGCGACGAGGCTTCTATCGTTCTTTCAGCGAGCTGCAAAAAGGTTTTGTTTTGCTTAATCATGTGCAAAGATTTAAAATCTTCAGGGCAGGAAACATTACAGCTGCCACATAACACGTGAAGCTGCCTTATACTGAATCAGACCATTGGTCCATCAAAGTCAGTATTGTCTACTCAGACTGGCAGCCGCTCTCCAGGGTCTCAGGCGCACGTCTTTCCCATCACCTGCTGCCTGGTCCTTTCATCTGGAGATGCTGCCGGGGATTGAACCTGAGACCTTCTGCGTGCCAAGCAGGGGCTCTACTACTGAGCCACAGCCCCTCTTGACAGCTCTCCAGGGTCTCAGGCAGAGGTCTTTCCCATCACCTCCTGCCTGGTCCTTTTTAACTGGAGATGCTGCTGGGGACTGAACCTGGGACCTTCTGCCTGCTAAGCAGGGGCTCTACCACTGAGCCACAGCCCCTCTTGACAGCTCTCCAGGGTCTCAGGCGCACATCTTTCCCATCACCTCCTGCCTGGTCCTTTTTAACTGGAGATGCTGCTGGGGATTGAACCCAGGACCTTCTGCATGCCAAGCAGGGGCTCTACCACTGAACCACGGCCCCTCTTGACAGCTCTCCAGGGTCTCAGGCGGAGGTCTTTCCCATCACCTCCTGCCTGGTCCTTTCAACTGGAGATGCTGCCGAGGACTGAACCTGGGACTTTCTGCCTGCCAAGCAGGGGCTCTACCACTGAGCCACGGCCCCTCTTGATGGCTCTCCAGGGTCTCAGGCACAGAGGTCTTTCACACCACCTCCTACTTGATCCTTTCAACTGGAGATGCTGCCAGGGATTGAACCTGGGACCTTCTGCATGCCAAGCAGATGGTCTGCTGAGAAACTGGACAGTGCTCAGGCGTTTGAGATACCCTTGCTTACAATCTGGAGCCTTGATTTAGTTGATCAGAGATGTATAATTGTTGGGAAATCCTGCAGCCATAAAAAACCGCTGCTCTGAGGCTTTGTTTAAAATAAAGCTGAAACACGAGTGAAACCTAACCTTTGTTTTTAAAAACATGAGATGTCTTGTGTGTAATCTGGCAGCTACATTATAATAATATCGTTTTGCGGGTTTACGAGCCTCAGAGCACTGCACATTCATCACCTTTTTATTTCTGCAATAGTTACAAACGTACCCAGCGCTACGTATGGAACAGAACTGCTCCTGTGTTCTCAGATACCTGAAAGAGGAACTCTCTGACTCAAAGTCACAGATCGGTGTGTAAAAATCATTCAGAAAAAAATGAAATATTGGGAAACTGAAAAATTTACTGTAGCGTATGTTTGGCAAAAGCCAAAATAAATTTTGTTGTTTTCATTCTACCAACCAGCATAGCTTTACCCCACCTGAAACTATTCAGGGATTTCTCTGCGAGCTAAAATTCTGAAATTCAGGGCATGCACAATCCAAGACACTTAGATCAGTCAGGAGGTCTGAAAGTGAGATATCTATAAACCCCACCACCCTTGAAATAGGGGGGACAACTGTAAAATGAATCGTAAACGTGTTCATACCATGGAGGAGGAGTTCCAAAATTATGATGGGGAAATGCTGTTAGGATGCCAAGAGGGCACAGGCGTTCCACCAACACCCAGGCTCTCAACGTGCCACAAGAGACTCACACAACAATACAGACAGCCAGGGAAGCCAAACTTGATGGGCAAGTAAGTTTCGCAGTTAATTCACCCAGGCTGGCACACACTTGGGTTGGCACTACAAAGGAAATAATTTGGTTATGAACTAGTTTCAGGTCTTTGGCCTTTGAATTGTTTTGGTGTTCTAAACACGGGAAAGGGTCCGACTCTAGGAAGGGGGAAATGCTGATTTCCCCAGACGCTCCAATCCCTTGAATCTATTTATACCGGAGACCTCAATCTTTTTTTTTTTTAATTAACTTTTTATCGACTTTCATAAAGTTTCACAGAAGATCCAAGAGAATTAAGACACAGGTCCAAAGTTTGAATAATAACATTTTAGAGAAGAAAGAAGAGATTGGATTTATACCCCACACTTCACTACCCAAGGGAGTCTCAGAGTGGCTTACCATCTCCTTTCCCTTCCCCTCCCCACAACAGACACCCTGTGCGGTAGGTGGGGCTGAGAGAGCTCTGACAGAAACTGCTTTTTTTCACAAACAGCTGTGCCAGAACTATGGCCTGCCCAAGGTCATCCAGCAGGTGCAAGTGGAGGAGTGGGGAATCAAACCTGGTTCTCCCAGATTAGAGTCTGTGCACTTAACCACTACACCAAAGAACTTGGAATAGCCCAGCTATGCAATTAATAATAATGCTTAGGACAACTTAAAAAATAAAGTTGTAGGGTTATAACGATATAGGATATTTGCATTACATAAATGTTTAAATAAATAAATCGAGCACTTCTACCTGTTGAACCATTGTGGCCTGGCACTGCACCCCCACACCCCGTGCACCAACAAAACTTGATAAGAAGACTATGTTTACAGAGAAAGAAGGGTTTTATACATAGGATTAGAGAGCAGGATATCATTTTCAGTGACATATTCTAGGAAAGGGTACCATTTTTCTGTGAAACAAGTGTTCCTAGGTTAGATATCTGTTTGTAGTAGTGCAGGCACATTTGGAATTCTGAAACATGATGGGTGTAGCTACAAAATGGCTGCGACGAGAAGGGGCACCAGCCATGGCTTGCCTTCGGTCACCCAGTGACGATCTCATGGCTGCGGCGGCCGCCGCTATCAAAGCAGTCTTTTTAAAAATCTGCACAGCCAACCAAATCTCCAATGGCCAACCGGAAGCTCCACCTGGCTGTACCCATTCTCTAGAAACACTTGGTAGATACCAGAAAGGGTGTTGGGGGGGCACCGTGTTGGAGTTCTCTGATTTACACCATCATCCTCTGCACTCACGTACAAACAGAAAGACTTCCAACCTCATGTTGCCACCAGTTTTCCTAAGCATAACTACATATCTGGGAGAATGGGGACAAGTCACGGCCCATCGCCAGGTTGCTACTGCACCTCCGCACCTTGCAGTGCGCCACTCGGGAACATCCCATCGTGTCATTTAACAAGCACTGCCTGAACTGGTTAGGCGTGCTGCAATTTAGAGCAAGCACAGCTTAACTCGCATCCATTTGCCTGCCCTCAATTTAGTTAAGCCGGCCTCGAGACAATTTAAGAACAAAACAAAACTTGCCCGGGTCCGTCCCACAGAGAATAGTTATCGATGAAATAAACAAACAGACAAAACACACATGCACACAAGGCCATGACGTTACAACTTCCACAAAACAGTAGTATGCTGCTAGACTAGGCATGGAAGAGCTACCACCAAATTATCTGGGGGAAAAGTGAGAGGGGAAGAAACTTGAGAAAAGTTGTACCTATTCCTTTGCAGCAAACTTAAGAATCGGAGGATGTGTGCCTAGGAAGAAGAGTTGGATTTATACCTTGCCCTTCACTCAGAGCGGCTTACAATCTCCTTCCCCTTCCTCTTCCCACAGCAGATACTGTGTGAGGTAGGTGGGACTGAGAGAGCTCTGAGAAAACAGCTCCTGAGAGAACAGCCCCTGAGAGAAGTTGTGACTGGCACAAGGTCACCCAACTGGCTGCACGTGGAGGACTGGGGAAATCAAACCCGGTTCTCCCAGATCAGAGTCCGCGCTCTTAACCGCTACACCAAACTGATTCTCTCAAGAGCCAGGATGTCCTGAACAAACGTACCCGAAAAGGCAAAAGAAGCTGTTGAATGTTGTTGAATGCAGGAGATAGGACTTACAGTAATGGGTTTAAATTAAGGGCTGGAAGATACCAGCTGCATCCTAGGAAAAACTTTTTGACAGTCAAAATTGTGCAAGAGTGGAATCAGCTGCCTGGGGAGGTAGTGAGCTCCCCCTCACTAGTAGTCTTCAAGCAGCGGAGGGACAAACACTGGTCAGGGACGCTCTAGGCTGATCCCGCACTGAATAGGGGGTGGGACCAGATGACCTCTAGGGCCCCCTTCCAACTCTGGGATTCTATGATTCTATGTATCCCTGGCTCCTGCTTAACAGTAGGTTGATACCGAGTTACTCTTGGAAGTCTCCAATTCATCTCTCCCTCCTGCCAAAACCCCCCCACTCACCTGTGGGCAATTCTGGAGCACCACGCAACTGAGAACATAAGAGAAGCCATGTTGGATCAGGCCAGTGGCCCATCTACTCCCACACTCTGTGTCGCACAGTGGGCAAAACCCAGGTGCCCATCAGGAGTTCTGGTTTGTTATACAACCCCTTCTTTCCTTTTGTATCCCCTTTATATTATACTTTGCTTTGAAAAAAAATTATATATATAAAACCCAAATTACTCATGTTTCTTTAAATGCAAAGTTTCCAAACGAGAAAAGAGGGATCTTTTTCACTTTTCCCGCACACAGCACTTCCAGGCCTTAAAGCAACGGTCAACTTCTAAAGTAAAGGCTCTTATTTCATTCATAAGCTTGTTTATAAAAAATACATTGACTGGTCAACTCCTAAAGTAAAGGCTCTTATTTCATTCATAAACTTGTTTATAAAAAATACATTGACTGGTCAACTTCTAAAGTAAAGGCTCTTATTTCATTCATAAACTTAATTTGTAAAAAATACATTGATTGCCCTTCTGTCACAGGGCACCTGAAGCAATGTACAGTTGCTAAAAGCAAACCAACTTGAAATGATTATAAGGAGTGCGGGGAAACCGAAAGACCACGGCACACGTCCTCACTGGACTCTCGGTGTTCCCGTGGTGAACCGCATTCTGTTGGCCTGCCAGGATGAAACGATGGATTGGTTTCTTTCTTCCCACGTGGAGTTTCACCTTGGCTTAGAAGAAAGGTACCAAACCACGGTTAATGAGCTGGAGGACGTTCTACTAGGGTTTGCTGTGGAAACGCCACTGCTGTCCCTGAGCTCCTCCCCTGGAAGCTTGGTTTCTCATGTGAAGCACATGCCAGTCTCTGAACACTGCTTGCAGAAGACAGACAAGCAGAATTCCTCTCATCCTGGGCAGCTTCGGTCTGTTTTGCAGCTAAATTTTTTTTGCTCCTATCACATCCCTGACTCTTCACATCGATGCCTTTGCAATTACATGACTCTGCCGGTTTTTTTTAATGAAAGCAAACACTGTCTGGTCAATACGCTGAAACCTAAAAAAAATCCCTTTTAGAAGCCTTCAGCCAATATTACTGCTCGACATAGTTATTCTGTGCTTATTATAAATACTGATAACGTTTTGGCTACGTCGCAGAAGCAAACTGCCAGATCGACAATAAATAAATGGATTTCATTTGCTAACCTGAACTTTACTGAGCAGGAGCAAGGAGTTAAGAACAACAGAAACAATCAAGGAATTGACTTATAAATGAAATTTTTATAAGAGCCCAGGGTGAACAGATTAAACACTGATAGAGGGCAGAATTGGAGCCTATGGGCCCAAGAATGTTAATGTATTAAAGGAGGAAGAATCAACTTGATGCAAAGAAAAACATTAGTGGAATTGATCCCCATCAGGTCTGGAAGAACTTCTACAGGGAAACAGTGATACCATTTCCTCCTGTTGTGAACAGCAACTCAGAATACCAGGATGTTCTGTTTCGTGCGTCTTCTTTTGTCCTCCGCTGCTACAAAAATCCCCCCAATATTTTCTGCACTGATTCTCAGCTGGAGCAAGCTACACAAACCAAGGTGGATGAAGAATTGGGAAGCCATCGCAGTAGTGGGTCTCTTTCAAAAGGCAGCACGCGCTCTGCACCAAAATATGTTCTGCTTCCGTAGTATAATTACATATGAAAATGTACGCTGTTACTAAAACCAAGTGACAAAACGGGCTTCTCCACAGGTGCTAGAAGAATGTACACAGCATCTGCTCAGGTCAGTGAGAGCCTAAAGCAGATTGCTTTGTCAAGGGACAGCCACGGTCCCCAAAATTGGTCTGAAAGTACAGCCACAGAATAGATAGAAGGCGGGTCACGGGCCTGCCCCGGCCCATAAAACCCCCTTCCCCTCTCTCTCTACAACTCCGGAGTTTAAACAGCACTCCTCTGAACTGTATGACAGTAAGGGGCTATTGTGGAAATCAACACATTGGAGGTCTTGGAGCCTCCTCTTGGTTCAGCAGAAGCCCGTCCCCACCGCAACCACCTCCTATTCAAAACCCTACAGGCCACCCATTCTCCACGAGACGTGGACCGGAAGAGATTTACGACAAGAACACGGGCAATGGATAATCCAATCAAACGAACAACACTTTTAAGACCATCTTATGTGATCAAACCCAACAACACGTTCTCTAAGGCTTTCGTGGCCGGAGTTCATTAGCTGTGGTAGATTTTCCGGGCTGTATGGCCATGGTCTTGGCATTGTAGGACCTGACGTTTCGCCAGTAGCTGCGACTGGCATCCTCAGAGGTAGAACACAGAAAGATGGAGGACTCTCTGTGTCAAGGTGAGAAAGAAAAATGGTAGGCAGGTAATTTATATCTCCTGTCCTGAAAAACACAAAAGGCTCTACATCTGACAATAGCACTACAGGTAAGATTAGAATTTCAACAGCCAATCCACATGCGAAAGAACCTCCCCAGGAAACAGGAAACCTCCTCAGGAAACAATCCATATGCAAAAGGAAACAGGAAAGCTCCTCTATTAACATGTTCACAGCCTGGGGAACTTCTACAAGATAATGACTCAGCCCTACCCCACCTTCCTGAGTAGCTATAAATTACCTGACTCAGCCCTACCCCACCTTCCTGAGTAGGTATAAATTACCTGCCTACCATTTTTCTTTCTCACCTTGACACAGAGAGTACTCCATCTTTCTGTGTATATCTCTGAGGATGCCAGTCACAGCTACTGGCGAAACGTCAGGTCCGACAGTGCCAAGACTACGGCCACACAACCCGGAAAATCTACAACAGCTAAACCCAACAACAGTTCCACAGGACAACAGTTTAGCCAAAAGTTCTTTGGAATAAAATGGCCTTGTGAGCCTGCCTAAAACCTGTCAGGGAGATGATGCTTCCTCAGCCCAAGAGGCCACCAATATCCACACCTCCTCGCCGGAAGGGAAGGCAAAGGAGAGCTCGAGACGACGGGTGCAACCAAACCAGTTTCTTCACAAGAGCTTTACGAGAGCAACTGCGCTATGCTCTGGTGTGTGGAGTTTGTACTAAGGGTTACTCTGCAGTACTCCCGAGACTTATCAGGAGTCCTTCAGTGAGCAGATCAATAACAGGGGACAAACAAAGGTGACCAGATTTCACACACGGATTGATGAGATCAAGCTTGGTTGTAATGACCTAAGGAAGAAGATAATTGTGGTGAAGAAGTCACTGGGAAACGTTTAACTTTGCCTTCCCCCCCGTTTCCACACAACCTCATTTAACTCTGCGCACCGCAGCACTGAGGAAAAGAAAAACAATTTCATTTAGTGATTGTGCTATCTAGATGCTGCTTTTTAGCCAAGAAATACTCTCAAAACAACTTACTGGGGTTGCAACTTTAAAATCATTCATGAGTTACCTGAAGAAGAGATTGGATTTATACCCCACCCTTCACTCGGAGTCTCAGAGCAGCTTACCATCGCCTTCTCTTCCCCTCCCCACAACAGATGCCCTGTGAGGCAGGAGGGGCTGAGAGAGCGCTGAAAGAACTGTTCTCGAGGGAACAGCTCTAAGAGAACTTGTGATTGACCCAACGTCACCCAGCTGGCTGCACGTGGAGGAGTAGGGAATCAAACCCAGTTCTGCAGGTTAAGAGTCCGCTGCTCTTAACCACGACACCCAGCTGGCTCTCACCACGGCCTGCTTCGTAAGTTTACACGGTCAAGCCATCGAGGAGGAAAAGCTAAAGAAATGGCAGCTTTTGGGATAAGACAGTTAAAGGGAAACATGCTCAACATTTCTAGGTTACGAGCATAAGGGAATACAAACTGTTTTCCTGCAATGCTAGAACTCCCTGTCAACCAATAAAACTGATTGGCAGGGAGCAGGCGAATGGGAGCACTTCTGTACAGGACACACAACTGTCTTAAGAGAATTCGTTCAGACAAGAAAAGGCCCACCAGGGTCCCTGTGTGTGTTTTAAGTGCCGTCAAATTGCTTCCAACTTATGGTAACTCTATGATTTCATGACCTCCAGAACGTCCTTCGTTCACAGCCTTGCAAACCAAGGCCTGTGGCTCCCTTGACCGAGTCTGCCCATCTCCTGTCGGGTCTTTCTCTTTTCCCGCTGCCTCCCACTTTTCCTTGAGATGCCGTCTTTTCATGGGACCCTGGGTCTTCTCACAATGTGCCCAAAGCACAACAGCCTTAGTCTGGGTTAGGCTTTAAAGCTGCCGGGCTGGGCAGCTTTAAAAATAAAAGATTAGACAAATTCCTGGTGGATAAATGCATCCCTGCCTGTCAGTCATCACAACGACATGCTGAAGCCTCCCTGTATAGATACAGTCTACCTGTGAACACCAGGCGCTGGGGTGGGGGGAAACACCAGAGAGTGTCTCTCCACTTCCAAACCTGCTTAGAAGTGCCAGAGGCTGCCGCTGGAGACAGGATGAGGGACTCGAGAGAGACCAAGGTCTCACCCGGAAAAGCCTATCCCTGCTTCACGGCAAACACCGTTTTACAAGTGTCATTTTTGCTTCCGGAAAAACCTGATTTGCTTTTTAAGCCTTTCCAAGACCACGCACAAAAAAACATTTAAAGGACTTCAAGTTTATTCTGCTGCAAGGATCATCCGATAACACTCCTTTGTGATCACGAGATTCGCTATTTGTATACTCCATTTATACCCTGCTTTTCCTCCCCAACAGGGACCCAAAGTGGTGTACACGGTTCTCCTCTCCCCCATTTTATTCACACTACCACCACCCTGTGAGGCTAGGTGCGACTGGCCCAAGGTCACTCAGCGCGCTTCTGTGGTGGAAGGGAGAATTTGAACTGGCGACTCCCAGATTCTAGTCCGACACTCTCATCACAACGCCACATGGGCTCTCATATCAAAATAAATATTAAGGGGACCCAGATGTCTAATGTTTTTGCATCAGTTCACTGCAGAGCTTGCAATCACAGGTGGGCAGAATCAAATCAAGAGCCGTGGCCTTCCGAAAGCTGAGACGGATACTGCAAGAAGCTCTGAAATTTTAGCTATCGGGAAGTTGGGTCAGCTCTTCCCATGAGGCATCTTGAGAAGTCCCACCAAAAGGGGGAAACGCTCCCCTCTACAGAAATGTAAGGTAATTCTTATGGTGCCATTCCGCGCCTAGATACAAAATTTCCGTTAGTCTTATTGCAGGTCTCCCAACTTGCCACAAAAAGCACAAAGTAACACTAGCCTTTTATGTCAATGTTCCCTCTGAGCTGAGCTAGTGTGAGCTAGCTCAGCTTCTTAGCCTCCAGCTCACACATTTTTGTCTTAACTCGGGAGGGATGGCTCCAGAGCAAACTAATTTATGCAGGAGCCAAATGGCTCGCTCACAACTTTCATGCCAGGAGCCCACAAAATAGAATTTTTGCTTACAAGACTCCACAGCTTAGAGGGAACATTGGTAGGGATGTGGGGTCACGCTAACTCCCCATCTGTGGTGCAGCTCTGTCACAATTTTAGGAAGGGGCTGTGGCTCACTGGCAGAGCATCCGCTTGTCTTATTTTAATCTTACCATGCAGGGAGCCTTCGTAAGAAGAGCCCTTCGACAAAAATTAAGCAGGGAGTTAAAGAACAAGTACAGAGCAGTCACGCCGGCATAAAAGCCCTGCATTCGCAAGACAGGCTAAGTACTCTACCAACCAGCAACAGAAACAATCAAGGCCCGGTCAAGCAAATTTCTTTAGACCCGTCCCCCTGTGTTTCACAGCTCAGATCTGCCCAGCCACACTAACCTGGATTTCCTGGGTGCCGATAAACCCTTTTATCGCCCAGTACCCTACGCGGAGACACTTTCCGATTTTTGTGATTCCAAAGTCTATCATCTTGTCACCACACGGCATATAACCAAAGCAAACAGAGGCCGGGTTTGGAGCTGGGTTTGGTTGTGAAGAGGATGCCCACACCGTTCAGCACCCCCCCCCGTGGAAGAAAAAAACAAACTTTAGTGGTACCGCAGACTCACACTCTGCGGGAGATTGTGTGCGGCCTTCCTTCTCCTAAGGGAGGGAAGAGGCCACCCAGATCTGGATCACGTTTCCCGGGGGGGGGGGGAGTTCTTCCTCTCTCTCCCTGACACCCCCCCCTATACACAGAGAGAGGCTGCAGCAGGATTGAGCAGGGTCGGGCCGGCTCCATGGCTATTTAAGAGCATTACACGGGGGGAGGGAGGGGGAGAGAGAGAGATTCAGCCCGCATCGCGTGAGCTGCTCCCCCCTCCCCACCCGCCCCGGAGTGGCCGATGCATTTTCTGTAAATAACGTCCCCCCCTCCCCGGGCGCGAGCAAAGAGCGGTGCCCCAATTAAAAATGGCGAGCATCTCGCGTGGCTGGCTGCGTGCAAGATACAATGGAGGGGGGGAGAGGAAAACAACCCAACCCCCCACCCCGGGCAGAGGCATTCCTGAGCCAGACGCCGGCCACCCCCCACCCCCCCCCGCCACATTCCCAGCTCTTGCTCCCCTGCAAAGAGAGGCGGGGGGGGCTTGCTGGAGTCCGGCCCCCAAAGAGCGCCTTTTACGCACAGGCATGCGTCTCTTCCCCCCGCCCCCCCCCCCGCGCAAGAAAAGCCGCGGGCCCCGGACAGCCCCCCTTCTCCCGGGGGAGACACGCCCCTCCCCCGGCCGGAAACGCGCCAAAGTCGGCCACGCGCGCGCCCCGGCCCCCCCCCCCATCAGTCGTGCCAAACAAACCCCCAAACTTTTTTTTTTTTTTTTTAATTCAACTTCTGGCGCTGGGGGAGAGGGAGAGAGCAGCGCAATGGAGGAGGTCTCCTCTAGAGAAAAGCGGGTTTGGAAGAGTCTGGAGCCCGGCCCCCAAAGTCTCCCCCCCCCCCCACATCTACAAATACAATGGGGTGGGGGTTGGGGGGGAGGGCGCATTAGGGAGGCAAGGGGAACAGAGCCCTGGCGCTTCCCCGGCTGCAGAAGGCAGGGGGCAACGAGGATTGTTTTGGAAGATGTGCTTTGGAAAGGGGGGGGAATCACGGAAGGAGGCCTGCTTTGCTGGTGATGGGGGGGGGGCGAGGAGACATCTTCGCCGACCTGGGAGAATGCAAGAGGAGGGAGACCTAGAAGTTGGCGACAAAGAAGCTGGGTCCCCTGGCCTTTGCAAACTTAGAAGAGCCTGGAAGAGGGTTTAAAAAAAAAAATGTGTGTGTGTGTGTGTGGGGGGGGGAGTTAAAGCCTGCTTGGGGCCCCAGCCCAGTGAAAAGGCCGGAGGAAGAGATTCACCCTGTGGGAATTATTAAGGGTGACTGGAAAGAGAGAGAAATTTGCATCCCTGCACTTGGAGAAGGGGGGGAGGATGTAAGGATGGAACAGCCCCTCTCCCTAAAAAGATGGAGGTGGGGGGGGCAAGCCGAGGAGTAAGGGCGGCCCTGCCAAGCTGGGAGACAGGAGCCCCCCACCCCCATCATCCCCACACACTGAGTTTAGTTCACTTTATTGAACAGGACTTATTCCTAAGTAGGGGAAAGGGAGGGATGGGAGAATTGGAGGAGAGGCGATGGGGCTCTGGGAAAGCAGGAAGGAGGCTGAGGGGTGGGGTGGGGGTCAAAATCTGAGGGGAGGGGAGGAGGAGACATCAAAGCTGGGTTTACCATACAAAGTTGTGTGTAGGGGGGGGAGAAGGAGACCCCAACCAGAAGTGTAGCAAAACAGCCGCTGGGGCACTGCAGATTTGCAGGGCGGAGGATGGACAGAGATGCAGGAAGGGGGCCCAGGGAGTCCCAGGATGGGTATCATGGGGAGGGGCAGAACAGGGGGTCTCTAGGACCAGGGGGAAAGGAGGTGGGGGGGGCACAGAGCTGGAGAAACCAGACTAAGAAGGGGGAGTCACCC
This sequence comes from Gekko gecko, assembly GCA_029375565.1. Lineage (NCBI taxonomy): Eukaryota > Metazoa > Chordata > Lepidosauria > Squamata > Gekkonidae > Gekko > Gekko gecko. The sequence continues at coordinate 211,183,306 of JAPDNY010000004.1, forward strand.
CTGAAGAGAGAAAAAGGAGACTAAAAGGGAGAATCACGGATGGAAAAGTTGTCTAAGAAACTGGGGCAACAGCAGAACTCGGATATGGGGGGAGGGCCCTGAAAGTGGTGCTGCCAAAGGAGTTGGGGGCAGAATGGGAAGACCTAAGGATGCTTAGGAAGGTGGGAGGAGGCCAAGGAGCTGCAGAACTGGAGAAATGAGACTAAGGAAGGGGGGGAGAGAAAAGGAGAGGAGGGAGAAGGGGGGTGCCAAGAAACTAGGGCAAGAGCAGAGCTAATAAGGAAATGGGGGGGGGAGTGGTGCTGCTGTAGGAATGGAGGGTGGCAAAACTGGAAGAAAGGAGGATGCCTGGGAAGCAACGCTCCCTCTAAACTGTGGACTCCTGTGAGCGGAAATTCTACTCTGTGAGCTCCCGGCATTGAAGTGGTGAGCCAGCCATTTGGCTGCTGCCTAAATTAGTTGGCTCTGGAGCCATCCCTCCCCAGCGGAGACAGAAATGGGTGAGCCAGAGGCTAAAAAACACCCCAACTCAGCTTAGAGGGAACACTGCTGAGAAAGGTGGGGGGGAGAAGGCCTCGACCTGCTAGAGCAACTGCTGGGGTGGGGGGAGAAGAACTGGAGAAATGAGACTAAGGAAAGTGTGGGGGGAGATCGGGGGGGGTGTGTCCAAGAAACTGGGGCGAGAGCAGAGGTGGGGTAATATGGGGCTGCTTGCAGGCAAAACTGGAAGGAGGAAGGATGCCTGGGGAGAGAAGGCCTTGACCTGTTAAAGCAACCCCCGTGGTGGTGGGGTGGGGGGAGAAGAACTGGAGAAATGAGACTAGGGAAAGTGGGGTGGGGGAGGGAGAAAGGAGATTAGGGAGAACCGGGGGGGGGCCTGTGCCCAAGAAACTGGGGCAAGAGCAGAGGCGGGGGAGGGCGGTGATAAGGACTGGGAGGGGGCGCTGAAAATGGGGCTGCTTGTAGAAATGGGGGGGGGGCCGGGAAGGCGGAGCTGGAAGAAATGAGGATGCCGGGGGAAGGGGGGTGGGTAGAGCGAAGACTGGAGAAATGAGACGGAGGGAGAGAGGGGGCAAGGCTGGAGAGAGAAAAGGAAGCCGGGGAAGGGCAGGGCAGGACGGGTGGGGGGATCCAGAAAAGCGGAGTTGTGGGGGTGCCGGGGTGGGGTGGGGGGCCTGGGAGCGGGGCTGGCTGGGGGGCAGGGCAGAGCGGGGGAAGAGGCCGGGATGCTCAGGAAGGGGGCGGAGGAGGAGGAGGAGGGGGGAGAGGCCGGGATCCGGCTGGGCCCGGCGGGGAAGCGGCCTCTCGCCGTGCGGGGTCGGGGGCTGGGGGTGTGGGGGCGCGGGGGGTGCGGGGCTCACCTTCCATCTCCATGTCTTCGGGCTCGCTGAGCTGCTGCTCGCCGGGCTTCTGCTGCTGCGGCGGCGGGGGCTGCTGCTGCTGCTGCTGGTGGTGGTTCATGTCTGGCTGGGGCCGGCCGGCCGGGGCGAGGAGGGCTGCCGGAGGAGGAGGAGCTGGCGGCGGGGAGGCCGAGGAGGAGCGGCGGCGGCGCTGCTGCTGGGGCTGCTGCTGGCGGAGGAGGAGCGGCGGCCTGCCGCGGCGGGGAGGCGAGGCCTGCTGGCGGCGGCGGTGCTCGTCCTGCTCCTCGTCGTCGTCGCCGGGCGGCTGGGCTTCAGCGGCGGCGGCGGCGGGCAGGGATCGGGCTGCTGCTGCTGCTGCGGCGGCGGCCGCCGGGGGAGGCAGCGAGACGCGCACGTATTTGCTGGCTATTCGCCCAATGGCGGCGGGGAGGCCGAGGGACGGGCCCGGCTGGCCTCGGCGCGGCCTGGCGGCTCCCTCCGGCCCCGGGCCCAGCCGGCCTGCGCCGCGCCGCCGCCTCCTGCCTCCCCGGCGGGCTCCGGCCGCGGCCTGCTCGCGCCTCCCTCCTCCGCCTCCTCCTCCTGCCGCCTTCGCTTCCCTTCCCTCCCGCGCTCAAAATGGCGGCCGCCAAATGTCACATCCGCATGGAGGGGCGGCCCGGGCGGCGGGGAGCGGCGGGGAGCGGGGCGGCCGAGATCCGCGGCCCGGCCCGGCGGGGAGGAGGCGAAGGGCGCGAAGCGAAGACGACGATGGCGACGCGGCCTGGATCGCTGACGGGGGCTCCTCCGCCGGCGCACTCGCCGCCTCCGCTCGGCCCGGCCACAGCACCAGCAGCAGCAGCAGGAGGAGGAGGAGGACGAGGAGGAGGGATCTGGAGGGAGGGCCGGGCGGGCGGAGGCGAGGCAGGCAGGGAGGGAGGCAGCAGCGCCGCGGCCGCCCCGGGAACAGCAGCAGCAGCGCCCGCCAGCCGGGGACGCGGCCGAGAGGAGGAGCCGGGCGGGCCGGGGAGAGGCGGCGCTGCGGGGAGGGAGGGGGAAGGGGTCTGGGGCTGAGGGGGGGAGTGGCGGGAAAAGGGTCAGGGGGCTGAGGGGGAGAAAGGGGTCCGGGGGTCGAGTGGCGGGAAATGGGTCAGGGGGCTGAGGGGGAGAAAGTGGAGGGAAATGGGTCAGGGGGCTGAGGGGGAGAAAGTGGAGGGAATGAGTGGGCCAGGGGGGTCGAGGGAGAGAAAGTGGAGGGAAATGGGTTGGGCTGAGGGGGCAAGGACAGGGAATGGAAATGGTGGTGGGGGGCGGAGGGGAAATGCAAGGGGGGCAGAATAGACGGAAATGGTTCAGGGGCCAGGGAGAGAACGTGGCGGGAAATGGGTCAGGGGGCTGAGGGGAGAAAGTGGAGGAAAGGGTTGGGGGCTGAGGGGGCAAAGTAGAGGGAAGTGGTTCAGGGGGCAAAGTAGAGGGAGATGGTTTGGGGGCTGAGGGGGAGAAAGCAGAGGGTCAGGGGACTGAGGGGAGAAAGTGGAGGGGAAATGAAAGGGGGCAAAGGAGAGGGAAATGGTTTAGGGGCTGAGGGGAGAAAGGGGGGGAAAGGGATCAGGGGGCTGAGGAGAAAGTGGAGGGGAAATTAAAGGGGCTGAGGGGGCAAAGGAGAGGGAAATGGTTCAGGGGGCTGAGGGGGCAAAGGAGAGGGAAATGGTTCAGGGGGCTGAGGGAGGGAAAGCAGAGGGAAAAGGGTTGGGGGACAGAGAAGGGAATAGGCAAAGGGGCATTTTGTGGGTTGGAAAGGTGCCTATTGTATATTTGTATAGCAAAGGAAACCTTTATTGTTTGTTTTAGGGTCGCCAGCCTCCAGGTGGGTCCTGGGGAATCCCCCCAGGATTACAGCTCATCTCCAGACCTGCCTTCTCTCTAAGCTGAGTTGGTGTGAGCTAGCTCACAGTTCTTTAGCCTCCGGCTCACAGACTTTTGTCTTGGCTCCGGAAGAATGGCTCCAGAGCAAACTGAGAGATCTCCAGGTTCCACCTGGAGGTTGGCAACCCTCACCTGGGATGACAACTGCTCTCCGGGTAGGGTTGACCAACCTCCTGGTCTGCGGGGGGGTTATCTTCTGTAGTGACAACTGATCTCCAGACAACATAAGTTACCTGTTTATTTAAAATATATCTTTTCCTCCTTCTCCTGGAGAAGACGGCTGCTTTCGAAGGTGGGTGGCATGGCATTATACCCTACTGAGGTCCTTTCCCTCTCTAAACCCCACTCCCCCAGGCTGCCCCCTCACATCTCCAGGTCTTTCCAAAGCCAGGGTTGGCAACCCAGTCTCCAGGTAGGGTTAAGGTTGCCAGGTCCCCCTATGGGGGGATGGAGCCTGGGGAGGACAGAACTCAGTGGGGCACGATGCCAGAGAGTCTGCCCTCCAAAGCATCTATTTTCTCCAGGGGAACTGATCTCTGTAGCCTGGAGATGAGCTGGAATTCCAAGGGATTTCCAGGTCCTGCACAGAGGTTGGCATCTCTCGGTACCCAGTATCCAGGTCGAGTCTTGAGATCTGGAATTTCAGCTGATCTGCAGATGAGCAGTACCCAGTTCCCCTGGAGAAGAATGGCTGCTTTGGAGGGCCGACTCTGGCATTATAACCGGCTGAAGCCCACCCCCTTCCCAAACCCAAATCCCCAGTAATGACCCAGATCGGAGTTGGCAACCCTTTCTCCAGGCAACAGTTTCCTCTGGTAGGCTCCGTGGCATCGCATCCCTTGCCCAGCTCCTTCCAGAAACATACCTCCTTCCCAAATCTCCAGGGATGCCCCGAGGCAGATTGGGCAATCCTACAGAGAGGGCTTGGAGGGGGTTGATCAGGGGGCTACAGTGGGGAGATGGAACGGGGCTGAAAGAAGGAGGGCGTGTGGAAATGGGGTGGGGGGGAGGGTAGTAGATGTATAGACAGCAAGGATGCGAGTGGGGCAAGTAAGCAGGGGAGGCTAAGCCGTAGAACACGCACATGTAAGTTATCCACACAAATGCCATACTATTCACACAAATGCCATACAAGTTGTGCTTTAAAGACGCAGAACACACGCATGTAAGTTATCCACACAAATGCCATACTGTTCACACAAATGCCATACAAGTTGTGCTTTAAAGACGCAGAATAGCTCTCCAAAATCCAACAGGGAATGTTGGGAGAACCAAACTTGTTGACACAAATGTGAACCAACGCCAACTAGGAAACATCTGCCCATTTTTTTTTTAAACCCATAGCTGATGGATTAAATTGAAATAAATCGGCACATGTCCTATTAACAGGAATAAGCCAGAAAAAGAGCTATAATAGAATGTGATCCCCCCCCCCATATTTCAGTGGGCTCTGTAAAGGTAGACTTTGTTTTTGAACTATAAAAGCATAGCTCTACTGTTGATTTATTAAATAACATTTATACACCCACACATATAAGAAACCGTGGGAGGTAGCATTCTGCCGTGGGAGATGAGTGAGGTCTACTGGATATTTTAGCAGCTTCACTGGACTACAACTCCCAGGGTTCTTTGGGAGAACCCATGGCAGTTAAAACTGGCATCCTATTATATGGGTTTGCGGAGCAAAGCTATCTTTGTCAGTTGCTTTCATGCTTGACATCATTTTACCAGATTTAAAACACTTACTGGAAAGCAGCTTCTTAATATCCCAGTCATCTGAAGAGAGGGCAGAGTGGATTAACTTCCCAAACATGAATATCTACAGGCTTGTCCTCCAGGGAGAAACCCCTCCTGCAGGGTTTAAAGAATAAAAATAATGTAGGGCATATAGTACGTTTGCGGCACTGAAATTAAGAATTCTTCTCCCCATTCTAAACAGCTGTGATTCCCAATTATGATATGCATTGATTGATACCAGATTCTTATTCCGACAGCAGTTTCACAAGCCTTTGGAAGCAGGGGGTATTGCGAAGAGATGGCAACGGCTTTCAGTGGTTGGCCAGTTTGCCATTCCCACATCAAGGACACAGGAGGCGCTGAGACAGAAAAAGAACCGCTGAAATGATGTGTTTTGTAAGTTTCTTTGATTCCTAACCCTCCCCACCTGCCAAATAATTTTATGTAACAAATAGTTTCTCGATCCAGGTGGTCACCAGTTTTGGTCTGAAGTAGTAGAACAAATTTAAGAGTTCAGTGGCACCTTTAAGACCAACAAAGATTCCTCCTCAAAGTGACATCCCATAAGTATTGTTTCACATTTGGTAAACCTGACCTCTAGGAAGTAATATAATTTTGATATTTTATGCTGATCTTGTCCTTATGAATATGGGAGCTGGGGTAGCATAGTGGTCCAGAGAATGAGTTGAGATTCATGGGGAGATGGTGGTATGGCATAGAAGAAGAGAAGAGATTGGATTTATACCCCACCCTTCACTACCCAAAGGAGTCTCAGAGTGGCTTACAACCTCCTTTCCCTTCTCCTTTTTCAAGGACAGCTGTGCCAGAACTATGGCTTGCCCAAGGTCATCCAGCAGGTGCAAGTGGAGGAGTGGGGAATCAAACCCGGTTCTCCCAGATTAGAGTTCGCGCACTTAACCGCTCCACCAAACTGGATTACAGTTGATCTCCAGGTGACAGAGATCACCTGGAGTTAATAGCCTCTTGGGAAGGTGGACGCTGGCAGTATAACCCACTAAAGTCCCTCCCCTTTCCAAACCCCACCCTCCTCAGGCTCCACCCCCCAAATTTCCAGGTATTTCCCAGCCTGGGGCTGGCAACCCAGTGCTGTGCACTACATATACAGGTGTGGGAAGAAGAACGTTCTTGTGGACTAGTAGTGGTGGCTACTAGTGTTGAGTGTAGTTTTAAAAAGGATTATACAGATTTCGAAATGATCGGTCCATTGATGACTTTTGGCCCCGGAAGACCTACAAGAAGGACGTGTGGCGAACAAAACTCTTCCCCCCTCGTTTCTCCCCCCACACTTCAAACAATTGGCATTGAGATACACTATCTCTGAAGGTGGAGTATCCATTTTGCCATCTTGACCAACTGGTTGGTCATTTGTTCTCGACCAGAACATGACCGTTTTCGGTCATGGCCTTGTTCCCCTGCAGTGGTCTTGCCTGAAGAGGTTAGGTAGGCACCATCTATTGTTTTTGGGGGCCAGACAGGCCGGGTTGGAGAACATTAATAGATTTCACTATGGAGGCTTTGAAACACAAAAGTGCCTGTAGGATTGTTCACTGTTAGAATCTGACATTGCGGATTGTTAATAATCGCATCATTGATATCAGTACCATATTTGTGACATCTTTGTTGGGGAAACCTGGGGTGAGAATATTCCCCCCTCCCTCCCTCTTTCCCTCTCTCTCTCTCTCTTTCACACGCACACACACACACACGTAAAAATACACTTTGAAACCCACCAACTTAGCCCTGCAAGTCTCATTCTTTCAGTGCATACCTGGAATTTAATTGCTGGAAGGGTTCTTGGAAAAGACTCCCTTTGTTCCCCACAACTGTGATGCTGGAGCTCTCTGAGGCTGTCAGGAAAGATCCCCAGCATGTGTGTGTGTGTGGGGGGGGGACAACTACCATGCCACAAAGTTCTGCAGGGCCAGCGTGGTGGAATCTTTGGCACAAAGTCCTGCCCTCCCATTGGCTCTGGTTCAGCTCAGAAGGAGAGAGCACCGTCAACAGAACGTCACACACGGCAACAGGCGTTTCAAGAATGGCGAGACGGAATGTCTTGCTGATCTGAAACTCCAGAGCTGAAACAAAATACCCCTTTAAAACAAAAACAGAACACGCAGGGTGCCATTCTCCCCTGCAAATTTTGATGTTCACTGTCTCCATATTGGTCAGATATTTCACCAAACCTCTGATTATCTCTCTGATGCCCAGTCAAACCAGATCCCACTGTTTGATATAACATGAGACTGCATGCGGTATTGATCTCTCTGTCGCCCAATCAAACCAGATCCCACTGATATTCCACGGGATTTGATGTGACGTTTAGGACTGAACTACGATTGATAGCTTGGCAGGCATGTGTACCACCCACGCCATCTAATTGGTGTCAAGCACATCTCACTGTCAGGAAACTCTTCCTCAGATTTAGACAAAACCTTTTCTGTAGTTTGTCTCATTAATTCAAGCCCTGTCATCTAACACGACTGTAAATGTATCTGTCCCATATTCCATGGGGCAGCCCTTTAGGTATTGGAAGGTGGGGGTCATATCACCTCACAAGTGTCTCCAACGTAGAGACTTCCCGCTCGTTCGGCCTCTCCTCATGGGTTGTCTCCAAAGCCCTCACCAGCTCCTCTGCCCTATGTGGGGCTGGTTCCAGTTTATTAACATCCTTCCTAAACTGTTATGCCCAAAACGGAACACAAACTGATTGCTTATGACAGAGGTGTCAAACTCATATATGTCACTTTGTCCGGCTGAGCCAATGCGTGCCATAAAATGTAATGCTAGGTATAAGAGATATAAACTTTATAAATGACACAGATAAACCCAATTAAAAATATTATTTTTTACTCAAAATACAAACAAAAGCAATTGATTCCTAGCAGTGAAAGCAACTGATATACTGGGGAACCCACAAAAGACCCAATAAATGTATTTAATCATATGCAAGACTAGTTTTTTCCCCAGGGATACCATAAAAGGGGGAGTACCTTACATTTCCGTACATACCAATGGCTTGTGGGCCGGGTAAGAGCTCTGCACAGGCCGGTTCTGCCCCCCCGGACCTTGTATTTGACACCCCTGGTTTATGAGGTCTTTGGAGTCAACCACGAGATCTCATATTGAACTTCTGGGACACCAGCCGGTTTGGGAGTCAAACGTAGACATGGTAGGGAGGGGAATCGTCATACTTTTTTAAAATAAAAGAACAGCCTAATAGCAGCAGACAGAATTCGGACACCATCAGTGTGGCGTATTGCCTCAGCCATAGAAGAACAGAGGGCAGGGAGGATTGCTAGCATCAGACCCAGAGATGGACTCTGGCTTGGTAAGATGGATCGGACCAAAGCCCAGCATTTTGCTCCCCAGGGCTGCTCTCCAGGTGCTTCTAAGATGCTCTCGAAGAAGAAGAAGAAGAAGAAGGAGAAGGAGAGATTGGATTTATACCCCGCCCTTCACTTGAAGTCTCAGAGTGGCTTACAATCTCCTTCCCCTCCCCAAAACAGACACCCTGTGAGGTAGGTGGGGCTGAGAGAGCTCTTTTGAGGACTGCCCTTGACAGAACAGCTCTGAGATAACTTGTGACTGACCCAAGGTCAAACCAGCAGCTGCAGGTGGAGGAGGACTGGGGAATCAAACCAGGTTCTCCCAGATTAAAGTCCACACTCTTAACCACTACACCAAGGAGGAGGAGGAAAGAAGAAGAGATTGGATTTATACCCCGCCCTTCACTCGGAGTCTCAGAGGGGCTTACAAACTCCCCTCCCCTCCCCACAACAGACACCCTGTGAGGTAGGTGGGGCTGAGAGAGCTCTGACAGAAACTGCTGTTTTTCAAGAACTGTGGCTTGCCCAAGGTCATCCAGAAGGTGCAAGTGGAGGAGTGGGGGAATCAAACCTGGTTCTCTCAGATTAGAGTCTGCGCACTTAACCACTACACCAAACTGGCTCTCATGAGGAAAAGACATGAGAAGAAGAGCCCTCTCCTCTCTCCAGCATCTGGTATTTGGAGGTAGACTGCCTGTGGATGGGGAGGCTCCCTTTAGCTGTTATGGCTAGCTGCCAGCGACGGACCCATCCTACATTCATCAAGCCCTTTTATCTCAAGCCGTCTGGACCGCTGACCATCCAGAACCTCATTGCCATCCGAATTGGTCGTTTTATGGGTGCATTGTGATAATTTTATTATGACGACTGTATTTTATCTGTTTTAAGGTGGTTAATCGCCCAGAGCCCCCTTGTGGGGTTTGGCGGTCCATAAATCTAATAAAATAAATATAAATAAATCACATGGCTGTGACTTCTGCACGTTCTTCCATCTCTCCTGAACCTGCTGGCCAGGTTCCAGCTTCCATAGGTCCGAAAGAACCAGGAACTGGCTTCCATAGATCTGAAAGAGGGAAGAAAATGTTGTTTATTCTCACACCTTCCCTCTGGACCATTCACAATTTTGTACCCCTCCCCAACGAAAAAGGATCTCCCGCTTAGAAATGCAAACTTTTATTCATGCTTATGGAATGCTTGATAAGACAGATTTCAGGTCCTCGTTGTATGTGTTAATCGCATCCTTTGTCGAGGGGATTTCTCCCACCTGTTCTAAAGTCCTTGTTTTTATTTATTTGTCCCTCCCAGCCCAAACCATTTGTGAGGTTTTCTTGCCTCTGTCCTGCCTATAAGGACTAGCAGGACGCCCTCTAGTGACAGGTACATGACTAATTGACTATCCGTCCCTTTTCCTTTTATTCCCATTTGTAGAAGAGGAGGAGGAGATTGGAATTATTCCCTGCCTTTCACTACCCAAGGGAGTCTCAGAGCAGCTTACAAACTCCTTTCCCTCCCCCTCCCCACAACAGACACCCTGTGAGGGAGGTGGGGTTGAGAGAGCTCTTTCCAGAACTTCTCTTTCAAGGACAGCTCTTGTCAGAACTGTGGCTTGCCCAAGGTCATCCAGCAGGTGCAAGTGGAGGAGTGGGGAATCAAACCCAGCTCTCCCAGATTAGAGTCTGCGCACCTAACCACTACACCAAACTCGCTCCTACTCTGCATTTGGCCCCGTTTGGGCTACTGTGGCCACCCTGTAAAAGGCCTGCCATGTGCCAAACCCAACAGACTGGCAGAGGGTCGAGGGATGCCCCAGAATGGCTACCATTCCCACATTTCATGGAGAGCCCAAGATCAGGGGTTTAGAATTTGTAGGTTCCATACTCCACCTCTTTCAAATTGGAGTGTGGGGGGGGCTATACCCCAGGGTCTCCCAAACACTGGATCCAGCATGCACCGTACCCAGAGGTAACAAGAAGACTGCCTGCCTCAGGGGACAAAAGCATAATCCAGTTTTACCAGTCTTGGAAGCTAGGCAGGGTCGGCCCCAGGCCCGTAGCTAGGATTTTGTGGTGTGTAGGGCTGCCGTTATTTCTTCTGTATGTCTCTAAACAACTGTACTTTTAAGTAACAAAAAAGACCATAATACTAATAATAAAATAAATGCAGCACAAACACACACACCCCCCGCAACAGCCACCCCAGACATAAGTGAAATACAACCCCCACACACACACCCTTCCCCTGCCCAAAGCACTGAACTCCCTTACCATTTTCAGAAGGAAATCTTGTGGGGCTGGCCCTTTAAGGAAGGGTGCCACCAATAGTCCCACTATAGCTATGGGCCAGGTCGGCCCTGTCTAGTCTTTGGGCGAGAGAGCTCCAGGGAATACCAGGGCTGTGATGTGAAGGCAGGCAATCGCCAACCACCTCCGAACGTCTCTTGCCTTGAAAAACCTACAGGGCCGCCAGAGATCAGCTGTGACTTGGCAGCCCTTTCCCACCCGCACCTGTATACTGTTCTTATTGTGTTGTTTTAATTGAGCAATCCACTTTGGGTCTCAGCAAGGAAGGTGGACTGTAGAGTGAATAAATACACAGGAGAACAGTTTGAGCCTCTTTAAAGCCCATAGGATCTATGTACTAATAGCCAAGATGCCCCTGCGTGCGGATATCTAAGTCCACACATCAAGGGCACTTAGGGGGTAAAGAGATTTTCCTGCACACTTGGGGCACTCCCCAGGGGTGCAGAAAAATCTGAAAAGTTTTAAAAACTATATGGGGGATACTTAAATCCCCCCCAAAGTAAAAGAGCATTCCCTGTGCATGCGCAGAGAACGCCCTGGCAACTGTCTCGCTGCTGCAGGGGGGAGGGAGAAGGCTTGGCGGGCTCAAGTCTCGCCACCAGTGGTGGGGGAGAAGGCTCACTTGCGGCTGCTTCCTCCTCCACTTCCATGTGGAGTCCCCCCCCCCGTGAGTATCGCGGGTCCCCTCTTGTATATACCTGATAAAGAAATAAAACAGAATGACATCTTTTAACTCAGCCGTTACAGGAAGACTGCACTATCGGTTGAAAAACGGCACTGAAATGGAGCAGGCGGAATAGACACAGCTCTGTGCTATTCAGTTACTCAGCATAGGGAGCCAGTTTGGTGTCGTGGTTAAGTTCACAGACTCTAATCGGGGAGAGCCAGGTTTGATTCCCCACTCCTCCACTTGCACCTGCTGGATGACCTTGGGCAAGCCATAGTTCTGTCAGAGCTGTCCTTGAAAAAGAGCAGTTTCTGTCAGAGCGCTCTCAGCCCCACCTACCTCACTGGGTGTCTGTTGTGGGGAGGGGAAGGGAAAGGAGTTTGTAAGCCACTCTGAGACTCCCTTGGGTAGTGAAGGGCGGGGTATAAATCCAATTTCTTCTTCTTCTAGGGGTAAAGGTTCCCCTTGCTTGAAAGCCAGTCGAATCCGGCTCTGGGGGTGAGGTGCTCATCTCTGTTTCCAAGCTGAAGAGCCAGCGCTGTCTGAAGACGTTTCCGCGGTCACGTGGCCGGCATGACTACACGCCAAGGAACACGGGCCGCTGTTACCTTCCCACCGAAGCGGTACCTATTTATCTACTTGCAATTTCTTGCTTTCGAACGGCTAGGTTGGCAGGAACTGGGGCCAGTGACGGGAGCTCACTCCATCATGCGGCACTCGGGTCTCGAACTGCTGAACTACCGACCTTCCAGCCTGCAGTTCAGCATCTTAACCACTGAGCCACCGCAGCCTCAGCGTGCACACACCAAGCTATCGGAGAGATACACGGCAGAACTCAGACTGTTCAAAGAAAGGAGATAATTCACTGGTATGTTTCCCATTTAGACATTTCCAACTTTATCTTCGGGCTTTGCTCACTCCCGAGTCCCAGAGATGAGAAAGAAGCAACCGGCTGCTGCGTAAAAAGCAGTGGTCCTCTCGTGCTGCCATAAAGCACAGAGTTGAGAAAAGGCAGTGACTCAATGTTCAGCAAAACTTGTGGGGTGATTTGAATGGTGGTGGTGGGGAGCGGTGAGGAACCCCTAGGACCATTCACTGCAGTTTCCATCTAGATGGGGGAAGCAGACGGCTGGCCTTCCCAGACGTAGGGAAACCTCCAAATGCTGCAACTTATCCTGATTTAGTTCTGCTAGATCGAGATGGGTAGCCGTGCGAGTCTGTCTGTAGCAGCAGAAAGAGAGAAAGAGCCCAGCAGCCCCTTAAAGAAGAAGGGAGCAGTGCCTCAGGAAAGCTCATCCCCTGCCAGAAATTGTGTTAGTCTTTAAGGTGGTCCTGGACTCCTGCTGATTTACTTCTGCCGAGACAGATTTTCTTTATTGCGAGATGCCTTAAAATGTTTTGGGATAGGCACATGAATTAGTGCGGCTCAGATTTCAGGCCTTCTCCTTAAGGCCCCAGCCACACCTGCCAGAGAGGCTTGGAGTGACAGTTCAGTCTCCTTGTTATCACATGGGTGTGACCCCGAGCCAGTGTTCCCTCTAAGCTGAGTCAGTGCGAGCTAGGCTCACAATTTTTCAGCCTCCGGCTCACACATTTTTGCCTTCGCACAGGAAGGATGGGCTCCCGAGCAAACTAATTTCTGCAGCAGCCAAATCGCTCGCTCACAATTTTAACACCAGTAGCTCACAAAGTAGAATCTTGGCTCGCAAGACTCCACAGCTTAGAGGGACCGTAGCATGATTGAGTCCACGGGTCTGTCCTAGATGTCAATACCGCATCAGCACTGCAGGAAAAGAGGGATCAATCAATCAAATAACTCCCACCGCGTTTGGTGAAAAGGGAAAATATCTATACCCTCGTACACTTAGGTGGCTAGGACGGAGCGATGGGTACACCATAGGGTTGCCAGCCTCCAGGTGGGACCTGGAGATCTCCCGCTTTCTCCCCTGAAGAAAATGAGTAGACCAAGAAGGGATCACCATTATCCAGACAGGAAATACATCAAACAAGCAGACACTGTGGTTTGTCAGCCAATTGAAAAAGAAGGCTTCCATCTGGGCAGAAAAGGGGACTGCTTTGTGACTACTTCAAACACTTGAAACAGAACCAGAAGATAATTTGAAAAAAGTAAAGAGGACGTTAAGCACTGGTTTGTTCCTAATAAAACAATGAGCTGTATATCGAGAGGCCGACACCTTTTAATCTAATAGGATTACTCCTTAGGAAGATGGGGATGAAATGAGCATATATCCGGGTGCTCGTTGAGAATGATGGACTTTTCTTTGTTATGTTGTAAAGTTTTATTCATAAGATAATATATGATGTTTACCTTGAAAAGATTTACTAAACGTCCTGGTCATTCACATCACAGTGTCTGCTTGTTCGATGCATTCCCCTGGAGAAAATGGCTGATTTGAAGGGTGGACTCGATGGCGTTGTATCCTGCTGAGGCCCCTCCCCTCCCCAAACCCCGCCCTCTCCTGGATCCGCCCCCAAGGTCTCCAGGTATTTCCCTACATAGACCTAGCAACCCTAGTACACCATTCTCCCTCTGATTCAGCGGGATTCACGCAAAAGGCAAGCTTGGAGTCTCTTCCAAGTTCCAACTAATGCTCCCTCTAAGCTGTGGAGTCTTGTGAGCAAAAATTGTACTTGGCGAGCTACTGGCATTAAAGTTGTGAACGAGCGATTTGGCTACTGTGTAAATTAGTTTTGCTCTGGAGCCATCCTTCCTGAGCTGAGGCAAAAAGGTGCGTGAGCTAGCTCACACTAACTCAGCTTAGAGGGAACTCTGGTTCCAACCCACTCCTCACCCCCTGTCTTCCCGTCTACGTAGGAAAATAATTTAAATCAATAAGCCCGATTTGCTTTTCTTAACCTCTCATCCACCTTTCTCACTGGGCGGGTTGCCGTTTTTAAAAACAGGATATAATGAAAATGGTATAAAGCCTGCAGCGCACTGCAAGAGTACAATCCCTTTCGTTGTTTAAAAAGAGGAAAGTTAAATTTTTGTTTCGAATCAAAGTTTTTGGAAATGGAGACACACTCTGCCATAACGGGACCTCCGCGTGGTGGCTGGAGAGCTCGCGGAATTACTGCTAGCCTGCTGGTGACAGAGATCAGTTTCCCTGGAGAAAATGGCTGCTTTGGAAGGTCGACTCTATGGGATTATCCCACACTGAAGTCCCTCCCCTTTCCCAAACCCCACCCTCTCCAGGCTCCACCCCCCAAACCTCCAAGAATTTTGGCAACCCCTACAAGCCTCTCCCCCCAGGCCCGTAGCCAGGATTTTTAAGTCGGTGCATTTAAATTTCTCAGGGGGCACTGGCTAATCAATTTAATCTGGGGGAGAAGGCCATGACACTCTGGGCTAGATGGAAAGTCGGGGGGGGGGCATTGCCAGGAAGTCAAGGGGCCTAGCCCCGAGATGCCCCGCTGTAGTTATGGGCCTGCTCCCCCCCATTCTTGTTTGCTTTGTTTTCCTCCTGTGTATTGTTGGCTGTTTTGGGTGCCCCCCCAATTCCCCAGGGAGAAAAGGAGAATATAAATACGCTAAGTAAATTAACTGTGCAGCATCTTACCTGCTGGACCTCTTGGTCTACTGCTGGAGCCAACCAGGCTCACCCTGGGCTCTCTTGGGTCCACATGCTTTGGAAGGTAGCTTTCCTAATGCCAGGCTATTGAACTTCAGGAGCTATAGAAGAACAAGAGACGGGATTTCTACCCCACCCTTCACTACCCAAAGGAATCTCAGAGGGGCTTACAATCTCTTTTCCCTTCCCCCCCCCACAACAGACACCCTGTGAGGTAGGTGGGGCTGAGAGAGCTCTTTCGAGGACTGCCCTTGAGAGAACAGCTCTGAGAGAACACGTCCTTGGAAGTAGGTCTCTTAATTCTGATAGCTGTCCTGTAATCTCCCATCGTGCTCTTGAAGAAGAAAAAGGAGAGATTGGATTTATACCCCACACCCTTCACTACACAAAGGAGTCTCAGAGCAGCTTACAATCTCTTTCCCTTCCCCCCTCCCAAAACAGACACCCTGTGAGGTAGGTGGGGCTGAGAGAGCTCTTTCGAGGACTGCCCTTGAGAGAACAGCTCTGAGAGAACTTGTAACTGACCCAAGGTCACGCCAGCAGCTGCATGTGGAGGAGTGGGGAATCAAACCCAGTTGTCCTAGAGTAGAGTCCGCACTCCCAACCACTACACCAAACTGGTGTACCTCCTTAATTAGGGTTGCTCACCTCCTGGTGCTAAGTAACAAACAATGGAAATACTGTGATTTATAAGTTGTAGGCAACAAAAACAGTTCAAAGACTGTTACACTGTAAATATTTTACTCGAGACCAAGAATTACTCTTCTAATTATTCCTAAAGAAAAAAAAAGCTGTTTATACAAGGCTTACAAAAATTGTATGATTGGTGGACAATAATTCATTCATATTAAAGCAGCAGATTAAGGCAATACCATTAATGTACAGTCCCATGACAACGAACCCTGGTTGGTACTCGTTTCCGCAGCTTCTTCAGGTCGCAGTCTGTCAGGTACTGCACATAAAGTCACAACTTTTTACAAACATGTATTTAAAATAGTTTTCTAAATTTGAAGAGAGAGGACCGAGTATATAATAAACTTACCCCTGAAGCTCATCATATTATTTCACCCACTGGTTCTGTATATTCTAGCTGGTTTCTGAGCATGTTCCCACGGTTATGGACTGCCTCCCCAAGTACAGGAGCTGTTAATTTATTCTACACGTGAGTGTACATGAATATTCCACTTATAATTCAAAAGCCAGGAGAGAAAGAAAGATTTTCACCCGCAAAAGCTGAATAATTTTCAAAACCGACTATAAGGTCTAAATTTCAATTCAGCTCTGTGGCTCCCGGCATTCAATTGTGCTGGGCTGGGGTATCTGTAGCCACACCTGTACATCTTGATTACATACCCAATCTCTCCATTTATATCAAGCTGTTCCAAATTAAAAGTATTTTTTCAGAGATAGACAGAAAGCTGTTCCAAATTAAAGGTATATTTCAAAGAAAGACAGAAAGATCTAATTCATTGTTCGAACCTAAGAACATAAGAGAAGCCAATGTTGGATCAGGCCAATGGGCCATCTAGTCCAACACTGTCACAAAATGGCCAAAAATACCAGGTGCCATCAGGAGGTCCAGCAGTGGGGTCAGGACACTAGAAGCCCTCCCACTGAACACCAAGAATATGTTGCATCACTTGCCCCAGACAGAGAGTTCCTATCTATACCTTGTGGCTAATAGCCACTGATGGACTTTGCTCCATATGCTTATCTTATTCCCTCTTGAAGCTGTCCATGCTTGTAGCTGCCACCACCTCCTGTGGCAGTGAATTCCATATGTTAATCACTCTTTGGGTGAAGAAATACTTCCTTTTATCTGTTCTAACCTGACTGCTCAGCAATTTCATGGAGTGCCCACGAGTTCTTGTATTGTGAGAAAGGGAGAAAAGGACTTCTTTCTCGATCTTCTCTATCCCATGCATAATCTTATAAACCTCGATCATGTCACCCCTCAGCTGTTGTTTCTCCAAGCTAAAGGGCCCCAAGCGTTTTAACCTTTCTTCGTAGGGAAAGTGTTCCACCCCTTTTATCATTCTAGTTGCCCTTTTCTGCTGGATTTAGAGTACCGGATTTATGAATAATGAACATTTCTTTCTGTAACAGAATTCTTCCCAAATCCACTCTGTTTTTCTGTTCTGTTCTGTTCTGTTGGAATTCTATAAAGCCTAGTGAATCTCAGTTCATCGATGCTATGCCCAGACTCTTGAAAATGTAATGTCAAAGGGGCTTGGCTTGGCTTGGCTTGGCTTGGCTTGGCTTGGCTTGGCTTGAAGAAGGGATTTAAAGAAACAGTTGCCTTCTCCAAGCTGTAGACTGGGCCCTTAACTTTAAATGCATTCTTCAAGCCCCCTTCCCACACTGCCACACAAGCTTGGATCGGAGAAGGGATTTACCGAGACAAATGCCTTCCTTGTGCCAAGCCAGCCGAGCTGGTGTGGCGTGGCTTGGAGAGCACCGGTGTTCCCTCTAAGCTGAGTTAGTGTGAGCTAGCTCACAGTTTTTTAGCCTCTGGCTCACACATTTTTGTCCTTGCTCAGGAAGGAGGGTTCCAGAGCAAACCGGTTTATGCAGTAGCCAAATTGCTTCCTCACGACTTTAATGCCTGTGGCTTGCAAAGTAGGATTTTTGCTTACAAGACTCCACAGCTTAGAGGGAGCATTTAGATGGGGAGGGAGGGGCGAAAGAGAGATAGAAAGAAAGTGGAAAGAAAGCAAGTAGACGGGGGGAGGGAGAGGTGGAAAGGGAGCGACTTTAACTTTAAATGCAGCCTGCTGCAAGCCCCCCTCCCTCGCACCCTGGCTGGCTTGGCTTGGAGAAGGGATTTGGAGAGACAAATGCCTTCTCCAGGCTGGCAAGTGGAGGGGGAGCTTTGATAATGCATTTAAAGTTAAAGTTACTTTCTTTCTCTGCCCCCCCTCCACCTCAAGCCTACCCAAGGAGGGGAACACTGTCTGGATAGAGGA
Organism: Gekko gecko; assembly: GCA_029375565.1. Taxonomy (NCBI): domain Eukaryota; kingdom Metazoa; phylum Chordata; class Lepidosauria; order Squamata; family Gekkonidae; genus Gekko; species Gekko gecko. Next base: position 211,201,179 of record JAPDNY010000004.1, read on the forward strand.
AGACCGATTGGGGAGGCAGGCCTCCCCTTCGCTTCCCCAATTATGACACTGCGGTATATGAGTTATTAAATAATAGAGACCACGATAAGGAAGTGCCATCAGATCCGTCAACACGTGTAATGAATGTAATCAGAACCACAGTTGAGGAAGCTAACCTCTTAGGATATATTAATGATCATACTGCCAAGTTTTTGTATAACGGGTTTCCTAGAACGCCGTTTTTTTTATGCACTTCCTGAGATCCATAAGAGTTGTTTCCCAACTCCTGGCCGGCCAATTTTATCAGCCAGTGGCTCCACATTGGAGCCCCTGTTTCAATTTTTAGATTCTTTTTAAAAACCTTATACTGAGCAGGTAAAAATCGTGTATCAGAGACACTAAGCATTTCATCAGACAAACAGAAGGACTGGAAGTTTCTAAAGCAACTTATTTGGTCACCACGGGCGTAATCGCTTTATATAAGAACATCCCACTCGAAGAGTCAAGAATGGTTATTGAGAATATTTTAGGCAGAAGGACTGATCCCAGTAACCCACCTACCCATTTTCTTTTGGACCTTTTAGACAAAATCATTTTTGGACAAAAAAATTCAGGTATGATGAAGAATATTTTCTCCAAATAAAAGGGATGTCAATGGGTAATGCTTGTGCTCCCAGTATTGTAATTTTGTCTATGGGTTTTTTTCTGGGAAAAAATTCTTTATGATCAAACACTTAACCCCTTTTTCCTGATGTCATCAAATCTTATAGATATACTGATGCTTGTTTTCTTACAATGCGAAATACAGTCAATGTGCAACAATTTTCTGACTGGATTAATAATATTCACCCCTCTATAAAGTTCTCAGGGGGTTTTTTGACTACCAGAAGGTGAACTTTCTAGACATTTCTGTATATAAGGACGGGAATAATTTGGCAGGAAGAGGACACAAAAAACCCACAGAAATTCACTGCTGAGATTTCAATCTAGCCACCCAAAACATCTTCCCCATGAGTCAGTATATTAGATTAAAAAGAAATCACTCTCTAAGGAACAGCATTTCTTTGAGGATGCACAGGAAATGAACTTAGCTTTTAAGAACAGAGGTTATCCAAGACAAGTTATACAGACTTATAAAAAGGTCAAAAATACGGACAGAAAGAAGTTGATATATTTATTTATATTTATTTATTTATTACGTTTTTATCCCACCCTCCCCGCAAGCGGGCTCAGGGTGGCTTTTGCAGTTGACTATTCTTCAGTGTCTAATGGCATTAAAAAAAATCATTCATAAGTATTAGTTTATACTTAGGAATAGTCAAGGTTGCACTTTGAATCCACTTTTGGGTTGGAGAAAACGTAAAAGCATAAGGAATTGAATTATAAGATCAGATATTAAACCTCCTTCACCAAAAAGTAAAAACTTACCTATGGGAACATACAGGTGTGGTAGGTTTGCTGCCTGTGATACGCTAATTGGGCGGGGGCTACTTTTGAGCATGCAGGCCGTAATATTAAACGGCGAAGTGATTGTTTGAGTAATTGTCTCTCCACACACATAATTTATGTAGGCTTCTGCTCCAGCTCTCAAAGTGAGGTTATTAGAATTCTGTTACAGAAAGAAATGTTCTTTATTTATAAATCTGGTACTCTAAATCCAGCAGGTGTGAACAATCAATTAGATCTTTCTGTCTTTCTCTGAGATATAGTGGATATACCTTTAATCAGGAACAGCTTTATGTAAATGAAGAGAGAGCTTGGGTAATATAATCAGGACATGCAGGTGTGGCTACAGATATCTCAGCCCAGCACAATTGAATGTAGGAAGCCACAGAGCTGAATTGAAATTTAGACCTTCTGGTCTGTTTTGAAAGTTATTGAGCTTTTGGGGTGACTAAATCTTTCTTTCTCTCCTGGTTTTTGAATTAAGAACATAAGAACATAAGAGAAGCCAATGTTGGATCAGGCCAATGGCCCATCCAGTCCAACACTCTGTCACACAGTGGCCAAAAATACCAGGTACCATCAGGTGGTCCAGCAGTGGGTCCAGGACACTAGGAGCCCTCCCACTGTTGCCCCCCAAAGCACCAAGAATACAGAGCATCCCTTGCCCCAGACTGAGAGTTCCTAACTATAGCTTGTGGCTAATAGCCACTGATGGACCTCTGCTCCAGATGCTTATCCACTTCCCTCTTGAAGCCATCCATGCTTGTAGCTGCCACCACTTCCTGTGGCAGTGAATTCCATGTGTTAATCACTCTTTGGGTGAAAAAGTACTTTTATCTGTTCTAACCCAACTGCTCAGCAATTTCATTGAGTGTCCACGAGTTTTTGTATTGTGAGAAAGGGTGAAAAGTACTTTTTTCTCTACCTGCTGTATCCCATGCATAATCTTGTCAACCTCGATCATGTCACCCCTCAGCTGTCGTTTCTCCAAGCTAAAGAGCCCCAAGCGCTTTAAACTTTCTTCGTGGGGAAAGTGTTCCAACCCTTTGATCATTCTAGTGGCCCTTTTCTGCACTTTTTCCAATGTTATAATATCCTTTTTGAGGTGTGGTGACCAGAACTGTACACAGTACTCCAAATGAGGTCACACCATCGATTTATACAGGGGCATTATGATACTGGCTGGTCTGTTTTCAGTTCCCTTCCTAATTATCCCAGCATAGCATTGGCCTTTTTTATTGCAGTCACACACTGTCTCAACATTTTCAATGAGTTACTTACTACAACTCCAAGATCTCTCTCTTGGTCATTCTCTGCCAGTTCGGACCCCATCAACATGTATTAATAGTTAGGATTTTTGGCCCCAGTGTGCATCACTTTGCACTTGGCCACATTGAACCCCATTGGCCACGTTGACGCCCACTCACCCATCCTCAACGGATCCCTTTGGAGTGCCTCACAATCCTCCCTGGTTTTCACCACCCTGAACAACTTCATGTCATCCGCAAATTTAGCCATTTCACTGCTTACTCCCAATTCCAAATCATTAATGAACAAGTTAAAAAGCATTGGACTGAGTACTGATCCTTGTGGTACCCCACTGCTTACCACCCTCCACTGAGAAAATTGCCCATTTATATTCACTCTCTGTTTCCTATTAATTAGCCAGTTTTTGATCCACAAAAGGACTTTTTTATCCTATGACCATTGAGCTTACTTAGGATCCTTTGATGAGGAACTTTTTCAAACACTTTCTGGAAGTCAAGGTAAACATCTATTGGGTCCCCCTTTGTCTGCATGTTTGTTCACTCCCTCAAAGAACACTAACAGGTTAGTGAGACAAGATCGCACTATACCCTCTCTGTATACCCTCTCTGACATACAGAGCCACCCCACATCCAACCCTTCCCCCCATCCTTGCAATATAATTTATAACCAGGAATCACTGTATCCCACTGATTTTCCTCACCCCACCAAGTTTCTGAAATACCCACAATGTCTATTTCCCCCCAACACCAAGCATTCAAACTCCCTGATTTTACCTTGGACACTTCTAGCATTTGCATATAAACATCTATAATTTCCCATGCATCTTACGCCCACAACCTTCCTCTTGCTGCCTCAAGACCTTGCCAGGCAGTCCATATTGTCAGCCACAGTCTCAGTGGACAATTCTAATCCATTTCCTTGTAGAAAAGTAACAGCTACCCCTTCATCTCTCTGAGACGAGCCATTCCGAACCAGAGACTTTTCATCTCCGGCCGGCTTCCCCCCAATATTCAGTTTAAAAGCTGCTCTGCCACCTTTTTGATTTTAAGTGCCAGCCGCCTGGTTCCTTCTCGGGACAAGTGGAGACTGTCTCTTGTTTTGGAACAACCTCCCTCTTGTTCCAAAAAGCATCCCGGTACCTAACAAACTTGAACCCTTCCCGCCTACACCGTCGTCTCATCCATGCATTGAGACTCCTGATCTGTGCCTGTCTCTCCGTGGAACAGGTAGCACTTCTGAGAAGGCTACCTTGGAGGTCCTGGCCTTGAGTTTTCTGCCCAGCAGCCTAATTTTTTTCCTCTAGGACCTCACGACTGCATTTCCCTACATCGTTGGTGCCAATATGTACCATGACCACTGGCTCCTCCCCAGCACTGTCTACCAGCCTATCTAGAACATGTGTGATGTCCGCTACCTTCACACCAGGCAGGCAAGTCACCATACACTCAGTAAGCAGGTTTGTCGCCCAGCTGTCAACCTGCCTGAGGAACGAATCACCAACTATCAAGAGCACCCCTCCCTCCCTGCCCAGGGATGGTTCCTTGGTGTGAAAGGATGCCCGGTCACCAGCTGAAGAAGAGGTCCCTTCTGAGGGCACATTCCCCTTATCCTCAGCATGGTGCCCTATTTCCTCTCGACCCTCATGCTCCTTGACAGTGACGGGGCTGCTGTATTCAGAGTGGGACATATCTAACAAGTCCCCGAGAGTCTTATAAACGGAATATTCATGTGCACTCACGTGTAGAATAAATTGTCAGCTCCTGTACTTGAGGCAGTCCGTAACAGTGGGAACCTGCCCAGAAGCCCGCTAGAATATAAAGAACCAGTGGGTGAAATAATTTGGTGAGCTTCAGGGGTAAGTTTATTATATACCCTGTCCTCTCTCTTCAAACTGAGAAAACTATTTTAAATACCTGTTTGTAAAAAGTTGTGACTTTATGCGCAGCACCTGACAGGCTGCGTCCTGAAGAAGCCGAGGGGAAAAAGTACCAACCGGGGTCCGTCGTCACAACTTTAATGCCAGTTGCTCACAAAGTAGAATTTTTGCTCACAAGACTCCACCGCTTAGAGGGAACATTGCTCTGGGGCATCATACCCCATTGAAGGCCCTTCCCCTCCCCAAATCATTGTCAGTCTCCACCCCCGGAACCTCCAGGAATTTCCCGGCCTGGATCTGGCAACCCCATTACACCCAATCTCCGGCCTTTGCTGTCCTATGGAATGGCTTCCGTAAACAGAAGTCCAGGGGGCCCCCCTTAAAGAGGAACAACCTTTGTTTCTCTCTGAGCCTCCGTGAGTCACCTCACTCACTTCTCCAGAGCGTGACTCACCGAAACTCATGTCGAAATAGATGGTTGTTAATCTTTAAGGTGCCACTGGACATTTCTGTTTCGCGGCAGAAGACTCACGTGGCCGAGCCCTTTGTGATCTTCGCAAAGAGATCAGGGGATCGTCCCCTTTCCTGGCTTTTAGGAGACCTCGCCAAAAAAATAAATCAATCAAATTTAGGAGGGCTTTTCAGGGGCCGCTAAAGAGCCATCCCGTGTTTTTTTTTTACTTTGATGCATGTACAGCTTTGTACAACTTTGTTGCTGTCTTAATCTACATCAGAAACTGCTTCTGGTCCTTATTTCCTTTAAACCCATTTCCTCTTGGCGCATCAAAGTGGAGGACTGCAAACAAACAAACAAACCGCCCCAAACGAACAACAAAACAAAAGCCAAACAAACTGGGATCTCCAAGGCTGGGTCAAACACTTTGATACGAATAAAAATAGAGGTGAAAGGACTCAACGCAAGCAGACAAGTTTTTGCAGAATGAGGCTGAAAAGGACTGGTGCTCAGCACCCAGCAAATGGATACTTGGCCAGCTGTCCAGCCCGCTTCTGAAAAAGTTATAACAGGAGGAGTATCTTTCCAGGCACAAACCTGTGGACAGTGTTCCCTCTAAGCCGAGTGAGTGTGAGCTAGTTGCTGTAGATTTCCCGGGGTTGCGTGGCCGTGGTCTTGGCATTGTAGGACCTGACGTTTCGCCAGTAGCTGTGACTGGCATCCTCAGAGGCATAACACAGAAAGATGGAGTACTCTCTGGGTCAAGGGGAGCAGAAAACTGATAGGCAAGTAATTTATCTCTACCCTGGAAGGTGGGCTAGGGCTGAGACATTATCTTGTAGGAGTTCTCCAGGCTATGAACATGCTAATGGAGGAGCTTTCCTGAGGAGGTTCTTTTGTCTATGGATTGCTTCCTGAGGAGCTTTGAGGAGGTTCTTTTGTGTGTGGAATGGCTATTGAAACTCTAATCTTATCTGTAGTGCTATTGTCAGCTGTAGAGCCTTTTGTGTTTTGCAGGACAGGAAACCATCCCCTATTTATTCTTGAACTCTCTTCTTTCCTGTTGAAATGGTGTTTATGTTTATGACTTTCCATGGCTTCCCTGTGTAATCTGACACGGTCATCAGAAGTGTTGTCCAGCCTTTCAGGGTCTTGGAACAAGATGCCGTGTCCTGTTTGGGTTAGAATTCTCGCTCCCAGGACTCCACGGCTTAGAGGGAGCATTGCTGTGTGACCCTAGCGTCATGCCTCCTGGCAACATCTCAGATATTGGCCCGCGATTACTTGGATTCTCAGGTCGTTGCTCCAGTTCTCTGGAACAGGCCACTAGAGGAAGTAAGGGGACCCAGTCTCCCTACTGCTTTTTTAATTTTTTTGGTATTTTTGTCCGTCTCTGTGTGTGCCCGTGCCTGGAAGTCATGGCGACCTCTGGCGATTCCTCCTGGGTCACGGAGGACATTCAGAGAAGTGGCTTGGAAGATGACGAAGATGTCGAAGAAGAAGATGATGATAATGATGATGATGATTTACATAAAAAGATAAAACACACCAATGGCAATTTAAACAATCCTAAAATAATCTAAAACAAACCAACATTATAGGGTGCTATACACGTTGGGTGATAGAAGAAGAGGAGAGGAGATTGGATTTAGACCCCACCCTACACTACCCGAAGGAGTCTCAGAGTGGCTGACAATCTCCTTTCCCTCCCCCTCCCCATAACAGGCACCCTGTGACCAATGCTCCCTCTACGCTGTGGAGTCCTGTGAGCAAAAATTCTGCTTGGCGAGCCTACTGGCATTAAAGCAGTGAGCGAGCAGTTTGGCCTCTGCATAAATCAGTTCGCTCCGGAGCCCTCCTTCCTGAGCTGAGATAAAAGTGTGTGAGCCGGAGGCTGAAAAACTGTGAGCTGGCTCACACTGACTCAGCTTAGAGGGGAATACTGCGGCTGTGACGCAGCCTGCCTCTGGCCTCCCAGCCCTGGTATTCTCTGGAGGTCTCCCGTACGAATACTTGCCAGGGTCAGCCCTGCTTAGCTTCCGAGGTCTGAAGAGATCAGGCTTGCCTGGGTTGTCCAGGTCAGGGCTCCCTGCTGCTTTTTTGAAGATGCTACAGAACTTTTTCGATCCTTCCTCCACTGAGTGAGAGCAGCATACTTGGTTGTCCTCTTTTCCATCTTACCTTCACAACAACCTGCCTCTCCCTCTATGAGCCCCCAAGGGCTTTACAATCTGCCAACCAACATCTCCTGGTAGTCCCTGGGACATCTGTCTTGCCTCCTCTAGGGCCAGGGCCTTTTCGGCCTTGGCCCTTACCTGGTGGAACGAGCTCCCATATGAGATCAGGGCCCTGATGGGACCTTTTACAGATTCCACAGGGCCTGCAAGATGGGGCTCTTCCACCAGGCTTTTAGTTAGAGCGGCGGGTGTCCTCCCTCTCTACAGGGCCTCCCCTCATTTGGGCAGGTCTGTATTATCAGCAAAGGGCCCAAACTCGAAGTAGACTGCATCTGTGAGCAGTGTTCCGTCTAAGCTGAGTTAGTGTGAGCTAGCTAGCTCACCATTTTTTAGCCTCCGGCTCACGGATTTTTGTCTTTGCTCAGGAAGAATGGCTCCCGAGCAAACTAAAATTTAATGCAGCAGCCAAATCGCTCACAACTTGAATGCCAGTAGCTCACAAAGTAGAATTTTTGCTCACAAGACTCCACAGCTCAGGGGGAGCGTCATCTGTGAGGCTTGGACCGCGATTTGTACCATAGGAATGTTGTTGTATTTTATTGGGGTTTCTAAGTGTTTTTAATTCTTTGCATATCGGTTATCGTGTCTGATGGAACCCACCCCGAGCCTGCTGTGCGGGGAGATACAAAACCAATAAAATAAATACAGCATGAAATAAATCCTGCAAGGTAGTGACTGACCGAAATTACCCAGTGAGCTTCAGAGTTATCCCAACCCATTCCCAAGCTCCTGGGAGAAAGCAAAGGGAGGGGGGGAATGCATGTAAGTGTATTAGGATAGTGCCACTCAATGTTCTCTCTAAACTGTGAGCAAAACTTCTACTTTGCGAGCTGCTGGCACGAAAGTTGTGAGCGAGCAGTTTGGCTGTGGCATAAATTAGTCTGCTCTGGAGCCCCATCCTTCCTGAGCCAAGACAAAAATGTGTGAGCTGGAGGCTAAAAAACCGTGAGCTAGCTCACGCCAACTCAGCTTAGAGGGAACACCGGTGCCACTGCAGATCCAACAGTGTGACTGCAGGAAGTCAGATGCCCAGGTCTTTATTTCCGTTGCACAATCCCCCAGACTGAGGCTATCGGTGCAAAAATGTCCTCGTTCTGAGGGCAGCAATAAGTTTCGCATCACGACAGGTTGCCGTGTCGGTCTGAAGCAGGAGAGCAAAGTTTGAGTCCGGTGGGGACCTTTGAGACCAACCGAGTTTTATTCAAGGGATAAACTGCTGTGCTTTCAGAAGTGTGCCTGCACACAGGGGCGGATGAAGGCTCCCTGGGGCCCTAAGCACTGACCCATCTTGGTGCCCCCCTCCTTTCCACACTGACCCTCAGTCCATTTTAGCCGTCGACCTGTCTGACCAGATCTACAATGCAGGTTGCAGCAATACAAACATTTATTCATATGATCTCACAATATACTGTACAAACCAAGCCAAGCTTTGGCTACGTAAAGTTCTACAGAAATGCAAGACAACGTCTGTTTTAGTATTTCACAAGTTAAATGTACCGAGGTTCCAGTATTCATGACCTGAAAGGCATCTTTCTACATTTTTTCACCCTTTCCCCAACGTTGTGGTGCCCCCTTCGGCCCTGGTGCCCTAAGCACGTGCTTAGTCTGCTTAAGGGTGAACCTGCCGCTGCCTGCACACGAAAGCTTATACCCCGAATCAAATTCTGCTGGTCTTAAAGGTGCCACCGGACTCAAAACGTTTATCGTGACTGCAGTGTAGGACTCCAAACCGTGGCATTGCACGGTCCACAGAGTATCTTTTCTTTTCCTTTCTCTCTTTTTTGGTACTACGGCCGACTGTGATGCTCCACAAAAAGAAACTAATCCGAAATAATCTGATGCCTGGCTGCTTCTCGGTCGGCATCGGCTGCCAAGATCCCTTTTGGAAAGCGATGGTCAAGCAAAAGCCAGTCAAAAGGCCGTTTAAGCTCTAGAGCAGGGGTGTCGAACACATTTGTTGCGAGGGCCAGATCTGATATAAATGAGACATTGTCGGGCCAGGCCATGTGTGTCGTAATGCGAGGTAGCATAGATATAAACTTTATAAAGGAACACGAAGGTTTTTTTGCTTAAAATAAAAACATGCCTAAAACATTAGCACGCTTGCCATATTTTGTTTATTTAACAGTGTCTGGTAACTGGCACCTCTCACTCTGAATTAGTGCATCAAAACGTCTGCGCTGTTGCAATCTCGAGTGTGCTGTTCAGGTGTGTATCTGTAAGCTGCAAACCTACGATGACGCAGCCGCAGCAGAACTGGAAGAAGAAGAAGCAGAAGACAGCCAGTTCCGGCCCCCGGGCTGCATTTTTGGCACCCCCGCTATAGAGCTTCTCCCAAAGAATCCTGGGGACTGTAGTTTGGTTAGGGTGATGCGATGACAGCAACAGGGTTCGATAGCTTCATGAATGGAAGCCCAGAGGGAATAATGGCGAATTAGACCTGAATTCACAAAAGAGATGAAGCGAAGAGATTGGATTTATTCCCCACCCTTCGCTACGCAAAGGAGTCTCAGAGCAGCTTACAGTCTCCTTTCCCTTCCCCACAACAGACACCCTGTGAGGTACATATGGCTGAGAGAGCTCTTTCGAAGACTGCTCCTGAGAGAACAGCTGTGGGAGAACTTGTGACTCACCCAAGGTCGCACCAGCAGCTGTATGTGGAGGAGTGGGGAATCGAGTGCATGTGGAGGAGTGGGGGTTAGAGTCGGTGCTCCCAATCTGTACTCCAAACTGATCTAAGCAGATTCTCCACCTGCAGACACAACTATACCTCTGCTGCTGTTCTCTCGAACAACGACGAGCTGATGCAGACTATGGATTTCGTCAGGAGGAACAGTCTATACGGCACCTGGATCTGGCCTTCAGAGCAAAACAGAGATCACCATTGTACAGATTTATCTAGATCCACCTTCACAGGTAGCAAAGACACGCTAGTTGCAATAGGGTGCTTAGAAAAGAGAGAGAAGTGGTTGGATTTCTACCTCGCCCTTCACTACCCGAAGGAGTCTCCAAGCAGCTTACATTCCCCTTCCCCTCCCTACAACAGACACCCTGTCAGGTAGGTGGGGCTGAGAGAGCTCTTCCGCGGACTGCTCTTTAGAGAACAGCTCTGAGAGAACTTGTGACTGACCCAAGGTCACTCCAGCAGCTGCATGTGGAGGAGTGGGGAATCAAAACCCAGTTCTCCCAGATTAGTTCTCCTGCACTCCTAACCACGACACCAAACTGGCCCAGGGCTTAAAGGTCCCGAAGAAGAAGAACACTTCATCCAGCCAGGACTTGTTTGGAACCCGGTCCTGCAGGGAACCAAATGGGCCCAAGCAGCAATCTGGCAGGGTAGTAGGACCCTGAGGAGGGGCTGTGGCTCAGTTGGTAGAGCCTCTGCTTGGCATGACCACGGGCAGCCATCTGGTTGCCTACAGTTGAATTCAGGATCCTGGAGCACATGAACCCAGTGTCTGATCTTGCGGGGCTCCTTCTAAAGTTCTCAGGGTGTTCCCTGTCAAGGATGTAATCCCTCCTCCCAGTTCTCTAAGGAGAGATACACTAAGATTAAGGCTTCAGTGCTAGGTAAGAGTTGCATGCTTTCATAGAGTCACAGAATCATAAGTGTTGGAAGGGAACTCCAGGGTCATCTAGTCCAACCCCCTGCAGAATACAGGAAGTTCACAAATTGAGCCTCAATTAGTATAATGCTAGCACAGGCTGATGTGGACGTGGCCTTAGTCCTGCTGCATGTTCTCCCTCCACCAAGATAGTTTTAACACTTATTCTATCTGGTTTCATCTCTCCCTGGGCAGTGGGATGTAAGAGGGACGGCAAGGGAAGACAGCTACTGAACAGATACGTTCCTATCAGGGATATGGTCCAACCAAAACAGTTAGCCTATCTTCCCAACAAACTGGATCATTCCCAGCTGGTGTTTCTGTGCACAACATTTCAGGAGTAATTACAAGCAGATATGTCTTTCCCATTAATAGGAATGGAAGTAAACTGTTACAGTCACTTCTCTCTCTCTCTTTTTTTTTGGTATTTTCTGTATTTTTCATACATGCATATGTGTATACATGTGTGTGCACCTGGAAGTCAAGGTGACCTCTGGTGACTGACGCCCATTGGGGGCCTGGAGGATATCCAGAGAGGCGGCTGAAGCAAGCCTGCCCCCGCCTCCCAACTGCTGGTATTCCTTGGAGGTCTCCCATCCAAATACCCTGTTGAGCTTCTGAGATCTGATGAGATCGGGCTTGCCAGGGCTATCCAGGGCAGACCTGTTGGAGTCACTTCTTAATTATGACCAGCTATAAGCCTAATATTAAATGAACTATTAAAAAATCTAAACTGGGCTTTGATTCCAGTGGTGTTTACTTGGAAGTCACGTCCAATTAGTTCCAATTTCAGGTCAACCTGGTTGATATCAGACTGAATTGGATTCCATAAAACCCCTATCCTCATGTGAATATTTTGAGAAACTGTCGCGTCTTTCTGGAGGCCGAACATAGTAACACTGTGATTTTAAGCATACTTATGGGGGGGGGAGTGTAATTTCTAAATATCCATGTAAGATATGTATGGCCCTTTTCCTAGTGCCTGCTGTCAGATAATATTATTGGGTACTGGAGCACCTATATTCACATAAGAACGTAAGAGAAGCCAATGCTGGATCAGGCCAATGGCCCATCCAGTCCAACACTCTGGGTCACACAGTGGCCAAAAATACCAGGTGCCATCAGGAGGTCCAGCAGTGGGGCCAGGACACTAGAAGCTCTCCCATTGTTGCCCCCCCCAGCACCAAGAAGACAGACCATCACTATTAGCCACAAGGTATAGATAGGAACTCTCAGTCTCGGGCAAGGGATGCCCTGGATTCTTGGTGCTTGGTTGTCAGAACTATGGCTTGCCCAAGGTCATCCAGTGGCTGCCAAGTGGAGGAGTGGGGAATCAAACCCAGTTCTCCCAGATTAGAGTCCCCACACTTAACCACTACACCAAACTGGCTCTCAAAAACTTTAGTAAAAGGCAAACCCAATTAACAATATTTTTTACTCAAAGTACAAACAAAAAGCAATTGATCCCTCGCATTGAAAGCAATTGATTTACTGGGAAACTACCAAAGCCCCAATAAATGTATTTAATCATATGAAGATTATTCCCCCACCCCCAAGGGGTACCATAAAAGGGGGAGTACCTTACATTTCCATATATACCAGTGGCTTTTGGGCCGTGTAAAAGCCATACCCTGGATGGGCCGATTCCGGCCTCTGGGCCCTGTGCTTGACACCCCTGTGCATAAAGACCACCCACCAAAGCATCCATTTCCTCCCGGGTCATAGGTCCACAGGAGTCAGCCCTGTTCTTTGTCTGTTGCTGCAAAACTGTAAAAAGCCCAGTAGCACCTTGAAGACTAGCAAACTTTATTGTAGCATAAGCTTTCAAGAAACGCAGCTGACAAAGAGATGCACCTGACGAAGAGAGCTGTGTTTCTGGAAAGCTTGTGCTACCATAAAGTTTGCTAGTCTTCAAGGTGCTACTGGGCTTTTTATTCTTTCCTCCAGGGGAACAGATCTCTGTAGTCTGGAGATGAGCTGTAGTTCCAGCCTTGTGAAGCACAAGCCTCCAGATCCAAGTACCCAGGACTGCAATCCATGGGCCACAGAAGCGAGTGACTCTCACTCAGGTGCCCAGGGTCAGGCTGCAGAGAGCTGACCGCCTGTCCAGATGGGAGTCACCTTGCCACAGTTGTGCATTAGGTCATGTCAGGATTTAACCCTAGCTCCCTGTGCCTTCAGCAGGACTGGAGGAATTATTTATTGAGGCATCGCTCGTCTGGGCTAGGAAGGGGGAAGAAAGATCCACCTTTCCTCCCTTCCAGTTCTTTATCTGGGGGACTGCACGGAGCCCCTGCAAACAAGCTAGGGTTGCCAGCCTCCAGGCGTGGCCTGGAGATCTCCCGCTTTTCCAATTGAGCTCCAGCGGACAGAGATCAGCTCCCCTGGAGAAAACGGCTGCTCTGAAGGGTGGACTCTACGGCATTGTACCATGCCGAGGCCCCTCCCCTCCCCAAGCCCCGCCCTCTCCCGGATCCACCCCCAAAGTCTCCAGGTATTTTTCCAACACAGACCTGGAAAACCTAAAACAAACCATCATCACTGCAATTAAGTAATTATTCTTTTGCAAAGCTCAAGGCACCAGCCGCACCCAGCGGCTTGCAAGGCAAAGTTCCGTGTCGCCCCCCTCCGTTTTTCTCCTCTGAGCACTGAAGCGGGCGGGGAAGGTCACAAGGCCGGGCCTCAACCCTAAGCGGAGAACTTGCGCGCAGTGCGAGCGCCTGCGCCTGCGCGGGGTCCGGCTCCGTCCGTTCCTTCGCCCGTCCCTCCCCGCGCTTGCGCACAGCGTCCCCCATTCACTTCCCCTCTTGCCCGCGTAAGCAACCTTGATGGTGGTTTAGAAAAAAAGAGAGCGAGAGGGAGGCGTCTCGTCTTGAGGCACCGCCTCCATTGTGACATTGACGGACACGTCACGGCCCAATCGACGGGTGGGAGCGTCGGCGGAGGCCGCCGCCGAGTGGCTGCGTCGTGGCAGAAGGAGGCGGTCCCGGCCGGCGCCCAGCAAGTTCGGTGGAGACCTTTTGGTGCGCTCGGGGCGGTGTCTCGGGCTCAGTGTGGTGGGAGGCGACGGACGGGCCGGACGCTCGGGCGGGCGGAGGGGGATGAGGCCGATCATGGCGGCGCTGCCGCGGTCTTCGGGCGCGGCCGGGCGCAGGTAGCCGGGCGGGCCGCGAGCGGACGGGGGGTCGGTCGGTCGGCCGGTCGGCCATGGAGGAGAAGGCGGCCAAGGAGGAGGCCGAGGCCGAGATCCAGGAGCTGCACGGGCCCGAGCACTGGTTCAGCAAGTGGGAGCGGCAGTGCCTGGCCGAGGCCGAGCAGGACGACGGCGCCCTCCCGCCCGAGCTGCAGGACGACGACGAGGCCGCCGCCGCCGCCGCCGCCGCCTCCCCGCCGCAGCCCGAGCACAAGCAGCAGAAGCTCTGGCACCTCTTCCAGAACTCCGCCACCGCCGTGGCCCAGCTCTACAAGGGTGCGTGCGGGCCGGGGCGGCGGGGCCTTCCGGCGGGGCCCGGGCTCTGCGGAGGGAGGGAGGCAGGGAGGGCGGGCAGACGGACACGGGTGTATAGCAGATAGCGGAGCGGGGCCGTGTAGAGGCGCCTTCACGCGAGTGGGAAAACGCGTGGAAGGGAGAAATGCCTGTCATTCATGTGTCTGTTCAGACGGGCGCGTGTATATCTGTCTGTCCTACTGTGTGTGTGTGTATATGTATGCATGTAATGTGTATGCACACCAAAAAATACAAAGACCGGGTGCATATTTTAGGTATGCCTACCATGGGTGTGTGAACTCTCTTTCTCTCTCTCCGAAATACATTTTACAAACACGCGAGGGGGGCATCCGTAAAATGCGCACCCGGTGTTTTTGTTCGCTAATTTGTGTGTGCCTGTGAACGGTCCCTGCCTTGGCCGCCCCGCGGGGTCCCCTCTTGAGATGGCAAAAGAAATGTATATCTCGAAATATACATACCCGCTCTCTCTCTCTCTGTGCATACACATCTATGTATATTTATACTTAGGTGTAAATGTGTAGATACCCTCGTGTGTCTATGTATATTTATCTCTCTCTATCTATGTGTGTGTATAAATATATGTAAGAATGTACATATACACGTAAGGGTATCTACGCAGGTTGCATACGTGTGCCAAGAGGTATAGATCCTTATGTGGGTAGTCATGTCTGTAAATATACTTCTGTGCGCATTCAAACGTGCATGCCTGTTATGTGCAGGCGTGTCTCTAAGCGCGCACACACATATACATACTCACGTGTATGTATATTATATATATGTGTGTGTGTGTATATGTATAGATTATATATGTGTGTGTGTGTGTATATGTATAGATTATATATATCTATATATAGAGTATATAAGGAGGTATATCTGGATCTATATGTATAGGGGTGTGTGTGTGTGTGTGTGTGTGTATATATATATATATATATATATATATATATATATACACATACATACATACAGAGAGAGAGAGAGAGAGAGAGAGAGAGTGTATTTGCTCAGATTCCGTCCGTGTCCTAAAATAGAGACCTGAATGTGCAGAGTTCCAGATGCAACCGTGTATGTCTGCGCTGATCCGTGCAGGCCCCTCCTGGACACGCGTGTGTGTGCGCGCGCGCTTTGGGCGTGCGCGGAAGGACCCCCCCCGGGGGGCCCCTCGGAAGCGACCCTTTCCGTGCGGCGCGTCGACGCGTGTCAGGGCGCGGGGCGTCCACACGTGCCAGGCCCGAGGCGGGCGGAGCTGCGGCCTGGTCCTGGCGCGGCCTTCCCTGCCGGGTGTGGGCGGAGGGGGCAGAGCCCGGGGACCCCGCCGGCCTTGAGGGGGCGCCGCCCCCTCCCCTCGCCGGCCGCCCCTCCTCCTCTTCCTCCTCCCCCCGCCCCGCGGCCCCCGGGCCGAGCGCTCCTCTCCTCAGGCGGGCGAGGCACAAAATGGCGTGAGGCGGCGGCGGCGGCTTCGGTGGCCTCCGCCGCCCTTCGGCGCCCTCCTTTTCTCCTCCCTTTCTCCCCCCCCCCGCAGTAGGCAGAAGCGGGGGGGGGTCTGGGAAGGGGCGGGGCCCGCTCGCGTGCAGCGGCCCCCTCCTCTCTCTCCCCCCCCAGCCCGGTGTCGGCCCCTCCCCTCTCCTCCCTCCCCGCCGGGCCCTCCCCGCCGACAAAATGGCGAGGCCCGGGTGGGGGGGGGGTGTTGAGAGAGAGAGCGAGCGAGAGGAAAACCCAGGCGGGCGGAGACGCGAAACACAAGAGTCGATTCCCCCCCCCCGCCCCGGTGTTTTCTGCGGAGGGCGTCTCTTTCTCTCTCTCTCTCTCTCTCAATGCGGTCGGTCGGCTCTTTTTCTTCCAACACCCCCCCCCCTCCCCGGGTTTTCCAAATCAGGGCGGCCTGGAGGATTGCGGTGCCTCCCCCCCCCCCCGCCTGCAGGGGTTTCCAGCCGGACTTTCTCTCCCTTCTTCTCCCCCCCCCCCCAAATAGTCTGACTTGATGGGGGTGGGTGGGCTCTGGCTGTCTGCTGAACCCGAACCCTTTCCCCAAATATATCAAGTCTCCCGTGTGTCTTCCTCCTCCTCCTCCGTCCGGGCGGCAGAACAAAATGGCGAAGCCCATCATGGCCGAGGGAGGGAGGGCGGAAGCAGCGGTGGCCGCCTGAGTGACACATCGGGAGGCCCACGGAGAGGTGTGCATGCCTGCATGTGTGTCTGTGTGTGTATTTATTTATATGCAAGGGGTGCGCTGAGGTTGATTTGTGTTTTTCCTTTTTGTCTCTCTCCTCCCGCCCGCCGCCACCTCCCCCCCCCCCAAACGCACCGCACAGATCGCGTCTGCCAGCAGCCGGGCCTCTCTCTCTGGGTCCCCTTCCAGAATGCAGCCACGGCAGTCACCAACCTCTACAAAGGTGAGGAGGGAAGCGGGGGGGGCACGGGGGGCCGCTTCCTTGCCTTGCATGCCCCCCCCCTTGCATGAAAACCTAATAACAAAGGCACAGCGTGCTTTCTCTTGTCCGTCCGTTCAGCGTGCATGTAACAGGAGTGGGCCAGAGAGGTCTCCTTGCACTTTGATTCCCCCCCCAGCTCCGAGAGCCAGTTTGGTGTAGCAGTTAAGTGCATGGACTCTAATCTGGGAGAACCGGGTTTGATTCCCCACTCTTCCGCTTGCACCTGCTGGATGGCCTTGGGTCAGTCACAAGTTCTCTCAGAGCTGTTCTCTCAGGAGCAGTCCTCGAGAGAGCTCTCTCAGCCCCACCTACCTCACAGGGTGCCTGTTGTGGGGAGGGGAAGGGAAAGGGAGATTTGTAAGCCTCTCTGGGACTCCTTTGGGTAGTGAAGGGGGAGGTATGAATCCAATCTCTTTTTCTTCTTCTTCTTCTCTTCCTCTGTTTTTCTGTCCTAAAGACGAGCCTTGCTCCGCTCTGGTTTACAAACAGGTTGTGCTTGCATTCTTTTTTCAAGGCGCTGCGCACGGGGAACGGGGCCGCGTTTGACTGGGCCCTCTGCGCATCTTGCGGCAACTGTGTATTTGAATGCTCAAGAAGGCCATGCTGTCCTGCTCTGTCTGTGGGTGCTCCCTGGACAGTCCTCTGCGCTATTGTGATTGTTGAAGCAGGGGATGGTTGCAGTGGCGGCAGAGTGGGTGGGCGTGTAGGCGTCGCAGGGCCACCCTCCCTCCCTGAGAAGGACCTGGAACATTGGGCCTTGACCTCGTGGCTTGTGAATAGGCAGTTGGATGGTGGCTTGGTGCCAGCGCTCAGTGACAGTCGTGGAGGAGGGCGAAGGAGGAAGAGAGGCTGGAGGGCAGGGGAAACGCAAGTACGCTGTAGGTGCTAGAGCATTGGGTGTGGATCTGGGATGTCTGGGGTCCAAACCCTCACTCCGTCATGAAGCTTCCTCGGTAACTTTTCAGTCTCAGTGTCGCCCACCTTGCAGGGTGGTTGTGGGGGAATGTTGGCTGCTGCTGGAACACTTTCCCTCTGAAGAAAGGTTAAAGCGCTTGGGGCTCTTTAGCTTGGAGAAACGACGGCTGAGGGGGTAACAAGATCGAGGTTTATAAGATTATGCGTGGGACAGAGCAGGTCGAGAAAGAAGTCCTTTTCTCCCTTTCTCACAAGACCTCGTGGGCACTCCATGAAATTGCTGAGCAGTTGGGTGAGAACGGATGAAAGGAAGTCCTCCTTCACCCAAAGAGGGATTAACACATGGAATTCCCTGCCACAGGAGGTGGTGGCAGCTACAAGTATGGATGGCTTCAAGAGGGAATTGGATAAAGATACGGAGCCTCAGGGGTCCATCAGTGGCTATTAGCCACAAGGTATAGACAGGAACTCTCAGTCTGGGGCAGGTGATGCTCTATATTCTTGGTGCTTGGGGGGGCAAGAGTGGGAGGGCTTCTGGTGTCCTGGCCCCACTGCTGGACCTCCTGATGGCACCTAGTATTTTTGGCCACTGTGTGACAGGGCTGGACTAGATGGGCCATTGGCCTGATCCAACATTGGCTTCTCTTACGTTCTTATGTTCCTGGAAAGGGGGATGAAAATGTACGAGAGTGAGAATTTAATGCAGAGTAGGAAGGGAGTTCAGGGGCCTGGTGTGGTTGAAAGTCACTGGGGGCAAGGCCCCTTCTGTGCCCCTCTCCCAGGGTCAGGGTCCCTGCCCTAGAGACCACCTACATCCACCCGAGAGAGGAGCACAGTTCAGGAACTCAGCACAGCGCCTTTGTTGATGGTGGTCTTTTTTTACATGTAAGAGTGGGTTTTCCCTGCAATACCTATCTCCATGTGGGGCGGTTAAGCTCTTTTCCTGCCACGCATGTCACCTGTGACTTCCCTTCCTGTCTTGTGGAAGTGGCCGACAACTTTCACGGGGCTTCTTCCTGCGTGGGACATCAGGGTTTTGCGAAATGTGGCTTTCTGTGACTCTGGGCTTGAGTCTTGTCAGCACGGTCCCCTTCAGACGGCATGGGCTGGCTTCACTTTGAGGCCGTTGAGAAATGATGTCTGGGTCGGTGTGTCCCGCTTAATCTTCCCGTGTGGCTTCCGGTGGGGATGGGTTCCTTTGGTTCCTTAGGAGGTTCGTAAGCCTCCTTAGGAACCTCCTTCTCTGAAGCCTTCGTGTTGCGATGACTGACTTTTGGGGGTGGGGGGGCCTGCAGTGGGCGGCCACATTGGCTTCAAAATAAAACAGAAGTTTTGCAGAGGCGGCCGACGAATCGCAAACCGTTTGGCGTCCAGAACGTAGATGACAGCCGCCTCTGGTTGTTTCTTAGCGGTGGGGGAAGAGATGTGGCACATTCTCGGTGCCGGGAAATAATAATTCGTTATGCTGGGGTTGCGCCGTTCGTCTTTAGTGAGCCGGTCGGCTTGGGGCGGGTATCCTGCTCTGGGTTTCTGTCTTCTGGGGTGGGGGGGGGGGAGAGGTCTTTCCTTCAACACGACTTGTCCCGTAGGCCACCGGAATGACTCTTTCGCAAGACAAATCGCTGGGTCGTGTTTGAGACACTGGCTTCGGGAGCTGGAGAGTTGGTCCGTCGGTGGCGGCTTGCCACGATGACCAAGGTGCCTCTCCGTATCCAGGACTTCCGGATGGCACTGCTGGGTGGCAGCACTGGGGGAGGGCTCTTGGGTGCCATTCCCTGGCCCAGCCCCTTTGTGAACGACGGCGCACTGGCCAGATCCAGCGGGGCGCTTTGGAGGTTTTGTTCTTCCTCAGTCAGAGTTTGGCCACAGTTTTATCCAGCTCAGTACAGGATTCTCTGACAGGCGGCATCTCTCTGGCCTCGTTCCCGTCACCTCCTATCTGCTGCTTTCAGCAGGCGATCGGGGGGGATTGAGCTTGGGACCCTCTGCCTACAAACCATACATTCCAGAACTGAGCTCCCACCCTTCTCTTCTTGTCTCCATGTTTGGGGTGGAAAATTGGAGCGTGACCGGGACTCTTGGTTACTGGGCACTGATTCCTTTCCCTTAGCGGCTCGCCTGCCCTCCCCAAGTGGCGGTTGGGTTAAACCGCAGTTTGCCACGGTGCTTCCAGAAAGTGGCAGTCCTGGGCTCAGCGATAACTCTGGGGGCTCACCTTTCCTCTCGTCGTCAGGTGAGCAAAACCTGCTGTGGAGCAATAGGTGCAATTAGGTGAGGTGGCTCCCAGCGTGTGGTGCTTGGAATGGAATGCGGGCGAGAAGGAAGACGGCGGTTAGTCAACAAGGCAGGGCCCTGCCAGCTCACCCAACGGTGCGGGTCAGAGTTGTTTTCCCGATCCGTGCAGTTGGCGAGCGCTGCCTTGCTTTGTAGAAGCCGCGGACCGGGTGAAGCAACTCATACGCGCTCCGTTGCGGGTATCGGCTTGTGTGGCGAGAACCGCGGGCCGAACCTTCTGGGGTTGCCGGGGCCCTGTCCGAGAATACCCCTCGCAGCTTCGTCCCCTGGCCAGTAGAGGTGCACAGTCAGTGCCAAAGTGCCCTCAAAGCTGTGAAGGAGCAACAATTCTGCTTTGTGAGCTCCTGGCATTAAAGTTGCGAGCGAGCAATTTGGCCGCTGCCTCAATTAGTTTGCTCTGGAGCCCTCCTTCCTGAGCAAAGACGGAAATCTGTGAGCCGGAGGCTAAGAAAGTGTGAGCTAGCTCACACTAACTCAGCTCAGAGGGAACACTGGGCAGTGCTCAGGTGCTGCCGAACATCACGTGGTGTTTTGATTTGCAGGTGTCTGTCCGGGCTGGGTGGAATTGGGGTCAGGAGGTGTGTTGGGTCACAGCCTGGTCAGATGATCGGGTGGCACTGACCAGCACAATCCCAAACCGATCTGCACCCTATTAAGCTTCCGCAGGGTCAGGTAGACAGGAATTCTCACGGGATCTGTGGTCACGTATCTCACCGTCAGTGCTCCCCCTAAACTGTGGAGTCTCGTGAGCCAAAATTTTACTTTGTGAGCAACCGGCATTAAAGTTGTGAGCGAGCGATTTGGCTACTACTGCGTAAATTTCGGTTACGTCCTTCCTGGGCTAAGACAAAAGTTCTGGGAACTGGAGGCTAAAGTATTGTGGGCTAGCTCACACTAACTCGGCTTAGAGGGAACACTGCTCACTGTTGTAGTCTTGTGTGGAAACAGGGACTCAGGTTGCACAGTGGCCAAGGCTTCTAGTGTGCTGGACCTCCTGATGGCACCTGTTGTATTTTGAGCACTGCGTGACACAGAGTGTTGGACTGGATGGGCCGTTGACCTGATCCAACATTGGCTTCTCTGATGTTCTTACGAAACCTTGCCCTGGCTGTGGTCTTAACTTGGCATGATGTTAATACCGACCTTCCCTCGATGGGGCCTTCCGTAAGGATTACCGATGAGCGCTGAAATACCAAAGTGGTGTTACAGCCACCCGGGTAAGAACTCGATTAAGGCTCCGGCGGAGCTGTAGAACAGCGTTGTCTCGCTGAGCGCGTAGAGACGGAGCTGCGTGCTTAAAATCAGGGCTGCCTTTGCTTCATTCTGGCAGTCTCTTTCAAGCTTGCGTCGGCTGCTTGAATAAAAGGCCAGATGAGGTGTACGCGGCGGTGACACGACCCTGTGACCGCAGTTGTCCGGAAGCCCAGAGAGCCGAGCTGAATAACAGGTTGGAAAGGGATGGCTACAAAGGCCCGGTTTGCCTCACATCCTACCCCAGAACTAACAAGCGGGCTCCAGTAGCTCAGCGCTTCCAATGGGCCCGGTCTGGTGACCAACGTTCCCTCTAAGCTGTGGAGTCCTGTGAGCAAAAATTCTACTTTGTGAGCTCCTGGACTTAAAGCTGTGAACGAGCGATTTGGCCCACGGCATAATTTAGCTTGCCCTGGAGCCGTCCTTCCCGAGCCGGGACAAAAACGTGCCAAGCCGGAGGCTAAAAAAATCTGTGAGCTAGCTCACACTGACTCAGCTTAGAGGGGACACTGCTGGTGAT
This sequence comes from Gekko gecko, assembly GCA_029375565.1. Lineage (NCBI taxonomy): Eukaryota > Metazoa > Chordata > Lepidosauria > Squamata > Gekkonidae > Gekko > Gekko gecko. Next base: position 211,222,966 of record JAPDNY010000004.1, read on the forward strand.
CCCGTCGTGGCTTAACCGCGAGCAGGAGTGTGTGGCTGGACCGTGGATGCAGAATAGCACCGGCGGGGGAACGGGTAACCTCGCCTGTACCTTCTCTCTCTCTCTCTGATGCTGTCTTCCCTCGGTTTGGTCGTAAATTGACAGGGAGGCAAACGAGCCAGTTTCGTCCTAAAGCCCATCGACGTCCGAGAGGCTGAGGATGGCTGAATGGAGCTTTTAGGAATTCATCCCCGTTAAGAAACGTTGCGAGAGAGATGGTCGACCTGCCAGGCTTTGGGTCAAAGTAGCCACTGCTCAGGCGTGGGCTTCCTTTGCACCCATCTTTCTTGCCGGGGTGAAAAAGACCAGCGGGTTTAGAAAGCACCGGCAAGAACTGGAGCAAAGTTGACGGCCGGTTTCAAGCCCCAGAGCTTGCCAAGGACGTGTGACCCTCTGGCTGGGCCGGAGACCGCAAGTTCTCCTTGCCGTTCGGCCTCCCTCCGGAATGTGGTGTTACGGACCTCTCGAGCCGCGTCTCTCCCGGAAGCTGGCTTTCTGTCGCATCAGACAGCTGGTTCGGCGTGGACGAGGGCGGGCAGCTGCTGCGGTCTGTCCCGGTCAGCCTTTTTTCGTGCCGGCCGCGGAAGCACGTCAGGGGGCCCTCTTCTCTGAGTACGGCACCTCGCCCCACGAGATTTCAGTTCCCGCAGCTTTTGCCCCCTTCTGGGGACGAGCTGCCCGAGTTCGTGCAGCGCCTTGGCTCTGGGATAACGCGGTACCGATTCACCGAGTGCCCCGCGAGCGCCTCAGAAAATCACACGGCATGGCGTTGAGGGCCAGACGTCCTCTCGTAGGAAGTTGTCCTGGCTCGCTGTGGTCGTGTGACAGGAAGGCGGGGAGCCGGAGCTCTGACCTCACCTTCGTCAGACCTCACCGTCTTCGAGGCAGTTGCCACGAGTGGCTGACGAAGAGCCGGGCGGAGGAAACGTAAGTTGGATGTGAGGAGGCATGCCGTCGCGAGGAATGAGTCAAGGGGCGGAGCGGCAGCAGAGGGAGTTCTCTTCCTCTGCTGAGCGGCTCGCCCTGGCTGTCTGGCTTGTCTTCGGAGCACGTGTGCTGGCGGGGGGGGGTTGCTTGGGGGAGGTGGTTGCCCGCCAAACAAGCAGCTGCCCTGCAGCTGGTGGGCCCCTCTAGTCCCCTGCTTAGTCACACCACAACCCGAGTTTGTGCCGAGACTGCGCTTGCTTTGAAGCAATTCAGAAGTACGAGAGGGTGCTTGCAAATGGAGTGTATCACAAAACCTTTGTGGGTTGCACAACCAGTGTTCCCTCTAAGCTGAGTGAGTGTGAGCCAGCTCACAGTTTTTTAGCCTCCAGCACACACACATTTTTGCCTTAGCTCAGGAAGAAGAAGAGAAGAGATTGGATTTATACCCTGCCCTTCACTACCCAAAGGAGTCCTAGAGTGGCTTACAAGCTCTCTTCCCTTCCCACCACAGACACCCTGTGAGGTAGGCGGGGCTGAGAGAGCTCTGACCAAAACGGCTCTTTTCCAAGGACAGCTCTTGTGAGAACTGGCTTGCCCAAGGTCATCCAGCAGGTGCAAGTGGAGGAGTGGGGGAATCAAACCCGGTTCTCCCAGATTAGAGTCCGCGCACTTAACCACTACACCAAACGGGCTCTCTAGCTCAGGAAGGAGGGCTCCAGAGCAAACGAATTTATGCAGTCGCCAGATCGCTGGCTCACAACTTTAATGCCAGGAGCTCACAAAGCAGAACTTTTGCTCACAAGACCCCACAGCTCAGAGGGAGCATTGGTTGCAACCCATTCCCAAGCAGGGCACATCGTGTAGCCGTTTCAGCAGCAAAGCATTCGGTCATTCTCTGTCATGGCCACGTTTGTCCTTATCTGGGCTCAGCCGTGTCCCGGTGCCACAGTGGCAAAGGAGAAACTGGCCGGCTAAATTCTCCGGTTGCCAGAACTTGGGGCTGGGTTCAAAACGTCTTCTCCCTCGCAGGGCAGCTAGCGAGCCGCCCCGTTTTGTCGTTTTCCCGCATCGCAGCCGAGACGCATTGTCGGCTTGTGCCGTCCTGTGTTGTACAGCCGAGTACGGAACATTGTATGCCCGAGCTCTGTGTAAATAACCGCCGGTCTCGGAAACGGTCTGCTGATGTCCCGTCTCGTTGGCTCTGGCCGCTTACTCCGGGGCCACTCGGCGTGTCTTTGTTAGAAAAATGAATGAAGTTGTCGTATCAGCGTCTGCAGCAGTCTCCGGGAGCTGCGCAGCTCAACTTAATCCAAGAGCGTCTGTTTTCTTAATGGTGTGGGCGTCTAGTGTGTGTTCTGAGGAAGTGATTGTTCCGTGCCCTTAATTGTTGAAACGTTACGTCATTGTCGAAACGGCTTCTGCTTTCTACTTCTTATTAGGACCATTGTGAGTGGCGCGACACAGAGTGGCAGCTTTCGAGTTCCTCCAGAACTCTCTATCAGGCTAGGTGTTTAAAAAAACCCAAAGAAGTGGGAGTGGAGGAAAATGAATTAGCTCCCAGGCCGTGACTTTACAGTTTCTTTGTCGTTCCTTAGTGTCATAGAATGCTAAGGGATGGAAGAGGCAATCTGTTCCCACCCCCTGCTCAACACAGGAGTACCCTAGGTGCAATGCGCCCTCTAAGCCGTGGAGTCTTGTGAGCCAAAGTTCTACTCCATGAGCTCCTGGCATTAAAGCTGTGAGCGAGCGGTTTGGCTACTGCATAAAATGAGTTTGCTCTGGAGCCCTCCTTCCTGAGCTAAGAAGAAGAAGAGGAGATTGGATTTAGACCCCGCCCTTCACTACCCAAAGGAGTCTCAGAGCGGCTTACAAACTCCTTTCCCTTCCCTCCCCACAACAGACACCCCCTGTGAGGCAGGCGGGGCTGAGGGAGCTCTGACAGAAACGGCTCTTTTTCAAGAACAGCTGTGCCAGAACTGTGGCTTGCCCAAGGTCATCCAGCAGCTGCAAGTGGAGGAGTGGGGGGAATCAAACCCGGTTCTCCCAGATTAGAGTCCGCGCACTTAACCACTACACCAAACTGACAAAAAAAGGTGTGAGCCGGAGGCTAGAAAAACTGTGAGCTAGCTCACACTCACTCAGCTTAGAGGGAACACGGGCCCAGCACATCCCTGACAAGGGTTTGTCCAGCCGCTGCAATATTTTGGAAGTTTGACCGCACATACCCATTTTGTAGGCTTGCAATATAAAATCATAGAATCCCAGAGTTGGAAGGGGCCCTAGAGGCCACCTAGTCAAACCCCTGCTCAATGCAGGATCAGCCTAGAGCATCTCTGACAAGTGTTTGTCCAGCCGCTGCTTAGAGACTCCCAGTGAGGGGGAGCTCACCACCTCGCCAGGCAGCGGATTCCGCTGCCCTTAATTTAAATCCATTCCTGCGAGCCCTCTCCTCTGCTGCCAACAGGAACAGCTCCCTGCCCTCCTGAGTGACAGTCCTTCAAATCCTTCAAAAGGGCCGTCATGTCTCCCCCTCCCCCCGTCCCCCTCCTCTTCTCTAGACTGAACATCCCCAAGTCCCTCAGCCTTTTCTTGCAGAGCTCGGTCTCCAGGCCCGCCCCCCTCCCCCCAATCCTTAAGATCAGCAGATAAGCTTCTCTCCCGGCCCAAGAGATATCTGGCTGGCCTCAAGCAGGGCCTATTCTGCTCTGCCCCCCGCCTGGTGGAACTCTCTGCCGAGTGACATCCGTGCCCTGTCTGATCTATTAAAGTTTCGCAGGGCATTTACGGCAGAGATGTTCTGCCAGGCTTTTGGTTGAGGCCAGCGATGGTTCCTTACATCTGTTTGGCGCCCTCCCCCCAAATGACTGAATGCTAGCACAGCCGTGTTGTTTTTAAAATGGTTTGAAATGTTAAGTGCTTGGCTCTTTTAAATATTGAGTTTTTACGGTTTTAACTTGTGCTGAATTAAATTGTTGAAAACAGCACTGAGCCCCATGCAAGCGGGGAAGGGTGGTAAAAAAAATCTAATACATAAATAAAATAAAAAATCATCCCCGTCTCTCTCTTCTCCACTGGCTCCATTCCGTCCTCATCCTTTTTGAACGGAGGCCTCCAGAACTGCACGCAGTATTCCACGTGTGGCCCTGACCAATGCGGTGTACAGCCGGACTGTGTCATCTTGTAATCCGGACATTATGCCTCTGATACGTCCCAAGACTGCATTAGCCTTTTTTGCCGCTGCGTCACACTGACTGCTCATATTTAGCTTGCAGTCCCACCCATACCCCAAGATCTTGTTCACAAACACTGCTGCCCAGAAGTGCATCCCCCATCCAGTATGGCCATGTTTATTACCCAGATGGCCGAAGAGCTTTGTTTCTCTCCCCTCACCCTTGCTTTGGTTTTAACATCTAGCCTGACAAAGAATTGTGGAGAACACTGAAGCTTCCCTACTTGATTTGTGGATTTGGTGGGCCTTCTTAAAAAGCACCACAAAGGACTCTTTGTGAACGTTGCTTGTAGACAAAAACAGCCGCCTACCGCTTGCCTTAATCAGTTGCACCCAGTATCGAAAATGGTTTGCGTGTTACTGGGTTTGTAAAAATAAAGCCTCGCAGAATCTCAGTACTGGCATTTCTTGGATGGCGATCTCAGTTCTGCGCGTTTCTCTTGCACTGGAGGAAGGAGTCGATTGCTAAAATTACGTTCAAGGCATGTGCCCACGTGGAAAACTCGGTTGAAGCGAGTGGTCGGTTTATTTCGATCGCGCTTTGAATTTCTGCGGCGAATTAAAATAGCCCCAGATGCTTAGCCACTTAAAACTGTAGTGCTAAAGGCCCCTCGTTACAGAGAGCTTTATTTTGAACCCTGTTCGGAAGCCTTGACACATTAGACGTTTTTAAGGCCTTGCAGTCGAACTTATTTTCTGCTTTGGAGCCAAAGGGATGTTCCTTGGGAGGCAGGCCTGTGTTTGTCCGGACGCTCGCTTGTACCTGTGGGTAGACGCTGCAGTTGTCTGGTGGTCCTGTACCCGGGAAGCGCCAGACGGGGGGCCATGGCAGCCCAAGTCACGTTCTCCCAGTTTCTATCAGCCACGCTTCCATCTTCAGTAAAATGCAAGTCCGTATATATTTGTAATCTGTTTTAAGCTTGCATCGGGGCTTTTACCTTTTGCTTCTGCCTTGCCCGTTTCTATCTTGTGAATCAGCTTATGATTTTATGTTCCTGAACCTTGTTGCCGTGCTGTAATTTGTTGGCAGGGACGTGAGACGGGGCCTTTTTGGTTGCAGCCCCAGGATTATGGAACAACCTCCCCCAGGGAGGTATGTCTGACCCCCCTCAGCTTTCGATCTGTCAGGAGGCAGGAGTCAAGTTTTCTTTAGGACTCTGTGGGGAGCAAAGCAGTCCTGAATGGTGATTTCAGGGGTTTTGGTTTGATTGTGTTCTTATATCCTCTTATTTTATCAATATTGCATGTTCTCTTATTTTATTTATATCGTACGCCACCTTGAGCTTTGTAAGGAAGGAAAGTATCTGATAAGGCAGGGTATTCAAACAGAGGCCACAAAATGAAGTGTGGAAGGGCAGTTGAGCGCTTTCCTCCATAAGCCGTGCCTCTGGGCTCATTTCTTCTCAAAAACAGGGTTCCTCTTTGAGTAGTCTTGGCATCTGTGACTCTTCACACACACCGTGATCACCTGAACGCACTGTGTTTATTCCCTGGATTAAATGCCATTCCAGTCATAAGAACAGAAGAGAAGCCAATGCTGGATCAGGCCAACGGCCCATCCAGTCCAACGCTCTGTCACACGGTGGCCAAAATATACCAGGTGCCCTCAGGAGGTCCAGCAGTGGGGCCAGGACACTAGAAGCCCTCCCACTGTTGCCCCCTTCCCAAGCATCAATACTGAGCATCCTTTGCCCCAGACTGAGAGTTCCCATCTATAAAGTAAAGGTAAAGGTTTTCCCTTGCTCGAAAGCCAGTCGAATCCGACTCTAGGGTTGCGGTGCTCATCTCCGTTTCAACGCCGAAGAGCCAGCGCTGTCCGAAGACGTTTCCATGGTCATGTGGCCGGCATGACTAAACACCAAGGCGCACGGAACGCTGTTACCTTCCCACCAAAGTGGTACCTATTTATCTACTTGCAATTTCTTGCTTTCGAACGGCTAGGTTGGCAGGAGCTGGAACTAGAGACGGGAGCTCACTCCGTCATGCGGCACTCTCGGGTCTCGAACTGCTGAACTACTGACCTTCCACAGCCTGCAGTTCAGCGTCTTAACCACTCGAGCCACCGCTTGTGGCTAATAGCCACTGATGGACCTCTGCTCCAGATGTTTACCCAATTCCCTCTTGAGTCAGAAGTCTCCTACCCCATTTGCTGTCTTGGCTGTCACAATAGGACACACACCCCCTTTCTGCATGTCCTGCCCACCCCTTTTGTCTAAGCGATGGGAAACAGTGGCTTTTGTTAGGGAAATTCACTTCTGTTAGGGAAATTCACAGGAGGTGGTGGCAGCTACAAGTGTGGACGGCTTCAAGAGGGAATTAGATATGGAGCAGAGGTCCATCGGTGGCTATTAGCCACAAGGTATAGACATGCAAGTGATGCTCTGTCTTCTTGGTGTTGGGGGGGGCAACAGTGGGAGGGCTTCTAGTGTCCTGGCCCCACTGCTGGACCTCCTGATGGCCCCTGGTATTTTTGGTCACTGTGACAGAGTGTTGGACTGGATGGGCCATTGGCCTGATCCAACACTGGCTTCTCTTATGTTCTTAAATACACTTTCTTCTTCCTCTTCTGTAATGCTGCGTCAGTGCTCTTTAAAAAAAATAAATCACGCATTTCAGCTTCGTGACCTTATAAGCGAACAAATCTTGGGTAGATGGCAGCGGGGGGGTGGGGTTTCTGGTGGACTGAGGGCAGGTTTCTGGAAGCAAAAATTCAGAGATGGAAGAGGATGAGATGCCTCATTGCGTGTTTCCTTGGGTGGGGGAGGCTTTCTTCCTAAAGGTGAAATGGGTGGTGGTGGTCAATCCTCCCTCTAAGCTGCTGCTTCCTCTAAGCTGTGGAGTCTTCTTGTGAGCAGCAATTCTGCTCTGTGAGCGCCTGGCATAAAAGTCGTGAGTGATTTGGCTGCTGCATAAATGAGTTTGCTCCGGAGCCCTCCTTCCTGAGCTGAGACAAAAATGTGTGAGCCGGAGGCTAGAAAACTGTGAGTTAGCTCACACTGACTCAGCTTAGAGGGAACACTGGCGGCGGCGACTTCTGCTGTGGTTCTCCGGTCGTAGGTGCACGGCTTCCTAACTTTTGGAAGCGCCGGCCTGCTGTTCAGTGGGAAAGGCTTCCTCGGGAGGTGTTGGGCTCTTCTTTGGAGGTTTTTAAACATCGGACAGCCATGCGGATTCTGCAGACTGAGGCAGGTCACGAGAAGGGAGGGCGGGAAGGGTTGCATCAGTGCTTGGTGCTTGGTGGCCCTTTCTCACACGCCCAGGGAAATGCCGATCGCCACTTTGGGGTCTGGAAGCAATTTTTCTCCAGGCCAGTTTGGCCCAGGGATCCTGGAGGGTTTTTGTCATCTTCTGGGTGTGGAACTGCTGTCACCGTGGGTGCGGAGGGCGAGGTATTTGTGGATTTCCTGCATTGTGTGTGTTTTTGGGGGGGTTATACTAGATGACCCTGGGAGGTCCCTTCCAGCGCTGAGATTCTACGATTCTGTGTTCCCAAATCAGTCCCACATAAGGAGGGATGTGGGGCAAAACAATGAGTGGAGGGCCAAAAATGGGCCTTTAGATAAGATCCTTCTGTCCTTGGATGACTCATCAAAACAATTGTAAACTTTCCTTCCTGGGGGTGGCTATTAGCAGATCTCACAACTTGCGCTAATGAATCTTGACTCCCTTTGTCTTCCCTAGTCACAGCGGTGGGCGTGCGTGCGTCCGTGTTCGTTCCAGAGCCCTGTAAATGGTGTAGTGGTTGACTGTGCGGACTCTAATCTGAGAGAACCGGGTTTGATTCCCCAATCCTCCACTTGCAGCTGCTGGGTGACCTTGGGCAAGCCATAGTTCTGGCAGAGCTGTTCTTGAAAACGGAGTCCTCGAAAGAGCTCTCTCAGCCCCACCTACCTCACAGGGTGTCTGTTGTGGGGAGGGGAAGGGAAAGGTGCTTGTAAGCCACTCTGTGAATCTGAGTGAAGGGCGGGGTATAAATCCAATCTCCTCCTCCTCTTCCTCCTCCTCCTCCTCCCTCCTCCTCTTCCTCCTCCTCTTCTCTTCTTCTTCTCTTCTTCTACTCCGCTTCGGAAGCAGCTTCTGCCATTAGCGGCAAATGGACACCCAACCTGGTGTCCCGGACCGGGACCGCCGCCCACCCGCCCCTAACACTGTCGCCTCTCCTTCCCTTGCAGAGAGCGTGGATGCCCACCAGCGGAGCTTCGATGTCGGGATCCACATCGGCTACCAGCGCCGCAACAAGGACGTGTTGGCTTGGGTTAAAAAGCGCAGAAGAACTATTCGCCGAGAAGACTTAATCAGCTTCCTGTGCGGGAAGGCGCCGCCGCCCCGGAACTCTAGAGCTCCCCCCAGACTGACTGTAGTATCCCCTAACCGAGCGGCTTCGGCAGAGACGAGCTCTTCCGTCGAGGCGGACTTGCAGCCCTTCCGGGAAGCCATCGCTCTCCATGGTAACGCCCCCGCCTGGGCCGGGGAGGGGGCGGGTGGGTCGGCGCATGCCTCTACGCAGCCTCTCTCGCCCCCCCCCCCCCTTAACCACTCCAAAGCGTCTTTGCAGCTAACTTTCGAAGCGAAGGTCCCAGAGCCTCACAGGGGTGTTCAGCGATGTGTTCCTTCCTCGGGTGTGTTTCCGTACTTCCGAGAATGAAGTACAGTTTTTTGGTAGGGGCTGGGATTGAATTATTTATTTTTTGTATTTACAGCCCGCCCGCCCTGCAAGCGGGCTCCGGGCGGGTAACGACGTATCAAATAGAATAAGTACGGTTAAAAAGTCAAACACAGTAGGAAACATTAAAACGGTGGTCACAGTTTGAATCAGAAGTTGGCTGGTTGCGAGAGGTTCTCCCTCCGGCTTGTTGGTGGTGGATAATAGTGGGCCAGCTGTTATTGGATGGGAGACAAGAACCTCAGTTGGCCTCTGGATCCCAGAGCCAGGAAGCAACATCGGGGGAAGGCCTCGGCCTCTGTGCCTTGTTGTTGGCCCCCCCGGAGGAACTGGTTGGCCCCCTGTGTGAGGCGGGATATGCTGGACTGGATGGACCCTCCCTGGTCTGATCCAGCAGGGCTCTTCTGATGTTCTTCTCAGGGGAAGGCCTCGGCCTCTCTGCCCTGTTGATGGCCCTCCAGAGGAACTGGTTGGCCACTGTGTGAGGTGGGATGCTGGACTGGATGGACCCTCACTGGTCTGATCCAGCAGGGCTCTTCTGATGTTCTTCTCAGGGGAAGGCCTCAGCCTCCACGCCCTGTTGTGCGAGAGGGGATGCTGGACTAGATGGACCTTCACTGGTCTGATCCAGGAGGGCTCTTCTGAGGTTCTTATCAGGGGAAGGCCTCGGCCTCTCTGCCCTGTTGTTGGCCCTGAAGAGGAACTGGTTGGCCCCCTGTGTGAGACGGGATGCTGGTCTGGATGGGTCCTCACTGGTCCGACCCAGCAGGGGTCTTCTTATGAAGGCCTCAGCCTCTTTGCCCTGTTGTTTTGGCCCGCCACTGGTTGGCCACTGTGTGGGACAGGATGCTGGTCTTATCCAGCTGGGCTCAATTATGGTGCTATTAAGCACTGGAGATTAGGGTGGTGTGGGGGTGTTTTTTTTTCTGTTGCATTTTTGCGCGTGCATGCTTGTGCCGGGAAGCCACGGCGACCTCTGGCGACTCCTACTGTAGCTTGAAAAGCGTACTTAGAAAAACGCCTCCCTGTTATGAACATTGGCATCTCAGGACTTTGGGGGAAAAAACGGGGAAAGGGCAGTAGTTGGTTCTAAGAATTTCTCCTCCTTGGGGCAAAACGGGAGCTCTCCCCGCATGCAGAGTTCCGCTTGCTAGAGGGACGGGTTTGCTCAGAGCGAGGAGGCGTTCCGGCCCTCTGCCGCCCTCTTCACGAGAGGAGAACGTGGTTTCAGGGACACAGCCAGAAGAGCGAGAGGCGCCCACATCCCAGAGCCGCTCGTTGGCGCGCAGCGGCTGGCGTCTTGCTCTGCGGCACGGGGCAAGGCTCTTATGCACGCTCTATTTGTCAGCGCGAGGCCCGATTCTTCTCAGCTAAGCGTGCGTTAATTTGGAATCCGCAGCTGGCCGGCGGTCAAACGAATCTAGGCTTGGGCCTCGGATGCCGTTCTGGCGAGGCGCGAATCGAAGCCTTGTGCTGACTTCCTTCCAGCGTCTGGAATTTCACTCTCGGAACAAAACAAAGCCGTTCCCCGCTCCTCCCGAATCGCTGTGTTCTGTAACCCTCTCCGGAACGCCGTTTGCAGGAATGCACCCAAGCGAGATAAAACGCTTTATTAATTTTATTTATCGAAGAAACGTGCACCCCTCCTCCGGGACTTGTTCGAGGTGGGCTCGCGGCTAAACACGGTCATGCGAAAGCCAAGTAAGCAGCGGTAACGAACAGCGTAAATAGAACAGCCCACGTTTGATAAAGATAACCCAGGATTCCAAGGGAGGCGGGCGTGCCCAGGTCGGTTGTGGGGTAGGGGAGTAGATTGTGTTAAATAAGGACACGGCTTGCAGGAGCGTGTGCAGAAAAGGGTTGGGGTCTGAGCTTTCCCGGCTGTTCTTTAGAGCCATTACGATGCCTTTCTGTCAATCGGCTGTTGTTAGGATATGCCGGTGGCTTCCAGTGCCATCTTTTAGGGCGTTTGGAGCAAGCCGCACCCGGCCTTCCCTGTAATAACAGCTTGGAATGGCTTAAGTGAAGGGTCCCGGCCCGGCCCCCGGCCAGATCCATCCCTCCTCTGCACCGCTGCTGTCGGATTAGCGGCCGGGTCACTCTGCCGAGCCACGCTGCGAACGGCTCTGCTTTCGTCGTCCAAGCTTAGAGGGCTTCTGATTCTCCACGCTGCGAGGTCACGAGCAATTGTCCTTTCTCACGGAGCGCCACTCCGAAAGACGTCCGGGCTCAGGCAAGGGAGGGGAGGGTGCAGGAGGCTGGTGTCTCCAAGCTTTTGGTACAATCCTTAGGTGAATAGATCAAAACGTGTGGCCGTATTAGTCGGTCTCGTCGCAGCAGAAAAGAGCCAGGAGTCCAGTGGCACTTTAGAGACGGACAAAATGTGGGTTGCTGCTCACTTTTAGCTCATCCCCTGCCGCAAATTCTGCCAGTCGTTAAGGTGCCACGGGACTCTCGGCTCTTTCCCACTCCTTAAATGAGCGTGTGGGGTCTCTTCTCATCCGGACAGAGCGGTACAGGTGTATCTTTCGAGCTCTGCCTCCTTCAGTGTGTGTTTCACATGGTGGGGGGGGGGGCTGGCGCCCTCCAGCTGCCCCCCCCGGCGGTCGCCCCCGAAGCGGAGCTGGCTCAGGTGGGCCTCGGAAGGTGGGTCATTGCGGTGGCGGCGCTCTTCTCCATTGGCCGCTTTCCCCCCGTCGACGCCACCGGTCGATTTTGAGCCGGAGACGAACAGCGACGCGAGTGCTGTGGGACTGACTCAGCAGCCATCTCCCAGAGCTGGGGTCGCGACTGCGTCTTTCTCGCAAAAAAGTTTCCTACGCCCGCCGCCGTAATGAGGGCCCAGAAAGGCTTCTGCCGAGGCCCGGCTGTCCTCCTGGGCCGCTCCCCAGCCAGAGCACAGTAATCAGACGCATCTGTCAGTGGCGATGCGAGGTCCTGGGCCTCCGCTAGGTAGTCACGCTCGGGAGCTCTTCGGCGCTTTCACTTTGTGAATGTGGGAGAGCTCCGGGCACCTCTGGCTCTTCCCCTCAGGCAAAGGCCTCCGTTCCCTGCAAGTTTTGTCAATTAGCAGCCGTGGTGGAAAGTGCGGTTGAGTCACCGTTGACTCGGGGCGACCCTGCAGGGTTTCCAAAGCAAGAGGCGTTCCAAGGCAGTTGGCCACTCCCTGCCTCCACGTCACACCCCCGGTGTTCCTCGGAGGTCTCCCATCCAAATACTAGCTGGGGCCGACCCTGCTTTGCTTCTGAGGTCTGATAAGAGCAGGCCTGCCTGGTCAGGGCAGGTATTAATGTTGTTGTTGTCGTCGTCATGTGGCATTGTGTGTAGAGTAGCCAGGAGATCCTAAGATTGTCTGGCAACCAGAAGTTCTTTTAGCACTGTGCCCCACTCAGTGGCGAGCTAGGCTTATTTTTACATCCCAGATATACAGATTCCACTAGTAGAAACACCATCAGAAATTGCCAAAATATGATCTGTATTTAACAAATATGAAGTTGGCGATGTCACAACAACAAAATTAGTGCATACTATAAGTCTGGTACGGCATAAGATACAATGTTTCCTCCTTAGAAGATGAGACGCAAAGTCCATGTAGTCGGTGTAACTTGATAGGAGGAGTCCCCGTAGTCATAACATTTTCCAAACAGCCTTTGCAAAGACGCCCACTCTAGAACTGAAAAAGATGTGTTTCCTTCGACTTCTTCAGTTTGCCGGCTGTGTAGGTGGAACCTGATTTCAACAATTTTAACAGGCCACAAGGTTCGTAGTGTAAAACGTAAATCATAGGTTCTCCTTGTGGTCTGTTGAAATTCTTGAAATCAGGTTCAACCTACACAGCCGGCAAACTGAAGAAGTCGAAGGAAACGCATCTTTTTAAGTATCTAGAATGGGTGTCTTTGCAAAGGCTGTTTGGAAAATGTTATGGCTACAGGGACTCCTATTAAGTTAAACTGATTACTTGGACTTTGCGTCTTATCTTCTAAGGAGGAAACATTGTATCTTATGCCGTATCAGAGTTATGTTGCTGTTGTTCGGTCGCACAGTCGAGTCCAACTCTTCGCAACCCCGTGGGCCACATCACGCCAGGCCCTCCTGTCTTCCGTCCTCCTCCGGAGTTTGCTCAACTTCATGTTCGTTGCCTCGACAACACTGTCTAACCATCTCACCCCCTTTGCCATCCCCTTCTTCTTTGACCTTCAGTCTTTCCCAGCATCGGGGTCTTCTCCAGTGAGGGCTCCCTTCTCGTTTGGTGGCCAAGGTCTTTGAGCTTCAACTTCAGTATCTGGCCTTCCAGGGAACAATCAGGGTTGATTTCCTTTAGGATTGAATGAATTGATCTTCTTGCAGTCCGAGAGACTCTCAAGAGTCTTCTCCAGCACCAGAATTCAAAAAGAATCTATTCTTCGGCGCTCGGCCTTCCTTATAGTCCAACTCTCGCAGCCATACATCACTACTGGGAATACCATTCCTTTGACCATGCAGACTTTTGTTGGCAGGGTGACGTCTCCACTTTTTATCATGCAGTCTAGGTCTGTCATCGCTTTCCTCCCGAGGAGCAGGCGTCTTTCGATTTCCTGGCTGCAGTCAAGAGTTATAGCATGCACTAATCTCGTGGTTGTGACATCACCAACTTTGTTAAACACAGTTTGTATTTTGGCAATTTCTGATGGTGTTTCTCCTAGTGGAATTCATGTATCTGGGACCTCTGTGACGCTAGCTCCCCCCCCCCCCCTGTTGTTTAGACTTATTTTTAAGGCAAGAGACGTTTCAGAGGTAGTTTGCCACTGCCTGCCTCTTGTCATGCCCCTGGTATTCCTTGGAGACTTCCCATCCAAATACTAACCAAGGCTGACTCTGCTTAGCTTCTGAGATCTGATGAGATCGGGCTCACCTGGGCTATCCAGGTGAGGGCAGTATGTGTGAGCTAGAGGATTGAGTCTTCAGACTGCGTCTCAAGCTAAAGCAAGGGGCACCCAACCTTACTTTGGGATCTCCTGAAATTTCCTTCCTTCCTTCCTTCCTTCGGTTAAGAACTTGTAGTGGCAAAATAGGATTGCATCAGTTAAAGTTGGTGCAAACATAGCATGGGGAAGTGTCCAGTTAAAACCCATATAGTCACGTAAGTAATAGAAAAGACCTAAAACCAATGTAATCCCAACCCTAAAACCATAGGTACACTTCAGAGCCATGCTCCCTCTAAACTGTGGCGTCTTGTGAGCAAAAATTCTACTTCGGGAGCCACCGGCATTAAAGTTGTGAGCGAGCGATTGGGCTGCTGCATAGATTAGTTTGCTCTCTGGAGCCCTCCTTCCTGAGCTGAGACAGAAATGTGTGAGCCGGAGGCTAAAAAACTGTGAGCCAGCTCACACTTAACTCAGCTTAGAGGGAACACTGCCACAGATGCCATCAAATCTTACGATTCCCGCAAGCCAGCTGTGACTTACAATAGAGGTATTATGAACCTAAAGCGTGCTGGGATAACTCTGCCTTCCGGAGTCTCCGGAACGAATTTGGAGTATGTTGTGGTTCCTCCCCCCAGAGTGGCCGCTGGGTCAGGATGACTTTACCACTTTGGGTTAAGAGACACTGTCGGTGTTCCCTCTAAGCTGAGTTAACGTGAGCTAGCTCACAGTTTTTTAGCCTCTAAGATTTCTGCCTTCGCTCAGGAAGGGATGGCTGCAGAACAAACTAACTTACGCAGCAGCCGAATTGCTTGTTCACAGATGCCAGCCGCTCACCAAGTAGAATTCTTTTGCTCACAAGACTCCACAGCTTAGCGGAAGCGTTGGGCACTGTTGTGGTTTGCATCTAGAGGAAGGGGAGAGCATTTGCCAACCCCCAGAGGCATTGGAGTCGGTCTCCGGGGCCAGGCAGAAGGTGCCTTTCTGAGCCAAGTCCCGGGCTTTGCCAGTCAGTCCCGGGTTGGAAGTGTGCCGGAAGAGGAGGCCTTTTGCGTGTACACGGCAGTGACTTGCCGATGAAGAAAAAGAGAGGTTCTAGGTGGATGCGAAGGGTGTTCTGTAACCGGCAGAGTGGAATGAGCAAATGCAAGGCTAAGAATTCTCTGGCAGCTTCAGCAAAGCGAGCTTATTTTTTGGCAAAAGCTTTGGTAGGCCCCCCCAGGGCCAGTCCTCGGGGTGCCGCCTGGTGCTTTGTGGTTCTTTATAATGAGACCAGTGGGGGGGTGTCTCCCTGTTAGAGCTTGGGGGGAGGGCTCCTGCCCCACTCCATCTTGAGTGTGTAGAGAGCTTCCTAGTTCCTTGGTACTGGGGGGGCAGCAGCGGGAGGGCTTCTAGTGTCCTGGCCCCACTGGTGGACCTCATGAGGAGCATATTGTTCGGCCGCCCCCTCTGCTGGTCCCTGTGGTGTCACTGCAGTGGGCAGAAGGGTGCGCTGCCCCCCCAGCCCCACTGCAGTGGGCAGAAGGGTGCGCTGCCCCCCATGGCCCCCCAGCCCCACTGCAGTGGGCAGAAGGGTGCACTGCCCCCCATGCCCCCCCAGCCCCACTGCAGTGGGCAGAAGGGTGCACTGCCCTCCAACCCCCCCCCAAGCTAAGGAGAATGCCTGGGTGTCGTGTCCAGTGTGCATTTAACCCCCCCCCCTTTTTTTTTTAGCACAGGGAATTTAGCACAGGGAATTTCCTTCATTCTGTAAAAGCATATCTGGTAAACAGCTTACAGTTTTACCGTTATTACAGTTTCAGAAACCTTTAATGGCATAATGCAGCTTTGTCTTGTTCCATCAAGATGGCAAAGAAGGGCCTGGTGTGGGAGGGGGCCGCCAGCTATTCCGCCTAATGTCACCCAAGTGGCACCGACCTCCGTTTTTGCCCTCCGGGAAGCAACCGAATGGGGGGGGGGAATTAAGTCAGAAATAGACACAGTATGTTTTGTAGTAAATAAAAGGCTTACGGCGTAGGCTTTGGAACTTTCTCCTTGCAGTCTCAGTATCCAGAATGGTTTGCAGATGTGAATACTGAGCTAAAGATCGGTAAACAAACCGCCCCGACGTCTTCAGGCGTGTGCCGTCTCATCGTACACAGCGTCACATTAGTCAAGGGGTGTGTTATTCACGCAGGATATTTTGAAGGATGGGTCTACGAAGAGGCCCAGGAATTCTCATTATTCACTGCCGTCGCTGCTTCCTTGCTCTTCATACTGTGTGCCGTTCTTTTTTAAAAAACCATCTTGCAAGCGTAAGCCGTCTTCGTAAGAAGCATTTTGCTCTTCTCCGAAGACCCTGTTCCACCAGAGGCGTTGGTGTTCCCCGAATCCCTGCTTTTCCCCACGCCCTGGGCGGGGCTCCCCTCTGACCGTAGCCCTTCCCTCCGCGGCTATGTAGTGCATGGTCAGGACACCAGAGTTCCTTCCGTTTCCTTTCTCCACTTTTCCTCCTTATTTTGCACTCAAGTCACAGCTTGAAGTGTGGCGACCCCGTGAGGATTGCAAGGCAAGAGGCGTCCAGAGGATTGGTTTGCTGTTGCCTGCCTACGTGATGCGACCCTGGTATTCCTTGGGGGTCTCCCAAGCAAATGTTAGCCAGGGCCGGCCCTGCTTAGCTTCTGAGATCGTGCTAGGCTGGGTCAGGCCTCCCTGCTCTTTACCGACCAGGAAAGAACCGCGCGTTGCTCTTCACAGAACCCAGACCTGGTCTGCTTTTCATTTCCCACAGAAAGTGCCGGTTCGATCCGGAAGCTGCGGCAGGCTGTGGGGCGTCCGTGGGGCTGGGGGCCCCTGTGGGTTAGTGGGGCAAGGAGGGTCTCCCAGAGGAGGCCTCGGCCTTAGACTTGGGGGCCAGGGGAGGGCACCAGCAAGCCAGGCATATTACGGGGGCAAGTTGCTTCCCCTCTTCAAAGGGGCATCTCTTTCCAGTCAACGTTGTGCCTGTTTGGGGCAAAGGGGCTCCTTGAGTGGGCACGGAGGTGGTGCCGGTTCAGCCAGCCTATGGAATGCAGAGCCCTGCCCCCTGCTCTCTGCCCCCCACCCCCCAGAAGTATCTGGTGACACCCCCCTCCCCCCAGAGGTGAGGCTCAAAGTCTGAGCGACCGTGGCTCGCAAAATTCCTGGCTTGGTTTGCACATCTCGGCCAAGGGGACCGGCAATCCCAACTCCCCCCCCCCCCCGAGGCATCCTGGGGTGTGTTGGGAGTGCGCTTGCTGCATTCACGCATGGATGCCGTGGCCGCATTAACCCCGCATGGCTTTATCAGGAGTCGCCGCGGTATTGCACGGTGAGTAATATTGACCCTTGAACCCGGTGAAGAGCTGTAGAGAGTCCTCGAGCTTGCGCTCTCTGATACTGGTAAGGGGGGGTTTCTTAAGTAAGAAGGGTCTGCTCAGCTTCCGTCCGCAGGAGTTTCTCTATGCCCCAACGCTGGGGGTATATCGGATGCCCCTTTTGCAGCGGCCACGAGCACCGTGACACCGGTTCCATGTTCTGCGATGGTCGATGTGCAAGGAGCGCATTCCTCCTTCCCGCGCAGGTCCCGCACGGGCTTTCTGGCGCACGAACCCGCCCCCAGATCGGCCCTCCCGGTTCACAGCTGTGCAGCTTCTGGCTTGCCGCGTAGAACGGCTTCTGCGGTCGGGCATCTTGCTCGGGCAGCCCCGGGGGCTTAAGCGGCGGAGCCAAAGGCAGGGCCGGACAAACGCCTTAAATTCCTGGTCCTTTTGCTGAACTCCCTGAGTCTCCCCAGCAACGGTCCTTGGCTTTTCTCCCGGAGAGTGCCTGAATGGCCTCTCTTAAAGGGGGGGGACGGGGACGGAAAGGGGCCCAGAAAGGAATCCTTCTGGCAGAAGGTGGGCGGCCCAAAGGGATCTCCTGCCTGCCCGGGTAGGGGGTGGCTTTGTTTGGGCAGGCTGCAACATTGACTGGTGGTGGGCGGGCATCAATGCTCCCTCTAACCTGGGGAGTCAAGCGAGCAAAAATTCTGCTTTCTGAGCTCCTGGCATTAAAGTTGTGAGCGAGCAAATTTGGCTACTGCAGAAATTAGTTTGCCCTGGAGGCCTCCTTCCTGAGCTAAGACAAAAATGTGTGAGGCGGAGGCTAAAAAACTGTGAGCCAGCTCACACTAACTCGGCTTAGAGGGAACACTGCATGGGCAGGCCCCCGCCTTATTGGGGAGGGGGATGCCAGAGCGCCCTCCCCAGACTTCTCTGGCTCTGCCCTGTAACCCTGGCACGTGACTGTCCTTCCCCCAATGAGCCTGCAGCAGGCCGTCCCCCGACAGTGATGGGAGGTCCAGGCCTCCGCTAGCAAGGGCCGAGACATGGCTCATGGCCCACGTTGCTTGCTGCCTGGGTTCCTCCCCCACAGAGCGAGAGGTGCCTCCGTCTCAGGTGCAGGGCTGCCAGTTTGGTGTGGTGGTTAAGTGCGCGGACTCTAATCTGGGAGAACCAGGTTTGATTCCCCCACTCCTCCACATGCAGCTGCTGGATGACCTTGGGCTTGCCATAGTTGTGTCAGAAGTGTTCTTGAAAAAAGGGCAGTGTCTGTCAGAGCTCTCTCAGCCCCGCCTATCTCACAGGGCATCCGTTGTGGGGAGGGGAAGGGAGAGGAGATTGCCAGCCACTCTGAGACTCCCTTGGGTAGTGAAGGGAGGGGCATAAATACAATGTCGTCTTCTTCTTTCTGGCCCACTCCCGGCTTGCAACGCAGGCTGCTTCCTCTGCTAACGGGTACCTTTTCTCTCCCCCCCCCAGGTCTGAGTGGGGCGATGGCGAGCATCAGCGTCCGCTCGAGCACCCCGGGGTCTCCCACCCACGTGAGCAGCGGCTCCAACGGCAGCCGGCGGAGAAACGGACTCCATGACGTTGACTTGAACACTTTCATATCCGAAGAAATGGCCCTCCACTTGGACAATGGCGGCACTCGGAAGCGTACCTCAGCCCAGTGCGGAGATGGCATTACGGACTCTCCGACTCATAAACGCAACCGTATGATCTAAGTGGCAGAGCCTCCCCCCCCCGGCCCCCTCCCCGCCCCTCCCCTCCACCCACCCACCCCCTCGCCGTGCTGCTTTGGAAGCCACTCTTACGCTCGGCCTCGCGCTGGGACAGAGAAACGGGGGCTCCCTCCTCCGGAGCCGCGCAGATGTTCAATAATTGCCATAAAAAAGGGGGGAAGCTGGTGCGCTGGCAGTAGTTCTCCGGTTGTCACCCCAGCTTCCCCTCAAATTTAGATTTCTGTAGCAGAGGACTTCCGGCGTCGCGTCGTGGCGGCTCCCCGCGAGCTCGTCACAGAGGCAGAACGTCTGCATCCGTTCCAAGGCTAAAAGTGACCTTACTTGTACTCGTAAAGGGAAAAAAAAAAGGAAATATCAGACTCTTATTTGGTTATAGAAATGCTTTTTTTTTTTTTTTCCTTCGTCCTTTATTTCTTGCCGTGTTTAAATATTTGCTTCGACAGTATTGCCATCTTGACGACAGTGTCAAAACAAGAGAATAACATGACGTGGCGCATAAGACCTGCGGGCTTCCTCTTTTTTTTTTTTTTGGAGTATATATCTATATATATTTTCCTTTTAAGGCTCTACCCGGCACAGAATTTCTATATAGTAAGTGTGCAAGTTTATGACAAGCCTTGGCCTGTGCTGTTAATTTTTTTAAGTGTCCAGAAGCAGTCTTGGTGGCGCTGTGGTCAAGCAAAGAGGCGGGATGGGGGTTTAACCAGGGTGCCCCCCCCCAAAAAAAAATTGGAACGGAAAGGAACGTCGTTGGGTTTGCTTGGACCATGGGAGATCTCTGGGACACCGGCCCTGGTCCCTTCTTCCCCAGAGACCACCTTAAATTGGGTTTTGCCCGCCAATTTGCCTGTCTACCCGGAGCGTTCCCTTTGTAAAACAAGCCACAGGCCCCAGTGTTCCTTGGCCGCGAGTGAGCCGCGTCCTGTAGAGGACGGGTGGGGTTTTTTTTGGTCTGCAGGTATGTATATTGTTTGAAGGAGTCTCTCATTGTACACTTCCTGTGAAGAAATTGTCTGTGCGGAAAGAGTGGAGGGAAATCGATGGGGTGGGAGGAGGCTGGTTTTTTTAAAAAAGAAAAGGATGTCGGATGTGTTTGTCCACTATGACGGATGTGATTTTTGGGGGGGCCGCTCGAGGAAACTTTGCCTGAACCGCCGAACCCCTCCGGTGCGGACTTTCCCCGCGAGGCTGGAGCGAGCCGCGGGTCCCCGGAAGTGCCCCGCGAGAAACATCCCCGGGAGAGATCCCGTCAGGCGCCGGAGAGGGTAAACCGCTTTGCCGTGGAAATCTCGGCTTCGAGGTGGCCTGGAGTGGAAGCCGAAGAGGTGGCAAAGGCCTCCCGGTGAGGGCGCTCAGTGCTATGAACTCAAAAAAAAACACAAGATTTCCTGAATGTACCAGACGCTCTTAATGTCAAAATACTTGGTGCACCTATAGGCTAAATAAATCTTGACTTGCTACCTTCTGGTGGACAAGGTTTGTTTGAGGCCGGCTGGGACGGAGGAGATCCAGACGAGGAGAGCTTGCGTTTCTCTGCCTGCTGCGGAAGAACCCGGCTGCTGAAGAACGGCTCGGCCGCACCCAAGACCCGAGACCTGTGTTCCGTTTCCCCCGCCGTTGCCGAGTCTCAGCCCGCGTCCTCTCTCTAGATGCTCCAGCTGGTCTTCAGCCTTTCCTATGTGGGTCTTGGATCGGATGCCCGTTGACCAGGCCAGCTCGAGTGGGGTGGGCGGAGGGCCAGCTGAGAAACCCGTGCATGCGCTTTTGGGCAGGCCCACATCTCCCTTGTCAGCAGCGGCCCTCCCTGTTCTCGACGAGCTGGGCCGGACCGGGTCTGTCGCGGTGAAAAGAGCTCTCCGTATGCCTTTAAGACCACCTGCAGAAGAAGAGGTAGGGGGTCAGAAAGCTGCCCGAGATGCCAAGTAGCAGGAAGCCCACGGATTCTGGGCCGCGCAGCTGCACCATGTCCCAGAATTTGGGGTCCTTCTCCCCCCCCCCCAATCAGTGGTGTCCGGCTTGCAAGGCCGACGGCTTGGCCAACTTCTGTGATCAGGAATGCGCGCTTCAAGAGGCGTCTTGCTTTTAAATTTTTTTTTTTTTTGGTTCCGTAGAGCTGTTTAAGCATCCGTTTAAGTGGCTCCGGGAGTCCCTAAGACACCACCGTGGGGCTGTTGCTGCAGGTTAACCCTTCACGAAACCACGTTGGCATTCCTCCCCCCCCAAGCCCAGTCTCGAAGTCCAGTCAGGCGTGGCCTCAGGCGGACGCTAAGGATTGCCAATGTACGTACCAGCTCGTGGCCTCAAGGGCCGCGGGGCTCCTCTGTGAGATTTTGTTTCCTTAACGTACAGCCTAGAACGATCGTCCGCCTTCTGAGATTTTTTTTTTTTTTGCACTTACCGGCCGGCGTGCCCGGCAGGGTCTCGAAACCGTAGCGGCAGATAGACACACGTTCCCCAGTCGACCTCCGGAGCTTAGCATAGGAGGACTCTTAACCCCGGAAACGCAAGGCCGCGGCCAGATCAGACGCTGTGCCCGGCGCCGGCTCGGCCTGGAATGGACAAATGGGCACGCGATGCTGACACGGTGTCTGCCGCCCCCACGGCCTCTTCCCCTCCCACCCCAACCCCTGCTCCGGAATCGAATTAGCTCTTAGGTGTACAGGATTAGTAGGGAGTGTGTGTGTGTTTTATGCAACTCCACTAAGCGCCGGCCGGGAAAAATCCCCGGCGGCGCTCCGAGGTTAACGGAACAGGGCCCCGACCCGTGAAGCTGAACGGACGGGGGAGGCCTTGGGGGCCCGTGGCTGCATAAAACTCCGAAGGAGAGAACAACAAAGCGCCCGAAGGCGGAGTTTCCCTCCCCGAGTAGGAAATACTAAAAGTTCTTCACTAACGCTTCGAAACTTTGCTTTCTGGCCTAGCTCGTTTGAACAAAAGTTCTCCGGTGTTTTCTTATCTCCCCCCCACCCCACCCCCGGTGCCATTTTTTTCCCCTTCCAGTTAAGAGAAGAGCTGGCTTCGTTACTCTCGCTGCACTAACGGGATGTTCCTGTGCGCGCGCCGTAAGTTTGGGGCACATTTTCTTTCCGGCGGCTTTTTCTTTTGGTCCACCCGTGCCAAAAAGAAAACCCCGGTTTTGACGGCACGGGGCCGCCTCCGGTCACTCGAGCGGGTAGCAGGCGACTTTCTTTCGTGTTTTCAGGATAGCAGGTTTCTGTTGGTCCACCGTCCGGCGCCGTGACTCCAGGAAGGCCGCCGGTTAAGAACACGTGGGTTGAGCTTTTTTGGGGGGGGGGCGCAGTATGCGGCGGGGGGGCGGGAGTTCTGTTTTCCTTTTGAGTCAGGTGAATGCCTACCGGTGACCTTCCTCTTCTCCCCCCCCCCCCCCCCGTGTAAACCAAACTTAACATGAATGTGGGGAAGATATTACAGATAATATATCCTGCATTGAAGCTGAGCTTGGCTTGCATATTATTAAAAAATTTCAATTTAAATATTAAAAACACTTGAGCTATAGTGAAGTAACGCAAAGCTGACTTTTTCTCTCCCCCCCCCCCCCCAACTTCCCTCTGTCTGAAATTGAACTCCCGCGATTCCTCAAATGTGACGTAACCTGCTGGAGAAATAGATACCTTTTTAAAACCCTAATAAAATAAAAATTAAAAAAAAAAAATTCAGTTTCGCTTGGCTCGTTTCCTTTGTCCTCAGCGGGGCTTCCTAGATCGCCGGGCATAGACCTGGTGAGGGGGGGTTCCCGGACCTGTGTTCCAGAGACGCCCTTTTGCATTGGGTTCCCCTTTCTGACTGGGCCTCTTCCCCCCCTCCCCCCCCCCGAGCTGTGGAGTCTCATGAGCAAAAATTGCACTTTGTGGGCTCCTGGCATGAAAGTTGCGAGCAAGGAATTCGTCTGCTGCATAAATTAGTTTGCTCTGGAGCCCATCCTTCCTGAGTGAACACGAAAATGTGTGAGTTGGGAGGCTAAAAACCTGTGAGCTAGCTCACACTGACTCAGCTTAGAGGGAACACTCCAGATTTGACCCCCCACGAGGACTTTAGCTCCAAATTGACCCCCATGTGGACCCCCCCCCCATTAGCCACAAGGGATGGATGGGAACTCTGAGTCTGGGGCAAGTGATGCTCTGCCTTCTTGGTGCTTGGGGGAGGCAACAGTGGGAGGGCTTCTAGTGTCCTGGCCCCGCTGGTGGACCTCCTGATGGCCCCTGGTATTTCTGGCCACTGTGTGACGCAGAGTGTTGGACTGGGTGGGCCATCCAGTTTCCAAGGGTCCTGCACTCTTAGGTTGGCCAGGAGCGTTTCTTTGTCTAGTCTGGTGTCATGGTTAAGAGCTTGGACTCTAATCTGGGAGAACCGGGTTTGATTCCCCACTCCTCCACATGCAGCTCCGGGTGCGGCCTTGGGTCAGTCACAAGTTCTCTCGGAGCTGTCCTCTCAAGGGCAGTCCTCACGAGAGCTCTCAGGCCCGCCTACCTCACAGGGTGCCTGTGGTGGGGAGGGGAAGGGAAAGGAAATTATAAACTGCCCTGAGTCTCCTTCGGGTGGTGAAGGGCGGGGGATAAATCCAATCTCTTCTGCTGCTGCTGCTAGCAGGCCAGTGGGAGTCAACAGGATGAGGTCTGCCCCCAAATTCCCTTCCCTGGGAAATCCAAGTTGCAAGGTCGCTTTGACTATCGAGGCCTCAGGAGCTGACACGTCTGAAAACTGAGGAAATCCCTACCTCTGCTTTGGTCTGACTCAAGGCCCTCCGTCTTTCAAGAAGCAAAATTGTCCTACCTTACAGGGTTGTTGTGGGGATCACTGTCTATAAAACCCCTTTTAAGGGTTGTTTTTGTGAACTTGTGCTCTGGGTGATCAGTAACGGGGCTTCTTGTGGATGTGCCACAGGTTCAGCAGGCTTCACGTCGTCTCAGGCGTGCTCTCACAACAGCCCTGGAATGTAGGCCAGTATCCCACAGTGCCTGGGGCGGGTGGGGTGTAAAGTTCCCCTCCGGCTGCTAGGTCTGGTTTGGGTCTTGGAGACGCACAAAAAACTTCCTTGGCTTTGACACACAACCCATGCTGAGCTTGAAAGATCCAGTCAAGCTTATTGGGAGAAAGGGAGACAGGAGATGGTTCCCCGATGGGACTGGATCCAAGAAGGCAGAGGGAGAAATGATGCCCCCTGGGGGGGGGTGGGGGGAAGAGTTATTTCCTGTTATTTTTCCTGGCTCATTTCCCAACTGCTGGGCTAATTTCTCAGCAAGGAGCTGTTTGGGGCTTCTGCATTTGATAGCCAAAAATCGCAGGTAGCCGCGTGGACCCATAGAATTGGGACCCGCGAGGGTGTGAGGTGTGGTGTCCTTGCAAAAGAGATTCCACTGCTATCCTTAAACTGTTCACGTTCCTCCAGGCCTGGATCAGTCGAGTTCCCAGAGGACAGGAGTGAGTTTGCTCGCCCAGGGCTCCTAGTTCGAGCTTCACGCTGCCCTGGGATCTGAACCGATATTTCAGAGCAGGTTAAGAGTTCAGGGATGTTCGCGGACACCCAGCCTTGAAAAGCCAATGAGCGTGGTAACCCAAGAGGGGCTTCTACTGGCTTGAAATCTGGCTTGCTGACTCCTTCCTTGGATTCAGCCCATCTGGCCACTCCCCTGGGTGCTCTTGTAACCTTGTAGCTGGACTACTGTAACATGGGCTCTGCGTTGGGCTGCCCTTGAAGACTGTCCAGGAACTGCAGCCACTCCAAAATGGGGTGGCTTGATTATTGCCCACTTTCCAGGGCGTTTGATGGGATGTGAACCTTTGGTGGTGGGGGGGGTGATTTGTTTTTTGAATGTCTGATTTTAAGCTGCAGCATTTTATTAACTTGTGAGCTGCTTTGAGCCCCCAGGGTGTGAGTATTTTTAATAAACTGGCATGGCCTCTTCCTACTGCATATGTACAGAGCTGAAATTCCCCTTGGCCTGCCGGGAAAGACTAGGGAATGGCCGTCTCCCTCGGGGTCTTCCCCCCCCCCACCCCCAGAAGAACAAGTGGTGAATTGCCCTGATGAATTTGCATTTACATTCTGAGTTATTTGTAGGGGAATTTTCGGGGTACAGACCTCTTCCAGGGGTCCCCAACCCCATTATGTTCTTTTCTATGGGTGGGTGGAGTCTGGCTAGGGAACTCAGGCCTCCCAAGGGAGAGAAACACAGCGAGGACAGTTGCTTTAAACTAAAAGTATTAACTCTAAAGCCACACACAAGTAAAACTCAAGGGCATATATTTAGCCACTTGGGTGCAGTGATTAATTATGCGGACTCTAATCTGGGAGAACTGGGTTTGATTCCCCACTCCTCCACTTGCAGCTGCTGGATGACCTTGGGCAAGCCATAGTTCTGTCAGAGCTGTTCTCTCAAGGGCAGTTCTCAAGAGAGCTCTCTCGGCCCCACCTACCTCACAGGGTGTCTGTTGTGGGGAGAGGAAGGGAAAGGAAAGGAGTTTGTAAGCCACTGAGACTCCTGAGTGAAGGGCGGGGTATAAATCCAATCTCTTCTTCAGCATCAATACCCAACAGTGTATAGAAAAATCCCAATACCTGTTATAGTGTACACTTCGGAAAGAACAAGGAATTCCTGGACTGTGGACCAAGACCTCACTCAACCCTAGGTAGGGTGTTGGCCAAACAGCACCAAACAAAGCCCAAAACATCCTTTTCAACCTCCTTTCAGCCAATAGGAACCAGTGGAGGGAGTCAAAAATATAATAAACCTGCCGAATACCGGCCTAAGTTGCCAATGTGAATGTTTTGCCCAGATGTATTTTATTAACTGCAATGTCAAAAAGTCCTAGACGGAGACATTTAGGCTTCGAAGGCCGCGGCCTGTGAATTCAGGCAAAAGGTACATCTACGGGGCAAGGCTTCAGTTTTCATACCTAGGCGGCCAACGAAAGAGCAAAGGCCTATGGGAATTCTGAACCAAGAAACCAAAGTCAGTTGTAGCAAAACGTACAGAGCATCGAAAAACGGAAAGCGGTGTGGAACGTCTGACAGAATCTGCTTCCCCCCCTTCCAGGAGAGGCACCTGTTCAGTGCTCAGCCCTCGAAGTCCTGATGACTCAGTCGCTGGGACGGTGGGAATGCGGACGCCGGGGACATTCCCCAGCGGTTGCGGCAGCCGCTCTGGCAGTGACTCAGCCGGCGTGTGACCTGGGACCGGCTGGTCTGGTTTTTCATGCGAGGCTTGCCCGACCGCCCCGCTGAGTCAGGCGATCCAGTTGACACAGGTTTCCCGGGCAGAGCCAGGCCTTTCCCAACGCTTCCTGCGTGACCCGGCAATGTCCGAGTGACCTGGCAATTCTCTGCCAGTTGGGAAATAACTGGAGATTGGGGGGGGGGATGGTTTGGAGAGGGGCGGAACTTCAGGGGGGTGCCATGCCACGGAGTCCGCCCTCCACAGCAGCCGTTGAATCCTAAATTCTGCTTTTAATGTGACTATCTGTTGGTAAGCAGCCCTGAGCCTGGCCTTGGCGGGGTAAAAGTTCAAATAAAGAAATTTTCTCCAGGGGAGCTGATTCGTGTCGCGATAGCTGGGGATCTCCAGGCGCCACCTGGAGGTTGGCAACTGTGCTTCCAGCCCAGGGCACTACGTCCTGCTTGCTCGAAGATTGAAAATGACACACATAGAAAAATGTAGAAAAAGCCCACCAGGCACTCATTAGCATAATAGGCCACGCCCCTGACAGCACAGCTCATTAGCCTATTAGGCCACACCCCCATGTTCCCAGGAGTGTGGTCATCCAGCCACACCCACGTTTTGCTTCTTATTCTCTTTATCTTGTTTGTTGCCAAAACCCCAGGGCTTTTTTTGTAGCAGGAACTCCTTTGCATGTTAGGCCACACCCCCCAAATGTAGCCAATCCTAATGAGTTTCTGCTGTTGGGCGTGGCCTATTATGCTAATGAGTTCCTGCTGGGCGTGGCCAACTTGGGAGCCAGCCGAAACTCTGTTCCTGTGCCTTCCTGCCCAAAAACAGCCCTGTACACAACCCTGTCACTCGGCAGCAGAATGGAATTGGGTGGATACCAAGTCTGGTGTGGACGTGCCAGCCGCCGGCCTGACCTGGCATCTTGGAGAAAGACTGCTGGCTTTCCCAGGGAAGAAGAAGAAGAAGAAGAGATTGGATTTATACCCCGTCCTTCACTTGGGAGTCTTGGAGCAGCTTACAATCTCCTTTCTCTTCCCCTCCCCACAAGAGACGCCCTGTGAGCAGTGTCCCCTCCAAGCTGATTGAGTGTGAGCTAGCTCACAGTTTTTTAGCCTCCAGCTCACACATTTTTGTCTTAGCTCAGGAAGGAGGGGCTCCAGAGCAAACATGATTTATACAGTAGCCAAACCGCTTGCTCACAACTTTAATGCCAGGAGCTCACGAAGTAGATTTTTTTGCTCACAGAACTCCCAACAGCTTAGAGGGAGCTTTGCCCGTGAGGCAGGTGGGGCTGAGAGAGCTCTTTCGAGGACTGCTCTTGATAGAACTTGTGACCGACCCAAGGTCACCCGGCAGGCTTTGTGTAGAGAAGCTGGGAATCAAACCTGGCTCTCCCGGATTAGAATCCACGCTCCTGACCACTGCACCAAACTGGCTTTCTGGGACTTCCCGGGGAGACGGTTCGGAAAGGACAGTGGGTGGGAAATACGAACAGCCTCCGCGACCCCTGCCCCAGCACCTCCTGAAGCTTTCAAGTCGCCGCGCTGGTCCTGGTGATAACTAGAATATCTCCAACCTTGCTGGGTGTTGCCGGCCCAGTCACTCTGCCAGCCTAAGCCTACCATGCAGGGGTGTTGTGAGGCTACAATGGACCAAGTCCCATGTTGGCCACCCCGAGTGTGTTGGAAAAGGCAGGGTAGGCTTTAAAGAGTTAATTTTAAAAAAATCCACCCAAGTTCCATGAATTGCTGCCTCAAGTGAGGGTGGTGTGTGAGGTGGTTGCGGTTGCCAACTGCTTTGGGACATGCCTGGAGATTTGGGGCGTGCGGAGCCTGGGGGAGGCAGGGTTTGGGTTGGGGAGGGAACTCCCTGGAACATCACGCCCACAGTCCCCCCTGCAAAGCGGCCGTTTCCTCCCGGGGAACTGTTCTCTCTTGCCTGGAGACGGGTTGCGATTCTGGAGATTGGCAACCCTAAATTGTGATTCTGGGGATTGGCAACCCTAAATTAGGCACCTGGAGATTGGCAACCCTAAATTAGGCACTCCGGAAAGCGGCCAAGAGAGCTGCGCTCTGCGGTGTGGAGTGCAGAGAGAAGCGGCCCCCTGACCCAGGCTACCAACCCGTAGTTTCGTTCCTGGGTGCCACGAAAAGGTCCGCCTGAAGTCCAGGCGAAAGAGGTGCTTTGTAAGCTGCTGGCGTGAAGGTTGTGTGCAAGTGACTTGGCGCCTGCATCAATTAGTTTGCTCCGGGGGCCTCCTTCCCGAGCTGAGGCAAAAATGTGTGAGCCGGGGGCTAGAAAACTGTGAGCTGGCTCACACTAACGCAGCTTAGAGGGAACACTGGGTGTAAGTGGTTGGCTCTGTGGGGTATTTGTGTGTGTGTGGGGGAAGCTCTGGAGGAGACCAGAGGATCCCCCCCCCTTTCTTGTCCCCCCTTTCTTGTTCCCCCTTTCCTGGGACCCTTGGGGACAGCTTCTTGCAAGCAGAGGGAAAGCGAAGGGGACCCCGGAGGAGAAGCCAAGAGATGCCTCGCCCGACTCCTTTTGTGGACTGCCCTGGCGGGGGTGTGTGTGTCTGTCCCCTCCTGCCTGCATGCAGCTTTCGGAGAGGTCCCTGCACAGCGTTCCTCCCGATTCCCGCACCGTCTTGTGGCAACGAGTCCAAGTGACCCAGGCACCACCATTTCACCAGCCGGTGTCCCCCGGAGTGGTCCAATTTGCTGCTCCAATATAACCTCTAGAGAAGAAGAGATTGGATTTCTGCCCCGCCCTTCACTACCCAAAGGAGTCTCCGAGTGGCCTGTAATCTCCTTTCCCTCCCCCTCCCCACAACAAGACACCCTTGTGAGGTAGGTGGGGCCGAGAGAGCTCTCTCGAGGACTGCCCTTGAGAGAACAGCTCAGAGAGAACTTGTGAGTGACCCAGGGTCACACCAGCAGCTGCACGTGAAGGAGTGGGGAATCGAACCCGGTTCTCCCAGAATAGAATCCGTGCTCCTAACCACTCTTGCTTAACTACTGGGTGTTAACAGTTCCCAGAGGAGAGAGCGGCCATTTCTTTCTCTCGATTTTGCCTCTGGCTTCACCTCATCCAGTGAAATCTGCATCCCGCCCTGTGAATTCCCTTCGAATCGTGGCCATGGGGTTTCTCCAATGATTCTTGAAACCTGTTTTCCCCCCTCAATGCTCCCGGCTAAACTGTGGAGTCTTGTGAGCAAAAATTCTGCTTTTTGAGCGCCTGGCATTAAAGTTGTGAGCGAGCGATTTGGCCGCTGCATAAATTAGTTTTCTCTGGAGCCCTCCTGCCTGAGCGAAGACGACCATGTGTGAGCCGGAGGCTAAAAAACTGTGAGCTGGCTCACACTAACTCAGCTTCGAGGGGACACTGTTCCTGACCTGCCGGGATGAAGCGCTCTGTGGCCTTCGCAAGCTTGCCGTGTTCGATAAGTTCTGGCGGTTCTTGGGAAATGTGCTTTGCCCACTGCCGTTTTGAGAGTGACTCGGTGGAACTCGGCAACTAATTGGGCTGTGCCTAGTGGCCTCGCCCCTCCCCAAAGAAATGTGGGTCAGAGCCGGATCCCAGCAGAGGCGAGCGTTTGGAACAAAAACACGGGCAAGCTCAGGCTCCCAAGGGAGTCACCCGCATTCTGCACTTCGAAATCGGTTCCCCTTTTGGCATCATTTGCCTGGGATAAAAAGGGCCGATGGGCAGCCGTTGCCCAGAATGCAACAAAGGGAGCGTCCCAAACAGTGCTCCCTCTACGCTGAGTGAGTGTGAGCTAGCTCACAGTGTTTTTAGCCTCCGGCTCACCCATTTTTGCCTTTGCTCAGGAAGGAGGCCTCCGGAGCAGACTAATTTATGCAGCAGCCGAATCGCCCGCTCACAACTTTAATGCCAGTAGCTTAGAAAGTAGAATTTTGGTTTGCAGGACTCCCCAGCGTAGAGGGAGCGTTGGTCCCAATCCCTTGCGGGAGGCAGTTTTATTTGCACTGAGTAGCAAGTCCAAGGTGGAGGAGGCTTGCCCATTCTGGGACAGGGTGGAGGAGGAGGAAGAAGAGGAGGAGGAGGAGGAGGAGGAGGAGATTGGATTTATACCCCGCCCTTCACTCGGAGTCTCAGAGCGTCTTACAAACTCCTTCCCCTTCCCCTCCCCACAACAGACACCCTGTGAGGTCGATGAGGCTGAGAGAGCTCTTTCCGAGGACTCCTCGTGAGAGAACAGCTCTGAGAGAACTTGTGACTGACCCAAGGTCACCCCAGCAGCTGCATGTGGGGACTCAAACCCGGTTCTCTCAGAGAACCGCTACACCAAACTGTAGGAATATTTCTTAAGGAGGGCAAGAATGATTCGCATGCCCCCTTTCCATGCTGGGACAATTTGCCTGCGACCAAATATTTTGTGGAAACGTGCTGCAGTTGTAGGATTTAGCCGGGCGGGGGGGACTGGCTCACTCAAATGGCACCCTTCTCTTTCATGCAAGCCCCACCGTTCCCAAGGTGAGCCGTCTTCTCAGGTGCCGGTGGCTGGTTGTGTATGTGGGTGGGGTGGGGGGGACAGCGGTCTGCCTCAAAGGGGTGTTTGTGAGGCCAAACCGGGAGAGAGCCATTTTCACGCCACCCTGAGCTCCTTGGAGCAAGCTGGGCGATAGAACTGTACCAGAAGCCAGATAACATTTGAAGAAGAGAGAAGAAGAGATTGGATTTGTCCCCCGCCCTTCACTACCCGAAGGAGTCTCAGAGCGGCTGACAATCTCCTTTCCCTTCCCCTCTCCACAACGGACACCCTGTGAGGTCAGCGGGGCTGAGAGAGCTCTCTCGAGGACTGCCCTTGAGAGAACAACTCTGAGAGAACCTGTGACTGACCCAAGGTCACACCGGCAGCTGCATGTGGAGGAGTTTGGTTAAGAGAGAGAACCAATTTTGAGTCCAGGGGCACCTTTAAGACCAGCAAAGTTTTATTCAAGGTATAAGCTTTGGTGTGCCTGCACGCTGCTTCAGATACATGTGAATATTTCTAACCACATAAAACAGATATTGTGGATCTTTATTTATTCATAAAAAAGACACTCCCTCCCTTTAGTCTTGGGGGTCACCAAGCTGAGACCTTTTTGCTCATTTCAGTTCCCCCCCCGTGCTTTTCCTTGGTGGACTTGTTTTATTTTCAGGCTAGGGTGCATTGTGACTTGGCTTTTTCCAAAGTGGGGAACGTCTCTCTTTCCCTTTCCTTCTCTTTTCTTACCAGGGACCGTTTCCCCGCTTTGCAAGCCCGCATTCCCCATGCGCCATGCGCCAGAGCACATTCCCCATGCGGCTCATTGGCCGCCTGCGTTGCTGGGGGCAACCGGAGAACACACACCAAGCTGCAGCGACAGTTTGGATTTCTATGCAAACCGGCTCTGCCCGCTCATTGGCTGGGGACGTCGCCCGTGGCAACAGGGGGACGCCGAGAAGAGTCAGTTCTGGTGCCGGCAGGAGGGCATCTTCTGGCCCAGGGACTTTCCTGAACCGGTTGGCGACACCCTCTTGAGTGGCTCGGGTCCAGGTGGGCCATGGCCCAGGCCGGCGTGCTCCTCACCAAGGAGCCGGCTCCGCAGACCATCCCGGTCTCCGAGCTCCCCATGAAGGTCTACGAGGCGGCCCTCAACACGGGCCCCGATTCGTCCTCCGGGCTGGCCACGGCGGGCTTCCGCACGGCCAAGTACCTCCCTGAGGAATGGCACCAGAACAACTACGCCCGCTACCACGAGGCCTTCGCCGACCGCGACCACTCCGAGCGGTGCCGCCAGGAGTCCCAGAGCCTGGCGGCCTACACCGCTGAGCTGGCGCAGCGGACCCAGGAGGACTCGACCACCAAAGTTGGGGAGCGCCTGCAGGACATCCACTTCTGGAAGTCGGAGCTGCAGAAGGAGATTGAGGACCTGGCGGCCGAGACGGGCCTGCTGGCCGCCCAGAAGGTGCGCCTGGAGCGGGCGCTGGACGCCACCGAGATACCCTACTCCATCGCCACCGACAACCTGCAGTGTCGCGAGCGCAGGCAGCCCCCGGATCTGGTGCGGGACCAGGTGGAGGTGGAACTGCTCAAGGTAGGCCGGTTTTTGTGCCTCGCCCAAACTTTGGGGGCCTCTCCCCGTCCTCCCTTTTTTTCATCTGTCTTCGCAACGACCCTTTTGAGGTAGGAACAAGTGACAGGCCCAAGGCCTGCTAGCAAGTCTGTGTCAGAGCGGAAATCGGAACCACGGCTGTCCCGATTATCTCTCTTCCTTCTTAGATGTCGATGATCTAGGGTGGCCGACCAGCACTCCCTCTAAGCTGTGAGCAAAAATGCTACTTTGTGAGCTCCTGGCATTTAAGTTGTGAGTGAGCCGTTTGGCTACTGCATGAATCAGTTTTCTCTGGAGCCGTCCTTTCTGAGCTAAGACAAAAATGGGTGAGCCGGAGGCTAAAAAACTGTGAGCGAGCTCACACTATCTCAGCCTAGAGGGAACGCTGTTGCTGACCTCCGGGTGGTATAACAAAAAAATGGCTATACAGTGTTTGTGTGTTGTATACTAAGTCTGAAAAACACGGTAATGAAGGAACACACACCAAAATTCTATTTGAAATTACAAAAAACCCCTCTTCGTTAACTATTCTTTTAAGGTGCAGTACAAGTCGTATATAAACGTATGAAGCTAGACCACAGTACATGAGGTTAGCCACACATAGCATTAACCACGGCAATGGGTGTCCCGGGTAAACCTCCATTTCGACCCTTCATCAGGCCGTGACCATTGCACCCTCTAAGCTGTTGGAGTCCTGTGAGCAAAGATTCCACTTTGTGAGCTTCAAGTTGCGAGCGAGCGATTTGGCTGCCGCGTAAATGAGTTTGCTCCGGAACCGTCCCTTCCTGAGCGAAGACAAGAATGTGGGAGCTGGAGGCTAGAAAAACCTGTGAGCTAGATCACATTCACTCAGCTCAGAGGGAGCACTGGCCGTAATCATACGGGGAAGCTGCAAGCAAGAATGAGAAAAACTGAGCATCCCGTGCATTTATATTGAACGCAGGTCGATGTCGTAGGGTGAAGCTTTAACAAAAACTCCAGAAATCGAGCATTTCTATGGAATACAACTGTCAGAAACAGAATGATCTCTCTGTCTTCTTAGATATAGGTGATCTAAGGTTGCCAGCCTCCAGGCGCCGGCTGGA
Source organism: Gekko gecko (assembly GCA_029375565.1). NCBI lineage: Eukaryota > Metazoa > Chordata > Lepidosauria > Squamata > Gekkonidae > Gekko > Gekko gecko. The sequence goes on from JAPDNY010000004.1 coordinate 211,256,160, forward strand.
GATCTCTTGGGATTTCACAACCGGCTTCTGGGTTACAAAGACCAGTTCCTTGCTTTGGAAGGTGGACTCCTCTCCCTAAGCCCCACCCTCTACAGACTCCGCCCCCCAAATCTCCAGGAATTTCCCACCCTGGAGCTGGTAACCCTCTGCAGATCCCGGTTTAATATTTTTCTTTTGAAAGCCATGGGTAGTAATTCTACTGGGCCACAGGGGCTCAGAGGTTAAGATGCTGAGCCGCAGACCGAAAGGTCGGTAGTTTGGCAGTTTGAGACCTGAGTGCCGCGGGACCGAGTGAGCTCCCGTCTCTGGCCCCAGCTCCTGCCAAGCTAGCAGTTCGAAAGCAAGGAGTTACCAGTTACCTTCGGTGGGAAGGTGACAGCATTCCATGCGCCTCGGTGTCTAGGCATGCCGGCCACATGACCACGGAGACGTCTTCAGACAGCGCTGGCTCTTCGGCTTGGGAACGGAGATGAGCACCGAACCCCTAGGGTCAGATCCGATTGGCTTTTGAGTGAGGGGAAACCTTTTTTAGTAATTCTACTAGCAGTCCTCCTGACCTGTGATTGTGAAGTTTGGTTTTAATGTTTTTTTTTTTAATGTACTTTAAATTTACGCATTTTATCCACGCGGCAAGCCGCCCTGAACTCTATAAGGAAGGAAAGCGGCTAAGAATTGTTTCAAACAAATAAATACGTACATTTCAGATCTTCTGGTACTTTTGAAGCATTTCTGGTCTGTTGTATTTTCAGTGCGCTTTTAAGCACGGTGTGCCCACTATTATGACGTTGGTCCTCCTTACCCGCCTTGGGCGTCCTCTTTGCCAGAACAGAAAGATGGAGCCCAAAACGTTTTAATAAATGCAAAAATAAACTAGGCGGGAAAAGGGTTTTCCGGTGTTCGAAGGATCCACACTACGACCTCTTGTGAGCAAAAATTCTACTTCGTGAGCTCCTGGCATTCAAGTTTTGAGCAAGCCATTTGGCTGCTGCATAAATCAGTTTGCTCTGGAGCCCCCCTTCCTGAGCTTAAGACAAAGATGTGGGAGCCGGAGGCTAGAAAACTGTGAGCTAGCTCGCACTCACTCAGCTTAGAGGGAACACTGCCTCAGACCACACAGCCTTTTGCGGAGGGGAGGAATTCGCTTTTTGTTAACGCTTCTTGTGCGGAGGGGTCGAAAGTCCCCGCATCTAGAAAATCAGCAAACCAGGGAATGGACTGGGCTAATTGTTTCTCTCCTTGGTATACTCGGTTTCTGTTGTTGTTGTTTGTTTTATGACTCGCAGGAAGTTTTGTCGCGTCCGCAAATGACATTCCTCGCCCACAGTCCGAAGGGGTACAGTTGATTCTACCATCCTGTTTTTTTTGCGGGCAGCGTCCAGTCCTCTGCAGGCAGCAGAAATAATTAACCCTGATTTGAGCAAAAATATACCACGTTTTTTCCCCCCTGGGCCGTTCTGCTAGATCTGATCGTTTCTCGCTTAAGACAGGCAACTGGACTGACCGGCGAGAAAAATCCAGATTCTGCACCTTATATTCTTTTGCATAACTTATCATTCGTTTTGTTTCATTTCTACTCTGCCTCTTCCCCCAGTGGGGACCCAAACACCCCCTTCCCCCGGGGCTTACGTTGCTCTCCTCCCCTTCATTTTGTCCTGCGAGGTAGGCCATACTTTATTCGGTGGCGTCTTCTCTTTTGACGTCATCGATTCTCTGCTGAGACAGAACCTCGCAGTCTCCCTGGACCAGCGCAGTCTATCCCGCCTGGTGGCAGTTCTCCAGGAAGCACCCAGAAAGGAGCAAAGCCCTTTCCACCACCCCCCTCCAGGGAGTGCAGAGTGGCATATGTGGTTGTCCCTTCTTCACCCATTTCTCAACAACCCTGCGAGGTAGGGGAGATGGAAGGACTGGCGGAAGGGTACGCCGCGCTGCAGAGAGCGGTGACGTGAACCCGGGTCTCACGTATCTGGTCAGTACACTGCACAGGCTTCTGCCCTGATGGATCAGCTTTTTTGCAAAGCCAAAGGGCTGGACGTTTGCCTTTTCTTTTTAAAGAACGAGAGAGGTGAATTCTGCAGAGAGCGCCTTATTCCGAGACTTTCTGCTACTCTTGCAGAGACAAACACACACACCTCCCCCAGTAGTTCCCAGCCGCTGTTAACATCTGGTCCGTTCTCCCCTAGGAGGCTGAGCTCATCCGGAACATCCGAGAGCTCTTGAAGCGGACCTGCAAGCAAGCCGTGAACCAGATGCAGTAAGACCCGTCTTCCTCGTGGGCCGGTTGTGGTCCGGGCGCCTCGTGGCCCTTGGAAAGAAGTGAACTTTGCTCAGGGGGTGGGGGGAAACGAGGGGGGCTGAGGGGAAGTTGCTGAGGGGGAGGCATCACCCACTGGGCCACGCTGCCGTCCCACGCTATCTTAGAAGAGAAAAGAGATTGGGTTTATACCCGGCCCTTCACTACCTGAATGAGTCTCAGAGCAGTTTACTGTCTCCTTTCCCTGCAATGGACACCCTGCAAGGTAGGTGGGGCTGAGAGAGCTCTCCCGAGAACTGCCCTTGAGAGAACAGCTCTGAGAGAACTTGTGACCGACCCAAAGTCACCCCAGCAGCTGCATGTGGAGGAGTGGGAAACCAAACCCGGTTCTCCCAGATTAGAAGAAGAAGAAGAAGAGATTGGATTTATACCCCACCTTTCACTACCCAAAGGAGTCTCAGAGCGGCTTACAATCTCCTTTCCCTTCCTCTCCCCACAACAGGCACCCTGTGAGGTAGGTGGGGCTGAGAATGCTCTTTCAAGGACTGCTCGTGAGAGAACAGCTCTGAGAGAACTTGTGACTGACACATGGTCACACCAGCAGCTGCATGTGGAGGAGGAGTGGGGAATCAAAACCCAGTTCTCCCAGATTAGAGTCCACGCTCCTCACCACCACACCAGACTACACCAAACTGGCTCTTAGTGGATACACCTTTCCATTGGGTGTGTGTGTGTCTCTCTCTTTGGCGAGTCCAGTTTGATGAGTTGGACGTGGGCTGATTTCACGTCTTTCCCCAAGCGTACTTAGGAGAAAGCAGGAGAACTTTGGAGCTATTTTTCCTTTTCCTTAATGGACCGGGAAGAAGACACCGTACGGCAGAACCGGAGCTGGGGTTTGTGTGGCATTTGAGGACTGGTGGGAGGGGCAAAGATGGAGTCAGGGGGTGGAGCCTTTTGAGTCCCGTTTGGGACCCCCTGATATCCCCCCACACACCATCCTTCAAGCACTGGGGCAAATGAATCTTTGCTGGTTTTAAAAGGTTCCCGTCAGATTCTCTGTTCCCTTCTGGGCCAAGTTCAAAGGGCTGGGGCCCACAGGGGCAGCGTGGTGTAGTGGTGAGGTTTGTTAGGCTGGAATCTGGGAGAGCCGGGTTTGGGCCCCCGCTCTGCCGTGGGAACTCACTGGGTTGGGTTGCCAGGCTCCAGGCGGGGCCTGGAGGTCTCCCACGATTGCAACCGGTCTCCAAAGAGAGATCAGTTCCCCCTGGAGAAAATGGCCGCTTTGGAAAGTGGACTCTGGGGCCTTTTGCCCCATTGATGTCCCGCCCCTGCCCTTCCCAAGCCCCAAGCCTCCTCAAGCTCCACCCCCAAAATCTATAGATATTTTCATCTCAGGGGTTTCTTTTGCATTTGCATTTTTGTGTGTGTGCCTTTGTGTGTCCGTGCGCCCATGCCTGGAAGCCATGGTGACCTCTCCAGCATTCCCTGAGTGAGTGTGAGCTAGCTCACAGTTTTCTAGCCTCCAGCTCGCAGATTTTCCCCTTCGCTTGGGGAGGAGGGACTCCAGAGCAAACTAATTGATGCCGTAGCCCAATCGCTCGCTGCACAACTTGAATGCCGGCCGCTCGCAAAGTGGAATTTTTGCTCACAGGACTCCACAGCTTAGAGGGAGCATTGCGGCAACTCTGACTTGGGCATGGAAGGCATTCGGAGAAGTCGCTTGATAGTTTGCCTCTGCGTCCCAGCCCTGGTTTTGCTTGGAGGTCTCCCATCCAAATACTTGTCCGGGTCGGCCCTGCTTAACCTCCGAGTTCTGACAAGATCGAGCTTGCCTGGGGTATCCAGGTCAGGGCATCTCCCGGTATTTCCCAACCACAGCTGACAAACCCTAACGCTGTGACCTGCCAACCAAACCTCCCCCCCAGTCAATTATCTTCTTGTCCATTAATAGCCTTAAAAATATGCTCTCTCTCTCTCTCTCTCTCTCTCTCTCTCTCTCTCTCTCTCTCTCTCTCTCTCTCTCAGCATCCCCACCCCCATCTGCAACAAGACGGGAGCAACACTGGTCTACCTTACTGGGTTGTTTTGCGGTCCGCAGCGAGGTCATGCGCCCAAGCACTTTGAAGAAAGCGAGCGCGCTAGAAATTAACAATCTTTTTTGAACGGGGAGTATTTCCCGGTTGTGACCACCAGATGGCAGCATTGGCTAAGAAGAGAGGAAGGGTTTCCGCTTCCATTCCCCCGGCTGCTTATTTGCAGAATTAGAACCCAGTTTGAGTCTGGTGGCGCCTTGAAGACCAACAGACTTTAATTCTGGGTATACACTTTTTGGCTCATGTGTGCAATGAAGCGTGCTTGCACACGAAAGCTTATCGCCAGAATAAAACTGGTCTTAAAGGTGCCCCCGGACTCAGACTCAGTTCTTGTATTGTGAGAAAGGGAGAAAAGGGCTTCATTCTCGACCTGCTCTATCCCACGGGTAATCTTGTAAACCTCGATCATGTCACCCCCTCAGCCATCGTTTCTCCAAGCTAAAGAGCCCCAAGTGCGTTAACCTTTAACCCAGTTTACTGTATTGACTCCCCTGTAATCCGCCTTTAATATTGGCGAGAAAGGTCTACGATAAATAACGTAAACCAAAGAAATACGAGCAGGGCACGGGTTGCCGCCCAGCACAGGTACTCAGCGGTACACTGCCCCTGACCGTGGAGGTTCCATTGGGTTATTTGTTGAGGGGAGAATGCAGGCGTCAAGCCTCTTTCCTCAGCCAAGGCTGCCATCTTGTGGCCACGACTGGGAAGTACACCCTCTTCAACGGCCAACAAAACCAGTCGCCATAATTGTACCTGGAGGAAAGCGCCAGAGTCCGGGAACGCCTTAAAGACTAACAAAAGACTAACCTGAAGTGCAGTGACTCACCACAGCTCCTCTCCTACCACTTATTTTGTTAGTCTTTAAGGTGGTCCTGGACCCTGGCTCTTCTCTACTGCTACAGAACTACGGTTGCCATCTCTGGGTTGGGAAATACCTGGAGATTTTAGGGGCGGGGCCTGGATAGGGTGCGGTTTGGGGAGGGGCCTCAGCGTGGTACAATATGATAAGAGCCCAGCCTCCAAAGCAGCCATTCCCTCCAGGGGAACTGATCTCTGCAGTCTGGAGATGAGCTGTCATTCCGGGGGATCCCCAGGCCCCACCTGGAGGCTTGGCATCCCTCCCACAGACAGAATAACATGGCTTTCTTGATCTGTGTTGTATCTCTGTGACGGATTTTGATTGCAACAAACTGCTTGGTGAGACAGGCTTGGAGGAAAAATGAGGCGTGGGTAAAGGTAAAGGTTCCCTTGCTCGAAAGCCAGTCGAATCCGACTCTAGGGTTGCGGTGCTCATCTCCGTTTCAAAGCCGAAGAGCCAGCGCTGTCCGAAGGCGTTTCTGTGGTCATGTGGCCGGCATGACTAAACACCAAGGCGCACAGAACGCTGTTACCTTCCCACCAAAGTGGTACCTATTTATCTACTTGCAATTTCTTGCTTTCGAACTGCTAGCCTGGCAGGAGGAGACGTGGGTATTCGTACCTAAAATAGAGAGGCGTGCTTCATCCGCATCCCGAGTTCTATAATGCCCGTGGCCTCCTCTTTGCATTTGTGTGCCTGAGTGCGCATTGACTTCCCAAATAAGTCTCCCGAATGCACTTCTCTGCAAGGCCCCCACCCCACCCCCCTGGCTGGCACACCCCAACTTTAGTCATGTCTGGCGCGTTCAGGGGGGTGGGGGGGTTGTGGAGAAGACGCCGCCTTTTGTTTGTTCCTTCCGATTGTTCGCGTCCCGCTTTCTGCAGAATTAATTGCCCGCAGTGACTCTCAAACAATTAGAACATGGGCTGCGATCAACAACGTGAATTAGACTAATCCGACAAGAGAGGGAAGAGGGAAAGCCGGGGGGGGGGGGTGGGGAGGAGGGAGAGAAAGAAAGAGGCAGATCTGTCCGGTGGCAAGTGCCCCCTGCCCGAGAGCCGGACTGACCGAAACCCCTTCCAGGCAGCCCTCCGCTAAAAGCAGAAGAATACAAAAAAATTTTTCCCCTTGGAGGTCTCCCTCTCCTCTAGTTGCTCAAAGCCCAGGCAGGAAACCAAGGTTCAAGCCCCTGGGCAAGGGGGTATTTGGGTTTGAATGCCCTGGGCACCATCCTGCTGGTTGGCTTGTCGTCGTCGTCGTCGTCGTCGTCGTCGTCGTCGTCTTCTTCTTCTTCTTCTTCTTCTTCTTCTTCTTCTTCTTCTTCTTCTTCTTCTTCTTCTTCTTCTTCTTCTTCTTCTTCTTTGGTGTAGTGGTTAAGTGTGTGGACTCTAATCTGGGAGAACTGGGTTTGATTCCCCACTCCACCTCCACTTGCAGCCACTGGGTGGCCTCGGGTCAGTCACAAGTTCTGTCAGAGCGGTTCCCTCAGGAGCAGTCCTCGAGAAAGCTCTCTCAGCCCCGCCTACCTCACAGGGTGTCTGTTGTGGGGAGGGGAAGGGAAAGGAGTTTGTGAGCCGCTCTGAGACTCCTTCGGGTAGTGAAGGGCAGGGTATTAATCCAATCTCCTCCTCCTCCTCTTCTTCTATTCTTGTTGTTATTAAATTGCCTGTCCCAGCTTACATTGGGCTCTGGGCGATGGACAAGGCGTGATGCCACGAGATATACCAAAACATTAAAATTCAATATATTACTTGATAAAAATTACAATACAGAAGAAAAGATCCAAGATGGCGATTTCCCTATAATATTATGTGTCCGGGCTACCGGCCCCTTTTCTGGGCAGGGGGGGAAGGGAACTCAGAGCAAAAGGGGGGCGTAAGAAGGAAGGGTGCCAGCCAGTGAGGCTTGTTTACCGGTTTGTTTCATAAAGGTCTCTCCCTTTTCCTTGTCTCTTGGTGCCTACGTGGATCATGCCCACAGCTGACAAATCCTGTTCCAGGTTAGGCCAGTTTGGTCTAGTGGCGAGGAGCGCGGACTCTAATCTGGGAGAACCGGGTTTGATTCCCCACTCCTCCACATGCAGTCAGCTGGGTGACCTTGAGTCAGTCACAAGTTCTCTCAGAGCTGTTCCCTCAGGAGCAGTCCTCGAAAGAGCTCTCTCAGCCCCAACTACCTCTCAGGGTGTCTGTTGTGGGGAGGGGAAGGGAAAGGAGACTGTAGGCCGCTCTGAGACTCCGAGTGAAGGGCGGGGTATAAATCCAATCTCCTCCTCCGTTCTCCGCACTACGTGTGCCTCTAGCCTTGGAAGGTGCCCCCTTTGTCATTGTGCCTGAGGCAGGCTGAGCCCCGGGCTCACACAGAAGAAGCACTTTAGTTGGCTAAATGGATCGGGTCCCTTTGGACCCCAGGAAGGAGACCCCAGCTTTGTCTACATAAAGCAAATCTCCATGTAGGGAGAAAGGTCCTACTTCCCCTCTTGGCTTGCAGTACTAGTTTTCTAGCTGCAAGGTGTTTTCACAGGGGAGCATTCCAAAGCTGAGATCTCTCCAACTGTCTGAAGTTGTGCAGTCCATTCCCACCCCCTTCGGCTCACCCCTCATTCCCTTGCATGTGTGACCTGGGTGTCATGGTAAAGCTCGCGGACTCTAATCTGGGAGAACTGGGTTTGATTCCCCACTCCTCTTCCACATGCAGCTGCTGGGGTGACCTCGGGTCAGTCACAAGTTCTCTCAGAGCTGTTCTCTCAAGGGCAGTTCTCGGGAGAACTCTCTCAGCCCCGCCTACCTCACAGGGCGTCTGTTGTGGGGAGGAAAGGAGACTGTAAGCTGCTCCGAGAATCCTTTGGATAGTGAAGGGTGGGGTATAAATCCAATCTCCTCCTCCTCCTCCTCCTCCTCTTCCTCCTCCTCCTTGCTTCTATCCAGAATTAAACTTTGTTGGTTCTAAAGGTGCCACTGGACTCGAACTCGGGCCTAATAATGCTCGAGGTGCCCAGGCCTATGGCTGTGTAGCAAACCCCCCCCCCCATTGGATGCTCGGCTCATCAGTGTTTGCAAAATTCTTGGCGAGCACCGCTCTAGATAAATCTCCCCTTAAAGTGGGAGCCTGACATACCTGCGGCTGCGAGGCTCCGATTACGTTCTAATTACTTTTAATCACCCTCATTAAAGCCAGTGTCAAGCGTGAATTCCACCCGTGGGGATTGATTCGGTTTGAAGACGCTCCCAGTGCCGTAGTATTTCATGGCTTCCTTACACCATCCTTTACTTTGCCAGCAGGTAGTCCTGTGAAGAGAGAGAGAGAGAGAGAGAAGAAAAGGTGTATTTCTGTTCTATGAGGATCAGAACTGGGGGAAGGAAACCCACTTATGGCTAAAACTTATGCTGTGGAAATATCCCCAGAGTGGGTTTGAGGATCCTGAAAGGATTTGACCCTAAAAACCCGTTGTAAGGAGGCAACTGCGATGCATGCAAAAACCTCAGTGCCTTCGATGAGTTTTGGTGGGATGAAACGCCACTCTCTCTGGTTCTCCGGCAAGAGTCATACCTAGAGGAGAGAAGAAATGGGGTTTATACCCTGCCCTTCACTTGGAGTCTCAGAGTGGTTTACAATCTCCTCTTCCTTTTCCCACAACAGACAGCCTGTGAGGTAGGTGGGGCTGAGAGAGCTCTTTTGAGAACTGCCCGTGAGAGAACAGCTCTGAGAGAACTTGTGACTGGCCCAAGGTCACCCCAGCAGCTGCATGTGGAGGAGTGGGGAATCAAACCCGGTTCTCCCAGATTAGAGTCCGCGCTCCTAATCCCCACACCAAACCTTGTATGGCTTCCCTTGCCACAGGGGCAGAGTTAGCTGAACAACCGTGTTGGTCTGGAGTAGAAGAGCTGGATTCGAGTCCAGCGGCACCTTTGAGAGCAACAAGACTTTCGGGTGTCGGCTCTGGAGAGTGAAAGCTCTCTGACGAAGGGGCCTTTGGCTCTTGAAAGCTTAGACCCTGGGAATCATTGGTGGTCTTCAAGGTGCAACTGTACTCATACCTGGTAGGGTTTACTTAGGTGAACTAAAATGGTGTTTGCTGATATGATTTCAGGTAGGTCATGGGCAGCACCAATGTGATCCTTTGGAGAGGGCCTCCTGATGGAGCTGCAATTTTCCTTCCTTCCTTCCTTCCTTCCTTCCTTCCTTCCTTCCTTCCTTCCTTCCTCTCTCTCTCTCCCCATCTATTTGCTTTATTTCCTCTTCTCCCCTTCCTTCCTCCCTCCCTTCCCCTCTTTCTCTCTCCCTTTTCCTTTCTTCCTCCCTCCCTCCCTTCCCCTCTTTCTCTCCCTTTTCCTTCCTTCCTCTCTCTCTCTCCCCATTTGCTTTCTTTCCACCTCTCCCCTCCCTCCCTCCCTTCCTCCTTTCTTCCTTCCTTCCTCTCTCTCTCACCCCATCTATTCGCTTTCTTTCCACCTCTCCCCTCCCTCCATTCCTTCCTTCCAGGTTGAACCGAGACCACAAGCAGATCTGCGAGATGGACTGGTCAGACAAGCTCGAGACGTACAATATTGATGAGAAGTGCGGCCGTTACAACAACCAGAGCACCAACATCCAGTTCCACCCCAGTTCATCGAAATTCGAGGACAGGTGGGGCAGACCCTGGCTGAGAAATCTCCCCCTAAAAACACACACACAAACACAAAGACAAGGGACATAGAAGAACAAAACCCTTTGCAGGTCATTATCGGCCTGCCCATGATGCAGTGCGACTTCCGCACATAACCAACAAGGCTGTCTTCAATCAAGAGAGGCTCTTGGTTCCTCTGGCTCAGGGGTCTCCCATGTGGTGCCCACTGACAGCTTTTCTGGTGGCCCGTCAAGTGTTTTTAGAAACACTTTTGCCCAGGAGGGCTTCTTATTGGCCGTTGGAGATCTGATTGGCTGCGCGGGCTCTTTAAAAACATTGCTTTGGCGGTGGCGGCCACTGAGCTGCACTGTCTATGTGAGAAAATATTTTAAAACATTTCAAAAGGCATCCTGTGAAGCGGAGCTTCTGCCTGAGATGTTGAAGAGTTGTTATGAGAGCCACGCATAACCCCATTTCCTGATGTTCCGTGGTTGGCTCTGCCCCCCCTCATGGCAGCCATTTTGTGTTTGGTTCCACCTCCGGTGGCGGCCATTTTATGGCTGCACTCACCACCCCTGTGTCATCACGTCAAACGCGCCTGCAGGCTCAAAAAGGCGGGAGACCCCCTGCTCTAGCTTAAGTCTCCCTGCTTGGGGCAAGGGGGAACTATGGGTGTCAAGCTCCCCTTTCTGAGAAAGACCTTCCCCTTTTCCGCTACCTGAGATCCTCCATCACAAGGTGTCCAGGCCTGAAACTCTACCTCTCGCCTGCAAACCCGACGACTGAGTCTCTTGAGATGTGCTTTGATGCCATGGAGCAAGCTTGCACATCTTTATTAGACCTTAAAAACTCAAGAGCGCATGCTTCCCCCCACCTCCTGGCCTTGCAGCGCTTCCACGCCGGAGACCTGGGCCAAGTACAGCCACGACAACATCTACCGGGCCGAGCGCGAGCGGCTAGCCTCCGTCAACCTCCGAGCCCTGATCGACAACATCCTCCACGACACGGCCGAGGACCTGCGCATGCAGTGCGACGTGGTGAACGAGGCCTTCGCCAAGCGCTGTGAGGAGATGGAGGATGCCAAACACAAGCTGGAGCATCACCTGAGGAAGGTAAGCGCCGCCGCTCCGTCCTGGGTGTGAGAGAGAGGCTGACAGCCACGGGGGCTAAGGAGAGCCTCTTGGTACAAGGCAGTGTATCTGTAAATACCCCTGCCAGGCCACAGCAAGAGGTGGAGGTTTTGGTCCCTAGGCCTTGCTTGAAGGCTTCCCAGGGCCTCTGCTTCTAGGATCATTTCCGCAGTAGCGAAATTCCCCGCACTGATGTTTTAAAAATCGTGTGTTATGTGAAATTTTCTGCAGTAGATTCTTCCTCACCAGGCGCAAACCTGAAGTTTTCTCCTTCTTACCTCGTGTTTTTGAAACACGCTAAAACTGGGGATTCTGAAAATGGGGGGTAAGGAGGAGAAAACTTCGGTTTTGCGCCTGGTGAGGAAAAATCTACTGCGGAAAATTTCACGTAACGCGCACTTTTAAAAACGTCGATGCAGGGAATTTCGCTGCTGCGGAAATGGTATCAACGTACCTCGTTGAACATTACCAATTGCTGAAAGGAAAGGAAAGGCTATGATAGATACAGTGCCGTGAGCAATCATGGATCTGATCAGACGTCTCAGATCAATAACTGATTGATGGATTTGCGTCGTTTATATACCCCGCCTTTCTTCCCGATGTGGACCCAAAGCAGCTGACATCTTTCTTCTGTTTACTATTTCCTTTACGGCATCGGGAGGCTTCGAACCTGGGTCCCCCAGACCTTAAATTTAAGTGGTAACCGCTATGCCAGACTGGCTCTAATCACCTTAAGAGGGAATTTGGGTCTAAACAAGTACCCCCTTTTCACTTTTCATGGCTAAAACAGCAATACCTAAAACAAACCGAAATATAGACACACAGGGGGGAAAAATTATCTGGTTAATATTAAAAGCTGCACGGTTCATTGATACAAAACATATTCAACGAGTTCCTTAAGAGGAAATTGCAGTTGCTGATAAAGCCTCGCGCCTGCAAGCTCCGTTTCTCTTGGAAATGTTGCGGCGGCAACATCTCTTTTCAGAGCAGCGTCCCCAAGCTGAAACTTTTCAAAAAGCCGCATCTATCACTTGCAAGTTAAGGTCACGGTTGGCGTTATTTTGAGTAGTGTAGGATGCCATTAACAGATGCTTTTTACTGGGGGGAAACAGATTTGTGCACAGATGAGATGTTAGATCTGCCTTTCGGAGTAAAAAACAAAGGAAAAATGAGATGTTAAAGGGCTCTCACAGAGCGGCTCTGTTGGGAAAGCCCATTGTCTGCCTGAGTTTCTGGAGAGCTGGTGCCCGTCCAAGTGGACGGTACTATCCGAGATGGACTGTGGTTCTGACGCGCTAGAAGGCAGCTGCATCCTTCCATCTTGCCCGGGCTGTACGGCATGTCTACCGGTGTACGTTTCTTTGATAGACCCTGAAGGAGATCGGGGATCAGGAATACAACATCGCTGCGCTCAAGCAAGCCATCAAAGATAAAGAAACGCCCCTCAAAGTGGCGCAGACGAGGCTTTACGACCGCTCCTTCAGGCCGAATGTCGAGCTCTGCAGAGACGCCGCCCAGTTCAGGTCAGGCTCCATGTGGGTGGCGTCGCCTAAGGGGCGGAGGGGCGTAACCTTCGGCTCGGTGGGTGGAGAGGGGGATCCAATCGAGGGCCAGTGGTCGTTGCTAGGTCTCGAAAAGGATATTGTCGTGCTGGGAAAGAGAGACTAAAGTGGTCGATACATTCAGAGGGTAGCAGTGTTGATCTGCAGTAAAACAGCTAGATCTCAGTTTGGGAGCACCTTAGAAGCCAGTAAGATTTTTTTTGGGGGGGGAGTGACCTTTCAGTTGATGCTCCCTTCGTCAGAGACCAACAAATGGAACTTTGAATCTCATCAGAAGAGCCCTGCTGGATCCGACCAATGAGGGACCATCTAGTCCAGCCTCTTGTCTCACACAGAGGCCAACCAGTTCCTCTGGAGGGCCAACAACAGGACATGGAGGCTGAGGCCTTCCCCTGATAAGAACCTCAGAAGAGCCCTGCTGGATCAGACCAGTGAGGGTCCCTCTAGTCCAGCATCCCATCTCACACAGGGGCCGACCAGTTCCTCTGGAGAGCCAGGAACAGGGCAGGGAGGCTGAGGCCTTCCCCTGATCAGAACTTCAGAAGAGCCCTGCTGGATCAGACCAGTGAGGGTCGCTCTAGTCCAGCATCCCGTCTCACACAGGGGCCGACCAGTTCCTCTGGAGAGCCAGGAACAGGCATAGAAGCTGAGGCCTTCCCCTGCTGTTGCCTGTCTCCAACAACCAAGCACAAATCCCCATTCCAGAGTCAGCTGGGTGCCAGACGATTTCAAAAGATGCCGTTGGCTTCTGTCTAATGTCCCATTCGTTAATTGTCGCAGTGTGTGATCCCTGGATGTGGGAGACGGTATTGACCAGTTTCTTTTCTGCTGTCCCTTTATAACGGCCCCAGAGGGAAATCCTTCCAGGGTTGGTCTGTCCACGCTATCATCCACGTCTGACGGACACAGACACGTATAACCCCCCCTTTTCCACATGTGTTTTGCTCCCTCTGGGACTACTAGAGAGAGGAAAACACATTGGGGGGGGGAAACACCCTGAAGCAATAGGGACAAACGAGTGCCAGAAATGACAACGCGGAAGAGACATTATGAGAGGTAGCGGCCAGACGAATCCGTAGCAAACATCTCCAGAATGTTGCTGGAAAGGAGGCGGACAAGCAATTACTTCAGGAATGCAATCGAAAACCTCTTCTCCCTTGGGAGGGGTCTCTCATAAAGGAATTTTCCTGTCTTTTCAAACGCAAGATTTTGAGTTTTGTCAGGGTGACCCATGGAATGAACGAGGAAGCAAAGAAGGAACAGGACTATTCCAGCATATCGAGTCTAAATGTCGTATGTGGGAGTTGACGATGTGGTTGGCGGGAGAGGCATTGGTGGGCTTGATCCTCGTAGTTCCCCCCCACACCCCCCCGAGACAGAAGGGGGAAAAAAAATTCCTTGGAAATTGACTCTAACAGAAAAGGGTCCTCGAGGTATAGCATTTTACAGAACATGCTTTTAAATGCCCACAACCCATGGCTAAAATGTCCTTGAAAAATTAAAAAAAAGAAGGTTGCGCCACAACGCAAATCATTGCCTCCCGTGAAGGCTGAAATGTCAGATGGCTCTCCCCTCACCCTTGCGGATAGAATGAAGTATCCCATGTGGCCAAGGCAGGTAGGGATGGGATGACTTTTGGGGGCCAGTGTACCTGCATAAAGCACAGTGTGTCCACTGCCAGACATGGGTGGTTTTTGGGGGGTTGTTTGTATGTGTGTATGTGCTTGCGAGCCTGGAAGTCGTGGTGACTTCTGGCGACCCCTAGTAGGGCTAGAACATTTTCAGAGAGGTGGCTTGGTGTTACCTGCCTCTGCATCCCGGCCCTGGTATTCCTTGGAGGTCACCCGTCCAAGTACTTGGCAGGATCGGCCCTGCTTATCTTGCAAGATCCGATGCGATCGGGCTTGCCTGAACTATCCGGCTCAGGGCGCCAGACAATGTTTTGGTTTGCTCCTCAGCGTGACATTAGCAGTGCTTGCGAAATCAACCGAGCGGGGCAAAACCTTCCAGGTTCAAGGCAGAGAGAGTAGAAATTCGCAAGGTTGCTAAGGCCCAGACGGGGAAGCCCCGTTATCTCTCCTTCTTCTTTTTAATTCTTAAAAGTCACTCGGGAGGGGGTCTTGGAAGCTAAGCCGGGTTGGCTCTGGTCACTACAGGGTCACTGTAAGTCGGTAAGATAGCACTTTCTGCCACCACTAATTTTAGGAGGAGCGCCCGCTTTTCAAGCAGAAAGTTCCCAGTTCCGTCTCCAGTTAACGGTCAGGTGACAGGCATTTTGGGAAAGATCCCAGAGAGCGGCCGCCCATCAGGGTGGACAGTGCTGGGCTAAGCCAAAGGCAGCTTCACCCACTCCTCTCTCTGCTTACTGATTTACCCAGGCTGATCAGCGAAGTGGAAGAACTGACGGAGTCTATCGAGGCTCTCAAGAAGAAGCTTTTAGACTCGGAGCAGTCCCTGCGGAATCTGGAGGACACTCGGATGAGTCTGGAGAAGGAGATTGCTGTGAAAGCCAACAGCCTCTTCATCGACCGGCAGAAATGCATGGCCCACCGTAGCAGATACCCCACCGTCCTGAGGCTAGCAGGCTACCAGTAGCAGCCGGCGGGAGGCAATGTTAATAACCCAAGAGTCTTAGGAAATGTCACTCGTCAATGCCGATGTGGAATACAGCCCCATAAGTATTTATGTCCCTCACCTCTCTCCCTCACGCCCCTCAGCTGAAATAAAATCCAAAAGTATTGCAAGAAATCGCTGGCCACTTGTCTTGCATGGGTCACCTTGGTAGAGTTTGGGCCACGGATCCCCCGGTAGAGCTTCCTGGCCTCTGCTCTCTTGCATATGCAATCAGTCTGGTTTTTAATATTCCTGGTAGTACTGACCTAGACAATATTGTCGTTACAGATGTGCCCTATATCTGTATAATGTCTAACGCTGGTTTATCGAGTTGCATTGAAAAACGATATACGTTTCCTGGTGAAAATCCAGATCAATAAAAAAAGAAAATGGTGTGAAGTGTGTGTGGGGAAGCAAAATCTCAGGTTTACCACGGCTGAGGGGTGACATGATCGAGGTTTATAAGATTATGCATGGGATAGAGCGGGTTGAGAAAGAAGTCCTTTTCTCCCTTTCTCACAATTCAAGAACTCGTGGACACTCAATGAAATGGCTGAGCAGTCAGGTTAGAACAGATAAAAGGAAGTCCTTCTTCACCCAAAGAGTGATTGACACGTGGAATTCACCGCCACAGGAGGTGGTGGCAGCTACAAGCATGGACAGTTTCAAGAGGGAATTAGATAAACATCTGGAGCAGAAGTCCATCAGTGGCTATTAGCCACAGGGTATAGATGGGAACTCTCAGTCTGGGGCAGGTGATGCACTCTATTCTTGGTGCTGGGGGGCAGCAGTAGGAGGGCTTCTAGTGTCCTGGCCCCACTGCTGGATCTCCTGATGGCACCTGGTATTTTTGGCCACTGTGTGGCGGAGTGTTGGACTAGATGGGCCATTGGCCTGATCCAACATTGGCTTCTCTTATGTTCTTATGATTTGTGTAAGGGGTGTCTCCCCTTTGGGGGGGGGGGTCTAGCAGTGGGGAAAATCAAACTCTTCCCGAGGGAAGCACTCTTCCTGGTCTCAACAGGGGGTCCCCCTCTTTGAAAGGAGGTTCCCTAATCCTCTCTGATCTCCACTCAAGGGTTCACTAGGCCCTGAAACTCGCACGCTAAGCTCTGCATTTCCACGAGTCCTCGGTAGTTTTCCCACTGGGTTCTTCGCCATGCAGTGATGTTGCTCTCCCCCCCCACACACCACCTTTCCATTTTTGTTTTTGTCAGAGGCAGAAGCAGAGCTGGAGTCAAGGCCGAGGTGAGATAAGTGCTGGTAAACAAAGTCATTTCCAAGTTGCCGAATGTGGCCTTTGTGAGACAGGAGCCCCCGCCGCCCCCACGCTACTGGATGTGAACGTTGTTAATAGTGGAATCATTAGACGGCAGACAGCCGGCTGTTTCTATCCCGATGCCAGAGAGAGCTCTCTTGCTCTAGATCTGCGGTGAGTTTGCAACCGCCGCGTCTCCGCAACCGCCTGTTCTTTTCCTCCCACCCCACGGGGCCTCCGGTTCAGACGTGATCGGAAAGCCCGAGTCGATTCGGCTTTGAAATTCCTGGGGCGGCTCGTCTAATTGCCACGGAAGCTTCCAGGAGGTTAAAGCTTTTAATGCAGATATATATATCCCCCAGAGTAATTGCAGGCTAAATTCTTGGTTCTGGTGACCCGCAGTAGATAAAGCAACATTTGAAAATATCTTATCTGGGAAATAATGTGAATCATTGCCCCTTTCTCCCCCGATGAGTGCAATTAACGCTTTTTTAAAATGCCTGGCAATTGTCAGGTTCCCACACAGAACTGCCTGATGGCTTCAACCGCCCCCGGGTTCCTTGCTCTGCCTTCGATCTCCTCTCCTCCTGGCCTGGTTGACGGCCCCCAAGGACAGGGCCCCCTCCGTGGTGGCCCCTTCAGTCATGCAATCTCCTTTTCCAAAGACCTTGAAGGCATCCCGGAGGGCTGAGTATTTTTTGCACTGTTCGGGGCTTTTATCCTTCTCTCTCATAGCAGTCTGTATTAGCCCAGCTAATGTGTTTTTATCTTGCCTCCTCAAGGAGATCCATGCGGTGTACAGAGTTAGAATCATAGAATCATCAAATGTTAGAGTTGGAAGGGACCTTGCAGGTCATCTAGTCCAACCCCCTGCACTCTGCAGGAGCATAGCCGAAAGATAGCCCAACATACCTACAACTTACCCAAAAGATGGTCCAGTCTCCACTTCAAAACATCCAGGGAAGGAGCATCCACCACCTCCCAAGGCAGGCTGGTCCACTGCTCAACCACCCTTACAGTTAGGAAGTTTCTCCTGATATCTAGCCGGTATCGACTCCCTTGTCATTTCCACCCATTAGATCGAGTCTTGCCATCCGGAGCAAGAGAGAATAGATCGGCTCCATCTTCTACATGATGTCCCTTCAAATACTTGAAGACTGCAATCATGTCCCCTCTGTGCCTTCTCTTTCCCAGGCTAAACATACCCAACTCTTCCAGCCTTTCCTCATAAGACTTGGATTCCAACCCTCCAAGTTCTTTCTTTCTCCCTTCTCTCCTCACAAGAGAGCCAGTCTGGTGTAGTGGTTAAGTGCGCGGACTCTAATCTGGGAGAACTGGGTTCGATTCCCCACTCCTCCACATGCAGCTGCTGGTGTGACCTTGGGTCAGTCATAAGTTCTTTCGGAGCTGTTCTCTCAAGGGCAGTCCTTGAAAGAGCTCTCTCAGCCCCACAAGCCACACAAGGGTGTCTGTTGTGGCGGGGAGAAGGGAAAGGGATAACTGACACCTCTTGCTCTGAATTATTGCATCAAAGTGTCTGTGCTGTTGCAATCCCGAGTATGCTGTTCAGGTGTGTATCTGTCAGCTGCAAACCTACGACGACGCAGCAGCAGCGGAACTGGAAGCAGAAACAGAAGACAGCCAGTTCCACTGCGGGCCTGATGGAAGCCCTCCGGGGGCCTCATCCGGCCCCCGGGCTGCAATGTTTGACACCCATGCCATGAGGGGAGAGATCTTGCATGTGCAGAGGTGTGTTTCGTTACAGAGAGCTGCAAACAATTCCCTGGTTCAAGAACAGGAGCCGCCGGGCCTAGAACCGGTCACCCTCAGATCTGCATGCAGGCCTGTGATAGGCTCCATGGTGGCCCCGCCCAGCCTGGTCAGCCATTGGCTTCCTGGGAGCTGGAAGGGCTATAAACCTTCCCGGGTGGGGCAGGGCTTTCGCCTAGGGAGCCGGGCGGTCCCTTGAATCTTACTCCACTCAGAACGGGATCCCAGCTTGCTTTTAGGGAGGAGGAAGAAGCCCTTGGGGGATTCTTCAGGACAGAAATCTCTTCGCGGAACTGCAAGATTTGTAACTTCCCCTAACCAAATGGCAAGATAAAGCCAAGGGCGAGGCGTAGGGTTGCCGGCCTCCAGGTATTTCCAGACCCAGAGTTGGCAACCCTAGTGAGGCAGGGGGAAGAGGAAGCTCTGCCTTCGGGACGATTAAAAAACCTTAATCCTCCAGCTGTTAGCTCACAGCAGCTTCCAACAGCTTGGAATATTCCTTTTGGCAAGCAAGAAGGGAAGGAGAGAAAGGGTAGAGGTCACGGTTTCCCTCGCTGGAAAGCCAGTCGAATCCGACTCTAGGGGTGCGGTGCTTATCTCCGTTTCCGAGCCGAAGAGCCGGCGCTGTCCAAAGACTTCTCCGTGGTCATGTGGCCGGCACGACTAGACACCGAGGCGCACGGAACGCTGTTACCTTCCCACCGAAATGGTACCTATTTCTCTACTTGCAGTTTCTTGCTTTCGAACAGCTAGGTTGGCAGGAGCTGGGGCCAGAGACGGGAGCTCACTCCGTCATGCGTTTTCCCAGGAAAGCACGGTGCATAACTTTGGGGCTGTCACAGAAAAAGACCCTGTTCGAAGGACAGGGTGCTGGATCTTCAGAACGTAAGCATGGCCATTCCGGATCGGACCAGGGGCCCGATCTAGTCCAAACGTTATCACACCTATCGTATTTCCCCCCCACCCCTTTGCACCCACCCTGTAGGGTAGTCTGGATTGAAGGAGATAGTGCAAATCAAGACCAGGCTCATTAGTGAACTTCATGTCCATGCGAGGATTTGAACCTGGGCCTCCCTTCGAAAACGTTCCAGTAATCGGGGCCAAAGAACTGTCTGCCGTCTTCATGCTGGAGGGTGGCAGTTCTATCGACGCGCTGGTCGTAAGGAGGTGAGTCAGGGGCCCCTCTTCTCCACAAAGGATGACTGAATATTCTGGGCGCCGATGAAGGGCTGATGAGCTTCATGCTGTCCCCGCTGCTGCATCTGAGCAATCAGTCCCCGCGCTGGCCTGGCCGCCGAGTGAAGAGGCATTGATTTCCATTTTCCTCGGCAAATTCCATTTGAGCGCACCGGCGGCAGATGTATGCGGCCGTTTCTATGGTAACCCGCGAAAAGCGCCTCTCTAACGAGATCCTTCAGTGGCCGCCCACGTTCGTCTTGCCCACGGGTCTCTGCCCACGGTTCTCTCGGCCGGCCGTGGGACTCGGCGACTGTTTGGGCCGGGAAACTCTCTGCGGCACCGGAGCACTGAAAACATGGGGCGGGTAGTTCCATAGGTGCCGTTGCTCATTGCCGACTGAGGAGAGGTCGTTTGGAGGATTGGGGCAGAGTGCGGAGGCTGAGTATGGAGAAGAGAAATACTGGAGCTCTGCTTCGCGTTGCCCGGTTCCCCACCAGGCTACTGAAGTTGTAGGGTTGCCAATCTCCAGATGGAACCCGGAGATCACCCACTATTGCCACCAAAGGCTCCCTCTAAGCCGTGGAGTCTTGTGAGCCAAAAAAAATTCTACTGAGCCCAAAAAATTCTACTGAGAGCCAGTTTGGTGTAGTGGTTAAAGGTGCGGACTCTAATCTGGGAGAACCGGGTTTGATTCCCCACTCCTCCACTTGCACCTGCTGGTGTGACCTTGGGTCAGTCACAAGCTCTGGCACAGCTGTCCTTGAAAAAAGAGCGGTTTCTGTCAAGAGCTCTCTCGGCCCCGCCTACCTCACAGGGTGTCTGTTGTGGGGAGGGGAAGGGAAGGGAGTTTGTCAGCCGCTCTGAGACTCCAAGTGAAGGCCGGGGGGGTATAGATCCAATCTCTTCTTCTTCTTCTTCTACTTTGTGAGCTACCGGCATTGCCGTTGCGAGCGAGCGGTTTGGCTGCTGCGGAAATGGGTTTGCTCTGGAGCCCTCCTTCCTGAGCTGAGGCGGAAATGTGTGAGCCGGAGGATAAAAAACAATGCGAGCTGGCTCACACTCACTCAGCTTAGAGAGAACATGGATGAGCCAGCCAAGTTCGGTTCCCCCAGAGGAAATAGTTGCTTTGGAAAGTGGGTCCGATGGCCCCCCCTCTCCTAAACCCCGCCCTCGCCAGTCTCCACCCCCCTCCAAATCGCTGGGTATTTCCCAACTCAGAGATGGCAAGTCTACCGGGGTGGGAGGTGGGGGGTAGGCGTGCCAGCTCCGTTAGCGTATTTTGAACTCAGTCCCGCCTTGGCAATACCTGACTCCCCGTCTAACTCTGGCTCCTTAGCTTGGTTAGCAAATAGGGTTTGCTGGGGTCATTCCTGGCTACTGGCAAGCGGCGAAGGATGGGGTGGGGGGGTTAGGAGTGCTAGCTCTCGCTTGGTAAGTGCATGGAGGTTTGGGGATCGAGCCTGGGGAGGACAGGGACTTCAGAGGGGCGCACCGCGGTAGAGGCCCCCCTCCAAAGCAGCCATTTTCTCCAGGGGGAACTGGAGTCTGGAGATGAGTTGTGGTTCTGGGGGATCTCCAGGTCCCACCTGGAGGCTGGCATCCCTAAGCCCCCCTTGGGTTTCCATTTTGGAGTCTTTGTGGGGTGGAATTAATCGACCTCTGCCTCATCTGACAAAGCTTGTGAACGAAACGAGGCTTGACATGCACAGTCCGTTGTGTCGCTGTCGCTGTGAAGAAAGCGAATGCAATCTTAGGGTGCATTAACAGAAGCATTGGGTTCGGATCACGGGAGGTGGTGGTTCCTCTCTGTTCTGCTATGGCCAGGCCTCACCTGGAGTCCTGTGTCCAGTTTTAGGCACCACACTTTAGGGAGGATGTCGACCAGCTCGAGCGTGTCCAGAAGAGGGCGACCAGGATGGTGGGAGGGTTGGAATCCAAGTCTTACGAGGAAAGGCTGAAAGAGTTGGGTCTGTTTAGCCCGGGAAAGAGAAGGCTTAGAGGGGACACGATGGCAGTCTTCAGATATCCGAAGGGCTATCATGTAGAAGATGGCGCAGATCTCTTCTCTCTCGCCAACCCAGCAGTTCGAAAGCAAGATATTGCAAGTAGATAAATAGGTACCACTTCGGTGGGAAGGTAACAGCGTTCCGTGCACCTCGGTGTTTAGTCACGCCGGCCACATGACCACGGAAACGTCTTCGGACAGCGCTGGCTCTTCGGCTTTGAAACGGGGATGAGCACCGCAACCCTAGAGTCGGATTCGACTGGCTTTCGAGCAAGGGAGACCTTTACCTTTACCTTTAAGGAATTAATAAGGAAGTGGGAATAAGGAACCAGCTTCTGCCTTGTCTTTTCCAGTGGGCCGCCCGGCTGCTCCCCCCTGCCCCCCGATCGTTGATGGGGTCTCTTTCATTTCCTGGCAGAGACGGCCCCGTGCGGGCGGGTTCCTGGTCTCAGCTTGTTACCCGGCAAGGCCCCCCCCCTTGTGTTCCTTTCCCCTCTTTTTCGAAAAAAGAGATCCATTATACTTAATGATATAATTGGCCCTTTCAGCGAAGGCTTGTGCGGTGGCGGTGGGGCTTTTTTTTGTTTTGCTTTTTGAAGAAGCAGGATGCTACCTCTGATTAATATCACACGCCCCCCCCCCATTTGTGCAAGTTAATGGGAGTTGTGGCCAAACCGAAAACCATTTAGCATCGGTCCTTGTCATGGCGGAAGGGGGCTTTGTGTAGGGAGTGGAGTGGATCAAACCCTGACCGCTTTGTAACCCCGGGAGCAAACGGAGTTTAATTTACAACTCAAGCATCAGGAGAGGCTATGTGGTTGCTGGAGGGGGGAAAGGAACAGTCAGCAAGGGGCCCTGGGTTACCAACTCCGGCTTGAGATATTCCTGGAGATTTGGGGACGGAACCTGGGGAAGTTAGAATTTGGGGAGGAAAGAAGAAGAGGAGGAGGAGATTGGATTTATCCCCCGCCCTTCACTCGGAGTCTCAGAGCGGCTTACAATCTCCTTTCCCTTCGCCTCCCCACAACAGACACCCGGTGAGGTAGGCGGGGCCGAGAGAGCTCTTGACGAGAAACTGCTCTTGAGAGAACACCTCTGAGAGAACTTGTGACTGACCCAAGATCACCCAGCTGGCTGCGTGTGGAGGCGGATTGGGCAATGTTTGCAGTGGGGTACTTCAGGGCTCGGTACTGGGTCCGGTGCTTTTTAACTTGTTCATTAATGATTTGGAGTTGGGAGTAAGCAGTGAAGTGGCTAAGTTTGCAGATGACATGGAGTTGTTCAGGGTGGTGAAAAGCAGGGAGGATTGTGAGGCACTCCAAAGGGATCTGTCGAGGATGGGCGAGTGGGCGTCAGCGTGGCAAATGGGGTTCAACGTGGCCAAGTGCAAAGTGATGCACATTGGGGCCAACAATCCTAACTATAAATACACATTGATGGGGTCTGAACCGGCAGAGACTGACCGAGAAAGAGATCTTGGAGTTGTGGTAGATAACTCAATGAAAATGTCGAGACAGTGTGTGACTGGAATAAAAAAGGCCAGTGCTGTGCTGGGGATTATTAGGAAGGGAACTGAAAACAAATTAGCCAGTATCATAATGCCTCTGTATTAATCAATGGTGCGACCGGATTTGGAGTACTGTGTGCAGTTCTGGTCACCCACACCTCAAAAAGGATATTATAGCATTGGAAAAAGTGCAGAAAAGGGCGGCTAGAATGATAAAGGGTTGGAACACTTTCCCTACAAAGAAAGGTTAAAGCACTTGGGGCTCTTTAGCCTGGAGAAACGACGGCTGAGGGGTGACATGGTAAGAGGTCTACAAGATTATGGATGGGATGGAGCAGGTAGAGAAAATGTCCTCTTCTCCCTTTCTCACAATGCAAGAACTCGTGGGCACTCCATGAAATTGCTGAGCATTCGGGTTAGAACAGATAAAAAGAAGTCCTTCTTCACCCAAAGAGTGATTAACACATGGAATTCACTGCCACAGGAGGTGGTGGCAGCTACAAGCATAGACAGCTTCAAGGTGGGGTTGGATAAACTTTTGGAGCAGAGGCCCATCAGTAGCTGTTAGCCACAAGGTATAGATGGAACATTATGTCTCAGGCAGTGATGCTCTGTCTTCTTGGTGCTTGGGGGGGGCCACAGTGGGAGGGCTTCTGGAGTTCTGGCCCCGCAGGTGGTCCTCCTGATGGCACCTGGTATCTTTGGCCACTGTGTGATACAAGAGTGTTGGACTGGATGGGCCATTGGCCTGATCCAACCTGGCTTCTCTTATGTTAATATGTCTGGGGCAAGTGATGCTCTGTCTTCTTGGTGCTTGGGGGGCCACAGTGGAAGCGCTTCTGGAGCTCTGGCCCTACTGGTGGACCTCCTGATGGCCCCTGGGTTTTGGCCACTGTGCGACACAGAGTGTGGGACTGGATGGGCCATTGGCCTGATTCAACATGGGCTTCTCTTATAGCTGGATGGGCCATTGGCCTGATTCAACATGGGCTTCTCTTATGTTAATATGTCTGGGGCAAGGGATGCTCTGTCTTCTTGGTGCTTGGGGGGCCACAGTGGAAGGGCTTCTGGAGTTCTGGCCCCGCTGGTGGACCTCCTGATGGCCCCTGGGTTTTGGCCACTGTGTGACACAGAGTGTGGGACTGGATGGGCCCTTGACCTGATCCAACATTGACTTCTCTTATGTTCAAAGCCATCCACCTTCAAGGCATTCAGAGACAACCACCTCTGGTCCAGTTTCTGATATACCAGAGCACCTTCTCTAGTGCAGTTGCGATATCTGCATCCCGCAGTTTCACGGAAGAGTGCGAAAGATGCGTTCTCCTTGGAGGCCCAGGGGCAGAGCATCCTCGACAGGCAAGGGGACGGCCGTTGATTCTGCGACGCTGTAATTATCCGGCTGTGCCAACAGACTCTCAGCAGTAGTAACTCCCAGACAGCAAAAACGTCAAGATTTGAAACAGAGGAGAGAATTCCCGAGATAATTTCAGCCCCCCCCACCTTCGCCTGAATAGCGGCAGAATCTTGTGCGTGTGCGAAAAACGCCATTGCCCAAATGACAAAATAAGGAAATCTCCTAAGACACAGTGGCGGGGGCGGTGGAACGCATTTTCAAGTCACGGGTGACTTGCGGCGACCCTGTTGGGTTTTCAAGGCAAGGCACATTCAGAGGTGGTTATAGTGAATTTCTGCACCGAGCAGAGGGTTGGACTAGATGACCCCTGGGGTTCCCTACAGCTCTAGGTTTCTACAGCGTTCGGGCCTGTAAAGATCTCCATGCTCCTCACCCCAGGAGTGCCTGTTCCACTGCAGAGGGTGTGATCTCAGGGGCCCGGGAGCCGGTCTTTTTAGGTAACTGAAGGTAACAGCGTTCCGTGCGCCTTGGTGTTTAGTCATGCCGGCCACATGACCACGGAAACATCTTCGGACAGCGCTGGCTCTTCGGCTTTGAAACGGAGATGAGCACCGCAACCCTAGAGTCGGATTCGACTGGCTTTCGAGCAAGGGAACCTTTACCTTTACCTTCCCACGTGGTTCTTCGCAACCTGGTGACTTAGAAAAAGGATTGCTGTCGGAGAGCATCCGTCTGCTGCCACTGCAGCCTTTTCCCCTGAACGCCGTGTGATCAGATGCCTGGACTCCCGAGGACAGCGTCGACCGGCCTGAGAAGAATTCTAATAAAGCATTACATGCCGAGGAGTTAATTGCTGGATCAGAACGCAGAACTACGACGTCCTTGAGCTCGGTAAAGGTTAGGCGTGCTCCGAGGAGGACGGGAGCCCATGCTGTTCCCGGGTGCTGTGCGGAGATTATGCAAAATGGCCCGAGGAACGGGCAAGGGGGGGGGGAGTCTCTGGTGTGCCAAGTTACGCAAGAGACGCCGGTGGGCGCAGGAACAGGGATCAGAGGTGAGTGCGGCAGAGTGGAGGAATTGATGGAGGCTCACGCGTGTTTCTGCCTCCGTACGTGGGCCCCGTCCACCGTCTGGGGACAATTGGATCGCCGGGTCGGAACCCGGAGCAGCGGGGCACTTAGAAGCAGTGTTCCCCCTAAGCTGAGTCGGCGTGAGCCAGCTCGCCGTCTCTGAGCCTCTGGCTCGCTCGTTTTTGTCTCGGCCCCGGAAGGAGGGCTCCAGAGCCGACTGATTTCTGCAGCAGCCGCATCGCCGGCTCGCAACTTTAACGCCAATGGCTCACCAAGTGGAATTTTTGCTCACGGGATTCCACCGCTTAGGGGGAGCATTGCTTCGAAGCAAGACTCGGTGGCCCGGTTGGGGCCCCTTTGGAAGCTGGACACTATGGCATTGGACCCCATTGAAGCCCCTCCCGTCCCCAAGCCCCGCCCTCAAGCTCCACCCCCCAAATCTCCAGGTATATCCCAACCCAGAGCCGGCAACCCCCTCGGCACCATTATACTTTCAATCTGTCGTCTTCAGCCCATAGATCTGGGACCGTCAGTGGGGAAGGCCTGTAGAGAGCCACCATATGGATTCTTCCAAAGCCGCCGACTTCTTCCTGGCCACCACAGTGTGCCTCCTGGCGCATGGCTTGCGTTTCCGGCCCTCCCAGCATTCTGGGTCTGCTGCCCATTACCCTGGCCTCGGCCCCGGTGAGGTCATAACACTGGCTCCTCCTCTTCCTGTCACAGGCCTCCGATGTCACCTCGACTTCCTATCGTCTTCTTCCCGCTCAGCGCGCCCCATGCCCAGTGGATTCCAGGGCTGAAGATGGTCGCTTGAGCCGGAGACCAGTTTGGCGTAGTGGTTAGGAGCGTGGACTCTGATCTGGGAGAACCGGGTTTGAGTCCCCACTCCTCCACATGCAGCTGCTGGTGTGACCTTGGGTCAGTCACAAGTTTTTTCAGAGCTGTTCTCTCAGGGGCAGTTCTCGAAAGAGCTCTCTCAGCCCCACCTACCTCACACAGGGGGTCTGTTGTGGGGAAGGGAAGGGAAGGGAAAGGAGATTATAAGCTGCTCTGAGACTACTTCAGGTAGTGAAGGGTGGGGTATAAATCCAATCTCCTCTCCTCCTCCTCCTCCTGATAGCACTACCAGAATAAACGCAGTGGGATGCTCGAAGGAGTTGCTAACAGACGTGATCGTTCTTAAGAGAAACATTTGGGGATGGGCCGTGGCTCAGTGGCAGAGCCTCTGGTTTGAATGCAGAGGGTCCCAGGTTCGATCCCCGGCATCTCCAGTAAAGATCAGGGTGGTAGGTGATGGGAAAAACCTCCACCTGAGACCCTGGAGAGCGGCTGCCAGTCTGAGTAGACAAGAGTGACATTGCTGGACCGAGGGCTGGATTCCGTGCAAGGCAATTTCATGCATTCATTTGTCCTAAGTGGCTAACAGCTTCCGATCTTTGTGATCAAGCGATGGGTTGCAGAGGCTAACCGTTAAGAGATACTAAAAAAGGTTAATGTAATCTTGGAGTGCATCAACAGAGGCATAACATCCCGATCGCAAGATGTCATAGTCCCGCTGTACACCGCATTGGTCAGGCCGCACCTGGAGTCTTGTGTGCCGTTCTGGAGGCCTCCCTTCCAAAAGGATGCGGGCAGAACGGAGCGGGGGCAGAGGAGAGCGGCGAGGATGATCGGGGGCCTGGAGACCAAGAAGCCCCGCGAGGAAAGGCCGAGGGACCTGGGAATGTTCAGTCTGGAGAAGAGGAGGCGGAGGGGGGACAGGATGGCTCTCTTGGAGGATTTGAAGGGCTGTCACTTGGAGCAGGGCAGGGAGCCATTCCTGTCGGCAGCAGAGGAGAGGACTCGCAAGAATGGGTTTAAATGAAGGGCGGGAAAGCACCGGCTGGATCTTAGGGGAAACTTTTTGACAGAGTTGTGTAACGGTGGGATCTGCTGCCTCGGGAGGTGGTGAGCGCCCCTGCGCTGGCCGTCTCCAAGCAACGGCTGGACAAACACTGGTCGGGGATGCTCTAGACTGATCCTGCACTGAGAAGGGGGTTGGACTAGATGGCCTCTAGGGACCCCTCTGACCCTGTGAGTCTATGATTCCGTGAGCTCTTGCCCTGACCTGTATGGCTCAGGCTAGCCTGATCTTGTCAGATATCGGGAGCTAAGCAGGGTCGACCCTGGTTAGTACTTGGATGGGAGACCCCTGAGGAATACCAGGGTCGTGGTGGGAGTATCTCCGGGGTCACGGCATGGAGGCAGGCAGTGGCAAGAGGCAGCCAGTTTGGTGTAGTGGTTAAATGTGCGGACTCTAATCTGGGAGAGCCGGGTTTGATTCCCCACTCCTCCACTTGCGCCTGCTGGATGACCTTGGGCAAGCCATCGTTCTGACAAGAGCTGTCCTTGAAAAAGAGCCGTTTCTGTCAGAGCTCTCTCAGCCCCACCGACCTCACAGGGAGTCTGTTGTGGGGAGAGGAAGGGAAAGGACTTTGTAGGCTGCTCTGAGACTCCTCTGGGCAGTGAAGGGCGGGGTAGAAATCCAATTTTCTCCTCCTCCTCCTCCTCCTCAAAACCACCTCTGTTCACCTCTTGAAAACGCTGCAGGCTCGCCAGAAGTCAGACTTGATAGCACTCCCCACCCGCACCGAAAGGTTCCTACTCGAGAGGGAAGCCCGGAGTCTTGCCCGGATTGGGGCACCGCTGACGCAGCAATTCGAATGGGGCAACCAGGTGCAGTGGACAGGTAGACTTCTGCAGAACAGAAATCTGATGTTTGCTGGCTCCCCAAGTCTCCAGGAGGTCAGTTCTGGGCCGGTCTCTGCCCGGAGAGCTTGTTGCTGAACCTGCCGCAAGGAAGCCTGTGAAGGTCACCCCCGCAGGGAGTCCACCCGCTGGTCTTCCTCTCCAAATATTGATATGTTGTCAATAACGCGGGCTCGCCGGCATAGTCGGCCATCGACGGCTCCTCAGAGGAAGCAGATGGTTTCCAGAGCGACGCGTACTTGCGTGTCGAAGTCCAGCGGTGTGTAGCAGGAGCTCCTGGGCAGGAGGCAGGCGGGAGGTCGGCCGGTCCAGAGGTTGCTCCGTCGAGCGGATGACTCACCGCAACCCAGCCGTGACTCGTTCATCCTGCCGGATCTCTTTGGTAACTTGGAAGATGCCTCCCTCAGGTTAGGTCTCTGGCTGGGGATATCGCCACCCTGAAGGAGATTTACACCGGTGGCGGGAGTGTGCGGTGGAGTGGTGAGGGCAGACTTTTTGCCCACGTGGGCGCAGTCGCAAAATGGCTGACGAACCAACCGCAAAATGGCCGCCACAGGAGGCCAGAGCCAGCCGCAAAATGGCCGCCGCGGCTTACCAGTGATGATTCTTGTGCTGCGGTGGTAACGGTTGCCAGGGCAACGCTAAAAAAACCTTCACAGTCAATCAAATTTCCAACGGCCAATCCGATGCCTTGCTGGATTAAGCCCCACCTGGCCTAGGGGTGCCGGGAGATTTTGAGGGTAGAGCCTCAGGGATGGGGTTTGGGGGAGATGAAGGACCTCAGTGGGGTCCAATGCCACAGAGTCCACCTTCCTTCCAAAGCAGCCATTTCCTCTAGGGGAACTGATCTTTCTCGTCTGGGGATCAGCAGTATTAGCGGGAGTTCTCCAGGCCCCACCTGGAGGGTGGGAACCCTAACCCGACCACACCCACTTTCTAAAACACTTGGGTGCCAGAGCAGTTATCAGTGGGCGCAATGGTGCCCCACAGACGCCAGGTTGGGGAGCCCAGGTTAGAGCGTCGGACGGGGGCCGGGTTTGAGCCCCTTCCGTGAAACCGTTGTGAGGATATTAATGCAGAAGGCGAAACGACAGACATCGGAGCTTCCGGGGAAGGGTGGAATTAAAAGGCACCAGATCTGCTGCTTTTTAGCAGAGTTATCCGTCAACGGGGCTTTGTTAATTCATTGGTTGGCAGCTCCCTGCTGCGCAAAGAGTCGTCCCTCGGCAAAACCCAACCATAGGGGCTTCTTGGCCAGGTGCTCACGCCCGCCCAGAGGGCTCTTAAGAACTCCAAAACAGGCGAAAAAGAAATGCCGCCTCCTCCTCACTCGTCCTTGGAGACAAGCAGGGTAAATCATCGGATCATAGAGTCGGAAGGGACCTCCAGGGTCATCTAGTCCAACCCCCTGAACAAGGCAGGGAATTCACAAATACCTCCCCCTCCACACCCCCAGTTGACTCCTGCTCCACGCCCAGAAGATGCCACAAAAAGCAGTGGGGTTCTAGGCTGTAGAGTTCACCCTCCAGAGCGTCTGTTTTCTCCAGGAGATCTGATCTCTCTCATCTGGAGATGAGCTGTAATTCTGGGGGATCCCCAGGCCCCACCTGGAACCCCCTTCCCTCCCTCCCTCTCTTCCTCTCCTCCCTCCCTCTCCTCCCTTCCTCTCTCTCTCTTTCTTTCTCTCTCCTTCTCTCTTTCTTTCCCTCTCTCTTTTCTCTCTCCTTCTTTCTCTATCTCTATCGATCTTTCTTTCTCTTTCCTTCCTTTCTCTCTCTCTCTTTCTCCCTCTCTTTCTCTCTCTCTCTCTCTCTTCTCCCCCTCTCTCTCTCTCTTCCTTCCTTCCTTCCTTCCTTCCTCCCTCCCTCCCTTCCTTCCTTCCTCCCTCCCTTCCTCCCTCCCTTTCTCTCTCTCTCTTTCCTTTCTTTCTTTCTTTCTCTCTCTTTTTTCTTTCTTTCTCTCTCTTTCTTTCTTTCTTTCTTTCTTTCCTTTCTTTCTTTCTTTCTCTCTCTTTCTTTCTCTCTCCCTTTCTTTCTTTCTCCCTCCCTCCCTCCTCTCTCTCTCTCTCTCTCTCTCTCTCTCTCTCTCTCTCTCTTTCTTTCTTTCTTTCTTTCTTTCTTTCTTTCTTTCTCTTTCTCTCTCTCTCTCTCTCTCTCTCTCTCTCTCTCTCTCTCTCTCTCTCTCTCATTGGCTGGCTTAGTCGCCTGCCTGCCTGCAACCAGGAGTCCCTTCCCTGCCCCACGGCCGGCCCCAACTCCTTGCATCCACATGCCGGTAGCCAACTGTGCCGTCTCAAAACAGTTTCCTTCCCTTGAATGCAGCAGTTATTCAAAGATCGCAGGTCTCTCGGCGAGGCTGGCAGCATCGCTGTTTAATCTGGAGGGTGAAGGGACCCAGGGCAGGTGCCAGTTCTTGCCACAGAATCTCTTTTTGGAGTCATTCAAGGGAGGCTGGCAGGGAGGAGGGGGGGAGAGAAAGTCTTTCCAAGGTGGAAAACTGCACGGCTCTGTTGAGACGGGTGGGTGTTGAGCAGTGTGTAAAGGCAGGCTGGATCTCGCTGCACGATTTGGCTTGGTGTATTGGCGAGGCCGTTCTGTGCAGCCTTACCCCAGTGTAAGCCAATTGAAATCAGTGGGTTTGCAGCGGAACGATCCTGCAAAGGATTGCACGGTTAGGAAGAGCTTCACTGGGAGGAGCTCCTGGTTTCCTTTTGCAAACAAGGCGAGAACCCTCTCTGTCTGCCTTTAGGCTGGGAAATGTCTGGAGATGTGGGGGGTGGAGTTTGGGGAGGGGCTTCCATGGGGTTTAATGCCTCCCGAAGTGGCCCCTTTCTCCAGGGGGAACTGATCTCTGCCGTCTGGAGAGCAAGGGCAATAGTGGGAGGTCTCAAGGTGCCACCTGGAGTTCGGCAACCCTAGTCCACCCTACAGGGTTGTTGTAAGATTACAGACTGCTGAGTGTTTTGAGTGCTTAAAATGTACTGTATCATGGCAGAATGAGGCATTATGGCTGTAATATTAACAAGGGATTGTGGGAGGCCGGTCTTCCATAGTGTTGCCAACTCCAGGTTGAGAATATCCTGGATATCTGAGGGTGCTGCCTGGGGAAGGCGGAGTTTTAGGAGAGGACGGAGCTCTGTAGGGATGGGATGCCATCGAGTCCGCCCCCCCCCCAGAGCTGCCATTGCCTCCAGGAGAACCCGTCTCTATCAACTGGAGGTCGGTTGTAATTCTGGGGGATCTTCAGGTCTCTCCTGGAAGTTGGTAACCCCAGTCTTCCAGGCAGTGAGGGGAGAAAAAGGGGGTGGTGCAAGTTCAGCGTCTGTGATTGGCCGGCAGTGCGAAGCCTCCAGATTGGTCAGGCCTGAGATAAACATTGGGAGCCTGGCCTCCTACCATTGGTTGATAACAGAGCTAGATCTTCTTGTTCTTCTCCTCCTTCTCGTCGTCCTCATCCTCCTCTTCTTCTTGTTCTTCTCCTTCTCCTCGTCGTCGTCTTCATTCTCCTCTTCTTCTTGTTCTTCTCCTTCTCCTCGTCCTCCTTTCTTCTTGTTCTTCTCCTTCTCCTCCTCGTCTTCCTTTCTTCTTGTTCTTCTCCTTCTCCTCGTCCTTGTCCTCCTTTCTTCTTGTCTCTTCTCCTTCTCGTCCTCCTTTCTTCTTGTTCTTCTCCTCCTCCTCTTCCTCCTCCTCCCTCCCCTAAGTAAACTCCTCCCTCCTCAGACTCAACCCCCCCAAATCTCCAGGACTTTTCCAAGCAGGCGTTGGCAATGTTAGGCCAGACCCAAATCAAACTCCAGCAATAGGTACCTGAACTCAGGTTGGGTTGCCCCATAGATCTATCCTGCCCCCCAGCCCCCCTGTCCCCCAGGCACTGGTCCATGGAGCTAAAAGTTTCCTTCGCTGCACAAGCTGCCCTGATTAGAGTTGAACAGGGCTGTCCACTTTGGATTGGGAAATGCCTGCAAATTTAGGGGGTGGAACCTGGGGAAGATGGGGTTTGGGGAGGGGAGGGGCCTCACTGGTATCTAACGTCACAGAGTCCACCTTCTGGAGCCGCCATTTTCCTCCAGGGGAATTGAACTCTGTTTGCCTGGAGTTCAACTGTAACCCCAGGAGATCTCCAGCTGCCACCTGGAGGACGGCAACCCTGGAACAGCCAGCAGGAATGGGATTTTTTGTGCTGCTCCCTTCCCCGGGGTTCCAAAATCATGTTCTTCTCTTGGAGCGTGGGCGTGCCTTTGGACTGAAGTGTGGTAGGCCCCCCAAGAGCCCCCCTGGTGCAGAGAGCACCAGGTGGCCATTCTTGTCCTGAAGGGACCTGTGAGGTCAAAGGAAGGGAGGCCACAGTGAGCCTGGGGATACGAGACGCAGACCCAGAACACACACGGGAAGGAGCCGGCAAAGGCGTTCGACGGGAGGCATTCGCTTCCACGCAGGGCCTCTTCATCGCTCCACTCTGTTCCCCGCGTTCATGGACGACTTCTCAGCGTGGCGCACGGATCGATGTTCTCGTATGGAGCAGCGGGGGATGGAGGCCTCGCTAGGCGAACAGGGGCGGCCCACGCCAAATTGCAACCGCTCCCAACGGCTGGCAGCTGCAAATCGTTTCTCGGTTCTTTCCTGCTGGATTGTGTTGATCTCCAGCGACGGTCAAGGTCGCCGAGTCTGTCTCCGAAGAGACGTCTTCTCGCCCTGCGGCCTTGAACGCCCTCGTCTCAAAACTGCCCAAGGCCGCTCCAAACTGTCTGCTCTGCTCGGGGTGCCCGGTAAACAGCATTCCGGCAGAGTGGAGAGAGAGCGATCGGGAGGGGGATGGAGCCAAAGACATTGGCAAGGCAGCGGTTGCCCGCATGCCCACCTGCGTCTGGTTGAGCTCCGTTCTTCTCTCTTTGTCCCTCAGGTGCATGTTGGTTCTAGCTACCCTATGGACTATGACGCCTCTGATGCACACCAAGCAGGCGCTGAGACGCTCCGACGCTGAGACCCTCTCCCCAAAGCAATAATGTGAACATACGTCACTGAGAGCCAGTCTGGTGTCGTAGTTAGGACAGCGGACTCTAATCTGGGAGAACTGGGTTTGATTCCCCACTCCTCCACATGCAGCTCGGGTCAGTCACGAGTTCTCTCGGAGCTGTTCTCTCAGGGGCAGTCCTCGAGAGAGCTCCCTCAGCCCCGCCTCCCTCACAGGGTGTCTGTTGTGGGGAGGGGAAGGGAAAGGAGACAGTAAGCCGCTCTGAGACTCCTTCGGGTAGTGAAGGGCGGGGTATAAATCATAAGAACATAAGAACGTAAGAGAAGCCAGTGTTGAATCAGGCCAATGGCCCATCTAGTCCAACAGTCTATCACACAGTGGCCAAAAATACCAGGTGCCATCAGGAGGTCCAGCAGTGGGGCCTTCTCCTCTTACTCCTCCTCCTCCTCTGTCCCCCAAGTACAGGACCATCTCCTGGAAAAGGCTCTCTGAGAAGTCTTTCCCGAGACCTTCTCTCCCAAACTCTGTGACTGGAGAACTCAGGACTCACTGTGTGCAAAGTGAGCCAGAAGCTGCCCCCTTGGGTCTCTGGCACAGAGGTCCCCGACCTTTTTGGGCCTGAGGGCAGATTTGGGATTCTGATGCGACATCGTGGGCACGGCAACAAAATGGCTGCCAAAAATGGCTGCCACAGGAGGTGGAGCCAGCCACGAAAGGACTGCCGCAGCTTAACTTCCGTCCCACGGTGAAGATCCGCGTACCGTGGAGGCAGCTGCTGGCCAAAGCGAGCTTTACAAAAATCTGCACCGCCAATCAAACCCCCAATGGCCAATCAGAAGCCTTGCTGCTCAAAAGCCCTACCTGGCCCCTCCCACTTTCTCGTGGGCATCAGAAAAGGTGTTGGCAGGCAGCATGGCACCCATGGGTACCATGTAGGCTTGCCAACCTCCAGGTGGTGGGCTGGAGTTCTCCCGCTGTCACAATTGATTCCAGGCGATAAGAGATCAATTCACCTGGAGAAGATGGCCGCTGTGGGAGGTGGACTCCGTGGCATTCTACCTCGCTGAAGTCCCTCCCCTGCCCAAACCCCACCCTCTTCAGGCTCCACCCCCAACATCTCCAGGTATTTCCCAACCTGAAGCTGGCAACCCTAGCTCTAGTGGATCCGGCTGAACAGACGACATTGCCATTTATCAAGTCAGTTCATTGGTCCCTTCTGAGTCAATATTTCCACCTCTGATTGGCTGTGTCTCTCCGGGGTCTCGGGGGGAAAGGAAGGCCTATGCCTCCTTCCATTGGAGGTGCTGGGGACTGAACCAGGCAAAAGAAACATGGTGGTTTGAAGGGTGATTTGAAAAGAGCAAGAGGAAGAAGGAGAAGGAGAAGAAGAGATTGGGTTTATTCACTACCTGGAGGAGTCTCAGAGCGGCTTACAACCTCCTTTCCCTTCCCCTCCCCACAATAGACACCCTTTGAGGTAGGTGGGGCTGAGAGAGCTCTCTCGAGAACTGCCCTTGAGAGAACAGCTCTGAGGGAACTTGTGAGTGACCCAAGGTCACGCCAGCAGCTGCATGTGGAGGAGTGGGGAATCGAACCGGGTCCTCCCAGATTAAAGTCCGTGTTCCTAACCGCTACCCCAAACTGGCGGACAACCGTTCCCAGTCGGCCTCGCTCCCCAGTCCTTCATGAAACCCTCGAAACGTTCTCTTTCCATGCTGATCCGAACATCGGAACAGCGGCATACAGTCGGAGAGCCGACATCCCTGCAACAAGCCGCGAACATCTGCCGATCCCATTATGAATTTTTCCCCGGAAGCATTTGCTCACGACGACACCGAGGAGGCAGACGGGGATGACTTTTGCCCTCGGACGACCCCGACTCTCCCCGAGAGGGAAATGAATCCCACATGTTTCTGATTTTTCACCACCGGTTCGGTCACAGGGAGGGATGGTTTGGTGAGGTTCTCTCTCTCCCGCCTCCTCCTTTCGGTCAGCTCGAGCCGATGCCAAAGAGGCCAAATTTGGGATGCCGGCAGGCGTCCCAAGGGGGAGATCTCCGGCAAACGGCCTGCCCTGTCTGGCCGCCGGGTTTCATAAGCCGTCGGGCTGAAGTTTCCTTTGGATGCCAGGGAGAGGAACTGCCTCGGCCACAAGCCGCCAGACCCGTCCCTGAATGAACAAGAGCCTTCTCAGAGCATGAAGCTCGCCGGACTACAACACGGACGCTGAGGAGACCCAGGAAAGGATTTTTTGACTCACAAGGTAAGTCAAGAGGGAGCCGCGTTCGCTGTGGAACTGCAGTACACAGTCATCTTCTGCTCCACCCTGAGACGTGAGCCGGTGCCAGGAAATTGGAACACGGAGACGGAAAACAGCCACGTTTTGCTTGAGACGTTTTTAGGCCAGGCCTGCCTCTTTGAGGGCAGAACCCCCTCCCGAGGCACCTACCCCTTATCTGAGTATCGAATCTGCCAATCCTCAACGCAGTGGGGCAGGAACCGCCGACGTATAACGCGAATGGGTTGCCAGATCTTGGGGATTGGGGGGATGGAGCTCAGAGGGGACAGGAACTTCAGTGGGGCACAGTCCCCCCCTCCTCCAAAGTATCCATTTTCTCCAGTGGGAACTGGGTCTCTGTCGTCTGGAGATGAGCTGTAATTCCAGGGGATCCCCAGGTCCCACCTGGAGGGCTGGCATCCCTCAACTGTAGGGCCGGATGTGGCTCAGGACGGAAACAAATTGGAGTTTGGTGTAGTGGTTCAGTGCGCAGACTCTTATCTGGGAGAACCGGGTTTGATTCGCCCACTCTTCCACTTGTACCTGCTGATGTGACCTTGGGTCAGTCACAAGCTCTGGCACAGCTGTTCTCTCAAGGGCAGTTCTTGAAAGAGCTCTCTCAGCCCCACCTACCTCACAGTGTGTCTGTTGTGGGGAGGGGAAGGGAAAGGAGTTTGTAAGCTGCTCTGAGACTCCTTTGGGCAGTGAAGGGCGGGGTATAAATCCAAACCTCCTCCTCCTCCTCCTCCTCCTCCTCCTCCTCTTCTTCTTCTTCTTCTTCTTCTTCTTCTTCTTCTTCTTCTTCTTCTTCTTCTTCTTCTTCTTCTTCTTCTTCTTCTTCTTCTCGACCCCAGTTTGTTTCCATCCTGAGCCACGTTTGGCCCTAAATATATATATATTTGTGTGTGTGTTTTATGTGCGTATGAGTGTGTGCGGTTTTGTGTGCTTGCCTGGAAGTCGTGGCTGAATGCCGGCAAACCCCTGCTGGGGGCCTGGATGTTTTTCAGAGATGTTGCTTGATTAGCCTGCCCCTGCGTCCCGGCCCTGGTATTCCTTGGAGGTCGCCCTTCCAAGTAGTTGCCAGAGTTGTCCCTGCTTAGCTTCCGAGATCTGATGAAATCAGGCTTGCCTGGGCTATCCAGGTCAGGGTAAAAAGGGAAATGAGATATAGAAGTTAAGGTCTATTGGAGGAGTAAGTGAGGTGCTGAAATAACCAGGACGTGAATGGAATGGCCGGCCAAGATTACTGTGGGTTATCGGAAGAAGAAGGAGAGAATGCATTTATACCCCGCCCTCCACTACCTGAAGGAGTCTCAGAGCGGCTCACAATCGCCTTTCCCTCCCCCTCCCCACCACAGACACCCTGTGAGGTCGGTGGGCCTGAGAGAGCTCTTTCGAGGACTCCTCCTGAGAGAACAGCTCTGAGAGAACTTGTGACTGACCCAAGGTCACCCCGGCAGCTGCATGTGGAGGAGTGGGGGAATCAAACCCGGTTCTCCCAGATTAGAGTCCGTGCTCCTAGCCACTACACCAAACTGACTCTGCTTTGGGTGTCCTGGATTTCTGAGGTCGGGCGGGTGGCAACTCAGGGCAGGGTCTTCTTGGTTCTGGCTCCAAAGCTCTGGATCTCACTCCTGAGGGACATTCATCTGTCCCCTCCTGCTTTCCTCTTTTGCTAATGAATGAAGACTTCTTGTGGCTTTCGTTTGGCATTATTCTGCCCGGGATCCCTCCTTTCTAACCAACGTTTTTATGTTTTGTATGTATTTTAACAGTGATTTTTTGTGTGTGTGGGGGGGGAGAGGGTTGATTTTACTGATTATAAAACTGATTTTGGAATTGTTAGCCGCCTCGGTGGCCCTTGTAAGGGCAGAAAGGCGGGAGGCACGTTTTGGACATAAGAAAAGAAAATGCTTCTTAGCGATTCCGTACAGACAGGGAAACGTGAGAGGCGGACAGCCGCCAGGGACCCAAGCACAAACCATGTGCCGATTGATGTCAGTTTGCCCGAACTACAGTGCGGGGGGCTCCTCAGCCCATTTGCCACTTATTGTGGAACCCCGCCCGTTCCTTTCGATGCTACATTTCTGCTTGCAGGGAGCTCCATTTTTTTATATACACATAGAGGGGAGCATTTGTGAATGTGATCCCATCTAGCCCATTCTACCGCCACTGGTGAAACAGTACTCTCCTCTAGGGTTGCCAGCTCCGGGTTGGGAAATACCTGGAGACTTTGGGGGTGGTGGCAGCTAGCTGCCATGAATTGGAACACGTGGGGGGGGGGATGCTTTGCCGCTTGCTGTCTCTCTCTCCCCGCCTCTCCGGCTTATCGGCCAGTGGCCTTGAAGCTCTGCTCTGCCTGCTCTTGCCTTCCCGCTCATCTTTCCTGCGAATGTGAAACTGTTATTTCTGCCCGCGCACCCAGGTGCCTGCTCATTGGCCTCAGCGTATCTGCGGGTCCTGTTCAAAAGGGGGGATTTCTTTTCCTGCCGCTTCTGAACCCGCCATTCCTGACACGGGAGCTCATGGCGTCTACTATGAACCTCAATAAACTGAACTTCATGAAGAATCGTTGTCAAGTGATTTGATTGGGACCCCCAACAGGTAGAGCCTGAGGTAGGCGGGGTTTGGGGAAGGGGAGGGGCTTCGGTGGGGTCTAATGCCACAGAGCCCGCCTTCCAAAGCGGCCATTTTCTCCAGGGGAAACTGATCTCTGTCGCCTGGAAATCAGTTGCAATCCCAGGAGAAAGTCTTGAAAGAATCTTAGAAGAAGAAGAAGAAGAAGAAGAAGAAGAGAAGAGATTGGATTTATACCCCGCCCTTCACTCGGAGTCTCAGAGCGGCTTACAAACTCCTTTCCCCTCCCCACAACGGACACCCTGTGAGGTAGGCAGGACTGAGAGAGCTCTGACAGAAACTGCTCTTTCAGGAACAGCTGTGCCAGAGCTTGTGACTGACCCAAGGTCACACCAGCAGGTGCAAGTGGAGGAGTGGGGAAATCAAACCCGGTTCTCCCAGATTAGAGTCCGCGCACTTAACCACTGCACCAAACTCGCTCTTAGAGGGCAGCATGTAGCTGCTTTTCCACACAACTAAATGATGTAAGTTAGAAAGGAAGAGGGAGTGGAAAAAATACAGAAGAGTCTCAACTGATGAAACCTTGAGTGAAACGGTCCGTTGAGTGCTGCACCCGTCAGAAAGAAAAACTTGGGACCAATTTACCTCTGAGGAAAACACCTTCAGTGATTTATTACTCACTGGATAATTAAAGAAGGGATATATTTTTCTCGAACAAGGTTTCGTTCTCATATCACGGCTGTTTTTCCTTACTAAGTCCTGGTGATCTCTTGTCCTCAACTTTAACCACCTGGAGTTTGCCAGGCCTGCTCTTCCCGCTGCCTGACTCGAGGGGGAGAGGAGAAGATCCCGTCGGAGCCAAGCCTTTCCCTTGAAGGCGGCACGAAAGGCAGTGGGTTTCCCATGCCAGGAATATTGCAGCAATGGAAAGAGCTCTGCCGGTTCCTGATTCAAGGCCTCCAGACGATGAGTCAGCTCTTCTCCACCGCCCGGCTGGGCTGTGACTGTCTCTCCCGGCATCTCTCTCATTTCTCCACATTTCGCGTGCAGTGTCTGAGCCCAGGTGAGCCCCAACAGCCTGGTCCTTCGGGAAGAGGGTGGCCAAGGCCGTTATTAGCCTCTGCTGCTGGGCCCGTAGGCCAACCGCTTGCTTGCAGATGTTAAGTCAGCAATCCCGCATCTTCCCATGCTGCGAAAAGCGTCACCGGTTTCTGCAGACGCGAGAGCATGCCCGGCGTCTTCTTTTGGTCCATTGGTGACCACCTTTGGAAGGAGGTCAGTTTGTGTAGCACTCCCAGTTTGGTGGAGTGGTTAGGAGTACGCAAAACCCCACTCCTCCACATGCAGCTGCTGGGGTGACCCTGGGTCAGTCACAAGTTCTCTCGGAGCTGTTCCCTCAGGAGCAGTCCTCGAAAGAGCTCTCTCAGCCCCACCTCCCCAGGTGCCTGTTGTGGGGAAGGGAAGGGAAAGGAGTTTGTGAGCTGCTCTAAGACTCCTTCAGGTAGTGAAGGATGGGGTATAAATCCAATCTCCTCCTCCTTCTCCTCCTTCTTCTCCTTCTTCTCCTTTCCTCCTCCTTCTCCTCCTCCTCCTCCTCCCCAGGCTCCACCTCCAAATATCTAGATGTTTCCCAACCTGGAGCTGGTGACCCCTACCTTCAAGAATGTAACAGCTTGGCTGTCTATAAATCAAACACGTGGCAGTTCCGTCCTCCTTGGAATCTTTAAAAACTAACGTTTTCAATGCATGAATAATAGGAGTGGAGGCAGAAAAGGGAAACTTTGGGGATTGGCGGTAGAAGACCTCGGAACGCCTACTGGCTTTGACTACAAGCCCTATCTGAGTGTTTCAAAATGTCTTGTCAACACAGGCGGGCCGCGGGAGGCCCCGAGCAAAAGACGTTTCTAAATAATCTGGGCGTTTTGTACCGTCCATCTGTTCGGAGTCTGCTCCTTGGTGTCTTTTTCCGGCTGCAAGGATGTTCTTGAAATCTCAACCTGTTCTGGAGAAGTAAAGTTCATCCGCGTCGCTAGCTGAGGTTTGCAGAAGAAACCCTTGCTGGTTGCCGTCTACGTGTGACCCCAAAGTCACGAGGAGGAAGGATATGGTTGCCTCATAACTATTCTGGTGAGCGCCATCAAAAGGGTGTTTCCAGAAGGACCTTTGACTCTCTGGTTGGAGCCCAGGTAACTTTGCACGCTTCAATCCTTTAAGGGGGTTGCCAGTCTTGTCCCAAAAGTTACTGGGCATGTGTGGGAAGAACACACTACATAGAATCATAGACTTGGAAGGGACCTCCAGGGTCATCTAGTCCAACCCCCTGCACAATGCAGGAAATTCACAAATACCTCCCCACACATACACACACCCAGTGACTGCTGTTCCATACCCAGAAGATGACCAAAATTTCTCCAGGATCCCCGGCCAAATTGACCTGGAGAAAAATTGCTTCCTGACCCCACGCATTTCCCTGGGCGTGTAAGAAAGGGCCACGAGAACTAAGCATGGAGGCGACCCTTCCTGCCCTCCCTTCTCGTGATCTGCCCAAGTCCACAGAATCCGCATTGCTCTCAGGTGGCCAAAGAAAGAGAGCCCACCACCTCCCGAGGAAGCCTGTTCCACTGAGGAACCGCTCTGACTGTCACAAAGTTCTTCCTAACGTTTAGCCGAAAACTCTTCGGATTTAATTTCAGCCCGTTGGTTCTGGTCTGACCTTCTGGGGCAACAGAAAACAACTCCGTACTATCCTCTAGATGACAGCCCTTCAAGTACTTGAGAGTCGTCCCCTCTCCAGGCTAAACAGACCCAGCTCCTTCAGCCTTTCATAAGAACATAAGAGAAGCCAATGTTGGATCAGGCCAGTGGCCCATCCAGTCCAACACTCTGTGTCACACTGTGGCCAAAAATACCAGGTGCCATCAGGAGGTCCATCACTGGGGCCAGGACACTAGAAGCCCTCCCACTTTCCTCATAGGACTTGGTCTCCAGAGTCCAGTGTTCCCTCTAAGCTGAGTTAGTGTGAGCTAGCTCACAGTTTTTTAGCCTCCAGCTCACGCATTTTTTTGTCTTACCTCAGGAAGGATGGCTGCAGAGCAAACTAATTTACGCAGTAGCCAGATCGCTCGCTCACCACTTTAGTGCTAGTAGCTCACAAAGCTGAATTTTTGCTCACAGGACTCCACAGCTTAGAGGGAGCGTTGCTCCAGACCCCTCCCTATCTTCGTTGCCCTTCCATGGACACATTCCAGCTTCTATACATCCTTTATAAATTTTATACAATGATTGTGTTTCCGGGTCAAAGAAGAGTCTTGTTGTTCAACCAGGTCGTCTTTCTGTTGTTAGCGATCACCCAAACGCTTATGAGCCTGTGTTGCAGCCAGGGTGGAATAGTGGTTAAAGTGTCAAGACTACGATCTGAGGAATCCGGGTTCGGATCCCCACTCGGCCATGGCAGCTTGCTGGGTGACCTTGGGGCCAGTCACACACTCTCGGCCTGACCTTCCTCACAGGGTTGTTGTCAGGATAAAATGGAGGAGTGGAGAACGACGTAAGCTGTTCTGGGTCCCCGTAGGGGAGAAATGAGGGATATAAATAAAGTAAATTGAGAGCCAGTTTGATGTGGTGGCTAAGAGTGGCGGACTCTAACTTGGAGAACTGGGTTTGATTCCCCACTCTTCTACATGCAGCCAGCTGGGTGATCTTGGGTCAGTCACAAGTTCTCTCAGAGCTCTCTCAGCTCCAGCTACCTCACAGGGTGTCTGTTGTGGGGAGAGGAAGAGAAGGAGATTGTAAACTGCTCTGAGACGCCAAGTGAAGGGTGGGGTATAAATCCAACTCCTCCTCCTCCTCCTTCTTCTTCCTTCTTCTTCTTCTGAGATACTTAAGACAGGGTACCAGAGAAGTCTGATAACTGAGGCCTGTTTATTGCCTGAATTAAATCTGGAGGTGCTCTGTACTCCTCCACCCCAAATAAATTTAGCATAAGAATGCAAATTACTTGCTGTAGGGAAGGCCACCCCACCCCCAAAACCCTGAATTACTGGTCTAGGGGAGCCTTCTGATCCCAGTGAGACACGTTTAGAGCAGCGACTCTCAGAAAGGCAACAGGCAGCCTCTTCTGATAAGTGCAGGTTGGTTGGAAAGGAGCCAGGCCAGAACATCATACAGAGATACTACGGGAAGCCTCCTTTTTCACTTGAGGCCTTTGAACTCACCGCATGTCTTTAACTGATTTAAATTTCTAGCCTGCCTCTGCCGATATGTTGAGGATTGCTGCCTGAAGAGGATTTCCAACAATAGGAAAGATTTCTGCCTGGAAGGGTTAAGCAACTGGTACACAATGCCAAGGCCCAGGCAAGAATTTCTACAAGCTGTCAGAACGAGATCCAGAGAGTGGTTAAATTGTGGAATTCGCTGCCAGAGGATGTAGCCATGGCCACAGGAAGGTTCGATAGATTCATGGAGGATAAGTCTATCAGAGGCTCCAGCCATGGTGACTGAGGGGAACCTCCGTATTCAGAGGCACTAATCCTCTGACTCCCAGAGACAGGAGGCAACATCAGGGGAAGGCCTCAGCCTCTCTGCCCTGTTGTTGACCCTCCAGAGGAACTGGTTGGCTGCTGTGTGAGACGGGAGGCTGGACTAGATGGACCCTCACTGGTCTGGTCCAGCAGGGCTCTTCTGAGGTTCTTATGTTCTTAGCATCAGGGGAAGGCCTCAGCCTCTATGCCCTGCTGTTGGCCCTCCAGAGGAATTGGTTGGCCGCTGTGTGAGACGGGATGCTGGACTAGATGGACCGCTGGTCTGATCAAGCAGGGCTCTTCTGATGTTCTTATCCCCGTTTCAAATTCACTCCAAAAACTGATCGTTCAACAAGCCTCTCTCTGTTTTTCTACTTGGCGACGAAAGAGGCTCTGTAATCTTGAAACACCAACCGGGTTTTGTTCCCTCTCTCTTTTTTATGGAAGAGAAAAAATAAGGTTTTCTTATCGGCAAAACGAAGGGCTTTATACACACTCCTGGAAATGGAATCTCACTGTGGTCTTTGGAAGAGACTAAACCCTTTTGGGAAAGAAAACACACTTGGTTGTCAAGGTATTACGGGCCCATTCTGTTTCTGTGCAGTTCTGTGGGTCTGGGCAGGGAGGCGGGTTACATTTGTGTGCAGGATTGGGCCTTGGAGCCTGGAATTAGAGCTCATCTCTAGATGATCATGACAGAAAATGTAGGATAGCTGGGCTCCTTCATGACTTTGGCCGGGAGATGGGGGGACCCTCCTGGAGCTGGAAGTGTCATCCCGGATGTGTCGACATCCCCGGAAGTGATGTAGGCACATTGAGGGCGACGCTCTGGTTTTTGGGCAAAACTCTGTGGGCAAAATCAGCCTCAAACCATAGAGTTCTGCCCCCGAACCAGAGCATCGCCCCTCCCCCGGCATCACGAACATGCCTGCGTTATACATCATTATAAGCATATAACCCTTTGGAAGAACACAGTGACATGAGATGCAGTAATGCTGGATCTTGTTAAGTTGTTACAAGTCCCGTCTTGGATAAAGCTCTGGTGAAATGAGGTGCTATGACACGGATTTGCCCTGTCAGCTGGAACTGAACTTGTTGAGCTGCTATTAAGAGCCTGTAGTGGCTAGAAGCACGGACTCTAATCTGGGAGAACTGGGTTTGATTCCCCACTCCTCCACTTGCAGCTGCTGGATGACCTTGAGCAAGCCATAGTTCTGTCAGAGCTGTCCTTGAAAAAAAGCAGTTTCTGTCAGAGTTCTGTCAGCCCCACCTACCTCACAGGGTGTCTGTTGTGGGGAGGGGAAGGGAAAGGAGTTTGTAAGCTGCTCTGAGACTCCCTTGGGTAGTGAAGGGCGGGGTAGAAATCCAATCTCTTCTTCTTCTCTCTTTTTCTATATGAACAGAACTTCCATGTACAGAGGGTCCCTCTCACCTGAAGTACCACTGGTTTATGGAGTGGACTTCTGAATTTGGAACTGGGAATAGAACCCTTTGTTCGGTGACTCATGGACTCGGATCTTTCCCTATTGCTCAGTTTATTCATAATAATTTCAAGGTTTTGCATTGCAGTTGTTTGGGACGATTTGCTATTGCTGATTATGTATAGAATTTGTGGGTATTATCTTCAGTGCTTTGAGTATTTTCGGAGGTTTATTTATACGGAGGGTTTCTTCCCCCCTTTCTTTTTCCCGTTCACTTCACCTGCGTATCTCACTTTTTGGGTCCCAACTGGGAACTGGCTGCCTTAAGGAAATGGGTGCGTTGGAGGGTGGACTCCACGGCATTGTGGCCCCACCGAGGTCCCTGTCCTCCCCGGGCTCCATCCCCAAATCTCCCGGAGTTTTCCCAACCTGGATCTGGCGACCCCTACCCCCTCATCCCCTGCTCTGGCGGCCCGGTGGAACCAGGTAACCCTCGATTATCCCCCACATGTCAGGCAGGGAAGTTAAGCCCGCGGTGTGAGTCCATGAACTTCACCAGCTCCCTCTCTGAGCAGATGTT
Organism: Gekko gecko; assembly: GCA_029375565.1. Classification (NCBI taxonomy): domain Eukaryota; kingdom Metazoa; phylum Chordata; class Lepidosauria; order Squamata; family Gekkonidae; genus Gekko; species Gekko gecko. The sequence goes on from JAPDNY010000004.1 coordinate 211,300,508, forward strand.
TTCTTTGCTTGGATGCCCTCTCGTAAATGTGTACGAGCAACCCGGCTTCCCGATTCTTGGTATCGTTGCCGATGGGGCCAGGGGAAAAAAAATAAAACAACGCAGGGCCCTCTCAAGTGAGGAGTTCACCGCAGGTGAAAAAGCAGAGAGCTTCATATGTAAAGGACAACGAAGGCCTGAACGAGCCCCGCGGACCCTCGGGTTATTAGTATTAATGATGTTTGTTCGGCTGGCTTTTAAAACACAGGCCAATCACCCTGCCGTCCTCGAAGAAGCCCGGTGCCTTTTCAAGCACCGTGTGCAAAAGGGGAAAAAAGGATAAACCCACACCTCTCTGTTGAGGCACTATGACAGGCCAGCCATATAAGAACCGGATCGACTTTGACTGCTTTCAGGCGCCCTGGCCTTGCGCGTATGTATGTGCGGTGCGTCCTGGCATACCGGTGGCCGCATCAGATAAATAAACATCCGGCGTGATGATGAATGCTCCTCTATCAAGAGCATTTTACGAGCATCATATCCACGGCTGTGTCCTGAGTGGCGGGGCTGAGAGGCGCTTGTTAAAGTCTTCAGCGGGCTGGGAGTCTGTGGTGGCGGTGGAGAAAATGAGTTTTGTCTGGATTTGGGGATTTTTTTTGGGGGGGGGGGAAGAGCTTAGAACATTCTGTGAAGGACACGTAACACCGAATTCAGTTTGAGCTAATGCGATTTCAGGCCATCGAAATCCATTTAACCTGCAGATGTTTTCAGAGTTTGCCTCTACAGAGCTGTCTGGGAGGCGATGCAGGGAGGCAATGCCCCCCTCCTCCATTTAACCATCGCAACAACCCTGTGAGGTAGGTTAGGCTAAGGCCATGTGACTCACCTAGGGTCACCCAGAAATCTTCCGTGGCAGAAAACCTTTCTTAAAGGAGACCAGTTACTTGACACAGATTTAGAAGGGATCCTAGAGGTCACCCACTCCAACCCCCTTGCACAGTGCAGGAATTAGTCAACTACAGCACCCCACTCTGCTTAAAGGAGTGCATGCCTTTTTACAAAATGTTTAAAAATTATTGAAAAAAGCATTTACAGGAGAAATTCTTGTGGGGCTATACCTTTAAGAAAAGGGGAGGAGCCATCAAAAGCCCCCTGTTGGATGCCATGTGCCCAGTGGCGCCGTATTGGAGACCCCCGAAGTACAGTCTGTGTGTATGATTAGCTTGAAGCAGGCTTCAAGATGAGCGACCCTAGAGAAGCAGTCCAAATCACCAGCGGGAAGTTCTTGGGACTTGTAATCCCCCAGGGCAAATGCTGATCTTTCTTTCCTTTATCTCTCTTCTTCCACCAGCCAAAGATGCGTGCCCTCCTTCTGGCGTTCTTCTTGGTCTCTTCATCGCAAGCCAGCCTCCTGCCGGGACAAAAAGCCTCGCCGAAGAGGGAGACCTGGAGGGGTTCTTGCGTACGATGCTGTGACTCCGCCGAGCAGCCGGTCTCGGTCACCTCTTCCCGATACATCCGGATGACCAGCGACTCCTCCTATTCGATGCCCAAAGTCCGCCCCACGATAGACATCACGATTTTGAAAGGTGAGCCCTGGCCCGTTCTCCGTCTGAGGAACTGGTCCCTTCCTCCTCCTCCATAAGGGGATGCCAACCTCCAGGTGGGACCTGGGGATCCACACTACAGAGATCAACCCCCCTGGAGAAAACAGATACTTTGGAGGGGAGACTCTATGGCACTGTGCCCCACTGAGGTCCCTGTCCTCCCCAGGCTCCATCCTCAAACTTCCGGGAGTTTCCCAACATGGATCCGGCAACCCTACCCCCTACCCCCTGCCAATGGTTAGTGGGGACTTGGCAATCCTATCCCCCAAATTTGGCCCACTTGACACAATCGTGTTCACCTTAAAAGACACTGTTGCATCTCCCAGCGTGTACAAAGGAATGGAAGACCACAGGTAAGACTTCCGTATGGCCCAGTATCACCCCACCAGGCCCACGGCTTTTTGATGGAGTGGATTACTGCATCCAGCTCTGAATACCCGGGATTCACTAGGGATACATGAACCGGTCTCAAGCCCGTGGCCCTGATCAATCGGTAGGCTAGTGGTGTTCTCGCAGTAGGGAGATGGGCACTCTGCACAGGTCCGTAGCCAGGATTTTGTGGCTTGTGGGGCAAATCTTTTTCTGGTGGGGCTGAAGTTCCCAGTGCAGAAAGAAAAGCCATTTAGTCAACAGAAAGCTGTGACCAGGATAGATCTCTAAATTGCGAGCTGTTGACCATTTTAGATGACAGTTCTCAGCTGCTGCAAGTTAATCGCTTCTGCCAGTCGAAGCAACAATTCTGATCACGAGCTGGCAAGTGGGGGTGATGACTTCTAGAGTCAAGAAAGCTAACACTTGGGCCGAAAAAGTCTCTGAAAGGAGACCAGTTTCTTGACACAGAGTTAGAAGGGGTCCTAGAGGTCACCTCCTCCAACCCCCTTGCTCAAAGCGGGAATTAGTCAACTACAGCAGCCCCCTCGGCTTAAAGGAGCGCAGGCCTTTTAAAAAACCATTTGCAATGATTGAAAAAAGCGTTTGCAGGAGAAATTCTTGTGGGGCTGTGCCTTTAAGAAAGGGGGCCCCCAAAAGCCCCACTATAACTATGGGTGTGACTCTGCATATGCCCAGTGTCCCTGCCCTCTTCATTATCATTCCCCAAATCCCATGGCTGAGTCCTTGCACCGAAAACCAAGGCTATACCGAACGAAACTTCAGTCCCGAACGAAACTTTGGTCCCGAATGAAACTTCGGTCCCGAATGAAACTTCGGTCCCGAATGAAACTTGGTCCCGAATGAAACTTCGGTCCCGAATGAAACTTCAGTCCCGAATGAAACTTCGGTCCCAACCCTTCAAAGATAAGTCCCCCCCCCCCAATTGTCTACCTCTGTTTGCATCCCCAGGTGAAAAAGGCGAAACAGGGCCCAGAGGGCTATGGGGCCCCGAGGGCAAAGCAGGACAGCCGGGCCTGCGGGGTTTAAATGGACGGAAAGGGCAGAAGGGTCAGCTTGGCCCCCCGGGCCACTCCTGCAAGCAATATTACGTGGCCTTCTCCGTGGGCCGCCGCAAACCCCTCCACAGCTCGGACTACTACCAGCACGTCACCTTCGACACCGAGTTTGTCAACCTCTACGAGCACTTCAACATGTTCACGGGGAAGTTCTTCTGCTACGTGGCCGGCGTCTACTTCTTCAACCTCAACGTCCACACCTGGAACTACAAGGAGACCTACCTCCACATCATGAAGAACGACTCCCAGGCCGCCATCCTCTACTCCCAGCCCAGTGAACGGAGCATCATGCAGAGCCAGAGTCTCATGCTGGACCTCCTGGAAGGGGACGAGGTCTGGGTGCGGATGTTCAAGCGGGAGAGGGAGAACGCCATCTACAGTGAGGAGTCTGACGTCTACATCACCTTCAACGGACATCTCATTAAGCCGGCCGTGGAATAACGAGCGGCTTCCGGGTCTAAGCCGCTACCGCTGAATCTTCTTCAGATGTCGCACTTCTCTGCCGGCAGACGCAAATCCGCTTTCCTACACGGCATCCGAGAGACACATGGTTGGGCTACCGTAGAGTAAGCGGCCTTATGTTTGGGCCCTTAACTGGTACTGGGGTTCAGTGTTTCCTTTAAGCTGAGTTAGCGTGAGCTAGCTCACGGTTTTCTAGCCTCCGGCTCACACATTTTTGTCTTCGCTCAGGAAGGAGGGCTCCAGAGCAGTGTTCCCTCTAAGCTGAGTTACTGTGAGCTAGCTCACAGTTTTCTAGCCTCCGGCTCACAGATTTTTGTCTTCGCTCAGGAAGGATGGCTCCAGAGCAGTGTTCCTTCTAAGCTGAGTTAGTGTGAGCCAGCTCACAGTTTTTTAGCCTCCGGCTCACAGATTTTTGTCTCAGCTCAGGAAGGAGGGCTCCAGAGCAAACTGATTTATGCAGCAGCCAAATCGCTCGCTCACCCAACGTTAATGCCAGGAGCTCATAAAGTAGAATTTTTGCTCACAAGACTCCGCAGCTTAGAGGGAGCATTACTGGGGATGAATGCACCTGAAAGCTGATTTCTCGCACCAAAGGCCTCCTCGACAACAGCCCTACCCCTGAATCTGGAGGTTCCAATTAGCCCTTGGTGGAGTTACCCTTCGTGAATTTATCTGCATCCCTTTCCAAAGCCATCTCAGCTAGTGGCTGCCCTTTACGTCCTGCAGCAGTGAGTTCCGCGGGACAGTTGTGCATTATCCGTCCGCTTCCATAGGCCCATTTCTAGTAATTTGGGACGGGGGGAAAGAACTTCTCCCTATCTGCTTCCAGCATGATCTTTGCAGCCTCCGCGAGCAGAATGGTATCTTTGCATCCGACCCCAAGGGCTGGATCCGACCTAGCGCATGCCATTTGGGGAGGGGGTTCATTTTCTTTCATGGTTGCCTGTCTGATCTGAACTAAGCATCCATCTGCACGATGTTCCCCATGTCTGAGCTTAATAGCATTAAAGGAATACTTCCGTCAATCGGTGTGTTTTGTGTCCTGGTTCTCTGGTTCATCGCCGGAAAATTCAGAGGGGAAATAATACACTGGCTTTGATCCTTATCAATGTTCCCTCTAAGCTGAGTTAGTATGAGCTAGCTCACAGTTTTCTAGCCTCCGGCTCGCACATTTTTGTCTCAGCTCAGGAAGGAGGGCTCCAGAGCAAACTGATTTATGCAGCGGCCAAATCGCTCGCTCACAGCTTTAATGCCAGGAGCTCACAAAGTAGAATTTTTGCTCGCAAGACTCCACAGCTTAGAGGAAGCATTGGTCCCTACAGCTTCAGACAAAACGGCCCCTGTAAGAATTGAGGGGTAAAAAGAGAGAGGCAGATTTTGGAGCAGCGAAGCAACAAAGCTTTTGTGATCCCGTTTGCCAATACCCCCGTCACAGTCCTCCTCTCATACCAATTTGCTTGATTCCAACAGTGCTAAGGGAACCACGTGCCCACCACCACCGAAAAGCATAACAATGACATTTCGTGGAGGGGAGGCCAGTTACGGCCACAAATGGAATGCCTTGGGCAGGACAGGTGGTATAGGAAAGTGCCTCTGACGGGTGTAGAACAGCCCCGTGGCCAGAAATTTTGGGTTGGTGGGGCATGGGGAAACGTTCTGGGGCTGCATGTGGTGATTTCGCAGCTTGGTGTTCAGGGAAGGTGTGGTATAAGGCGGCTGTGGGCCTTGGAATAGTAATCATTTAGAGGGAAATAGGTAGTCGTGTTAGATTTGGTTTATTTTGCCTTTAAACACTGTTATATATTTTAAAGCACCTTGTCTTGTTTGCCTTGTATTAATAAACCATTGGTTTAATGCTCTCTGCCTGTACTCACCCTGTCCCAAGTGAGGGAGCCTTGTCTCAGACCAGTCCCCTCAGTTTTACTCTGTGTGAGGCAAGACTGCAGAAGAGACAGGAAAGAACACAGTTTCCCAGTTCAGAAAGCTTAAGTTACATCTCCTCACACAATCCCTCGACACCGATTGGTTACAATTGTTGCTAAGCATTATGGGGATCGTAGGCTGACTGCTTTTCTCTCCCACACAGGTCTCCTGGGCCTAGGCCGCACCAGGTCTCGTCTCCCAGTCCTATACAGATCATGACAACCTTCCAGCATGTTTGGTGGGCCACATGCTTCGCGGATCAGCTGGAGGGCTCTTATAATGTCATAGGAAGGGGAGCAGCAGCTATTGTGGGGCGTGCCTCACATTTGAGGGGGCGGAGCCCCAAAGTGCCCCACCGCAGTTACGGCCCTGGTGTAGAAGTTCAGGGAAGGACCGTCTGTGGCCACTCGAGGAAAGAGACAGGAGACATGGAGGAGGGGAAGTGGGAAGGCCTTCAGAAGAGCGTGCAACTGAGTCTAAGGCAGGGGTGTCAAACAGGTGGCCTGGAGGCTGGATCAGGCCCAACAAGGTCTCATTTATGTCAGATTCGGCCCTCGTAACAGATGAGTTCGACACCCCTGGTCTAAGGGGCAAAGGAAGGAGGAGAAGGACATTCGAGGTCCTAGAACACACCGGAAACAATGAAGTGAGAGAAGACTGTACCACTTCATGCTGCCGGTGGGCCTCACATTTCCATATGCTCGCCTTATGTTAGAAGGCAAGTCCTCGCAAGCAGAAAACCAGCTCTTTGTTCCTTCTCTCTGCTGTGCAAGTTTTCTATTTGCGGGGAGATGTCGGTGTGTGTGTGGGGGTTGTACAAAGAGGAGAATTTAGAACCCAGGCCCATCCTCTGCAGTCCAAAGTGTTACATCCTATTGTGACCTGTGTGTGTCGACTCCGGAGCCCTGTAAGAAACAGGAAGGTTAGGGTTGCCTATCACAGTCCCATCGCCGTCGCCACGTTAATGGTCTTAATAACTTACTGTGTATTTTATATTAATATTTATACGAATTTATATTGGTGTTTTATCCATGGTTCTTTATGTAAGGCACCCCGAGGCTGCCCCGGCGAGGATGGCAGAGTAAAAATGCAATAAATAAATAAATGATAAATAAATAATAAGTACCGGGAGGTTTGTGTGTGTGTGTGAATTGGCCCCCCTCCCCCCAAAAAACTTCCAAGCCGAATGTAAGAGGCTGCTTGGGTGTGGAGGCGGAGGGGGTGGGGGGTTTGTTTCGTTTTCAGATCTTCCTTTCGAAATGCGACGTCTCTTCTTTATTTTTCAGCCGACGTGAATGAAAAAGCGGCGGTGATGCGAAGCACAGTTGCTGGCCCCCGGCACTGGAAGTTCCTGGAGGTTTGGAAGTAGACTCGGTTCCCCTGGAGAAAATGGCCGCTTTGGAAGGTGGATTCTCTGGCATTACACGCTGCTGAGGGTCCCCCGCTTCCCCAAATCCCGCCCTCCCAGGGGAAAGACCTCAGCAGGGTAAGGTAGAGGTAAAAGTTCCCTTGCTCGAAAGCCAGTCGAATCCGACTCTAGGGTTGCGGTGCTCATCTCCATTTCCAAGCCGAAGAGCCAGCACTGTCCGAAGACGTTTCCGTGGTCATGTGGCCGGCATGACTAAACACCAAGGCGCACGGAACGCTGTTACCTTACAACGGCATAAAATCCACCCTCCAAAGCTGCCGTCTCCTCCAGGGGAACTGATCTCTGTTGCCCAGAGATCAGTTGTGATACCAGGAGCTCTCCAGCCCCTGCCTGGAGGCTGGCAACCAGAGCTGGTGCTCGGGGCAGGGTTGCGATGGCCCGGTGCCCAGAGCTGTTGTCTCCCCCAGCGGAACCGATTTCTGCAGTCTGGTGACCCCCCTGTCATAGCCTGGGAACACTTTGCAGGATTACTGTTTCACGGGAAAGGGATCGATCCGTCACCCACACGAAGGAAGTCCCTGAGGTGTTCAGTGTTAATGGCCGTTCCCTCTTCCGCCCCTGAGGCAAGCCTGCCCAAGGCCTCTGGAGCTTCTCAGCACGAGTTAAACATTGATGGATGGTGGCGCCTCCCCCCGCCACTTCAATGCGTAGCTTTTCCTAGAAGAAGAAGAGATTGGATTCAGACCCCGACCTTCACCACCCGAAGGAGCCTGAGAGCGGCTTACAACCCCTTCCCCTCCCCACGGCAGACACCCTTGTGAGGTAGGCGGGGCTGAGAGAGCTCTTTCAAGAACTGCTCATGAGAGAACAGCTCTGAGAGAACTTGTGACCGACCCAAGGTCACACCAACAGCTGCACGTGGAGGGGTGAGGAATCAAACCCGGTTCTCCCAGAATAGAGTCCGTACACTTAATCACTACACCAAACTGGCTTCTTCAAAGAAGAAGAGAAGAGATTGGATTCGTACCCCACCCTCCACTACCTGAAGGAGTCTCAGAGCATCTTACAATCTCCTTTCCCTTCCCCTCCCCACCACAGACACCCTGTGAGGTAGGTGGGGCTGAGAGAGCTCTTTCAAGAACTGCTCATGAGAGAACAGCTCTGAGAGAACTTGTGACTGACCCAAGGTCACACCAACAGCTGCACGTGGAGGGGTGAGGAATCAAACCCGGTTTTCCCAGATTAGAGTCCGCGCTCCCCACCGCTACACCAGATGGACTCTCATGTGAAGCTGACAGAGATGTTACAAAGACGGGGGAGGACAGACCCCCAACTCAGGCAGCTGAGAGTTCCCTACGGGATATAAATCCAATCTCCTTCTCTTCCTTTTCTTCTTCTCCTCCTTTTCGTCTCCTCCTTCTCCTCCTCCTCCTTCCTCTTCCTCTCCTCCTCCTCCTCCTCCTATCTTCTTCCACTGAGCTACAACCCACTCGTAACATACAGGCTCCCGAAGCGGTCTTATATCAACAAAGGACCTGGGTCCAGTTTGGTGGGGTCTCCCCTGGCGGGCAGAGAGGATTTCCAGAATGTCAGGAAGAGAAATGCCTCTCCCAGCACCTGCCTCCGGAGATTCTTTAACGGAGTTCATGCTTCTAAAAAAACCTGCCTTCCTACTTTCCACCGAACCAGGACGGCGCATTTCCAAACATCCCATCCGGCCCCCGAACCCGAGGCTCTCTTCCTTTGCCCAGTTTTTCTGCTCCCGAACTCTGGTCTGTCTGTAATGATTGAGGCAGCTCTTACTGCCGGAGAAGGCCGGCGCCCGAACCACGGCAGATAAGGCAGCCCAGCAACAGATTGCCTTAATGGAAGGCAGTCTCCCCGCGGGCTCCGACTGGGCAAAGCAAACAGAGCCGCGGCTTTGGAGTCGGGCAAGGCAGAGGAGGCCCAAACAACCCCGTGGACTTTGCCCAGGGGAAGCCGAGAAATCGATTCCCATCCTCTCCCTTTCCGATTCAGGCTGCGTTGGTAGAGAAAGGATGTCGGGAAGGGCTCCGGGCCTTTTCCTTCCCAGGAGGAAGCTCTCTTTTCGTAGCTGCTGCCCGGTTCCTTTCCCGTTTGGTGATGGGCACGGAATCCGGTTGTGATGGACGGGGGCGACTCTGTCTTCCACCCCCCATCCAATCCAGTCCTCCTCGAGAGCCAGTTTGGTGTCATGGTTAGGAGCGAGGACTCTAATCTGGGAGAACCGGGTTTGATTCCCCCACTCCTCCACATGCAGCTGCTGGGGTGACCTTGGGCCAGTCACAAGTTCTCTCGGAGCTGTTCTCTCAGGAGCAGTCCTCAAGAGAGCTCTCTCAGCCCCGCCTACCTCACAGGCAATGTGCCCTCTAAGCTGTGGAATCTTGTGAGCAAAAATTCTGCTTTGTGAGCTCCTGGGCATTAAAGTTGTGAGCGAGCGATTTGGCTGCTGCATCGATTAGTTTGCTCTGGAGCCCTCCTTCCTGAGCTAAGACAAAAAGGTGTGAGCCGGAGGCTAAAAAGCTGTGAGCCAGCTCACACTAACCCAGCTTAGAGGGAACACTGCTCACGGGGTGTCTGTTGCGGGGAGGGGAAGGGAAAGGAGATTGTAAGACACTCCTTCAGGTAGTAAAGGGAGGGATATAAATCCAATCTCCTCCTCTTCTTCCTCCTCCTCCATTTATAGTTTGCCTTTCTCACTGGCTCAAGGTGGATTAGAAAATATGACAAAATGGTCTCTGCATTGCTTATGGGGCCAGTTCCCGAATGCAAACACCCTCCTGTGGAAACAGATTCAGGTGGGGTCATGTAGATGTCACTGGGCTCAAACTTCCTTTGCATTTGTATGCTAATTTACTGCCAAGTCTTTCTTACAAACTATCTCAGCTAAAATCACCCAGTACTTATGCATCTTGACTCTAAATGGCCCTTCCTGACAACAACAACCCCCTATAACAGCCAGTTTCGTGTAATGGTTAAGAGCCTGGACTCTAATCTGGAAGAACCGGCTGTGATTCCCCACTCCTCCACATGCAGCTGCTGGTGTGACCGTGGGGCAGTTACAAGTTCTTTCAGAGCTGTTCTCTCACGAGCAGTTCTGTTGTGGGGAGGGGAAGGAGATTGTCAGCCGCTCTGAGACTCCTTTGGGTAGTGAAGGGCGGGGTATCAATCCCGCTCTTCTTCTTCTTCTTCTTCTTCTTCTTCTTCTTCTTCTTCTTCTTCTTCTTCCTCCTCCTCCTCCTCCTCCTCCTCCTCCTCCCGCCATGCCGTTGATCACAACTGACTTCCCTTTTGCACAGAGTAAGATGGATGCATGGTATGTGCATTTGCAAAAGAGCCTTCTTCCCGGGACAGTGAAACAACTGATATCACCTGCCACAAAAGGGGTGCGGTGGGCGCAATGGGGCAGAGGGCAGTGTTCCCTCTAAGCTGAGCGAGTGTGAGCTAGCTCACAGTGTTTTAGCCTCCAGCTCACACATTTCCTGTCCTAGCTCAGGAAGGATGCAGCTCCGGAGCAAACAGATCTATGCAGCAGCCAAATCGTGTGTGGGGAACGGGTGCCTGCGACGGGGGAGCACAGTCCCCATGTGTTCCTCCCGGCCTCTCTTCTAGAGATGACTCAATCAAGTCCGCGGCACGACGGCGCGTGCCACACGGAGGCTCACGTCCCCCCGGCGAACGCTATGCACAGAGCTCTCTTTCCTCATCGACACCTTCCTGCCCATTTTCCCTTCTTTTCGAGAAAATCGGCCAACGCTTTCCTTGGCAGCCTCTGCGGTTTCAGGCGGGGGACCCAAAGGTGTTGCGGGAGACCAAGCGACACCTTTAATTAGCCGAGTATTGTACAGGACTCCGGGGCGGGCGGACGTCTCATCCGACACCGTCCGATGCATTATCGTTGGCTACGCCTATAACAAGCTCTGGCACCTGGAGCCCGGCTTGTTGCCGTGCCGGCATGAAATGCTCCCTCTAAGCTGCGGAATCCCGTGAGCAAGAATTCTACCCCGTGAGCTGCTTCCGTTAAAGTTGGGAGCGGCGTCCCCTCTAAGCTGAACCAGTGTGAGCTAGCTCCCAGTTTTTTAGCCTCCGGCTCACACCTTTTTTGTCTCGGCTCGGGAAGGAGGGCTCCAGAGCGAGCTAATTTATGCCGTAGCCAAATCGCTCACCCACAACTTTAATGCCAGTCGCTCACCAAATGGAATTTTTGCTCACAAGACTCCACAGCTTAGAGGGGACATTGGTTGCGAGCGAGCGATCTGGGTCCTGCATCAATTAATTTCCTCTGGAGCCATCCTTCCCGGGCTAAGACAAGAATGTGTGAGCCGGAGGCTAAAAAACTGGGAGCTAGCTCACACTAACTCAGCTTAGAGGGAACGCGGCTGGCATGTTCCCCTCACTCCTCCGGGAGGAACCTAGGGAAGCGCAGTAGCTTAGTGGCAGAGAGTATGCTTTGCGTGCAGGAGGTCCCAGGTTCGAGCCCCAGCACTTCTAGTTAAAAGGGCCAGGAAGCAGTTGATGGAGCATAGGCTCATCTCTGGCCACTAGCCACAAGGTCTAGATGAAACACTCTGTCTGGGGCAAGTGATGCTCTGTATCCTTGGTGCCTAGGGGGGCAACAGTGGGAGGGCTTCTGCAGTTCCGGCCCCGCTGGTGGACCTCCTGCAGGCCCCTGGGTTTTGGCCACTGCGTGACACAGAATGTTGGACTGGAGAGGCCATTGGCCTGATCCAACATGGCGTCTCTTATGTTATTATGACCGGGGCAGTGATGCTCTGTATCCTTGGTGCTTGGGGGCCACAGTGGGGGGCTTCTGGAGATCTGGTCCCACTAGTGGACCTCCTGATGGCACCTGGCTTTTGGCCCCTGTGTGACACAGGAGTGTTGGACTGGATGGGCCATTGGCCTGATCCAACATGGCTTCTCTTAGGTTCTTACATCTGGGGCAGTGATGCTCTGTCTTCTTGGTGCTTGGGGGGAGCAACAGTGGGAAGGCTTCTGGAGTTCTGGCCCTGCTGGTGGACCTCCTGATGGCCCCTGGGTTGGCGTGACACAGAGTGTTGGACTGGAGGGGCCATTGGCCTGATCCAAGATGGCTTCCCTTACGTTCTTATTTTCTCACGATGAGAAACTGCACCCCTTCCCCGAGGCCCTGCTAGCTGGAACAGACAATACTGAATCCGACTTAAGATAAGGCCGGCTTCATTGCCGCTTTCTTGATGTGGGAAGCCTTGAATCAAATTCCAATTTGCTGCGACAACCGAATGCAGGCAGGCCGGTCGAGCGAGAGCTCGGTTTCTGCCGGCAAACCGGGATGTGGAACCTCAGTTTAATCCCAGTTATCTGTGATAAGGGGAGTGATTATTAGAGTGCTGCTTACACGGCTTATGTCCGAGATCGCTCTTTTATTAAAGCGGCGAGGGGGTATCGCTTATCTCAAAATGCCAACAGTGCGGCTGCCGTCTCGGTGCCTGGGTCTCATTCACAAATTCTCTCCGTTTTCATTTACAGAGAGAGAGGCCCTGGGCTGCTATTCCCCCCAAAAAAACAAAAATCACACACACAACACACACACACACAAAACCAGCTCCCTCCCAGCATTTGTATGGAAATTTTCCTTCCGTAGATGGGCAGAACGCCAAGAGAGCAATGAACAAGGGAAACGTGAGAAATGTTAATAGGGCACACTTAATCTTGGATGGCATCATAAATGTATCCCTGGTGTGATGGCATTCTTCTCTTGCTCTCTACGATGTTCTCAGAGTGAGGGACAATGAAGGGGTGGGGGGAATTATTTGCTTCAGGGATGCCAGAAGTTGGACAGGTCAGTGCTGCATTTCTGAAATAAGTTTTCATCTTAATTCAGTGGGGATGAGAGACCTTGCTAATAGGGACATCAGCCTCCAGGGGGGACCTGGGGATCCCCTAGAATTACAGCTCATCTCCAGACAGAAGAAGAAGAAGAAGAAGAGGAGGAGGAGGAGGAGGAGGAAAAGAAGAGGAGGAGGAGGATGAAGAAGAGGAGGAAGAGGAGGAGGAGGAGGAAGAAGAGGAGGAGGTAGAATAGGAGGAAGAGGAGGAGGAAGAAGAAGAAGAAGAGGGGGAGGAGGAGGAAGAAGAAGAAGGGGAGGAGGAGGAAGTAGAAGAAGAGGAGGAGGAGGAGGTAGAGGAAGAGGAAGAAGAAGAAGAAGGGTTGGGGGAGGAGGAAGAAGATGGGAGGAGGAGGAAGAAGAAGAGGAGGAGAAGATGATGAAGGAGAAGAAGAAGGGGGAGGAGGAGGAGGAGGAAGAAGAAGAGAAGGGAATGGGTTTATAACCTGCCCTTCACTACCTGAAGGAGTCTCAGAGCAGCTTACAATCTCCTTTCCCTTCCCCTCCCTGCAACAGACACCCTGTGAAGCAGGTGTAGCTGAGAGAGATCTTTCGAGAACTGTTCCCGAGAGAACAGCTCTGAGACAACTTGTGACTGGCCCAAGGTCACACCAGCAGCTGCATGTGGAGGAGTGGGGGAATCAAACCCGGCTCTCCCAGTCTGTGCTCCTAACCACGACACAAAACTGGTTCTCAGCTTCCCTCGAGAAAATGGAGGTATTGGAGGGTGGGCTCTCTGGCATTGTGCCCCACTGAGGTCCCCGGCCTCCCCCCAGGCTCCATCTCCAAATCTCCAGGAGTTTCCCACCCAGGATCTGGCACCCCTTACCCCCCCATCCCCTGTCGTTGACCCAGGAGACCTGGCAGCCCTCCAGTGCTAACCAGGCCGAGGAGTCAGCATTAGAAGGAGTCAGGTATTGTCAACATGGGACTGAGTTCTAAAGACAGGGCTGGGGTGGGGATTCGAGAGGCTGCTAATGGAGCGGTGATATCAGAGTTCAGTGGTGAAGAACCGGGAAGGGACCAGAAAGAGTCCAGGGGGATGAGATTCAAGAGGCCTTTCTGTTACGTGTGGGGGCTAAACCATTCCAGGTCAGTCACCCCAGAGACTGGCTGAGCTTGGGGGCACAAGAACAATAGCCCGCCAGGACTCCGGGAGTCGCCAGTCAAGTAGTAATGTGATGTCAATAGCCTATCGCAGGGAGCGGGGTCTGTTTGGGTGGGGCGATGGCGTGCTGTTTAAACAGAGTAGAGGCTCTGGGGACTTTGCCTTTGCGCTTGCGGAAATCACAAACGAAGTTGAGCGGATCACGGAGACGTGAGCCTGCTTATCCCTGGCACCCGCTACTTAACGCTTTCCAAGAAAGGAGTGGGGGGTCAGACTTGTGAAAGAGAAAGCCAGCCCGCATGGCAGGTGAAAAGAGGACGATGTCGGAAGGGGCAACTGGATCATCACAGAGGCGCTTGGAACTGTTAGCCGGCCACAGCCGGAAAGAAAGCATCTGGGCATTTTGACAGAGAAGGGTAATAAGGATGGCCGGAAGGAACCGGGTCCCTTTCCGGGAAATGTTGGCAGGTCCCAGATTATCGCAGCTGTCAGGGGGGCTGGTCCCCGGGCCCCAGTAGGCCTTGTGGTTTGGACGTAGAGCCAGCGAGCCCCTGAGACCTGCTCCACACCCCCTCCGAAGTCTTCTGGATCATCAGGGTGATGACGTGTTCGAAAACTCGGCTGTGGGCTCGAGGCCTTACAGCTGGGTTAACCTGACGTGGCCCCGGAGGACGCCAGATGGCTTTGCCTAAAATCAATCCGTCAATCGATGCTGCAGAACCGGAGATCTGTGAATATGTTTATTGCTTTTGTTCCTCGGAGTTTCTGTGCAAGATCAAGATACCTAAGTCCCCTTTGCCTGTTTGGTTAGGGCGTTTTTAGACCCTTTTTGGCACTGTTTTTATGCAATTGAGACAAAAAAAAACCCCACAGGGCCCAGTTTTAATTAATTAATCGATTGATTAATTGAATTTATTAACCTCCCTCCCCAGTAGGACCGGGCTCAGGGCAGAGTACAACATAACCAGATAAAACATCGCAAAAAACAATTTAAAATCAAGAAAAACAGTAAAACATTCTGACAATACAATTAAAACTATAGAATTAATGCAATACAATTAAAACACAATTAGAACAATACAATTAAAACAACAATTCTATCAGTTTGCATCTGTTCTGTCCTGAGTGTGGAGAAACTGTAAAAGGAAGCTGGACTTTCCAGTGCCACCAGGGATGCAGTGAAATGTGGGAACTTCCCTATGGAAAATCCTGCCTAGTGCTGTTCGGGGGGTCAGAGGCTCAGGTTTTGGGAAGCGTGATCCCCGGAAACGGAACCCCCAAGCCTGTATCTCCTTTCTTGGATTCCTGATTAGTAGCATCTCTTGAGCCTGTTGTCGAACTCACCCCTCCTTTCTTGGATCCCTGATTGGCCGCTCCTCTAGAGGCTGTTGTTGAACTCACCCCTCCTTTCTCGGATCCTTGATTGGCTGCTCCTCTAGAGGCTGTTGTCGAACTCACCCCTCCTTTCTTGGATCCCTGATTGGCCGCTCCTCTAGAGGCTGTTGTTGAACTCACCCCTCCTTTCTTGGATCCCTGATTGGCCGCTCCTCTGGAGGCTGTTGTCGAACTCACCCCTCCTTTCTTGGATCCCGGATTGGCTGCTCCTCTAGAGGGTGTTGTTAAACTCACCCCTCCTTTCTTGGATCCCTGATTGGCTGCTCCTCTAGAGGCTGTTGTCGAACTCACCCCTCCTTTCTCAGATCCCTGATTGGCAGCTCCTCTAGAGGCTGTTATCGAACTCACCCCTCCTTTCTCGGATCCCTGATTGGCAGCTCCTCTAGAGGCTGTTATCGAACTCACCCCCTTTCTCGGATCCCTGATTGGCTGCTCCTCTAGAGCCTGTTGTCGAACTCACACCTCCTTTCTTGGATCCCTGATTGGCCGCTCCTCCACAGCCTGTTGTCGAACTCACTCCTCCTTTCTTGGATTCCTGATTGGCTGCTCCTCTAGAGCCTGTTGTCGAACTCACACCTCTTTTCTTGGATCCCTGATTGGCTGCTCCTCCACAGCCTGTTGTCGAACTCACCCCTCCTTTCTTGGATCCCTGATTGGCCGCTCCTCTAGAGGCTGTTGTTGAACTCACCCCTCCTTTCTCGGATCCCTGATTGGCTGCTCCTCTAGAGGCTGTTGTCGAACTCACCCCTCCTTTCTCGGATCCCTGATTGGCAGCTCCTCTAGAGGCTGTTATCGAACTCACTCCTCCTTTCTCGGATTCCTGATTGGCTGCTCCTCTAGAGCCTGTTGTCCAACTCACACCTCTTTTCTTGGATCCCTGATTGGCTGCTCCTCCAGAGCCTGTTGTCGAACTCACCCCTCCTTTCTTGGATCCCTGATTCAATGAGTCATTTTATTTAATGATTAAATTCAACTTGTTAGGCCACCTGTCCCTCGGGGCGGCTTACATCAGAACAGAAACAATAACAATCCAACTAAATAACATTAAAACTGCTAAAGACAATATATTAGGTGATACTTTACATTGTCACGATGACGAGAATTTGTTTCCGCTAGCCCCCCTGGTGAAGGGGGTGCAGAGTGCTGGGTAGGAGGGTATGAGAATGCCAGTCTCTGCCTTGCAGGCCCTATAGCAGGGTAATAGATCCTGTAGGGCATGGGTATTCTCTGGCAGAGAAATCTGCCAGGCAGGGGCCAGGGCTGAGAAGGCCTGGGCCCTAGTCAATGACAGCTGGAATTCTCACAGGCCAGAGACCATGAGCAGGTAATGATTGCTGGAGTGTAGCGCTCTTCCAGGGACCTGTTGAGAGAGGTGGTCTTGA
The DNA here is from genome assembly GCA_029375565.1 of Gekko gecko. Classification (NCBI taxonomy): domain Eukaryota; kingdom Metazoa; phylum Chordata; class Lepidosauria; order Squamata; family Gekkonidae; genus Gekko; species Gekko gecko. Next base: position 211,317,069 of record JAPDNY010000004.1, read on the forward strand.
AAGTATGATTGGTTGCTCCTCTCAAGCCTGTTGTCAAACCTTCCCCTCTTTTCTTGGGCCCCTGATTGGCTACTCCTCTAGAGCCTGTTGTCAAACTCACCTCTCCTTTCTTGGATCCCTGATTGGTTTGCTCTTCAACTGAAGGCTTGGCAGAACGTCTCTGCCTTGCAGGCCCTGTGGAAAGGTAATAGATCCTTTAGGGCATGGATATTCTCTGGCAGAGAGTTCTACCAGGCAAGGGCCAAGGCTGCTAAGGCTCTGGCCCTAGTCAAGGACAGCCGGACCTCTCTCAGGCCGGAGACCACAAGCTGGCTCCAATTGCTGGAGCGTAGTGCTCTTCCAGGGACCTATTGAGAGAGGTGGTCTCGAAGGTATGATTGGTTGCTCCTCTCGAGCCTGTTGTCAAACCCTCCCCTCTTTTCTTGGATCCCTGATTGGTTGTTCCTCTTCTGCCTGTTGTCCTGTATACGTATATACGCTCTGTCACATGGCTTGTGGTTTAAGGTGTGATGGAGGTGCTTGGTGAAATCTGCTTTCGCTTGAGCCAGAGGACTGGACTCGATTCCCTTCGGAGCACACTCTGTGTCCTCCCCTCGAAGTCTCCAACAGACACATTCCACTCGCAGCCTTCTTATGCGCACTTGAAGGAGAATGACGGAGGAGAGCTTGGGGGCAGTGTGTGCCTTACACTCCGAGACGATTATTCACTCGCTCCCTCGCCGAAGTGTGGCAGATTCCATTTGCTTGTTGCTGGAAAGGCTTCATATCGCTCAGCTTAGTAAAAACCCGCTGTCGTTATCGGCGGAGAGAGCTGGAGTAGCAATGGAGGGATGCACTTGTCAGTTTTATCCTCTGCACCAGCTGCGCTCTCTTAATTAAAACAGCGGCATTTTTTAAGGGCTTCTTGAGGGGGCGGTGTGGGGAGGCTTGATTTCCGAAATCATACCTTTAGCGAGAAACCCGAGTGCGCTCTTCGGGACAAGGAATCGGTTTCCCTGCAAGGGGCAAACCGGGACAAAACCCCATGTAGATCTCAGTTCAGTGTCTGTATCAAACACAACATTCTGGGCTTGGTTTTCCCTCTCTCTCTTTTGCATTTGGAAATGCCAGAGCTTAGACCTTGTGTTTCACATTTTTAAAAGGTATACAAAAATTCATAACTAAGGCACATCAATTATAAGGTAAAGGTAAAGGTTTCTCTTGCTTGAAAGCCAGTCGAATCTGACTCTAGGGGTGCAGCGCTCATCTCCGTTTCCAGGCCGAAGAGCTGGCGCTGTCCGAAGATATTTCCATGGTCATGTGGCCAGCATGACTAGATGCCAAGGTGCACAGAAAGCTGTTCCCTTCCCACCAAAGCTCTCCATTTATCTACTTCCAATTTCTTGCTTTCAAACTGCTAGGTTGGCAGGAGCTGGGGCCAGAGATGGGAGCTCACTCCGTCATGCGGCACTCGGGCCTCGAACTGCTGAACTACTGACCTTCCGGTCTGCAGTTCGGCGTCTTAACCACTTGAGCCACTGCAGCCGTACATCGATTACGGGGCACTGCGAATACCTGATGGCATTTCGCGCATTATCCCCAGAGGCAAACAGAGGTTTGCAGTGGAATTTTGCAAAAACAACTCCTGGGATCACTCTGTCAAGGAAAATATTCTGGGAATAACCCTTTTGTCCCCTCCCATTGGGCATTTCCACATTCTTATTTTCCTCCCTTCTAAAGTTTCTGTTTCTTCAGGGTTTCCCCCCCAGTTCTGCATGCATTTTGCTCCCTTGAGTGATCGATTCATTATTAACAACAGTTCATTTTCTTGCTATGAAACGCAGAGGTAGACTCTTCCAGGGAGAAAACAGAAAGACAGTATGGGGGAGCTAACTGCCAAGAGCTTAGAGGCTTTTTAAAAAGGCTTAGTCAAGTTAAGGATCAGACCCCTATGAGATCAGTTTGTACATCGCCCGGTCTCCTGGCACTGGAGTGCCCGAAACACAACAACCAGGAGCTGAATGTGTGAATCACTTGCAGCCTCAGAAACGTCAGGAAGTGTGAAGAACAATCGTACGCAAGCATATCGAACAGAACAGTGAAGTCCTCATAAACAGGACAGTTACGCATTGAGATTTGCTTGTCTCCACCAATAGCTTTGCCTACGTAAAGTCCAGGGCTCAATTCCAGGAAAATTTAGAACCTCCTGGGAAATGTATTAATTAATGCTGGAATGGATCTTGCCAAAAATCGGGCGAGTATGGCATCGCTCTCATAGAAATACAACTAATTAAAACATTGCCGCTAGCAGGGATTGGGAAACTTTCTCCTATTAAGAAAGAGACAGAGTAATTTGCCTTCGCGATCCCCTTTGGGAAAGTGTGGAAATTTTCTTTTTGAACAACAGGTATCCTGAAAGAAGAATAAGAATAAGAATAAGAAGAGATTGCATTTATACCCCACCCATCACAACCCGAAAGAGTCTCAGAGCAGCTTACAATCTCCTTTCCCTTCCTCTCCCCACAACAGACACCCTCTAAGGTAAGTGAGGCTGAGAGAGAAAACTGTGACTGACCCAAGTCACACCAGCAGCTGCCTGTGGAGGAGTGGGGCGGGAGGAGAAGGATCCCAATTTGTCTTTGAAGGAAATAAAATCCATGGGAAATCTTTGTAATGCATCTCCATAATTTTGGGGGGTTCTATTGAAGGTAAAAGAAGAAGGGGATGGCAAAGGATGAGACGGTTAGACAGTGTTATCGATGCAACGGACATGAAATTAAGCAAACTCCGGAGGATGGTGAAAGACCGGAGGGCCTGGCATGAGGTTGCAAAAAGTCAGACTCAACTGTGTGACTGTACAACAACGACATTAATTTCTGGACGGTAATTCCCGTATTGCTTGATGTGCCACGTGAATACTTACCCTATGCTTCAGTTCTTTCTCGTCGTTCCAGACTTCTAAAATCTGGAACCACGAGAGCCAGTTTGGTGCAGGGGTTAAAAGCAGTGGACTCTAACCTGGAGAACCTGGTTTGATTCCCCACTCCTCCTCCACATGAAGCCGCTTTGAGACCCCCAGGGAAGTGTGGGGTATAAATCCAACCAGGGCTCTTTTTGTAGCAGGAATTCCTTTGCATATTAGGTGACACACCCCTAATGTGGCCAATCCTCCAAGAGCTTACAGAGCTCTTCTTACAGGAGTCTACTGTAAGCTCTTCGAGGATTGGCTACCTTAGGGGTGTGTCGCCTAATATGCAAAGGAGTTCCTGCTACAAAAAGAGCCCTGAATTCAACTCTTCTCCTCTTTTTCCTGCTCCTTCTTCCATTGCTCAGAGAACGTCCCATTTTGTCGATTGTACTCGACTCCTTCGGTGTAATCCCCCTTGAGTTCCTGTGAGACAGATGGACTATAAATAATGTAAGTAAATATATAAATAACTAAATATTAGACTTGAGTTCAATCAATCAATCGTGTGTTGTACTTATCGTTACTGTATAAACTGGGTATAAAAACATGCTAGGCAAAGACTGTGCAGAACCAACTGAACAAAAGCAATGTCCTTAATTGGGCCGACTAATGTCCAAAATGTTTGACGGCGTTTTGAGCCCTACGGCGCTCCGATAAGTTTGCACCGTCAATTGGGAAAGAATCTTGGCCCAGGATCGGTTCCTGTAAGAAATCTTTCATGAGAAAGCGGTGAAGCGAAGTGCCAAAATGGAGTTGGACCAATTTTCTCCCTGCCAAGCCTTTCCTAACACTCAAGAACACAAAAGTGAAAGAAAGAAAACACATTGATGGCTTGCAGTTGGCTTGCAGTTAAGACGGCAGCAACAGGAGGTGATAGATGGAATGAGGTTTGAACAACGAAAAAGAGTCATTCATAAAGCCACGCTACAATAGAGGGCGGGGGGAGGAAATCTATGACTGGAATTTGTGCAGTTTATCCTTGAAAAGCAAGTGGCAGGGGCAGAGGGCATGGGTTTGAATCAACGCTTTCTTCCGGGTTGGGAAATACCTGGATATTTTGGGGGTGGAGCCTGAGGAGGGCGGGGTTTGGGGAAGGGGAGGGGCTTGCAAAGCAGCCATCTTCTCCAGGGGAACTGATCTCTGTCGCCGGGAGATCAGCCGTAATCCCAGGAGATCGCCAGCTACCAGCTGGAGGTTGGCAACACTACTTTCTTCCCAATCCCCAGTTATTAATTCTGTTAGGGGGGAAGGATGGGGCAAGAAAAGGAGTTTGCCCTTTTTGATCAGGGAAAAATTACCCCACTCCCTTTCCACGGCCTTTTAACACCTCCCCCAAAAGTCCCACCTCTCCTGCAGGGCTGTTGAACCAATCCTGGTGTGGATTACCTCAGGCCAATCAAAGTGATTGTCAGCCCAGCCAATCAGAGCCCATGGAACCCTTCTGAGTGGGAGGGGCTGAGCAGGTCCCAGTTTAAAAACGGTCTGGAGACACATTTCTGCCCTCCGACAAGGATTTGTGGCTCTGGATAAACGTGTCACTTTAGCCAGGGTTTTTATTTGGGGGTGGGGTTTTTTTGGTAGGATTTGGGTAGACTTAGGGGGAGAAAGCTTATTTTTAGGTGATAAATAAGCCCTCTGGTAAAAGCCAGAAGCACCCAATCTACCTGGGCTGTTTCTGAGAAACAAAGACTGTGAGGTGAAAGGGGAAACTCTATCCCTTTGAGGGAACCTGTTTGTTGGTAACCAGGTTCCGTAAAACTCCTCACCTGAAGTAAAATTTCTGAGGAAAACAATCTCTCCTCAGGGTTTATTCACTCTAGTGGATTACAAAGTGTGAGAAAAGCTGTTACCGCAGAGAGTCACTTTACCTTTATAAACTGAAACATTCCACATTTAACATGTACTCTGTCGAATGCCTTGGTTTCCTGTTACATAAACCATGTTGGGTTTTTTACTAAGTTTACTAATCCCTGTGTCATATCTGTCCAATGGAATATATACAAAAAAGGGAACCAAATTTACCTCACAAATATATCCAATGTTGTTATAACAGCGTCTGAAGAAGAGACTTGTTGAGGACTCACAGTTGGCGTGCTTCCAGTGCTTCGACAAAAGCTTGTGTTGCATGTTCTCACGATTGTGGGTGACGGGTGATTCAAAGACAAAGAGAAGCGAGTGTGGCGGGAGCAGCTGTTTTAGAAATCTGCCAGGCCAACTACAGGGGATCCGCAAATATTTTCGCCACTTTTAATTATCGTATAACATGCCGGCTCTGGTTTTGTGTTCTTCTGGTTTTAAAATTTGTACATCGCCTAGAGCCACACAGTTGTGGGGACTAGGCGATTAACAAATGTAATAATGTAATAAATAAATAGAGTACTTTGGGGAGCTCTCCAGGTCCCACCTGGAGGCTGGCAGCCCCAAATTCACTCCAAGGGAATGAGAGAAAAAGAGGCCGGGATGTTTTCCTCTCTAGCTGTTTCCGGCTCACCCACAGCTCTTCCCCCTCTTCAGTTTCTGGCAATTACCCAAGCAAGAGGCCGAAGCCCTTCAAAAGACCCTCGGCTTTTTCACAGCTTCGCTTCTTTCCTGCCAGAACTGGTCTTCAAGAACTCTCCTGAGAAGGGCCCAAGAGAGTCCGTGGGCCTGCGGACTGGTCGTATTGAGATGGAGCGGCCTGGTCCTTGTTTCCGGCTCATCACTGCTTTGTCGGGGTGGAGATGGTCGGCATCTGGAAATGGCGCTTGCGGGATCACCAGATGGCCTTTTGTACCGCCCGGTGTGAAGGGTTCTCTTTCTGCCTCAGAAACATTCAAATGACTGAGCGTTGCTTACGCATGGACGGCTATTCATAGACCAGCTTGGGCTACAGTCGCTCGCTTGGATCTCAGAACAATGCCGGACTGGAAGACTGAAGAATGCCGTATTACACCTTGCATCAGTCTTGCCAGCTGATGATTCCTTCCAGACCGGGGCAATGGGTCGGCTATCTAGAATATCAGGTTTGCCAGAATTTCAGAACTGCTGAGAAGGGAAAGTTGAGCGGGCACTCTAGGCCTGGTCTGGGCAACTCTACCCACTATGCCACTGCCTCTCGGGTCTTTTCCCTCCTCGGAATATGCCAGCTCAGGGGTCCCCAGCACGGTGCCCGCCAAGTGCTTTAAGAAAGTGGGCGGGGCTTGGTGGGGAATTTGCCCAGCTGGGGTTCTGATTGGCCGTGCAGAATAAAAGGCATCCTGTTAAACGGCTTCTGCCTGAAATGTTGAAGAGGTCCTATTAGGGTTATATATAACCTCTGTCCTTGACGCTTTGTGGTTGGCTCCACCTCCCGTTTTGTGACCGGTTCAACTTACTGCGGCGGCCATTTTGTGAATGTGTCCACCACCCTGTGTCAGAATTCCACAGGTGGCTGAACTCTCGAAAAGGCTGGTGACTCCTGTGCTAGCTGGTTTGGAGAAGCCAAGAGATGCCTTTTTCTAGCACCTCCATGAGACACCAGCAACAAAGACCTTTCTCTAACCAGTTTGGTGTAGTGGTTAGGAGCCTGGACCCTAATCTAGGAGAACCAGGTTTGACTCCCCACTCCTCCACATGCAGCTGCTGGTGTGACCTTGGGTCAGTCACAAGTTCTCTCAGAGCTGTTCTCTCAAGAGCAGTTCTCAAAAGACCTCTCTCAGCCCCACTTGCCTCACAGGGTATCTGTTGTGGGGAGGGGAAGGGAAGGAGATTGAAAGCCGCTCTGAGACTCTGAGTGAAGGGTGGAGTATAAATCCAACTCATCATCATCCTCTTCTTCTTCTTCTTCTTCTTCTTCTTCTTCTTCTTCTTCTTCTTCTTCCTCTCTTCTTCTTCTTCTTCTTCTTCTTCTTCTTCTAACAACTCTAACTCTAACTCTAACTCTAACTCTAACTCTAACTCTAACTCTAACTCTAACTCTAACTCTAATTCTTCTAATTCTAATTCTTCTTCTTCTACTACTAATTCTTCTTCCTCTTCTTCTTCCTTTTCTCCTCCTCCTCTTCTCTGGAAGAAAGTTAAGCCTTTAGGATCCAAGCCACGCTTTGTTCTTTTCTCTCTGCGGCATCCTGAAGCCAGCCAGCTGAGAAAGGGCTGGTTTTGCGTCATCCTCTACGATAGCAGAAATATCCACAAAATATCCCACAGGGTCCTTACCTGAAAAAAGCAACCATTTGTGTGAGCTCTTTGGCTGATCCCGGCACGATCCGCAATGGTACAGAGTCGCAAAGTGCCAATTTAGGACTGGATGGACGATCCCATGGGGTGAAATTTAGGATTCTCTGCGGGTTGTCCTCCCCTCCTCCCCGCTGGCAAGGGGCTCAGGCCCCAGTGCCAAGGAGACAGCGTCTGCACCCCTGCGAGGTGTGGGGAGAGCCATGCAGAGAACCGAGGGGGATTGATAAGGGGCTGCCTCTATAGTGTGACATCGGAGGAAAGGGATGAGTCACAGGAGCTAATTTTAATGGGGAACCAGACATGCACGGCTTGGTGGTATTTCTGGATGTGAGTGGGAAGAAGGCTTTGCAGAGGAGGACGGGAAAAGAGGCCCCGGAGTGAAATGCCAGGGACTGCTTGTGACGAGAGGGGCAATGTTACCTCTACCTTGCGGATTCTACGATCGTTACAGATCGCTGGGTTGTTCCAGAACTCACCTTGTTCTCCTGACCAGGAAGGCGTCTGCCCTGCGCCCTCTTGAAGGAGACCCAACTTCTTTAATCAATAATCAAAGTCCTCGGGCCTCTTAAGTACAAATAGATTTATCACAGCGTGAATGATCGTAGACTCCCGGCTACTTCGTCCAGTGCATGAATTGCTATCCTCCGTTGGCTGATACAGATTTGTACACGGGTAGAAGAAAACAAAAAAATGTAAACATCCAGGCAAAATAGGCCATGGAATACAAGATATGTTGTCGAAGGCACAGAGAGTACTCCGTCTGTCTGTGTTATACCTCTGAGGATGCCAGTCACAGCTACTGGCAAAACATCAGGCCCTACAATGCCAAGACCACGGCCACATGACCTGGAAAATCTACAGCAGCTAAAATACAAGATAGCCGGTTTGGTGTACTGGATCGAATGTCAGACTGGGAGCTGGGAGACCCAGGTTCGAATCCTGAGTCCCTATTATGGGGGCAAGGCTGGTTATGAATGAAGCAAAATGAATAAGAAAGACTGCCGTTGGTCTGCAGAGTATTAATACATCGGTGAGAATCTTAGGATCTTGTGCTGTGTTCATTCGACAGCTACACTATAAAAGAACCCACCGATCCCAGTTAGGCCCAAGTTGAACAGAAGCCAATTTACTGAGAAATTCCAGTTCGAAAATGTCACACTGGATCCCCTCTTGGAAGCCTTGCGTCGACAACAAAATGCACCATGAGACCGAATCCTTCTCCTAATCTCTTCAGACCATAGAGAGTCAAAAGGCCTGGATCACGCTAGGACCCTTTTCCGCAATAGCGAAATTCCCCACGTTGACATTTTTAAAACTGCGCATTATGTGAAATTTTCCGCACTAGATTTTTCCTCACCAGGTGCAGACCTGAAGTTTTCTCCTTCTTACCCTGTGTTTTCGGAACTCGCTAAAACTGGGGATTCCTGAAAACCCGGGGTAAGGAGGAGAAAACTTTGGGTTTGCGCCTGGTGGTGGAAATCTACTGCGGAAAATTTCACATAACACACAGTTTGAAAAACCTCAATGCGGGGGATTTCACTACTGTGGAAATGGCCTAGGGGTGTCAGGCAAGAGGAAGTCCCTAGTGGTTTAGGGACAGAGTGGTACCCCCCCATTTTACATTATGCGCCTGCAACCCTCCCCCACCTTCCACCCCCCACACCCCATGATGTTCAAAGAGAATTCAGCTGAGTATAACGTTTTCCTTCCTGTTGGTCTGAAGCAGCAGAGCAAAGTTTGAGTCCAGTGGTACCTTTGAGACCAACAAAGTTTGATTCAAGGTATAAGCGTTCGTGTGCACGCACACTTCTTCAGTGCACAGCACACTTATCAAACTTCGTTGGTCTCAAAGGTGCCACTGGACTCAAACTTTGTTCATTTCCCTTTGCTGCCTTTGAAATTTCTCTAGCCCCTGGTTCCAGGAACATTTGAAGAACGAAGTGGGAGTAATGAACTGAATTTTTTTTTTAAAGTAACATTTTGTTTCACTAAAACATGGAGTTAACTGACAGAGTCCTTTTCCTGGGGTGCAGTGTTATGTCAGAGATCAATCAAATATTGCATTGCGTTACAATCACTATTATATTATACTACTTAAAAAAAACACATTAAAATATAGGGGATGTATAGCCCTTCTTGGTAAGAATACGTATGTGAGGATTGAATGAGTTAGCGTATGTAATGGGATAAGAAACCAATATCCCTGTTAAGTCCTGGAGGGGGGGTTGTTCTGAGTGTTGTAATAACTTGTAATTTAGCAGTTTCCCCAGTCTGTTCCAGAAGTGGCCTATGCATATACAGCAACTTACCTCTGAGTTTAGCCAGCGAACGTCCTGCAAAGTTGCACAGCGATTAACCCAGACCTTGGACAGTTCATCCCAGGCAGAGTGGACTATCGTATACAGCAATCACCTCTGGCAAACAAACATGAACAACATGAAACAGGCTTTGCAGAATGTGGGCAACGAACCCGTCAAGAGGAACGCGAGGGCTGTTGCCCCAGATGGATCGGAAGCCTGAACTGTTGGTTGAAGGCTCGTAAGAGGCAGGAAATTGTGGGCAATGTTCCCTCTAAGCTGAGTTAGTGTGAGCTAGCTCATAGTTTTTTAGCCTCCGGCTCACACTTTCTTGTCTCAGCTCAGGAAGGCTGGCTCCAGAGCAAACTTAATTTATGCAGTAGCCAAATCGCTCGCTCGCAGCTTTAATGCCGCTAGCTCGCAAAGTAGGGTTTTTTGCGCATAAGACTCCACAGCTCAGAGGGAACATTGGTTGTGTGTGGTTGGTTTTTTTTGCTATCTTGGGGGAGAATTAAAACACAACTCCCTAAGGAGAGGGTGTGAGGGTGGCAGAGGGGAGGGGGAGAAAGGGAGGGGTGAGCCGGGTATCCCGAGGCAGCCCCCATCTCATAGCAACGGAGCTGATTTGGGATGCAAATGTGCCCAGGATACGGTGCACAGAGATGACAGTCCATGCCGAACCAAAGCGGGAAAACACATCCATATGCAGAGAGCGGGCAGTGATACTCGAGGAGACGCGAGCGCCCCTGCCCCCCCCCTCGCATCACCTGTTAGAAGTTCAAACTAATCTCCTTCTGACCCGGAGCGACCAGGCCGGCTCTGAACACATAGCAGGGTAAGGTGGTACAGTCCTGAGGCGGGAGGCGAGGACTATACCATTCCAACCATCCACGGAGAGACGATCTTTAAATCAGGCGGTGCCGAGTTTCTTGAACATCAGCCTTTGCCCTTTTTCCATGTCGTGGTAATTAAAAACCAAACCAAACCTGGGGTGTTACAGAAACGAGTTTGTGGTAATGATGTTTGAAGAAGAAGAAGAAGATTGGAGTTAGACCCTGTCCTTCACTCCCCGAAGGAGTCTCAGAGCGGCTTACAAACTCCTTTCCCTTCCCCTCCCCACAACAGACACCCTGTGAGGTTGGTGGGGCTGAGAGAACTCTGACAGGGACTGCTCTTTTTCAAGGACAGCTGTGCCAGAACTATGGCTTGCCCAAGGTCATCCAGTGACTGCGAGTGGAGGAGTGGGGGAATCAAACCCGGTTCTCCCAGATTAGAGTCTGTGCACTTAACCACTATACCAAACTGTTTGGGAGGGTTGTACAAGCACAGGGAGAGCAGGGAGGAGGAGGGGGAGGAGGAGGAGGAGGAGGAGGAGACTGGATTTATACCCCACCCTTCACTACCTGAAGGAGTCTCAGAGTGGCTTACAATCTCCTTTCCCTTCCCCTCCCCATCACAGACACCCTGTGAGGTAGGTGAGGCTGAGAGAGCTCTCTCAGGAACTGCCCTTGCGAGAACAGCTCTGAGAGCACTTGTGACTGACCCACAGTCACACCAGCAGCTGCATGTGGGGGAAGTGGGGGAATCAAACCCGGCTCTCCCAGAGTAGAGTCCTGCCACTCCTAACCACTGCACCAAACTGGTTCTCACAATTTCTCCCCCCCCGGGTTTTTGTGTGGGGGGATGTTTTTGTATGTTGGCCCCGGTTCTTGATGGGTTTCCCCCCCCATCCCTGGGTCCCAGAGGAAGTGTGTCTTCCCTTCCACCAGATGCTCACTCAACAACCCCCCCCCAGTTTTGTAAAAATATATTTCTGCCTCTTTTCCTTCCCTCTCTGGTAGCAACAGATATTTAGACATCCACGTCAGAGAATGGCGGCCTCGAAAGGTCGCTTCCTTGTCTCTTGGCAGTAATTGATGCATTAAAAGCTTCTCTAAAATTGCTAATTAAATTTGATGCATTACAATAATCACAGCGGCACTCTGAACAAACAGGGCCGGGGGAGGGGGGGGGGGCGCACCCTTTGCCACGTCCGACAGGACCGAGCATCGTTTTAGCAGCCCGGGGACAGGTGGGCGAAGCGTCGGGCCCACCGGGAGCCCTGCCCGCTTGGAATAGCTTTGGCACTGACGGACCCTCTGGATGGACTGGGGAAGAGAACGCTGGCTTCTTCGTCATTAGATCAGATCACGCACACCGCCCCGAACACTTTTGGAGTCACAATTTCCCCCAAAAGAGCAGTTTTTGCAAGCTGAAGGAAAGGTTTTGTGAGGGAGGAAACATTGCTCATAAAAAAGACAGGTTGGGGTTTTTTTGGTGAGTATTGGTGCGTGAACCAGTTTGGTGTAGTGGTTAAGAGCGCGGACTCTGATCTGGGAGAACCGGGTTTGATTCCCCGCTCCTCGTCCACATGCAGCTGCTGGTGCGACCTTGGGTCAGTGACAAGTTTTCCCAGAGCTGTTCTCTCCAGAGTAGTCCTCGAAAGAGCTCTCTCAGCCCCGCCTACCTCCCAGGGAGTCTGTTGTGGGGAGGGGAAGGGAAAGATTATTGTAAACTGCTCTGAGACTCTGAGTGAAGGGCGGGGTATAAATCCAATCTCCTCCTCCTCTCTGTCTCTCCCTCAAACAGCAAAATGTTAATCTCATCACATGAACACACGAAACCGTCTTATACGGAATCAGACTCTTGGTCCATCCGGTTCGGTATCGTCTGCTCAGACTGGCCGCAGCTCTCCGAGGTCTCAGGCGGAGGCCTTTCCCATCTCCTTCAGCCAGATCTTTTAACTGGAGATGCCAGGGATTGAACCTGGGACTTTTTGCCCACCAAGTAAATGCCCTACCACTGAGCCATTGAGTAGTAGAGCCTCTGTGGTAGGGCACCACCGTGTGGTATAACCAGCCTACTCTCCACTTGTTCTCGAGCCTGGCTTTTCCTGGGGGCCTTTCACGTGGAAAAACCAAAGCAGCGACTGGGGGCTAGCACTTACAGCAGAGCGTATTTGCAGGGACTGAAGTCAGTAAAGCCGACTGCCAAGAAGGCCAGTGAGGTGCAACACTGAGGAAAGAATAAGCCGGTCATGGGCTGGGTTGGCCCATTTCAAGCCTCATGGACACGTGGATTTCACTGCTGCAGGAAGTGGTGGCAGCGGATACAAGCAAAGACAGCTTCAAAAGGGACTGGATGAACATCTGGAGCAGAGGTCCGTCAGTGGTTATTAGCCACAAGGTATGAGTGAACACTCTGTCTGGGGCAAGGGATGCTCTGTCTTCTTGGTGCTTGGGGGGCAGCAGTGGCTTCTTGGCCCCACTGGTGGACCTCCTGATGGCACCTGGGTTTTGGCCACTGTGTGACACAGAATGTGGGACTGGATGGGCCATTGGCCTGATCCAACATGGCTTCTCTTATGTTCTTATGTCTGGGGCAGTGATGCTCTGTATTGTTGCTGTTTGGGGGACAAGAGTGGGAGGGCTTCTGCAGTTCTGGCCCCACTGGTGGGCCTCCTCATGGCCCCTGGGTCTGGCCACTGTGTGACACAGAGTGTTGGACTGGATGGGCCATTGGCCTGATCCAACATGGCTTCTCTTATGTCTGGGGCAATGATGCTCTGTATTCTTGGTGCTTGGGGGGGTGCAACAGTGGGAGGGCTTCTGGGGTTCTGGCTCAGCTAGTGGACCTCCTGATGGCACCTGGGTTTTGTTCACTGTGTGACGCAGAGTGTTGGACTTGATGGGCCATTGGCCTGATCCAGCATGGCTTCTCTTTGTGTTCTTATGTCTGGGGCAGTGATGCTCTGTATCCTTGGTGCTTGGGGGGGCAAGAGTGGGAGGGCTTCTGGCCCCACTGGTGGATCTCCTGAGGGCCCCTGGGTTTTGGCCACTGTGTGACACAGTGAGTTGAACTGGATGGGCCACTGGCCTGATCCAACATGGCTTCTCTTAGGTTCTCATGTCCTGGTGAAGGCCACGCTCCTGCTGCAATGTATGGCACGTTTGCCTTCTCCCAGTATCGGGATGCCAGCCTCCAGGCGGGAACTGGGGATCCCCAGAATTACAGCCCATCTCTGGACCACAGAGCTGAGTTCCTCTGGAGAAAATGGATGTTTTGGCAATAAAATTTTTCTGGTCTTTACGGTGTCCCTGGACTCCGACAGCTGACAGACAGCCATGATAACTCAATGGAGCTTCCATGTTCGGGAGCAATATAGCTGTGAATACCCGATGCCACAGACAATCAGCAGGTCTGGGCTGGGGCCCTTCTGTCTCGCTTGAATCGGAGGAGAGAGCCAGTTTGGTGTAGCGGTTAAGAGCGCGGACTCTGATCTGGGAGAACTGGGTTTGATTCCCCACTCCTCCACTCGCAGCTGCTGGTGTGACCTTGGGTCAGTCATAAATTCTTTCAGAGCTGTTCTCTCAAGGGCAGTTCTCGAGAGAGCTCTCTCAGCCCCACCTACCTCACAGGGTGTCTGTTGCGGGGAGGGGAAGGGAAAAGGATTGTGAGCCACTCTGAGACTCCTTTGGATAGTGAACAGCGGGGTATAAATCCAATCTCCTCCTCCTCCTCCCTCTTCTACTTCTTCTCTTCAGAAGCCAATGCGGGATGTAGAGGCAGCTGGTGGCAGCGAAGGGAGAACCCCCGACTCTTTGGAATTGCCATAATCGCTTCCGGAACATGCCGGGTAGGAGAAAACAGGACTCCTGCCAGAGAGGCAGACATCAGAAAGGGCCATATAATTTTTTTCCCTTCTGAGGCCAATCAATGTCCGAGGCAAGACTCTCATCTGCAGTCAGGTGTTAACGCCTAATATTGACAAAGATCGGTGCCCGTTAAGTGCCTTCGTCCTGGACACTCAGTCCGGGCCGGAGTTTATTGCTGCGTAAAGACCTTTCCACAAACAGCAAGGCACACAGGAGTCATTAGCGCAGCAAAGAAGATACCCGCCAATGATTCCGCCCCCCCCAGTCCAGTGGAACCGCTGTTATCAAAGCTCTTGTGTGTTTTCTATTTCTGTAATCGCAAAGCACAAGCCTGGCATTTAGCTTTCCCCCCATTCGGATCTCCAAGTTTCTAGTCCACAGTTTCCCCAACACGGTGCCAGTGGGCGCCACTGCCTTTTCTGGAGCCTGCCAAGTGATTTGAGGAAGTGGGTGGGGCCAGGGTCAAGGTCTTCTGATTGGCTGACTGCTGGAGATTTGATTGGCTGTGTAGGACGAGGGAAGAAGGATGTGATTTCTGAATGCGATTGCTGACATTCCCTCTCCTTGCTATATATCTATTGACAGCTGTCACTGTGCCTTCAAAAGTTTAATCGTAATAGATCCAGATCTTGATATGGTAGCCTAGAATCTTCTGATTAGAGAAACTTAGACTAGAACTTAGACTAGAACTAGAAACTTAGATTAGACTAGACTTGATATGTAGCCTAGAATCTTCTGATGAGAGAAACTTAGACTAGAACTTAGACTAGAACTAGAAAGACTAGACTAGACTTGATATGTAGCCTAGAATCTTCTGATTAGAGAAACTTAGACTAGAACTTAGACTAGAACTAGAAAGACTAGACTAGAATCTTCTGATTAGAGAAATTTAGACTAGAACTTAGACTAGAACTAGAAACTTAGACTAGACTATTCTTGATATGTAGCCTAGAATCTTCTGATGAGAGAAACTTAGACTAGAACATATATATTTTATAATTGCATTTTTTTGGTATAAGAAGCCATACTAAGCGAAAGTATTATTAGAGGCCTCTGTAGAAGGAATTAGGATGCAATGGAAACGGAATGCGCCAAGAAAGGACGCCAAGAGCAAGTTTAATATGATTCATGGCCCTTATCAGCTAGCTCTCCATATGCAGGTCAGAAAGGAACTCGGTGTTCTCTAATGTTTCCCATTGTTCTGGAGACCAGATAAGCAATCACTGACATACATGGCCAGCATAAGGAGAGACCAATAGTAAGCTTTAAAGTCAAATGATGCTTGCATGATGTTAACTGCTTGGTACCAATTAGAGGTTCTTCAATGTGTAGACTAGATGTGATGTCATTTAGGGTATGAGACCTCCTGCCCTTTGTGGTTATGGCAGAATACAGTTTTGGAATTGCCGACGTGCTAAGGCTCGGCGTATCTGCGATGTCAAAACAAATGCAAAAGGGAAATTGTTGATTGGGATCCCCCCTGCAAATTCCCCCCATTCTGGATCTGGTTGAACCAAAGCGTCTGTCAGACTCCTGCAGCAATCAGTTCCCAACAGCTTTCATTCAAAGAAGTAAAGTTTACTGAGCCACTGAGAGAATGCAGATATCTTAACCAGTTTGGTGTAGCCAGTTTGGCCAGTTGGTGTAGCCAGTTTGGTGTAGTGGTTAAGTGTGCGGACTCTAATCTGGGAGAACCGGGTTTGATTCCCCCACTCCTCCACTCGCAGCTGCTGGATGACCTTGGGCAAGCCATAGTTCTGTCAGAGCTCTCTCTTGAAAAAGAGCAGTTTCTGTCAGAGCTCTCTCAGCCCCTCCTACCTCACAGGGTGTCTGTTGTGGGGAGGGGAAGGGAAAGGAGTTTGTAAGCCGCACTGAGACTCCTTCAGGGAGTGAAGGGCGGGGTATAAATCCAATCTCTTCTTCTTAACACCTTCAGCATTGGAACTGGCATAATGTGCGCAAAGCAATCAGATATGCAGTATTCAAGAGGGTCCCCCGGTGGCTCAGGTCCAATCAAAGGCCGGGTAGAAAACCACCAAAATAACAGGCAATAATTCTCAGGAGAAAAGTATGCCAGACACTCAAGGTTACATAGATAAAGGAAGGCAGAAAACACAGCAGAAACGAAAGGCAAAATTCCAGCGTCCCCCCCCTGTTGGCCTGAAGCCAGAGGCCAGCAGCAACCACCACACCAGAGCCCAGCAGCAACACCGGTCTGACAAGGGTGCGCGTGCATTTGCGCTTTGCAAGTGCGTGGCTGCGATTGACTGTGGGGACCCCTCTCCCCCTCCCTCCCTGATCCCAGGGAAGACCAGGAGAAGGCGGGGAGAGGCTGCTTTAGACGGGTCCTGGACTCTGCTTTCTTTACGCTTCCGCCGCCCCCTTATTTTTATTCAATGCCCCCCAATTGCACCCGAGGCACCCGGATCATTCCAGCGCCCCCCAGGGGGTGGTATTGCCCACTTTGGGAACCAGTGTCTCAAATCATAAGTAGATTGGTACCAAAGGGGGCAGCCGTTTAAGAACATAAGAGAACATAAGAGAAGCCAATGTTGAATCAGGCCAATGGCTCATCCGGTCCAACACTCTGCCACACATTGGCCAAAAATACCAGGTGCCATTAGGAGGTCCAGCAGTCGGGCCAGGACACTAGAAGCCCTCCCCACTGCTGCCCCCCCCCCAGCACCAAGAATAGAGTGCATCACCTGCCTCAGACTGAGAGTTCCCATCTATACCCTGTGGCTAATAGCCACTGATGGACTTCTGCTCCATATGTTTATCTAATTCCCTCTTGAAACTGTCCATGCTTGTAGCTGCCACCACCTCCTGTGGCAGTGAATTCCATGTGTTAATCACTCTTTAGGTGAAGAAGGACTTCCTTTTATCTGTTCTAACCCGACTGCAATTTCATGGAATGCCCACGAGTTCTTGTATTGTGAGACAGGGAGAAAAGTACTTCTTTCTCGACCTGCTCTATCCCATGCATAATCTTATAAACCTCGATCATGTCACCCCTCAGCCGCCGTCTCTCCAAGCTAAAGAGCCCCAAGCATTTTAACCTTTCTTCATAGGGAAGGTGTTCCAACCCTTTTATCATTCTAGTTGCCCTTCTCTGCACTTTTTCCAATGCGATAATATCCTTTTTGAGATGTGGCGACCAGAACTGTACATAGTATTCCAAATGAGGTCGCACCAATAATTTATACAGAGGCATGATGATACTGGCTGATTTGTTTTCAGTTCCCTTCCTAATAATCCCCAGCATAGCGTTGGCCTTCTTTATTGCAGTTACACACTGTCTAGACATTTTCAGTGAGTTATCTACTACGACTCCAAGATCTCTCTCAGTTTAGGCTCTCCGATCCCAAGGTGCTTAGTGCATTTTAATTAATTAATTTATTTATTTATCAAATGTATATCCCGCCCGTCCCGCTAACGGGGTCAGGGTGGGTTACATCACTTCCAACAAATACAGCAGAAATTTTAAAAAACACAATAGAAACGCTTAAAAAGCCGTCGTCACAGGAGCTCAAGACAACATCCAGTGCGGACTGTCGTGTCCTGGTCACAATTCGAACCCGGCTCTAGTGCGACACTCTTGCCCCGATCTGCAGTTTAAGAATGACCGCGGGCACCAAAATGTGGGCCTTCACCCACGTTTGGCTGGGTGATTCATTTCTCCCTCCGCAAGGGTAGTTTTCGCACACCGGGGAATCTCGCCAGTGGGATTGTCGAATTTCCCTTCCTCTCCTCCTGCGCCTCTCAAAAGTCACTTATTTGCTAATTGCTCACAGGCCGCAGCCAATAAAAACCATCACCCGGGTGCGGAGATAAGAAAGCATCCTCGGGAAAGCGCGACTGTCCTCCTGGGCCTTGCAACCTGGCTCCAAGGGAGACATCAAGATAACCGCTCTAAATGCCGTTTTTATAATCCTCTTCCCCCGCCATCCCCATTTCGCACGGAGGGCGTTGTTTCCCCAGGGGGTTATCTCTGGTCTCCAGACTGGCGGGATGGTGGAGTGCAAAAGGGAAAGGATTGTCTTGCCAGGAGGCCTCTTTTTATTTAAAAAAACACCCCACAGATGCCGGGAAGTTTATGTCCCTGTTTTGGGTTGTGGGACGAAGCCGAATTTCTCTGCCTGTCTTTAGAAGAGAGGAAGAAGAAGAGATTGGATTTATACCCCGCCCTTCACTTGGAGTCTCAGAGTGGCTTACAAACTCCTTTCCCTCCCCCTCCACACAACAGACACCCTGTGAGGTAGGCGGGGCTGAGAGAGCTCTGACAGAAATGGCTCTTTTTCAAGAACAGCTCTGACAGAACTATGGCTTGCCCAAGGTCACATCAGCAGGTGCAAGTGGAGGAGTGGGGGAATCAAACCCGGTTCTCCCGGATTAGAGTCCACACACTTAACCACTACACCAAACTGGCTTTAAAGGGGGCGGGGCAGCGATAGCCTGGAACCACAACTGATCTCTGGGTTGCCGAACTCCAGGGGACACCTGGAGGCCTCCCGCTATTACAATTGATCTCCAGGACGACCAAGACCAGTTCCCCTGGAGAAGACGTCTGCCTTGGAAGGCGGACTCTATGTCCTTATACCTGGCTGCGGAGGGCCCTCCTCCCCACAAACCCCCAAGACACCACCACCACCCCCAAATCTCCAGACATTTCCCAGCCCACAGTCAGCAACCCCACTGGAGCTGTTGTGGTGGCCGCGTGCAGACAGAAATGGAAGAATCACTGTCGAGGTGGGAGTGCAGACTTCCCAAGCCCCTGAAGCCACGATTCCCAGGGAATTTATCCTTGCAACAAACCTGTGAGTCACTCCGCGAGTGTCACGGCTGGGCCTCGACCCACAATACCACACTGCCGCCCGCAATGACGATCTCGATAGCATCTCAAATTGCCCTCTCAAGAACAATCTCGCCAACCGTGAACTGAATGTCTCCCTTAATGGCACCCGACTTACACACAGCCGGACACCTAAGTATCCTTGACATTACCCTGGACAGGACCTTGAGCTATAAATACCATCTTACCAATGTAGCAACTGGAAAATACGCATGCGAAACAACTTTCTCCAAAAATTATGTATAACTTGGGGCTATATACCCTGCCCTTCACTACCGCAACACTTAGATGCTCAGTTTGATGTAGCGGACTCTAATCTGGAGAACCGGGTTTGATTTCCCACTCGTCCTCCACGTGCAGCCAGCTGGGTGACCTAGGGTCAGTCACCAGTTCTCTCAGAGCTGTCCTGTCAAGAGCAGTTCTCTCAGTGCTCTCTCGGCCCTGCCTACCTCCCAGGGTGTCTATTGTGGGGAGGGGAAGGGAAAGGAGATTATAAGCCGCTCTGAGACTCCTTCAGGGAGTGAAGGGTGGGGTATAAAAACCTCCTCCTCTTCCTTCCTGCAATGTAGCAATTTCTTTGCAGTGCTCTGGGCATGCTGTGGTTGAAGGACTCCCATGGGTTGGGGGAGTGGACTTGTGGCCCTGCCTGGGGGGAGGGAGACACACAGAGAAGATCCGTGGCACCTTGTTGGAAGTTCTGGATGCGATGTCCCCTGTCTCAGACCTCTGGACTTCGTGGCAAGAGAGGCTGGATAGCTAGAGAGGCACACTGACCTTCCTTCACGTATCTACTCTCCTGCCACTGTCCCCTTTGAAATGCAGATTGTGCTCTCGGGGACCATTTCCCCTTCCTCCTCCTTCCTGCACGCACTGAGAGGGACAGCATGCGGTTCTCTTGCCATCTGCTTCCGTCCTTTGCCTAGTAAGTTAGTACTCTATCCTGTCCCTACTCTTCCCTATCCAAAGTGTACTTCTCAAATAACGAGAGGAGCATCTCTCTTCTAAACTTGCAACGTGGCTCTGTGTAGCTCCGTAAGCTGAGTCACCCGGTAAAGTGACGCTGCTGCGTTTGTAGCTTTATTGAAGCACTCCGCTAACTAATGGTGACTGGGCGAACCACGCCAGTTAACCTCAGTACACCCTACGCTATAAACGGGCCGTTCTTTCCTGCATTTGGCAGCGAAGACTGCTTCCCCAGCTTTAAGTCAACACCGTTTTGCAGAACCGGGGATGTTTGCCACTTATACATTCAGGGCTCTGCTCGTTCGGGAACGGCTGCGATGCATTTCGCAAACATTGGCTCGCCCCGTGTTGTTCTTTTCTTGCCGGGCAATTAATTATTTGGATTGCTCGTTGCAAGCTGATGCACAGGCCGAAAATTGCCTTTTTAATTAAGCGGCCGGTGGATTTTGGGGGGGGCAGCAGATATAAAAGTCCGCTGGCTAATCGGCTCCTGTATCCAGACGGGGAGAGGTTGTAGCTGCGCCCCGGACCCCCTTGGAAGAATTCGGAAGATTCTTGTTTCCTGTGGATAAACTGGCAGCTTGTTGTTAAGGAGAACACATAAGGTTGCCAGGTCCAGCAGGGGGGTGGGGTGGGCAGACCTGTAGCTACAGATGGGGCATCTTGGGGCCTGGCCCCCTGACTGACGGCCAAGGCCCCCTGACTTCCCATCCAGCCCAAGCCCCCCAACTCCCAATTTTTTATTTTATTTGTGGCACTCCCTTGGGGTGTATATGTGCGTGGGGTGCCCCCTGACTTATTTTAAGGCCCCCTGAATTAAAAAAAAATCCTGCCTGGGGGTTAGGGTTGCCAGATCCAGATAGGGAAATTCCTGGAGATTTGGGGATGGAGCTCGGAGAGGACAGGGAACATAAGAACATAAGAGAAGCCAATGTTGAATCAGGCCAATGGCCCATCTAGTCCAACACTCTGTCACACAGCGGTCAAAATATACCAGGTGCCATCAGGAGGTCCAGCAGTGGGGCCAGGACACTAGAAGCCCTCCCACTGCTGCCCCCCACCCCAGCACCAAGAATAGAGTGCATCACCTGCCCCAGACTGAGAGTTCCCATCTATACCCTGTGGCTAATAGCCACTGATGGACTTCTGCAGCGGCCAAATTGCTTGCTCACAACTTTTAATGCCAGCAGCTCACAAAGTAGAATTTTTGCTCACAAGACTCCACAGCGTAGAGGGAGGGAGCATTGCTTCCGGGAGCTCTGACATACCCGCCAGAAGCTCAACAAACGAGAACTGCAACATTCCTCTTCATTTGGGTTTGTTTGTTCGCAAGTTCAGACTGCCTTTGAAAATGAGATTGCCACTGAGCTCTCCGCTCGGAGCCTCTGCGGAACCGGTTCTCCGTGAAGCAGCACGCTTGCTTTTCCAGGAGGCCATCTAAGTGACAGGGCCCTGCCCCATCTTGTGGCAGTGAGTTCCGCATTCCGCGAGGGCACGCTTTCTTTTCTGGGGCCCGATCGTCCCACCGAGCCATTGGACTGAAGGTGAGCTTTTCAGTGTAAGGCCTAGAGGTGGCAATGAAAAATTTAGAACTATTCAAGTCTTTGAGAGAAAGCACGCAGAGAGAGAGAGCTGAACAAGAGATTTCACTGAGTGTGAGCATTATGCGGAGAGACAGCATGCAGAGGTGAATGCTGTGTAGGAAAGGATTCCCTGAGCATATTAGCACCAAGTTGGATGCTGGTGAGGTCCAGTGTTCCCTCTCTAAGCTGAGTAAGTGTGAGCTGGTTCACAATTTTTTAGCCTCCGGCTCACACGTTTTTTTGTCTCAGCTCAGGAAGGAGGGCCCCAGAGCAAACTAATTTATGCAGCAGCCTAATCACCCACTCACAAATTTTAAATCTAGCAGCTCGCAAAGTAGAATTTTTGCTCACACGTCTCCACAGCTTAGAGGGAGCACTGGAAAATTCTCTCTGTTGCATGATGATTACTTGACAGCTATTCCTTGCAACGTTCCCTCTAAGCTGTGGAGTCTTGTGAGCAAAAATTCTACTTTGTGAGCGAACGATTTGGCCGCTGCATAAATTAGTTTGCTCTGGGGCCACATCCTTTCCTGAGCTAAGACAAAAATGTGTGAGCCGGAGGCTAGAAAACTGTGAGCTGGCGCACACTCACTCAGCTTAAAGGGAACACTGATTCCTTGTAGCTACCCGTAGCCTGCTCGGAAGAAGCCTTGCGAAACAGGAGCAGGCCCATCTGCCGATTCGTAACCATGATGCTCTTTGTCAACGATCCAATATTAGTACAAGAAAGATATAACAAAGGTCTACTGTTGGTAAGAATTTTAGATTATTGGACTGTGCTCGTCCACACTGCGTAATCATTTTCGGATGATGATCATTGCATGAACGTACAGAGATGTCTTAGTATTAATGCTGATCTATTTTTTGGAAAAATCTATAAAAGAGTGGTATCCCCTTCGTCAATACATCACGGTTGCCGCTGACTATTTTCTACTCACTCATCCCGTGATCTCGCTTTGGTTATCTGAGCAATTCCATTGGCAGAACTAGCCACATGATGTGGTTGGCCTGGACTGTTCAACGCGCTTTAAGAGAAGGGTTGCTTGCAAGCCCTGGGCCGGGAAATACCTGGAGATTTGGGGGCGGAGCCTGAGAAGGGCGGGGTTTGGGGAGGGGAGGGGCTTCAGTGGGTTATACTGCCACCATCCAAAATGGCCATTTTCCTCCAGGGGAACTGATGTCTGTCGCCTGGAGATCAGTTGTAATAGTGGGTGTTTTGATCAAACAGAGCAGGGGGGAAGATTGCCAGCCCCCTCGCAACAAGGCGGGTTGTGTAAGGTAACAGTAGTTTGGAAAACCGAGTCTTTCCCCAAAGAACAGGTCGTATCTCAGCTCAGTTATTTGACATGAACTGCGCTTCCTGGGGAAATAAAGCTCTCTGAACTCCGTAGAACGTCTTCCTCCGCGAGCACGCTGGGGATCAGAGCGTCAGCAATGGGTTCCAGAGCAGTGGACCACTTTGGCAACACAGGATCTCGATGTGTGGAAATTTCCCTGATTTGGTGTCGTGCTGTCATGGTTAAGTGCGCAGACTCTAATCTGGGAGAACCGGGTTCGATTCCCCACTCCTCCCCTCGAACCTGCTGGATGACCTTGGGCAAGCCACAGTTCTGGCACAGCTGTCCTTGAAAAAGAGCAGTTTCTGTCAGAGCTCTCTCAGCCCCGCCTACCTCCCAGGGTGTCTGTTGTGGGGAGGGGAAGGGAAAGGAGTTTGTAAGCCGCTCTGAGGCTCCCTTGGGTAGCGAAGGGCCGGGTACAAATCCAATGTCTTCTCTTCTTCTTCTTCAATTTGCAGGGGGGAGAAGCCAAATCAAAATGGGGACTTTTGTGGTCGAAACAACAGGGAAGAGAAACGCAACCCCCTGTCAGTTCCGCTCCTTTCTACTCCATCTCCCACATTATATTAGAATGCTTGACTAGTAGCACCATCCTCCGCACTAATGCACACCCACGGCCAAATTACGCAGGCTTAAGTTGCTCTCCTCTGGAGCGTGCAAGCCGGCTTGAGGACTGCTTTTGTCGCAGAAGAATAAAATAACCCTTTCCCGCCCTCCTCCTCCTCCGAGGTGGTAAAGAGAAATCTGTCAGTCTGTTTCCAAGCTTCTCTAGCTAGAGTTTCTGTGAAACTGCATAGGACTTTTCTGTACTTTCTTTGGGGAAAACAAGTTAAGCCATTCTCCAACATATAAATGTCAGGCTGGTATTTGTACAGGCAGCGCGGCCCCAGACTGTTCAAATACAGGTGAAGACAGTCTCCGGTAGTCACCTGGACTGATACGAAGGGCTAGATAGAGAAGTGGAAAATGTACATGGGTACAGACCCCACCCCGTGCCCTTTGGTAATAAAGAAATCAAGGTCGCTTGCCCACAGGCATTTTTCTGGCCCAACACGTAAAAAAAATCTATGCTCTGCCACGGAATTGGTATTGCGACCGATCTGTCAGCTCTATTCCCGTCTTCCCTCTGAGAACTCGGGGAGGTATCCCTGGTTAGGCACTTTCTCCTGCATAACAACCCTGCAAGGTAGGCTACGTTAAGAGAGTGCCGTTATCGCAGGCTTCGGGGCTGAGCCCCAGTTCTCGGTTCTTTCATTTCATACTCAGAAGAAGAAGACGAGGAGGAGGAGGAGGAGATTGGATTTATACCCTGCCCTTCACTACTCAAAGGAGTCTCAGAGCGGCTTACAGTCTCCTTTCCTTCCCCTTCCCCTCCCCACAAGAGACACCCTGTGAGGTAGGTGGGGCTGAGAGAGCTCTCTCGAGGACTTCCCTTGAGAGAACAGCTCTGAGAGAACTTGTGACTGACCCAAGGTCGCACCAGCAGCTGCATGTGGCGGAGTGGGGAATCAAACCCGGTTCTCTCAGATCAGAGTCCGCACTCCTAACCACTACATCAAACTGGCCCTACGAGGTACGTTAGGGAGAAAGAGAGAGAGAGAGAGAGAGAGTGGGGCTGTCGTGTTTCACTCTGGCTCCATCCCTCGGCCCCACCCATCTTGAAATCCAAGATGGCGCCCCTAATTCCCTGAGGCCCAATCCAAGGCACAACCTCAAAAACCGCCCCCCAATTTGGGATAACAAATCCAGCCCTTCCGGCTGGGATCTCGAGGGCAGTTTCCCTGGTTTTCTGACGACCCCTTTCCTCTAATCTGTCAGAAGAACTCTCCCTGACTTTAAACCAAGACCAGATCCGCGACAGAGTTCCCAAAACGGAATCTGATTCTTTTTTTAACTCCCAAAAATATAATCTGAATCCCCATCCATGTTGGGAACGAGGATATAGACACGATATCTCGTCAAGGCCAGACACACTCGCGGTTCCTGTACAGAAGAGATGCTGTCGTTCGTAAACAGCTCCATGTGGAACGGAGAAGCGCAGTGTGGAAGGGGAAATCCAGATCTTTCCCTCAGGTTCCTTCCGACCGCAGCCTGATTCTCAAATGTTGGAATCTCTCTCCGGCCCATCCATGAGGGCTGTCCCAGAGACCTCTGAAGCATTTGGACACAACAATACAATTAACAGCTCCCCGTCATTTCAGTGAAGCTCGCGCAGGCAGTGTTCCCTCTAAGCTGAGTTAGTGTGAGCTAGCTCACAGTTTTTTAGCCTCCGGCTCACAGTTTTTTAGCCTCCGGCTCACACGTTTCTTGTTCTAGCTCGGGGAGGAGGGCTCCAGAGCAAACTAATTGATGCAGGAGCCAAATCGCTCGCTCACAACTTGAATGCCAGGAGCTCAAAAAGTAGGATTCTTGCTCACAAGACTCCACAGCTTAGAAGAGGAAGAGATTGGGTTGATACCCCCACCCTTCACTACCCAAGGGAGTCTCAGAGTGGCTTACAAACTCCTTTCCCTTCCCCTCCCCACAACAGACACCCTGTGAGGGAGGTGGGGCTGAGAGAGCTCTGACAGAAACGGCTCTTTTTCAAGGACAGATCTGCCAGAACTATGGCTTGCCCAAGGTCATCCAGCAGGTGCAAGTGGAGGAGGAGTGGGGAATCAAACCGGTTCTCCCAGATTAGAGCCTGCACACTTAACCACTACACCAAACTGGCTTAGGGACATTCCTGGTGGATTGGGGCTTGCTGAGACACACCCTCTTCCTCCTGTTATTTTGCTAGGCTGATCTAAGCTCTTTTAGCTTTGCTCAAAATCTCGGTGGTATTTCACTGGAGGGAGAAGTCCCAAGCTGGAACGTACAAATCTGCCTTTCCCATTGCTCTTTTTGAACGTTGCCCCTGCAAACCACTTTGCTCCACCCATGTTCATGTTTATGTTCTCTCAAGTGTGGGACAAAGAACGGGGGAGACCGCTTGAAGCGTGGTACTTGCTGCCTGCAGTTTGGTGTAGTGGTTTGGAGCATGGACTCTAATCTGGGAGGACTGGGTTGGATTCCCCACTCCTCCACATGCAGCTGCTGGTGTGACCTTGGGCCAGTCACAAGTTCTCTCAGAGCTGTTCTCTCACCAGCAGTTCTCTCAGAGCTCTCTCAGTCCCACCTACTTCACAGGGTGTCTGTTGTGGGGAGGGGACGGGAAAGGAGACTGTAAACCACTCTGAGACTCCCTTGGGTAGTGATGGGCAGGGTAGAAACCCAATCTCCTCCTCCTCCTCCTCCTCCTCCTCCTCCTCCTCCTCCTCCTCCTCCTCTTCTTCTTCTTCTTCTTCTTCTTCTTCTTCTTCTTCTTCTTCTTCTTCTTCTTCTTCTTCTTCTTCTTCTTCTTCTTCTTCCATTCCTGTATTAAAAATAACTTTTTTCTGATTTATGGACACCTTTTTACTTAATTGATGGGTTATTTATCAAATCTAACTGATTTTTATAGAGTTGCCAACCTCCAGGTGGCACCTGGAGATGTCCCACTGTTACAGCCGATCTCCGGGTGACAGAGACCGGTTCCCTTGGAGAAGACGGCTGCTTTGGAGGGCGGGCTCTATAGCATTAGACCCTGCCGAGGCCCCTCCCCTTCACAACCCCCCCTTCAGACTCCATCCCTAAAATCTCCAGGTATGTCCCAACCCAAAGCTGGCAACCATAAACTGGGGGGCATGAAGTAGCCACAGTTGCACGTCTCCTGAGAGCGTCTCGACCAGCGACACCACAATCCTGGTTGTGTCCTCATTATGCTAATTTCTTCCCTGTTTTTCATAAGAACCAGGAGAGGGAAAAAACACAGGCCACAATTGGGGCAGAGAAACCCAGAATGCGAGGGCCGGTTGTGATGGGACTCCATCCGATGCTAATGGGGGAATTTGCAGGTCAGAAACTGGGGCCCTGGGGAGCTGAGCACCTCCCCTCCATTCCTCAAATTGGGACCCCCCGCCTCGAGCTTATTTTCAACTCTGTTTCCGAGTGATGTCGAAATGCTACGCCCTGACCCTCAGTCGCAGCAAATCCTGACATTTCCAAGCCAAGGAAATGGAATCATGTGTCCTTTTTAAAAAACCGGGCTTCCTGAGACTTCTTTATGTATGTGCACTTAGAAAAAAAAGAAATCTCTTTGTAGCCAGCCTCCGGGATTACCTCGGGCTGCCTCTGGCTGTGAACGCCAGGCAAGATCTGCTCCGGCGAAGCGTTTCCGGCACCGTTGACTGAAGCGCCGAGAAGTTACCTGCTGTTTGAATTTCTTTCCCCCTCCATCACACCCAGGGTAAATAACTGCCTAGGGATGACCCCCCTGCGTGCGTCTAGTGCACAAAAGCTTGTGCATAGCGTGAAAACTTTTTGGTATTTAAGGTGCCAACAGATACGCCCTCTGAGCTGTGGGGCCTGGTGAGCAAAAATCCTACTTTCTGAGCTACCGGCATTAAAGTTGGGAGCGAGCGATAAACGAGTTTGCGGCATAAACTAGTTTGCTCTGGAGCCGTCCTTCCTGAGCTAAGGCGAGAAATGTGTGAGCCGGAGGCTAAAAAACCGCGCGCTGGCTCACGCTAACTCAGCTTTGAGGGAACACTGCTGTCCACTTGATTCCCGGATTATTCAGAACTGGACAGAGCAGACGCTGAATTATATGCCAGCAAAGTTATACCATCACTTGACCCCTGACCCCCATTCAGCGTTTGCTTTCCCCCCACATTTAGCAATGATGGGCCCCATTTTTGGGTCCCCCTCCGGTTGATATCGAAGAAGGCAATGAGGAGCGCGGACTCCAATCTGGGAGAACTGGGTTCGATTCCCCACTCCTCCACACGCAGCTGTAGGTGTGACTTTGGGTCAGTCGCAAGTTCTCTCAGAGCTGTTCTCTCATGGGCAGTCCTTGAAAGAGCTCTCTCAGCCCTGCTTGCCTCCCAGGGTATCTGTTGTGGGGAGGGGAAGGGAAGGGAAGGGAGACTGTAAGCCACTCTGAGACTCCCGAGTGAAGGGCAGGGCATATATCCAATTTCTTCTTCTTAAAAGGAGGGAGGGACGGTGGCTCAGTGGTAGAGCATCTGCTTGGCATGAAGGAGGTCCTTATGAGGAAAGGCTGAAAGAGGTGGGTTTGTTTAGCCTGGGAAAGAGAAGGCTTAGAGGGCCAATGTTCCCTCTAAGCTGTGGAGTCTTGTGAGCAAAAATTCTACTTTGTGAGCTACTGTCATTAAAGTTGTGAGCGGGCGATTTGGCTACTGCATAAATTAGTTTGCTCTGGAGCCACATCCTTCCTGAGCAAAGACAAAAATGTGTGAGCTGGAGGCTAAAAGAACTCTGAGCTAGCTCACACTAACTCAGCTTAGAGGGAACACTGGAAGGGACGTGATGGCAGTCTTCAAATATCTGAAGGGCGGTCATGTAGAAGATGGAGCCGATCTGTTCTCTCTTGCTCCGGAAGGCAAGACTAGATCTAATCGGTGGAAATTACAAGGGAGTCGATACCAGCTCAATATCAGGAGAAACTTCCTGATTGTCGGAGTGGTTGAGCAGTGGAACAGCCTGCCTCGGGAGGTGGTGGATGCTCCTTCCCTGGATGTTTTCAAGCGGAGACTGGATGACCATCTTTCGGGTATGTTGTAGGTATGTAGGGCTCTCTTTCGGCTATGCTCCTGCAGAGTGCGGGGGTTGGACTAGATGACCTGCAAGGTCCCTTCCAACTCTAACATTCTATGATTCTATGAATCCCTGGTCTCTCTAACGAAAGGGATTGGGTCAGAGGGGAGATGGAAGGCCTCGTCTCGAGATCCCGGAGAGCAGCTGCCGGTCAGAACAGGCAAGACTGACCTTGATAGAAAGAAACTATAGCTTGGGTTGGGAAATCCCTAGAGATTTGGGGGTGGAGCTTGTGGGGGCGGGGTTTAGGGAGGAGGAGGACCTCCGCAGGGCATGATGTCATGGAGTCCGCCTTCCAAAGTAGCCGTTCTCTCCGGAGGAACCGATCCCTGCTGCCTGGAGTTGAATTGTGATCCCAGAAGGTCTCCACTCACCACCAGGGAGGCCGGCAACCCGATCTACCGTTCACAAGTTCCAGCGCATGCACATACGATCTGTGTACAGCGTATCCTCATTTGTTCACTGTATGTGCATTGAGTAATTCTCATGTCGCAGCCAAAGCACGCACCGCTGAACGTGTGATACAAAACACCTACAGTTGTCCGGGTCCCTGGTTTCATTCCTTAACTGAGCACGTGTTGGTTCTTTCTTACGAACAGACAGGGCTATTTTGGGGCCGGAACGCACAGGAACGGAGTTCCGGCTGGCTCCCAAGTTGGCCACGCCCAGCAGGAACTCATTAGCATAATAGGCCACACCCAGCAGCAGAAACTCATTAGGATTGGCTACATTAGGGCTGTGTGGCCTAACATGCAAAGGAGTTCCTGCTCCAAGAAAAGCCCTGGGTCTTGACAACAAGCAAGGTCAACAGAATGAGAAGCAAAAGGTGGGCGTGGCTGGATGACCACACTTCCGGCAACATGGGGGTGTGGCATTATATGCTAATGAGCTGTGTTGTCAGGAGTGTGGCCTAATATGCTAATGAGCTCCTGCTGGGCTTTTTCTACAAAAAAAGCCCTGCAAACAGATGTACACATGTACGGGCAGGATGTGTCTGTGTTCACCGTAACGTGGGAAGAGGGCGAATAGACATTCGTTTCCCACGTGTGTGTTCGGAACGACGTGAATTGCTTTGACTGGTCCTCTTCAGACCTGAGTTTCCTCTCGCGGTCGAAATCTCGAGTGTCTCACGCCTTGAGTGCTAACCAACGTCTGCGCATGCGTGTGAAACGCAGAAGTGCCACGTTCTTGCTTGCGCATGGACGCTAAGACGCCTCGTTGATTCAGGCACTGCAGCGGCTATGAAATCGCATGGAGATTCCATTGATACGTTTATCGGCTCCTTCGTCCCCTCGCCTGTCTCCCCAGTTCGGCACCTCCGCAGCCGACACCATTCTGTCCTCCAGTTTGTCTTCACAACGGCCCTGCGAGGGAGGTTAGGGGGGGAGTATGCGGTTGTCCAAAGGAAAGGTTGCCAGCACCCAGATGGTGGCCGCAGATCTGCTGGGATTACAATTCATCTCCAGGCTACAGGTATCAATCCCCCTGGAGAAGACGGCCGCTTTGCAGGGTGGGATCTGGGGCAATATACCCATCCCTCCCCTTCCCAAACCTCTCCCTTCTCAAGCTCTACACCCCAAATCCCCAGATATTTCCCTCCCTGGAACTGGCATCCCTATCCAAAGGTCACCCGGAAAGTATCTATGGCAGAG
This sequence comes from Gekko gecko, assembly GCA_029375565.1. Taxonomy (NCBI): domain Eukaryota; kingdom Metazoa; phylum Chordata; class Lepidosauria; order Squamata; family Gekkonidae; genus Gekko; species Gekko gecko. Next base: position 211,347,264 of record JAPDNY010000004.1, read on the forward strand.
GTGGGATTCGAACCCAGGTCTCTCAGAGAGCAAAGAGATACAGTTGCCGGAGTTGGTCTTCACGGATGCGTAATGGCAGGGCTTGGGAAGCGATTTCCCCAAGCTGCTAGAAATGCTTTCCTGTTTTATTCCATGGGATGTCAAAGGGTAGAGAGTAGTTTGGTGTCGTGGTTAAGTGTGCGGACTTTAATCTGGGAGAACCAGGTTCGATTCCCCACTCCTCCACTTGCACCTGCTGATGTGACCTTGGGTCAGTCACAAGCTCTGACACAGCTGTTCTTGAAAAAGAGCAGTTTCTGTCAGAGCTCTCTCAGCCCCACCTCCCTCACAGGGTGTCTTTTGTGGGTTAGGGGAAGGGAAAGGAGTTTGTAAGCTGCTCTGAGACTCCTTCTGGTAGTGAAGGGCGGGGTATAAATCCAATCTCTCTTCTTCTTCTTCTTCTTGCAGGACTGCATTACATTTTCTCTCACCCTCTTTGTTGCTCGAAGCCACCTCTGGAGGCGGTGTAGCACATGAAGGCCGACTGGGGTTGCCAACTTCCAGGCGGTAAAAATCAACCACCGTGGACGTACAGCGTATGCAAGTATGCTAAGCCGCCCCAAAACCCACCCCTGTACAGATAAAGTATTAAGACAACAAATCGCGTCCCTAAAATGCATTCGTATTTTCTTTCACTGCCCCTTTTCCACAGAAGTTATCAACCCCAGTTTGTCTCTAAACGCAGTCACGGACGAAGCGGCGACGGATCGCCTGGGTCGCCGTCCGTTTCCTCTGACTTTGTCAGGCCGCTGTCTCACTGGTGGAGCTGTGAATACACCTCGAGGCTTATAAACAAATTCCATACTATATACCATAAATCATGTATACATATTTCAAATAAAGTCATGGAGACCAGAGAATCATTTTAAGGACACTGTTTGTGGTCTAATACTTTATTTGTACAGTTGTTGTTGTTGTTGTTGTTTTAATGTTGTTGTGTTTTAATCTGGGAGAGCCGGGTTTGATTCCCCACTCCTCCACTTGCAGCTGCTGGATGACCTTGGGCAAGCCATAGTTCTGGTCAGAGCTGTTCTTGAAAAAAGAGCAGTTTCTGTCAGAAAAAAATTATGCAAGAGGAGAAGGAGAAGAAAAAGAAGAGAAGGAGCTTGGAATTATACCCTGCCCTTCACTACCTGAAGGAGTCTCAGAGCAGCTTACAATCTCTTTTCCCTTCCCCTCCCCACAACAGACACCCTGTGAGGTCGGTGGGGCTGAGAGAGCTCTTTCGAGGACTGCCCTTGAGAGAACAGCTCTGAGAGAGCCGTGGCTGGCCCAAGGTCGTCCAGCTGGCTGCGTGAGGAGGAGTGGGGAACCAAACCCAGTTCTCCCAGATCAGAGACTGCACTCCTCACCACTATTCCAAAACAAAAGAGAATTTTCTGTGCTTCTTCCAACAGACTAGAACTCAGGGGCCATACAGTGAAGTGAGGACGGACTAAAGGAAGGACTTCTCTGCCCAGCGCATACTTAGAGACAGTGTGGTGTAGTGGTTGTCAGATGAGTCTCTGGAAGATCCAAGTTCGAATCCCCACTTGTGCCATGGGAGCTGGCTAGGCGACCTGGGGGCCAGTTGCAGTCACAGGATTGTTGGAGGTCAAGAAGAAGAAGAAGAAGAAGAAGAGATTGGATTTATACCCCGCCCTTCACTCGGAGTCTCAGGGTGGCTCACAATCTCCTTTCCCTTCCCCTCCCCACAACAGACAACCTGTGAGGCAGGTGGGACTGAGAGAACTCTTTCGAGGACTGCCCTTGAGAGAACAGCTCTGAGAGAACTTGGGGCTGACCCAAGGTCACACCAGCAGCTGCACGTGGAGGCGTGGGGGAATCAAACCCGGTTCTCCCAGATTAGAGCCTGCACTCTTAACCACGACACCAAACTGGCCTCCAACCAAACCGTAAGCTGCTTTGGTGGGTGGGAGGGAAGACGGGCGATAAACGAATCAAATAAATAAGAAATCATAGTTAGCCATCGGAACTCACTGCCACTGGTTGTTGTGGTGACGGCTAAACCTCCGTGGCTTCAAAAGAGGATTTGACAGGTTCATAGAGGGCAGCGCCATCGATGGTTACTACTGATATGGCTAAATAGGATCTGGCCGTGCAGAGGCAGTGAAGTTCTGAATGCCAGTGCTGGGGGGGCAACGTGGAAGGAAGGCCTCGGAATCTCCGTGCCCTGCTTGACTGGGCCTTGTGGAGTGTCTGCTGGGCCACAGCATGAAACAGGATGCGGCTGAGCCTTTGCCCCGATCCTGCAGTTGCAGATTTTATGTTGTTGAACATTCCCCTTTGAACCTAATGGGACTGAGAAGGGTTTGACTGGGGCTGGGTTGGGGTTACAGGGAGGGGAGGGCGGGTTCCTGTAGGGGGAGGGCGGGTTCCCCACAGCCCCCCCAATAATTGTCTTCAAGCCGTCATCGTAAGCAAAGCTGCTTAGCATTCCGGCCGTCAGGACGGCAGCCGGCCCCGGCGTAATTGAAATGCATTTCCTTCTCTCCCAAAAACCTCGACCGAATCCTCCCCCCTGGAATCGGCTTACGAAACGGGGATTTATCCTCCCTCATTTGGAATGCCTTTCCAGCACTGACAGGCGGGGATGTTGCTAGAATTGAGCAGCCCGTTTAGCGCATAGGGAGGGGGCTTTGCGCGGGCTCTGTCGTGAACTGCCACATTCACTCAGCGCACCCACAGGCTGTGCGGGCCGCCACTTCTGTCCCGGTTCTGGGGCATCTCGGGGCCGGCCCCCCGACTTACCACCAAGGCCCGGCCCCCCGACTTACCACTTCCTATCCAGCCCAGCCCCCCTGACTTCCATTTTAAAATTTTATTTGTGATGCGCACTTGGGGGTGTGTGCCAGGTGCCCCCTGACTTATTTAAAGCCCCCCCGAATTAAAAGATCCCGGCTACAGGCCTGGGCCTGGGGAACTGCAAGCAATCGGAACGGAAGCTTATGAACGTGACCTGGAGAAGTTTCGGCTCACTGAGCTCGGCCACGCATGTCGCTCCATGCTCAGAAGCAGCGGCAGCGCACCCCGAAAGAAGCCAGCATGAGATGAAGGTAAGCATTCCATACAGGGCCGCTCGGTGCTACCGACACGGCCGTTTCGTGGCAGATGAGCGGCCAAGGCTTCCTAAGGGGGATGGTGGCCACAAGAACCAAGACCCCTCTGGTCTGTATAGACTCAAGCCACATTCATAGGCCTGCTTTGAGTTTTGGTTAGAATCATGGAATCACAGAGTTGGAAGGGACCTCCAGGGTCATCTAGTCCAACCCCCTGCGCAATGCAGGGAATTCACAAACACCTCCCCCTTCACACCCCGCAGTGCGGTTCCACGCCCAGAAGATGACATAAGAACATAAGAGAAGCCAATGTTGGATCAGGCCAATGGCCCATCTAGTCAGGGGCCATCCGGAGGTCCAGCAGTGGGGCCAGGACACTAGAAGCCCTCCCACTGTTGCCCCCCACCCCCCAAGAACCAAGAAGACAGAGCCTCACTTGCCCCAGACTGAGAGTTCCTATCTATACCTTGTGGCTCATAGCCACTGGTGGACCTATGCTCCATGTGCTTATCTTATTCCCTCTTGAAGCCGTCCATGCTTGTAGCCGCCACCATCTCCTGTGGCAGTGAATTCCATGTGTTAATCAATCTTTGGGTGAAGAAGGACTTCCTTTTATCTGTTCTAACCCGACTGCTCAGCAATTTCATGGAGTGCCCACGAGTTCTAGTATTGTGAGAAAGGGAGAAAAGGACTTCTGTCTCGACCTGCTCTATCCCCTGCATAATCTTATAAACCTCGATCATGTCATCCCTCAGCAGTCATTTCTCCAAGCTAAAGAGCCTCATAGGGAAAGTGTTCCAACCCCTTTTATCATTTTGGTTGCCCTTTTCTGCACTTTTCCCCAAGTAATATCCTTTTTGAGGTGTGGTGACCAGAACTGTACACAGTACTCCAAATGACAAAAAAACCTCCAGGATCCCCGGCCAAACTGGCCTGGAGAAAAATTGCTTCCTGACCCCAAAGTGGCGATCAGCATTTCCCTGGGCGTGTAAGAAAGGGCTACGAGAACTAAGCACGGAGGCAACCTATCAGATGGCCATCTAGCCTCTGTTTGAAAACTTCCAAAGAAGGAGAGCCCACCACCTCCCGAGGAAGCCTGTTCCACTGAGGAACCGCTCCAACTGTCAGGAAGTTCTTCCAAACATTTAGCCGAAAACTCTTTAGATTTAATTTCAACCCGTCGGTTCTCGTCCAACCTCCTGGGGCGACAGAAAAACAACTGTGCACTACCCTGTCGGACACATAGAGGAAAACTGATAATTCAGTTGTACAATAGATGGGGGGTTATTTTGGCCATGAGCCTCTCCAAAGCTTTTCATGGCACCAAAGATGATCGCGTTACAATATCTTTAGCAAGAAGGAAACCCCTTTCCCACCCTGAATCTATATACACTGTGGGTTGGGTGGTTCCCCTTTCATGAAGAGTCCACCCGTGGCGTCTGTCCCCATCGCGAAGCGTTTCAGTCCACTTAGAGTTCTCTCGGAGACTCCGGGCTCTCTACACCTTGCTGGTCTGCATGTGCCCGTTGGAGTCGATGCTTCTCTGGAGTAACATCACCTCCTGCAGGCGGCTGCTCTTCTCCAGCCGGTGCTCCGTCGGGTCGCCGTCTTCCACGCCATTCCCTTTGCGGAGGCACAAGACCTTCTGAAAGCTCTGCTTGAAGTTGTCCGACAGGAACCCGTACAGGATGGGGTTGGCGCAGCTGTTGGCGTAGGAGAGTATCACCACGAAGCAGAACACGCCCACCAAGGCCGGCTCCTCGGGCAAAATAAAGATCAAGTTGACGATGTTGACGATGTAGAAGGGGAGCCAGCAGAAGACGAAGACCAGGACGATGACGACCACCATCCGGGTCACTTTCCTCTCCGACCGCCGGCGCCGCGTGGAGCCGACTCGGATGCCGGACGACTTGACCTTGATGACGATCAGCAAGTAGCAGAGGCAGATCACCAGCAAGGGGCCGAAGAAGCCCAAGACGGACGTGTAGATGATGAACACGGCGGACCAGATGTCGATCGGGTCAGGCCAGTTCATGTTGCAGAAGTGCATGTCTTTCTGGACGTCGGCGAAGATGAACATCGGGAGCACCACCAGAAAGGAGAGCGTCCAGACCGCCACACTGATCAGCTTGGCGACCCTCGGCCGGCGCCACTTGGTGGACTTGATGGGGTGGACCACGGCGACGTAGCGGTCCAGGCTCATGACGGTCAGGCAGAAGATGCTGGTGAACTGGTTGATGCCGTCGAAAGCCGTAACCAGGCGACACAGGAAGGACCCGAAGGGCCAGTAGGAGATGGCGTTCTGGGTCGCCAGGAACGGCAGACCGAGCATGAACAGCACGTCGGCGATGGCTAAGTTCAAGATGTAGATGTTGGTGACCGTTTTCATCTTGGCGTAACGCAAGACCACGTAGATGACCAGGGTGTTGCCGCTCAGGCCAACCGCGCAAACCAGGAGGTAAATGATAGGAATGAGGATGGTCTGGATTTCGGGGGAAATGGGGTATCCCAGGAAAGTACTGTTACTCGCGTTTGCCCGCAAGGAGATATTGGCATCCGGAGAAGCAGACTCCGTGCTCGGGGCAGAGGGGAAATACAGCGGATCCATGCTCCTCGTCCCAATCTGAGAAACGTCCGGAAAGCTAAGGGCTAACGTCCTCCAACATCTTCCTGGAAGAGAAAGGGAAGCAGCAAATTAAAAAGAGGACTTTTTTTTTTTAAAAAAGAGCTTGTTATTTGGAAGGTCGTATCCAGAATTTTTTAAAAAAAACATACACAAAGCAGCTGGTCATCACCCCTTGATGATTCAGGCCGATTAGCACGGCAGCCCCGACTGGCAATTATTTAGGAGTTAATCAGGTGTTTTCCACTCCCCCCCTTCTCTGGGAATGAAAAAAAAATTAAAACTGTGCGGCCAACGAGCTCTGCTCGTCCCCCTAGGCAGAAAAGGGACCACCTTTCCCCACATGTTCTTCAGAAAGTACTACGGTCGGGGTCACAAAATTTCCTTATTCCCCCTGGCCCTAAAGATGCCAGGCTGGCTATCACTAGGGCTAAACCTTTCTTGGTAGCGGCCCCATTTTGGTGGAATGAGCCCCTGGAAGACATCAGGGCCCTGTGGGATTTATCACAATCCCGCAGGGCCTGTAAGACAGAGCTCTTCCACCAAGCGTTTGATTGAGGCGCTGCACCCAATAGTCTAACATCGACCCGAGGAACTTGTGCCCTGCAATCCACCCTCGGTTGCCTGCTCTCGTACATGACTTTAACATCCGTGCCCATGTCAGTGAATTATATGTTACGGTACCGGACGCCAGCCTCATATCTATTGCTGACTAGGTTCCTCACTGTGTATGGTTACTAAAGACAGTTATTTCGCCATCGTACGAATGCAGCTCCTTACGAATGGTTTTGTGATTTTAGTTTGTTTTACTGTTTTAATGTAAAAAAGAGGAGGTAAAGGTAAAGGTCTCCCTTGCTCAAAAGCCAGTCGAATCTGACTCTAGAGCACGGTGCTCCTCTCCGTTTCCAAGCCGAAGAGCCAGCGCTGTCCGAAGACATTTCTGTGGTCATGTGGCCGGCGTGACTAGACGCCGAGGCGAACGGAACGCTGTTACCTTCCCACTGAAGCGGTACCTATTTATCTACCTGCAATTTCTTGCTTGCGAACGGCTAGGTTGGCAGAAGCTGGGGCCAGAGACGGGAGCTCACTCCGCCATGCGGCACTCGGGTCTCAAATTCTTGGGTCTCGAACTTTCCTGTCTGCAGTTCAGCATCTTAACCATCGAACATCTTAACCATTGAGCCACCGCAGGAGGGCCGGGTATAAATCAAAGAAGGAAGGAAGGAAGGAAGGAAGGAAGGAAGGAAGGAAGGAAGGAAGGAAGGAAGGAAGGAAGGAAGGAAGGAAGGAAGGAAGAAAGAAAGAAAGAAAGAAAGAAAGAAAGAAAGAAAGAAAGAAAGAAAGGAGAGATACCAGATCCAGATGTTCTGAATCTCAGCCTTCCAGGGGGGTTGGAGTCAGGGGCTGGTCGCGAACCATCTGTGGGACCGAGGACTGGTTTGTGCAATACAGCCAGTCTGCACACTAAAACCAGTCACAGCACACCAGCCTTGGACACCTTTAGAAACTCATGAGGAAATCTAGCTGATAACGAGGGCAAGACTTCGTCTGAAGGAAAATAACACGGGAGAATATGGCTTTTATGGGCTTCCCCTCCACACACCATTGGCAAAATTACCCACTGATTCTTGATCTGATGCATCTCCCGAAATTAACCTTGCAGTTGGCACATTAAAATTGCCCTGTCTTTTTGCGCCTCTTGATATTTACCATCTAAGGGGCCAGCAGGTTGCATTTGGTGTTAGAGAGATGCTCAGTCAATGCTCGCGTTTCGTATTTCCCATTGGAGGCTGCTAATTTTGCCTTCTTCCCCGAAAGCCAAAAACGTACTGTGGATATCAGCTCCACTTCATTGATTCCAACCTGCCTGGCATTCATAAAATCAGAGAGTCCCGGAGGAGTTCTTTTTTTTTTTTTTTAATGAGGAACTCGAACACAGCACTGGCTCTCGAAGGCATCTGGAGTTTGACTGGCATGCGTCGATCATTTTATTATTGCTTCACAGACTACAGCAGGGTAGAAAGGCCTCCCCCCAAGTCTCCCATCTGCACCCAGACCTGTTCAGCTCCAGCACGGTGGATTTTCCCCATGCCCAGAGTCAGAGGCCGGATTCATAGTTCAGCTGTCAAAGTTGTAAAGCGAAGAGTTGTGAAAGGCTTTGACCCCTATAAAAAAGGCTAAGAAACACTGTTGTTATGTCCAAAAGGTCTGCCAAGCTGGACAGGCAGAGATGAGAAAGTGCCAGGCTTCTTCCCATAATCCACTCTTCCCTCTTCTCCTTGAAGCTGTCGCCAGGCAGAGCAAGGGATGATAATCTCAGAGTCTGGAGGAAAATTTGCCCCTCCCCAGCAGCATCTCACAGTGCGACCCCTTTAATTCGGCCTCGTGAAAGACTGAGAGCCCAGCCAGCTCCTGCCTGCGTAGTTCTGCCCCCCATCCTCTTACCCCCACCCTGTTTCTTGGTCACAGAATGTTGGATGGAATGTTGAGATGTTGAGAAGAGATGTTGGATGGAATGTTGAGAGGATGGTTTTGAGATGTTGAGAGAAACCAGGCTGGGGCCCTCGGGGAATCGTGGGGGAGAGGAAATTCCTGTGCCAACCTTCCCCCAAAGCGTTCAGGGAGGGGTTGTTTGGCAGATAGATTTCCCCTTCCTTTATTTCCCTTAACTGAATCTCAGTATTCTGTGCCTCCTGAAGCATGCTCAGTCCTCAGGAGACTAGATTGTAGGCTCTCCCTCCACTGTGTTGGTGTAACGGTTAAGAGTGTCAAACTAGTATTTGAGAGACCAATGTTCGAATCCCCACTTGTGTCGTGGAAGCTTGGGCCAGTCGCATTCTCTCAGCCTAACCTACCTCACAGGGTTGTTCTGAGGATAAAATGGAGGAGAGGAGAATGATGGTGATGATGCAGAAGAGGAGATTGGATTCATACCCCACCCTTCACTACCCGAAGGAGTCTCAGAGCGGCTTACAATCTCCTTTCCCCTCCCCACAACAGACACCCTGTGAGGTAGGCGGGGCTGAGAGAGCTCTTTTGAGGACTGCCCTTTCCAGAACAGCTCTGAGAGAACTTGTAACCAACCCAAGGTCACTCCAGCAGCTGCATGCGAAAGAGTGGGGAATCAAACCCGGTCCTCCCCGACGAGAGTCTGCACTCCTCACCACTATGCCAAACTGATAGAAGCCACTTTGGGCTCCCATTGCAGAGAGTTCAGTGTGTGGATTTAATGATAACAATTTAATTGTGTGAATTTAATTTAATGCTAATGATAACAATCGACAAAGCCAGATTTTTCTGCAGAGCAGAGAAGTCCTTGGAATATGTACAGACCTGGTGCGCGGATGGCCTAGTTTTGTTGTTTTCTACATCGGCACCAGGGCCCCCGAATCAAACCTAGGTTAAGACTGAGATCAAATGTCACAAAGTGTCCAATTCGATTCAAAGAGCCCTCTTGCTATTCCCTCATGAGGAACAGCCCTGCCGCGCGCCCTTTGTTTTCATGCCCTGTTTTGTGTACCACTGCCCATTTCCCCCTATGAAAACGGAAAGGTTTTTCAACGTTGTCTTAATCGTCTGTCAATGGCAGAACAGAAAGGAAGGGCTTGACTGACGCAGGTCTGATTTAGCACAATGGCTGAAGAATTTGGACAAAGAAATAACTTGGGGTCATCTTCCTAGCCCAGAACATGCTGTCTTTCTGTTCTGGCCGGCGCAAGCATTTTGCATTGCTCAGAACCTCACAGGAATGCTACCTAGTTTGTATCTGATGGGCAGTAGGTTCAGGATGGACAGAAGGAAAGACTACTTGACACAGAGAGTGATTAAAAGGTGGAATTCACTGCCAGAGGATGTCGTGATGGCCACAGGAATAAACAGCTTGAAAAGGGGATTAGAGAGATTCATGGAGGAGAGGTCTATCAACGGCTACTAGCCATGGTGGCTGAGGGGAACCTCCACATTCAGAGGCACTCAATCTCTGAATTCCAGAGCCAGGAGGCAACATCAGGGCCTCCAGAGGAACTGGTTGGCCACTGTGTGAGACAGGATGCTAGTCCTTTCTGATCCAGCAGGGCTCTTCTTATGTTCTTATGTTCTCTTGCCCTAGAGATCAGTCCAAATGCTGACAACCACTGTGGTGGAAATGGCGTGAGTTCGAAACACCTCACCTCTGCAGTTCGTGCGATCGGCTTGTTTTGCATGAGTGTTTGGGACTCCAGAACAAGGGGCTGACAGTCATGTTTGCATGAATTTGTATGGGATACGCTCGCCTGGTCCTGCCTGTGGAGAAACACGGCCAGTTCACACGTTGAAAGGAGGGCCAGGCGTGTTTCCCATAGGTATACACTGCATGTTTACTATTTAACAGCAACCCCGCAAAACCGTGACTCACACGTGCGAGTGGACCTCCACGGATCAAGCAGGACATATCTAACTGCGGCATCCACTGGTGTCCGTTCAGACGTTCCACTAGCACCGAGAAATCATGACATTCACACACGAGGGGACACGGCAGCGCATGCATTATGTTCCAGCACGGGAGGCTGGTTCTCACACGCAGGTCTGATGTTTCGAGGCGGCCGCGTCGTGCACGTGTGAACGCGCCCTAGCCTGTCACGGATCCGACCCCGCATGCGACAATAATCTCTGGGTCGCAAAAGTCTCTCCCCTTGTCTCAAAAATGGACACTGGTTTGATTATTTTTTTAAAAAAAGAAACGCGCTGGTTTGCGGAAAGCCCGCACGGATCTGGGCTGTTCCGGCTGGCCGTGGGTTCGGTCAAAGGCAGACCCACACATTTGGCCACGTGTGAGTCACCCCAGGAGGAGTCACGGAGAAGGACCCCGCCGGCCTCAAGCAGCCCCAAACGACTCTCCCTCTAAGCTCTGGAGTCTCGTGAGCGAGAATTCTGCTTCGTGAGCTACCGGCATTAAAGTCGTGAGCCAGCGCTTGGGCTGCTGCATCAGTTAGGTTGCTCCGGAGCCCTCCTTCCTGAGCCAAGGCAGAAATGCATGAACCGGAGGCTATAAATCTCTGAGCTGGCTCACACACACCCACTTAGAGGGAACGCTGGCCCCAACGCCGCTTCCGCTCCCCTGAACGGCCCCCCAGCCCGGCATCTCTCTCTCTCCCCTCCCTTTCTTTCCCTATCCAAGACAAACCAAAACTGCAACCCAGTGGTTACCTGGCCAGGTGCGCCTTCTCTTCTCTCTGCAGCAAGGGGGAAAGGCAGAACTCCTTCCAAATCTTCTAAGTCGGATGGGGGTCTTTTTTTGCGGGGGGGGTGTCTCCCCCGTCTCCTAGCAATCCCACCGTCCCTTCCCCGGACTCCTGCGGCCGAATGTTGCTGTTTCAGGTCTCCAAGGTAGCCAATTCGGGGTCTGCGCTCCAAAAACACGCCCCCCCGCCGCCTCCCCCGGGTCCCGAGCGCCCTCCCGGGGGTTCTCCGACGCCCGGAGCTTGCAGAGAGAATCTCTCGCCTTCCCAACCGGTCTCGGCAATAAATACCCGCCCGGAAAGGTGGGGGGAGACGCCTGTTGCGCTCCGCGGGCTGCCTGGAAGAGGGGGGGAGGAGGAGGGGCGGGCTGCCCGCCGGCCCCCCGGGAGGAGGGAGGGGGACTGAAACTTGGGGGGGGTGGGAGAGGGAGAGAGAGAGAGAGAGAGAGAGAGAGAGAGAGAGAGAGAGAGCGAGCTGCCGCCTCCGCCCTCTGCGCAGAGAGCAACGCGCTTTATGGACCTCGAAAGAGAGCCACCCTGCGACTATTAATTATTAGCTATTATTATTAATAATAGTCAGCCTCGTCCCGGAGCGCTGGCCCGCCCAAGAGAGAGCGCGCTGGGGCCAGATCTCGGGCGGAGGGACTCTGCAGAGAGAGCCGGAAAGGGGGGGGGGGTAATGCACTAGGCTCTCCGGGAGGAGGCGCGGGTTCGAATCCCCGGCTCTGCCAGGGAAGCGCGCTGGGTGACCTTGGGCCGGTCAAGCGCTCTCCGCCTGGCCGACCCGGTGGGGTCGTTGTGAGGATGGGACGGAGGAGGAGGAGGGACCTGTTCTGCGTCTGATGGGCAGTAGGTTCAGGACGGACAGAAGGAAAGACTACTCGACGCGGAGAGGGATCCAAATGTGGCATTCGCTCGCCAGAGGAGGTGGTGAGGGCCACGGGAAGAAAGAGCTTGAAAGGGGGAGTTAAAGAGATTCACGGAGGAGAGGTCTATCAGTGGCTACTGGCCCTGGTGACTGGAGGGAACCTCCACATTCAGAGGCAGTCAATCTCTGAATCCCAGAGTTGAGAGGCAACTTCAGGGGAAGGCCTCGGCCTCTCTGCCCTGTTGTTGAACCTCCAGAGGACCTGGTTGGCCCCTGGGTGAGACGGGATGCCGGACTGGATGGACCCTCCCTGGTCTGACCCAGCAGGGCTTTTCTGATGCTCTTTAACCTGCTTTGGGTCTCCTTAGGGGAGGAAGATGGGCCATAAATGAAGTAAATGAAGGAAGAAGACGACGAGGAGGAGGAGATTGGGAGTCTAGCCAGTGTTCCCTCTAAGCTGAGTTGGTGTGAGCTAGCTCACAGTTTTTTAGCCTCTGGCTCACACATTTTTGTCTTAGCTCAGGAAGGATGGGCTCCAGAGCAAACTAATTTATGCAGCAGCCAAATGACTTGCTCACAACTTTAATGCCAGTAGCTCACAAAGTGGAATTTTTGCTCACAGGAGTCCACAGCTTAGAGGGGACACTGGTTTCTACCCTGCCCTTCACTACCCGAAAGAGTCTCAGAGCGGCTGACAATCTCCTTTCCCTTCCCCTCCCTACAACAGACACCTTTGGGGGGCAGCTGGGGCTGAGAGAGCTCCCCCCGAGGACTGACCTTGAGAGAACAGCTCTGAGAGAACTTGTGACTCACCCAAGGTCACCCCAGCAGCTGCATGTGGAGGAGGAGTGGGGAATCGAACCCGGTTCTCCCAGAGAGGATGGCCTGAGAAGGGGGTCACCCAGGTCTCCTCCTCCGGGCCAGGCTAGTCGGGGTGCAGGGAAGCACAGGCGCGTTTCCAGTCTGGATTTAAAATTTAAAAAAAAGCGAGGAAGAAATCGAGCCCAGCATCCGAGCGTTTTTAGGGGGTCTGTCGTCTTCGGACAGCGCTGGCTCTTCGGCTTTGAAAGGGAGATGAGCACCGCAACCCTAGAGTCGAATTCGACTGGCTTTCGAGCAAGGGAACCTTTACCTTTACCTATAGCATAGCAACGGTTTTGGGGTGCCCCCCCCTCCCTTTTGCAGGTCTGAAATGGGGGGAGGCTTGGAGGTGGAAGTATAGAGCAGGCAACCCCCCCACCCCGCGACAATCCCCCCCCCGCCGGCTGCGAGTCCCCCGGGGGGCGGCGGAGGTCGGTTTGCAGCCGCGCCCCCCTCCTTACCTGCTCCGTGCCCCCTCCGGGCCGGCCGCGCCCCCTTTCTGGCTCCCGAAGGAAGGGGGGACCGGCCACACCCGACCCCCGCCGCGTCGCTCTTTGCAACGAGCCGTGTCCCCGAGACACGCGTCGCCCGGTTCGGACGTTCCCGCGCCCGCCCTCCGCTGCGCAAAAGTTGCCGCGCCGCTCGGCGAACGGTTGGCGCCTCCGCCCCCCCTGCAACCCCCCCCTTTGATTGGCAGGTCGGTGCCCCCCCAAAGCCGGGGGGGGGCAGACAAGCAATGCCGGGGCGGGGGGGGAAGAAGAGATGCGCTCCTCTTACTCCTCCTCTGCTCCCTGGAGTAGGTGGCGTCGACAGACCGGATCGTGAAATCGCAGCCCGCGGAGGCGGGGGCGTTCCGGCGGCTCCCCTCCGAAAAGGCGCGGGCGGCTGGAAGGTTTTAAAAGGACATCTGTGTGTGCCTGTGGGGGGGGGGGCATGCAATATGGTTTTCTCTCCCTGCTGGGGTCTGCGCCTGCCCGGCTTCCCCTCCGTGGCTAGGAACATAGAGCTGGAAGGGGCCCCCAAGGGTCGTCTAGTCCACCCCCCCAGTGACTGCAAGAAATCCACAGCTGCTCCCCCCCCACCCCAGTGACCCATGCTTGCTGGCCAGGTGAAGTTAAAGTTTTCCCTTGCTGGAAAGCCAGCCTAATCTGACTCTAGGGGATGCAGTGCTCGTCTCCGTTTCCAAGCCAAAGAGCCAGCGCTGTCCGAAGACGTCTCCGCGGTCGTGTGGCCGGCATGACTAGGCATCTAGGCATATGGAGGGCTGTTACCTACCCACCGAAGCAGTACCTATTTATCCACTTGCAATTTCTTGCTTTCCGACTGCTAGGTTGGCAGGAGCTGGGGCCAGAGACGGGAGCTCACTCCGTCACGTGGCACTCGGGTGAGGAACTGAGGAACAGAGGAAGGCCAAAAAACCCCCAACAAACCCCAGGATCCCTGTGCCAATCTGGCCTGGAGGAAAATTCCTTCCTGATCCCAAAGTAGCGATGGGCATTACCCCAGGGGTGTAGAAAAGGGGCTGCAGTGCTCCCTCTAAGCTGCGGAGTCTGGTGAGCAAAAATTCTACTGGCCTTAAAGTTGTGAGCAAGCGATTTGGCTGCCACATCAATTAGTTTGCTCTGGGGCCCTCCTTCCTGAGCTGAGATAATAATGTGTGAGCCGGGGGCTAAAAAAAAAGTGAGCTAGCTCACACTCACTCAGCTTAGAGGGAACGCCAGCCACAAGAACTGGCTCCTCCCACAAGAACTGGCTCCTCCCTTCCTGCCCTCCCTCTCACCCTCTGCCTAAGTTCACAGAATCGGTATTGCTGTCCGATGGCCGTCTCGCCTCTGCTTAGAAACCTCCAAAGAAGGGACTGGATTTGCACCCCGCCCTTCACTACTCGAAGGAGTCCCAGAGCCGCTTACAATCTCCTTGCCATGCAGGAGTATACCGCATACCATTCAGTTGTGGACAAGTTTACATCGGGACCACACAGCGTAGCATTCAGACGAGAATAAAAGAACGTGAAAGACACTGCAGACTTGGCCAGCCTGAAAAATCAGCATTGGCTGAACATAGCCTCACCCAAACAGGACACAGCATTTTGTTCCAGGACACTGAAAGGCTGGACAACACATCCAGTTACCACATTCAATTACATAGGGAAGCCATTGAAATTCATAAACACAACTTCAACAGGAAGGAAGGTAATTTAAAAATAAATAGGTCATGGTTTCCTGTCCTGAAAAACAAAAAATGCTCTACTTCTGACAATAGCACTACAGATAAGATTAGAGTTTCAATAGCCATTCCGCAAACAAAAGAACCTCCTCAGGAAACAATCCATAGACAAAAGAACCTCCTCAGGAAACAATCCATAGACAAAAGAACCTCCTCAGGAAAGCTCCTCCATTAGCATGTTCATAGCTTGGAGAACTCCTACAAGATAAAGGCTCAACCCTACCCCACCTTTTGGGGTAGATATAAATTACCTGCCTACCATTTTTCTTCTCACCTTGACACAGAGAGTCCCCCAACTTTCTGTGTCATACCTCTGAGGATGCCAGTCACAGCTACTGGCGAAACATCAGGTCCTACAGTGCCAAGACTACGGCCACACAACCCGGAAAATCTACAGCAACTAATGAACTCTGGCCGTGAAAGCCTTCGACAACATAATCTTCTTTCCCTTCCCCAGCCACAACAGACACCCCATGAGGAAGATAGGCCTGAGAGAGCTCTCCCGAGAACTGCTCTTGAGAGAACAGCTCCGAGAGAACTTGTGACTGACTCAAGTTCACACCAGCAGCTGCATGTGGAAGAGTGGGGAATCAAATCTGGTCTCCCAGATTAGAGCCCACACTCCTAACCACTACACCAAACTGGATTGCAAAGAGGGAGAGACCACCACCTCCCGAGGAACCCTGTTCCACTGAGGAACTGCTCAAACCGTCAGGAAGTTCTCCCTAATGTTTAGCTGAAAACTCTTTGGATTTAATTTCAACCCGTTGGTTCTGGTCTGACCTTCCGGGGCCGGCTAAAAACGCCCTGAAATCTGCATTCTGCCCCCCCCCATCCCATCAGCTGAAAAAAATCTAACAGGAAGGCACCTTGCCTCTCAATGTGCCGATTCCTAAAAACTGTGCCAGCTTCGTTGGTTACACAGAACTCTTCACCAGGCAAAGATTTCCCTCCTCTTAAGTGGCTGAGGACACCCCACAAAGATGGCATTTCTGGTGGATTTGGGGTAGTCAGGGGGTCCAAGGTCAGAGAAGAAGGGAAGGTGATTGTAAGCCGCTCTGAGACTCCTTTGGGTCGTGAAGGGCGGGGTATAAAAACCAACCCCTCCTCCTCCTTCTCCTCCTCCTAAGGTGCTCCTGGACTCAACCAAATCTGTTTTTCCCTTTTAAAATGCCAAGATCGCCCATGAAGCCGAATGTCACATGCTCCATCTTTAGCTTGCCCTGTTGCCACAGAAGGACGTTGGGGCTGTATAAAATCAGTAAGATACTTGAGGAGGAATCTACTGGTTCAGATTGAGGGGCGAGGGGAAAGAAACAAAAATCAAGCTGGTTTGAAGTGGGGGGGGGAGAGAGAGAGAGAGAGAGAGAGAGAGAGAGAGAGAGAGAGAGAGAGAGAGAGAGAGAGAGAGAGAACTGTTCCAAAGCATGGAGTCTAATCTGGGAGAGCCAGGTTTGATTCCCCCACTCCTCCACGTGCAGCTGCTGGGGTGACCGTGGGTCAGTCACAAGTTCTCTCAGAGCTGTTCTCTCAGGAACAGTCCCCGAAAGAGCTCTCTCACCCCCACAGGGGAAGGGAGAGGAGATTGTCAGCCACTCGGAGACTCCTTTGGGTCGTGACGGGCGGGGTATAAAAACCAACCCCTCCTCCTCCCAAGGTGCTCCTGAACTCAATCAAATCTGTTTTGTCCCTTTCAAAATGCCAAGATCGCCCATGAAGCCAAATACCACGTGCTCCTTCTTTAGCTTGCCCTGTTGCCACACAACGATGCTTGAGGAGGAATCTACTGGTTCAGGTTGGGGGGGGGAGAGAGAGAGAGAGAGAGAGAGAGAGAGAGAGAGAGAGAGAGATAAATTTCTGAACTAGAAGTCTGTTGTGTCATTAGTGCCTGACTAACAGCAAATTAGTGCCATCCTATGAATGATGATCAAGACGTTTCCCCCCAGGGGGGGAGTGTGACGGATGGCGCTTAGAACAATTATTGCACTCAGCATGAAATAGAGTCCGGATTGGGATTGGGGTGGGGGAGAAACTCCGGGGAAGGATGGGGTGGGCGCAGATGGAGGCTTCTTGTGCCGTGCATTCAAAACGCCCTTGTTAATGCAAAACAAAGCCTCGAGATATCAAACGGCCAGGCCCGGATCCTTTTAGGAGAGCCCTCCTTTGGAAACCTCCGCCTTTTGCACGGAGACGCTTCGGAAAAGGAATTGCGGGCCAGAGAGGAGGAGGAGAAGGAGAAGAAGGAGGAGAAGGCGGAGAAGGAAGAGAAGGAGGAGGAGAAGACGAAGAAGAGGAGGAGATTGGATTTATACCCCGGCCTTCACTCGGAGTCCCAGAGCGGCTTACGAACTCCTTTCCCTTCCCCTCCCCACAAGAAACACCCTGTGAGGTAGGTGGGGCTGAGAGAGGTCTTTCAAGGACTGCCCTTGAGAGAACAGCTCGGAGAGAACTTGTGACTGGCCCAAAGGTCACCCCAGCGGCTGCATGTGGAGGAGTGGGGACTCCAATCCGGCTCTCCCTGATTAGAGACCACGGCTCTCCCTAACCACGACACCAACCTCAGATCCAATTCTACCTGAGCGGGCTTTACTGAATTAATCCTGGCTTGCCCAAAACCGATTTGGCAGATCCATGCCTCTCCTTCTACTGCTTCACGGGTTCAAGAAGGGAGGTAAAAACCTGCTTCTTGAAAGGGCCAAATAACCCCCAACTCTGAACTTCCATAAGAGGCGGAGCTGAGGGGGCAGGGAGGGGCTTTCATGGATCAGGGCCCTGGTGCCGGTTGGGGAGCAAATTTACCCTTCCTGCAACTTTCTTCCAGTGGAAAGAACCCCCTGCAGTTCCTCCCCAGTGGATGAGGCTCCCAGTAACTGAGCCTTGGTCGCTTTGGTGTAGTGTTTAGGAGCTCAGACTCTAATCTGGGAGAACCGGGTTTGATTTCCCCACTCCTCCACGTGCAGCAGCTGGTGTGACTTTGGGCCAGTCACAAGTTCCCTCAGAGCTGTTCTCTCAGGAGCCGTCCTCGAGAGAGCTCTCTCAGGCCCACCTACCTCACCGGGTATCTAGTGTTGTGAGGAGGGGAAGGGGAAGGAGATTGTGAGCCGCTCTGAGACGCCTTTGGGTAGTAGTGACGGGTGGGGTATACATCTAATCTCCTCCTCCTCCTCCTCCTCTGCTTCTACTACATTCCAGGTAATAGGGTTGCCAGTCTCCAGGTGGGGCCTGGAAACCTCCCAGAATGACAATGGATCTCCCGACGATAAAGGGCAGTTCTCCTGGAGAAACTGTCCGCTTTGGAGGGTGGACTGTATGACACGATACCCCACGTAGGTCCCGTCCCATCCTCACCCTTCCCGGTCTCTGCCCCCCAAACCACCAGGTATCTCCCAACCTAGAGGTGGCAGTATCCCCGTCTCCCAACTATAGAGATCAGTTCCCCTGGAGAAAATGACTACTAGCCAGACAAATGCCTCGAAACCCAGGGATGTCTCCATCACTGTTGGGCTTTGGTGTAGTGGTTTGGTGTCGTGGTCTAATCTGGGAGAACGGGGTTTGGTTCCCCACGCCTCCACATGTGGCCAGCTGGGTGATCTTGGGTCAGTCACAAGTTCTCTCAGAGCTGTTCTCTCACGGGCAGTCCTCGAGAGAGCTCTCTCAGCCCTACCATGGTGTCTGTTGTGGGGAGGGGAAAGGAAAGGAGACTGTAAACCACTCTGAGTGAAGGACCGGGTATAAATCTAATCTCCTCCTCCTCCCCCTCCCGGAAATACTGCAGCCTGGAGTCTGGCAAGTCTGCCAGCCTCTCTGTTGGACAGAACCCCCCCACCCCTCGCCCCCTGTTATTTCCTGCAGTGCTTTCATTTTTAAAAATATTTATCGGATCATTCATATCTTCCGAGCCGACCTGTCCCCTCGCAAGTCGGCTTGCAATTAACAACGCCGGGCGCACCCGCCACTTGGCGATGATCTAGGAGGACTCGAATGCGGCCCTCGCCATAGATCACAGCCGCAGAAAGGCCTTAAATCCAGGCCTGCCTACCGTAACAGACGCCGATAGACCGTGTGGGACGAGAACCGCCTTACGCTCGTTTGGAACCGTGTCAAATCGGAGTCCGCTTGGCGTGGCCTCTTTGCAGGAGACGGGGTGCTCAGCCTCACTTGTGGGGTGGCCCCGCAGGCAGGCCACAGACCCCCCTGGAGAGCAGGAAGCACTGTGACTTCGAAGGCCTGCAGTGGGCATAGAGCTTCAGACCAGAACGCCTGATACTAAATCCATCAAGTAGAGAGGAACAGCAGGTTTGGATGATGCTGGAGGCCCCTCCCAACTCTATGATTCTATGAGGTAAGTTGGTCCCAGGCCATACAGGATGAGAAGAAGAAGAAGAAGAAGAAGAAGAAGAAGAAGAAGAAGAAGAAGAAGAAGAAGAAGAAGAAGAAGAAGAAGAAGAAGAAGAAGAAGAAGAAGAAGATTGCAAGACTAGATCTAATGGGTGGAAATGACAAGGGAGTCGATGCCGGCTAAATATCAGGAGAAACTTCCTAACCGTAAGAGTGGTTGAGCAGTGGGACAGTCTGCCTCGGGAGGTGGTGGATGCTCCTTCCCTGGACGTTTTCAAGCGGAGGCTGGGTGACCGTCTTTTGGGTAGGATGTAGGGCTATCTTTCGGCTCTGCTCCTGCAGAGTCCAGGGGGTTGGACTAGATGACCTGCAGGGTCCCTTCCGACTCTAACGTTCTATGATTCTATGAGGAGGAGGAGGAGGAGATTGGATTTATACCCCGCCCTTCACTCGCAGTCTCAGAGCAGTTTACAAACTCCTTCCCCTTCCCCTCCCCACAACAGACATAGGTGGGGCCGAGAAAGCTCTTTCAAGAACTGCCCTCTCAAGAACAGCTCTGAGGGAACTCCGGCTTGCCCAGGGTCATCCAGCAGCTGCAAGTGGAGGCGTGGGGAATCCAAGCGGGTTCTCCCAGATTAAAGTCCGCGCACTTAACCGCTATGCCAAACAGGTCAATGCCAGCTCCTTGAATTGAGCCCCGAAGCAAACTGGAAGGCAACGCAAGAATCTAATCTAGATGTCCCCGCGGAATGCACCATGGTGGCAGCACGGGCAAAACGGGCATTTTTTTTTTTTGCCAGCGATCTGACGCATCTCAGTTTCTCCTTTTCCCACCTGGCATCCCCTACAATCTTTCCCCTGCACGTTGATGGCCGCCTATCATGCCCTCTCTGTATGTGTGCCAAAGTATATTTCCGTCTCCCGCATTGCTGGCAGGGCCTCCATCTATGCGCCTCTCCCCAATCCTTCGCGCTTCGGCGTAATTGCCGTGGGAGCAAATTAAGAAGTGCCGGGCGCTAAGGCTGAGGTGATTGATTTGTTTACTGATCCCTGTTGACGAAGGAACTCCTCCATCGCAATGCTGCCTTCCTTTCCCCGGGTGGCACCCCAAAGTCCCCATGATCGCCACTTACGAGGGTGGTAATTGCTATGAAGACAGTTTTGTTAGAAGGTCCCATCACTAGTCAGTTCTGGGTGGATTTCTTTTTTGATCAGGATCATTGCAGCTACCTGAGATTCCTGTCCAAACTGAAGGCTTACGTCTAAGGTCGCCAGGTCCGGGATGGGAATTACCCGGGGATTTTGGAGGTGGCGTCTGAGGAGGGTGGGGTTTGGGGAGGGGAGGGGCCTCAGCAGGGCACAATGCCGCAGAGTCCACCCTCCAAAGCAGCCGCCTTCTCCTGGGGGACTGATCTTGGTTGGCTGGAGATTGTAATAGTGGGGGATCTCTGGGTGCTACCTGGAGGCTGGCAACTCTACTTATGGTCCTTAAAGCATGTTAGTGTGGTCAAGTTGCAATGGTGATCCCAGCAAGGGGCTTTCGAGACAAGGGAGAAGCAGAGGTGGTTGGCCATCACCTTCCTCTGCAGAGTCTTCCTTGGTGGTCTCCCATCCAGGACTTATGGTGACCCCAGCAAGGGGCTTTCGAGGCAAGGGAGAAGCAGAGGTGGTTGGCCATGGCCTTCCTCTGCAGAGTCTTCCTTGGAGGTTTCCCATCCAGGACTTATGGTGACCCCAGCAAGGGGCTTTCGAGACAAGGGAGAAGCAGAGGTGGTTCTCCATGGCCTTCCTCTGCAGAGTCTTCCTTGGTGGTCTCCCATCCAGGATTTATGGCGACCACAGCAAGGGGCTTTCAAGGCAAGGGAGAAGGAGAGCTGGTTGGCCATGGCCTTCCTCTGCAGAGCCTTCCTTGGTGGTCTCCCTTCCAGGTCCTGACCCTGCTGAGCTTATAACTTTAGGCGACCCCAGCAAGGGACATTCAAGGCAAGGGAGAAGCAGAGGTGGTCGGCCATGGCCTTCCTCTGCAGAGCCTTCCTTGGTGGTCTTCCAAGTCCTGACCCTACTGAGCTTCTGAAGTCTGTCGAGATTGGGCTACACTGTGGCACCTTCCCACTATGGCCCTTAAAGGCTAACTTAAAAAAAAAAGATGCTAGAATTTAAAAAGACTTTGAAATGAAAAGAATGGGGTGAGATTTTGTGTGCAGAGACGCTAAATGGAGGTGCTGGTATTGCTGTACAAGTATAAAATATTTGCAGTTCTCACAAACAATGGCACCTCTTTCACAAGCCGGGAAGACCTCCCCCAGAGCCCAAATTAATCACTGCCCATTCGTCTTTAAAACAGGGGGTGGGGGCGAGGAACCCTGTGGTCAGCGCTTCCTTTTGCGAGAGCAAAGCGCCAGAGAGGAGGGAGTGATTTTTTTTAAAAAAAAAAGAAACCCAGAAACTGCATTAAGATGTACTCACAGCTCGTAATGAATGTTGGATCGCGTTCCGTGGCCACCACTATTCATGCTAATGGCCACTGGCGTTCCTTTGACGTGTGCGTGAGTCTTGCGTATTGACTCTGGGCCCTGTAATAACAATTCAAACAACCCTTTGGGAGATTTCAAGAAAATGACATGTGCCAAAAGCCCGGGTAATTGGTAAGAAATAAAGGAGGCACTTTTCACATCTGACGGCACACACGTATGCGGTCTGAATGTAGAGCTACCAGCAAAAGAAGAGGGTTGTGTATTTGTGTGTGTGTGTGTGTGTGGTTTTTCTTCCCAGACCCAAGCTGGAGCTAGGAACTGGGCTGGTCCCAGCAGAACCAAGCAGTGAAGAGTATTTTGAATGGTACCAGGAGGACAGGGTGATGGGTTTTTCGACGTTTCATGGACATCCAAAAGGAAACATTGGGGAGGAAAAAAATATCAGCACATGCGTCTCCTCATTGGTGCTAGTTGTCGAGTGTGGAAGAAGAAAAAAGCACAGAGGAAGGCAAGCAAGTTGATTTGGGAGTTGGAGCACCTCCCGTAGAAGGAACGGCTAGGAATTCTGGGACTTTTCAGTTTAGACGAGAGACAACTGTGGGGGGGGGATGAGAGAGGTTGATAAAGTTATGCATGGGGCAGAGAGAGTGGGCAAAGATAAATCTCTCTGTCTCTCTCCCCCAAATGCTAGAACTCGAGGGCATCCAATAAACTGACGGGCAGTAGGTTCAGGATGGAAAAAAAAGGAAACACCACTTTACGCAGAGAGGGATTAAAATGTGGGATTCGCTGCCAGAGGATGTTGTGGTGGCCACAGAAATAAAGAACTTTGAAAGGGGATTAGGTAGATAGATGGAAGGGAGGTCTATCGAAGGCTACCGGCCATGGTGACTGAGGGGAACCTCCACATTCGGAGGAAGTCAGCCTCTGGATTCCAGAGCCAGGAGGAAGCAACATCTGGGGAAGGCCTCGGCCTCTATGCCCTGCTGTTGGACCTCTAGAGAAACTGGTTGGCCACTGTGTGAGACAGGATGGACCACTGGTCTGATCCGGCAGGGCTCTTCCTATGTTCTTAAGGGAAGGCCTCGGCCTCTCTGCCCAGTTGTTGGCCCTCCAGAGGAAATGGCTGGCCCCTGCGTGAGACAGGATGCTGGGCTAGATGGACCCTCCCTGGTCTGATCCAGCAGGGCTCTTCTGATGTTCTTCTCAGGGGAAGGCCTCGGCCTCCCTGCCCTGTTGTTGGCCCTCCAGAGGAACTGGTCGGCCACTGTGTGAGACGGGAGGCTGGACTAGATGGACCCTCACTGGTCTGATCCAGGGAAAGGATATTTGGCTCTGTGGGTATCAGCCAGTTTCCAGATTCCCAAGGTTGGATTGGTGTCAGTGTAGTGTCAAATGAAGAAGAAGCAGTCCAGGAGGAGATACAGGACTGCGCTCTTCACATACCCTGATGAAGAGAGAGAAGAGATTGGATTGATACCCTGCCCTTTACTCGGAGGCTCAGAGCGGCTTACGAACTCCTTTCCCTCCCCCTCCCCACAACAGACACCCTGCGAGGTAGGTGGGGCCGAGAGAGCCCTGACAGAAACTGCCCTGTTTCAAGAACAGCCCTGCCAGAACTACAGCTTGCCCAAGGTCATCCAGCAGCTGCGAGTGGAGGCGTGGGGAATCGAACCCGGTTCTCCCAAATTAGAGTCTGTGCTCCTAACCACGACACCAAACTGGCTCTAGTTCCGGGAGGGGAGATTTCAGCTGACCACGAGGAGAAGATTTCCTAGTGGTCAGAGCAGCTCCGCAGTGGTCCTGGGTCAGTCAAGGTCAGTATCCTCTACCCAGACTTGCGGCAGTTCTCCAGGGCCCCAGGCGGAGGTCTTTCACAGGACCTACAGCCTGGTCCTTTTAACTGGAGATGGCGGGGATCAGTGTTCCCTCTAAGCTGAGTTAGTGTGAGCTGGCTCACAGTTTTTTAGCCTCTGGCGCACAGATTTTTGTCTTAGCTCAGGAAGGGAGGGCTCCAGAGCAAACTAATGTATGCCGTAGCCAAATCACTCGCTCACAACTTTCATGCCAGTAACTCACAAAGTAGACTTTGCTCCACAGCTTAGAGGGAGCATTGGCGGGGATTGAACCTGAGACCTTCTGCATGCCAAGCAGAGGCTCTGCCATTGAGCCACAGCTCCTCCCTTCCTCGCAGGAGGTTTTCAGGTGGAGGTGGGTCCAAGCCATCTGTCTGGGATGCTCTACTTTGCATTCCCTGCACTGAACGGGGTAGGTGGGCTAAATGACCTCGAGGTTCCCTTCCACCTCTGGCACTCTGTGGCACACGACATTGGGGGGGTCTGTGATGGGACCCCTGAAGATGCAATTCAGCCTTGAAGAGCACCTGTGCCAGTCCAGCTGCCTCACAGAAGTGGCGGCAGAGAACCCCACTGCAGGAATCCTTTTGCCGCCACGTTTCAACCAAATCTGATTGGGAAGGCGAAGAGTCATGTGGTACAGTCTTGCTTGGACTGGACCACTTCGGGCTTCGGGGACGGGGCAGGGGGCATCGCATATCTGAATTCTGCCCCGTGGGGAAGGGAAATCCTTTCTCCCTCGTTTGGCAGGGAGGAGTCGAGGCTTAACGCTTGCCGAGGTTTCTACAGGCAGGAACTGCAATGCTCCCTCTAAGCTGCGGAGTCTCGTGAGCAAAAATCCTCCTTTGCGAGCGACTGGCATGAAAGCTGTGGGCGAGCAACTTGGCTGCTGCATGAATTGGTTTGCTCTGGAGCCGTCCTCCCCGAGCGAAGACAAAAAAAATGTGTGAGCTGGAGGCTAAAAAGCTGTGAGCTGGCTCACACGAACTCAGCTTAGAGGGAACGCTGGCAGGGAGGCATTTTTCCTCCTGAAGTCTTCCAGCTTGGGCGAAGCTTCCGCACCTGGGTCTTTTGACTGGCATGGGCTGGATCAGGCCCAGGAAATTAGGAGTCAGTCCAGCTGACGTTTTGCGCCCTGTCTCAGTGCCAGCATCTTCTCTTTGCCAATTTAGCTGTCTGGCAGTGCCAGGCAGACTGGCTGAGATTCTCTCATCTTAGGGGAAAAAATTATGCCTCCTCTGGGTTACGTTCTAGACTGCGTTCCTGCTGGAGCCGAATCGAACAGATTATTTAAAAGCGACCCGCGAGGCTGATCTTTGGGGGGAGGATGTTTGGAGCCCAGTCCATATTTTCAGGGAATCAAATTGACCCTGAATTGCAACACTGTGCTGTTTTGAAAGTGTTCGCAGACAACTGGCATTTTGTAAAGACTGTGTGTGATTATTTCTCATGTTAGACCTGAGGTTTGGAATGGAAATGGTTTTACGACGCGAGGTTGGACAGGGCACGTAAATGCATTAAAAAAAATAATAATAACAACCCCCAAGACACTGTGTGACAGAGTGCTGGACTGGATGGGCCATTGGCCTGATCCAGCATTGGCTTCTCTCTTATGTTCTTATGAGGAGCGCACTGGCTGTTCATTAAGGAAGTCCCGAGTTCGATTCCTGATGTTGCCAGCCAAAGGGTCCTGGTAAGGAGCTGCCTGTCAGGTAACCCTGCCATAGCTGGAAGTGGGGGTGGGGAGGAGACATCTTTCACAGTTCTGGAATGCGGGGGGGAACGGAGTCTCCAGCTTAGGCAATTTACTGTCTCTGTAGTGTTTCTTATCATTTCGCCTGACCTTGGGTCCCATACCGTTTTGGCGGCTGGATATATACTGGTCTAGGTATTTTCTTTCACTTTTGGGCACGTGTGAGAAATGTATTCATTGGCTTGTAGCTGGGGGGGGGGTTGTTCGAATGGGCTATAATTGACCATGTAACATAAGGCCTGGCATCACTGACAAAGAGCTTGTTCATGCCTCTCTAAGACTGGTCTTTAATAAATACTATCTTCTTATGAAGCCTGGCGTTTGACTGACTATCTGGGGAACTTGACATTGCCCTTTGCTCCCCTCCACTGCTGGTGTGACCTTGGTCCAGTTGCAAGTTTTTTCAGAGCTGTCGAAGGCTTTCACGGCCGGCCAATCCACACACAAAAGAACCTCCTCAGGAAACAGGAAACCTCCTCAGGAAACAATCCATAGACAAAAGAACCTCCTCAGGAAAGCTCCTCCATTAGCATGTTCACAACCTGGGGGAACTCCTACAAGATAATGACTCAGCCTTACTCCCACCTTCATGAGTAGCTATAAATGACCTGCCTACCATTTTTCTTCTCCCCTTGACACAGAGAGTCCTCCATCTTTCCATGCTATACCTCTGAGGATGACAGTCACAGCTACTGGCGAAACGCCAGGTCCTACAATGCCAAGACCACGGCCACACAGCCCAGAAAATCTACAGCAACTAATTTTTCAGAGCTGTTCTGTCATGAGCAGTCCTCGAGAGAGCTCTCTCGGGCCCACCTACTTCACCGGGTGTCTGTTGTGGGGAGGGGAAGGGAAAGGAGTTTGTGAGCCGCTCTGAGACTCCGTTGGGTAGTGAAAGGCGGGGTATAAATGCAATCTCCTCCTCCTCCTCCTCCTCTTCTTCTTCTACTTCTTGCTAGGAGCAAGCCAAACTTCTGTGAGGCATCAGTGACCTCCTTAAGAAAGTATCTCAAGCAGCCTCCGGGAGGGCTTGCTGGGAGATTCAGCTCTATCTTCTACCGGCCCCCCTTCGATACGGAAGAGAAGACATTTGGGATGGAGATTCTCCGCTTGCCGCAGAAGCGAGACCAGACTGTCGAGCCCTCATCTGTCATTCTCACCGCTCTCTTCCCCGGCCGTTTGTCGGGAACGCAGAAAGCCGAGATGGCTGCCACCGCCGCTCACCCAGGAGTGGAGCATATTTCTTCTCCTGTGCGAGGAAGAGACGAGAGACCCGCTCTGTCAAAGGCAGTCCTGAATCCTTCTGGTTAATGAGCCTTTGACACCCGACGTTTGCTCTTACAAGCTCGTCCGGACCGCTCGGTTGCTCGAGAGTCTGACGTGCGTCTCGGAAGCCGTCGAGGGCCGCAGGATATAAATCCGCAAAGGCGCTGACCACCCGGCCGTCTCTGGCTGGAGGTTGGTTTCTTGGTGATAAATGCAGCCCTTTGGAAGCCTTCTGTGGCTTACAATAATATGGGGCAGAGGGGAGAGGAAGATGGGAAAGGAGGATCAGTTAAGGACATCGGAAAGGCCATTTTTCGTCTCCGGAGGTCAGGGCGACTGCAAGGTTATCTCTTCCCCCATTAATTCGTACAACAGGCCTGTGAGGTAGGCCGCAGTCAGTGAGAGCGCTTGGCCCAAGATCACCCAGTGAGCTTTTGGGCTGTTGGCTGTTGAACCCGGACCCTAGTCGTATGCGCTAAGCCAGGGGTGTCAAACATGCGGCCCATCTCCTGTTTCCAGTTCTCCCCCCCACCATAAAATTTATTCAGTTTTCAAAATTCCAGTAACAAATAATAACAATCGTCTACAGGATACGTATACATAAGCTTAACAGCATAAAAGAGAGCATTTTTCATACGCTTAGTGCTGACATCAACATTTGCCACAAATGAAGAGAAGAAGAAGAAGACATTGGATTTATACCTGGCCCTTTACTACCCAAGGGTGTCTCAGAGCGGCTTACAATCTCCTTTCCCTTCCCCTCCCCACAACAGACACCCTGTGAGGTAGGCGGGGCTGAGAGAGCTCTGACAGAAATGGCTCTTTTCCAAGGACAGCTCTGACCAGAACTATGACTTGCCCAAGGTCATCCAGCAGGTGCAAGCGGAGGAGTGGGGGAATCAAACCCGGTTCTCCCAGATTAGAGTCCGTGCGCTTAACCACTGCACCGAAATGGCTCTCTGTCTGTTATCTCTGGTATTATCCCGTGAGAAACTAGATGGGATAAGATCGGTAGCTATATAATTGTAAAGTCACTATATTCACCGTTAGGTTTTGTTGGATTCATTATCCTGCTTCCAGTTCTGCTGCCGCATCCTAGCTTGCTCCGCCAGACTTTCTCAATCGCTCAGCCATTTCATGTTTTCCCCTGGGTCCTAGACTCAGAACTCTGAGCCTGAGATTCCCGCGGTGAAGGTCGATAAATCAAAAGTCGGTTTGAAGTTTACAGGGCTAATGTTTTAAGTGTGTTTCTTATTTTAAGTTTGTGTCCTTTATAAAGTTTATATCTCTGCTACCTGGCATTACGATTTATGACACACGCGGCCCGGCCCGACCCGACGCGGTCTCATTTATGTCAGATACGGCCCTTGTAAGAAATGGGTTCGACACCCCTGCTCTAACCACTATGCCCACAGTGGAAGCAAACACATGGCTTTCCCCTCCTACACAATCTCACTCGACTCGGTCTCCCTCATTTCTATCCTCCAAAGAGCTCAGGCCGATGTAGATTATTTCTCACCCCCACCCCACCCGTGTATTCCCACAGCAGCCCTGTGAGGGAGGTCAAACGGAGTGAGAATCAGGGCTTTTCTTTCTTCTTTTTAAAAGAGGTGCCAGAAGAACTCCCAAAAGGGAAATGAAGCTTTCAGTCTGTATCCTGAAAACTCGTGAACTTTTAAACATTTTAAAAAGAGTTTTGTCAAAGAGGTTCAGAAACTCCATTCTGGAATGTTCCACCGGAAAAAGAGACGTCAGATCCCTCTCCGTGGCTCTGTTCCCAGGGGGCCACATTCTGAACGTTTCACTAAAAAAGAAGAGAAGAAGAGATTAGATTTATACCCCGCCCTTCACTACCCAAAGGAGTTTCAGAGCGGTTTACAATCCCCTTCTCTCCCCCTCCCCACAACAGACACCCTGTGAGGTAGGTGGGGCTGAGAATGCTCTTTCGAGGACTGCTCGTGACAGAACAGCTCTGAGAGAACTTGTGACTGACCCAAGGTCACACTGGCAGCTGCATGTGGAGGAGGAGCAGGGAATCAAACCCGCTTTCCCCAGATTAGAGTCCATGCTCTAAACCACTACACCAAGCTGGCTCTCTCAAACAGGGCCTTCTCGGGGCAGCACCTAGGTGCCAAATCCCTCTCGATGGCTTTGTTCCCAGGGGTCCACATTTTGAACCTTTCACTACCACTTCTAAACCCTTTTTTGTAAGGTAAAAGTTTCCCTTGCTCGAAAACCAGTCAAATCCGACTCTAGGGATGCGGTGCTCATCTCCGTTTCCGAGCCGAAGAGCCAGCGCTGTCCGAAGACTTCTCCGTGGTCCTGTGGAAAGGGGAGGCTTCCATGGTTTCCGCTCCTTCCTTTGGCCATAGAGGGGTGGGAGCAGGGCTTTTTTTTTGTAGAAAAAGCCCAGCAGGAACTCATTAGCATAGTAGGCCACACCCAACAGCAGAAACTCATTAGCATATTAGGCCACACTCCTGACAGCACAGTACCCTCCTAGGATCAGCTTCCCCAGGCGCCCCGTGGCTTGCGAGGTGCCTGGGGAACCCGAAGGGGGGGAAGCTGTAGGTATGGCCAACTCAGAAGCCAGCCGGAACGCCGTTCCTGTGCGTTCCTGCCCCAAAATAGCCCTGGGTGGGAGGGCAGGTAAAACCTCCCCTTCCGTCACCACTTCAAGACCCCCGAAGGGCTTAAATCCAGATACAGTTTGCGCAAAATCTCCCTGTACCTTCCCACGCTCAGCATTCTTACCGATGTCTTCCTCGCACCAATGTCTTGTCCGCTCCCTCTGCCCTAAAACCGCCAAGCTGTGTTCTGCCACCGGTCTCGCTCACGTCCCCAAGGCATGCCCAGGACTGTTTCGTGGTGCTGCTCCGTGCGCGCGCATCCCTGCGTATGATTTCGTGGGCCCTTTGGAAGGCGGTCAGCACCGCAGATCTAATGGCTTTCGCCAGGAGCAATTCATAATTTCATAGCGTATTTTATGAATCGCAAAAGGTGCATTAAACCTAGAAAAGTGCTTCTGGTCTTCGATTGCTCGGAAATTTGTGACGGTTGTTAGGAAAATGCGCTTTCCCGTTCCCTACCCCGAGAGCGGCGATGCCCTTCGAATTGAAACGGCTGCATTGAGGGAAATGCCTTCCTCTTTCGAGCCTCAGCCGAGCCGTTCACCTTTTCTACAGTCAGTATTCCTCCTTAATTCAACCTGCACGAATTGATTTAATTTTTATGACCGTATGCTTCCAGCTTGGCTTCAGCTCCCCATTCTGTCTTGAAGTTCTCTTCAAGGGCAGGATAGAAATTAGGCAGATTATGGCCTACAGAGAGCCAGTTTGTTGTAGTGGTTAGGAGTGTGGACTCTAATCTGAGAGAACTGGGTTTGATCCCCGCTCCTCCACATGCAGCTGCTGGTATGACCTTGGGCCAGTTACAAGTTCTCTCAGAGCTGTTCTCTCAAGGGCAGTCCTCGAAAGAGCCCCACCTACCTCACAGGGTGTCTGTTGTGGGGAAGGGAAGGGAAAGGAGATTGTAAACTGCTCTGAGACTCCTTCGGGTAGTAAAGGGTGGGGTATAAATCCAATTTCCTCCTCCTCTTCCTCCTCTTCTTCTAGGGAGGGGAAGGGAAAGGAGATTGTAAGATGCTCTGAGACTCCTTTGAGTAGTGAAGGGTGGGGTATAAATCCAATTTCCTCCTCCTCCTCCTCCTCTTCTTCTTCTTCTTCTTCTTCTTCTTCTTCTTCTTCTTCTTCTTCTTCTTCTTCTTCTTCTTCTTCTTCTTCTTCTTCTTCTTCTCAGTTTGGTGTCGTGGTTAAGTGCACGGACTCTAATCTGGGAGAACTGGGTTCGATTCCCCACTCCCCCACTTGCACCTGCTGGATGACCTTGGGCAAGCCATAGTTCAGGCACAGCTGTTCTTGAAAAAGAGCAGTTTCTGTCAGAGCTCTCTCAGCCCCACCTACCTCACAGGGTGTCTGTTATGGGGAGGGGAAGGGAAAGGAGTTTGTATGCTGCTCTGAGACTCCTTTGAGTAGTGAAGGGCAGGGTATCAATCCAATCTCTTCTCTTCTTCTTCTTCCCCACTCTTCCACATGCAGCTGCTGGTGTGACCTTGGGTCAGTCACAAATTCTCTCAGAGCTGTTCTCTCAAGAGCAGTTCTCAAGAGAGCTCTCTCAGCCCCACCTACCTGACAGGGCGTCTGTTGTGGGGAGGGGAAAGGAAAAGAGATCGTAAACCGCTCTGAGACTCCTTTGGGTAGCGAAGGGCGGGGCATAAACCCAATCTCTTCTTCCTCTCCTCTCTATGGAGTAGTCAAGACTTCCGTGAGCTGTTCTTGCTTCCCTTCCCTTCTCCTATTTTCACCTTCTCTCTCTCTCTCTCTCTTCCCTTCGCTTGAAAATGTCCAAAACAGGATTTTATAGCTGTGGCCTTAACTCACCTGGAGCTACCCCTGAAGCCCGCTGTGTGTCTCAGAACCCCCTCCTCAGGACACGATCCCGTCCATCCGCGCTCAGGTCAGAGCGGGAAGAGGCCGATCGATTCAGAGACCCGCGGCAGCCCGCCGCAAGAATGCCATTTCGATTTGCCTCGGCCTTGTTATCCACAAAACCAGCAGGCCTTTATGCTGGACGCACAAAAACAGCATCGATCGCATTAAAGATCAAGTGGAGACCCAATGTTTAGTGTAGGCTTCGAGCAAAAGACGCTCGGTCCCGACATGCCGGCAAATGTATCTGAATGGCTCTTGAAGAGCGTAGATGTTTACAGTCCCAAATGAAAAGCACACTATTTTTTTTCCCCCCAGAGAGAGGAAATGAACGGCTACATTTTTGCCCAGTAGCACCTGTGAGATAGTTGCGGGGTTATTCTCCCTTCTTAATGGTTGCTTTTTCTCTCCTTTTTCTCAAAGCAGAATGTCAAGTGGATCGTAGAAGGAGATACCCCCCTCCCAGTACGAAGTTGAATGGTAACAGCGGTTAGAGTAATGAACAAAAGAAAATGTTTTGAGGAGGAGAGGAGATTGGTTTTATACCCTGCCCTTCACTACCCCAAGGAGTCTCAGAGCGCCTTACAAACTCCTTTCCCTTCCCCTCCCCATAACAGACATCTGGGAGGTAGGTGGGGCTGAGAGAGCTCTCTCGAGGACTGCCCTTGAGAGAACAGCTCTGACAGAACTATGGCTTGCCCAAGGTCATCCAGCAGCTGCAAGTGGAGGAGTGGGGAATCAAACCCGGTTCTCCCAGATTAGAGTTCGCGCACTTAACCACTACACAAGACTGGCCCATGAAGCAGTTAGTGTTTCTTGGTATCTTTTTGTAGCACAAAAAATAGCTGGGGAATAGGGATGCCAACCTCCAGGTGGGACCTGGGCATCCCCCAGAATTACAGTTCATCTCCAGACTACACAGATCAGTTCTCCTGGAGAAAATGGATGCCTTGAAGGGTGGACTCTGTGGCATTGTATTCCACTGAGGTCCCTGTCCTCCCCAGGCTCCATCCCCAAATTTCCAGGAGTTTCCTGGCCTGGATCTGGCAACCTTACCCCACTATCCCCCTGGTGGCCCCAGGGGAACCTGGCAACTCTACTACTAGGGAAGGATGAATTTGTCTAACTGCAGGGCCCACAATGTGCCTAGAAGACAGGTGAGAATGAAAAGCCACATTTCTAAACAGCCTGCAGTGTTTTGAGTGTTTAAGCACATAAGAACAAAAGGAGAGCCCTGCTGGATCAGACCAATGAGGGTCCATCTGCTCCATCCTTCTGTCTCACACAGTGGCCAACCGATTCCTCCGGACGGGCAACAACAGGGCAGAGAGGCCGAGGCCTTCCCCTGAGAAGAACATTGGAAGAGCCCTGCTGGATCAGACCGATGGTCCATTTAGTCCAGCATCTGGTCTTACACAGTGGCCAACCAGTTCCTCCAGTGGGCCAACAACTGGTCATAGAGGCTGAGGCCACCCCCTGAGAAGAACCTCAGAAGAGCCCTGCTGGATTAGACCAGGGAGGGTCCATCTAGTCCAGCATCTGGTCTCACGCAGTGGCCACCCAGTTCCTCTGAAGGTCCAACAACAGGGCAGAGAGGCCGAAGCCTTCCCCTGAGAAGAACATCAGAAGAGCCCTGCCGGATCAGACCAGGAAGGGTCCATCTCGTCCAGCATCCTGTCTCACACAGTGGCCAACCAGTTCCTCCAGAGGGCCAACAACAGGGCAGAGAGGCCGAGGCCTTCCCCTGATAAGAATACCAGAAGAGCCCTGCTGGATCAGACCAGTGAGGATCCATCTCATCCAGCATCCTGTCTCTCACAGTGGCCAACCAGTTCCTCCAGAGGGCCAACAACTAGTCATAGAGGCCAAGGCCTTCCCCTGAGAAGAACCTCAGAAAAGCCCTGCTGGATCAGACCAGGGAGGGTCCATCTAGTCCAGCATTCCGTCTCACACAGGGGCCAACCAGTTCCTCTGAAGGTCCAACAACAGGGCATAGAGACCAAGGCCTTCCCCTGAGAAGAGCCTCAGAAGAGCCCTGCTTTATCGGACCAGTGAGGGTCCTCCTAGTCCAGCATCCGATATCACACAGTGGCCAACCAGTTCTTCCCCTGATGTTGTCTCCTGGCTCTGGGATTCAGAGGCTCAGTGCCTCTGAATGTGGAGGTTCCGCTCAGTCACCACTGACAAACTTCTCCATGAATCTATCTAACCCCCTTTTAAAGCTGTCTATTCCTGTGGCATGACGGAGTGAGCTCCCGTCTCTAGTTCCAGCTCCTGCCAACCTAGCAGTTCGAAAGCAAGAAATTGCAAGTAGATAAATAGGTACCACTTTGGTGGGAAGGTAACAGCGTTCCGTGCACCTTGGCGTTTAGTCATGCCGGCCACATGACCACGGAAACGTCTTCGGACAGCGCTGGCTCTTCGGCTTGGAAACGGAGATGAGCACCGCAACCCTAGAGTTGGATTTGAGTGGCTTTCGAGCAAGGGAACCTTTACCTTTACCTATTCCTGTGGCCACCACTACATCCTCTGGCGACTGATCCCACATTTTAATCACTCACTTTGTAAAATATCATTTCCTTTTGTCCGTCTTGAACCTGCGATGCTCACAAACAGCACTGCTAAGTAGGCCGGTGAAATTACAGCCAAGTTGCAGCGGAAAGGTGCGGAAAGGGAGTGGCTCGCCTACAGCTACCAGACAAATCCAGGGGCAAGATTTGACCAACCGGATCACAGCTTCTGCTCGTAACCACTATGCGACACCAGCGGACATGATGCAGCAGTTGAACTGTAATCCTGCTGGTTGACCGCACTAACAAAATTTGAGAGAAATGTCGGGTCGGAGCGGCAGATCTGTTTTGAACAGTGGCAGCGCTTTCTGCTGGCATCCGAAACTTCCCCAGGATGGCAGAACCTTGAAATCTTTTCTGTTAGGGCAAGAAGGAAAGCCCATCCTTGAGTGGAATGGGACCACAGTATCCAACCCTTCGAAATGTATTTTTGCACATAAAGGGGATGCACATTTCCCGAAGAGCAAATGGACGAACCAGGAAAAGTCGCAAAGAAATGCAGCCACAGTCGATATACACAGAAACAAAACAGAAACGGGCAGACCCTCCCTCCTGACATTTTTACTGGACAGAAGTCGTCTCGGTTTAAAAACCGTGCCCGTGTCCCATCGCCTGTAAACTTTTGACACTTACACACACCCCCACACAAAACACCTTTAAAAGGTTAAAGGTTCCCTTGCTCGAAAGCCAGTCGAATCCGACTCTAGGGTTGCGGTGCTCATCTCCGTTTCAAAGCCAAAGAGCCAGCGCTGTCCGAAGACATTTCCGTGGTCATGTGGCCGGCATGACTAAACACCAAGGCGCACGGAACGCTGTTACCTTCCCACCGAAGTGGTACCTATTTATCTACTTGCAATTTCTTGCTTTCGAACTGCTAGGTCGGCAGGAGCTGGAACTAGAGACGGGAGCTCACCCCGTCATGCGGCACTCTCGGGTCTCGAACTGCTGAACTACTGACCTTCCACAGCCTGCAGTTCAGCGTCTTAACCACTTGAGCCACCGCAGCTCCTAAACACCTTTATCGGCATATAAAATCAGTGGGATAAAACTTCATCAATAAAATGAAACTACACCTGCGAATCTTAGAACGCACCAATATTAAGAATGGTTCCTCGCTGCCGGAACCTTGAGACAGAAATTCAGCAATCTGTACGGTGACTTGCGGTGACTTCTCAGCTGGAAGAAGCCTAGTTGCGTTGACTTTTGACATTTTATCCCTGGGGACATTTGGGATCGCCCGTCCCGAAGAAGGGAGCCTCTCCTTTGCCCGGTCTTGGTCTGGTGCTCTGTCCGTGGTGCTGAACGTGACGCTTCCGTCTCTGACCGAGAGCCAGGCAGGTGGGTGGGCGGGTAGGTGTGCTGAGCCCCCGGCCAGTACAGCCGACCAAGGACAGAACAGGTTGTCACTTCTCTGTGTGGGTGTCCGTCGGAGAACAGTACCGTTTGTACCTTCTCGTTCGAGCCGCTGGAGAGGAGAAGGCCGTGGGAGGTCACCGGGAGCAGGTCGGGAGGCCCGATCCATGTCATCATAAATGGTCAGTGTTTAGGACCACATCTGGCCTCCGCCTTGGTGGCTGTGCGAAGACGGCGGTCTTTATTCTTATTCATTTACACCCTGCCTTACCGCTTTGGTGGGAAGGTAACCGCGTCCTGTGCGCGTTGGCGTTTAGTCATGCCGGCCACATGACCACAGAAATGTCTTCAGACAGCGCTGGCTCTTCGGCTTGGAAACGGAGATGAGCACTGCAACCCTAGAGTCGGATTAGACTGGCTTTCAAGCAAGGGAACTTTTACCGTTACCTTTTCTCCCCAGTGGGGACTGGAAGCAGCTGCCATTGTTCTCCTCCCTTCCATTTTATCCTCACAACAACCCTGTGAGGGAGGTGAGGCTGAGAGTGTGTGACTGGCCCCGGGTCACCCAGCAAACTCCCATGGCAGAGCAGGGACTCGAACCTGAATCTCCCTGATCCCAATCCAACAAATAATCATTTTCATATGCTGTTGGGTGTGGAATAGCCAGGAGATCCTAGGATTGTCTGGCAGCTGCAAGTTCTAGCTGTTAGCATTGTACACCACTACGCAGTGAGCTAGGTTTGTTTTTAGGGGCTGAGAGAACTTCTGAAAGAACTGTGACTGGCCCAAAGGTCACCCAACTGGCTTCATGTGAACTGGATGGGCCATCAGCCTGATTCAACATTGGCTTCTCTTATGAGAAGAAGGAGGAGGAGGAGAAGGAGGATTGGATTTATACCCCGCCCTTCACTCGGAGTCTCACAGCTTACAAACTCCTTTCCCTTCCCCTCCCCACAACAGACACCCCGTGAGGTAGGTGGGGCTGAGAGAGCTCTCTCGAGAACTGCTCCTGAGAGAACAGCTCTGAGAGAACTCGTGACTGACCCAAGGTCACACCAGCAGCTGCAACGTGGGGGAGTGGGGAATCCAACCCAGTTCTCCCAGATTAGAGTCCTGCTGCTCCTAACCACTACACCAAACCAGTAGGTGGGGCTGAGAGAGAGCTCTCTCAAGACCTGCTCCCGAGAGAACAGCTTAAAGTCCGTTCTCCTAACCCCTACACCAAGCTGGCCAGAGCAGGGTCGCCAGCCCCAGGTTGGGAAATTCCTGGAGATTAGGGGGTGGAGCCTGGGGAGGGTGTGGTTTGAGAAGGGGGAGGGATCTCAGCAGTTTGAGGAGGGTGTAATGCCGTAGACTCCATCCTCCAAAGCAGCTGTTTTCTCCAGGGAAGATGATCCCTGTTGCCTGCAGATTGAGTTGTAATTCGGGGAGATTTCCGGGCCCCACCTGGAGGCTGGCAACCCCAAGCCAGGGAGACCCCCCCCACCAAGATCGCCACAGCCTGAGCGATTAATGACTGCGGTGTCACCAGCCGGCTCGTCCTCTTGAAATCACGTTCGCATGAGTCACCCGCAGATTTGTATTGGCTCGGGGGAGCGACCCCCCCCCCCGCCCCGGCCTCTTCCCGCCATGACAAACTGCCCCGCAGTCCATATCGGGTAAGTTATTTTCCAATTTAACAAGAAGAAGTGAGTCTGGAGGGTGGTGACTTATTACCCAAATGTTCAGCTGGAACTTGAACCAAGCCCAAGTCATTTCGGGAATGGATTCCGGGTGATTTACGGACTCGGCTCCCGTGGCATGGCTTCCGAGCCTTGGCCATCCCTGCGAACGTCGGTGCCAGGAAGGAACTTGTTTCAAACTGTTTTTTTAAATGATACCTTCCATCCTCCTCGCCAGCCCTGGACGCCGTGATTCTGTAAGAAGAATGGGAATCGGAAACCCCTTCCCAAAGCTCCAGTTCTCGAAAGAGAGGAGGAGAAGAAGAGAGCGAAGAGATTGGATTTGTACCCCACCTGCCACTACACGAAGGAGTCTCAGAGCGGCTTACAATCTCATTTCCCTTCCCCTCCCTATGACAGACACCCTGTGAGGTCAGCGGAGCTGAGAGAGCTCCGAGAGAACTTGTGACTGACCCAGGGTCACCCAGCTGGCTGCATGTGGAGGAGTGGGGGAATCAAACCTGGTTCTCCAGATTAAAGCAGGCCACACCTATGATAAAGTTTGCTCAGGGGAGTTTAAGAAATGTACATGACCAGCGGAAGATGATGAAGAAGAACTGGTTTCCGTGCCCCACCTTTCACAACCCAAAGGAGTCTCAGAGCCGCTTACAGTCTCCTTTCCCTTCCCCTCCCCTGTGAGGTAGGTGGGGCTGAGAAAGCTCTCTAGAGGACTGTTCTTAAGAGAACAGCTCTGAAAGAACTGTTTCTGCCCAAGGTCACCCAGCTGGCTACACATGGAGGAAGAGTGGGGAATCGAACCCAGTTCTCCCGGTTAGATTCTGGCACTCTTAACCACTACACCACACTGAGGAACGATGGTGGAGGGAAGTGCCATGAAGTCACAGCAGACTTCTGGTGTCTCCACGGGACTTTCAAGGCAAGAGAGGTTCAGAAGTCGTTCGCCATTGCTTGCCTCCATGTCATGACCCTGGTATTCCTTGATGGTCCCCCATCCAAATATTAAACAGGGCTAACCCTGCTTAGCTTCTGAGATGGACATAAAAACATAAGCGAAGACATGTTGGATCAGGCCAATGGCCCATCCAGTTCAACACTCTGTGTCACACAGTGGCCAAAACCCAGGGGCCATCAGAAGGTCCACCAGAGGGCCCAGAACTCCAGAAGCACCAAGAAGACAGAGCATCACTGCCCCAGACATAACAACGTAAGAGAAGCCGTGTTGGATCAGGTCAACAGTCCATCCAGTCCAATGCTCTGTGTCACACAGTGGTCAAAGCTCAGGGGCCATCAGGAGGTCCACCAGTGGGGCCAGAACTCCAGAAGCCCTCCCACTGTTGCCCCCCCAAGCCCAAGAAGACAGAGCATTCCTTGCCCCAGACATAAAAACATGTTGGATCAGGCCAACGGGCCATCCAGTCCAACACAAAACCCAGGGGCCATCAGGAGGTCCACCAGCGGGGCCAGATGTGAGCAGACAGGGATGGCCTTGGCTATCCAGGTTAAGGCATGAGGGTTAGGGTAAGGTTAGGTTTAGGGTTTTAGGTTAGGGTTGGGTTTGGGGTTGTGGTTAGGGTTAGGGTTGATGTTGATGTTGATACTGGTGTTGGAGTTGAGATTAGGGTTAGGATTAGGGTTTGGTTTTAGGGTTGGGTTTAGGATTAGAGTTAGGGTTAGGGTTAGATATGGGGTTGGGGTTAGATATGGGGTTGGGGTTAGTGTTAGGGATGGGTTTAGGGTTTGGGATTAGGGTTAGGATTAGGGTTAGTTTTGGGGTTGGGTTTAGGGTTGGGTTAGGGTTGTGGTTGTGGCTAGGGTTACATTTATTGTTGGGGTTGAGGTTATGGTTGGTATTAGGGTTGGTGTTAGTGTTGGGATTAGGGTTAGGGTCAGGGTTAGAGTTAGAATTAATGTTAGGGTTAGGGTTAGGTTTGGTGTAGGGTTTGGGCTTGCAGTTAGGTTAAACCTAATCCTAACTCCAACCCCAACCCCAAACCTAACCCTAACCCTAAACTCAACCCTGACTGCTTCTCTTTCCCACCTAGAGAGCTGGGCTTGTTTTGCTTCCCTCCTCCGCGCTCCACACGTGGCCCATACCAGGTGGCCAGCGCCAGTAATGCGATCGACGGCCCGCTGAGACGCTTCATCCAAATTTGCTTTTAATTTGATCGGACTTCACTTGGGCCACATTTGGTTTGCAGAAGCAAACATTGGTGGGGAGATTTAATCTCCAACCCGCTTCTGTCTGCTTGCTTCCCAGACTGTGAGGGGACTGCCAAGGCGGGGGTTGCTCTGGCTGCCACTGCCCCCCCCGCATGAGAAGCTGTTGCGAATCGATCCAACGAAGTGGTTGGGCAGCAGATGCAGGACGGACCAGAAGAAAGATGGTTTTACACAGTGAGGGAATG
The DNA here is from genome assembly GCA_029375565.1 of Gekko gecko. Taxonomy (NCBI): domain Eukaryota; kingdom Metazoa; phylum Chordata; class Lepidosauria; order Squamata; family Gekkonidae; genus Gekko; species Gekko gecko. The sequence continues at coordinate 211,386,340 of JAPDNY010000004.1, forward strand.
AAATGTGGAATTTGCTACCAGAGGACGGAGTGATGGCCACAGGCCTAAAGGTAAAGGTAAAGGTTCCCTTGCTCAAAAGCCAGTCGAATCCGACTCTAGGGTTGCGGTGCTCATCTCCATTTCAAAGCCGAAGAGCCAGCGCTGTCCGAAGACGTTTCCGTGGTCATGTGGCCGGCATGACTAAACACCAAGGTGCACGGAACACTGTTACCTTCCCACCGAAGTGGTACCTATTTATCTACTTGCAATTTCTTGCTTTCGAACTGCTAGGTTGGCAGGAGCTGGAACTAGAGACGGGAGCTCACCCCGTCATGCGGCACTCTCGGGTCTCGAACTGCTGAACTACCGACCCTCCACAGCCTGCAGTTCAGCGTCTTAACCACTTGAGCCACCGCAGCTCCAGCCACAGGCCTAGACGGCTTTAAAGGGGGACGGGAGAGACCCATGGAGGATAAGTCTATCAGCGGCTACTAGCCATGGTGACCGAAGGGAACCTCCACATTCAGAGGCAGTCAACCTCGGAGCCAGGTGGCAACGTCACAGGAGGGCCTCGGACTCTGTGCCCTGTTGTTGGCCCTTCAGAAGAACCGGTTGGCCACTGCGTGAGAGGAGGGACTTCGGGGGAGTATAACACCATAGAGTTCCCCTTCCAAAGCGGCCCTTTTCTCCAGAGGAACTGATCTCTGTCAGCTGGAAGTCAGTTGTAACGGTGGGAGACTGGAGGTCCGCAACCGTAGATGACTGCCCCGAGCATTTGGACATCCCTGCCTCACAACATCCGTCCTCCGGTTTCGTTCTCCAACAGCCATTTTCGAAGATTTCTCTTGGCATCCAGCTCTTTGGAATACACATTTCCCGTTCCTTCCGTTCCCAAACCACCCGGATGAGAAACCTCAAAGGATCGTTTCTTTTAATCCTGAACGATCAACACAGAACAGTCTATCAGGCGTCGTTTTTTAAATTGCTCAAAGCAAAACACACAAGTCTTACTTTGCTCTGCTTCCTTTTAATGTTGTCTTGCATGGGAGAATCCTGGTTAAGAGGGGCGGACACTGATCTGAAGAACTGGGTTCGATTCCCCGCTCCTCTGCATGCAGCCAGCTGGGTGACCTTGGGTTAGTTACAGTTCTCTCAGAGCTCTCACGGGGTGTCTGTTGTGGGGAGGGGAAGGAAAAGGGATTGAAAGCCGCTCTGTGACGCCTTCGGATATTGAAGGGCAGGGTATAAAACCAACTCCTCCTCCTCCTCCTCCTCCTCCTCCTCCTCCTCCTTCTCCTTCTTCTCTTCCTCTTCCTCCTTCTCCTCTTCCTTCTCCTCCTTCTTCTTCTCCTCCTCCATTTCTCCTTATCCTCCTCTTCCTCCTCCTTCTCCTCCTTCTTCTCCTTCTGCTCCTTCTGCTCCTCTTTCTCCTCCTGTTTCTCCTCCTCCTCCTCCTTCTTTGTCTTCTCCTGTTCCTCCTCCTCCTACTTATTCTCCTCCTCTTCCTCGTCCTCTGTCTCCTCTTCCTTCTCCCCCTTCTTTTCCTCCTCCTCCTTCTCCTTCTGTTTCTCCTTCTCCTCTTCCTCCTCCTCCTTCTATTCCTCCTTCTCCTCCTCTTCCTCCTCCTCGTCTCCTCTTCCTTCTCCCCCTTCTTTTCCTCCTCCTCCTCTTCTTCCTTCTTCTATTCCTCCTCCTCCTCCTCCTCCTCTTCCTCCTCCTTCTCCGCCTCCTCCTCCCCCCTCCTTCTTCTCTTTCCATAAATCAAAGTTCACATCGGGTTTCCAGCTCTGGATGGAGAAATAGCTGGAGATTTGGGGTGTGTGTGTGTGGAACCAGGGGAGGTCGGTGTTTGGGGAGGGGAGGGGCCTCAGCAGGGTATGATGCCCTTGAATCCAAATAAGCCGTTTCCTCCAGGGGAGCTGATCTCTGTCATCCGGAGATCAGTTGTAAGAGCGGGATATCTCCAGGTCCCACCTGGAGGCTGGCAACCCTGATTATCTCCCACTGTGGGTGGTCCACCAAGATGGAACCAGTTGATTAGGAAGAGCAGAAAACAAGGTGTGGATGTGGGTGTGTGGGGGGCTTAACCATCAAGAGCTTCTTGTCGCCAACCAGTTGAATAGATTTTCTGGTGAGGAACATAAGAACACGAGAGAAGCCAATGTTGGATCAGGCCAATGGCCCATCCAGGCCAACACTCTGTGTCACACAGGGGCCAAAAATACCATCAGGAGGTCCAGCAGTGGGGCCAGGACACTAGAAGCCCTCCCACTGTCGCCCCCTCCAAGCACCAAGAAGACAGAGCATCACTTGCCCCAGACATAAGAACATAAGAGAAGCCAATGTTGGATCAGGCCAGTGGCCCATCTGGGCCAACGCTCCGTCACACAGTGGCCAAAAATGCCGTCAGGAGGTCCAGCAGTGGAGCCAGGACACTAGAAGCCCTCCCACTGTTGCCGCCCTCCACAAGCACTGAGAAGAATACAGAGCATCACTTGCCCCAGCCTGAGAGTCCCTATCTATACCTTGTGGCTAAGAGCCACCGATGGACCTCCGCTCCGTATGCACTTATCCAGTTCCCTCTTGAAGCCGTCCATGCTTGTAGCTGCCACCACCTCCCGTGGCAGGGAATTCCATGTCTTAATCACTTGCTGGGTGACAAAGGACTTCCTTTTATCTGTTCTAGCCCGACTGCTCAGCAATTTCACGGAGTGCCCATGAGTTCTCGTCTTGTGAGAAAGGGAGAAAAGCACCTCTTTCTCGACCTGCTTGTAAACCTCGATCACGTCACCCCTGAGCCGTCGCTTCTCCAAGCTAAAGAGCCCCAAGCGTTTTAACCTTTCTTCATCGGGAAAGTGTTCCAACCCTTTTGTATCATTCTGCTTGTCCTTTTCTGCCCTTTCCCCAAAGCCATAATATCCTTTCTGAGGTGGGTGGAAACCTTCGGCGTGGCCCACAGAGCTGCAATCAGCCTTCGTCCCTTTCGTCTTCCAAGAGAACAAGCCTGTATCGGAAAGATGTGCCTCTTCATTTGTCACTAATAACGATTGTGCTTTGCGGAATGGACTTTTCTCCGGGAGGAGACTGCCCAGGCGCGGGGACCTGACAGCCCGCCCTCCTGCTCTTCGATAAATTACTCTAATTAAAGAACAAGAAAAGAGGAAAGCCGGCAATGAAGAGCCTTGCTTTCATAACTCTTCCCCGTATGTTTCTTTTTTTTTTTCAATCGAAACGGTGCGCTAGGTAAAAATAGGCTCAGAGATGGACAGCCCGTTAGAATAGCCAAAGAGCGGCCCAGTTTCTCTAGCGGCCGGGGTGACATGCATACATACACAGATATCTTTTGGGTGCCAGTTCCAGGATTTTTGTGTGTGGGGGTCAGATGTAGCCCTCTCCACGTGGCCCCTGAACCTGGAAGAGGTGGAGCGTGAAAGCCGAGAATTCTCGGGTACCATCTCTGACTTCATGGGGTGCTCTGTGGCCCGTGAAGAGAGTGTGTGCCATTTGCCATCTCTGAGCCTCCCCACGCCACCCCCAACAAAGATAATCAGACAGGTTGGGGAGATGGGCCCCAATGGAGGACCTCCTGATGGCACCTGGGTTTTGGCCACCATGTGACACAGAGAGTTGGACTGGATGGGCCATTGGCCTGATCCAACACTGGCTTCTCTTATTGGGCCTGGGGCAAGGGATGCTCTGTCTTCTTGGTGCTTGGGGGGGGTCAACAGTGGGAGGGCTTCTAGTGTCTTGGCTCCACTGGAGGACCTCCTGATGTCACCTGGGTTTTGGCCACTGTGTGACACAGAGAGTTGTACTGGATGGGTCATTGGCCTGATTCAACACTGGCTTCTCTTATTGGGCCTGGGGCAGTGTTGCTCTGTCTTCTTGGTGCTTGGGGGGCAACAGAGAGAGGACTTCTGGAATTCTGGCCCCACTGGTGGACCTCCTGATGGCCCCTAGTTTGGGCCACTGTGTGACACAGAATGTTCAACTGGATGGGCCATTGGCCTGACCCGACATGGCTTCTCTTCTGTTCTTGTGTCTGGGGCAGTGATGCTCTGCATTCTTGGTGCTTGGGGGGTCAGAGTGGGAGGGCTTCTGGACTTTGGGCCCCGCTGGTGGACCTCCTGATGGCACCTGGGTTTTGGCCACTGTGTGATGCAGAGTGTTGGACTGGATGGGCCATTGGCCTGACCCGACATAGCTTCTTTTATGTTCTTATGTCTCGGACAGTGATGCACTGTATTCTTGGTGCTTGGAGGGGCAACGGTGGGAGGGCTTCTAGTCTCCTGGCCCCACTGCTGGACCTCCTGATGGCACCTGGTATTTTTGACCACTGTGTGAGTCAGAGTGCTGGACTAGTTGTGCCCAGTGAAGAAAGACTGTGTGCCTTTTGCCATCTTGGAGCCCCCTCCACCTCCAACAATGAAAATCAGACAGATTGGGCCACTGTGTGACACGGAGTGTTGGACTGGAGGGGCCATTGGCTTGTTCCAACATGGCATAAGAATGTAAGAGAAGGCAATGCTGGATCAGGCCAATGGCCCATCCAGTCCAACACTCCGTGTCACACAGTGGCCAGAAATACCAGGTGCCCTCAGGAGGCCCATCAGTGGGGCCAGGACACTAGAAGCCTTCCCACTGTTGCTCCCCCGAAGCACCAAGAAGACAGGGCATCCCTTGCCCCAGACCGAGAGTTCCTGTCTGTACCTTGTGGCTAATAGCCACTGATGGACCTCTGTTCCATACGTTTATCCAATTCCCTCTTGAAGCGGTCCATGCTTGTAGGTACCACCACCTCCTGTGGCAGGGAGTTCCACGTGTTACTCACTCTTTAGGTGAAGAAGGACTCCCTTTTATCCGTTCTGTCCCGACCGCTCAGCAATTTCATGAAGTGCCCACGAGTTCTTGTCTTGTGAGAAAGGGAGAAAAGGACTTCTTTCTCGACCTGCTCCATCCCATGCATAACCTTATAAACCTCGATCATGTCACTCCCTCAGCTGTCGTTTCTCCAAGCTAAAGAGCCCCAGGTGCTTTAACCTTTCTTCATTGGGAAAGTGTTCCAACCATTTTTATCATTCTCTTCTCTTATGACAGAAAACCAAGGGTAGGTATTAAACCATCTGGTGGTGAAACGTGGCCTCAAGTCGCAGACAACTTAGGCAAGAGATGAACAGAGGTGGTTGGCCATTGCCTGCCTCTGGAGAGCAGCCCTGGGCTTCCTTGGTGGTCTCCCATCCAAGCCCTAACCGAGGCTGACCCTACTTAGCTTCTGAGATCTGACAAGGTTGGGCTGGCTTTGGCAATTCAGGTCGGGGCAAACCATCTGCTACCTTAGTAGTTATATTCCAAAACCAATGTTGAACCAAAGCCAGTCGAAAACCCATAAGTGCACTGACTCAGAAAGGCGACATCTGTCAGTAAAGTAAACCCAGTGGGATTGTGTGTTGTCACCAGGACAAGAGATTGAGCCTGATACTTTGTGCGATGGAGCTCCACAGAGCCTTGGTTTGTTGGGTAGTGCCAGAGTCCCACAGCAATCAGTCCCAATGGCATTCCTTCAGAAGGATCAAGTTTATTGAGTACAAGAAAGGCAGGTCATCTGCGCACACCTTCAGTGTTAAAACTAACCCTAAAGGCGGGAGAGGGGAAGATATACAGGATTCGAAGTGGGGTCCCCTGATGGATTTGAGCCAATCAGAGAATTAGCCAAAGCACGCCAGTTTGGTGTAGTGGTTAAGTGCGCGGACTCTAATCTGGGAGAACCGGGTTTGATTCCCCATTCTTCCACTTGCCCCTGGCTGGATGACCTTGGTCAAGCCGTAGTACTGATAAGAGCTGTTCTTGAAAAAGAGCTATTTCTGTCAGAGCTCTCTCAGCCCCACCGACCTCACAGGGTGTCTGTTGTAGGGAGGGGAAGGGAAAGGTGTTTGTAAGCTGCTCTGGGACATCTTTGGGTAGTGAAGGGCAGGGTATAAATCCAATCTCCTCCTCCTCCTCCTCTTCTTCTTCTCCTCCTCCTCCTCCTCCTCCTCCTCCTCCTCCACTAATGGGTTCACATTCCCAGCAAAGCAGAAAGAGAAAGGTACCAAGGTCACAAGCAATGTTCCCTCTAAGCTGTGGAGTCTTGTGAACAAAAATTCTACTTTGTGAGTTACTGGCATTAAAGTTTTGATTTGGCTACTGCACGAATTAGTTCGCTCTGGAGCCATCCTTCCTGAGCTGAGACAAGAATGGGTGAGCCGGAGGCTAAAAAACGGTGAGCTAGCTCACACTCACTCAGCTTAGAGGGAACACTGGCCACAAGCCTAGGCTACAAGATAAGACGCAGTGAGAGAAATGAAAGTTAACATTCCAGCACATTAAGACGTTCATTCAACAGCCTCCTGCCCCCTCCTCCGCCTGCAATGGCAACGTAGCTGACAGGTAGTTTAGTAATACTCCGGGAGCGATGCTCTTTCTAAGCTCCCTGAGAGCAAAAATTCTACTTTGTGAGCTACCGGCATTAAAGCTGTGAGCATATGTTTTAGCTGCTGGATCAATTAGTTTGCTCTGGAGCCGTCCTTCCTGAGTGAAGACAAAAAACAAATGAGCCGGAGGCTAGAAAAATCTGTGTGCCAGCTCACACTAACTCGGCTTAGAGGGAACACCACCCAGGAGTACAAAACATACCGGCTGGGATATCATCTCCGGACCGATCCTTCCTCTCCCGGCTAATAGCAATATTGACTTCTTTGTCAAGTTATTGTTTGCCGAAATTCCAATCATTTCGGCGACCGGGGTAAAAGAACAGCACATTCCTGTTCTAGAAGATCTTAGCTAGGGACCGATCGGAGACGTCCGAAGCGAGAAGACAAATCCTTCCCAGACAAAAGGTTTTATTTCCGAGGATAGAGCAACAGTCGAGCTCCACCAGACTCGCCACGGCTGTTTGCGAAAGCAAAGGATTTTCGGCAAGGCAAATCTCCAAATTTGGCCGTCTCCGGAACGGGCCCTGAGCAGCGGATGGCTTTGAAACCTTTCAGTCCTTGCATTCCCAAGCCGCTCAGCATAGTTTGCAACGTAATCTTAAAACAATGGTCGCTCCACAGCCGCGTAAAAGAGAAACGGCAGCACAAGTCAAGAAAGGGGGACGACGACGAGAGAGAGGTTTATAAAATGATGCAGGGGGTGGAGAGAGCTGACAAACGGAACGCTTTCTTCCCTCTCCCCAACGACTGGAACTCGGGGGCATGCGATGAAACTGACGGGCAGTAGGTTCAGGACGGACCAAAGGAAATACCACTTCACACAGGGAGGGATTAAAAGGTGGGATTTGCAGCTGAAGGATGTAGTGATGGCCACAGGCATGGATGGTTTTAAAAGGGGATGAGACAGATCAGTGGAGGAGAGAGGGATGACAGGTCTACGCCGGCCACCAGCGGGGGATGGGAGGGTGTAGGGTTGTGTCAGATCTGGGTTTGGGAAACTCCTGGAGATTTGGGGGTGGAGCCTGGGGAGGACAGGGACATCACTGGGGCACAGTGCCATAGAGTCTACCCCCCAAGATAACCATTTTCTCTAGGGGAGCCAGTCTGGTGTAGCGGTTAGGAGCATGGACTCTAATCTGGGAGAGGTCCTTTTCTCCCTTTCTCACAAGACAAGAGCTCGTGGGCGCTCTATGAAATTGCTGAGCAGTCGGGTTAGAATGGATAAAAGGAAGTCCTTCTTCACCCAAAGAGTGATTAACACGTGGAATTCACTGCCGCAGGAGGTGGTGGCAGCTACAAGCATGGACAGCTTCAGGAGGGAATTGGATAAACATCTGGAGCAGAGGTCCATCGGTGGCTATCAGCCACAAGGTCTAGATAGGACATCCTGTCTGCGGCAAGGGATGCTCTGTCTTCTTGGTGCTTGGGGGGGGGTCAACAGTGGGAGGGCTTCTAGTGCCCTGGCCCCACTGCTGGACCTCCTGATGGCCCCTGGTATTTTTTGGCCACTGTGTGACAGAGTGTTGGATTGGATGGGCCCTTGGCCTGATCCAACATTGGCTCTTCTTATGTTCTTATGAGAACCGGGTTTGATTCCTCCACATGCAGCCAGCTGGGTGACCTTGAGTCAGTCACAAGTTCTCTCTGAACTGTTCTCTCATGATCAGTCCTCAAAAGAGCTCTCTCAGCTCCACCTACCTCACAAGGTGTCTGTTGTGGGGAGGGGAAGGGAAGGAGATTGTAAGCTGCTCTGAGACTCCAAGTGAAGGGCGGAGTATAAATCCAGTTTCCTCCTCCTCCTCCTCCTCTGTCTCCTCCTCTCCCAGGGGAACTGATCTCTATAGTCTAGAGATGAGTTGTAATTCCAGGGTATCCCCAGGCTGCACCCGGAGGCTGGCATCTCTAGGAGAAGAGGTCTCTCGATGGCTACTCGCCATGGTGACTGAAGGGAACCTCCACATTCGGAGGCAGTCAACCTCTGACTCCCGGAGCCAGGAGGCAACATCAGGGGAAGGCCTCGGCCTCTGTGCTCTGTTGTTGGATTTCCAGAGGAACAGGTTGGCCACCGTGAGAGACAGGAGGCTGGACTCGATGGACCACTGTTCTGATCCAGCACGGCTCTTCTTACATTCTCATGAAAATTCTGGACAATATTCCTCCACACACAGCAACGTCGTCTGCCCAGCCAAAGTTCTTTGAAAACACACAGGCCTTTGAAAGGTGCCCAAAACTCAAAAACGTGACAGCATCTCTTGTCAGCGATAGTTTTCTTATACCAGGGAAACTGCAGGGAAGGTCCTACCTACCCTAAGCAGTAGAATTTCTGACTGGCCAACCTGAGGGAACTTCCTTCAGGACCCTCAGAGATGACCTTCAGAGGCAGATAAGTTCTTGTGGAGTGAGACTCCCTCTCTGAGGCGGTCTCTTCTAGTAGGTAGACCAGAAAACAGATTATTGGAGTTGGACCGGAAATGTTCAGGTTCATCTCTTCCACAGACTCACCAGATGGCCTTCAGAAAGCCGCTCTCTTTTAATGGCAGCTGAAACATCGATAGCCGTGACTTGGAAATGTTCAAATACATCAACAAAAAGTGTCCTGGTCCCACTGCTGGACCCCCTGATGGCACCTGGTATATTTTAGCCACTGTGTGACAGAGTGTTGGACTAGATGGGCCATTGGCCTGATTCAACATTGGCTTCTCTTATGTTCTTATGTTCTTTGTGGCATCGAAAGAAGAAGACGAAGAGATTGGATTTATACCTTGCCCTTCACTACCCAAAGGTGTCTTAGAGTGGCTGACAAACTCCTTCCCCTTCCCCTCCCCACAACAGACATCCTGTGAGGTAGGTGGGGCTGAGAGAGCTCTGACAGAAACTGCTCTTTTTCAAGAACAGCTCTGACAGAACTGTGGCTTGCCCAAGGTCTTCCAGCAGCTGCTAGTGGAGGAGTGGGGAATCAAACCCGGTTCTCCCGGATTAGAGTCCACACACTTCACCACCACACCAGACAGGCTCTCTACGCCAGTTAAATTTATGGGAAATGTATTTAATGGACAAGATTTTGTTGAAGTTTGGCCCATTGCGTTAGAGTATTCGACATGACCTGAAGTGGTTCCGCATAACTTGAAATCTTTAATTCTAGTATAATTGTGTGAAATTTGTAAGTTGTCATGTCTGGTATGGCTTTGTTCCTATAGAGTCGGTGTTTGCCGACGTGTAATTTGTAACGTTGGTAGAATGTATCATATGTATTGTTTATGAAACGTTAAATTAGAAGGAAGAAAGCCGCTCTCTCAGGCCGTGTTCGGAGCGAGGAAGGTGTTTTTGACTTTCCCGCCCACGCGGAGTCTTTGCACACCGGTTTTGTGCAATGAATATTTCAGGGGGACACACCCTGGCATTTAATCAGGGACTGTGGACCGTTTGTCAGGCCCGTGTAGGTCGAGGTGTTCCCAACAGTGTGCCAAGCAAAAAAAAAGAAAGAAAGAAAGTCTTGGTGGAGGAGAGCCCAGTCCCAGCACCCGTGTCCGTTCGTTCCAACTCCGTGGTTTCCTTGATGGTTGGAATATCCTGCCAATTTCTGTCTGCCCGTCTCTCTTCCTTGTGGGTTGTTTATTGCCAGGGGCGTGTGCAGAAAGCTGAGTTAGGCTTGAGTCTCCTTTATTTTATTGGGTTGAATGTAAAGAAAAAATAATTTGCCGTGGGAGTACGGAAGCTTTACACAGTATCCCCAATCCTCCATGTTTCCGGGTTAAGGGGAAAACATGGTTCAAACAAATTATGAAGAATAGGAAGAAGGAGAAGAAGAAGAAGGAGAAGGAGAAGAAAGAGAAGGAGAAGGAGAAGGAGGAGAAGGAGAAGAAGGAAGGAGAAGAAGGAGAAGGAGAAGAAGGAGAAGGAGAAGAAGGAGAAGGAGAAGGAGGAGAAGGAGAAGGAGGAGAAGGAGGAGAAGGAGGAGGAGAAGGTGGAGAAGGAGAAGGAGGAGGAGGAGGAGCAGTAGAAGGAGAAAGAGGAGAAGGAGAAGGAGAAGGAAAAGAAGGAGGAGAAGAAGGAGAAGGAGAAGGAGGAGAAGGAGAAGGAAAGGAAAAGAAGGAGAAGAAGAAGAAGGAGAAGGAGAAGAAGGAGAAGAAGGAGAAGGAGAAGAAGGAGGAGGAGAAGAAGAAGAAGAAGAAGAAGAAGGAGAAGAAGAAGGAGAAGAAGAAGGAGAAGAAGAAGGAGAAGAGTTGGATTTATACCCCACCCTTCACTACCCAAAGGTGTCTTAGAGCGGCTTACAAACTCCTTTCCCTTCCCCTCCCCACAACAGACACCCTGTGAGGTCGATGGGGCTGAGAGAGCTCTTGACAGAAACTGCTTTTTCAAGAACAGCTCTTATCAGAACTATGGCTTGCCCAAGATCATCCAGCCAGGTGCAAGTGGAGGAGTGGGGGAATCAAACCCGGTTCTCCCAGATTAGAGTCCACGCACTGAAGAAGAAGAAGAAGAGGAGGAGGAGGAGAAGGAGGAGGTGGAGGAGGAGGAGGAGGAGATTGGATTTATACCCTACCCTTCACTATCTGGACGAGTCTCTGAGTGGTTTACAAACTCCTTTCCCTTCCCCTCCCCACAACAGACACCTTGTGAGTCAGGTGAGGCTGAGAGAGCTCTTCCGAGAACTGCCCTTGAGAGAACAGCTCTGAAACAACTTGTGACTGACCCAAGGTCATACCAGCAGCTGCATGTGGAAGAGTGGGGACTCAGAGCCAGTTCTCCCAAGTCAGAGTCTGCGTTCTGAACCACTACACCAAACTGGCTCTCAGTCAGGTGATCTGACTCCAATGGGAACAAGGGAAAGAAATTTGACTTTACAAAAATAGAAGCCCAACTTAGATGACATATTCATGGAGGTACATTTAACTGATTGCAAACAGATTAACTCCGAAATGGTTAAGTCGCTACGGCTCCAAGCCCAGGTAAGACAGAGAGAGAGAAGAAGCTGGGGTCACATATCAGATGAATCGCAGAAGACAAGAGACAACCAAAGGGGCTCATCATCCAACCCATGAGAGAGTCGAGGCCAACTGTCAAGTCTGCCTGAGGGAGAGAATTCTCTAAACCTTTTCCCTCCTAGAGCCCCTTACATGCAAAGTCACAATATCCAACATATTTCACGCAAACGTTCATAGAATCATAGAATCACAGAGTTGGAAGGTGGCCCCAGAGGCCATCTAGTCCAGCCCCCTGCTCAATGCAGGATCAGACTAGAGCATCCCTGAGTGGTGTTTGCCCAGCCGCTGCTTAAAGGCTGCTGCTTTGGATGCTCGAATATGATTGCCACCCAGTCGAGGTCATTGTCATAAATCCACCCCCAATCAAGGGGGGTGAAATTCCCCCACGGCGTAGCCCTCAGCCAAAGGATCTTGGCAAAGGGGGAAACCCCATTTGGTGATAGGGAGCGCCGTCATGTCTCAGCCAACTTATCGTGACCCCGATAAGTTTTTCAAAGCAAGAGATGTTTCAGAGGCGGCTTGACATTTGCCTGCCTCTGTGTCCCGGCCCCGGACTTCCTTGGTGGTCTCCAATCCAAATACAAACCAGGGCCGACCCTGCTTAGCTTCCAAGATCTGACAAGGTCGGACCAGCCCAGGTCAGGATCTGATGGTTTAGCAATCCCCCTTTTTTTTTTTTTTTTGCATTTCTGGCATCTGAATTTCAAACTTAACTATGCTGGGATGCACGTGGTCTTTTAAGAGTCGGTCTCTTCCGCTGTTCGACTTCACACCAATGCTCCCTCTAAGCTGTGGAGTCTTGTGAGCAAAATTTCCACTTTGTGAGCTCCTGGCATTAAAGTTGTGAGCAAGCGATTTCGCTGCTGCATAAACTAGCTCGCTCTGGGGCCATCCTTCCTGAGCTGAGACAAAAATGTGTGAGCCGGAGGCGAAAAAACTGTGAGCTAGCTCATCTTCAGCAACGGAGAAATTGCCCCTGACTGATTTTCTTTGTTTGCGAGGGGGGCAACTCGAAGGCAGTCTTTCTTCTCTGCAGTTATGGAATTACGGTGGGCAACTTTCCACGAGGGGAGAAGAAGGAAAAAAAGAAACGTGGTCAGTGGTTTGAGGAGACGTCGCCTGACAACTTTGCCGCCAACCTTGAGCGGAGGCGGGGTGGTTCAGCGGTTAGGGTGTCGCACTCGGTCCTCGAAGATCTGGGTTCCGATCCCTGCATTCCCTGCTGGGTGACTTTGGGCTTCTGTAAAATGGATCCCTCGCGTCTCTGAAATACGTAGTACAGGAAGGTGCAGCCACAGGACTAGGCCTGTGCGGGGAAGAATGGATGGGGCATCCTCTATGAACCAAAAGTTAGGAAACTTTTCTGTTAAGCAAGAGAAGCCTCTGCTAGCGTCTCACTGATGCCATCTGCTGGTCGAACACAATTCATCATGCACTGGGATTTCCTGGGGATGCTCTTATCTGGGGGAAGGCCTCAGCCTCTCTGCCCTGTTGCTGGCCCTCCAGAAGAACTGTTTGGCCGCTGTGTGAGACAGGATGCTGGAACAGATAGACCCTCACTGGTCTGATCCAACATGGCTCTTCTTCGGTTCTTATCAAGGCCTCAGACTCTATGCCCTGCTGTTGGCCCTCCAGAAGAACTGTTTGGCCCCTGTGTGAGACCAGATGCTAGATGGACCCTCACTAGTCTGATCCAGCAGGGCTCTTCTGAGGTTCTTCTCAGGGGAAGGCCTCGGCCTCTCTGCTCTGTTGTTGGCCCTCCAGAGGAACTGGTTGGCCCCTGTGTGAGACGGGAGGCTGGGCCAGAGGGACCTTCATTGGTCTGATGCAGCAGGGCTCTTCTGAGGTTCTTATGTTATGTTCTTAAGTACTGGCCCTGCTTCGCTTTCCAGATCTGACACGACTCGGCTGTACCCAGGGCTTTTTTTGTAGAAAAAGCCCAGCAGGAACTCATTAGCATATTAGGCCACACCCCCGTGTTACCAGAGCGTGGTCATCCAGCCACACCCACCTTTTGCTTCTTTTTCTGTTTACCTCGTTTGTTGTCAAAACCCAGCGCTTTTTTTTTGCAGCAGGAACTCCTTTGCATGTTAGGCCACACAACCCTGATGTAGCCAATCCTAATGAGTTTCTGTTGTTGGGAGTGGCTTATTATGCTAATGAGTTCCTGCTGGGCGTGGCCAACTCGGGAGCCAGCCGGAACGCCGTTCCTGTGCGTTCCAGCCCCAAAATAACCTTGGCTGTACCATGCTGCCTTCCCTCCCTGTCGCTAATTTTAAAAGGGGAGCCGACACATTCGTGAAGGACAGGTCCATCAGTGGCTATGGAATGGAACCTCCATGTGCAGAGGCAGTGTACTTCGGAATATCAGTGCTGAGGGCCACAGCAGAAAGCATTTGCATAGCGGGATTGCAGAGGCACGGATCCAACAGGTCTGCTCTGATATTCCTGTAGAGTCCCTTGATGACTTCTGCTCACTGCATCAGGAATCCTCCACTGTTTTGACATTTGTTCCTTGAATTAGGTATAGATCCGCGTACCTGTGCAGTTTACCACAAGTTTCTACTGTTTTTTGCCCTTACCTTACATGTACATCCAGGCACAAAAAATCAAAGGCACAGATATAGAATGGGAGGGACTTGGCTCGACAGCAGCACCTGCGAAAGGGATCTGGGTGTTCTGGTTGATCACAAGCTCAACATGAGCCTGCAGTGTGATGTGGCTGCGAAGAAAGCTAATGCAATCTTAGGATGCATTAACAGAAGCATTGTGTCCAGATCACGGGAGGTGGTCGTTCCACTCTATTCTGCTATGGTCAGGCCTCACCTGGAGTCCTGTGTCCAGTTTCGGGCAACACACTTTAGGAAGGATGTCGACAAGCTCGAGCGTGTCCAGAAGAGGGCGACCAGGATGGTGAGAGGGTTGGAATCCAAGTCTTACGAGGAAAGGCTGAAAGAGTTGGGTATGTTTAGCCCAGGAAAGGGAAGGCTTAGAGGGGACATGATGGCAGGCTTCAATTATTTGAAGGGCTGTCATGTAGAAGATGGAGCAGATCTCTTCTCTCTTGCTCCGGATTGCGAGACTCGATCTAATGGGTGGAAATTACAAGGGAGTCGTTACTGGCTAGAGATCAGGAGAAACTTCCTGACTGTCAGAGTGGTTGAGCAGTGGAACAGACTGCCTCGGGAGGTGGTGGATGCTCCTTCGCTGGACGTTTTCAAGCGGAGGCTGGACGACCATCTTTCGGGCATGTTGTAGGTATATAGGGCTCTCTTTCGGCTGTGCTCCTGCAGAGTGCAGAGGGCTGGACTAGATGACCTGCAAGGTCCCTTCCAACTCTAACATTCTATGATTCTATGTGCTCTGACCTGGATGGCCCAGGCTAGCCCAATCTTGGGAGCTAATCAGGCTCAGCCCTTGTTACTACTTGGATGGGAGACCACCAAGGAAGTCCAGGGTTGCTACGCAGAGGCAGGGAATGGCCAACCGCCTCTGACCATCTCTTGTCTTGAAACCCTTCAGGGTCTCCATGAAGTGGCCGCAGCTGGACTGCGGTTTCCATCACCATATTCCATGCAAGTGCGCACTGGTGAATGGGGCAATTTCGTGGTGCGATCAAGTGTGCAGATTCTCTTTGGGGGACGGTTCATCATTGCGCAAAAACACGTGTGCATTAGCTGCACAATAGCATCAAGGGTGTGGCCCATGTGTCACTGAAATGGCATTGGTAATGAAGATCAGAAGACAGATGTGTATACATAAAGGACTTAATGGCTACCCCAACTCAGAGCTCCCAAGGCAAGGGAGAAGCAGAGGCAGTTTGCCATCGCCTTCCTCTGCAGAGTCTTCCTCGGTGGTCTCTCTTCTGAGCAGCGACCCTGCTTAGCTCCTGAGATCCGATGTGATTGGGCTTTACCGTACCACCTTCCCTCCTGACGACAGATGCCAATGGTATACAATCTATGACAAGTTGCGCATGGTCCCATTTTGGAATTTAATTTAGAATCTCTCTCTAGATAAACCAGGCTTCAAGTGGAGCACATTGCAGAGAGGGATTCTAGATGAATAAAGGAATGGGGACCGGAGAATATCAGCTCTCGTTTTCCACACCATAAAGTACCGATTAAATTATTATTAGGGCTGTTCTTCGTCCTGTTCTTCTGGGACCCAAAAGGACAGTCCGCGTCTCTTCAACAGTCCCCCTGGAGTTCATTTCTCGCTCGCCCAATGCTAAGAATTTGGCCTGGAGTCCAGCCGCAGACGGAGTTGTCTTCAGAGCTGTCAATGTCGCACCACAAGAGGTCGCTCTTGGGATGGTTTTTTAAAAAATTCCAAGCACCGAAGAGAAAAAGCTATGAACCCCCCCCCCATTGTAGTTTTCCAAAAAGTTTTTGGGTCGTTGCAGATACCGTTGTAGAACTCCGACACTGAGTAGGAAATTAAGTATCTCAAATCTGATAAAATGTGGGAACACAGTGGAGGGTCCACGATTTTTAGTATTCTGCCCAAATGTAGCCCTTTGGGAACGGTCAGTAAAAATTCCCCCAGACCACTTTAATTGTGAGATCCGTCCCCATTTCTGGCCTGCTGCCCTTGCTTCTCGTATCTGGTCCTGCTTCCGTGCCGTCGCCTTCCTTCCTTTCTCCTTCCCGGAATTCGATGCATGGACAAGCCTAGCCAGTCAGGGGTCAAGTCACAAGGCCAGTCCATTTTTGACTATCGATGGCAAAGGAAGGCAAGGGAGAGAGGCCGAGAGAGGGGGCTGTGTCAACAAACTGACGGGGGTTCTTGCAAGCGCTGCTGAATGAGCATTTAAGCATTTCCCGAACCACCGAACGTGTTCTCCGAATACAGTGAGTAGCTTTGGCTCGGTCTTAAATATTTCCTCCAGGAATATTCACTGCCACAGGAGGTGGCGACGGCTACAAGCATGGATGGCTTCAAGAGGGAATTAGACAGCGCTCTTTTTGGGCAGGAACGCACAGGAACGGAGTTCCGGCTGGTTCCCGAGTTGGCCACGACCAGTAGGAACTCTTTAGCATAATAGGCCACACCCAACAGCAGAAACTCATTAGGATTGGCTACATTAGGGGTGTGTGGCCTAACATGCAAAGGAGTTTCTGCTCCAAAAAAAGCCCTGGGTTTTGACAACGAATGAGGTAGCAAAAGGTGGATGTGGCTGGATGACCACACTTCTGGTAACACAGAGGTGTGGCCTAATATGCTAATGAGTTTATGCTAAACAAGGTAAGCATAATAAGAAGCAAAAGGTGGGTGTGGCTGGATGACCACACTGCTGATAACATGGGGTGTGGCCTGATATGCTAATTATCTGTACAGTCAGGGGTGTGGCCTAATATGCTAATGAGTTCCTGCTGGGCTTTTTCTACGAAAATAGCCCTGGAATTAGATAAGCATATGGAGCAGAGGTCCATCGGTGGCTATTAGCCACAAGGTATAGATAGGGACTCTGGGACAAGTGATGCTCTGTACTCTTGGTGCTTGGGGGGGCAACAATGGGAGGGCTTCTGGTGTCCTGGCCCCGCTGCTGGACCTCCTGATGGCACCTGGTATGTTTGGCCACTCTATGACACAGAGTGTTGGACTGGATGGGCCATTCGCCTGATCCAACACTGGCTTCTCTTACATTCTTATGTTCTTAAACTGGCTTAAGTCTTGACTTTAGAGTTGCATGTGGAAGCAGGCCCAGTCTCTGTACTTCATCTCCCAACTGTCACTATCGAGAGTTTCCAGGTCTTCCCTGGGATGGGGGAATAGGATTGCCAAATCCAGGTTGGGAAACTGCTGCAGATTTGAGGATTGAGCCTGGGGAGGACATAAGAACATGAGAGAAGCCAATGCTGGATCAGGCCAGTGGCCCCTCCAGTCCAACACTCTGTGTCACACAGTGGCCCAAAATACCAGGTGCCATCAGGAGTTCCACCCATGGGGCCAGGACCCTAGAAGCCCTCCCACTGTTGCCCCCCACCCAAGCACCAAGAGTACAGAGCATCCCTTGCCCCAGACTGAGAGTTCCTATCTATACCTCGTGGCTAAGAGCCACCGGTGGACTTCTGCACCATATGCTTATCCAATTCCCTTCTGAAGCTGTCCATGCTTGTAGCTGCCACCACCTCCTGTGGCAGTGAATTCCATGTCTTAATCACTCTTTGGATGAAGAAGTCCTTCCTTTTATCTGTTCTAACCCGACTGCTCAGCAGTTTCATTGAGTGCCCACGAGTTCTTGTCTTGTGAGACAGAGACCTCAGTGGGGTACAATGAAGAAGTAGAAGAGGAGGAGGAGATTGGATTTATACCCCACCCTTCACTACCCGACGGAGTCTCAAAGTGGCTTACAATCTCCTTTCCCTTCGCCTCTCCACAATAGATACCCTGTGAGGTAGGTGGGGCGGAGAGAGCCCTCTCGAGGACTGCCCTTGAGAGAACAGCTCTGAAAGAACTTGTGACTGACCCAAGGTCACACCAGCAGCTGCATGTGGAGGAGTGGGGAATCAAACCTGGTTCTCCCGGATTAGAGTCCGCGCTCTTAACCACTACACCAAACTGGCTCTCAATGCCATAAAGCCCACCCTTCAAAACATCCATTTTCTCTGGGGAAACTGAAGTCTGGCGACGAGCCGTAATTTGGGGTGGTGGTGGTCCCACCTGATAGCTGGCATCGCTATCACAGTTCAGTGCTCCAGAACACAATCTTCATGCATGGGCACACAACACCACAATGGACCAAACTGCTTGGTCTTTCCCTTTGACGAGACTCCACGTTGGAGGCCGGTGATTTCTTTAAGGTTTCTATCCTACGTACATCTGGGACTGCTCGTGGCTGTATTTAATGTTTAAATGCGAGGACTCGTTCCAAGAATAGAGGGGGTTATTTGGTCGTCTCACTCAGCAGTTTGGAAAGGATTTGGAGGCCGGTGAGTAATCCAAGGACGGAATCGCCAGTTCAGGGAGTGTTTGTTTGAAGCCCTTGCAAACGCTAGGGGTTAAACCCCTCATGAGGTCATCCAAAGCTGTCGAGAAAATGGTATATCTGAGTCTGATGGAGCGTTGATACTTCCCTGAAGGCTTTTTCTTGGGGGGGGAGGGGGAACAGTCAGACATTAAATCAGCCAAGAATGATGTTCTATCTTTTATCAGAGGGGTGGGAAAAGTTACGAGAAAGTTCTGGGATCTCGGGATGGAGGAATCCAACCCTTCCAAAGTTTGGACAGACGAGAAGCCCGTCGCCCCTTCCCAATCTCTTGCGAAAACAAAACAAAACAAAAAAAACCCCAAAATGGCGCCCGGTCTGCCAACTGTTTCTCCTCAGCAACACGGCGTGGGCCCGGC
This sequence comes from Gekko gecko, assembly GCA_029375565.1. Lineage (NCBI taxonomy): Eukaryota > Metazoa > Chordata > Lepidosauria > Squamata > Gekkonidae > Gekko > Gekko gecko. The sequence continues at coordinate 211,405,127 of JAPDNY010000004.1, forward strand.
TTTCTCGCCTCCGGGATCGCTTTGGATAGACCTCATCTCAGTGACATTCTCCCACTAGGGAAATGTTCCCAGCTTGCGTCAGATGAGGCAGACCGAGAGATTGTCATCCGTTCCCACGTCAGATGGTTTCACACCCCCGGAAAGGCGACCCGTAAGCCGTGCCTGTCCCCGCCTTGCCCGCCTCCCACCCGCACTGAGAGCGCCTTGGCTGAATTCCTCGGGAGTAGGAAGGAAACCATCTGAAGCGGACTCTTTTTATCACTGCACGGGGAGCCTTTGAGAAACTGTCTATTACTTTCTCTGACATATCATATTTTTCGGGATCCCTAAAAAAAAAACCCCACAAACCCAAAAACTTTTCCCCAACCTCTTCACTGGAGCCGTCTTTGCGTCCGGATTTGTTTAAAAGATTTATACCCCGTGCTTATCTGAGAGGAAAGGAGGTGACTTATAATCGTAAAAATGACGACGACGCCATTAAAATAATGCAAAAGCAGTAAAATCGACAGTTGACCCCCCCCCCACTCTATAAACCAAATATAAAAAGGGCTCATCGTTTCTACCGGGGAGGGGGAGATGTGATTGAAATGGAGTAGGGAGAATTAAGATCGGCCATCGTGATAATCTATGTTGTCGGGTAGCACTTCCAGGGTTTTTTTGGGACAATTCGGTCCTGCTACCCTGAACGGGGTGATACGCGGCACATTGATTTGCTTGGAACAGTGGTTTGTACCCCCAGCATGATAATTTATTTAAAAAATGGGCTTTTAAAATTTGTGCCGTTTCCATTTCGAAGGCTTCTTTTTTAGACTAGGAGAAGGTCTGATTTTTTAAAAAAGAATTAAAGTTGAAGGAGGAGGAGGAGGAGAAGAATAAGTAGAAGAAGAAGAGGAGGAGGAGGAGGACGAGGACGAGGAGGAGATTGGATTTATACCCAACCCTTCACTACCCAAAGGAGTCTCGGAGTGGCTTACCATCTCCTTTCCCTTCCCCTCCCCACAACAGACACCCTGTGAAGTCGGTGGGGCTGAGAGATTTCTGAGGAGGAATAGGAAGAATTGGATTTATACCCCACCCTTCACTCAGAGCGGCTGACAATCTCCTTTCCCCTCCCCTCCCCACAACAGACACCCTGTGAGGTAGGCAGGGCTGAGAGAGCTCTCCTGAGAGCTGCACTTGAGGGAACAAGTTTGACGGGGGTGCTGGATGTCAGCTGCCACTGATTTTTGGACATTATTTGTATCATTAAGCCATCAACAGGACCGGCCCATCACTGACAAAATTTAGGCAGCTGCCTATGGGTGCCGGCTTGATGAGGGCGCTGCTTGGGCCTGCCTGCCGCCCCACCTTCCCCTCCTGCAGAATCCAGCCAACCGGCGAAGGGCACCTTTCCCGGGCAAGCTCCAGCTCCTCTGCTGGTTTCTCACCCTGCCCGGCACCCCGCACTTTCAGCGTCCCCCCTCTCACCTACCACTGCCTCCTCCCCAGCGCCCATTCTCCTTTCAGCCGCTTGCGAGCAATGCTCCCTCTAAGCTGTGGCGTCTTGTGAATGGAACTTTGCTGGTCTTCAAGGTCCCCTCACTGGACTTTGTTCTACTGCCTCAGACCAGCATGGGGACCCCACCCAAATCTCTCCTCCCTCCCAGTTTATGTCTACGCTTTTCTGTTGTTGTTTTCTCTGGTAGCCGCCTTCTCGTAACCGATCTCTCCAGAAGAGAGGTCACTTGTCACAAGCAGATCTCTCCCCCTCCCTTTGAATGCCCCCTCCCATCTCCCCAGCTGTTCCTCTTGGATGGAAGAAGAATCCGTTTGGTGAACAGCTGCAAGGAAAGTGAAAGTTGACTTTCTTTTTCTGCAGTTGTCCCGGGACAGACGCCAGAAATGTTGTGGTGGTGGTGGTGCTGGGGGCGGGGGGGCTGGACAAGAAAGGGGACCCCTTGGGGAAGGCCCGTCGTAAGTCAACGTGAGGCAGCAGAAGACTTGAGTTCAGGCAGGCAGAGGTGAAAGCAAATTCGTTGGCCTCGACCATCTCCGGAGAGACGAAATCGACTTTCATTCAGCTGATCTGCCGATGGTAAACGCCCTCAGCCGCGTCACGGAGTAGCGGAAGCACCTCAAAACATGTAAAAGGTAAAGGTAAAGGTTCCCTTGCTCGAAAGCCAGTCGAATCCGACTCTAGGGTTGCGGTGCTCATCTCCGTTTCTAAGCCGAAGAGCCAGCGCTGCCCGAAGACGTTTCCGTGGTCATGTGACCGGCATGACTAAACACCAAGGCGCACAGAACGCTGTCACCTTCCCACCAAAGTGGTTCCTATTTATCTACTTGCAATTTCTTGCTTTCGAACTGTAAATTCATATAAATAGCATATCATACCAAAAACATCTCCAACAAAGGATATCAAACCTCCAAAGGAGCAGCACTTGGGTCACTAAGAACCCAGAATTGCCAGTGGGTTCCGAGCTGCCATGATAGACGTCGTGTTGTGTTACATTCTTCATTTCAGCATCGACTGAGATTCTGTACAATTATTTCGGACTTCATTTTGATTTTTGATCCGCTGGCAATTCTGGTTATTAGCGAGAGTGCTCCTTGGGAGGTTTGATATCCCTTGTTGGAGATGTTTTTGGTACGATATGCTGTTTATATGAATTTACGAGTTTGGAGGTGACAGTTTCTTACTGTGTATTTCCCATTTTGTTTCCGGCCTTATCGATGGTCACGCCCTCGGCAGGTTTCTAAGGTACCCTGGCTGAAACGGATAACCTTTCCTACATGTCGATGAAGCCTGGCACGATCGCAGGGCGACTTTCCGCCTTTTACTCTTTTTCAGAAAAGGAATCGCGGGCCGAATTTTCGTCGGCAACGTTCGACTCGTGGCTGATTCCGGGCCTCACATGGGGCAGGGTCGGAAGACGTAGGCGTGGGGTGAACGGGGCCGGAACTGAGCTGTCGCTTTGAAGGGTGAGATATAGCTAGGGTTGCCAGCCTCCAGGTGGGGCCTGGAAATCCCCCCGCTTTTACAACTGATCTCCAGCTGACAGAGATCAGCTCCCCTGGAGAAAATGCCTGCTTTGGAGGGCGGACTCTACGGCATCGTACCATGCTGAGGCCCCTCCCCTCCCCAAGCCCCGCCCTCTCCCTGGAGGGCGGACTCTACGGCATCATACCATGCTGAGGCCCCTCCCCTCCTCTCCCCAAGCCCCGCCCTCTCCCGGATCCACCCCCAAAGTCTCCAGGTATTTTTCCAACCCAGACCTGGCAACCCTAGATACAGTGGCCGAATAAATGAGGAAGCAGGAGTCCTCAAGGAGCATGTGCAGAAGGCATAGCCATCAACACTATTGGGGGGCTAGTGGTTTCTTCTGTTTCAGACTGCTTGGGTCGCTAACCTCCAGGTGGGGCCTGGAGATATCCTGTGATTACAACAGATCTCCAGACCTCAGAGTTCAGTCCCCCTGGAGAAAACGGCTGCTTTGGAAAGTGGGATCTATGACATTATACACCCCTGGGGTACCTCCCCTCCCCAAACCCCACCTCCCCCAGTCTGGTGTTGTGGTTAAGAATGGCAGGCTCTGATCTGGAGAACCGGGTTTGATTCCCCTCTCCTCCTCCCCATGAAGCCTGCTGGGCGACCTTGGGCCAGTCACCGTTCTCTGTCTCAGGATTCTCTCAGCCCCACCTGCCTCACAAGGTGCCTGTCGTGGGGAGAGGAAGGGAAGGTGATTGTAAGCTGCTTTGAGACTCCTTAGGGTAGAGAAAAGAGGGGTATAAAAACCAACTCCTCCTCCTCCTCCTCCTCCTCCTTCTTCTTCCCTGTGCTCCAACCCCCAACTCTTCAGGAATTTCCCAGTCCAGAGAGGGCAACTCTAGTGATCAGTTTCCTATTTACATAGAAACAGAGAGCCAGAAAGTACCTCAAGGTCATCTAGTCCAACCCCCTGCACAGTGCAGGAAATTCACAACTGCCTTCTCCCACAGTGACCTCTGCTCTATGTCCAGTGGAAGGCAAAATTTTTTAGGATCCCTGGGCCAATCTGGGCTGGAGGAAAATTCCTTCCTGACCCCAAAGTGTACAAAGACCCCACAAAAGCCCCTCCCCTCCCCAACCCTCAGGCTACACCCCCCAATCTCCAGGAATTTCCCAACTTGGAGTTGGCAACCCTACAGACTGCGGTCGATGCAGCTTGGGAGAGGTTTGTCAGACCTAAGTGGGGATGCTACCAAATTGCAGAGTCCCTCTCTTGCAACTTCCCGTTTCAATCTCAGAAATCCAACCTGTGAGCCAGTTTGGTGTAGTGGTTCGGAGCGCGGACTCTAATCTGGGAGAACCGGGTTTGATTCCCCACTCCTGCTGGTGTGACCTTGGGTCAGTCACAAGTTCTCTCTGAGCTGTTCTCTCAAGGGCAGTTCTCGACAGGGCTCTCTCAGCCCCACCTACCTCACAGGGTGTCTGTTTTGGATAGTGAAGGGCCGGGTATAAAACCAGCTCTCCTCCTCCTCCCCCCTTGTTTCCTTCCACCATATTTCCCCCATTACATTTGTAGTTGTTAACACTGACTTTGTGTCTGTGCCGCATAAATGGCGCATGATGATAGTGGGGGGGGCGCAAGCAAAAACCAGACCACCTGAAGTAAAGATGACCACACCGTACAGAGAAAAGGAGCCCCTTCACCCGTCTTTGTAAGCCCAAAGTCATGTGAATCGTGAATGCAATAAAACGCCGGGAATATTCAGAGTTAAATTTGTATACGCAATTTGTATCATTTCCTACGAACAGACTGCACCCGGCTGCTTCCCAGGCCTTTAAGAACAGAAAACAGAAGCCAAAACAAGCCCTGAAATGTAAAAACCTTCCCAGATGTTTGTTTGACATGCTCGTAATTCCAGATTCAACAACCACCAAAAAATATTCAACGCACGGTTCAGGTTCTATTCCTGATCGGGAAACAAAATAAGTTCGGGACTTTAATTCATCTCCCCAGTAACGACTCCAGAATGAGCAACAGGAGAAAACCGGTGTCCTATTCAGGACATTCTTTAATAATAATAACAGTAATAATAATTTCACCGCAAAAACAGACCCCAAACCCGAGCCAGTCTTGGCCTTTGTTGGCGTTTCACCGCTAAAGCGTTTTCAAGCCCTTGCCCTTTATTAAGGGCCTCTCTGGGCCTTATTTTAATATTAAATGAAAGAGAAGATTTTTATTAAGTTCCCGGAATGAAGGAACCATATGTTCTGCTTCTCACACCGCCAGAGATGTTTCTGCTTTGAGGACGGTATTGCTTCCAGGCCGTAGGTGAACTGCTTGCGCCGCTCGGCGGGAGAAAAGCCGCGAAAAATGTACAAGGCCTGGACGCATCACCGCCCAGACTGAACTTTTAGGAACTAGAGTCCTTTACTGGCCCCAAGACGTGCTTGCCAGTCTCCAAGCTCTCCCCAGGAATTACAACTGATCCCCAGACTACAGAAATCACTTTCCCTGGAGGAAGTGGCAGCGTTGGAACCCCTGCAAAGCTCCCTTGCTAAATCCTACCTTTCCCATATTCCACCTCCAAATCTCCAGGGATTTACGAACCCGGAGTCGGTAACCCTAATTCTATGGGAAGGGGCCATCCATAAGCAGGGCTCTTTTTGTAGCAGGAACTCCTTTGCATATTAGGCGACACACCCCCTAATGAGGCCAATCCTCCAAGAGTTTACAGAACTCTTCTTACAGGGGGCTACGGTAAGCTCTTGGAGGATTGGCTACATCAGGGTTGTGTCGCCTAATATGCAAAAGAGTTCCTGCTACAAAAAGAGCCCTGTGACCGTCAGGGCTATGGGTGGATGGAAATTCCCAGGCTTGGTATCACCAGGTTCGCCTTATCCTTCTCCAAAGGGTCACTGCCCTTTTGTGTCTCAGAGGTTAAGATGCTGAAGCTGCAGACCGGAAGGTCGGTAGTTCAGCAGTTCGAGACCCGAGTGCTGTGTGACAGAGTGAGCTCCCGTCTCTGGCACCAGCTCCTGCCAACCTAGCAGTCCAAAAGCAAGAAATTGCAAGTAGATAAATAGGTACCGTTTCGGTGGGAAGGTAACAGCGTTCCGTGCGCCTCAGCATTTAGTCGTGCCAGCCACATGACCATGGAGAAGTCTTCGGAGAGTGCTGGCTCTCCGGCTTGGAAATGGAGATGAGCACCGCCTCCTAGAATTGGATTCAACTGGCTTTCAAGCAAGGGAAAACCTTTACCTTTAACCTTAGAGAAACTGGATTCGGCAAATCTTTCTGTCAGCTAATCTTGGCTTTGGTCTTCGGCCTAAGCTAGGCCTGACCGGGTGATTGAGGTGGATTGGCTTGTTGCTGGGGAGATGTCACGTGGGCAGGGTTACCAGCCTCCAGGTGGGGCCTGGCGACCTTCGAGGGTTACTGCTGATCTCCAGGCGGTACAGACCAGTTCCCCTGGAGAAAATGGCCACTCTGAAGAGAGGACTCTAGAACATTCTACCCCACGGAGGTCCTTCCCCTCTCCAAACCATGCCCCCTCCAGGCTCCACCCCCACAGCGTCCACGCTCCAAAGCAGCCATTTTCTTCAGGGGAACTGATCTCTGTCATGTGGAGATCAAATGTCATAGCATGAGGTCTCCCACCTGGAGGCTGGCAATGCAACTGCTATGGTTTCCAGTAGCCGTACTCTGCTTTCTGTGAACCTTTTTCAAACGGGCCCTTTTGGCCAACGTGACAGGATCCAAGATTCCGATTCAGCCTTCTTTCCCCCACCTCCCCACTGGACTTCCCGAGTCGCCTCCTTCTCTCTCAACCCCCTCGAGGCGGCCCGGCCTTTGCTTTCCACATCCATTGTCCTGACCGATAAACATGGCCGCTCCTCCTCCTCCCCCTCCACCCCCAAATAAAAAGTAGTTTTTAAGCTGATGATTGATTTCGCCCTCCCCGAGTTCCCAGGGTCGCCGAGCGCCTGACGGTTTTATTTCGATCGCCTACGTCTGAGGCGGCGGCCTGTTTTTCCACTTTAGGCCACAAGCGTCCTTCATTTCGGGAGAGGATGGGCCCGTCTGTGTTTATTTTATCTCTTTCCCCCGCCGTGGAAGAGCTTAATAATTTAGCAGCCCATTTGAAAAACACTTCATGTGGAGTGATTTGGGTTTGGGGAAGGGGGGGGAGAAGCCGCCATGTCCCACAGCCTCTTTTCCCCCCGTCCGGCTCTGTCTCGGAATCCCACTTTCGTTGGTTTTGCTATTAAGGCCTCTCTTCTGCCGTAGATGGCTTTAACATTCTTCAGTCTCCCCACGGTTAGCCTGGCCTTCGGTATGTAGCCGTCACCGGGCCATAAGCTCTTTGGGTTCCTATTGGTTTCAAGAGGGCTTTACGTGCCTCCCCCGCTCACCCAAACAATCCGATAAAAGGGATCAGGTGACTGCGCGGCTGCCAAAAGACGGTTCTTAAGCAACCGGGCCTGGAAACGAGCGAGCGGCGAGGAATTTCTGCAGATATTCTTCCGTTTGTCTTGGGATGGATCCCTGGACCCGTACTGGGATGGAAGGAAGGAACAGCTCATTGTGGGTCAGATCCCTTGGACCTGTTGCACCAATGAAAATGCCTTCCACCAGCGCTAGGAGCGTTCCGCCAATGCAGCCTTCCTGTTCCGGTGGAAGTCTCCTCGGACCAGAGGAAAGCATCACTGCTAGTGGGTTGGACCAAGGGTCATGTTGTAGAAAAAGAGGTGCAGGAGCTCATTAGCAGAACTCATTAGCATAACTTATTTGCATATGCCACACACACCCTGACATCACCGGAAGTGTGTCAGAAGGCAACGCCCACCGCTCAGGGTCCACTGGACTCTTTTGGACTGCTAGCTACAGGGTGGGTGGGAGCGCACAGATCTGCCCTCAGAGAGGAGGGAGAGCTTGTACCTGAATAAACCTTGGTCTTAAAGGTGCCGCTGGACTCTTTTGGTTGGCGGGCAAGTGCAGGAAAGTGCGTGGCTGCTCGTGGGTTGAGGAGGGCGGTGCAGAAGATGTGCATGGCCTCGAGCAAGTAGGGGGCTAGGGTGGTGGCGGGGCAGAGGCGCAGAAGGAGGCCGAAGAGGCGCAGGAGGCTGGGGTGGAGTTCCTCGCAGGTCTCACAGGTCTTCCCAATCCTCTGATATTTTTTTAATTTGGGGCATCAGGGATTCCACATGCGAGGTACAACTCCAGGCCCGTAGCCAGGTTTTTTTAAGTCGGGGGGGCATTTAAATTTCTTAGGGGGCACTGGCTGATCAAATTAACCCAGGGGAGAAGGCCACGGTGCCCTGGGCTGGATGGGAATTCAGGGGGGCTTGCCGGCAAGTCAGGGGGGCCTAGCCCCGAGATGCCCCACTTTACGCCTCCTCCACTGAACTATGGCCGCTTTAAAATCCTGGCCTCTTGCTGGACTGAGTACAGGGAAGCGAAAACCTCAAAGTGAGTTCTGGCTCACAGAAGCTGGTGCTGTTTATTTGTCGGTTTAAGGAAAAAAAGACTTCTGCCTTTCTCCCAGAAAAGGGGACTGAAAAGCATTTCCCATCGTACGTTTGTGAGTCGGGAGAGTGCCATGGGATTCTTCCTTGCTCTTTTTGACAGCGCGGAGCTCCTTTCTCGTGCTGGATTTCGACCCGTCTCGGAACTGCTGGGCTCCACCTCCCGGTTCCACCTCTCGTGCCCACGCTCAGCTCTGCCTTTCTCTTGGTTTCCCAGGATCGCTTCACGGGGAGGCGTCCCAATGGAAGAAAATGCCACATAGGCAGGCGACAACCACCCAGTAATGTTCCCTCTAAGCTGTGGAGCCTTGTGAGTCAAAATCCTACTTTGTGAGCTCCTAGCATTAAGGTTGTGAGCAAGCAATTTGGCTGCTGCATCAATCAGTTTGCTCTGGAGCCCTCCTTCCTGAGCTAGGGCAAAAATGGGTGAGCCGGAGGCTAAAAAACTGTGAGCTGGCTCACACTGACTCAGCTTAGAGGGAACACTGCCACCCAGTCCTCCTGGAAGAAGACCCAAGTCCCCTTTTGCTCACTTACTTTCACACGAACGTGTACAAGGGTTTGCAGCCTTCCCCGAGAAATATATTTAGCTCCTTTTCCTGTTCTTTTTCCGGGAACTCGACGTCGCTCCATTTCTCTCTTCGCTGTGCCATTTGGATGGAAACAACAGGATGACGTACATTTCAGAGATTCTGAGCAGGCCAAGTTTCCCAGCTGGCCAAATCTGTAACGACCAAACTGCATTTTTCTTTACGGCATCAAAACCGATCGTGCTAGTTGGCGTCTCTCCCCACCTCCCGTCTCTTGATTTGTTTCCACACACCCTTTTCCCCCTCTTGCCCTGGCCTGGATTTGTCAGAACTTGGACGCTAAGCAAGGTCGGCCCTGGTTAGGATTTGGATGGGAGACCACCAAGGAAGTCCGGGGTTGCTATGCAGAGGGAGGCCACAGCAAACGGCCTCTGCTTGTCTCTTGCTAGTTTGGTGTAGTGGTTAGTGTTATGTCCTGACTTGTGAACAGCCTGTATACTTTCCCACGTTAAGCCTGAAGTCAGGACCAGGATTGTAAAGCCTCGACAATCCTATTGGCTGTTTTGATTCTGCACTGTTTTGTAACCAATCAGAACTGACTGAAATGTTATGGTGGGAACAAGCCTCATTGGTCCTTATCCGTCAAATGTTATTGGTTGTTAACCAAAGTAGGGGCCTGGTTTTGTTAGCCTGGACTGTTTACAAAGGAGCTGTGCTCTACTATTTGTGTGTGTGTGTTATCTGATCGTCTTGCTGTTTACGAATAAAGCTGAATCACTGTTAAATCGCTCTCATACTTAAGGCTCATACTTAACAGTTAGGAGCACAGATTCTAATCTGGGAGAAGCGGGTTTGATTCCCCACGCCTCCATATGCAACTGCTGGGATGACTTTGGGTCACTTACAAGTTCTTTCAGACCTGTGCCCTCAGGAGCAGTTCTCAGAAGAGCTCTCTCAGCCCCCACCTCCCTCACAGGGTGTCTGTTGTGGGGAGGGGAAGGGAAAGGAGATTGTGAGATGCTCTGAGACTTCCTCAGGTAGTGAAGGGCGGGGTATAAATCCAATCTCCTCCTCCTCCTCCTCCTCCTCCTCCTCCTCCTCCTCCTCCTCCTCCTCCTCCTCCTCTTCTTCTTCTTCTTCTTCTTCTTCTTCTTCTTCTTCTTCTTCTTCTTCTTCTTCTTCTTCTTCTTCTTCTTCTTCTTCTTCTTCTTCTTGTCTTGACCTGGATGGCCCAGCCATCTTTTCAGAGCTCGGAAGCTAAGCAAGGTCATTCCTGGTTGGTACTTGGATGGGAGACCACCAAGGAAGTCTGGGGTTGCAACGCAGAGGCAGGCCATGGCAAACCACCTCTGGACGTCTCTTTCCTTGAACACCCTACGGGGATCACCATAAGTCCAATGTGACTTGATGTCAAAACAACAACAACAATTTTGACAATAGTTTATGTGGGTTGCCCTCAGAATCCCCTCAAAATTCATGCCGTGTACCCCAAATAAAAGTGGAGGGTATTGATAATTTCTCGGAAAAGCTTTGCTGAAAGTCCCTCCAGGGACATTTTCTGTTTTCTCCACAGAACAACATTCGAGTCCCGTGGCCCCTTTAAGACCAACAGAATTCTATCCGAGGTTTGACCCAAACTTTGCTCTTCTGCTTCAGACCAACACAGTGACGCACCTGAATCGGTTTCCTCTACAGGAGAGGATGGGCTGAATCCATACAAAATGCAGCCATGACCAGGTGCCACATCACCTCCAAACTCTGAGGGGACTAGGGGTGCCGCCGCCTACATGGCTAACATGTTCGGCCAACTAACGCACCACTTTCGACAGCCGTGATGGCTCATCAGCTGTGCCTCGGAGCTCCTCTCCTCACTGAAGAAGAAGAAGAGGAGAGAAGAGAAGAGATTGAATTAATACCCCACCCTTCACTACCCAAAGATGTCTTAGAGTGGCTTACAAACTCCTTTCCCTTCCCCACCCCACAACAGACACCCTGAGAGGTAGGTGGGGCTGAGAGAGCTCTTGACAGAAACTGTTCTTTTTCAAGAACAGCTCTTATCAGAACTACGGAAGAAGAAGCAGAAGCAGAAGCAGAAGCAGAAGAAGAAGAAGAAGAAGAAGAAGAAGAAGAAGAAGAAGAAGAAGAAGAAGAAGAAGAAGAGATTGAATTAATACCGCACCCTTCACTCGGAATCTCAGAGCGGCTTACAAACTCCTTTCCCTTCCCCTCTCCACAACAGACACCCTGAGAGGTCGGCGGGGCTGAGAGAGCTCTTTCCTGAACTGTCCTTGAGAGAACAGTTCTAACAGAACTATGGCTTGCCCGGGGTCATCCAGCAGCTACAAGTGGAGGAGTGGGGAATCAAACCCCGTTCTCCCAGATTAGAGTCTGCGCACTTAACCACTACACCAAAGTGGCACACAAAACCACTACATCAAAGAGTGATTCACACATGGAATTGACTGCCACAGGAGGTGGTGGCAGCTACAAGCATGGACGCCTTCAAGAGGGAACTGGATAAACATATGGAGCAGAGGTCCATCAGTGGCTATTAGCCACAAGATATAGATAGGAACTCTGGAGCAAGTGATGCTCTGTCTTCTTGGTGCTTGGAGGGGGGGTCAACAGTGGGAGGGCTTCTAGTGTCCTGGCCCCACTGCTGGACCTCCTGAGGGCACCTGATATTTTGTGGCTGTGCAGAGTTTAATTTCCATTGTCCTTTTGCCCATTTTTCCAAGTAGGAGAGAAATTAATTCTCCCTCAGGGTCATGAGCGATTGGCTCAGTTAATTAGATGCTGTGATCCCTGATTGGTAGGATCATCCAGTCACAATCAACTTGACATCCTTGGACTTCATCATGGCCTGCTGCCATGATATCGTCCGGGGGTCACATAGTGACCCCTGATTGGTTGGGATTATCCACATGACACATTCAGAGATGAGGAAGGTCCAGCGGTGAGGGGGGAGTTGCGAGGGCACCGTAAATATGGCAAAGGAAACTGGCAACAGGTTATTATTCCAGGGTGGGGGAGGATTTCAAATCCGTTTGGTTTGTTCCCAAAGCAATTGGCAACAGGCGATTATTTATTATCTCAGGAACAAAACTGACTTCCCCTTCGGGATCTGACTCCATGTCAAAGTTGAAAAGGGCCAGATTTCCTAATATTTATCCAGTACATAAACTTGTTTGGGAACTCCCAAAGACACTTTCCGGAAGGGTGGCTTTCAGACACATTCATCTTTCGGAGGTTGAAAAGTGAAGTCGACTGACGGCTGGGCTGCCGGAATAAAGCCAGGTGATTTCAGGCATGCCATTTCTCCAGGGGGAGCTGAACCGTGAGCACTTGGATAAAGTATCTTCGATTTCAACTCGTGCACACACAATCAGTCCGAGCTTTGTTTTTATATCACCCACATGTACGAGTCGGCCAGACATTGTGACACTCCGGCCTCCGTTTCCTCCGAGTCCTTTCCAGGGCATTGTGGAAACCATCCACTTCGGCTGAGACGGATTTGAAAAGACTCCTTCCCTCCAGTTCACAGTCGCCATCCAGGACTCCCTGCTTTTGCAAAGACTGTGGAAACATAAGCTAATAATCCTTCAGACAGCCCAGAGAGGTAGCTAAGGATTTTCCTCTTATTACTGAGTAGTGGAGCTGGCGATGGAGGGAGTCGGGGAAGGAAATGTAAGACACAGCTTGGCCACGGCCACACAAGAAGTCCATGGTCGGAGGTCTTACTAATCTGTGGGATCTCCGGCCTGTCTCTAACTCCAGTCGTCTGCGTAGGAGCTGGCTATCTCCGAGAAAGGCAGACTGCGGGCAATTCTGCTTCAAGAACTCGTGGGCACTCAATGACATTGCTGAGCAGTCGGGTCAGAGCAGATAAAAGGAAGTCCTTCTTCACCCAAAGAAGAAGAAGAAGAGATTGGATTTATACCCCCACCCGTCACTACCCAAAGGAGTCTCAGAGCGGCTTACAAACTCTTTTCCCTTCCCCTCCCCACAACACCTGTGAGGGAGGTGGGGCTGAGAGAGCTCTGACAGAAACTGCTCTTTTTCAAGAACAGCTGTGCCAGAACTATGGCTTGCTCAAGGTCATCCAGCAGGTGCAAGTGGAGAAGTGGGGAATCAAACCTGATTCTCCCAGATTAGAATCTGTGCTCCTAGCCACTACACCAAACTGGCACACCAAACCACTACACCAAAGAGTGATTAACACATGGAATTCACTGCCACAGGAGGTGGTGGCAGCTACAAGCATGGACGGCTTCAAGAGGGAATTAGATAAGCATCTGGAGCAGAGGTCCATCAGTGGCTATTAGCCACAAGATATAGATAGGAACTCTGGGGCAAGTGATGCTCTGTCTTCTTGGTGCTTGGAGGGGGGGTCAACAGTGGGAGGGCTTCTAGTGTCCTGGCCCCACTGCTGGACCTCCTGATGGCACCTGGTATTTTTGGCTGCTGTGTGACAGAGTGTTGGACTGGATGGGCCATTGGCCTGGTCCAGCATTGGCTTCTCTTACATTCTTACCTTCTTATGTTCTTATCTGGCATTCGTTCCATGTTTTCTCAACACTGAGGAAAAGGTGGAGCTCAAACCCACATTCGAACATCTCTGGAGCAATGCCGTGCTGACTGCAAAGTCACCCCTGAACGGCGATAGAATGGCCATAAATCTATGCAGAAGGTACCATAAGACCCGATGATCAAAGAAAGTGAAAGTGGCAGAGGGCACCATAAAATCTGGTGATCAAAGAAAGCGAAAGTGGCATACAATGCAGAAGGGGATTTCTGTTCCAACGTGGGTCTGGTAAAACAATGCAGGGAAGAGCCAATGAAGAATCGCCCTGAATCAAGCCTCCTTTACGCCCAGTCTCAGCCATTTCCTGTGAGTGGCCCAGATTTAGAGACTCAGTTAGAGAACTCTCTCCACCATCGGCTCCGTGCTGTAGGCTGGGATGAATCAGTGGGTCCAACACCAACGTTATGGGCTGAGAGTCAGCTGGGTTTTCACCTCTCAGATGCTCCTGGAAGATCCCTGGGGCAGCTTTTCCACACCCAGGCGAAAAGTAAATCCTTGTTTCAGGTGACGGGCCTGATTCCTTTGCAACTGGATGGTATCACTTTACTCTTCTCCAGTTAGACCTCACCTCGAGTATCGTGTTCAGTTTGGAGCACCACAATTGAAGAAGGATATAGACAAGCTGGAACGTGTGCCAGAGGAGGGTGACGAAGATGATGAGGGGTCTGGAGACCTATGAGGAAAGGCTGAAGGAGTTGGGTACGTTAGCCTGGAGAGGAGACGACTGAGAGGGGATATGATCACCATCTTCAAGGACTTGAAGGGCTGTCATCTAGAGGAGGGTGCGGAGTTGTTTTCTGTTGCCCCGGAAGGTCGGGCCAGAACCAAAAGGTTGAAATTAAATCCGAAGAGTTTTCGGCTAAACCTTACGAACAACTTCCTGACACTCAGAGTGGTTTCCTCGGTGGAACAGGCTTCCTCGGGAGGAGGTGGTGGGCTCTCCTTCTTTGGAGGTTTTCAAACAGAGGCTGGATGGCCACCTGACAGCAATGCTGATTCTGTGAACTTGGACAAATCATGTGAGAGAGGCCAGGGAGGGTTGCCTCATGGCCCTTTCTTACACGCCCAGGGAAATGTCGATCGCCTCTTTGGGGTAAGGCAGCGACAATTTTTCTCCCAGCCACTTTGACTGGGAATCCTGGAGGTTTTTTGTCATCTTCTGAGCATGGAGCAGGCGTCACTGGGTGTGTGTGTGGGGGAGGTAGTCGTGAATTTCCTGCATTGTGCAGGGGGTTGGACTAGATGACCCTGGAGGTCCCTTCCAACTCTATGATTCTATGAAAGACAATGGATGTGATCCAATTCATCATCCCTGCTGCTGTAATACAAGAAATTGCCGTTTGGTTTTCATGTCTCCCCTGTGCAAATCAAACCTCGGAGCCTTTCTTTTGTTGCGCCATGTGCCGTCTGGGATCGTCAGCCGTGCTTCCATTTGATTCTCCCACCAAGTTGTGCCTTCCATTGGCATGAACTACTTTTTGGCTCATTGGAAGACCCTGCTCTGACATGGCACAAACAGCGGCTGGTGATACCGGTGGAATGTGCCCCACAGTGGAGGGCTGCCTGCGCCACAGAGAGATGTGCCACACAAACAGATGCAAGGCTGGGGAGCCAGGCTTGCATTTCCGAGTCATAGAATCATAGAATGTTAGAGTTGGAAGGGACCTTGCAGGTCATCTAGTCCAACCCCCTGCACTCTGCAGGAGCACAGCCGAAAGAGAGCCCTACATACCTACAACATACCTGAAAGATGGTCGTTCAGCCTCCGCTTGAAAATGTCCCATGAGGGAGCATCCATCACCTCCCGAGGCAGGCTGTTCCACTGCTCAACCACTCTGACAGTTAGGAAGTCTCTCCTGATATTGAGCCGGTATCGACTCCCTTGTAATTCCCACCCATTAGATCCCATCCGGAGCAAGAGAGAAGAGATCTGCTCCATCTTCTACATGACAGCCCTTCAAATATTTGAAGACTGCAATCATGTCCCCTCTAAGCCTTCTCTTTACCGGGCTAAACATACCAAACTCTTCCAGCCTTTCCTCGTAAGACTTGGACTCCAACCCTCTCACCATCCTGGTCGCCCTCTTCTGGACATGCTCGAGCTGGTCAACGTCCCTCCTAAAATGTGGTGCCCAAAACTGGACACAGGACTCCAGGGGAGGCCTGGCCATAGCAGAACAGAGTGGGACTACCACCTCCCGTGATCCGGACACAATGCTTCTGTTGACGCATCCTAAGATTGCATTATGCCCAATGCTTGGGGGGGGGGTTGCGCCCATCGTTGCACGAAGCCACTTAATAGCTCTTCCCGGGACTTGTCTCCCTGCGTCTGTTCAATGTGCAGGGGCCGGGCCCGGGGAACCCTGGGGCAACGCATTTCGTCAGCGTCGTTACCACCAGCTGAATCACGGCCTGCCGGCAAACAGCCTTGCGAGCCATTAAAATAATGTTGTGTTTGAGATACTCCATGGCCCTTCCTCATTTCAGCACCTTGGCTCATAAAAATTAACCTGGACGAGGCTCTAGTCTCTATGGGGGAGGGGGGCAAAGGCCCCCTTGGGGGGAGGGTGTTCCTTTGTCCGCCCCCCCCAACCCCAATTTGCCTCACGTCCAAGGTACGTTTCTGGCCTCCTCCTCCTCTTTCCCCCGGCTCATTTGGCCTCTCCGCCACATGGGCCCGAGAGGCGCTTTGCTTTTCAGCGAGGCAACGTGGGGGGAAATTCACTTTCCATGCCTCATTAGGTTTGTCTCCAGCTCCGGGGATACAGACAGGCCGCGTTGCCAGACAGTGGAATGCGGCAATCGGTTCTCGAAATAATCGGAGCAGGTTTTGCAAGGGAAGGGGGGGGGAGGCCTGTCGAAAGGCCCAGGCAGGCCAGACCCCTGCTTCGTTACTCAGAAGTAAGCCCCTTCAGTCGAGGGAACTTACTCCCGTTCAATGCTCCCTCTGAGCCGTGGAGTCTTGTGAGGGGGGGGAAATCTACTTTGTGAGCTATGGGCATTAAAGTTTGTGAGTGAGCGATTTGGCCCGCTGCACCAGTTAGTTCGCTCTGGTGCCATCCTGGTGCCGTCTTGGATAGTCAGCCGTGTTTCTGTTCGATTCGCCCACAAAGTTCTGCCGTCCACTGGTGCTAACTGCTTTTTGCCTCGTGGAAAGACGCTGTTCCGATGTGGGACGAACAGTGGCCGGGGATACCAGCGGAACATTCTCCGTAGTTTGTTCTGGAGCCGGTTTGGTGTAGTGGTGAAGTGCGTGGACTCTGACCTGGGAGAACCGGGTTTGATTCCCCTCTCCTCCACTTGCAGCTGCTGGATGACCCTGGGCAAGCCATAGTTCTCTCAGAGCTGTTCTCTCCAGCGCAGTCCTCGAAAGAGCCCTCTCAGCCCCACCTCCCTCACCGGGTGTCTGTTGTGGGGAGGGGAAAGGGAAAGGAGTTTGGAAGCTGCTCTGAGATGCCTCTGGGTAATGAAGGGCAGGGTATAAATCCAATCTTTTCTTCTCTTCTTCTTCTTCTTCTTCTTCTTCTTCCTGAGCGAAGCCAAAAGTGTGTGAGCTGGAGGCTAAAAAATGGCGAGCTAGCTCACGCTGACTCAGCTTAGAGGGAACACTGCTCCCATGTGCGTGCGTGGGGTTCCGGTTCAGAGATTTTCAATCGCAGTGAGCTCAAGGTTGTATGAGGGGCGTTATGTTCTGTTTTTGACTCTTGAGCTGCCATTTCTTCCCCTCCAAAGCACTGGAAGGGAGGGGTTTTTAGAGGAGAGCTCCCATACACAAATATACAATGGGCGGAGGCTCACTCAGCCCTTGGGTGCCCACCGTTTCCTCCCTCTGAGTAATTTTCTTCCAGCCAAGGACTAGTGGGACGTCTGCTGACAACAATACAGCCAGCTCAAAATATGCTGTTCAGCGCCCTCCACGCCTGAGAGGAGACAATTAGGAAAAAAAACACCTTTAGACATTTATCTGCCATTTTGACACATTTATTGCTTTACAGCTGTTGACCCTATATAACCTTAACTTGTCTTTTGGTTTTTCACTTTGTTTGCATCAATTAAACATCATCACGTTACACGTTAATTTGCTGCTCAGTCCCTGTCTATAAGTTTAGAACCTCGTCTACGGTTCCGAAGTGTTTGGGAAAGCGTGCCTTGCACACGGAAGCTTGTACCTTGAACAAACCTTTGTTGGTCTTCAAGGTGGCATTGGATTCTAAATTTGTTCCACAAGTTTTTCTTATAAGGGTTACCACTGCGGCATTCCCTCTAAGCTGAGTCAGTGTGAGCTAGCTCACAGTTTTTTAGCTTCCGGCTCCCACATTTTTGTCTTAGCACTGGAAGAAGAAGAAGAAGAAGAAGAGGAAGAAGAAGAAGAAGAAGAAGAAGAAGAAGAAGAGGAGGAGGAGGAGGAGGAGGAGGAGGAGGAGAGGTTGGCAGCTCTGGTTTCTGCTGCTTTTAATAGTGTCTTATATTCATATAAACATATGGAGCAGAGGTCCCTCAGTGGCTATTAGCCACAGGGTATAGATAGGAACTCTCAGTCTGGGGCAGGTGATGCTCTGTATTCTTGGTGCTTGGGGTGGGGGCTCAACAGTGGGAGGACTTCTCGTATCCTGGCCCCACTGCTGGACCTCCTGATGGCACCTGGTATTTTTGGCCACAGTGTGACACAGAGTGTTGGACTGGATGGGCCACTTGCCTGATCCAACATTGGCTTCTCTTATGTTCTTATGTCTGGGACAAGTGATGCCCTGTCTTCTTGGTGCTTGGGGGGGCAAACAGTGGGAGGGCTTCTAGTGTCTTGGCCCCACTGCTGGACCTCCTGATGGCCCCTGGTATTTCTGGCCACTGTGTGACACCGAGTGTTGGACTGGATGGGCCATTGGCCTGATCCAGCTTTGGGTTCTCTTATGTTCTTATGTCTGGGACAAGGGATGCCCTGTCTTCTTGGTGCTTGGGGGGGGGCAGCAGTGAGAGGGCTTCTAGTGTCCTGGCCCCACTGCTGGACCTCCTAGTGGCCCCTGGTATTTTTGGCCACTGTGTGACACAGAGTGTTGGACTAGATGGGCCATTGGCCTGATTCAACATTGGCTTCTCTTCTGTTCTTAGGTCAATCCATTGCTGTTTTTAATATCTCTGGCTGCATTTCAGATTTTTTTAAAAAAAATCCTGTTCTTTTATGTTTTCCAGAATGCATTGGAGTTGTTACTTTCACTAGCGTTTTTTTTAAAAAAACACAACTTGGTCTGTAGCCACCCGTTTTCTGGCTGTGGGGGCGGTTACGAGCCTTTGAAATCAAGAAATAAGAAGCAAACGGAGGACGTTTCTTTAGGCCTAAACTGTAATTGCGAAGTGTCGAAAGACGGGAGTGGGGGAGGCCTCCATGTCTTCTCCTTGGGCCTGTCTCTTATCTCCCAGAATGGCATTTTGACAAATCACAATTCCCAGTAAATCGTGAGATAGTTGACAAGGGTTATGTGAGGGGTTTTTTTTTTTGAGGCAATTAGAGAGGCAGCGGGTACCAGAGTGGTGGTTTTAATGATCCTTGGGGGTGAACAGCTTTGCTGTCTCCTGAAGATAACACAGATTAGAACCCGTCTCCTCACATATTTCAGATGGGGTGTCCAGGTGCATCCTGGCCACTGGGGGGAGGGGGAGGGGGGTCATAGGTTTGCCAGATCCGGCCTGGGAAACTCTTGGAGACTAAGGGATGGAGCCTGGGGAGGACAGGGACCCCAGAGGGGTACAGTGCCATAAAGTCCATCCCTTCCCCAAAGCATCCTTTTTCTCCAAGGGAACTCAGCTCTGTAATCTGGACCTCAGCTGGAATTCAGGGGGATCCCCAGGTCCCGCCTGGAGACTGGCGTCCCTAAATTTCAGAATAACCACTAGCCTCATTTTTAGGAGAATGGTTTTAAGTAACATTTGGTCTCCTCTGATGAAGGAATGGAGAAATGGAATCCCAGGACGGCTAGCCTGGCAGAAGAAGGAGGAGGTGGAGGAGAAAGAGAAGGAGAAGGAGAAGAAGGAGAAGAAGACGAAGGAGAAGAAGAAGAAGAAGAAGAAGAAGAAGAAGAAGAAGAAGAAGAAGAAGAAGAAGAAGAAGAAGGAGGAGGAGGAGGAGAAGAGGAGGAGGAGGAGGAGGTGGAGGAGGAGATTGGATTTACACCCTGCCCTTCACTACCCGAAGGAGTCTCAGAGTGATTTACAATCTTTTCCCCCTTCTCCTCCCCACAACAGATACCCTGTGAGGCAGGTGGGGCTGAGAGAGCTCTTTCCGGAATGGCCCTTGAGAGAACAGCACTGGAATAACTTGTGACTGACCCAAGGTCATGCCAGCAGCTGCATGTGGAGGAGTGGGGGAATCAAACCCGGTTCTCCCTAATTAGAGTCCGCTGCTGTTAACCACTACACCAAACTGGCTCTCCAGACAGTGTAAGTGACTCATCTTGAGTCTTGGTTTATGGGGAGGAAAATAGATATATGAATATTTTTAAATCAATTAATTCAAGGAATATGAAATAATGATCGCTGTCCACTCGGGTTGCCAGGTCCAGGTTGGGAAATACCTGGAGATTTGGAGGGGGGTGGAGCCTGTGGAGGCGGGGTTTGGAGAGGGGAGGGGCTTCAGTGGGGTCCAATGCCACAGAGTCTACCTTCCAAAGCGGCCATTTTCTCCAGGGGAAACTGAGCTCTGTCCCCTGGAGGTCAGTCGTAAAAGTGGGAGGTCTCCAGCCGCTATCTGGACGTTGGCAACCCTAGCACTGTTCCCTCTAAGCTGAGTTAGTGTGAGCTAGCTCACAGTTTTTTAAGCCTCCGGCGCACACATTTTTGTCCTAGCTCAGGAAGGAGGGCTCCAGAGCACAGTGATTTATGCAGCAGCCGAATTGCTAGATCACAGCTTTAATGCCAGTAGTGGCTCACAGAGTCAAATTTTTGATCACAAGACTCCACAGCTTAGAGGGAGCATTGCACCCACTGGTCTCTACGTGAAACAGGACTTTGAGGAGGAGGGGGCATTCAAAACAGTGGGGGCCCCTATGCTAAAGGGCTGAGGTAAAAAAAGAGTGATCAACACACGGACTTCACCGCCTCGGGAGGTGGCGGCGGCTACAAGCACGGACGGCTTCAAGAGGGAATTAGATAAGCATATGGAGCAGAGGTCCATCATGGCCATTAGCCACAAGATACAGATAGGAACTCTCAGTCTGGGGCAAGTGATGCTCTGTGTTCTTGGTTCTTGGGGGGGGCAACAGTGGGAGGGCTTCTAGTGTCCTGGCCCCACTGCTGGACCTCCTGATGGCCCCTGGTGACACAGAGTGTTGGACTGGATGGGCCATTGGCCTGATCCAACATGACTTCTCTTATGTTTGTGTGTCTGGGGTAAGGGATGCTCTGTCTTCTTGGTGCTTGGGGGGGCACAACAGTGGGAGGTCTTCTGGTGTCCTGGCCCTACTGCTGGACCTCCTGATGGCACCTGGTATTTTTGGCCACAGTGTGACACAGACTGTGGGACTGGATGGGCCATTGGCCTGATCCAACATGGCTTCTCTTATGTTTGTGTGTCTGGGGTAAGGGATGCTCTGTCTTCTTGGTGCTTGGGGGTGGGCTTAACAGTGGGAGGGCTTCTAGTGTCCTGGCCCCACTGCTAGACCTCCTGAGGGCACCTGGTATTTTTGGCCACTGTGGGACACAGAATGTTGGACTGGATGGGCCATTGGCTCAATCCAGCATCGACTCCTCTTATGTTCTTAAGCAGGTCTCTGCCCCAAGGAGATTACAGCTAAGAGGAATGCAGAAACGGTTATCCGAAATTGCTCAGGGTTGGCTTCGGTTTGGGGTGATTAATATCCCGTAATCATTAGTCATCCCAAAGTGTTTCCTAGACATGTTTGGAGCAAGGGGGCTGGTCGCCGAGATTACCGCCCCGGGGCAGAGGCCCTCAGGACCCCGAGGCGACCACCGGGGTCCCCACACCCTAATCCATCCAAGATCAAGTGACTTAATTTCTAATTTCCTCACACATGTGCCGGGGAACAGCTGTGGAACCCGAGCCGAGTCTGTGGAGGAAGTCCTGAGATTTACATGGGCCCCGATGGATTACGAAAACCTGGAAACCGGACAGATAACACTCAAGTAACAGACTGGAAACATGTTGAGGGGGATGGAAGGAGGGGGGGGCGGGAGAAACCCTCACACACACAATAGATTAAACCCGGCTGTTCCCTCTCCTACATGGAAGGCGGGTTTTTTTTTTCCACGGCTTTGAACTGCTGTGCGCTCAGAGGTTGGTTAGTAGCTGCCGCTTCAAAGGTGTAACCCTTTCAGGTATTCCCTTACAGAGCGAGAGCGAGAGAGAGAGAGAGGCAGATGGAAAGAGCGAGCCTGAGGTGGTGGTGGGGGAGAGCTTTTAACGGGATTTTGGAAAGCTGTAATAAAACAGTCCTTGAAGGAGACTTTATTTCACTGCTCCAGGAAAATAATAGGAGCCGTGCTCAAGCGGCCCCGGAGGGGAAGCAGGAAACTTCATTTGCTCGAAGGAGCAGTTCATAAATTCCCAGGAGTGGAACTCAGCAAAACACACAAACACACACACAAACGAACTTCTTAAACACCCCTTGCTCCGGGGTTTCGAGAGAGGGTTGCCAACTACCAGGCGGGGCCTGGGGAACCCCCGTTCTTATAACTCATCTCCGGGCGATAGAGATTGGTTGCCCCCCCCCCCTGAGAAAATTTGAAGGGTAGACTCGATAGGTTCGGACCCCACTGACCTGTGCTCTCTCTAAGCGGTGGTGTCTTGCGAGCGAAAATTCTACGGGCCTTCGAGTTGGGAGCCGGCGATTCGGCTGCTGCGAAAAATCAGTTTGCTCCGGAGCGAAGACAAAAATGGGTGAGCCGGAGGCTAAAAAACTGTGAGCTAGCTCACACTAACTCAGCTTGGAGGGGACACTGCTGCTGACATCCCTCCCCCCCCTCCAAAACCTCCAGGTTTTCCCAACCCAGACCTGGCAACCCTAGTTCCAGAGTCTAGGCATGACTAACGCTCCCTCTAAGGTGTGAGCAAGAATTTGACTTTGTGAGCTCCTGGCATTAAAGCTGTGAGTGAGCGATTCGGCCGCTGCATAAATTCGTTTGCTCTGGAGCCCTGCTTCCTGAACGGAGACAAAAATGTGTGCGCCGGAGGCTAAAAAAACTGTGATCTAGCTCACACTAACTCAGCTTAGAGGGAATGTTTTTTTTAATATCACCTTCTTTTCGTGGGCAGGGTCAGGTTTTGCCTAGCAAGGCTTCTGACTGGTCGTTAGAGATTCGATAGGCTGTGCCGATTTTTCAAAACGTCGCTTTTGGCAGCAGCGGCCACCACAGCACAATGATCTTCCCGGTGCGACTGAAGGTAAGCGGTGGCAGCCATTTTGTGGCCGGCCCCGCCTCCCGCGGCAGCCATCTTGGGGGGAGTCATTTTGCGGCCGCGCCCACCAGGCTGTGTCAGAATTCCAAAGGTGCCTTGCAGGCTCAGAAAGTCTAAGGACCTCTGCCTTAAAACAAATTTTATTTTTTTTACAAGAAGTCAGAATAATTGACTCACGTTTTTCTTACCGTGTACTTTAAAAAACCCCGACCCCGTAACGGACGAGCAAAGTGCTTTCTTGTGACTTCAAAGGGCCTGTTTTGATCCGTTTCAAACATTCGAGCTCCAGGGTTCCGCGTTCCTCAGCCCGGGGGGGGTGGGAAGAGCAAAACCACACCACCAAGAGCGAACCAGAGAGACTTTTCCCAGGCCACAAATCCTGAAGATACCAGACGAATCTATGAAGTGGTAGTTAAAACTAATGCCCTTGGAGTCCGAGATCTACCATGGAGTGAACTTAATGCACAAATGAACGGTGTTTTGGGTAGGAAATTACGGCCCGTTGGGTCTCTGACGTTTCCCAAACCATACTCTGATCGGTTGTGTGTGCATGCATCGCCCTCTCTCTGTCTTTTTTGTGGCTTGAAGGCATTTGGTTTTTCGCTGGGAAGAGCGAAAAAGACCCTTGGAGACGTTCCATCAGCTGCTAAACCTCTAAACGCGCAGATCGGCGGGCCGGAGACTCGGGGAAAGGGAGCAAAATTAAAGATCCTTCCCCCCTTGGAGGAAAAATGGATTCAGGTCACAATCGTTTTCAAAAGTCCACCACATGTGTTCTCAGACCACAACCGGCACGGAGACACATATAATGGCCACGGGGTCACCTGTCGCCGGGCCTGTCTTATAAAACCCTCTTTGGAAACGTCGGATTTCCAAGAAGTCCCCTCGTTGTGTTTTCAGAGCTTTCTCTTTTTCTGGGCACCAAAGAACCGTGGGAGGGAAATTTCATTTTGGTCCGGCTTTCGGATCAGACTGCGAACTGGAATGGGACGAATAGATGGTTCGAGAGGGGTAGCTGTGTTAGTGTATTAGAGCAAATATCTCGTTATAGCTAAATAAAGTTTAGAAGGGGTCCCCGACTTCTGAGAGCCAGTTTGGTGTGGTGTTTAGGAGCGCGGACTCTAATCTGGGAGAACCGGGTTTGATTCCCCCGCTCCTCCACATGCAGCTGCTGGTGTGACCTTGGGTCAGTCACAAGCTCTCTCAGAGCTGTTCTCTCAAGGGCAGTCCTCGAAAGAGCTCTCTCAGCCCCACCTACCTCACAGGGTGCCTGTTGTGCAGAGGGGTAGGGAAAGGAGTTTGTAAGCCTCCTTCGGGTAGTGAAGGGCAGGGTATAAATCTAATTTCTTTTTCTTTTTCTTCCCCAACTTTTTTAAGCCTACGGGCATCTTTGGAATTCTGACACATGGCAGTGGATGCAGTCACAAAATGGCCACTGCAGGAGGTGGAGCCAATCACAACATGGCTGCCACTGGGGGTGGAGCCAACCACAAAATGACAGGGAGCCAGATAACATGTAACTTTAATGGTGACTCTCCAACATTTCAGGTACAAGCTCTGTTTAACAGGATGCTTTTTAATCTGTGCAGCCAATCAGAAGCCCTGTTGGGCAAAAGTCCCACAAAGAAGGAAGAAGGAAGAAGAAGAAGAGGAGGAGGAGGAGGAGGAAGAGGAGGAGGAGATTGGAATTATACCCCGCCCTTCACTCAGAGTCTCAGAGTGGCTTACAATCTCCTTCCCTTCCTCTCCCCACGACAGACACCCTGTGAGGTAGGTGGGGCTGAGAGAGCTCTGAGAGAACAGCTCTGAGAGAACCTGTGACTGACCCAAGGTCACACCAGCAGCTCCATGTAGAGGAGCAGGAAATCAAACCCAGTTCTCCAGATTAGAGTCCACTGTTCTTAACCACTACACCAAACCGTCCCCACCTACCTCCTAAAAGTAGGCATCCGGAAAGGTGTCGGCAGGCACCATCCATTGATTTAGTTATTTTCCAAATGTATATTCCGCCCTCCCCACGGGCACCACGTTGGAGACCCTTGCCTTGAAGGCTAACAACATTTGTTCCGGCGTGAGCGATTCATGAGCCCGATGAGCTCACTTCCTCGCGTTAACAGCCTGGTCAGCTTGATTCGATTAATTTCCCAGGGGGCAGGAGACGATTGTGCTTGGTGAAGGCCAATTTGAATGGCAGGGGCATGAATTAAGGGCGCGCATGTTTATTTGGTTGGCATGAAAAGAAGTGAGCGGTGACGCATGAACGCTCATGCCCTGCCGCGTATCTTGTTAGTCTTTAAAGTGCTACTGGACTCTTGCTCGTTTCTAACGAAAAACAATGAGGAAGAATAAACTAAAATATATATATATATATATATATATATATATATATATATATATATATATATATATATATATATATATATATATATATTGTTGCTGTTCAGTCGCATAGTCGAGTCCGACTCTTCATGACCCTGTGGGCCACATCACGCCAGGCCCTCCTGTCTTCCGTCATGCTCCGGAGTTTGCTCAATTTCATGTTCGTTGCATCGATAACACTGCCTAACCATCTCATCCTTTGCCGTCCCCATCTTCTTTGACCTTCAGTCTTTCCCAGCATCGGGGTCTTCTCCAGTGAGGGCTCCCTTCTCATTTGGGGGCCAAAGGATTTGAGCTTCATCTTCAGTCTCTGGCCTTCCAGGGAACAGTCAGGGTTGATTTCCTTTAGAATTGACTGATCTGATCTCCTTGCAGTCCAAGGGACTCTCAAGAGTCTTCTCCAGCACCAGAATTCGAAACCATCTATTCTTTGGCATTTGGCCTTCCTTATAGTCCAACTCTTGCAGCCATACCTTACTACTGGGAATATCATCGCTTTGACCATGCGGACTGTTGTTGGCAGCTCTACTTTTTATTATGCCATCTAGGTTTGCCATCACTCTCCTCCCAAGGAGCGGGCGTCTTTTAATATCCCCCCCAAAAAAAGAAACAAGGAAAAAGCTAGAAACAGAAGTTGTGGAGCACTGCCAAGAGTGTGAGGAAGAGTACTGAAGAATGGACAGAGGGCCGACGTTCCAACTCCGCATGCTTCAGTTGGCACGGAGGTCTCAAGGCATCGGCACGGCGTCGTGGTTAAAGTCTCAGCATAGGATCCGGCTGACCCAGGTTCGAATCCCCGGTCTCCCGTGGAAGCTTGCTGGGTGACCTCGAGCCAATCACCCATTCTCAGCCTAGCCTACCTCGCGGGGTCGTGGCAAAGATGAAATGGAGAAGGTTGTAAGCCGCTCGGGGCCCTCGTTGGGAGAAAAGGGTTCAAAATGCGTTCCAAACGTACCGTTCGTACCATCCACTTCTGCATGAACTTTGGAGGGTGGGCGCTGCTCCATCTGGGTGGAGCCACAGGTCAGGAAAGGCTATGGCCATAGCGTCATGTCCGGTTGAGAAGCAACGTGTCAGGAAAAGCCCTCACTCCCCAGTTTGGGGTCTCCCTCCTAATGTCAGTGCAAGGCTGGGAGTACCCATGGCACAGAATCGGCTTCACCCTCCGTCCTCTAGTTCCCCCTACACAAATTGCCTCTAGCCACTACACCACACTGCCTCAACCTCCCCAAGAACTTTAGCAAATTGTCCTTAATGGGACGGTTTTTGCCCTGCCCGGGGATCATAGAATCATAGAGTTGGAAGGGACCTCATCTAGTCCAACCTCCCCCTCACCCGCACAATGCAGGAAATTCACAAACACCTCCCCCACACACACTAAATAATCCACTTTCAACGCACTTTCCAACTGGATTTTGCCGGTTCGCACCGTAAAAATCCAGTTGGGAAAGCGCACCAAACGGGGACTGAAAGTGGATTATTTTGCATGTGTGACCGCAGCCTGCCACATCCTTTCCACACTTGGATCTCACCCCTGGTTTTATCAGAGTTCACCTCAGGACACAATACCTTGCATTTATCCCTGGTTATAACAGCATCCGTTTATCCCGGGACAAGGGTGGGCCAAAACCGGGGTGACCTCAATGTAATGTGGAAACAACAAATACCCCGAGATAATTACAGGGGTGAATTCGGGTATAGTGTAGAATGTAAAAATACCCCGAGATAATTACAGGGGTGAACTCACATGTAGTGTAGAATGTCAGTTCGGGGACAGGGTTGAACTAGGATCTAAGGTCTAGTGCGGAAAGCACCGAAGTTCTTCCTAATGTTTAGCCGAAAACTCTTCGGATTTAATTTCAGTCTTGTCCGATCTTCTGGGGCAACGGAAAACAACTCCGCCCCACCCTCTATATGACACCCTCTATATGATATCACCTCTCAGCCATCTCCTCTCCAGGCTAAACATACCCCAGCTCTTTCAGCCTTTCCTCATAGGACTTGGTGTGGATCTACAGGCAGTTGGCCAGGCCGCTGGCACGTGAAGCAAACGCTGACTCTTTCTGAAGATGGATCGACGCCACTCTTCAGATGCTAGCTCCAACTAGGACGAGGATTCCCTTCTCACAGCCGCCCGGGGGGCTGCTTTCCCGGCAACGGCCTCCACCCTGAGTCACACTTGGACCCTGCTGCTCCCCCCACCCACCGTGAGCGCATCACATCATTGAATGCCGGGGCGCCATCTCTGGCCCGGAGTGCTGGCAACGGCTACGAGCCGGTCTTTCATGCTAGAGCAAAAAAACCCGTCCTTGGAAAAGCAGCTTGGATTCCCCCATGCTGCCCAAGAAGCCCGGCCGGTGACCTTGGGCCAGCCGTGCTCTCAGCCGGGCTTACCTGGCAGGGTTGTGGTGCGGATAAAATAGGGAAGCGAGAATCTGGGACGCCACCTTGACAGGCCCATAGCCGGGATTTTGTAATGCAGGGGGCCTTTAAGTAAGTCAGGGGGCAACTGACGTCACAAAATAAAATTTAAAATAAAATTTTAAAAACTGACTTTTGCGGCGTTCGCACTTTGCTTGCCTACATGGCAAGTAACACTTGAGGAAGGGACAGTGATGGGGAGTCCTTCAGGTGGCCCAGTGAGCCGGAGGGGGCTGGGGGGATGGATGGAAGTTGGGGGGGCGCTGGTGGGAAGTCAGGGGCCAGGCCCCGAAATGCTCACTTGGAGGACGGGCAAAAGATATAAAGGCAACGGAGAAACAGCAGATCCTTAACCCAGCACTTTTCTGTGACCGAGTCTGTTCACACTTGCCATTTATTTATTTATCCATTCATAGGTTATTTTATTCAATTTTTATACCGCCCATTCCCTAAATAGGGCTCAGGGCGGTGTACAACAGATGCCAAAACAAACAGACATTAAAACAACAATTCTAAACCATTTTAAAAGCCTGCTCTTGTGCAGATGGTTTGCATTTTTTAATTGTTGGTTTTTCACATTTTTAAGCTTATGGTAGATCTGGCCGGCAGTTCAGCAGTTCGAGACCCGAGTGCCGCATGACGGAGTGAGCTCCCGTCTCTGGCCCCAGCTCCTGCCAAGCTAGCAGTTCGAAAGCAAGAAATTGCAATTATATAAATAGGTACCGCTTTGGTGGGAAGGTAACAGCATTCCATGCACCTCGGTGTCTAGTCACGCCGGCCACATGACCACAGAAATGTCTTCGGACAGCGCTGGCTCTTCGGCTTGGAAATGGGGATGAGCACCGCAACCCTAGAGTCGGATTTGACTGGCTTTCGAGCAAGGGAAACCTTTACTATATCTGGAAAAGCAGTGCCCAGTTTAGATAAAAGAAGTCATGGCGAGTGGGATGCCAGGCGGCCTCAAGCAGGGGACCTGGTTCACAATGGAAGCTCTCTCCATGGAGGAAACCCTTGCTTTGGAGAACAGATGCTTTGGGGTGTAAGAAAGAGGGCAACACGCTGGGGGTTGCTGCTTTAAACCATGCATGCCATGGTTCTCTTACGTAGGTGGAAGGGAACCCACAATTGCTTGAGGAACATAGCTACACCAGGGAAGTATATTCACTATTCTCCAAGAGCAAATAAAACAACCAAGGACAACGTTGAGAGCTCACATAAGCATGGAACATCACACACATGGACAGCACTATCAGGGAAGTGGTGCAGTGGTTAGGACTGCAGACTCTAATCTGGGAGAACCGGGTTTGATTCCCCATTCCTCCACATGCAGCCGCTGGTGTGACCTTGGGTCAGTCACAAGTTCTCTCAGAGCTGTTCTCTCAAGGGCAGTCCTCGAAAGAGCTCTCTCAGCCCCACCAACCTCACAGGGTGTCTGTTGTGGGGAGGGGAAGGAGATCGGAAGCCACTCTGAGACTATTTCGGGTAGTTATTGGCGGGGTATAAATCCAATCTCCCCCTCCTCCTCCTCCTCTTCTTCTTCCTCTTCCTCCTCCTCCTCCTCTTCTTGATACGGCTGTTTTGACTTCTGTGGGATTCTCTGTGTGGCCTTTATGATCAGTTCCCCCCCCCCGTTTTCATGGTTCATGATGAATGATTCTCTTGTATGTAAAATGGCATATTTATAGCCCATTTGTACCCCTCTAAGATCATTTCTACACAAACAACACACCCCGAATAATGTTGAAAAAAGCATACTAGAATAATCGCCTGTGGGGGGAGAGGAAACGGCACAAAAACGAAAGGCACATTTCTCGGGCACGGAATCAAACCGGGGATCTTCGTACCGAACCTTACAAAATTCGGTCTCGCGACCGAGAACGAAGTCCGGCCAGGGGAAACCACCCCGATCCACAGCGCTAGGATCTGCCTCGAATTCCTTCCGCTCTTGGCTTCCTGTCGAAATCCGACAGCAAGAAACACCTTTCAGGCGGTGACTCTCACTGCGCTGGGGTTCACACACCCCTCTCACAATAGTATGGCTGCACACACATGTGTATGTTTGTGCGGGACTAGTTAACGTGAGCTTTGGCCTTGCGCATCCAGCGGTTAGGTAAGGACAAGCCGAAGACGGTATCTCGGATTTCTGACCTGCCGCCAACGTCGGCCCTGCAAGAGAGCTGACATCACGGGGCCGGGGTTAATCTATTTCACAACAGCTTACAGAAATCTATTCACAGATTGTTCCGTTTCATTTTATACCAAAGGAAAAGGGGTGGGCGGAGAGGGACCGGGGGGGGGGGGAGCGGGCGAAATCGGCACTCAAGACGCATTGAACATTTCGCATTTGGGTTTTTTTTGGTTTTTCACGAAGGGAAAACCTACACGTAACAGTCACATTTCATGAGTAGATGTATTTGTGTGTGTGTTGTAAGTGCCTGTTAGGAAGAAGATATACCCTTTGCAAAAGGAGGGCCCTGGGCCGGTTTTCGGAGCGCCGGCGTTCCCCGGCCATGCTCGGCCCCCGAAACAAAAGGTTTGAATTAATGATGTTTTAATGTACAGGATATGTCAGAAATGAAATGCAGGAACAGTTGGCCGACACGCCGGGATCCGAGTCAAAATAAGACTTGGCGGCCGGCCTGCAGGGTCTCTGCTGGGAAACGTGAAAGGGGTGTGAACATTAACTCATCTGGCGACGGCCCCGGTGATCAGAAAACTCCCGTAACACAATAATTGCCATCGAGGGCAACCGTCTTCATCCAGCCCGGGCTCGGAGAGACCACGGGAAGCTTCAGTGGGTTTCCCATCGGAGAGAGAGGGCCTGTGTTGAAGTTCCCCTGTGCATCTTCTGCAATGATGTGGGGCCTAGAGATGATGTCACCTGTCTCATCCCTGATCTCACGACCCCAAAATGCCCGCTTCAGTTTCCCTTCTCCCTTGCGCAGAGCGAGCCCACGCATCTTCCTTTCCATGCCATTTCCCAACTCTCTGTACTGCACTGTTGGTATCAAATGTGACGGCGCAAAGTGTCATCGAGTCACAGATGTTAACGTTTGGTGTTGTGGTGAGGAGCACGGACTCCAGTCGGGGAGAAGCGGGTTCGATTCCCCACTGGTCCACATGCAGCCAGCTGGTGTCACCTTGGGTCAGTTGCAAGTTCTTCCAGAGCTGTTCTCTCAGGAGCAGTCCTCGAAAGAGCTCCCCCAGCCCCGCCGACCTCACAGGCAATGTTCCCTCTAAGCTGTGGGGTCTTGTGAGCAAAAATTCTGCTTTGTGAGCCACTGGCATTAAAGTTGTGAGCGAGCGATTTGGCTACTGCATAAACTAGTTTGCTCTGGAGCCGTCCTTACTGAGCGAAGACGAAAATGCATGAGCCGGAGGCTAAAAACCTGTGAGCTAGCTCACACGCACTCAGCTAAGCTTAGAGGGAACATTGCTCACGGGGTGTCTGTTGTGGGGAGGGGATGGGAAAGGAGATCGTAAGCCGCTCTGAGACTCCTTCGGGTTGTGAAAGGTGGGGTATAAATCCAGTTTCTCTTCTTCTGGCAAACCTGTGGGGTTTTCAAGGCAAGGTTGACCACTGCCTGCCCCCACATCACAACCGGTGTTCCCTCTAAGCTGAGTTAGTGTGAGCCAGCTCAGAGGTTTGTAGCCTCCAGCTCACAGATTTTTGTCTCAGCTCAGGACGGGACGGCTCCAGAGCAAACTAATCGATGCAGTAGCCCAATCGTCCACTCACAACTTTAGTGCCAGGATCTCACAAAGTAGAATTTTGCTCACAAGACTCCACAGCTTAGAGGAGGGGTGTCAAACACGTGGCCCCAGGGGCCAGAATAGGCCCCCGGAGGGCTTCTCTCAGGCCCGCAGTGGAACTGGCTGTCTTCTGCTTCTGCTTCTTCCAGTTTTGCTGCTGCTGCGTCATCGTAGGTTTGCAGCTTGCAGATGCAGACCTGAACAGCAGACTCAAGGTTGCAACAGCACAGACATTTGGATGCCATAATTCAGGGCGAGAGGCGTCAGTTATCAGACACTGTCAAATAAACAAAATATTGCAAGAGCGCTGATGTTTTAAGTGTGTTTTTATTTTAAGTAAAAAAACCAACAACACAGCCCTTTGTGTTTGTGTCCTTTGTAAAGTTTATCTCTCCGCTACCTGGCGTTACCTTTTACGACACACTTGGCCCGGCCCGACAAGGTCTAATTTATGTCAGATCTGGCCCTTGTAACAAATGAGTTTGACACCCCTGGTTTAGAGTGAACATTGATCTGACATGATCGAGGTTTATAAGATTATGCCTGGGATAGAGCAGGTTGAGAAAGAAGTCCTTTTCTCCCTTTCTCACAATACAAGAACTCGTGGGCACTCCATGAAATTGCTGAGCGGTCAGGTTAGAATGGATAAAAGGAAGTCCTTCTTCACTCAAAGAGTGATTAACACGTGGAACTCACTGCCACAGGAGGTGGTGGCAGCTACAAGCATGGACAGTTCCAAGAGGGAATTAGATAAGCATCTGGAGCAGAGGTCCATCAGTGGCTATTAGCCACAAGGTATAGATAGGAACTCTCAGTCTGGGGCAAGGGATACTCTGTATTCTTGGTGCTTGGGAGGGGGGCAGCAGTGGGAGGGGGCTTCTTGTGTCCCGGCCCCACTGGTGGACCTCCTGATGGCACCTGGTATTTTTGGCCACTGTGTGACAGAGTGTTGGACTAGATGGGCCATTGGCCTGATCCAACATTGGCTTCTCTTCTGTTCTTATCACAACCGTAGACTTCCTAGGTGGTCTCCCATCCAAATACCAGCCGGGGCTGACCCTGCTTAGCTTCCGAGATCTCCTCCTCCTCTTCTCTTCTTCTTCGTCTTCTTCTTCCTCCCCCTCCCCATGCGCTTGCGTCCCCATCGCACAGCTTCTACATTCCCACACGACTGGAAGAGGGCACGAGAGGACTGTCTTCAACACCCCAGCCGTTCATTCATTGGCGAAGGAGGCCGTGACGTGACAGGTGGACAGGGGCGTTTCCGTCGTCGTTCCGAATGGTGACTGAGTCAGCAGCTACAGAGGCCCAGACCAGATTGGGTTTTGGCTCGGCTGCAGAAGGAACCTTCTCCCCGCCAGTTCTTGACGTAATGCCTTGCAGAGTCACCCCGTCCCCCGCCCCAACGATGAGCTGTGGTGCCAAACTGTGCTTAAACCATTCTGTCTTCTTCTTATGAATATGGATCACAGCTCACACACAGGGTTTGGGCGAGAACGGTTTTAACTGCGGGGGAACCTTCGAAGTTGTCTCCAGACCAGACTGAATCAGTGATGTGAACGGCAGTTAAGAACAGAACAATGTCAACTTGAGAGAGAATAATGTCTGTCTGGGGCGGGGGTGTCAAACATCAGGCCCGCAGTGGAACTGGCCATCTCCTGCTTCCGTCTGGGGCTGCCTGCTTCCAGGTGGTAACCAAGAAGGGAAAGACACCCAGCGTATAATTAGCAAAAAGGGAGAGTAAATCTCGGCGTTCTGCTCTCCCTTTTTGCTTCCCGGTGGTGCTATTACACCTGATCTCCAGATGATGGGGATAAATTCTCCCAGAGAAAAATGACTCCTTTGGAGGGTAGACTCTGTGGCAGGGGTGGCCAAACTGTGGCTTGGGAGCCACATGCCGCTCTTCCACACATATTGTGTGGCTCCCGGCAGGGTGGCTGGGGAAGTGAAGGGGAGGCATGCTTTTCCTCCCTCCCTCCCTCCCATCTATTTCTTTTCTATGGCCCATTCTGCAGCTGGCATTCGCTCCGCTGTTTTACCAAACCCACGTTGGAACAGAAATTCCCCTCTACACTGCATGTGGCTTTTTCTGTTCCAGCATAGGTTTGGTAAAACAACGGAATGAATCCTAGATGCAGAATGGGCCATTGTTTCTCTCTCTCTCTCTTTCTTTTCACCTCTTTCATTCTTTCTTTCCACCTCTCTCTCTCTTTCTCTCTTAGACAAATAAATATAATTAGCAAACAAATAAATATTAGCATGTTCATAGCCTGGGGAACTCCTACAGACAATTGACTCGGCCCTACCCCACTTTCCTGAGTAGATCTAAATTACCTGCCTACCATTTTTCTTTCTCACTTTGACACAGAGAGTCCTCCATTCTGTGTTATACCACTGAGGATGCCAGTCACAGCTGCTGGTGAAACGTCAGGCCCTACAATGCCAAGACCATGGCCAGACAGCCCGGAAAATCTACAACAGCTAACGAACTCTGGCCATGAAAGCCTTCAGCAACAAATAAATATCACTGGACAAATAAATATTATCATCAATATCTCTTTTTACCCTTTTGTTTTTATTTTTGGCAGTCTCCTTTAATGTTAATAAAAAAAATCTGCCTATTTTTAAATAAAAAGCTGTGTGTATTATTTGTTCACGTCTTGTGGCTCTCAAACATTTATTCTATGCAGCTCCGGTGTTGAGCAAGCTTGGCCACCCCTGTTCTGTGGCACTGTGCCCTGTTGAGGCCCCTCCCCTCCCCAAGCCCCGCCTTCTCCAGGCTCCGCCCCTGGTATTTCCCAACCCGGAGCTGGAAACCCCATGTCAATCATTTATGGAAAGTCACAGCTCAGAGTAATAAATAACGGGATGTCACACGTCCCCCCTTTCCCCAATCTGGAACAAATCCAGGAAAGTCGAGTGAATTAGCTGCACATCTGTCCGTTGTCTGGAAATTTAAACCGGAGGCTGGATCGATTTCGAATCGTTGCCTCGGTCTTTGGACCGTGTCGGTCAGTCAGCAGCAATACCGAGAGCATCGGGCCTTCAAGGTGCCCGTGCGTCCCCTCTTTTTGGATTGGGTCCTCCTGCCAGGGGAAGCAGAGCATGAGAGGTTTCTAAAGCTCCGGCACGGGTTTGATGACATCACTGGAAGTCGCCAGGTCCTCAAAACCCATGGGAAGGCTAGTTAGATTTGAGTCTGGTAGCACCTTACCGGGCCAGTTTGGCGTGAGAGCCAATTTGGTGTCGTGGTTAAGTGTGCAGACTCTAATCTGGGAGAACCGGGTTTGATTCCCCACTCCTCCACTCACACCTGCTGGATGACTTTGGGCAAGCCATAGTTCTGTTAAAAGCTGTTCTTGAAAAAGAGCAGTTTCAGTCAGAGCACTCTCAGCCCCACCTACCTCACAGGGGGTGCCTGTTGTGGGGAGGGGAAGGGAAAGGAGTTTGTGAGCCGCTCTGAGACTCCGAGTGAAGGGTGGGTTATGAATCCAATCTCCTCTTCTTCTTCTGCTTCTTCTGCTTCTTCTTCTACTTCACCAGCAAGATTTTTGTAGGTATGAACTTCCAAGATTCAAAGTTCCCTTCATTAGATACGAGTAGGAATGAAGATCTCTGAGTCTTTGTATCCCAGTCAGAAGGTGGGAGGGCTGTTGCAAAGAAG
This sequence comes from Gekko gecko, assembly GCA_029375565.1. Lineage (NCBI taxonomy): Eukaryota > Metazoa > Chordata > Lepidosauria > Squamata > Gekkonidae > Gekko > Gekko gecko. Next base: position 211,440,359 of record JAPDNY010000004.1, read on the forward strand.
GAACTCAGGATGCAGAGGTACAGTTTGGTGTCGTGGTTACAACAACCCAGTTTCGTGTAGCGGTTAAGAGCGTGGACTCTAATCTGGGAGACCTGGTTCCCCACTCCTCCACATGCAGCTGCTGGTGTGACCTTGGGTCAGTCATAAGTTCTCTTGGAGCTGTTCTCTCAGGAGCAGTCCTTAAGAGAGCTCTCTCAGCCCCACCTACCTCACAAGGTGTCTGTTGTGGGGAGGGGAAGGGAGAGGAGATTGTAAGCCGCTCTGAGATGCTAAGTGAAGGGTAGGGTATGAATCCAATCTCCTCCTCTTCTTCCTTTTCTTCTGTCAGTCACAGCTCTCTCAGAGCTCTCTCGGCCCCACCCACCTCACAGGGTGTCTGTTGTGGAGAGAAGAAGAGAAGGAGATTGTAAGCCACTGAGACTCAGAGTGAAGGGCAGGGTATGAATCCAATCTCCTCCTCCTCCTCTTCCTCATCTTCTCCTCCTTCTCCTTCTCCCCCTCCTTCTTTTCCTCTTCTTCTCTGCCACTGAGTAGACGCTAATCTGGGAGAACCAGGTCTGATTCCCCACGCCTCCACATGCAGCTGCTGGTGTCACCTTGGGGTGGTCACAAGTTCTCTCAGAGCTGCTCTCTCAAGAGCAGTCCTCGAAGGAGCTCTGGGGAAATCAGACTCCCAGATTAGAGTCCACGCTCCTAACCACTACACCAAACCGGTGTGTATGTGCTCACACGCCTGGAGATCATGGTGACTTCTGGAGACCCCCTACTGGGGGCTTGGACATTTTCCAGAGAGGCGGCTTGATCGCCTGCCTCTGCGTCCCAGCCCTGGGATTCCTTGGTGTTCTCCCTTCCAATTACTTCGCTTCCACGATCTGACGAGATCCGGCTTGCCTAGGCTATCCGGGTCAGGGCAGATAACCAGCCACTGTTTGAAAGGCACCATCAGAAGGGCAGGATTATTGGTTGGGCCTTTGGTCAGGGTGCTAGCAGAGAAGCAGGGGTGCCCCCAAAGGGCCTCAGCCCGAGACCGCGGCCATGGCAGTCCTTCGCCAAGCACCTCCCGAGGAACGTGCAGTCCCAACACTCCGAGGAGGAGCTGATAGCCGGAGCCCGGAATGCGCAGCTGTCCTTCGTCTGAGGACGTGGGCCACGGCAAGCCCTGCAGTCTGCGAGGGTCCCGCGTCCAGGAGAGCTGGGCCGACTCCAGCAGCTGCACCACACATCTCTCAGCGGGGACGTCAGCTCGGAGTAATGTGGTGGGGGAATCCAGTTCCTCTCCCCGGCCTCCCACATCCCTGCTCCAATCTGACAGGGAACGGAAAGACATTTGGCACGAGGGAGAACCTCTCGTTTTAAGCCCCTTGTCTAATTGAGTGGATTTCCTGGCTCTGATTAGTGATGGTTTAAACACACACATCCACCCAGAGAGATGTGCATATTTATTTTATATATATATATATATATATATATATATATATATATATATATGTAAATTTCAGATAACGTTTCCCTTTCGGAGACACTGCCCCTCCGGCCCGTTAAGTATTGCTTTCCCAAACACTTGCACCAAAATTCTCTGGCTGCCGGGAAAGGCGAAAGATTTATGCGATCTGAAGAGCAACCAGAGCGGCGGACGTGTGATCGAGTTAAAAAATATTGGTCTTGGATCCATGAAACGTTGCGAAAAAAACTGTCACAAAGTACCATACCTTTTACACCTGAATTATTCTTATTGAATATAAAACCGGAAACATGTTAAAGCCAAGACTTTTATCTTATTATACATGGACTGACTACTGCAAGAATATGATATGCAAAATATCGGAGGAAAGACGAAATACCCTCAAAAGGAGAAATGTTAGGCAAAACTCTCGAAACAGCTGAGATGGATAAATTGACTTTATTTTTGAGAGGGCAAGAATACATGGTCAAGATCTTATAAATGGCTGGAAGAATACAATAAACGAACACTTAAGCCTTTGTTGTTGTTGTTTGTTCAGCCACACAGTCGTGCCCGACTCTTTGCGACCCCGTGGGCCACATCACACCAGGCCCTCCTGTCTTCCATCGTGCTCCAGAATTTGCTTAATTTCATGTTCGTTGCACCGGTGACACTGTCTAACCATCTCATCCTTTGCCGTCCCCGTCTTCTTTGACCTTCAATCTTTCCCAGCATTGGGGTCTTCTCCAGTGAGGGCTCCCTTCTCATTTGGGGGCCAAAGGATTTGAGCTTCAGCTTCAGTCTCTGGCCTTCCAGGGAACAGTCAGGGTTGATTTCTTTTAGGATTGACTGATCTGATCTCCTTGCAGTCCAAGAGACTCTCAAGAAATCATCTATTCTTCAGCGCTTGGCCTTCCTTATGGTCTAGCTCTCGCAGCCATACCTCACTACTGGGAACACCATTGCTTTGACCAATTTGATCTCCTTGCAGTCCAGGGGTCTCTCAAGAGTCTTCTCCAGCACCATAATTTGAAAGCATCTATTCTTTGGCGCTCGGCCTTCCTTACAGTCCAACTCTCGCAGCCTTACAATATTATATTTGAGATACTCTAGAATTTAGTTTTAAATACAATGCAGTAAACATAGATAAGAATATGTGTTGACTAAAAACGATTTATACATTTGTTATAAGGTAGGAGGAATTGTAAAAGATATAATTAGAAACTCTTTGTAAAGCCCACTTTATGTCTTTTTTGTTTGTTTGATGTGTTTGTTGTAAAAATAATAAAAGTTATTAAAAAATTCTGTGGATGCCAATTATCGAAAGGCTTTTTTTTTTTAGTTGGCTTTTTAACCTATTAATTCACGATGGACTCAGTGAGGTCCATAGGAAGGCGAATATTTCTCAAACGAAGAGAGATGGGCCTTCATTTTCGAGATGGCTTACAAACTGAGCACGCGTGAGCCAAGTGCAGAAGATGTATTTGTGCGGGCAGGAAACACGGGCGTTTCCTCCTTGGATAAGTTGCTCATGTGTCTTAATCCACTGATCAACTGATTAGATCGATTAGAGCTCGGAGCCCAAACCCGTTTTCCAGATCGCTGCTCCTACAAATATATCCCCCAATGTAATTTTCATACCCCAAAATGTATCTCAAAAAATTGCTGATTGGAGAAGCTTTGGGGAGAGTGGGTACGGAATTGGCCTTCCAAGATACGATTTCGAAAGCTACCAGAATCTAAAAATTATAACAGCGACATAAGAACATCAGAGAAGCTATGTTGGATCAGACCAGTGGCCCATCCAGTCCAACACACTGTCACATGGTGGCCAAACCTAGGGGCGATCAGGAGGTCCACCAGCGGGACCAGAACTCCAGAAGCCCTCCCACTGTTGCCGCCCAAGCACCAAGAATAGAGAGCATCGCTGCCCCAGACATAAGAACATAAGAGAAGCCACATTGGATCAGGCCAGTGGCCCATCCAATCCAACACTCTGTGTCACACAGTGGCCCAAAGCCAGATGCCATCAGGAGGTCCACCAATGGGGCCAGAACTCCAGAAGCCCTCCCACTCTTGCCCCCCCAGCACCAAGAATACAGAGCATCACTGCCCCAGACATAAGAGCATAAGAGAAGCCACATTGGATCAGGCCAATGGCCCATCCAGTCCAACACTCTGTGTCACACAGTGGTCAAAGCCCAGGAGCCATCAGGAGGTCTGCCAGTGGGGCCAGAACTCCAGAAGTTTGAATAAATATGGGCTCTTGCTTTAGACATATGGGAGAAAGAACTAAGAAGCTTCTGGGTCAGTTTTTTTCACTGAGAGACCACCCCAGGCCTTTGGACTTACCCCTCTCCTTTGACCCAGGAGAAGGACATGCCATCCATCAGCTTTTTGAACAACTCCACAGGCCACCAAAAGCACAAAATCCAGGAGTGAACCAGGTGCACAGAAAACATCAGGAAGAGAGATTGAGATTTTGGAGAAGCCATTATCCTCCAGGGGTCTTGTTCAAGTTTTCAGCAAGTCGATGCAACCACCGTTCCTACCGAGCAAAACATCTCTCTTTGGAAAGGGGCTAAAAATATCTTCCGTGAGACAGGAAGTTTTTCAAGCGGTGCCAATCTCCAGGTTTTTCAAATTGCTCACCAGACTGTCTTGCAGAGTTGGGTGGGACGAGGGTTTCTTAGTAATGGCTTTGGTGTAAACCCAAATTCTCTCCAAAATAACTCTGTTAATTCGTCCCTTGGGGCAAGGAAAGAAAGAAAGAAAGAAAGAAAGAAAGAAAGAAAGAAAGAAAGAAAGAAAGAAAGAAAGAAAGAAAGAAAGAAAGAAAGAAAGAAAGAAAGAAAGAAGGAAGGAAGGAAGGAAGGAAGGAAGGAAGGAAGGAAGGAAGGAAGGAAGGAAGGAAGGAAGGAAGGAAAGAAAGAAAGAAAGAAAGAAAGAAAGAAAGAAAGAAAGAAAGAAAGAAAGAAAGAAAGAAAGAAAGAAAGAGCAGATGGAGAAATGATCTAACCAGATCTTATCCTTTATCTCTCACAAGCCATCTGCTCGGAACATAAAGATTCGCCAGAGAATCCAGAACTCTTGACCTAAGCCGTCAAAACTCTTTTCTGCTGGCAGAAGTCAAAGACTCCAAGCCCAAGGGGCTATCAATATGAAATTTCAAGAAGTTTGTTTGATCGTCGGAGCGGTTATTTATCTCCAGCCGAGATCCAAAGCCGGACCTCAGACACTGTTACCTAACATTACCTCCTTCCAGAATTTCTCAGACCGTGGGACAGTGTGGTTACTGACTTGGCAAAGCATCCCCCTGAAAGAAAATCAGATGTCATGTACGATACAGCCGCCGTTTCCAGACGGAGGGTGGGGGGGCCTTTCTAAAAACAGAAGCCTTCGCCTGCCAGTTTCTCACAGGCCAGAGGAAGCGGCTTGTAGTATTCACCGGTGGAGGCAAAGTCCAAGACTGAAAGAAGGGCTTGCCGGGAGCCTGAGGCCCGACCATAGTACCCACACCACATCTCTACCGGCATTCTTGTGGCGAGGGGAATCCTGGTGAAGACTGAGGAGGTCCAACCCCCTTGGGCCTATCCCTTGGCACGACCAAACATATTCCATCCCAGCGGACAGTCAGGCAGCTTGGGAAGGCTGCCTTTGTGGTGGGATGGCCACAGATCTGTGGCTCGGGGCAGGAGGGGAAGCCTGTCATTAGCCATCATGATATATTAGCACGATGCCCATGAAATTGTGGGAATGCTTGGATTCTCCAGCATGCCTTGCGAGAGGAATTTTCAAAAAGTTAGAACTCTACATGATCAGACAAGGGTCTTAATGAAGAGAAGAAGAAGACGAAGAAGAAGAGATTGGATTTATACCCCACCCCTTCACTACCTGAAGAAGAGCAGGAGGAGGAGATTAGATTTATACCCCTCCCTTCACTACCTGAAGGAGTCTCAGAGCGGCTTACAATCTCCCTTCCCTTCCCCTCCCCACAACAGACATCCTGTGAGGAAGGTGGAGCTGAGCGAGCTCTCTTGAGGCCTGCCTTTGAGAGAACAGCTCTGAGAGAACTTGTGACTGACCCAAGGTCACACCAGCAGCTGCATGTGGAGGCGTGGGGAATCAAACCCTGTTCTCCTAGATTAGAGTCCATGTTCCTAACCACTACAACAAACTGGCTCTCAGAAGAACATCGGTCGAGATGCCTCATGAATTTTGTGCAGGTGTAGTATTCCACAATTGAGATCCACCATTAAAAAGGCCTTGAATATGCCAATAAAGGTATGTGATGTGAAGCATATCTGAAGTTGGGGGAATAGGTTACCAACCTCCCGGGGGTGGCTGAAGAATTCCTGGGATAAAGACTCATCTCCAGGGGCCAGGGATCAGTTCCCCTGGAGAAAAGGAAGGCCCAGGCCACGTTGCCGGCGTCGCATAGGAAGTGACGTCATCACGCTGCGACGCCCAGGCAACCCTCTGGTATTTGGACAAAAACTTTATGGTAAAAAAAAGACGTCAACCATACATTTCCCCCCCAAATAACAGAGTGTCGCCTGAACGTCACTGGCACGATGATGTCATTTCCTGTGCAACGCAGGCTTCGTGGCCTGGGCACGATGATGTCATTTCCTGTGCAACGCAGGCTTTGTGGCCCGGGCCTTCCTCTTTCTACTGGTGAATTCCTCCACCAGCCAGATGACTGGCACCGGGGGGGGGGTGCACGGCCTGGCAGAGGGGGACCCCCGCCTCCACCAGGAGGTCTGGCAACCCTACTTTCTGACCGGGGAAAATGGGGGAGGCTGAATTTTGGCATGCTTCAGGGGCTGCAGAAGACATAGCCGAGGAGAAGTGTGGCAAATGTCAGCGTGGAGCAGCAGAAGGTCCCCTCCAGATCGTCACCAGCAGCTGGGCTGGGAACGGCCCTCCTCTGCTTGGGACCGGGACCCAAATACTTCTGCCATGATTTTAATCGCACAATCCCAAGCCGTTGTCAAGCGGGCCCAGTTGCGGTGGGTCGGGGGACGGGGGAAGGGTTCAAGCAATCCATCAGGGGCGGGATCTCACCAGACACGGACCCCCCATGCCCCTTCCCCACATGGTCCATCTGGAGCGTTCTCCCAGCTAGCAGCTTGCATAATTAGCCCGGGCCGTCCCCTCTCCCCCCCTTTGCAATCTGTATTTCCGTAGCCATGGCAACAACTTGGGAGCCGGCCCTGCTGAGTGAAGGCTGAGAATCGAGAGGCTTTAATTTTGCGGTGGCCCAGAAAACTTGTTTCATCCAGGGGCCGCGGCTTTCCCCAAAGCTCTTAGCGAAGAATGAAATTCTGTATGCAGAGATCTTCCTTTCCAGAGTCCAGGCAGGAGGGATTGGAGGGGGAGGGCCAAACCCCCCAAAGGTAACACGTCTATCCAACTGCCTGGGTCACACTGCGGTTTAGGCTGGGCAGTTTTCTGCTCGGGCCTGCAACGAGGCAATCCGCTTGGGCCTGCAATGAGGCAATGTGGTTTCCATGGGGGCCACGGTGACAACCAATACCTTTCCTGGCGGCCCCACCAAGGTCGAATCTACATTTGCATTTTTAAATCAGTTTCGTGCTGCTGCGGCGCCGTCAAGCGTAGAGAAAGACAGCGTCACGGCAGCACGAAACTGGTTTTAAAATGCAAATGCAGCACGAAACTGATTTAAAAATGCAAATGTAGATTCGACCCAAGTCTTTTTAGAAAGTGGGTGGAGCTAGGTGGGGCTTTGGCCCAGCAAGGTTTCTGATTGGCCACCGGAGGTTTGATTGGCACTGTGGACATTTTTATTAAGTTGCCTTTGCAGCAGTGGCCCCTTACAGCATAAGGATCGTCACTTTGTGACTGAAGGTAAGCCACGGTGGCCATTTTGTGGCTGGCCCCGCCTCCCGAGGCAGCCATTTTGTGGCAGCCATTTTCTGGCGGTGGCCACCACCCCTTGTGGGAATTTCAAAGGTGCCCACATGCTTGAAAAGGTCAGGGACCCCCCCATGCCAGCCCAAGGGGGGGGGGACTGACTAGGACGAGAAGCGGCAATGCAGCTTCCGTTTCGACTGCCACTTCCGTCCCAGTCTGAGAGCCAGTTTGGTGTAGTGGTTTGGAGTGCGGGCTCTAATCTGGGAGGACCAGGTCTGATTACACCTCCTCTACAGGCAGCTGCTGGTGTGACCTTGGGTCAATCACAAGTTCTCTCGGAGCTGTTTTCTCCAGAGCAGTTCTCAGAAGAGCTCTCTCAGCCCCACCTGCCTCACAGGGTGTCTGTTGTGGGGAGAGGGAGGGAAAGGAGATTGTCAGCCACTCAATCTGAGCCTCCAAGTGAAGGACAGGGTATAAATCCTAACTCCTTCTCCACCTCCTCCTCTTCTTCTTCCTCTTCTTCTTCTTCCCCCAAACTTCTCATGAGGGCTAGTTACCTGCCTCTTGTTTTAAAAATGAAACTGGCCTTTCCCCAGAGTGCCGAATCCTCCGACAAAAATGTCCTGGTCGCCCCGGAGGGTGGCCTATCTGGCGCTCTGCCCCACTGAAGCCCCTCCCCAATCCCACCCTCCCCAGGGTCTGCCTCCAAAATCTCCAGAAATATGCCAACCTAGAGCTGGCACTGCTAGCCTGTGCCTGCAATGAAGCCTCTTGCCCCATCCCCCCCCCCAGCAACACAAGGCCAAAACCGCTCCTTTCTCTTGGCTTTGAAACTTTAAACTTCAGCGGTTCGACAGTGTGGTCTTCCTCCGCAGGAAGCCCCTTTCCCTCGGCGCTCGGCCTCCCTGCTGCCGGGTTGTTCCCCACTTCCATAGCCACTGGGCCTCCCTGCCCCATGGCCCTTCTCGGCCTTTCGCCTGGGAGGCTCCCGGACCCCCTGCCGCCCTCCGAAAAGCCGCCCTCAGATCCTGCAGGCCGGCCCTTTTGCACCCCGGGGGAACCGGCGAAATCAGCCAGACTAGCTACTCGCTGGAGCCGGAGGTTAGGACGAGAGGCGGGGGAGAGGCTCCCTTAATTATAAGTGTGCAAAATGGGAAGATTACACGCTTGCAGGAATTGGCAAGGCCAGCCGGCAGTATGAAATAAATTATGTCAAGGCGAGGGGAAACTCCCGGCTCAGGATGATTACCCCCCTTCCTTCCTTCCTTCCTTCCTTCCTTCCTTCCTTCCTTCCTTCCTTCCTTCCTTCCTTCCTTCCTTCCTTCCTTCCTTCCTCCCTTCCCTTCCCTTCCCTTCCCTTCCCTCCCTCCCTCCCTCCCTCCCTCCTTCCTTCCTTCCTTCCTTCCTTCCTTCCTTCCTTCCTTCCTTCCTTCCTTCTCCTTCCTTTTCTCTTCCTTCGTCTCCAAAGTTTCGGGAGCCTTCCCGTATCAGGACCAGGCCTTGGAAATCCTTCTTTGGGTGGGGGGGTGTATGTCACCATCGATGCTGCTCAGCAGATGGGCAAAGGCGTCCCCGGTGGGGGGCTTTGTTCTCCTCCTCCTCCCCACAGCTTTCTTTTCCAAGTTCACAGACCCCCCCGAAGAACCGCCAGGGAAACCCACCCCAGACAGCTTGATCAGTCAGATGGAAGGATGGGCCCCGAGAAGAACTCTCTTTCTCTCTCTCTCTCTCTTCTCCCGTTGCCAAATTATTTGTTGTCGTTAGAATAAATGAGGTCCCGAGTTCGAAAACAATGGGGTGGCGACAGAAAGCTGGAACGGCGGCGCGGAGGCCTCCAAGGAGGCGTGTTTCTGGAGCCTGCTGGGGTGGCGAGAGGAGACATCTTATCTGGTCCCTGAGGCGGAAGCCGTCCATCCATCTGCCTCGTCAGTCTGTTAGGCAATAACTCCGAGCGTTGAGCTATCGGCGGGATGGGTGGATAGATGGATCCAAACGTCGCCGGGTATAATCGCTCGACCGTTCAGTCTTCTTGGGTGGGCAAGGAGATCCGAGAGGCCACCAACGGCATCCACGAGATAGGGATGCCAGCCTCCAGGTGGGACTTGGGGATCCCCAGGAATTACAGCTCATCTCCGGACTGCAGACATCAGTTCCCCTGGAGAAAATGGCAGCTTTGGAGGGTGGTCTCTGTGGCACTGTGCCCCACAGAGCTCCCTGTCCTCCTCAGGTGCCATCCCCAAATCCCCAGGAGTTTCCCCACCAGGATCTGGCCACCCTACTCCTCCGTCCCCTGCCAGCAGCCGGGAGGACCTAGCAACCCGGCCACGAGAATACAGAGAGAGAGCTAGATCAGGCCCAGTGTGGTGTAGTGGTTACAGGTTTGGGCTAAGGCCTGGGAGACACAGGTGCAAATCCCTGCTTTGCCTTGGAAGGAGAAGAAGAAGGAGGGGGAGGAGGAGGAGGAGGAGGAGGAGGAGAAGAGGAGGAGCAGGAGCAGGAGGAAGAGGAGAAGGAGATTGGATTTATACCCCGCTCTTCACTCGGAGTCTCAGAGCAGCTTACGATCTCCTCTCCCTTCCCCTCCCCACAACAGATACCCTGTGAGGTAGGTTGGGCTGAGAGAGCTCTTTCAAGGACTGCCCTTGAGAGAACAGCTCTGACAGAACTATGGCTTGCCCAGTGGTTAGGAGCACGGACTCTAATCTGGGGGGAACAGGTTTGGATTCCCCACTCCTCCACATGCAGCTGCTGGTGTGACCTTGGGTCAGTCACAAGTTCTCTCAGAGCTGTTCTCTCAAGAGCAGTTTTTGAAAGAGCTCTCTCAGTCCCACCTACCTCATAGGGTGCCTGCTGTGGGGAGGGGAAGGGAAGGCAATTGTAAGCTGCTCTGGGACTCCTTCGGCTAGTGAAGAGTGGAGTATAAACACCAAGGGTGATTTCCCACTAAAGCTGACTCGGGGTAGCGCCGCCATTTGGCCCGATACTATTAGTCAATTTCACACCCGAAGCCGCGGGGCTGCATTTTGACCCGCAGCTTCGCCCGATTTCCCCGCAGTTTCCTGATCCTGTTTTTTGAGGATTACGAAACTGCGGGGGAATCGGGCGAAGCCGCGGGTCAAAATGCAGCCCCGCGGCTTCGGGTGTGAAATTGACTAATAGTATCGGGCCAAATGGCGGCGCTACCCCGAGTCAGCTTTAGTGGGAAATCACCCCAACTCCTCCTCCTCCTCCTCTTCCTTTTTCTTCTCACAGTTCTCTCAGAGCTCTCTCAGCCCCACCTACCTCACAGGGTGTCTGTTGTGGGGAAGGCAAAGGAGATTGTAAGCCGCTCTGAGACTCCTTCCGGTAGTGAAGGACGGGGTATAAATCCAATCTCGTCTTCTCTTCTCTCTTCAGTTCCCATTGCAAGACCTGAGTTACGCAGCAGTTCAGGTTCAGCAATGGATTTCCAATCAGATATTCAGTAGATCCTCTTGCCAGCCAGTTAAGCCGGAGGTGCCTAGGTTAGACATTATGAGACAGAAATTCTTAAAACTCAGGACACGGCACTGTAAAGTGTCTCTGGAGTTATACAAACAACACAACCGGCAGGCTCCAACTCGAGGGCAGAAGAGGCGTCTGGTCTTCGGTTTCCCCTTCCTAATCCCCTTCCGTGTCCCCCAGAGCAGCTGGCGTGCTGCGGTCTCTACAGACGGCTTGTCCCGGACAAGCCTGCAGCTGTGCAGAACCAATGCCCAGAGCTGCGTTTCAAATTTGCTGGACTGGCAGCTTCCCGGGGACAGGGGGGTCGGGCCTTGGTGGTTGCTATATGCAACGGTCCTGAGTACAACAACATAGTCCATCGGGGATGGTTCCAGATTGGGGGGGGGCAGAGTTCCCAGGGCTCCCCTCCCCTCCACACATCCCAGCGGAGACAGGCCCCCGCCCCCGCTGCCAGGCCTCACCACCCATGGCCAATCAGCTAGCTGGCAGGGGAGGGGCTTATCACGAGAGAGAGGGAGTCCCATGCTATGGCGCCTGGTGACGTCACTTCCTGTGTGCACCGGAAGTGACGTCATCATGTCAGCAATGTCCGGGTGATGCCCTGGTGTTAGTTTATTGGCTCTCGAGCCTGGAGTGAACAGGGATAAGAAACTGGAAAATTCCTAGCAAAAGCAAGTTTTATGGGTTAACAAGTATCTGTTTCACACTCCCTCAAGAATGAGTTACAAATATATATATATATATATACATACACACACACACACACACACACACACAAACAGTAGTCCATGTCATGTTTATTAGACAAATACTTAACTGAAGGCGTGGCTTAAGGCACAGGAGTTTCAAAGAGGAAAAGAGCCATTTTCATCTTGCTAGAGAGACAATACAAAAGACCTTGTAATTGAAGTTACACAAGAAGAAGAAGAAGAAGAAGAAGAAGAAGAAGAAGAAGAAGAAGAAGAAGAAGAAGAAGAAGAAGAAGAAGAAGAAGAAGAAGAAGAAGAAGAAGAAGAAGAAGAGGAGGAGGAGGAGGAGGAGGAGGAGGAGGAGGAGGAGGATGGATTTATACCCCGCCCTTCACTCAGAGTCTCAGAGCGGCTTACACTCCCCGTTCCCTTCCCCTCCCCACAACAGACACCCTGTGACGTAGGCGGGACTGAGAGAGCTCTTTCGAGAACTGCTCCTGAGAGGACAGCTCTGAAAGATCTTATGACTGACCCAGAGTCACCCCAGCAGCTGCATTTGGAAGAGTGGGGAATCAAACCCAGTTCTCCCAGATCAGAGTCCGCACTCCTAGCCACCGCACCAAACTGGCGTCAGTCCACGCAAGTCAGTGACAAGTAGAACGTCTGGGTGGTGCCCTGATATTTGGGCAGAAACTCTATGACAGAGGCCATTTTTGCCATAGAGTTTTTGCCCAAACACCAGAGCACTGACATGGCGTCACAGCATGATGATGTCACTTCCTGTACACGCCAGAAGTGATCTAGCCACGTTGACGGCAACGTCACCTGGGCCTCCCTCCCATTCCTGGTAAGTCCCCCCATCCCCCGTCGGTTGCCTGCCAACCCTACCTGCTCCCACTTGCAAGCCCTCCCACAGCCGATGCTCACAGCATTGCCTGCAGCCCTTTCCCCAGTTGCACTAGCATTGTGAGCATCTGGGCACATGGGCGGTAGAGCGCTAGCAGCTCAGTGGGTGGGGGTGTGACACAGTGGGGCCCCGGGGCCCCAGTTGGAAGATGGGGCACCTCTCGGCCTCCGCAACGGCTTGATCTGCGTTTTATGAGGACCTCAGCAATGGTTCTCTTTCCGTCTTGCAAGTCGGAGGCGGCGGCCTCTTCCGCTCGCTCTCAAAAAACAGACAATTACCAGAGATGGCTTATTTGTGTCGCTGGGCCCCCGAGGGATCCGACGAGCTTGTTCCATTTCACAACCGAAGACCAGACGGAAGCTGCAGAAGCTCACGAGGGGGGAAAAAAACTTCTCCGCTAATCCCGGCGGCTTTCGCTGCTGGCTTCTGCTTTCGTGCAACGGCAGTTCTCGATTGGAGGTGAGAAGAGGGGGCGGTTCGGGAAATGGCAGATTCGCCGCTGCCGATTGGGGAGCCGGATCGGCTACTTCCCAGACGCTAGCCAGTCAGCGATGTGCACAGCCGACTTCTGCTGGAAACCAGCAGAACCGTTTTCTCCCGAGCTCGGCCCCCGGGGGAAGTTTGTATGAAAATGCGGTGTGTGGTTGGCCTGATTGTGTCTGCCAAAGAGCACGCCGACAGGGCATTGCTGATGCCACTCCAAGGGCTCGCTTTTGAATGTTTTCATCCCTTTGTTTAAAACTTTAGCTGGGAGGGGGAAGGCCGCCAAACCTTGATTGCAACCTCCTTGGGGCAGAGACCTGTCCCTTGTTCATGCTGCTTTGTAAAATGTCACGCCCGTTGGCCAATCACACCCTTTGCATACAAGCAGATCGACACCCATCGTTTTGTTCTGCACCAGCGGGCAAACTCCTGATTGCAGTGCAACAAGATGCTACTGAAAGAGCAGGCGCAGGCACCGGGCAGTAAAGCTGGCAACCTTCCCTGCGTGTGGAGGGGCACGGCACCGCCCACGGAGACTCCCCCTTTCCCCTCCATGGCAACCAGGTCCCTGAAGAGTCGTGTTTTTCCCAGTGGGAGTGAACGACAGCTGCCCGCTTATCAAGGAGAAAGCAAATGGGCACGTTTCGGAAAATGGCTGGAGTAGGGGGAAATGCCCACCCCTGCCTACAGGAACCTCGATGTTTGCGGCAGGGGGCAAATCCCATGCCAACCAAGTGCCCTAAACTGGAGACGACAACCGCTGTCTCCACAGGTTGATTCTGGGTTTCATGGTCACACTAGAGGAGGAGGAAATAATTGGGAACTGACTTCTTCTCTGTGTGCAGTGGTTTGGAAAGAAACGGAGGAAGGAATGCCATTGAGAGAGGAAAGAAAGAAAGAAAGAAAGAAAGAAAGAAAGAAAGAAAGAAAGAAAGAAAGAAAGAAAGAAAGAAAGAAAGAAAGAAAGAAAGAAAGAAAGAAAGAAAGAAAGAAAGAAAGAAAGAAAGAAAGAAAGAGACGCAGCTACCCTGGAATTAAATCTGATCTCCCGGGGGAAGCCAAAAATCCTGCCAAGAAGAGATTTCACGCGGCCCCCCCCCTTTCAATTGCAATGTTTAATCTTGCCCAGTCAGCAGTTTTTGAACATATTCCAGGAAAGCTTTTAAGCTTGATAAAGCCAGAAGCCAGGGCATTTTTGGAGCGATACTCTAGCTACGAATGATACGCCCTGCTTGCAGTGTCACCGGGCTTTAAAGGGGTGGTAATTAAATTCTTCCTCGGAGTACGGTTTCACTGGGGGGGGACACACACAAAGAGAAGGCAGGTGAACTTTAAGATACACATGCACATGAGCTCCAAGCTTGTTTTATTTTGAAGCTTTACTGGAGGGAGGAGGAGTAGGAAATAATGTATTATGTTCCAGCAGGTTGGTTTGGGTAGCCCAGTTTTGTTGTAACGCAAGTCAAGCTGACCGATTCTCGTTCTGAAAAGCTATGATATCCCTGGCGGAATGCCCCTGAGTATATTCAGAGTGCAATTGCCCTACAGATAAGCTGTTTCCCCCAAAAAAACAGCATAAGGACAAAGGCGCCTTTGGTCATGTGCAGAGTGTTGGGCCGAACATTGACCTAAAGCACAAAAAGTTCCAGCTCGGGTGCTCCACTCCAGAGCATGATGTTTTAAAGAAATGCATTCAGTTTGAAGTACCTCTGAATTACAGGATTTCACGACGACGAAAAAAACTGAAAATGCTCAAGATTTTGTATTTCTTGTTCTCCCTCATCAACCGAAAGGGAGACCTGCAACCAAGAAATCGGAAGGAGATTAAGACTGGGAAAGGCAGCCAGGAAGGAGCTTAGAAAAGATTCTTAAGCAGGCCCGTAGTTACAGCGGGGCATCTCGGGGCTAGGCCCCCCAACTTGCTGGCAAGGCCCCCTGGTTTCCCATCCAGCCCAGGGCGTCATGGCCTTCTCCCCTGGGTTAAATTGATTAGCCAGTGCCCCCTAAGAAATTTAAATGCCCCCTGACTTAAAAAAAAATCCTGGCTACCTACGGGCCTGTTCCGAGGTCGAGATAAATTCATGCCACAGTATTCTCCATTACTATGTTTGGGTGCGAAAGTCGGACGATGAGGAAAGCCGGGAGTCGTCGATTCATTTGAAATGCGGCGTTGGAGGAGGGGAGTTTTACAGACACCCCGCGGGCCGCCAAAAGGACAAATCGGTGGGTTCTCGATCAAACCAAGCCTGAATTCTCCCCTAAAATGACTAAAGTGAAGCTGTTATACTTTGGTCATATTATGAGAAGACAGGAGTCACCGGAGAAGGCAATAATGGTCGGAAAGATTGAAGGCAGCAGGGGAAAAGGAAGACCCAACAGGAGAGGGAACGATGTGCTCACGGAAGCCGCGGACCTCCGTTTGCAAGACCTGAGCGAGGCTGTTAAAGACAGGATGTTTTGGAAGACATCAGTTCATGGGGTCAGAATTGCAGAGCAGTTCCCCCTTTCCTCAAGGGTGTTCTCTTCCGCTTTCCAAAACATTGGGTGCCTCTAGGCATGGAGTAGTTCTCTAAAAAAGAAAAAAAAAGACCCCCACTGCTGGGTATTTTGCTCTGTGCGTCGACCATGAAACACCGAAAACTCACACAACCCGCCCTTGCCCCCGCTTTACATTCCATTCTGGAAGGAGGCCAAAAGGAGGGAATTCTGGCCAAACCACTAAGATTCCGGCTTTGGCAACCCTTCGAGTCGGTGGGGGGTCCGTCATCCTTCCGAGGGAGGGCGAGAGAGCAGGGCTGGCACTCCGCCCTCCTGACCTCCCCTGGCACATCTGCCGCACGGCACCAACTGGGAGCAAGAGAGTCACACACTCTGTATCACCTGTGCCAGTGAAGACCGTGATTGGCCTTCAGCTAAGGCCAGCCAGATACCAATCGCCCTCTGCCGCCACATCTATAAAGGGGGGAGGGTAATCATAAGAACCTAAGAGAAGCCATGTTGGATCAGGCCAGTGGCCCCTCCAGTCCAACACTCTGTGTCACGCAGTGGCCAAAACCCCAGGGGCCATCAGGAGGTCCAGCAGTGGGGCCAGAACTCCAGAAGCCCACCCACTGTGCCTCCCCCAAGCACCAAGAAGACAGAGCATCACTGCCCCAGACAGAGCTTCTCATCTATACCTTGTGGCTAAGAGCCACATGAACACCAGAACCTGCCTTATACGAAATCAGACCCTCGGTCCATCAAAGTCAGTATTGTCTACTCAGACTGGCAGTCTCAGGAGGAGGTCTTTCCCATCACTTACTGCCAGATCTTTAACTGGAGACGCCGGGGATTGAACCTGGGCCCTTCTGCATGCCAAGCAGATGCTCTGCCACTGAGCCACAGCCCCTCATGATGGAGGACAACTGATGGACCTCTGTTTCTCCAGCCACCACTTGTAAGTGCTTGCAAGAAATAAGAGTTTATGCTTTATATATGGTCCAATACACGGTGCTGCAGTTTTGTGATTTAACCTAAATACACGGTGGTCCTCTTGTTGCGTTGCATAGACTCCAGGTGGAGGCTGGAGTTCTCCTGCTAGGACAACTGATCTCCAGGCAACAGAGGGCAGTTCCCCTGGAGAAACTGGCTGCTTTGGAAGGTGGACTCTATGGCATTATACCCCACTGAAGTCCCTCCCCTCCCCAAACCCCGCCCTCCTCAGGCTCCACCCCTAAAATCTCCAGGTATTTCCCAAGGAGCTGGGGCATGTTTAGCTTGGAGAGGAGATGACTGAGAGGTGATATGATCACCATCTTCAAGGACCTGAAGGGCTGACATCTAGAGAGGATGGTGCGAAGTTGTTCTCTGTTGCCCCCAGAACCAGTGGGTTGAAATAAATCCGAAGAGTTTTCGGCTAAACATGAGGAAGAACTTCCTGACAATTAGAGCCGGTTCCTCAGTGGGACAGGCTTCCTCGGGAGGTGGCGGGCTCTCCTTCTCGGGAGGTTTTCAAGCAGAGTTCTAGATGGCCATCGGACAGCCATGCTGATTCTGTGAACTGGGACAGATCGTGAGAAGGGAGGGCAAGAAGGCTTGCCTCCGCGCTTAGTTCTCGTGGCCCTTTCTTACACGCCCAGGGAAATGCTGATTGCCACTTTGGGGTCAGGAAGCAATCCTGGAGGGTTTTTTTTAATCATCTTCTGGGCGTGGAACAGGGGCCACTGTGGGTGTGGAGGGGGAGGCATTTGTTAATTTCCTGCATTGTGCCAGGGGGGTTGGACCAGATGACCCTGGAGGCCCCTGTTATTATACCCTGCTGAGTTCCCTCCCCAAACCCTGCCTTCCCCAGGCTCTGCCCCCAAATGTCCAGGTACTTCCTGACTTGGAGCTGGCAACCCTACCAGTGGGCAGTGATGCACACGGGCATGATGCTCCTGACACGCACATACAAGTAACATGGGTGAGTGGAAATTGACATTAAAAAAACCCTGAATGCCGCTTGTAACCACTTCAAAACTGGATTGAGAGCGAGGCAGAGTCAAAGTTCCCTACTCGGGTGTTTTTAAATATATATTGGTGTATTTGAGCCAGTTTGGTGTAGGGGTTACGTGCGTGGGCTCTAATCTGAGAGAACCGGGCTTGATTCCCCGCTCCTCCACTTGCAGCTGCTGGATGACCTTGTGCAAGCCATAGTTCTGTCAAAGCTGTCCTTGAAAAAGAGCAGTTTCTGTCAGAGCTCTCTCAGCCCCACCGACCTCACAGGGTGTCTGTTGTGGGGAGGGGAAGGGAAAGGAGTTTGTAAGCTGCTCTGAGACTCTGAGCGAAGGGCAGGGTATAAATCCAATCTCCTCCTCCTCCTCCTCTTCTTCTTCTACTACTACTACTATTTAGGGGGCCTGAATTTTCGTTTCTCCTTTCTTTTTTTCACTGTTGCTTTTGGTAGATTGCTTTATATTGT
Organism: Gekko gecko; assembly: GCA_029375565.1. NCBI lineage: Eukaryota > Metazoa > Chordata > Lepidosauria > Squamata > Gekkonidae > Gekko > Gekko gecko. Next base: position 211,458,178 of record JAPDNY010000004.1, read on the forward strand.
GTATGGACTTTTTAAGCGGCATCCTGTATGGTGTTGACACCCACACCGTACATAGTTTGTACAAGCATCTTATCACGGCTTATTCCTTGCTGCCCAAAATAGGGCTGGAAAATACGGATATTTGACCAGAAAATTCCATGCGGGGAAAGCAAAACCCCGAATTTAAAGAACTGGGTGTCCAATCCATGCAAGGAAAACTAATCAAAATGGGGGGGGAGGGGTTGAAACAGAAGGGACAAGAATTTTTAAATTCTCCCTCGTCGCCAGTCCTGAACCGTGGCTGAACACAGCCGGCGGCTATGACCAGGAGAGCTTCCTCTGTTTCCACCTGGAAATAGTCCAGCTCACGACCGAAATCTCAAACGAGAAAATTCCCAGGGCCTCCTTCAGTTTCCTCCAGGTCTGACAACTTATTAGAGCAAGATAAAAGAGGAGAACAGGAGGAGGGAGAGAACTTTTTCATCTTTTGGATCTTAAGAGACGTGCCAAGAAATCTGGGCCTGAAGTCGTCCAAGGTCTTTGCGCGAACCCTCCTCTTTTTGGGCCCAGCTGTTTCCTGGGAGCATGAATGCAACAAGCATTGCCTTCTGACATTCCCCCCCCCGCCGGCCCCATTCATTTATAATGCCCCCCCCCAGCCATTTTCCATTGCTAAGGGAGAGCTGGCTTTTTGTCATGCTGGGTTTCCATAGGGACTGGCGATTCTTTTCATTCAATAAAAGCTTCCCGAATAATGGATGCTTCTCAGGAATATCACACACCCAGGGCCTGCGCTCTCCTTTCATTAGCGCTCTCACCTTCCTATGGGATAATTTTACCTATCGGATCACCTAATCTCCTTCCCTGATACCCCGCCAGGAAATGAAAGGGGACAGGAAACAGAAGAGAGAAAGAAAGTCAGACGGACGACACCCCCCACCCCTCCCAGAGAGAGTTTCAATTCCAAAGGTGGGAGGTCGAACGGTGCCAACGGTTGCAAGGATTTGGTCGCAGCTCTCCGGAAACGGCAATCGGGGAATGACTACCTGTGTCAGTTCGCAACTTGAAATAACCACGGCTGGCTAAATAAAGGAGAGCATGGAATCAAAGGCATGCATTTGATCAACCCATCCTTGAAGAATGACTAATGCTTTGGAAAGCTACCCGAGCTAAGAGAAAGAAGAAAGTTTAAAACACTTGGGGCTCTTTAGCTTGGAGAAATGATGACTGAGGGGTGACATGATCGAGGTTTATAAGATTATGCGTGGGATAGAGCAGGTCGAGAAAGAAGTCCTTTTCTCCCTTTCTCATGGTACAAGAACTCGTGGGCACTCGATGAAATTGCCGAGCAGTCGGGTTAGAACAGATAAAAGGAAGTCCTTCTTCACCCAAAGAGTGATTCACACATGGAATTCACTGCCACAGGAGGTGGTGGAAGCTACAAGCATGGACGGCTTCAAGAGGGAATTGGATAAACATATGGAGCAGAGGTCCATCAGCGGCTATTGGCCACAAGGTATTGATAGGAACTCTCGGTCTGGGACAAGTGATGCTCTGTATTCTTGGTGCCTGGTGAGGGACAACAGTGGGAGGGCTTCTAGTGTCCTGGCCCCACTGGTGGACCTCCTGATGGAACCTGGTATTTTTGGCCACAACGTGACAGAGTGTTGGACTGGATGGGCCATTGACCCGATCCAACATTGGCTTCTCCTATGTCCCTGTTTGGTGGCCCTTAAATATTATATATTATTTACAACTCGGATACCCCACTTTTCTCCCCAGTGGGGGCTCAAAATGGCTTACGACATTCTCTCCTTTGTTTTATCTGCACGACAACCTTGTGAGGTTGGTTAACTTGAGAGTGCGGCTGGCTTCCATGGCAGAACGAGGAGGCAAACGTGGGCCTCCCGGATCCTTGTCAAACTTTGCCACACGGCCTCTCACACTGGAAACGAGGGAAGAAAGAGAATCCAAAAAACAAACATAAACGCTTGCACTGTAAACCCCCCCCACCTCCCCAGACACACCCAAAGATAATTTTAGGGAACTCCATTCTGAACTCTCTCGGCATGCCATCCCTTTCTGTATTTATCCTTCACTTATTAAGGGGAAATGCAGCTAAGCAAAGGCGAGGCGGTGTGTAATGTTTGCATGCCAAGGGAATTCCACTGGGGTTTCTTCAAAGGAAGGAGAAGGGGAAAAAAGGAAGCAGATCTAGAAGTCGTCATGAACTGGTCAGGCAAGATCTGCTCTGACCCCGGAGGCCTCGTGCTGCCGATACAGAGAAGAAACTGACGGCGTCGTTCTCCCAGTCCAGAACCCACTGGAATGAACGGGAACCAGGCTGGGGGTGGGGAATAAGGGTCCCGGGCCTACTTTGCAGGGGTGTCGTAAGAACTGCAAAATAAGCCACGAGCAAGCAGCGCATTCTAAGAGCGCATATTGGACACTTTCCAACCTGAGGGGCTCATCTTCCGGCATCATATCTTTTCGCCTTTTGTTACTGTCCGTGGTGTTTTCTTGGCAAAGATACTGGAGTGGGTTGCCATTTCCTTCTCCAGGGGATCACGCTTGGTCTGATTTCTCTGCTGTGGCCTGTCCGTCCTGGGTGGCCCTCCACGGCATAGCCCACAGCCTCATCGAACCACACAAGCCCCCTCGCCAGGACAAGGCAGTGATCCATGAGGGAGATAGAAAATTAATGGTAATAAACCCAATGGCTCCGACTTGGCCAAGAAAGCCACTGGAAGCCAGTCAAGTTCCATTTCCCTGACTTTTCGGACCTCTTGATAGGGTTCCCAGCCTCCAGGGGTGTCAAGTAACGAATAAAGATACACTGCAAGAAACTTGTGTTCTGTTTACAATTATCATTCTATAAAGTGCATTGTGTGCTGTTATAACAACCGAGTCAGGTATAACATCCTAGTCTGAGCCCCGGTCATTTTCCAGGTTGCACAATGTGCCTTTTGTAGGACTGGCAATAAGCATTGACACAACTATAAAAGAAAGTTTCCCCCCTCCCAGAAGACCATGCAAGTAGAGGCGGGTGTGTAATTCTGGAAACTCCCGTTGGGGTTTGACTTTTAAAATACCAATGCAAAATTGACTGGTAGTTGTTATATTGTGTAAACTGTACGATATTGTTAGATTGAATGCATTGAATATATATACCTGATTAGGATGTTATAAGAATACACAATGCACTTTATAGGATATTGATTAGAAACAGAACACGTTAATTTATCGAAGTTTCTTGCGGTGTATATTGACTCGTGACTTGACTCTCCCGACACTGCAGCTCGGGTTGCTACAGCCTCCAGGGGGCGGCTGGAGATCTTCTGGGATTACAACCAGTGTTCCCTCTAAGCTGTGGAGTCTTGTGAGCAAAAATTCTACTTTGTAAGCGACTGGCATTAAAGTTGTGAGCGAGCGATTGGGCTGCTGCGGAAATCAGTTTGCTCTGGAGCCCTCCTTCCTGAGCGAAGACAAAAATGTGTGAGCCGGAGCCTAAGAAACTGCGAACCAGCTCACACTAACTCAGCTTAGCGGGAACACTGATTATAACTGGTCCACAGTCAACAGAGAGCAATTCCCCTGGAGAACATGGCCGCTAGGGGAAGTGGACGCTCTGGCGTTATGCCTCATTGAAGTCCCACCCCTCCCCAAACCCCGCCCTCCTCAGGCTCCGTCCCCAAAATCTCCAGGTATTTCCCAACCCAGAGCTGGATCTTGACCAGCCCCAATGTGTTAAAAACCCCGAGGCATTACGGCTGGGCTTCCTGGCAAAGCAGAAATCTGTCCCCATCTCTCATTCTCAGATGTACCACAACAGTCCTCGTCCATACGTAGAGCAGCCGGATGCCATTCCCCAGTTGGGGGCAGCGGATCCCCCGGTTTTTCTTCAAAAGAAGGAGAAGGGGAAAAGGAAGCGGATCTAGAAGTCGTCGTGAACGGGTCAGGCAAGATCCTCACGCTGCTGCTACTGAGAGCCAGGTTGGTGCAGTGGTGAAGTGCGTGGACTCTAATCTGGGAGAACCGGGTTTGATTCCCCACTCCTCCACTTGCACCTGCTGGATGACCTTGGGCAAGCCATAGTTCTGGCTCAGCTGTCCTTGAAAAAGAGCAGTTTCTGTCAGAGCTCTCTCAGCCCCACCCATCTCACAGGGGGAGGGGAAGGTGTTTGTAAGCTGCTCTGAGACTCCTTCGGGTAGTGACGGGCGGGGTATAAATCCATTTCTTCTTCTTCTTCTTCTTTTCGGGTTCCTGACTGCTGCCAGCCAGCTAACCAGTGGAGAGAAATCCTGCCTCCGAATGTGACATCCTGACGTCACACTTGCGATGTCACATGGTGACACTCCGGTTTTTGGGCAAAACTCTGTGGTTTGGGGGCGATTTTACCATAGAGTTTTGCCCCAGACCCAGAGTGTCACCCTTGACGTCGTCAATGTGATGATGTCACTTCTGTGTGACACCAGCATGTCACGGTGCTCCGCCCCCACTCCTGGAAAGTCCCTCCCTCTTCCCCACAATCATTGGACCTGATAACTCTACATGGTAGCCAGAGAACTCCTGAAATTATGACTGATTTCTGGGCTACAGAGATCAGTTCCCTTGGGGGAAAATGGCTGCTTTGGAACTGCTTCACCCTCCCAAATCTTCAAGAATTTCCCAACCCAGAGTTTGGCAACCCTACTTCCATTTTGGTATAGTGGTTAGGAGCGCGGACTCTAATCTGGGAGAACCGGGTTTGATTCCCCACTCCTCCACTTGCAGCCGCTGGTGTGACCTTGGGTCAGTCGCAAGTTCTCTCAGAGCTGTTCTCTCACGGACAGTTCTTAAAAGAGCTCTCTCAGCCCCGCCTCCCTCCCAGGCAGTGTTCCCTCTAAGCTGAGTCAGTACGAGCTAGCTCACCATTTCTTAGCCTCCAGCGCTCACATTTTCGTCTTTGCTCGGGAAGGAGGGCTCCAGAGCAAACTGACTCATGCAGCGGCCAAATCGCTCGCTGGCTCACAACTTTAATGCCAGTAGGCTCGCAAAGTAGAAATTTTGCTCACAAGACTTCACAGCTTAGAGGGAGGCGTTGCTCACAGGGTGTCTGTTGCGGGGAGCGGAAGGGAAAGGAGATTGTAATCTGTAAACTGCTTTGAGACTCCTGGGGGTAGTGAAGGCTGGGGTATAAATGCAATCTCCTCCTCCTCCTCCTCCTCTTCTTCTTCTTCTTCCATCTGACAGGGTCTTAACCTCCCGATTCTGAAGTTAGGCAGGATAGAAGGCCTATTCCTAAGGGACGGCCCATTCATCCATCAACCGGGCCTGTGTGTGTGTCCCCCCCCCACGCTTCTCCCCAGCTGGGCCGCATTACAGCGCCAGGTGCATAACAAAATGTCTCCAATAAAATGGCAACGCTCGTCCGGCTGATAAGGAGGCCGGGCCGGTGCCTTGTGCTTTTCCCAGGCAGGGTCCTCCCCCCCTCCCTCCGGAATCCTGGCTGGAGATATGCAAATCGGGCCCGGGGAGGGAGGGGAAGGTCGGAGTTCAAGCTCATTAGCACACACTGAATAAGAGGTAATCAGACAGGAAGTGCTGATGTCACAACCCCGCTCCGCTGCGCCTGCCAGACTGAAAGGCCTGCTGCTCCCACACAGCGAGGCAGGGCCATTAATTACACCATTCTCGCACACACACACCCACCCCCACTCCCATTCCCAACTTTGTTTTTTGTCCCCCCGTCTCTCTCCTTCCCCCCTCAAGTCCTGGCTGACCTTCGGTTGCTATGCAGGTGTGTGCCAGCTGTACGGCCCTCACCTCTGTCTATCCGGCCGGCCGGCCAGATACCAAAGGGCTGCAGGGAAGACTTCGGCGGCATTTAGGACGTGCGATCTGGGGGAGGGAAAGTATCGGGAAGCATTTTCTGTTTCAAGTTCAAGTGAGGGTTTGTTTTAAAGTGAGGGGAACCAAGCCCCAGGGAAGAGGAGGAGGAGGAGGAGGAAGAAGAATATTAGAGAAGAAGAGGAGAAGGAGAGGGAGAAGGAATATTAGAAAAGAGGAGAAGGAATATTAGAGGAGAAGAAGAAAAGGAGGAGGAAGAAGAAGAACATTAGAGAAGAAGAAGAAGAAGAAGAGGAGAGGGAGGAAGAATATTAGAGAAGAGGAGGAGGAGGAGAGGGAGAAGGAATATTAGAGAAGAGGAGAAGGAATATTAGAGGAGAAGAAGAAAAGGAGGAGGAAGAAGAAGAACATTAGAGAAGAAGAAGAAGAAGAGGAGAGGGAGGAAGAATATTAGAGAAGAGGAGGAGGAATATTAGAGGAGGAGAAAAAGAGGAGGAGGAACATTAGAGAAGAAGAGGAGGAGGAGGAGGAAGAAGAATATTAGAGAAGAAGAGGAGGAGGAGGAGGAGGAATATTAGAGAAGAGGAGGAGGAGGAATACTAGAGAAGAAAAAGAGGAGGAGGAAGAAGAAGAACATTAGAGAAAAAGAAGAAGATGAGAAGGAGGAGGATGAAGAATATTAGAGAAGAAGAAGAGAAGAAGAAAAAGAAGAGACTGGAATTATACCCCCGCCCTTCACTACCCAAGGGAGTCTCAGAGAGGCTTACAAACTCCTTTCCCTTCCCCTCCCCACAACAGACACCCTGTGAGGGAGGTGGGGCTGAGAGAGCTCTGACAGAAACCGCTCTTCTTCAAGAACTGCTGTGCAAGTGGAGGAATGGGGGAATCAAACCTGGTTCTCCCAGATTAGAGTACGTGCACTTAACTACTACACCAAACTGGAGGAAAAGAAGGAATATTAGAGAAGAGGAGGAGAAGGAATATTATTAGAGGAGAAGAAGAAAAGGAGGAGCAGGAGGAAGAAAGAGAAGAAGAATATTAGAGAAGAAGATGAGGAGGAGGAAGAGGAGGAGGAAGCAGCAGCAGCAGCAGCACAAATTGGATTTATACCCTGCCCCTCACTACCCAAAGGTGTCTCAAAGCAGCTTACAGTCTCCTTTCCCTTCCCTTCCCCTCCCCACAACGGACACCCTGTGAGCCAAGTGGGGCTGAGAGAGCTCTTCCAAGGACTGCCCTTGAGAGAACAGCTCTGAGAGAACTTGTGACTGCCGCAAGGTCACACCAGCAGCTGCATATGGAGGAGTGGGGAATCCAACCCAGTCCTCCCAGATTAGAGTCCACGATCCTAGCCACTACACCAAAATGGGTGGCGGGGAGGCGCACGGCAAAATGCAAAGCGAGCCGGAACATGCTCCAGTCGGCTTGGTGCACTGTTGCCCCCCCCCAACAGAGGAGATGACAGGCGAGAGCAGAGCGGGGAAGGGGCTCTGCTATGGAGACCCTGGCAACCTGAAAGCCCACCCCAGTTCTGTCTCTCCCTGCAAACAAACACTGCAAGAAGAAGGCATTGTGGGACCCGGTGGGACGGCAGAACCGTGGCTGGATCTTTGTGTTTGGGGTGCCAGTTAGGAAGTCGGCTGCCATTCTTGCGACCTGAACAGCTGCGGACCGTCGGTGCTCCCAAATGGGGTGATTTTACATCCCACAAGGACAATCCGTCTTCCCTTCCTCTTTCAGTGCCCCCAAAATCCCCTTTCTGCTCTCGCTTCCCCCCTTGAAAACGCCAAACAGAGGAAAAACCTGACAGTGGATGCTGATTTTAGATAACACATTGGGTTTTTATGAAAAGCTGATTTCTGCCTAGGGTGAAGGTGTCAGCAGCGGAATGTTGACAGGCAGCAAAGCATATGGGAGGGGAGTGAAAGGTCAGCGCGGAGAGCACAAAGCCCTTTGGAAACTCTCAGGGAAAAGAGGAGCCCTGCGGTATCGGCAAGAGAATCATGGGAGCTTTTGAGGGAGAGGAAGTGTGTGTGTGTGTGTGTGTGTGTGTGTGTGTGTGTGTGTGTGTGTGTGTGTTGAGATTAATGGGGGACACAGAAACAAGGCCAGAGGGAACGATAGAAATGTGATAAATTTCACAAAATGCTAACCAAAAACTAATAGCCCAGAGCGTAAACTACTAGCCAGGTGTCCCAATCTCAGCTAGCCCATGAGCAGTGTTCCGTCTAAGCCGAGTTGGTGTGAGCTAGCTCACAGTTTTCTAGCCTCCGGCTCATGCAGTTTTGTCTCAGCTCAGGAAGGGAGGGCTCTAGAGCAAACTAGTTTACACAGTAGCCAAATCGCTCGCTCACAACTTTAATGCCGGTTGCTCGCAAAGTAGAATTTTGGCTCACTGGACTCCACAGCTTAGAGGAAGCATTGCCCATGAGTCCATTGGATGCCTTTAAAATCAGGTGCCATCTCTTGACATTAATATGGAGATCTTGAGAGACCATTCTTACAAGAGCCTCGTAAGGATTCTAGAGAACATGACGCGCTTCGGGCCCTTAGAGCAGTGGTACCCAACACGGTGCCCGCCGGGAGCACCACAGCAGGCACCAACATCTTTCCGACCAAAAAAGTGGGTGGGGCCAAATGGAGTTTTCGCCCAACAAGACTCCTGATTGGCCATTGGAGATCCTATTGTATTTTCCAGATCTTTAAAAACATTGCTTCAACAGCAGTTGCCACCATAGCACAAGGATCCTCACTGCGCGACCGAAGGTAAGCTGTGGCAGCCATTTTGTGGCTGGCTCCACCTCCCGTGGGAGCCATTTTGTGGCTGAGCCCACCACACTGTGCCAGAATTCCAGTGGTGCCCACAGGCTCAAAAAGGTCAGGGCCCCCCTGCAATGTTCCCTCTAAGCCGTGGAGCCTTGGTGAGCAAAAATTCTACTTTGTGAGCGACTGGCATTAAAGTTGGAGTGAACGATTTGGCTACTGCAGAAGTTAGTTTGCCCTGGACCCCTCCTTCCTGAGCTGAGGCAAAAATTTGTGAGCCGGGGGCTAAAAAAACTGTGAGCTAGCTCACACTCATTCATCTTAGAGGGAACACGGGGGCCCTGCTCTAGATCAATGAGCATATAAATATTAAGCATTCCTAAACTTCGGTTGGCAGGTTTCTATGGGATCTCTGTTCTGACTATTTCATTCGGATTTCCTTCGGACGTGGTTTTTCTCCTGCCAGTAGAACTTTTAAAAGTGGGGGGGACACCATCTTCTCCGTTCAGGAGAGGACTTGGTAGCAGGAGCTGACGCTTTACTATGCATTCCTTTATGATAAGGTATTGTGTCTTTATTTGGATGAATCCATAGGTTAAAAAAAACACAACCCTTCCAAAACTTCCACTACCTAAAATGCCAACCGAAGGCAGCTGCTGTGCTCCGGACTCCACGTACTATAGCGTAAAATTGAATTTTTGGTGCGGAATGTGTGGCTGTCTGCCGCTGGATTCGAGTGGCGGGCAGAAAGGAACGTCCCCCGTTTCCAGTCATGAGTTGGATTGTTCCGAGCACAGAGGGCCCGGCCTGCTACTTGTGGCGGGAGAGCCAAGGATCGGCTCGAGGGAGGGGTACACTAGGAAGTGACATCATTTCCACTTCAGCCAATCAGCTGCAGCCTGCGACAGCATGCCCACAGCCCTCACCACAGCAAGAACCACGAGGAGATCTTTCTGGAGGGCTCGTGGTAATCCTGGACGTCCTCTTTCTGACCGTAGGCAGCCAGTTGCCTCTGAGAAACTCACAAGGAAAGCAGGAAGACAATAACCGTTGAATGCTGTTTGTTGTAAGCGCCTGGCACTCAAAGGGTATACTGCCTTGGAACATGGAGGTTCCATCATTACCATTGTTGACCGAGCCTTCTTGGAAGCGACTTTGCCACAAGTCGAGGCCTTCTCTTTCCTTCAACGATTCTTCCTGTTTCAACATCCAGTCGTTTCCCCTTCCTCAGGCCCTTGTGGGACACTCCACAACCCTCTGTTGCGCTTTGCATGGCTTTTCCCCATGATTAAAATAACCTTTTATAGAATCATAGAGTTGAAAGGCATCTTCAGGGTCATCTAGTCCAACCCCCTGCACAATGCAGGGAATTCACAACTACCTCCCCGCCTGCACCCCCAGTGACCCCCCGCTCCATGCCCAGAAGACGACAAAAAGCCTGGCCAAACTGGCCTGGAGAAAAATGGCTTCCTGACCCTAAAGTGGTGATCAGCATTTCCTTGGGCATGTAAGAAAGGGCCACGAGAGTTAAGCAGTGATGCAACTAGAGAGCCAGTTTGTTGTAGGGGTTAGGAGCGTGGACTCTAATGTGGAAGAGCCAGGTTTGATTCCCCACTCCTCCACATGCAGCTGCTGGTGTGACCTTGGGTCAGTCACAAGTTCTCTCAGAGCTGTTCTCTCCAGAGCAGTCCTCCAAAAAGCTCTCTCAGCCCCACCTACCTCACAGGGTGTCTGTTGTGGGGAGGGGAGGGGAAAAGAGATTGTAAGCTGCTCTGAGACTCCTTTGGGTAGTGAAGGGCATGGTATAAATCCAATCTCCTCCTCCTCCTCCTCCTCCTCCTCTTCTTCTTCTTCTTCTTCTTCTTCTTCTTCTTCCTGCCATCCCTCTCATGGTCTGCCAAAGTTCCCAGAATCAGCATTGCTGTCAGGTGGCCCTCTAGCCTCCGTTTCACGTCCCTCACGGTAGTTGCACTATTTTCCAGCATCCCCTCCCTGACTGTTCTCCAACCTCCTCAGCTTGAATGATCATGAAGATTCCGTGGCTGCTCAGCCGACAGAAGGGAGGCAGGCAGCAGCCATTTTTAAAGCCAGCGACACATACTTATGTCGCAGAGTTACAGAACCTGGCAACTTTTCGGACAGGCCCCTCGAATTCCCTGGCAATCTGCCCTCGGCTTCGCCTGGCCCACCCTTTCCCAGTAATAAAGCTACTTTCAAGAACGCCAGTGTCTCTCGGATTTGGACGCTAAGCTCCCTGCTCTAATTACCCTCATTCTCTGCGGATCCCCCGGGATTCTTCCCCCACCCCCCGCTGTTTGCGTTGCCAGCTTTGAACACGCACGACTGCTCAGGTGGGTTGAACTATAAAGGCATCTCTGTTTCGGAGAGAGCTGCCGGGCCTCGTCTTTGATCTCCCGAAGCCTGAGAAGTGATGTAATAGCCTGTATTGTACAGTAACAAAATAGAAATAATCCCATTAGCAGCTGAAGATCAACAAGAGGACACCGGCTGCCCACCCCGGTAGAGAAAAGCCACCGGGCTTAGAGGAGACCCTGCCGTGTTTTCGGCGGTCTCTCGGCGGGGCCGAATCGGAGGAATCTTCGGAATTATGCGGGATGGCTGGGCCTCTCGGCTCCCCCCGCCGTTCGTCTACCCCCTCCCCAGCCTGCTAATATACTTATCGAATCCTAAAGTTGGAAGGGACATTGTCAATTCAGACTGGCGACAGCTCTCCAGAGTCTCAGGTCTTTCACATCACCCTACCGCTCGCTCCTTTTTAACTGGAGGTGCCGGAGATTGAACCTGGGACCTTCTGCATGCCAAGCAGACGCTCTCCCACTGAGCCAAAGCCCCTCCCACGACACCCTGCTCAGCGCCAGAAATCCAGAGTCAGAGGAGCATCTCAAATGGATGACTGTCTGAGGCTCTGTCTGTAGACCGCCATTGCTAGAGAGCCCAACCCCTTGGGGATATGAACAAACCTCCTCCTCTTCTTCTTCCTCTTCCTCCTCCTTCTACTGCATCAGACCACTGCTCCATCAAAGTCAGTATTGTCTACTCAGACTGGCAGCAGCTCTCCAGGATCTGGCCCCACTGCTGGACCTCTTGGTGGCACCTGGGTTTTGGCCACTGTGGGACACAGAGTGTTGAACCGGATGGGCCATTGGCCTGATCCGACATGGTTTCTCTTCTGTTCTTATGTTCTAGGTCTCAGGCAGAGGTCTTTCACATCACCTACTGCTAGGTTCTGTAACTGGAGATGCTTGGGATTGAACCTGGGACCGAGACGATGCTCTACCGCTGAGCCACAGCCCCTCCCTGAAGAGCTCCACTGATATCTGTCCTCCAGGAACTTCAGCTCACGAGATTTAGTCTTGCCCTCTGGAGCAAGCCGAGTCCAAGCCCTCTTATTGCTCACCTTTCCAAACAGTGGAAGCCCGCCTTGCGAATAGTCAAACCAGAAGGTCTCCCATATTTGAGGGAATGTTACAGGTTTGGGGGGCTTCGATGAGTCACAGCGGTTGGCTTACAGCCATCTTTGCTTACAGTTGTACTCTGCTCTGGTTAGACCTCACCTAGAGTCTTGTGTTCAGTTTTGAACATCACAGTTTCAGAAGGATATAGATAAGCTGGAACGTGTCCAGAGGAGGGCAGCAAAGATGGTCTTTGAGGAAAGGTTGAAGGAGCTGGGTATGTTTAGCCTGGAGAGGAGATGACTGAGAGGGGATATGAGAGGTGGTGGCAGCTTCAAGCATGGACAGCTTCAAGAGGGAATCAGATAAACGTATGGAGCAGAGGTCCATCAGTGGCTATTAGACACAAGGTGTAGATGGGAACTCTCAGTCTGGGGCAAGTGATGCTCTGTATTTATGGTGCTTGGGGGGGCAGCAGTGGGAGGACTTCTAGTGTCCTGGCCCCACTGGGGCGGAGTTGTCTTCTGCTGCCCCAGAAGATCGGACCAGAACCAACAGGTTGAAATTAAATTGGAAGGGTTTTCAGCTAAACGTTAGGAAGAAATTCCTGACAGAGCAGTTCCTCAGGGGAACAGGCTTTATCGGGAGGTGTAGGGCTCTCCTCTTTTGGAAGTTTTCAAGCAGAGGCTAGATGACCATTTGACAGCAATGCGGATTCTGTGAACTTAGGCAGATCATGAGAAGGGAGGGCAGGAAGGGTCACCTCAGTGTTTAGTTCTCGTGGCCCTTTCTTACACGCCCAGGGAAATGCTGATTGCCACTTTGGGGTCAGGAAGCAAATTTGGGGCCAGTTTGGCTGGAGATCCTGGAGGTTCTTTGCCACCTTCTGGGCATGGAACAGGGGTCACTGGGAGTGTGGAGGGCGAGGTATTTGTGAATTCCCTGCATTGTGCAGGGGGTCAGACTAGATGACCTTGGAGGTCCCTTCCAACCCTATGGTTCTATGACCTTGTGAGTTCAGTGGCGACATTTGAACCCGGGACTTCCTGAGGCACGGCACGGCCATTCTGTGACACTATCCCGGTGGTTTCGGACATGGCGCAGTGCTTGAGCCACGTCCCCGGCCGCCCCCCTTGACCCCCGTCTTGGAGGCTCTTTAATTCTCTATGCCCTTGGCGACATTCCAGCCCTAATCCTATTTTCGCCCGTTCCTATCCAATTTAATACAGCTCCTGTAAGTCAAAATTAATTACGCCGGGCATTCCCTCGGTCACGAGGGAGAGAAAGCAGAGAAGTTCTCTGCTTGCCCCGAACCAAACAGAATGCAAGATTGATCTCATACAGGAAGGAGATTGGGAGGGGAGGAATGTGGCCAGAGATTAATCTCGCCGTGGCCCTTCCAATTAGAGTCCTCCCGGCGTCTCTCCTCCGCTGGCGAGTGTCAGCACAACATCTGTTTGGTAGCTCTCGGAACGGTGATGGGGCCTGAGAATCATTCAGCTCAAAGCGACGGGCCAACTCAGCGCCTCGGAGAGCGTTTAGGTTTTGTCTTCCCTCTTCTCCTCTCGGGGAGCCATTTTTTCTCTCCGCTTTCCGGGAGTTTCCGAAGGCCCGGATCACACGGCGAAGCTTCTCGCAGACTGTACCATTTCTGGGTGCTGAGGACTCGAATGTTCCAATGCTACCCCTGGGAAGAAAACGTCCCCTTGCTGATCAAAAAATGATACGAGCAGGAAAAGATCAGGGGCAAGATCTGATGGGCTGTAGGCAAAGGTTGAGAGGAGGAGGAGGAGGAGGGGATTGGATTTATGCCCCGCCCTTCACTACCCGAAGGAGTCACAGAGCAGTTTACAATCGCCTTTCCCTCCTCACAACAGGCACCCTGTGAGGTAGTTGGGACTGAGAGAGCTCTCTCGAGAACTGCCCTTGAGATAACAGCTCTGAGAGAACTTGTGACTGACCCAAGGTCACACCAGCAGCTGCACGTGGAGGAGTGGGGAATCCAACCCGGTTCTCCCAGATTAGAGTCCACACTCCTAACCACTACACCAAAATGGCAAGAGGCCAAAGAGGGTCCGGCAGCAGAAAATCTTGGCTATGTGAACTCTGAAATAGGCTGATTTTTTATTAAAAAATCTAGTTTTTCTGCCAGCACATGGTTTTACGGATTAAACTGGCTTACTTCCTGGGAAGGGGAAAGTATAGTGGTGGGGCCAGGCATAAAGCGAAAGGAAGGGGACAGAGCTCTTCCACCAGGCCTTCAATTAGGAGCCGCCACTGATGAACGAGCTATTTAAAAACATCTATTACGGCCAGCATGTTATCGGCACTCTACCGGGGATACCGGTCTAGCCATACCGGACGATCTTACGACAACTGCCATCCGCACTTCGCTATTTGTACTTAACCTGCACTTTAGATATTATTGTTGGGATTTTATCTGTGTTTTACTGTAATTTTAACTCATTGTACACCGCCTCGAGCCTGCTTGCCAGGGAAGGCGGGATATAAATCGAAATAAATAAATAAATAAAATAAGAAAGCGATGGCAGAGTGGAATGGGGTGCAGCACTTCAACTGGATCTGGATTCGAATCCATGAAGATTCCTGGGGTGACCCTGGGTCCAACAGTCTCAGCTTAATCACCTAACAGGGGTATCGCGTGGGTAAAGTGGGGGGGATGGGGACAAAACTACGTCCGCTGACCTTCAGAGGTTCTGAGATCGTACACCAGTAGAGGAAGGAGATTGTAAGCTGCTCTGAGACTCCGTCGGGTAGTGAAGGGTGGGGTATAAATCCAATCTCCTCCTCCTCCTCCTCCACTCCTGCTTTGATCTGTGCAAGCGTATCTACGATGGTCCATTCACACATACAGGCCTTCCTTCCACACTTCACCTGTGTGTGTGAACCAGCCCTTCCAGAGCTCGAATGGAATCCCTTCTCTCCCAATTTGACAGCGCTCCGGAGAAGACCAGTTGTAAAAAAAAAAAATTCCCCTTGCAACACACACACACAAAATTAAAAACGAGCCCGGACATCGGAGACGGAAAGATAAAGTGGTGAGAAACAAGCTAGAGATGTTTGTTTAGCAGTTTCCAAAAAGGGGGGAGGGGGGAGGAGAAATGCCCCCAAAGTGCAATAAACATGACCCTTCAAACTCATGCTCGTTAGCATGAGATCACCGGAAAACATTGGCTCTTCCTCCAAATGAATCCAAGGGGGACCTTTCCACAATAAATAAGAAGACAACAGGTCTGGCCTGAGACGTTTCGAGCCTTGGAAAAGAAACTCTTAATGGCACCCTGTTCTCATTGTTTAAAATGGAGCATGCACGGATAATTCATGTATTTATCCATTGATTTATTTATTTTTACCCCGCAAGCGGATAATCCAACGGATAATCCGTTGGCAGGTTTTCTTGCACGCACCCTTGCGGGTGTGGGACATTTTGCTGAATTCGAATACATCTTTGGGGCTGGGAGGGGCATTGTTGTTGTTTTTTTGCATTGACCCCCCCAAACCCAATCCACCAAACTCCGCCTCCTGCCACGGCAAAAACCACTCGAGGCTCCGCCCCTTGGGTCAGCAAGACTCATGTGGCTCCGCCCCTGAGTTTGCGAAGTTCTGCAAGCCCCGCCTCCTGACCCCACCCAACCCACCAGGCTCTTACCTGAAAAACCACCAAGTTCTGCCTTCCACACGATGACCCGGTATTTTATGAGAAGGCCAACCCAGGAGGGGTGAACATCACAAGGGTCTGTCCCACACTTAGTCCTCCTTAGGTAAAGGTCAAGGTTTCCCTTGCTCAAAACCCAGCCGAATCTGACTCTAGGGATGCGGTGTTCATCTCCGTTTCCAAGCTGAAGAGCCAGCACTGTTCGAAGACATTTCCGTGATCATGTGGACGGCATGACTAGACGCCGAGGCGGACGGGACGCTGTTACCTTCCCACCAAAGCAGTACCTATTTATCTACTTGCAATGTCTTGCTTTCGAACTGCTAGGTTGGCAGGAGCTGGGGCCAGAGACGGGAGCTGACTCCGTCACGCGGCACTCGAGTCTCGAACTGCTGAACTACCGACCTTCCAGTCTGCAGTTCAGCGTCTTAAGTTAAGCCTTAAGGGCACCCCAAGTCCACTGCTTGAGTGTTTGACTCACCTGACTCCAGTGCAGGGCCTCTTGGAGAAGGCACCAAAGGAAGCAATAAAGCTCCAGACCGAGGGCAGGAATTCTGGTGGCATCAAACCGGATCGGTTTTGTTCCCCCTCTTGAAGCTGTTCCGCGCATCTGCTAAAACGCTGTGCTCAGGAAAACCGTGATGGGTGTTTTCGCCTTCTGTTTTGGCCAGCCGAGACAGAGCCCCGTAGACACTATGCAAGCCTTGAAAAATTCCACCCGAGTACCTTCCGAAATGAAACACAATCCTCCTTCGGTCTTCGGGGACTGAACTCGCTTTTTGTCCGCTCCAAAGCAGATAGCCTCGGCCCGGTCCTCGCCTCTTCCGTCCATTTCTGGTTTATGCTCATTTAAAAAAAGAAAAACAGAGAGAAAAGCAACAGCCCCAAACCCCATTTCATTTCAACTCGGAAAGAAACCAGACCGAGGGTTTGCCACCTTTTCAAAACCGGCTCTGCTCCTCTGCTTTTAACAGCAGGCGGAGACGCAGACGTTGCTTTTCTGGCTTTCCTCCAGAATGACCCCAACGGTCATTTCTCATGATCTGATAAGATTGCCAACTTCCAGCTGGTGACCGGAGGTCGCCTAGGATTACAACTGTTCTCCAGGCATTGGAGACCGACTCACTTGGAGAAAACATCCACTTTGGAAAGTGGACTGTGTCGCATTATATCCCACGGAAGTCCCGTGACTCCCCAAATCCCACCCTCCCCAGACTCCCCTTAAAATCTCCAGGTATTTCTCAACCGGGAGCTGGCTCAGACACTTTCCCCTCCTGTAGACCCCCCCCCCCAAAAAAACCCTGATTTAACATATCTTTATCTTAATCTAGGGGCCACGGTGACTCATTGGTTCAGACGCTGAGCTGCAGACCGGAAGATCAGTAGCTTGGCCGTTCGAGACCCAAGTGCCACATGACGGAGTGAGCTCCCGTCTCCAGCCCCAGCTCCTGCCGACCTAGCAGTTCGAAAGCAAGGAACTGCAAGTCGATAAATAGGTACCGCTTCGGCGGGAAGGTGACAGCGTTCCTTCGTGCCACGGCGTTTAGTCAAGCCGGCCCCATGACCACGGAAACGTCTTCGGACAGCGCTGGCTCTTCGGCTTGGAAACAGAGATGAACGCCGCAACCCTAGAGTCGGATTTGACTGGCTTTCGAGCAAGGGAAAATCTTGACCTTTACTTATCTTAACCTAACTCAGCGCTAACGTACAGTGGCTAATTTTTTTTGCTAAATGGAAGTTTCCAGTGTTGGGGTCGAGTTAGGGATGCCAGCCTCCAGGTGGGACCTGGGGAATCCCTGGAATTACAGCTTGTCTCCAGACTATGGGGATCAGTTCCCCTGGAGAACACTGAGAGTTTGGAGGGTGGACTCTATACAGCATTGTACTCCACTGAGGGGTCCCTGTCCTCCCCAGGCTTCGCCCCCAAATCTTCAGGAGTTTCCCAACCTGGAGTTGGCGACCCTACACCCCTCATCCCCTCCCAGTGGCCAGGGGGGGACATGCCAACCTTAGGTCTGTTAGACCCCAGTACTTTAGATATATGGTGTTTCATTCTCCTTCCATTCATTTTCATGGGGTCTAACAGACCCCAGTGCCAATGTAAGCTAGTATTTTGGAGGAGAAAGTGAGATATGAGACAAATGTTTTAGTAAATGTAATAAATTAAGGAGGCTGGCAAACTAAAGGGCGGGAGATCTCAAAAGAAGAAGAAGAAGAAGAAGAAGAAGAAGAAGAAGAAGAAGAAGAAGAAGAAGAAGAAGAAGAAGAAGAAGAAGAAGAAGAAGAAGAAGAAGAAGAAGAAGAAGAAGAAGAAGAAGAAGAGGAAAAGGAAGAGGAAGAGGAAGAGGAAGAGGAAGAGGAAGAGGAAGAGGAAGAGGAAGAAGAGGAGGAGGAGGAGGAGGAAGAGAGAGAGAAGAGATTGGATTTATACCCCGCCCTTCACTACCCGAAGGAGTCTCAGAGCGGCTTACAGTCTCCTTCCCCTCCCCACAACAGACACCCTGTGAGGTAGGCGGGGCTGAGAGAGCTCTTTTGAGGACTGCTCTGGAGAGAACAGCTCTGAGAGAACTTGTGACTGACCCAAGGTCACACCAGCAGCTGCATGTAGAGAAGTGGGGAATCAAATCCCGTTCTCCCAGATTAGAGTCCGTGCTCCTAACAACTACACCAAACTTGCGTGCGTGTGTGTATGTGTGGAAGGGGGCAGGGGTCACAACAACACAGAATAACCAAGTTTTTATTGAGTACAGCGCAACACATGGCATAAACGAAACCTCTTTACATAATTTTCACATCACTTTGGGATCGGTTACTGGGACAAGAGAATAGGAAGGTTTAAGCTCGATTGTCTGTCTTCCATGGATAACAGAGCTCGGGAATGACTGCAAGACCCGGATGGTTTAACCAAAGCGGCCGCCGCATTTCCCAGCTGCCCCCCCTCCGGGTCTGTCTGTGCGGCGGCCTGTCCCCTCCCAGGAAAATGGGGTCTTCCTTTGGAACTGGCGCCAGTATTCCAAAGCCTCCGCGACCTCTGTAACCACACAAGATTTAGTGGTCGCTTCAGTTCAACTGTAATGGGCCTTGGCAGAAACCACCAGAGAAGCCAAGAGAACTCTTCTCAGTTAACCCTTCAGGATGGGCTCGGGGAAAAGAAACAAAAGCCGTCCCAGTCCCCGGGAGCCGGAGCCGGAGCCTTAAAAACCAACCGAGCTGCAAAGGAAAGGGTCCCGGGAGAAGTCCTGAACCACAAACCCTGCACGACATTTTTGTTCGAAAGAATGTCGAGGGGCAGAGAATTAAAAAATCCTGGGATGCCTTCCCATTCCCGGATGAGATAAGATCTGTTCTCATTGATTAAAGTGGAGCATGTGATTAAAACGGAGCATGGCACGCCCTTGTGGAGATGGGATGTTTTGTTGCATTCAAGTACATTGTTGGAGGGCCCCCTTTTACCATCCTCCGGCTTATCCACATTCAATGACCTCCCAAACCGGATCCACTTAGCTCCACCTCTTGCTGCAGCAAAAAAACCGCTTGAGGCTCCGCCCCTTGGGTCAGCAGGACTTGTGTGGCTCCGCCCCTGCGTCACCAAAGATCGGCAAGCTCCGCCTCCCGACCCCACCCAACCTACCGTTCTCATACCCGAAAAAACCACCAGGTTCTGCCCACCTGAGCAGTTGAAACTTACCCTGGTTAGCGATGGGCTCCTATCCATAAAATATGCAAGAATATAATGAGTTGAGATTACAGGCTGACCCCCAAATCTTACCACAGGGAGGGTTTTCTTTTGCACAGTTGCCATTAGGACGTTGCGGCAAACCCATTCTGCAGGCAACCCTACCATTTCTGACAGCCACCATCACCCGTGAGCCAAACCTTGCATCTCTTTTACTGCCACTGGACTCGAGGCATGCGCTGAACAGCTTTGCAGCTGCGCAGTAGCAGTTGTGGTAGAGTTTCCTTTTCCTTGCCTCGTGGCTTCTTTTGAAGAGCCAGTTTGGTGTAGTGGTGAGGAGCGCGGACTCTGATCTGGGAGAACTGGGTTTGATTCCCCACTCCTCCACCTGCAGCTGCTGGTGTGACCTTGGGTCAGTCACAAGCTATGTTAAAGCTGTTCTCTCAGAAGCAGTTCTCTCAGAGCTCTCTCAGCCCCACCTACCTCACGGGGTGTCTGTTGTGGGAAGGGGAAAGGAGATTGTAAGCCACTCTGAGACCCCTTTGGGTAGTGAAGAGTGGGGTATAAATCCAGTCTCCTCCTCCTGTTCCTCCTCCTCTTCTTCTTCACCCTGCATGGTAGGCGAAATTGATTCTCCCCAGTCTCACTGATCATGGATGGTTGGGGCAGGCAATGATATGTTGCTGGGGTGGAGGAGGAACTGCAACTCTCTCACAAGGCTGTGCGAAAGCACGCATGTGTGAAACAGGACTGATAAGACAGACTTAGACAAATACCCATTGGTGTGACTTTTAGGAAAGTGTTTACTTACAAATGATTGGATTATTTGCTTACCCTTCAGGCAGCTGTGGAGTACTGTGTAGTGGTCACAGGTTGGGGGGGGCGGAGTCGAACTCCAAACGGGCCACGTGGCGTATTAGTTAGAGTGTCAGTCTTAGATCCAAAACACCCAAGTTTGCATCCCGAGCCTGACGGGTGAATTTGGGCCAGTCAAACGCTCTTAGCCTAACCTACCTCACTGGGTTGTTGTGAGGATAAAATGGAGCAGAAGTGAATGGGATGAGCTGCTTTGGGGAGAAAGGCGAGGCATAGATGAAGTCTCGTGAGGATGCCTGCATACAGTTTGGTGTAGTGGTGAAGTGTGTGGGCTCTAATCTGGGAGAACCGGGTTTGATTCCCCACTCCTCCACTTGCACCTGCTGGATGACCTTGGGCAAGCCATAAATCTGTCAGAGCTGTTCCTGAAAGAGCAGTTTGTGTTCGAGTTCTCTCAGCCCTGCCTCCCTCACAACGTGTCTGCTGTGGGGAGGGGAAGGGAAAGGAGTTTGTAAGCTGCTCTGAGACTCCGAGGGAAGGGCAGGGTATAAATCCAATCTCCTCCTCCTCCTCCTCTTCTTCGTCTTCTCTTTTTTTGTGGGGGGCGGGGGAGAGGTGCCGGAACTCTCAAGAAGGAAACGACATTTCCAATCTGTACACTGAAAACTCACAAACTTTTAAACTTTTTAAAAAGAATTTTCTCAAAGAGGCTCCGAAACTCCGTTCCGGGACATTCCCCCAGGGAAAAAAGCCGTGTGCACAGTCCCTTGGACTGCAAGGAGATCAAATCATTCAATCCTAAAAGAAATCAACCCTGACTGTTCCTTGGAAGGCCAGATCCTGAAGTCGAAGCTTAAATACTTTGGCCACCAAATGAGAAGGGAGCACTCACTAGAGAAGACTCTGATGCTGGGAAAGACTGAAGGTCGAAGAAGAAGGGGACGGCAAAGGATGAGATGGTTAGACAGCGTCATCGATGCAACGAACATGAAATTGAGCAAACTTCAGAGGACAGCGGAAGACAGGAAGGCCTGGCATAATCTGGTCCAGGGCTATTTTTGGGCAGGAACGCACAGGAACGGAGTTCCGGCTGGCTCCTGAGTTGGCCACACCCAGCAGGAACTCATTAGCATAACAGGCCACACCCAACAGCAGAAACTCATTACGATTGGCTACATTGGGGGTGTGCGGCCTAACATGCAAAGGAGTTCCTGCTACCAAAAAAAGCCCTGGGGTTTTGACAACAAACAAGGTCAACAGAATAAGAAGCAAAAGGTGGGTGTGGCTGGATGACCACACTCCTGGTATCATGGGGCTGTGGCCTAATATGCTAATTGACCAGGCTGTTAGGGGTGTGGCCTAATATGCTAATACGTTTCTGCTGTTGGGTGTGGCCTGTTATGCTAATGAGTTCCTGCTGGGCTTTTTCTACCAAAAAAGCCCTGATCTGGTCCATGGGGTCGCGAAGAGTCGGACTCGACTGTGCGACTGAGCAACGAAAAGCACATGAAATGCTACTGGTTGCGCTGTACTTTACTATTCCAAGCAGCAAGTAACCTCCCAAAGAAGACAGAGATTCTCGCCAATGGCTCAGCCAGCAGTTTCTGAGATACCCGCTGTATCGAAGTTGTCATTTAGCGCCAAATGGCTCCAGCCTTCCCAACTTGACTTGGAGACTTCTAGAACTGGTGTATAGACCCCATCGTGTGTTTCCCACTCGCTTCCCTCAGCTCCTTTGTCAACACACATGGCCCTCTTTCGCCACTATGCCCTCGCTCCCAATTGGCTTATGCTTGAGCGTCCCTAATCACAATTGCCCAATCAAAGATGGATTGATTGATTTCCCATTCAGGCTGTGGACAACCAAGGAATGGCACAATTTCTCTTAGGCATCGAATATGACCAGGAAGGAAATACTACTTTCCAGAGAGTGTGATTAAAATGTGGAATTCGCGGCCAGGGGATGTTGTGATGGTCACAGAAATAAACAGCCTGAAAATAGGATTAGATTGATTCAGGGAGGATAAGTCTTTCAGTGGCTACTAGCCATAGTGGCTGAGGGGAACCTCCACATTCAGAGGAACTAAGCTTCTGAATCCCAGAGCCTGCAGGCAACATCAGCAGAAGGCCTCGGCCTCTCTGCCCTGTTGTTGGTTCTCCAGAGGGACTGGTTGGCCCCTGTGTGAGACAGGATGCTTGACTAGATGGACCCTCACTGGTCTGATCCAGCAGGGCTCTTCTTAGGTTCTTCTCTGGGGAAAGCCTCAGCCTCTCTGCCCTGTTGTTGGCCCTCCAGAGGAACTGGTTGGCCACTGCGTGAGACAGAATGCTGTACTAGATGGACCACTGGTCTCAGGGCTCTTTTTGTAGCAGGAACTCCTTTGCATATTAGGCGACACACCCCTAATGTAGCCAATCCTCCAAGAGCTTACAGTAGCCCCCTGTAAGAAGAGCTCTGTAAGCTCTTGGAGGATTGACCACATTAGGGGTGTGTCGTCTACTATGCAAAGGAGTTCCTGCTACAAAAAGAGCCCTGACTGGTCTCATCCAGCAGGGCCCTTCCAATGTTCTTAAGTTAATACCTGGCTCATGACATGCAGCGTTTCTATGTGCATGGGGTATCAATCGTCCAAGCAGGTTGCCACCAGCACCTGCAATCTACCTTGAGATCTGCTGTCGAGAGGCTTTGAGTGGTAATAGGTTTGCAAGGTGTAGGGATTGTCGCTGTCTGGACTTCCAGCTCCCTCCACCTGTTGGCTTGTAGCCACAGGTGCCCACCCAGGGAGGTCAAGAGCCCCAGGCTGTGGGTGAGAGAAAGCGCCACAATCTATCCCTTCCCTGGCAAACGGGACTCACTAGCTTGTGAAGTTGTGAAACCGTAAAATTAATGAGGCGGAAGTGAGACTGCCGGTCATGGAACTGTTCCCAAACACGTTCCTCCCCTTCCCTTCTTGCAGCTTGCGTGTGAATGAGGAGGCAACCAGGTCCCGGTGGACACCAGCCAGATGGAACCATGTTGGGACTTTCTTTTTTTTTTTTTTATAAATATATTTATTGGAGTTTTTACATTATATACAATAAACTTATACATTCACATTCTTATATTTTGAGTCCTTATTACATTATATTACATTTTATCCATTTTTTTACTCCTGACCACCTTTTAAACACGGTTTTATCATCGATACCATTTATTTCAGCATGTATCCTATCCATTTCTACTGCTTCCATAAGTTTTAAGGCAATTTCCTTTCTAGTGGGTACTTTGTCTGACTTCCAATATTTAGCAAACAAAATCCTTGAGATAGTTAAGATATACAACAAAGTATAAGTTTCTTGACGCGTTTGTCGCTCTTCTGACAACATATTTAACAAATAGGTCTCCGGCTTAAGTTCCACCATTAAACCTAATGTTTCTTCTATTATCTTTTGAACCATTTTCCAATATTTTTGTGCTCTTTGGCATCTCCACCACATATGGAAAAAAGTGCCCACGTTCGATTTACATTTCCAGCAAATTTTAGAGTTGTTTTTCTGACATTTTGCAATTTTATCGGGTGACCAATACCACCGATGGTGTAATTTATAGACGTTTTCTTTATATGGTACTGCCCTTAGAAGTTTCATCTTATTCCAAACCTTATACCATTCTTCAAGCTCTATTGTATGTCCCATATCCTGCATCCATGCCACCATGGATGATCTTACTACTTCATCCCTCATATATTCGTCCAATAACCAATTATAAATCTTCTGTATCAACTTATCGCTTGAGGACAGCCATATCTTATCCAATTCATTTTTGTTTCTCTCAAACCCCTCTTTCATATCTTTAGCATACCTAGATCTCAACTGGGTATATTCCCACCATGATAGATTGATGTTGTGTTTCCCTTCTAGAACCTCTTTTGGTTTTAATTTTTCCCTTTTATCTAGCAAATTTTCATATTTTTCTCTATGTACCTCTGTAACAAGAGTAGGCTTCACAAATGCTTCTAATGGTGATACCCATAATGGCATTTTCTTATAATGGCGCCTTCTTATATTATCCCAAACTTTAAACAGCACATCCCTTAGATAATGATGTTTAAAATTGGTACATGTTGGGACTTTCCAATGACTGGTAAAAGCACCAAGAGTCTGGTGAGCCCAGAAGTGTGGTGATATGATTGACGGCTGACAGGGTGACAGGATCGAGGTTTACAAGGTTGTGCATGGGATAGAGCAGGTAGAGAAAGAAGTACTGTTCTCCCTTTCTCACAATGCAAGAGAATTCCATGAAATTGCTGAACAATCGGGTTAGAATGGATAAAAGGAAGCACTTCTTCACCAGAAGAGTGATTAACAGATGGAATTCACTGCCACTGGAGGTGGTGGCAGCTACAAGCATGGACGGCTTCAAGAGAGAATTGGATAAGCATATGGAGCAAAGGTCCATCAGTGGCTATTGGCCACAAGGTATAGATAGGATCTCTGGGGCACGTGATGCTCTGTCTTCTTGGTGCTTGGGGGGGCAACAGTGGGAGGGCTTCTAGTGTCCTGGCCCCACTGCTGGACCTCCTGATAGGACCTGGTATTTTTGTCCACTGTGTGACACAGAGTGTTGGACTGGATGGGCCACTGGCCTGATCCAAGATTGGCTTCTCTTATGTTCTTATGGTAAAAGGGGGTCATATTCTCGACAAAAATCTAATCTGAGGACATTCTGTGGTAGGTTTCTAATTTAGCATGTAAATTCCTCAGGGCAGGGACCTTTTTGCTTATGTTAATTCCAGGGCTCTTTTTGTTGAAGGAACTGCTTTGCGTATTAGGTGACACACCCCTGATGTAGCCAATCCTCCAAGAACTTACAGAGCTGTTCTTACAGGGGCTACTGTAAGCTCTTGGAGGATTGGCTACATTAGGGGGTGTGTCGTCTAATATGCAAAGTTCCTGCTACAAAAAGAGCCCTGGTTAATTCTATATATACAGTGAAGCCTCTGATTCTGATTGGCTGAGTTGGCCTGATGGCTTTCAAATCTCACGGAACAAAACAGTTTGCTGTCCTCCTTCTGGGAGGGAAGGGGCAGCTGTCAGTTTGGCTGGAATTCAAAACTGGCCCAGGGACCAGCTGGGGATTGACAGAGAGATAAGAAGCAAAAAGGAGAAGAATAAAACAGGAAGCCGGACAAAAAGAGGAGCAGGAGAGAAAAAGGGAAACTTGGAAGTCATTTAAGTCTGAGGCTTTGGGGAAAGGGCTCATTCAGGAAGCTTTTTCAGACGAATCATCGGGTCGCTTGTGCTCAGTGCGAAAGATCTCAGGTTGCACCAAAGCGTGCTGGGAGAAAATTATCACGGTCATCTGAAATGTTTATACCAGGAACCTCACTCTAGAAGTTTTGCATTAGCACACGCAAAAGGCTTCTGGGAACAGAGCTATCGCTCACGGCGACGAAATTTGCAGCAGATACAAAAATTCGCTCTTCGGCATTTTCATAATGAACGGTGTCATATATTTTTTTTAACCTCGCTTCTAAACACGTTTTAAAATGATCTGCCCGAGTCAGTTTTGCGGTCCATAAACTAGTCGCAAGGGTCCCCTCACACAGCCCTGTTTGTTTTCACAGGGCTTGTATTCGGGTCCCAACTGAAAATGTTGATCTTTGGCCAGAAACTGGGGACCAAGTCTGCGAACTGTGCCCGGAATGGGTTCAGAAGTAAGGGTTTGTGGGGGGGGGACTCAGGGGCTGAGCACAAAACAAAAGCTGCCAGTCCAACTCTTCGCGACCCCATGGCTCACATCACGCCAGGCCCTCCTGTCTTCCGCCCTCCTCCGGAGTTTGCTTAATTCCATGTTCGTTGCATCGATAACACTGTATAGTTCTTTAACAACGGGCCTGAGGTCCTATGCTTTTCTGGAAACTGGCCCCAAAGCACTATTTCCTAAAAAACAAGCTTACCTTACCTTCTCCCTAACCAGCCCCCTCCCGCAACTGCAGTTTACGCAGGACTCAATGGAGTCCCCTGAGAAACATTGATTCCCGCGTGACCCCCACGAATCCCCCACAAGCGCCGGTTGGCCATAACCAAGGGAAATGCGTTTCCAATCTGCCGTTGACCATGTGAAGCAGGCCAGCCGTTGCTCATTTGGAACATCTGTGCATTAATTTCGCATTACTGGCCCGAGCGTTTCGGCTTGGGCGTTACTGCAAGAGCCAAGCAGCTGTTTCAATCCGCGGATCATGTTCCGAGGGCAGACATGCGGCCCAAAGAGAGGACTTGCTCGCTTGCGCGCTCTCTCTCTCTCCCCCTCGCGCTTCCCCCTCGATGACATATGCAGCAACAGGCGGATCGGCGAATGTCAATTTTACACCTAATTTAACATGAGCTAGCATGCTTAGGCGTGCTTCCTAATGCAATGCCGTTCCACTCTGGGTCCCCAACAGCTGTTTCCTCTTGCTGTCTGTAAACCGCTTTCTGAGGCCTTACAGTGCCCCCGGGTCTGGGTTTTACAGTTTTAACTCCTCCACTGCCAGAAGAGAATGGGCCATATGAAGGGTTCACACCCAGTGTGCCCGACGGCGGTGGTTTAATCCGGCGGTAAATTGTGTCATTCCGGTATGGTCTGCACTGAGAGGAGAATTGAGCATGACTTTGGGAAAAGGCAGCATGTTCTGGTGGTGACTGGGGAGGCCATTTGTAGGGGGGAACTGGTAAGAGAGGAATGCTTTCCGCACATGATGACTGTCCCCCCCCCAAAAAAAAACCCTCCCTCCAAGGTCATTTTGCCCCAAAGCAAACTTAACTTTGACCTCTGATCTGGCTGGGAAGGGGACATGAATCGGTGGGTGTGGGATAGGTTAATTACTTCCCTCACACCACCCGGCGCCCACCCAATCTTCCCTGTGGATGACACACACCCCTATGATATGAGTTTGGAATCTTGATGTTGTCATTTCCGCCCTCGGTGGGGACTAAATCAGTTCGGCAGTATGGACAAAACTCAGCTGCCAGATTATCATGGTCTGCTTTCAGCTTCTTCTGTTTGGCTGTCCTGTGCAGGAAGTCAACATAGGAGGTTCCTTAAGCCACTGGTGGGTCACTGCTCTTGGGCTGCATTCAACTTGGAGGGGGGGGGCAAGTTACACAGTTTTTATTCTATGCCTCTATTGATGGCTTTAAATTATGGGTGGGAAGGTACCAGCTGGATATTAGGAAAAGCTTTTTGACAGCCAGAGTTGTTCAGCAGTGGAATTAGCTGCCCAGGGAGGTGGTGAACTTCTCCTCCCTGGCAGTCTTCAAGCAGCGGCTGGACAAAGACTTATCAGGGATGCTTTAGGCTGATCCTGCACTGAACAGGGAGGTAGAATAGATGGCCTCTATGGCCCCTTCCAACTCTGGGATCTTCTGATTCTATTCAGGCCTTGTTTGGATTCAGGCCTATTGGCTGATCCATCCCCCCCTCACTCTCTTCCCTCACAATAACTTAAAATAACAATAACTTCCCTCATAATAACATAAAAACATCTCTCCATAAGTAGTCAGAACAATTACAGAAGGAACGGGATTAGAATTTGCCCAAGTTTCTTTTGAATGTTATTTTGCACGAAATTTCAGTGAAGGCTGTAATTTCTTTCCCTCCCACTTTTTTTGGGGGGGAGAGATAAGAAAATCAAAATTGGAGGCGAGGGGACACGATGGGCCTCCAATCACCATCTAAATTCCAAAATCATGCGTAGGCAGAAACAGGCTGAAACAGAGTGACTTGCCTAAAGGCGGGATGGTGAGATCATGTTTGAGGCAAGGTTGGTACGATGGGCCTTCCTCTCAGTCTTCTGCTTTTGTGCCAAGTAGGAAAAAAGGAACAATGCAAGAGGCTCTCCTGAATTTGTGGAGTTAGGGATACGTAAATTCTCCCCCATTCCCTTGAAATTCCACTAGTTTTATAAAAATCATTTTGGTTTTCGCTTCTGTTTTGCCTAAGGAGATACCTGCACAGTCACTTTAAAGCTCACTTTTTGGAGATATCCACTGAAATCCCAGGAACACATTGAAGAAAATTTACTGGCCTTACTGAAATCCCCTTTGTGTCCCTCAAAATCCCCAGTTATCCCCAAATCTGCTACGAATTGTATTGTGCATGAAATTTCAGTGAAAATGTCATTTTCGCTCTCCTCCCCACTTTCTTTCGGGGTGAGCTAAGGCAATAAAAATTGGTGATGGGAACACACTGAAGAAAATTTACTAGCCTTATCGTGATATTTTTATGTCCCTTAAAGCCCATGATTTTGCCCAAAGTTGCTACGAATTGTATTGTGCACGAAATTTCAGTGAAAATGTCATTTTCGCTCTCCTCTCCACTTTCTTTCAGGATGAGCTAAGACAATAAAAATTGGTGGTGGGAACACACTGAAGAAAATTTACTAGCCTTACCATAATTCGTGTCCCTCAAACCCCACAATGTTGCCTGAAATTGCCACAAATTGTACCATGCATGAAATTTCAGTGAAAATGTCATTTTTGCTCTCCTCCTTCACTCGCTCTTTCTTTCAAGGTGAGCTAAGACAATAAAAATTGGTGGTGGAAACACACTGAAGAAAATTTACTAGCCTTACCATAATTCGAGTCCCTCAAACCCCACAATTTTGCCCAAAATTGCCACAAATTGTACCATGCATGAAATTTCAGTGAAAATGTCATTTTCGCTCTCCTCCTTCGCCCTCCTCCTTCGCTCGCTCTTTCTTTCAAGGTGAGCTAAGAAAATAAAAATTGGTGGTGGGAACACACTGAAGAAAATTTACTAGCCTTATCGTGATCCTTTTTATGTCCCTTAAAGCCCACGATTTTGCCCAAAATTGCCACGAATTGTACCGTGCACGAAATTTCAGTGAAAATGTAATTTCCCCTCTCCTCCCCACTTTCTTTCGGGGTGAGCTAAGAAAATAAAAATTGGTGGCAGCGAGGGGGGGGGAAGGAACATGATAGTCCTCCAATCACCATCTGGATCCCGAAATTATGCACCAGATGTTGCTTGCTAGGAATGCGTAAGTGTTCTTCAAACACAGGGTTGCAGCTGGGCACCCCATTAATAGGAACAATCTTTGGTGGAGGGTGTTTTAATCGAAACCATGGCTGCAGAATGCTGGATGTGAGACTTCTGGAAGAATGTAATCTTCTTTCCCCTTTCTCTCTCTTCCCCATTCACCTTGTTCCCGTGCACCAGTTATTGCTCGGAGACATCTGGTTTCACAGTTCTGCAAATGTCGACTGATTTCCACCATGTAGCGCTTTGCCTGTTGACAAGGCAGAATTTTTTAATATGGGGTTACTATCATCCAGACTTCCTCCGCCTCCTCATTTATATGATGGATAGATCTAAATGGTCCCCAAGGTCCTCCATCTTCAATCCGCCGGCCCAGTTTTATTAGCTTCTATACAAGACACCTAGATGTCTGGATTCCCATTTCCCGCCCCTCTTTGAGAAATCCGAGACGTTAATGT
Organism: Gekko gecko; assembly: GCA_029375565.1. Lineage (NCBI taxonomy): Eukaryota > Metazoa > Chordata > Lepidosauria > Squamata > Gekkonidae > Gekko > Gekko gecko. Next base: position 211,487,807 of record JAPDNY010000004.1, read on the forward strand.
GAACAAAGCCACAAGGATGGGTCGGTTGGGGCGGGGGGAGGGGTTATTCTCTCGCCCTGAGGCCAAATGTCGCACCTCAAAGCCCAGGAGTTTGAAAGTCCATATCTGCAAACACCATAATCTAAGGAAAACACAGCCTATCAATGGCCTGTGGGCTGGATCCAGACCCTTCCATTAGCTTTCTGTTTATTTGGTGTAGTCGTTAAGTGCGCGGACTCTTATCTGGGAGAACCGGGTTTGATTCCCCCACTCCTCCACTTGCACCTGCTGGTGTGACCTTGGGTCAGTCACAAGCTCTGGCACAGCTGTTCTCTCAAGGAGAGTTTCTGTCAGAAGTTCTCTCAGCCCCACCTACCTCCCAGGGTGCCTGTTGTGGGGAGGGGAGGGGAAAGGAGTTTGTAAGCCGCTCTGAGACGCCTTTGGGCAGTGAAGGGCGGGGTATAAATCCGATCTCTTCTCTTCTTCTTCTTCTTCTATTTGTGTTTTTATATCGGCACAATGTACCTGAGGGTGTTTCTCCACCGAAGAAAATCATACCAATCAATACTCAGTGAAACGTACAAACGGACGAGAACTACTAATATGAACATTATAAGAAAACCCTTACCACAAATATCGAGTAACTCAGACCAGAAAACGAAAACCCACACAATGGGGAGATCAATACTAAAAAGTGACATCTAGATCATACAACTTACCTAATATACAAAAAGGGAGAATCGCATTACTGTTATTGGCAGCAAGAACAACCATTGCATCAAAACGGAAATCAGAATGTAAACCCAAGCTAAGTTTATGGCACAGTAAGTTGTGGAACCTATATATAATGGAGAAAGCAGTAGACATAATGAAACCAACAAATGATATTGAAGGGGAAAGTGAATTTGCTAGCATTTGGTTTCCTATTTTATCTTCCTTCTCAAGGAGTGATACCGGATGTAATAATCACTCTTCATTTATGGTAATTGATGTTCAAGATATTATGGATATGCTGTAATGTTCTTAACATTCAGTTCCTTTTAAGTAAGTCAGGAGGAGTGTTTTTATGTCTTAGAAGTACTGTTACAATTGTTGTTATTATATTGGTTTTCCTTAATAAAATTTATTTAAAAAAAAAACAAGTGATATAGAAAATATTTTTATCTGGTCTTTCCTCCAAGGAACCAGGGACGATGTACATTCCCCTCCTCCATTTTATCTTCACAACAACCCAGTAAGGTAGGGTAGGTGGAGAGAGCATGACTGGTCCAAGAGCTCCGAGGGAGCTTTCAGGATTCATTTGATTTGAACCCAGGTCTTCCCCCTCACCTTTACTGAGATGGACTTCAACCATAAGGCATGAAGAACAAGTGGATGGTTTTTTAAAACACTGCTTGCAACCCCGTAAAGCATGTCCCTCGCCAGAGGTGTCAGTGGGTAGTTTCCCCCCCCATAGCAGAGATGTTTCACATCCATTTCTCGTTGCCATGCCTTCAGCGAAACATGACGGTGGTTTTCTTGGCCTGCTTTACGGTCTCCTTCCACTCCCTTCCCTTGCATTCCCTTGCTCCGGTGAACTCTTCCCAGACTTTTGAAGCGACACCACTTCGTCTGGCCAAAGCGGACGATGAACATGCCATCTGACGACACCTGGCCAAGACGCTCCCTCACGTTCCAGGACCGGGGTTGAGTCAGCTTTGTTTTGCCTGCACGGACTGCCAAATAGACGTCTCCATGCAGGAAAAAGGTCCGGCTGAAAAATGTTTTCACCAACCCGCACTGAGATGGAGGGAGTTGGAGCTGGCGCCAGGGTTTTGTGGCTCGCGGGGACGGACACTGGGAGTGAATGGGACAAAATGGCTGCATTGCATGTGCTGAGGCTGTGGGAGAAATCTCAGAGTTCGGGCGGACTTCGAGATGAAGCTGCCACATGGAATTCCCAGCCCGATGGAAGGCGGAAGATGCCATGGGGGCGTGAATGGACCCCTTTGCATCAACCACACCAAAATTCCTTTTCTCCCTTGTGCAAGTAGAACTCGTGAGCTTTTATTTTTGTTCCCTTTTTGTGGCTGTCAACCCTGACTGCTCCCTGGAAGGCCAGATACTGAAGGTGAAGCTCAAATACTATGGAGAACTCACTGGAGAAGACCCTGATGCTGGGAAAGATTGAAGGTCACAGAAGAAGGGGATGGCAAAGGATGAGATGGTTAGACAGTGTGATCGAGGCAACGAATTTGAGCAAACTCCGGAGGACAGCAGAAGACAGGAGGGCCTGGCATGATGTGGTCCATGGGGTCACAAAGAGTCGGACTCGACTGTACGACTGAACAACAACGATGTAGCTACACTGACACTTTTAACATAGGTCAGGTCAGGCAGCCTTTATTGTCATATAGAATAAATAGGTTGAAACGAACACAAAAATATTAGAAGGTGAATGAATATGGAATTACAGTTAAAAGGACGTATCAACAGATAGTTTCTCAAGCCTATCATGACGCAATTTTATAGCCCATTGCAAAAACGTTGCCGCCTTCAGTGACATCAGGAGAGAAGTCATTCAAAAGACGAAGGACCTTAGAGGAATTGGAAAGTTCCATCTTTTCCACCAAGATAGGGCTTAAGTGTTTGGAAGGAAAGCTACGTAAAAGGGACAATAAAAGAAAATATGTGAAATCGTTTCAACGCTACCTGTGCGGCGGGGACAATATCTGGCCAAATATGCGGCCTTTTGGAATCTTCCATGTAAAATTGCAAGAAGGCATAACATTAAATCTGGCCCAAGAAGAAGTTCTGCATTGCTGTGGAATTTTGTGGAATTTGCAGATAATGGAAATATGGAGCCACGTGACCTGCTACTAATGGGATCTCCAGACTCAAAGAAGAGTACGTTTTACGAGGCATGTGACAGAGATCTTGTGATTCAATATCCAAAATTCTGTGTTTATTTTTGTTCCCTTTTGTGTCGTGTTTTTCTGGCAACAATGGCATTTTTAAAATACACGTTTGCATCCTCTGGCTTCTTCAGTGAATGTACAAAGGGCAGAAAGGTATTTCTGAAAATACCATAAAGAGGGCACCAGACAATCGGATCAGGAATACTAGTGACAAAAATGAATGGAAAGGAAAGGCTCGCGACAACAGTGTTTTGAAAAAGTGAAGAAACGGTAAAAGACCCCCTCTGTACATCTCAACGGGAGAAAAAGAGTTTGGCAGTTCGAGACCCGAATGCCGCGTGACGGAGTGAGCTCCCGTCTCTGGCCCCGGCTCCTGCCAACCTAGCAGTTCGAAAGCAAGAAATTGCAGGTAGATAAATAAGTACTGCTTCGGTGGGAAGGCAACAGCGTTCCGTGCACCTCAGAGAAGTCTTCGGACAGTGCTGGCTCTTCAGCTTGGAAACGGAGATGAACACCGCCCCCTAGGAGTACAATCTTTTGAAAAGCAAAGAAGAGGACATCTTTTCCTGACTGGCTACTTCAAACAAGTGATCACTTATGGCAAATTTCATTTTAAATAGCCCGACTATTTATGCCGTGATAAGTGCTGCTAACCAGGAAGTCGGACACCAACAAAAAGAGGACATCTTCTCTAAAGCCAGTTTGGTGTAGGAGAGCCAGTTTGGTGTAGTGGTTAAGAGCACAGACTCTAATCTGGGAGGAGTGGGTTTGATTCTCCACTCCTCCACATGCAGCTGCTGGTGTGACCTTGGGTCAGTCATAAGTTCTTTCAGAGCTTTTCTCTCAAGGGCAGTTCTCGAGAGAGAGCTCTCTCAGCCCCACCTACCTTACAAGGTGTCTGTTGTGAGGAGGGGGAGGGAAAGGGATTGCAAGCCACTCTGAGACTCCTTTGGGTAGTGAAGGGCAGGTATCAATCCAATCTCCCCCTCCTCCTCCTCCTCTTCTTCTTCCTCTTCTTTCTCTTCTTGGACACCTGGTAACCCTAGGGTGAATCCTTGAGCATCCATCACCATGTTAACGTTGCTTCAGGTTCCACAGCTGGAAATAATGTTGTAGAATTCGTGGATACTATTTCACCCCTCCCATTTTCTCCTGCCACCCCACCGAGTGCCAGAAGGAGAAGTGGAGTGCCAGTGGGGGGTTCTCCAGCAACAACGGGCAAATGGCTACCGTAGAGAAAGACGGGCGCTGAACACCTTCGTCGCAGTCCGCTGAGGACTCCAATAACAGTTAGCGTTCAAAGCCCCTTGTGTACCTGATCTTTGCCTCCTTTTTAGAACTCGGAGTTAGGTCAACGTCATTAACAGGGGGGCAGGTTGAGGCTGGAAGCCCCTTGACTTATCACTGAGCAAGGCAAGATCTGAACCCAGGCCTCCCTGGCTCATAGCTCATTCTCTCAGCTGCCAGAAGTCCGGGGGAAGCTTTGCTACCGCGGACCTTGCAAGGACATCCGACAAAGTCCCAACATTCACTGAGGGAATAAAAGGCAAGAAATAAAATTAACAACGAGTTTTAAAAGGGGGAGGGGCTGTCTTTGTACATCGAGGTTTACCAATGGCTGGGAAATCGGTTTTTGCAGGCCTTTGTTTCCCCCGCGAAGGGCTCGTTTTATAAGAGCGGCTTTCTTGCGTGAGGCAAAAAGTCTTGTGGAATCCTGTGGTCCTTTCCCCCTCTCCCTTAAATACTTCAGGGAGTTCTTTTTTTCCATGAAATACAGCTGCCACTGGCCAAGGCCATGTTGCAAAGCTGAAATTAACACAGTAAATTCTACGGGGGGGGAGGAATTTGTTTAACCTCTAACCTGCAAGTAATAAGCAGAGTGCTAAATGTTTTGGCACACGCATATATCTTTTTATAACACTTGGCAGAGTTGCAGGAAGATTGGGGGGGGGGGGAGGCGGACGGCAGACGAACGCCGCAGAGACTGCCGCTCCCCGCGGCTTGTTGACTGGAACCTACTGGATCGGTACCAACCGAGCACTGAAGTTCACTGGGCCTTGCCCTCACAATTGCATCGTGCGCTTTTAGCCAAAGAGGGCCTTTCCAGTGGAATCGACTGGGGAAAGGAAGGAAGGAAGTTTGCATTAGTGCCTAGGACACTCCCTTCCAATGCTTGCCTCTAAGCTGTGGAGTCTTGTGTGCAAAACATTCTACTTTTGTGAGCGGCTGGCATTAAAGTCGGGTGAGCGAGGGAGCTGGCTACTGCATAAATCAGTTTGCTCTGGGGCCATCCTCCCTGAGCCAAGACAAAAAGGTGTGAGCCGGAGGCTAGAAAACTGTGAGCTAGCTCACGCTAACTCAGCTGAGGGGGAACACTGCTCCCTTCCACGAGACGTGCGAAGGGCCCTAGGTGGGATGTTTTCAAAGCAAGGAGGCCAATTCAGACAGCGTCTCCCCTCCACGACATCTAAGTGGACACTCAGGAATCCCCTTTTCTGGTGCCCAATCAATCATTTTTTTTGGAAGTGGACGGAGCGAGGTAAGGCTTTTGCCCGGCAAGGCCTTTGACTGACCACTGGAGAGTCGATTGGATGTGCAGATTTTTTTTTTTAAAAAAAATGTTACTTGGGCAGCAGCTGCCGCCACACCATGAGGACTTTGTGGCTGAAGTTAAGCTGCGGCAGCCATTTTGCGGCTGGCTCGACCACCTGTGGCAGCCATTTTGTGGCGGTCGTTCTGTGACCCCGCCCACCATGCCGTGTCAGAATGCTAAAGGTGCCCCCAGGCTCAAAAAGGGTGGGGACCCCTGGTTTACCTCATGGATCGGGGTGGATCGGGGTTCCTCGAGGGGAAAGAGTCGTGCGATGTTCACGGCATCCGGGAAGTAGCCGTCCAGCCGTTGGGGAGGAGGGGGGGAAGGGGATGCCAGGCTAAATGGACTGGTGAGCCAATCCAGCAGAGCTCTTTCTTCTCCGGAGTTGACCTTTTCAGTTCCTTCCAGCCGGTCGTGAGGTTTTGCCACATCGCCCCGCCTGTATTCTGCTACTCAACTGATTCCATCTGACACCAGGAAACAGAAATGCTTTATCTGTTCTTTGTACATCCCAGTCCAGATACACAGAGTGCAGAAAACCAATGACAGTCTGCTGCGGATCTCTCGTGCACTCCACTCAAGTCCCCGAAGGAAGCCCTGTCCCTCCAGCGCCATGTGTGATGACAACAACAACCACAACAACTTCACTATTCCCCACCCCGCCCAATATGAACACACTTGAATCTGCCTTGGGTGTAAGAAAGGGCCACGAGAACTAAGCACTGAGGAGACCCTTCCTGCCCTCCCTCTCATGATCTGCCCAAGTTCACAGAATCGGCATTGCTTTTCCGGTGGCCATCTAGCCTCTGCTTGAAAACTTCCCAAGAAGGAGAGACCGCCCCCTCCATAGGAAGCCTGTTCCACTGAGGAACCGCTCCAACTGTCAGGAAGTTCTTCCTAATACTTAGCCGAAAACTCTTCAGATTGAATTTCAACCCGTTGCTTCTGGTCTGACCTTCTGGGGGCAACAGAAAATAATTCTGCACCGTCCTCTATAGGGCACCCTTTCAAGTATGTAAAGAAAAAAAATACTTTTCTTTTCTTTGGCTGCTTCCAAAGGGCCGTTGTGGGCTTCACCCAGGAAGGAAACGAGGCAGACGAGTTGGGTAGCGTGGTGCATGGCTGGTGCTCCGAATGTCAAACCAAAATCTGGGAGACTCACATTTAAACCTCCACTCAGCCTGGAAATACATTTGCAGAGCAATTATCCAGCCTAATCCCCTTGGTTGCAATGCTCTTAGCCTAGAATTGCTTCTCCGTAAGGTTGCCCCCTGGGTCCCCCTGGGACAGTGGGTCTCTTTCAGTCAAGCCTACCTCAAAGGGATGTTGTGAAGGCAAAAAACGGGGAAGAGTCATGCGTGCTGCTATGTGTCTTTGGCCTGTGCGCTAGAGTGCATTTAGGACCAGAGGCTGGGGGGAAGAAGGAGGAGGAGGAGGGGGAGGAGGGGGAGATTGGGTTTATACCCCGCCCTTCACTACCTGAAGGAGTCTCAGAGTGGCCTACAATCTCTTTTCCCTTCCCCTCCCCACAACAGATACCCTGTGAGGTGGGGCTGAGAGAGCTCTTTTGAGGACTGCTCTTGAGAGAACAGCTCTGAGAGAACTTGTGACTGACCCAAGGTCACACCAGCAGCTGCATGTGGAGAATCGGGGAATCAAACCCACTTCTCCAGATTAGAGTCTGCTGCTCTTAAAACAGTATCCCAAACTGGCACCAAACTTGCGTCACACAAGAAAAGCAGACTGTATAAAACGAGACGTTCGTTCCCACTTCTCCTGGAGAAAATGGCTGCTTTGTCGGGTGGACTCCATGGCATTATACACCACCAAGGTACCCTCCCCTCCCTAAACCCCACCCTCCCGGCCTCCACCCTCGAATCGCCAGGTATTTCTGAACCCGGAGTTGGCAACCCTGGAATGGAGGGCGTGGCTATTCCATCCTGGAAGAAAGGGAAGCTGGATTTGGCTGGGATCCATCATGCCCCGTCGGCAGTGCTTCCATCAATCCCACGCTTGGGAGGCTAAAATCTTTTTTCCCGGGCCTTGCAGGATGTACCCATTGTCACAGACGCTCCGTGGAAAGTGTTGCTGGATTGGATCAGCAGGGTCCAAAACCCGGATCTTTCAGAGCAGAAATGGTGTGGTTTGGGAGGGCGACCAAGCCTCGTTGTGGCCGATTTCCCCACCCCGCCCCAGCACAAACTGTCCCCTTCCTCGGCTCCCGCTCGCCCGGCTCTCTCCTGGCAACTCAATCATTAAATTGGAACGCCGACAGCCACCCAGCCTGACGGAGGAGCCAAAAGCCACCTTGGCTCGACTTGGGAAGGCTCGGCTCGGCGGTTTTTCACTCCCCGGGGCAAGACGGGACGTGTCGAGCCGGGATCTTCCTGAGCTGCCAAGTATCACGGCCCCGAACACCCGCTTCAGCAGAAGTGAAGCAAGAGGGAAGCTAGAAAATGCCATTAGAGCCGGAACGTGCCAAAGGAGGGACTCTGGCGGGCCCTCGGCCGAGCCCGCCAGAGACAAAGCCTGCTGAATTTTCCGAATGTGCTCGTTCCGGTTTGAAAATTCAAGTTTCGGACTTGAAAATTCCGCACGAAGGACGCAACAGCAGTGCGTGCCAGGAACATCTGGCACGCACTTTTTAACGTGAAAACGAGTGCCTCTTTCGGCCTGTAAATAACAGGATTCCACGAGGCAGCAAACGAATCGTCAAAAAGGGGTGAAACCAAAACGGTTCTCAGCGACAATCTGGCGGTGGTAGAAAGTGCTGTCAAGTCATTGCCGACTTACGGTGGCGTGGTAGGGTTTTTGAACAGGAGACATTCACAGGCAGTTTGCCGTTGCCTGCCTCTGCATAGCGACCCCGGACTTCCTTGGTGGTCTCTCATCCAAGTACAAACCAGGGCCAACCCTGCTTAGCTTCTGAGATCTGACGAAATCGGGTTCGCCTGAGCCATCCAGCCCAGGGCAGTGACAATGTAGGAACGAATGAAACCAAAGGGGCATATTCGTACTTTCCTACCCTTGCTCTGCAATCTGCGATCCCTTCTGGTTATTCAGATGCTCAAGATAGTGGAAGGGACGGTTAGCCAGGACAAGACTGTGTGACATTTGGTCTCTGGGGTTGGGGATACACAAGCCAGAAAGACATCTGGAGGAAAAGCCAAGACATCCGAGGCTTGAACCAGCAACCTTACGAAGGTTGGCAGCTGGCACCAAACCTAGGAAGCCCACGCCCCTTTCTTCTTGGCTCTCCAGGCAGGGAACGAGGATATGCAAAATTAAACCTCTTTGGTCAGGCGTGGTCTATGTTGTGAACTCACCTCTCTCCCCTCGCCCGGCCAAAGGCTGAAAGGGGATTTGCCTTCATGCAAATATCTCACCCGGATCCCTGGCTCGGGAGCAGACGGATCTCTCCTGCCCCGCCTTTTCGGGACTGGCTAGCAGCTCTGGGAAAACACGACTGATTTGCAAAGGAAATGATGCGTCAATAAGCCCGATCCGTGGGAGGAGGCGGGGGAGGGTCCGCGGCTGAGTGGAAGAGCCTCTGCTTTGCACGCGGGAGGTCCCCGGTTCGATCCCCAAGACCCTCCACCTGAAAGGACGAGATGGTAGCTGATGTGGAAGGCCGCTGCTGGAGACCCCGAAAAGCTGCTGCCAGTCCGAGTAGAAAATACGGACCTTGCTGGACTGCTGCTCTGATTTAGTAGACAGCTTCCTATAGGTGTTCATGTATGAGGTGGCACAGGGTACGTCCCGATACCTGGATGGCCCAGGCTGGCCTAATCTCGCCAGATCTCGGAAGCTAAGCAGGGTCGGCCCTGCCTAGTATTTGGATGGGAGACCTCCGAGGAATACCAGGGCCATGGCACCGAGGCAAGCAATGGAGAACCGCCTCTGAATACGTCTTGCCTTGCAAAGAAGAAGAGATTGGGTTTATACCATGCCCTTCACTACCCAAAAGAGTCTCAGAGCAGCTTCCTTTCCCTCCCCCTCCCCACAACGGACACCCTGTGAGGTCGGTGGGGCTGAGAGAGCTCTTTCGAGGACTGCTCTTGAGAGAACAGCTCTGAGAGAACTTGCGACTGACCCAAGGTCGCACCAGCAGCTGCATGTGGAGGTGTGAGGAATCAAACCCGGTTCTCCCAGATTAGAGTCCGCCGCTCTTAACCGGTACACCAAACTGGCTCTCTATATGGAGTCGCCATAAGTCTGCTGTGATGACAGTATTTTCCATCACCGTCACCGGGTACATTCACCCCTTTCAGCTTTTATTTCTCCACCTCCCTTTTATCTCTCCGCTTCCACAGAGCCAGTTTGGTGTAGTGGTTAAGTGCGCGGACTCTAATCTGGGCTTGATTCCCCACTCCTTCACTTGCACCTGCTGATGTGACCTTGGGTCAGTCACAAGCTCTGGCACAGCTGTTCTTGAAAAAGAGCCGTTTCTGTCAGAGCTCTCTCAGCCCCGCCTACCTCACAGAGTGTCTGTTGTGGGTTAGGGGAAGGGAAAGGAGTTTGCAAGCCACTCTGAGACTCCTGGTAGTGAAGGGCAGGGTATAAATCCAATCTCCTCTTCTTCTTCTCCCTCTGCTTCTCCGTTCCATACCCCACTGGGATTCTTCCTAGCCATGAACTAATGCTCCCGTATTTTATTACTTCTTACATTTGTCTTTTTTTTAGTCAATGGTTTTTGGTTCTCTAGTTTTTGGAACAGCGGAGTCATTTGCGCTTGTGTGCGCAGGCCGCGTTCCCCACGGTCGAGGTTATCTGCATATCTAGTGTATTTCTTTTATACGGATGATCGACGCATAAAGTATACGGGTTGACCGAGGCTCAGATAAAGTTGAAAACTCCATCCGTTGGATGGGCAAAACGTGGCACGAGGAAACCGAAAATGGCACAAGAATACCAAATCCCGGGTCCAGTTTGGACGAGGGAGAAGCAGAATAGAGACAAGGATGTTCAGGTCGTGATGATAGCGCAGGGATTATGGAAACCCGGAAGCACACGTTTATTTGAATGTCCGCGGTATAAGGAGAATTCGGAGAAATGGACCAAGCCGTATGCCCTAGCGCAATGCATGTCTCCCAGACATTTTAGCTCCTAAAATTTTAAAGGATTCTAGGCCAGCAAATACACTTTTTTCAAAAGCTAACCCGCCCTCCCATTTTCCTGTGCTCAGATCTTCTCCCCCTTCTTCTGCTGTCTCTCTTCTTGTGGACGTCTCAGATTGTCCACCCCTTGCAACTGTGACTCCTTGGTTTGCTTTGGAAACTCTAAGGGGGGGGGAGAAACTATGTACTTGGATAATTGATATCAGCCCTGCTGGCTTCTGCAAATCTGCAAGATTTGTGAGCCTTTTTCGTTCCCAGTCCCAAACCGAGTATGCCAAGCCGGGCACAATTAGCTAAGCCTCAAAGCAATGCTCTAAGGTTTTATGAACCTCGGGGCCCATTACGGATAATGCCAGGTTTCTAGGAGACTGCATCGGGATTTCACCTCTCCTCCAAACCACCGCCCGCTGATTTATGGGAAGTCACAGCAACCCCATTGTTCTGGAGGCATAAAATTCACCACCACCCCCTCTGTGTTCTAGAACTCTGTTCCCAGCAGGAACGTAGAAGAGGAACTGGAGGTTCCGGTTTTTGGAAGGCATGATGTCATTTCCAGTTGGAAGGATCCTCTGTACTTCTCCGTTCAATCAAAATGAAGGAGGAGTGCTTCTCGTTTGGAATTCTTTGTCCCGATATTCCTTTGGCTACGGTTCGGGTTATTTAAAAAAGCAGCGTTGGTCTCAGCTCTTTGGACTGCAAGTACTTTTAAGCTGCTGTCTAGAACTAAGTTTGTTTCCAAGTCTTTCTACATCACGGGGATGTTACCTTGAACTACATTATTATACTCATGTGTGAGAACCGGTTTGGTGTAGTGGTTAAGTGCCCGGACTCTAATCTGAGAGAACCAGGTTTGATTCCCCACTCCTCCACTTGCAGCTGCTGGATGACCTTGGGCAAGCCATAGTTCTGGCACAGCTATTCTTGAAAAAGAGACATTTCTGTCAGAGCTCTCTCAGCCCCACCTACCTCACAGGGTGTCTGTTGTGGGGAGGGGAAGGGAGAGGAGTTTGTAAGCCGCTCTGAGACTCCTTTGGGTAGTGAAGGGTATAAATCCAATCTCCTCTTCTTTATAGACCAACTTTCGACTAAAAAAGATTGCAGCACAATAAAAAGTCAACTAAGGATCAGGGAAATGAAATAAAAATGCAGCCAAAATATAACAACAACCCATTTAGAGCGTTTCCTAATAGCACAACATTCTGTGTAACGGCATTTCTTGTTAATCTAATATGGCTTCCAACCGTTTCTGTGTCTCTGTATTGATGAGAAATGTGGCTCAAATGTAAAAGCCCTGAAGCTTTAGACAAAATTTCCTATGTGGGGGATTGGAAGCAATTAGCCTTCTTGGTGCCCTTCTTTGCTTTGCTCTGGAAGGAGACACAGTTTTAGTTTCCTCTTCTAGAAAAGTCACTATATCAAGAGCAACAATTACAATTTCTGGGATAATCTCCTTGCCCCTTAGTGTCCCCCATCATTTCTCATGCTCCTTGCAATTTTTCCCCAACTTGTGCGTTCTTGTTTCCTTTAATGAAGAGTGCCACCAAACACCTCATAATATTATCCCACAAAACATGGAGAGCTCTATTCTGCTGAATGGTTTCTCCACATCCCACAGTAATTCCAGTTTTCTTCCCATTTCATATTGCCACTGACGTTTCTGGTGGCCACTGTGTGATACAAATGTTGGACTGGATGGGACATTGGCCTGATCCAACATGGTTTCCCTTACATTCTTATGTACTCGTCCATTGCAATGACGTTCCTACAGAAGTTTCTGGTGGCCACAGAATGTTGGCTTGCATGGGCCATTGGCCTGATCCACCACAGCTCATGTTATGTTCTTATGTATTCATCAATCTCAGTGACATTCCTACAGAAGTTTCTGGTGGCCACAAAGTGTTGGACTGGATGGGCCATTGGCCTGATCCAACAGGGCTTCTCTTATGTTCTTAAGAGAAGCCAATGTTGGATCAGGCCAATGGCCCATCGAGTCCAACACCTGTATCACACCATGGCCAAAAATACCAGGTGCCATCAGGAGGTCTACCAGTGGGGCCAGGACACTAGAAGCCCTCCCACGATTGACCCCTCCCAGGCACCAAGAATACAGAGCATCCCTTGCCGCAGCCTGAGAGTTCCTATCTATACCTTGTGGCTAATAGCAACCAATGGACCTCTGCTCCATATGCTTATCCAATTCCCTCTTGAAGCCATCCATGCTTATAGCCGCCGCCAGCTCCTGTGGCAGCGAGTTCCATATGTGAATCACTCTTTGGGTGAAGAAGGACTTCCTTTGATCTGTTCTAACCCCAACTGCTCAGCAATTTCATGGAGTGCCCCACGAGTTCTTGCATTGTGAGAAAGGGAGAAAGGGATACCTGCTCTATCCCATGCATAATCTTGTAAACCTCGATCATGTCACCCCTCAGCCGTCGTTTCTCCAAGCTAAAGAGCCCCAAGTGCTTTAATCTTTCTTCATAGGGAAAGTGTTCCAACCCTTTTATCATTCTAGTTCTTATGTACTCATCCATCGCAATGCTGTTTCTACTACCACCACCACCTCAAAATCTCTGCAAAATTATTTTTTCTATGAGTACATGTATGCACGGGTGAGTGTGTGTGTGCACCTGGAAGTCATGGCGACCTCTGGTGACTGACTCCCAGACTGGGGGCCTGGACAATACTCAGAGAGGTGGCTGAATAAAGCCTGCCCCCGCCTCCCAACTGCTGGTATTCCTTGGAGGTCTCCCATCCAAGAACTTGCCAGAGTCGGCCACACTTAGTTTCCGAGATTCAACGAGATTGGGCTTGCCGGGGCTATCCAGGTCAGGGGAAAACCTGTGCAAAATTAGTTGCTGTAGATTTTCTGGGTCGTGTGGCCGTGGTCTTGGCACTGTAGGATCTGACGTTTCGCCAGTAGCTGTGACTGGCATCCTCAGAGGTATAACACAGAAAGATGGAGGACTCTCTGTGTCAAGATGTACTCCATCTTTCTGTGTTATACCTCTGAGTACTCTCTGTGTCAAGGTGCACTCCATCTTTCTGTGTTATACCTCTGAGGATGCCAGTCACAGCTACTGGCGAAACGTCAGGTCCTACAGTGCCAAGACCACGGCCACACAACCCGGAAAATCTACAGCAACTACTGAACTCCGGCCTTGAAAGCCTTCGACAACACTCTGCAAAATTATTATTCGGCTGGTGAATTATGGGAAAGAAAAGGTTAGCAATGGAACCGCTGAACACGGTTGCCTGGCGTTTCAGAAAGACATGTTAGGCATGAGTTTGCCTGTAAGCAGGGCGCTTTTTCTAGCAGGAACTCCTTTGCATATTAGGCGACACACCCCTAAGGTAGCCAGTCCTCCAAGAGCTTACAGTAGCCCCTGTAAGAAGAGCTCTGTAAGCTCTTGGAGGATTGGCTACATTAGGGGTGTGTGGCCTAATAGGCAAAGGAGTTCCTGCTACAGAAAGAGCCCTGCCTGTAAGTATACTCAGTCGCCCCCAGAAGATTTGTGAACACTGGAGATGGCGGCCCTGATTAAGAATATAGCCAAATCTTGTGACCTCTTGGGTTCTGTTCGAAAATTCTACATCTGTTACGGTTCCTCTGCCTACTCCAAAGGAAGCTGTCCTTTCCTCCAGAACACATTCATGAGCGTCAAGAGGAAGACTGCCATTCAATATTTTTGTGGCCATTACACCAAACGATAGACAAGAGTTTGTCAAGAAAAATAAAGACTGCGTGAAGCCGTCACAAATGGCTGGCTGTCCGTGTGTAGCCAGCGTGTTTTGAGTACATACTTGGGATAGCCTTCTAGCCTGACATTTCCCAAGAAAATTCCTCTAGGTTTGGGAGGAGGAACAGAAGAATAAGAAGAAGAGAAACAGGGGGATTTATACCCCACCCTTCACTACTCGAAGGAGCCTCAGAGCGGCTTACAGTCTCCTTTCCCTTCCCCTCCCCACAACAGGCACCCTGTGAGGGAGAGGTGGGGCTGAGAGAGCTCTTTCAAGGACTGCTCTTGAGAGAACAGCTCTGAGAGAACTTGTGACCAACCCAGGGTCACACCAGCAGCTGCATGTGGAGGCGTGGGGAATCAAACTCCGTTCTCCCAGATTTAGAGTTTGCACTGTTAACCAGAACACCAAATAGGTCAGACATCAACAAGTGTAACGTTTGATCAAGAAACATTAAGAGACTGAGAGGGGTGGGGGGGAGAATCCAAGAAGCTTGGATCCACTTTGAGCCGAGCCTCCCTTCTGAAAGGTGCAATTGCTCAGTTCCAGTACAGGCTCCAGAGAACACCGATCATCCGTCACTGTATGAAATAAAGAGCAGAAAATTAATATTAGTGCAGCCGGCAGTTCAGAGGACGGCTGGTCCTGTAGTCTTTCTGTATCGCCGACGCCGCTGAATGTTCTTTCTCTAACAGCCAATGACGGTTAGATGCTTAAATGAGCGTGGATGGTTTTGACCGCCAGTGGGTGGTCTGTAGTGGACACGATCCCCAAAGGTTCGGGGTGGGGAGAATGAGTGTACAATATGGAGTGCAGGCAGGCAGGGAGAGGGAATTCCCAGTTTCGGAAAATGCCGGTAAAAAATGCACCCAATTCATTTTGAGATAGGAAATGGATATCCTTTCCGAAACTATTCTCATCTAGCTGGATAGTTGCAATATTCCTCTCAGGGCCAATGTATGCAGTGGTAAAGAAAGGCTCGGAATGTGCTTAAAAACACCCTGTAAAATTCTGTCTAAACGGTTCTTATAGGAGTAAAATTCACAATGGGGGGGTGGGGGTGGAAACAGACTCCCAACTGAACCCCCCTCAATTAGACCCCAAATTCTTCTCTCCCCCATAGCTGCCTGCCAGCAGCAGCAAGCAAAAAGACCTCCATTAAAGCCAATGTCCAACAGGGGGCACTGTGAACTCTACCACGCTCTACTCTGGCCCCTGGCAATTCTGTAGGGCCTTAGGCAAAAAGTCTTTCCCATCACCTGCTACCTGCTCCATGTCATAATCCCCTCTGACCAGCTCAGGGACTCCAACTCCGAGTCCTCAAGGGAAGCGCTCCAGGAGTCAGTGGCCGAGAGAGGCCAAAGGGACCAAGGAGGGCCCAGCACTGCACAGAAGAGGAGGAAGAAGAGTAGATTGGATTTATGCCCTGCCCTTCACTCGGAGTCTCAGACCAACTTACAATCTCCTTTCCCCTCACCTGCTCACAACAGACACCCTGTGAGGCAGGTAGGGCTGAGAGAGCTCTCTCGAGGACTGCTCTTGGGAGAACAGCTCTGGGAGAACTCATGACTGACCCAAGGTCACACCAGCAGCTGCATGTGGAGGAGTGGGGAATCGAACCCAGCTCTCCCACATTAGAGTCTGCTGCTCCTAACCACTACACCAAATTGGATGGAAGAGACTTGTATGGCCCCTTCCAACTCTGCGATTCTAGGATTTTATATTGCTGATCTAACATCTTTAGAAATAAATAGATTCAGAAGGACGTTTAACCTGGCAAGGTGTTTGAAGGAGAATAGGAGACTGGATTTATAACCTGCCCTTCGCTACCCGAAGGAGTCTCAGAGCGGCCGACAATCTCCTTTCCCTTCCCCTCCCCACAACAGACACCCTGGGAGGCAGGTGGGGCTGAGAGAGCTCTTTTCAGCGGAGGGGGTCCCTCACACTCCAGGGCACACACACGTGGAAATGGGCTCAGGTGGAAATCGATTTCATTTGGGGCGACTTCGAAAATGGATCCCTTCGCTCGAGTCTGGAGGAGGCGGAGGGGGGACGGGATGGCTCTCTTGAAGTATCGGAAGGCCTGTCACTTAGGAGGAGGGCAGGGAGTTCGGAAGGCCTGTCACTTAGGAGGAGGGCAGGGAGCCGTTCCTGTTGGTGGCAGAAGAGAAGGACTCGCGAGAAGGGGTTTAAATGAAGGGCGGGAAGGTACCCGCTGGATATTAGGAAAAAACTTTTTTCACAGTGAGAGTTGCACAACAGTGGGATCAGCTGCCTCAAGCAGCGTTCCCTCTAAGCCGAGTCAGCGTGAACTAGCTCAGTTTTTCAGCCTCCGACTCACACATTTTCGTCTTAGCTCAGGAAGGAGGGCCCCAGAGCCAACTAATTTCTGCAGCGGCCAAATCGCTCGCTCACAACTTTCATGCCAGTAGATCACAAAGCAGAATTTTTGCTCACGAGGCTCTCCACAGTTTAGAGGGAGCATTGGCCTCGGGAGGGGGTGAGCTCCCCCTCCCTGGTACTTCTTAAGTAGCGGCTGGACAAACGCTTGTCAGGGATGCCCTAGGCCGATCCTGCATTGAGCTGGGGGGGTGGACTAGATGTCCTCTGCGGCCCCTTTCAACTTGGAGATTCTACGAGTCTTATGTTTCTATGAGCTGGGGAAAGGAGCTCTCAGCTCCCAACCCCTTGAAACGTATTTGTGTTTTCCGGCTACCCTTCTGTCTTTCCCAGGGTTCAAACATTTACTGGCTTTTTTAAAAAAAGGAAAAAAAATGATTTCCAGCTCGCCCATTATTGTCCTGGGACAAAGTTTCAGCCGGGGTCCATCCCTTGTTTGCCAACACAATGTCTACTCACAATAGCAAAAACGGGCCACATAATAGATTCGGGCCACCATATCGAAAGAAAGGGCCCCCCCTTCCCCCCCCCCCGGAGGGGCATCCAAAATATACACTCCGGCATGTCGCTATTCTGGTGGCCGCGGCAAAAGAGGACAGTTGAGAATCCCAGCTCGACGTGCCTCTGATCGGGCATTCAGGAGCCCTTAATTAGTTGTCAGTTCTATAGCCGGCCGTTTTTTTCTGTCCAATTAAGCCTTTTATTGTGAACCGGATAAAGGGAGACAAAGGCATGGCGAGCCCGTAATGAATCATTAAAATTCAACCGCTCCCGCCTCCTTTCTCCCCCCCCCCCTTCCTCCCTCTCTCGAACTTGGCTTCTCACCAGCGACCGAGTCTGTCTTGAATTTATTCTGCGTGTGGTGGTTAAGATTCACTCCACCTCAAACAAGATCTTTTTCTTCTTTAAAGGAAGAAATAACTTTCTTAACCCTTTCCTGAGCTAATAGAAAATAACATGGAGCAAGATGCGTACCGGGACTCGGTAGCGTCGCCTGGAAACTTGTTTTTAAGCTGGCCCTAAAAAACACAATGACGCAAGAGCCGGGTCCGTTCTCGGGCCTTTAAAAGCGGCCGTGGTTTCCAAAGCATCCGATAAACATTAGTGCCCACCAACAACTGCCTGCCAAGCTCCAGGTTACAAGTACTAGGACGGGCCAGACCGAAAATTTGGCAACCCGGATGGTACGAAACATCCCATAAGACAACATAGAAAGCAACCTTGGTTCGCCATCAAGTTGCAGCTGACTTATAATGACAAGGCAAGAGACATATAGAGGCAATTTGGCATTTGACTGCCTCTGCGTAGCAACCCTAGACTTCCTTCGTGGTCTCCCATCCAAACAATAACTAGAGCTGACCCTGCTGAGCTTCTGAGATCGGGCTAGTCTGGGCTTTCCAGGTCAGAGCGAAACAGCAACCTCATGGGTGCTGAGTTCAAATCAGGGCAGCTGTCGGGTTCCGTTTCCTTTTCGACAACAGAAGCAGGTATGGGGGCATGTGAAAAAGCAAGTGCTTATTGGACTCAGATACATAATGAAATTCAGAAAATCTTGAAATGTACTATGGAAAAAGAGCCAGAAATGCTACTTTTAGGACTTAAATTAGAAGAAGTCAAAGTGGCTAAGAGAACTTTGCTATGGTATTTAATTGCAACTGTGAGAATGATTTATGCTCAGTTCTGGAAGCAGGAGCAAGTACCTGACAAATGGGAATGGATAAAGAAAATGATTTTTATGATTGAAATGGATCAGCTGACAAGAAAACTTCATGGAAAAGAAGACGAAGAATTTTTAGCGGAATGGAAAGACTTTAAAGACTACTTAGAACTTAATCGGGATGTGAAAAATAGATTGCTCTGTTTCGATAACTACTAAGAACGGAAGTGATGTAAGAAAAGGGATTTTAACAGAAAAGTTACCTAATAGTGAAAAATAGAAAAGGAAAATACAGAAAGTTAAGATTTGAAAACTGAATATGAATTGAATGTAAGATAATATTGATAGAAATGTTAATGGGGGTGGAACATCACTGGAAGCCAAGGGAGGGGGCGATAAAAATTTTTTTAGAAAAGGATATGTTAAGAACTGGTTGCTAAATATGGAATATGTTATTATATCCTATTAATAATTTTTTTTCCAAAAAACACCAGAAGCAGGTATGGGGGTGGGGGAACCCGAAACGGGCTTTAATTCCTCTTTCCTACCTAATCAGATCACGTTGGCTCTGAAATCTTTTCTCCTAAGTTCTCCATTTCCCGTCCTGGAAGTTCAGATCCTAACCAGAGCCGGGCGGTGTGACGGAATGAAGAACAATGGCGTATAAGACTGGAAGGGGACTTTTCTGTACCTGCAAAAAAGAGAGAAATCTCCGAAGATCTATAAAGCCAATTTCCTCTTTCTTGCTTCTCGATGGTCCACCTGTGCGGCTGTAAGAAATAACAAATATTCATTATTATTCTAATAGAGGGAGGGTGGCGGAAAGGGGAATTCCTATCGTGACTTGGTGATGTTTAACTCGGTTTTATGGTTCACGGGTGGAGGTCAGGAACTATTTGTAACGGCAGCCTCCGGAGACCAGATTAGCCATTGGCCAAGATATAAAACAGATAAAGACGGTTAAACCCCCCCACACACCTTTAATAGGCTTTCACCCACCCTCTGCACTGTGTCTTTGCGCTCCTTTGAAGGGCTAGAGATATTTGCAGCCGTTTAAAGGGAATAACCAGACAAACGGGAGATAAACAGAGCAGGGGAATGTAGCTGGGTTAATAAGAAAAGGGAAGTCTTGGAGGGAGGGAGGAGGGAGGGCTGATTTTTGAGTAAGTGCTGGTGGGATCGGGGCCTGTCCAAGTCGAGATGAGAGGAAGGAGAAGAGCCTGTGGCCGTTCCATGTGGAGAAAGCTCCGATGCGCCATCTTCAGCGGGTGGGAAGACACCATCTGCTTCCCCAGAGGCGCATGCGCATGTGTGGTTGGATCCCCGCAAACCGATCTTCAGATGCTAATCCCGGATTCAGCACAGAAGTTCAGGGGTGGTTGTTCAGCGAAGAGGGGAAAGCACGTGACCGGAGACGCCATTTCTTTCCCGTGATATGTTCCGGTGCTCAAGGTGGACATGGAAATAATACCCGATGTTTCTCCCCAATGCTAAGCCCTTGCACCCCCCTCAACTATTTTTCGTATGGTCTGAAAAACAAAACCAATGTGCGTCTACTACAGCTGAAGCATCTGGAGTCCCATTGCGCCCCCATCATTCCCACCTCACTCTTCTGTATGTGTGTGTGTATTAATAAATCTAACAAATAAATGTGTGAATGGAGAATTTCTCCCTCTCCCAACACACTAGAACTCGAGGGCATCCCAGGATGGGCAGTAGGTTCAAGACAGACAAAAGGGAATATTACTTTACACGGAGAGTGATTAAAATGTGGAATTTGCTGCCAGGGGATGTAGTGATGGCCACAGGAATAAAGAGCTTTAATGGAGGATTAGATAGATTCATGAAGGATAAGTGTGTCAATGGCTACTAGCCATGGTGGCTGAGGGGAGCCTCCACATTCAGAAACACTAAACCTCTGAATCCCAGAGCCAGGAGGTAACATCAGGGGAAGACCTCGGCCTCTGTGCCCTGTTGTTGGTCCTCCAGAGGAACTGGTTGACCACTGTGTGAGACAGGATGCTGGACTAGATGAACCATTGGTCAGGTCCCTTCTTAGGTTCTTCTCGGGGGAAGGCCTTGGCCTCTGTGTCTTGTTGTTGGCCCTCCAGAGGAACTGGTTGGCCACTGTGTGAGACAAGATGCTTGACTAGATGGACCCTCACTGGTCTGATCCAGCAGGGCTCTTCTGATGTTCTTAACAGGGGAAGGCCTCGGCCTCTGTGCCCTGTTGTTGGCCCTCCAGAGGAACTGGCTGACCACTATGTGAGACAGGATGCTGGACTAGGTGGACCATTGGTCTGGTCCAGCAGGGCTCTTCTGATGTTCTTAAAAAAGAACTAAACAAGAAGGGACATGGACGGAGTCTGCTTGGAGGAGACCCACCAATGTGTTTGTTCCTGTCACTCTGTTCCAGCATAGCTTCTCTTACCTTCTTAAGTTCATTCCATCCCCTGACCTGGAAATGAAATCCGCCATCTTTCTTACCATTGGTAGGCCAGAACTGAGAGCTAGGTCTCAGCCAGGACGGATCCCGACCAAGACACAGGTGGTCTCCTCAACAGAAGATGTGAAACCTGACTCACTTCTGGGATGCTTGGGCCACGTTCTCCACAAGCTTGGAGCTCTCGAAGGGGACCCCGGGAATCGTGCCAGTTATGGGGATTATCTTGTCTTGGAGAGCCCCTTCGATCACCCCCTCACTGGTGCCAGGTGTTCCTCCCTCTCCAACAAAGCTTTCCCACGTCCCCTCCCCAAACATCTAAAGATCAACTCAACAGTAGGCCGCTTGAGACCTGTTCCTTTCTGGGCTGTGATGGGGCGCCAGCTAATTATTTTTTTAAAAATGTATCTCGCTAATATATAGAGCCAAGGGTGGTATTAGGCAGGTCAAGGGGTGGAGCCTTGTGACCTTTAGCAGGGGTGGGGCTAACACACGTGAGCCTTTTTAGCCAGGCTGCCAACTTCCAGCTGATAACCGGAGATCTCCTGAGATTTCAACTGATCTCCAGGCAACAGAGGTCAGTTCCCTTGGAGAAAACGGACATTTTGGAAGGCGGAGTCTATGTCACTAGATTCCATTGGAGTCCCCCCCTCTCTAAGCTCCACCCCCCAAAAAACTCCAGGTATTTCCCAACCTGGAACCGGCAACCCTACTTTTTAATCTACAGAAAGAAAATGTCCAGGGGCACGATGAAGGTTTTCTAACTTGATGCCTAGGGTACAGAAAGTGGGGAAAGAACATTTTCTTCCTTTCCTGTAATTACTAGAACTTCGGGCGGTGGGGGGACGCCCAAGTTGATGGACAGATGACCTGGGACACAGTGCACGGAAAATACTGCTTCACTGTGAGTTGCCCACATAACTCACTGCCACTCACTTTGTTGGCTCTGGAAGCTGACGGAGACAAGTTCACGGAGGGAGAGGTCCATCAAAAGCTCTTCCAGTGGAACTCCTCTGTCTAGAGCAGGGGTCCTCGGCCTTTCTGAGCCCACCGCAAAACGTGTGTTAATAGCCGTCGAGTCCCTTCTGTCTTACGGTGACCCTACGAATTAATGTCCTCCAAAACATTCAAGCCCATTCTGGGCCCTTAACTTGGTTACGATTTGGGCAGGACACCACGAGTCAAAATAATGCTACTTTAGGAGACCACGGTCCCAGTTATGCGCCACGGATCACAGTCCCGGTTATGAGCAACTGAGTGGGCTTCCATATTTCACAGATATGCCCACAGGCAATGTTCCCTCTAAGCTGTGGACTCTTGTGAGCAAAAATTCTACTTTGTGAGCTACTGGCACTAAAGCTGTGAGTGAGCAATTTGCCTACTGCATAAATCAGTTTGCTCTGGAGCCCTCCCTTCCTGAGCTAAGACAAAAATGTGTGAGCCAGAGGCTAAAAAACTGTGAGCCAGCTCACACCAACTCAGCTTAGAGGGAACATTGGCCACAGGTTCCATGAAGGTGGCTCTCTAGTCAATCTAAGCAGGGCTCTTTTTGTAGCAGGAACTCCTTTGCATATTAGGCCACACACCCCCTGATGTAGCCAATCCTCCAAGAGCTTACAGTAGGCCCCTGTAAGAAGAGCTCTGTAAGCTCTTGGAGGATTGGCTACGTCAGGGGTGTGTGGCCTAATATGCAAAGGAGTTCCTGCTACAAAAAGAGCCCTGAATTTAAGGCGCAGCTACACAGTGTGTGGGGAGTTGCGTTGTGACTCCTTTTCTTCTGCAAATGCTGCCTGCTTTATCAGAGAGAACGGTGTGGGGAAAAAGGGATGTTTTAAACCTTTCCTTTCCCACCGTTTTTTTTTTTGCCAGAAAAAACGACGGATAGGGAGGTGGAGGAGGTACCTGTCAGTGTTTCCTAACAAAAGTGGCTTTTCCCAGTGAGAAAACAGCGGGAGGAAAGAGATACCTTTTTCACACGGGAATCACCTTTTTTTCCCCTTGATCGAGCAATCCTGGCTGCAAAATTTACGAAGTAAAAGGAAGTCCCTTAAAAAACAAACACAGGAGGAAGCTATAACGTACGGCTGAGGCTCTCTTCTGGAGGCAGCAAACAGAAAGCCAGCCGCAATCCCATGACGCTCTTAGAAGATGCTTTGTCCAAATTTTATCTCGAATGTATCCAAGAGCAGGCCTTGAAAATCTCATCCCATGTCTACACGGACCGATCGCTGCATGAGCAGACAGGGGAGGGACATACAACCCCAGAATCTCCCGTGGTGGGCGGAGCCTTGCGACCAAGACAGACTCCTCCATCTTTCATTTTCCGGGCAGACACGACGCTACTTTTTAACGATAATAAATATATCAACAAATGGTAGATAAAAGGCATTTTCTTTAATTTTATCAAATGGAGCTGTACAAAAGTTAGCATTACTTAGTCGGAAGCTAGTAGTGAACGGAACAGAGAAAGAATAACGGGACCTTCAAACTTTGTACAGAAAAACAGATTGTATAAAAGGAGCGTGGCGTGTTCCCCCCACCCCCCAATCCATTCCCCTGGTCTCTCCCCCACTCCATATTCCCGAAAGGCAATATGCAAAGAAGAAAAAAATACTTTTAGGAACAAAAGAGAAAAAAAACAAACCCGAGGAACCTCCAAGGATACGAAACGTAGAAAAGATAAGAGAAAACCGCCTCTGAAAGTTTAAAGATTTATAAAGTTTCTCTTCTTTTAAAAGGCACAACGTTAGATGGTTATTATATGCTCAGCATACAATGGAACAAAGTATCAATGAAATATTAGTCTACGTCTAAAAAAAAAAAAAAAAACCCAAAAAACCCCTAACCAAAATATAGTGGAGAACGTTTATTTTCACAGCTTTGATGGATGACATCTGGTCTCTAAACAGGCAACATTAAAGTGAAACTCAATCCGTAACTTCTGGTTAAAATGTAATTTCTTGAAACTCACTGTGCTTCTGATATAGTCCAAAAATTCAATGATGCCTTCAAATCCAATTTAGTATGTTGAAACTAGTTGGCACAGGAGGAGGAAAAAAAACAAACCCTATTACTGTATTCTTTCTTCCAGTTTTCCCTTTCCCGGATTTACACTCAAGTTAGTCCGGGCTGAGAGAGGGAAGATTTTGCCTGTATTTTATAGCCATTCTTGCAAAGGAATGCACGGGTAAAAATATTCATTTGGAATGGGAGGGTACTTTTTTCTTTCCCGGTCACAGTCAGGATCTGGTAGGAAGCTAGTAGCCATCCCCAAATATCCACATGACCTCAGCAAGGTACCTCCAGAAAGTTCTTGCCCAACTAGGAATCATTTCCGAAGTTGGTGTGAGCCGGGAAAACGGAATTGTTTTGCGTCAAGACGGGAAAACGGAATTGTTTTGCGTCAAGACGCAGAATGCAAAGGGGACCACCCAGTCCCGGCTACCCAGTTCAACTTCAAAAATCTAAACTGTGTCAGGAGTTTTGATTCCTGTTTGTTTCGTTTAAGCCCTTTACTAGCGGCCCAGTCCCCTTATTCACTGCGGGGAAATCGGGTCCACTTTCTCAAGCGAGAATTTGAACCCTGAGCACTCCTAAAATACTCCTCCTTAGAGAGGGACATTTTCCCCTCCTCTTTTGTAAAGCCCCAGGCAGCCAATCATCGAATCGGATTGGCGGGTAGGTCAACATCGACAAAACTGAGTACTTCTTCATAAAATAAGGAATTAACTTACGGGATGTATTACCTCGCAAGGTGGCAATGACCGTTAGTTCAGGGAGCTTTTAGAAAAAGAATTTAAGACAAATTCTTGGAGATTTCCATCAGTACCCTTGAGCTATGAAGCAGAACCTCCATGCTGAAAAGCAGTCTATCTCAAAACTCTGAATGCTAGGGAAGGCCAAGTGGGTGTTACCACCTTAACAATCCAAGGAGGCTGCTTTTGGAACCAGAATGCTGGATGCAACGGAGTTTGGTCTCATCCTGCAAGAGATATATTTTGTTTTCTAAACGTTACATGGGCATCACCGTTAAATAATCATTGCTTCATGGGAGATTATTCATTCATGGCCCCAAACTGATCTGTAACTGTTGACCGCCCACTGCCAATCAGGCCCTTCCACGGCCAATTTAGTTTTTTTAAAAAAAAAATCATTTCAAATTTGCTTTTGTGGTTCGTTTTTTTGGATTACGGACAAGTTTAAGTTTTGCAGTTGTTTTCTTTGAATCCGGAAGGATAATCCATCTCACCTCCACTAATTTACACCCCTTATATATATAAAAAAAGATCTCTTTTAAAATTCTACTTCTCGCACAGAATTACTTCATTAATTAAGAAGACAAAATTACACAGAACATAAATACATATTTAAGAGATTGATCCCCACCCCCCCAAAGCAACAATAACAAAATCAACACTTTTTTTGAGAGCCGCACACACAATTTTTTAAAACTCCCAAACGAAATGTTACTTATCGCCAAACCTTGATTAGAAGAACTCTGGCAACTACAGCGAAGGAATTCTGACATTAGTGGATGGGTTTGGTCCCGAAAGATTCTCGTATGGTCCTTCGGTATTGTTAATTGTATGGTTAGGATTTCTCTTTAAAAAAAACCAACAGATCTATATCGATTCTTTCCGCCTAGGCTGGCTTAAAATTCCAATTGCAATAAACCCCTCGAATATCTCCATCATCTCCATTATCTCTTCCGGACTGTCCCGCATACACGTTAGGCCATTCGCTTCAAGTCCTCACAGAGGAGTTAGATAAAAGCTGTCCCTCACGTATTCAAAAGGAATCGTCAGTCTGGATACTTTTTTTTATTAATTATTATTAATTATTATTAATAAAGAAAATAGAAACTCTGTCTTTCAAAAAATTTAAAGATCTGGGGGGGAAGGCGTCCAGTCATATGGCGAAGGAGGCACTTGGGACAACGAAATGACATTCCGATATGGATTCTCGCGTCGTCGCTTTCTGGTTTTGTTTTTCCACACAGTGCATTAAGTTTTCGTGGTGGTAGGGGGTTTTTTTGCGGGAGGAAGAGGAGGACCTCAAAGCCAACGCTTCCTTCGGTCCTCTCAAGGCCTTGTCAGAGTCGTGTAGACCGGCTGGTCCCAGTTTGCGGTGGGGCTGTGCGACGGAGGGATGGATAAGCTGTTGAGGATCGGGGTGGCATAGGGTCTCCGGGAGGAATGGAAATAGGGGTATTGGTAGATGCCGGAAGGATAACCCGGATACGGGTTGTAGTAGTTGGAACTCTGGAGGTCTGTGTAGTCACACTGGGAGCTGGAGAAGGAGGCCGTGGCCGTGGCCGAGGACACTGTCGTGGCACAGGCCTGGGCGGTGTAAGATCCGTAGTCGGAGTGAGTAGGAGAGCTGTGAGACTGGTCGCTGTAATGGCTGGGGCTCAGCTGCTCTGTCTTGATGTGGGGCCTTTGCTGACCAGTTTCCGCGGAGGAAGGAGACGCCGAGGAAGGGCTCTTGTGAGTCCAGACCTGAGCTGCCCCACCGCTGCCGCTGCCGGTGGAATGAGAATAGGCGGTCCCGTAAGACCCCGCTGTGGAGTTCTGCCCGTGGTCGGCCGCCATGGCAGAATGGCCGTTGAGTGGCAGATATTGGTCGAACTCGTGGACGTCAAAGGTCTCCATGTTGTTAATCACCTCGCTGCTCAGTTCCGAGATGTCCACGTTGCTGAAGTCAATGTTCTGCCTCCCGCTTTCCACCAGACGGCGCCCTTCGTGCTTCAGTTCCTGCTTGCTCCCGTGGTGAAGGTCCGTCTTCGGGGTGGTAGGCGGGGTAGGGGGCCCGTGGGTCTGCCCTAGAGACAAAACGGAATGTTTGAGAATAAGAGATTTGGTACCTTCTCAAGAACATAAGAACATAAGAGAAGCCAATGTTGAATCAGGCCAATGGCCCATCTAGTCCAACACTCTGGGTCACACAGTGGCCAAAAATACCAGGTGCCATTAGGAGGCCCAGCAGTGGGGCCAGGACACTAGAAGCCATCCCACTGCTGCCCCCCAGATGTTCCTGAACTTGAAACCCCCCCAGATGTTCCTGTACTTGAAACTCAAGATGTTCCTGAACTTGAAACAGTGATAAGAACATAAGAGGAACCAATGCTGGATCAGGCCAGTGGCCCATCCAGCCCTCCAGTCTGTCACACAGTGGCCAAAAATACCAGGTGCCATTAGGAGGCCCAGCAGTGGGGCCAGGACACTAGAAGCCATCCCTCTTCTGCCCCCCAGATGTTCCTGAACTTGAAAACCCCCAGATGTTCCTGTACTTGAAACTCAAGATGTTCCTGAACTTGAAACAGTGATAAGAACATAAGAGGAACCAATGCTGGATCAGGCCAGTGGCCCATCCAGCCCTCCAGTCTGTCACACAGTGGCCAAAAATACCAGGTGCCATCAGGAGGTCCAGCAGTGGGGCCAGGACACTAGAAGTCCTCCCCCTGCTGCCCCCCCCAGATGTTCCTGAACTTGAAACTCAAGATGTTCCTGAACTTGAAACAGTGATAAGAACGTAAGAGGAACCAATGTTGGATCAGGCCAGTGGCCCATCCAGCCCTACAGTCTGTCACACAGTGGCCAAAAATACCAGGTGCCACCAGGAGGCCCACCAGTGGGACCTCTGCCGTACACACAGAATCTGAGCTCGATAAAGCGACTGTTGATGCCATGCCTGACCGAAAACTGCAGCAATCTGACTCACATCTGTACATAACCTTACCACTAAGACCTTCCTCCTCCCAGGACCTATCACAGTTTCTCCGACCAGCAAGAGAGGCTTAGAGAGGGCACTCAACTGACGTTCTCAAAGGCACTTCTAGGCACAAAGGGCAGCAGGGGGAAAAAAAGCAAAGTTATTTTAAAAAGCAAGAGATCTCCGGATACGTGAGGATGGACAGTCAAGGCTCTGTCAGGAAAGAAAGGGACAAAGATGGGCGGAGCACTGTCACGGAGACCTTTACAAACAAGAGCTTGCATTGGACACGGGACAGGAAGTCAATAGAGAGATTTGAGGAAGTCTGAGCAACAGGGGACGGTGAATAATTTGGATAAAGGTCAAGAGGACTGATGTAATAGAAGAGATGCCCCAAATGTGCACCTGGGTTTTAGCCACTGTGTGACACAGAGTGGGACATTGGCCTGATCCAGAGGGTTGAGACTGGCCTGGCCACTGGCCTGATCCAACATGGCTTCTCTCATGTTCTTATGTCTGGGGCAGTGATGCTCTGCCTTCTTGGTGCTAGGGGGGCAGCAGTGGGAGGGCTTCTGGAGTTCTGGCCCCGCTGGTGGACCTCCTGATGGTGCCTGGGTTTTGGCCACTGTGTGACACAGAGTGTGGGACTGGATGGGCCATTGGCCTGATCCAACATGGCTTCTCTTAACGTTCTTAATCACACCAGCCAAGGCACGAGAGGACCAGAAGCCAGCAACGCGTTTTCTCACCAAGATGGAAGCACAAAGAAAAGCAACAACAATACATGCTCCGTCATGGCTTTGTAACAACCATCGAAATTTCGGCTACAACATGTCTATGTGCGTGCGCACACACACACACAATTCTTTTCCAAAACCCTTCCAACACAAACACACACGCACACGCAAAAACGAACGGGATAAAGAAAGGGATCCGACACAAACAGAGAGAGCAAATATGTCTGAAATAGCAAGACATTAGCAATCCTCTTGGAATCCACGAAAACTATAGGCCAGCTCATCGTCTGGGAAGAGAGAAATGTTATATGCGCAGCGGGGACTCAACTCCACCGCTGAGCGTATGATGTTGCCTGGGCACTGGGTCTCCCCATGAACAAATGTTTTTCAGTTGCCTCAATCACTGAATTGCCCAGTCCAGTTCACTCAAGATGTTCCCCCACGTGGACGCATCTTAAGGGAGACTTGTAACGTACAGCCCGTGTGTACCGCTCACGAGCCACATCGGATGCATGCCACAAAGACTGGGTCTTTTGGGTCAGCCGGCCTGGGCCACATGGATTCTGCAGGCCAGGCTTCCTCTTCCTCCCGGAGGTCTTATCTCCGGACAAATGTGTGAGGAGAAAACAAAAAACTGCCTCGGCGTAGTATAGCGGTGGTCAGAGTACCAGATTCGCGGGAGCCCCCATTCCAATCCCTGCTGTGCCCAAAGTTCCCTGGGTGACCCAAGTTTTATTTATTTATTAGATTTTTACCCCACCCTCCTAGCAAGGCCAGCTTGGAAGGAGGAAGTTAGGATTATAATGAAGAAGAAGAGATTGTTTTTTTACCCCACCCTTCACCACCCGAAGGAGTCTCAGAGTGGCTTACAATCCCTTTCACTTCCCCTCCCCACCACAGACACCCTGTAAGGCAGGAGGGGCTGAGAGAGCTCTTTGGAGGACTGCCCTTGAGAGAACAGCTCTGAGAGAACTTGTGTCTGACCCACGGTCACACCAGCAGCTGCATGTGGAGGAGTGGGGAATCAAACCCGGTTCTCCCAGATTAGAGTCCGTACTCCTCACCACTACATCAAACCGGCCACTACACAAAAGAAGAGACACACAGACAAGAAGTAGGCACTGTAACAGTTAATGGGCTGTTGTCCAGTCCAATCTCTTCTTCAGCGTGGTCTAAGCCAACTCCACAAAAGCCTCAGGGAGAGTGAGGCCTTTCCCAGCACCTCCCACTTAGGCCCCAGCGGAGGCTGTGGGAGAGTCCACCAACCAGTGGATAGGGTTTGGACCCTGGAGGTTCTAGGGGCTGTCCCCGACATTTCCAAAGTACAAAAAACCCTCAGGTATCCATGGCAACTGGTGGAAAGTGGGGGGGACGACTTACCAGCAGCAAACTGAGTCCTAGGCCTATCACGAGTGACGCAACGTCATCACTTCCTGTGCGCACCAGAAGTGATGTCATCACATCGCCTGCAATGCATGGACCCTCTGGTATTTGGGCAAAACTCTATGATAGAAATGGCTCCTACCCAAGTTTTTGCCCAAAAATCAGGGCATCCAGGCATCGCCAATGACACGATGATGTTACTTCCCGTGTGCCTAGGCCTCAGCTGCCGATACATCCACCCCCCACACACACACCAGTTGCAGCAGCTACCTGGCAACCCCTCTTCCTCCTGAGGTGTTTTGGTACATTGGAAATGTCATGAAAGGCACCTAGAACCTCCAGGGCCCAAAACCTTCGCACTGAGGGATGGGTGCTCCCACAGTAATCTGGGTACCACAGGAAATGTTGCTTTTGGACTATGATGTAACCCCCCCCTCCCACCAAGAATTCCTAATGGTCCTCAATCTGCCCATAGAAGTCCCTGCCCGCTCTGCACGTGAGGCTCTCCTCCCCTTATTGGGGTGAGTGAGGCAATCTTGAGCTTGGAAGGGCAGACAGGGCTCCAGATTACTGGGCCAGAACATGAGCGCTCTTCTCTGGGTTCAGTCCAAGCCCAAAAGACACCACGG
The DNA here is from genome assembly GCA_029375565.1 of Gekko gecko. NCBI lineage: Eukaryota > Metazoa > Chordata > Lepidosauria > Squamata > Gekkonidae > Gekko > Gekko gecko. The sequence goes on from JAPDNY010000004.1 coordinate 211,518,091, forward strand.
TGAGAGCAGAGCAAAAGGATGGAGAAGAAGAAGATGATAAAGAGGAGGAGCAGAAGAGAAGAAGAGGAGGAGGAGGGTGAGGGGAAGAAGAGGAAGAGGACGAGGAGAAGCGGAGGAGAAGCGGAGGAGGAAGAGAACAAGAGAAGAAGAGGAGGAGGAGGAGGAGGAGGAGGAGGAGGAGGATGGAGGAGAAGAGGAAGAGGAGGAGGAGGAGAAGAGGTGGAGGAGAAGAGGAGAAGAAGAAGTAGAAGAAGCAGAGGAGAAGCAGAGGAGGAAGAAGAGGAGGAGGAGAAAAGGAGGAGGAGAACAGGAGGAGGAGGAGATTGGATTTATACCCCACCCTTCACCACCCAAAGGAGTCTGAGAGAGCTCTTTCGAGGACTGCTCCTGAGAGAACTTGTGACTGATCCAAATTCACCCCAGCAGCTGCATGCGGAGGAGTGGTGAATCAAACCTGGTTCTCCCAGATTAGAGTGCACGCTCCTAACCACTACACCAAATGGGGGGGGGGGCACATGTCTCTAAGAAGCCGTGGGGCAGGAGGTAGGTGGAGGGGGAGAATCCAGAGGGGACTTAATGTGGGGAGGGAGGAAGGGTTGGGTTCTCTGCCGGATGGCGGGAGAGGTGTGGAAAGTGATTCAGAAAAGAGAAATACTGATTCAGAAGCCTTGACTCAGAAGTCTTCTGAGCCTGCCAGTCTCTTTCTTTCTTTAATTCACTTCTACCCCACCTTTCTCCCCGGCGGGGATCCAGCATAGCTTGAATCCTTCTCCTCTCCCCCGTTTCATCCTCGCAGCAACCCCAGAAGACAGGTGAGGCTGAGAGCGCGTGACTGGCCCAAAGTCACCCAGCAAGCTTCCACAGCACAAGTGAGGAATCGAACTTGGGTCTTTCAGATACTAGTCTTAACCACCACACCACACTGGCTTCCTGAGAGACAGAGAACGGCTGAGAGAAAAGGAAGGGGTCCAGTGTGCTTCACAGCTCATCCGGAATTCGAACCTGGGCCTCCCCACTCTTGCTTCAGACCCTCTGGGTAACTCCTCCCGCCAGCTTCCACGCCATGTGTAGGGAGGGGACACAGTGATCGTGGCTTGACGGCAAGGAAAATGCACTCTGTATAAGCCCAGAGGCTCTTTTCTTCAAGTGTTTTGTTCGCCCCAAGCGTCAGAGGGGATGAGGTCAAACAGACGTGTTACAGAAAGACAAAGCCACACCTCCAGAGACTCCCCCCACTTCCCGTTGATGGGGTTTCCCCCAGCTCTGCTTCCTGAAAGACAAACGGCAGCGAACTTCGAACTCGGGTCCTCCACGCAAAGCCACGTGCTCGCCCAGAGAGTGACGCCCTTTACCTGCGTGGTCAGCGTGATGGTGTGTTTCGTTCATGGGCCCCAGGCCAGCGTCCGCTTTGTAGATCTGGTTCCCGCCGTGGTGGCTCAGCTCGGCCCCCGAATCAGAATCGCTCTGGCCGGCTTTGACGCTTTTCCTCCGGCGGGGCTGGTACTTATAATCGGGGTGATCCTTCTTGTGCTGGACTCTCAGCCGCTCCGCCTCCTCCACGAACGGGCGCTTCTCGCTTTCGCTCAGCAAACTTCACGAGAGAGAGAGACAGAAAGAAACATATTAAGTGGTCTTGTCCCCTAGCAACCGGATTATTAATACCGCTAAAACTTCTTACATAAAACATGACTCTGATGAGAGGTGTGTTGGTATGACAAACGCAAGCCGAACTGTATAAAGACAGGGTTTTTTTGGGGGGGAGGTTTTTAAAGCACTTAAAAGCCTTAAATGTTTCTCTTTCGTGTAAATGTTTAAAAGCCGTTTTTATGGAACGCGTTCCCAGGGTTAAGAGCTCTGACGAAAGGGTTATTTGGAGAAACGAGGGCACGATCCAGCCAAAGTTCGAGTTCTAGTCAGACGGAATTGAGCATTCTTGACTTCTCCATCAAGTGACTTAATATGTAACCTGGGTCCGGCCCTCTATTTAGGGTTCCCAGCCCCGGGGTTTGAAAATACCTGGAGAGGTTGTGGGTGGAGCCTGAGGAGGGCGGGGTTTGGGGAGAGGAGGGGAACTTCAGTGGGGTCTAATGCCACAGAGTCCGCCTTCCAAAGCGGCCATTTTCTCCAGGGGAACTGATCTCTGTCGCCTGGGAATCAGTTGTAATAGCAGGAAATCCAGCCACAACCTGCATGTTGAAGTTCGTGAGGAAAAACAGCCGTGATACGATAACGAAACCTTGTTAGAGAAAAATGTATCTTCTTTAATTATCCAGCGAATAACGAATCACTGACAGTGTCTTCTTTGAAGCAAATCGGTCTCAAGTTTTCTATTTTTTTTCCTACTCCCACTTCCTTTCTAACTGACAGCATTTACTAAGTGATGTTAAGTTCGAAAGGAAGAGGGAATCGAAAAAATACAAAAGGTGTAAGGTCTCATCTGATGACACCTGGAGTGAAACGGCCTATTGAGCGCTGCACCGTCAGAAAGAAAAACCTGAGACCAATTTACTTCTAAGAAAACACCTTTAATGATTTGTTATTCACCGGATAATTAAAGATATATTTTTCTCTAACAAGGTTTCGTTATCATATCACGGTCGTTTTTCCTTACAATATTCGGCCTGTCCCGGGATCTCTCGTTCTTGACTTTACAACCTGCAGGTTGGTGACCCGAGCACGTGTCTGACTTCTCCATCAAGAGTCTTAACAATACTTCATCCAGATCCCGCCCCTCCGCTTCAGAATCAACGTAATCTGAGGGTCAGCCGTTGCCCTGGCCGAACAGAACCGCCAAGGATCCGTTTCCCCAAAACAAATGCTTTTGATTAACGCCTTCCTCTAATGTCACGTCAAGTCAATGTTTCGTATGATCCCAAGATCAGAAGCCAGAATCAAAATCGTCAACAGGGCATATACATCGGACCCTCGTAAATATAAAGGAATACGAAGCATAAAATGCAATTCTTGATTAAAATTTGTTTTAAAAGAGCCGGGTTCTTCTGCCTAATCGGACACGCCCCTTCCTCTAATGATGTATCGGGAATCTGCCGAACCAGAACCTCAGTCCCAAACCCAAACTAAACAGCCTTTCTGAGAAACGCCTTTGGAGAAGTTTCGTGGGTTTTCAGCCCACTGCAATCTCCACATTCAGTAGCTTTCTTTTTAATCTTTTTTGCCATTTTCAGAAATCGCAATTTTGGGGGGTAGCAATGACAATTAAACGTTACTCGGTGGGGGGCAAAATGTGGGTTCCTTCCCCTCTCCAGCCTGCTTTTAAAAAAGTAAACGCCCGACGTTTTATTTGCAAGCGGCGGGAAGAGTCATCTGAGACTCATTTCGAGGTTTCATTTTAGACGAACGGGTTTGCGAAAGACTCGTACGGACGGCTCGAATGACGATTATTTCCACCGAGCTGTATTATTATAATGAATCAACTGACAGTGTTTATAGAAGGCTCACGTACCACTTTGGGTTTAAAGCAGGGGGAATACAACATTGGCCTGAGGCGTCCAATCTTGCTTGCAGGTTCCAAGTCCCCCCCCCCAAAAAAAAACACCCCACGCTGCATTTTTGGCAGCTGTGGGATCCCTTTAAAAAGTGCTAGCTAGTTTTGGATTAGGGCCCTGAGTGCAAATTCTTGCCCCACCATGACGCTCCCTCTGGACTCTCCACTAGACACACTCTCTTAGCCCAGCCAACCTTACAGGGCTGTTCTGAGGACTAAACAGAGGCGGGACCAACCCTCTTCCTCCTCTGAGCTGCTCGGGAGAGGGAAAGAGGTAAAATGAAAAACGTAATCGACTGACCCAGTTTAGAAAGCCAACAGACAAAAGAGGAGGGGGGGAGATTGGATTTATACCCCGCCCTTCACTTGGCGTCTCAGAGCAGCTTACAAACTCCTTTCCCTTCCCCTCCCCACAACAGACACCCTGTGAGGTAGGTGGGGCTGAGAGAGCTCTGAGAGAACTGCCCTTGATAAAACAGCTCTGAGAGAACCGTGGCTTGCCCAAGGTCATCCAGAAGCTGCAAGTGGAGGAGTGGGGAATCAAACCTGGTTCTCCCAGATTAGAGTCTGCGCACTTAACCAAACTGCTTTCCCTGCCTGCCCCCACCCATGCGTCACCCCGCAGAACTGGGTCACTTTGGCCTAAGGCAGGGGTGTCGAACATAAGGCCCGTGGGCTGGAACCAGCCTGTCTGGGGTTTTTACCCGGCCCGCAAGTCTCCCTTTTATGGTATCCCTGGGGAAAAAAACCCTAGTCTTGCATGTGATTAAATACATTTATTGGGGCTTCTGTGGGTTCCCCAGTAAATCAATTGCTTTCACTGCTAGAAATCGATTGCTTTTGTCTGCATTTTGAGTAGAAAAATAATATTGTTAATTGGGTTTGCCTGTGTCCTTTATAAAGTCTCTGTCTCTGGTACCTGACATTACGTTAGATGGCACGCATGGCCCAGTCCAACAAAGTGACATGTATGTCAGAACAGGCCTTCGTAACAAATGAGTTTGACATCTTTGGCCTAAGACACTGAAACAAAGCAGGTTGTGGGTTTAAATTTGTGCTCTGGAACGACCGGTGTGTAGCGGATGTCTTTCAATGTGTGGAATTCACCAGCCTTTAGCCTGGATTCTGAGCAACGTGCCAGCCATTTGGCATACATTGGAAGAGGCCAGAAAAGTAAGACAGGACTGAAAGACTCCCTCCTTTTATATCATAAAAAGGATGAGTTTCAGATACGAATTCTAATGCGGTAATCCCACAAAAATTACCGCAGCAACCTGGCTGTATTTCTTGTGCTTTTTGATGCTTATTAAGACTCCATTTATTCTCTCTACAACTTTTTTTTTTAAAAATCCCACCTATTCTCCAAAGAGTTTGTGATGACAGACAAAGTTCTCCTCTTGTTCCTTTAATCCTCACAACGGCCCTGCAAGGTAGGTGGGGCTGAGAGATGGGATGGACCCAAGAACACCCAGCAATCTTTGTTGACGGAGCAGGGATTAGAACTTGGGTCTCTCAGGACTTAGCCGTAAAGGGCTGAGGTTACAAGCATAATGTATTACACATACACTTGAAACCTCAACTATTTAGATACTCAACTCCATTTTTGGGTTGGTTCCCCCTACCCCCTTTTGTGTAGCTAAGCTGACAGCAATATCTTTGTCCACAAAGGACTTGGGTCAAAACAAGACATCTGGACAGCAGGAATAAAATTTAAATCAGGGGAAAAAAGCCTCCTTGGCGTCTTTCCTGTCCCTGCAATTTCCCCCTCACTCAAAATACACCTCCTGGTCCTGATTCCTTCCACAAATAACACACGAAGTCTGTTTTAAGGTACCCCACGACCAAAGTATGCCTACGGGCACTGGGAAAAGAATTCTTATTCTTCTTCCTTTTGAGGAATTCCATAAACTCCCCCCCCCAAAAAAAACCCACCACACCTGGAAGCATTTGCAAGGAGCAGAAGAAAAGGTAAAAGATAAAACAGGTCGTTTCCCGAGATCGGTACAACACACTGCATTGCTGGGGGGAAAATTAGCAAGTAAGTTTCAGCCAAAGGACCCCTCTCCTACACAGCGGGTTTCAACCGTGTCTTTTTAGCTACTCTGAGCTGGTGGAAGAGCAAAGTACAAATGTTTTAAATCAGAGAGCCGGAGGAAAGGGAATTCCCCCTGATACTCAAAGACACTTATAATGAAATTACTTAGTCGGGCAAAGGGAAACACCGGTGAAGAATGCTAGTTTGAAGCTGCTCCCTTATTTCCAGCACCTAAAAACCACGGATTCGCCAGATCTCATCAGATCTCGGAAGCTACGCAGGGTCAGCCCCAGTTAGTACTTGGATGGGAGACCACCAATGAAGCCCAGGGCCATGACATAGAGGCAGGCAACAGCAAACCACCTCTGAAATGTCTCTCGCCTTGAAAAACCCCATGAGGTCGCCATAAGTGAGGTGTGACTTGACAGTAAAAAAGAAGAAGTGCCAATCAGCAGGCCAGCACAATTTGCAGGCCTCTAGCCACAGTTGGGGGCCTGCCAGGAACATCAGCCCACCACTGGCTTTTGCAGCTTCCAAAGGAAGGGCTGTCGGACTGCGTAACTGGTGAACCACCCCTTCTGCCCACTGACAGTTCCAGATTTCCAGTTGCAAAATGCAGTCAGGTGTCTTTTTCAGGGGGCGGGGATTCGAATCCGGACCTCAAGCAACAAGACGCTATGTCTGTTTACATTGCACACCCTGTTTCGTTCGGTCACCAGGAGCCAAACCCACTCTGTCCCTGTTTCATTTTAACAGCCGCTCTCAACGTTCGGCTAGTTTTGGATCACGGGGCAGCGTCCTCGGATAACTCCTCCTCCGTCACTAGGAATCAAGGCCGTTCCGTGGAAGAATACAACCGGCGTGCAACGCTTCCAACTTTTGTGAATAGGCAAAGGAGTCCAAAGGTACCCACAGTCCCCGAAGATTTGGCCAAAACAGATCGCTGATTTGACTGGGACATCATTTCAACAGCGAGAAATGGTTCTCATTAGAGAGACGGTTGCGGCAGCCGGAAAACTCTTGGTGTTTGCTTTCTGTTGCAGAGGGGACTTGAAAGACACGGACATGTTTTCGCTCCAGTCCCCAACGCCACCACTGTGCACTTGGGAACTACTGAGGGTCGTACACGCAGAGCCACTTTGGAAAGTTTGTAAAGCCTCGGCGACTACAGGCAGCAACCGTGAACAGAAACAAAAAGCAAGCCGACACATTTTTCTGTAAATGCCTTCCCATACAGTGCTACTGTAATCCTCGACGGAATTCCTCCAGTTTAAACCCACTGATTTTAACGAAGTTAGACTGGACAAAAGCTGTGTACGATTGTACAGTTATTCTCCCTACTGTTGTTCAACAGCAGTCTTGGGTGACCAAGGTGTCTGGCTCCGCTTACAGCAGTCCAACCCTGTGCCCGAGAAACATAACGGGGAAAAAATTATCCCCTAACTTTGGTTAGCGTTTCAGCAGCTCTTGGCCACCAACAGCCCTTTGGAGAAGGGAAAGAAAACGGCGAATTTGCTTCTTTGTTGCAGAGGACTTCCACCCACCCACCCACCCCTGCTCAATCACTAAAATGTTTAAAAACAAAAAACAAAAACAGAACAGATAAATGGTATTTTTCTTCGGTTCTCAAATTACGAGCAACTGGATTCCACCAGCACAGCTGTAGATGATGCCTCCCCCCCGCCCTCCCGCCACCCCTCTATTACAGCTGCTGTGGTTGAAATCCAGCAAACGATACAGAGAAACTCGCGAAAGCTCCTCCATTTATTCGACCCGGGCCTCTTCACTTCGGAGGCCTTTCTCACTTGGCTCATGTAGTATCTCGCCACACTGAAGAAAATGGCTCTGTTTCTCCATTTTAAACCTTAAGGAGTTAGTCAGGCAAAATGCGAAAAAAAACCCCGACCTCGATAGCACAAGCAAGCCCGATCTCGTTAGATCTCGGAAGCTAAGCAGGGTCGGCTCTGGTTCCTATTTGGATGGGAGACCACCGAGGAAGGCCAGGATTGCTACACAGAGATGAACAATGGCAAAACCACCTTTGATTGTCTATTGCCTTGAAAATCCGCTGCAACTGGATGGCAAAAATAAGAGAGGATCCTAACGGCACTCCCCACTGTGCCCTCCCTGCACACGCGGACACGCAAATTAACGTGGGCCACAATCCAGGAGCTATCTTCTTACGAAGGGGCCCTCGATTCACAGCAAGATGTAAAGGCAAATATAACCCCGGATATTCTTGCGACCCAACCGCAACGACAACGAGAAAGTCTGTAATTTAAGAACTTCCACCACGGTCACTTTTTATACTGCCTAACAGACAACAGATACATTGGGGCTTTTTGAGAAATAATCCCATGCGGCTGGGAAAGGATGAGGGGAAAGGAAACTATTCCCTCCAATGCTATCTTTTCTAACTGGCACGTCCCCTGGAAGTTGAGCGAATTTTTCACAGCCCACAATGACACTAGCGGGAACTTCGCAAGAGGGCCAGATCCATCCGTCTGCCGCCCCTGCAGTCCAGATCTACCTTACGGGTGCAGCGGTGTCCTCTCTCTCTCTCTTCCTGAGAATTTGGGCTTTCCTGTTCTCCCGTTTCTGCACTCCACTCAACACATAACGCATTACTCTCGAAAAGACGCCGAACTTTCTTTTCAAACCCCAAGGGGGGTCCTGAATTCTCAGAGGCCACAAATAACCCTAAAACGAAAGCTCTGTCCTCCTTTCGGCTGGCTTGACATGCTCTGTTTTATAGGGCCCGTAAAAAAAGGGCTCCTGCAACATAGGAAACACTCCGAGAGAAGACAATTTCCCTACTCAAGTAAGGAATCAACCACCTGAACATCACAGAGCTCAGTTTTGTCTTTCTTCCCTGCAAGAATCGGTATATTTTTTTAAAAAAATGGTTTTCTAACGAGACCATGCAACATACAGAGAGCACCCGTGGGTGCCTGAGCATTTTAGGAAGCGTGTTCGTGTGCCGGCTGTCGTTTCATTTTAACTGTGGACATTTCGACACCCAGCTGATATCCAGATAATTCGATGAACCACAGATTGGGCATCCTACCAACCCCTTTTATCCTCGGTGTGATAAGTTCGGCGGAAGGTGTAACTGGGGGAATCGAAGTGCAATCAGCTGAGCCGATCTCTAACACCAGTTTTCCTAGGATACCCAGGCCCACCTCGGAGAAGGATTTGGATGCATATCTCCATGTTTCGAATGGCAGTCTGGTTTCCCGAAGAGTTTTATACTTCGGTGCCATGCATGTCCACCCCTTAGAGACGCTCTGGTGTAGTGGTTATGAGCACGGACTCTAATATGGGAGAACTGGGTTTGATTCCCCACTCCTCCACATGCAGCTGCAGGTTGACCTTGGGTCAGTCACAGGTTCTGTCAGAGCTGTTCTCTCGGGAGCAGTTCTCGAAAGAGCTCCCTCAGCCCCACCTACCTCACGGGGTTTCTGTTGTGGGGAGATGAAGGGAAGGAGATTGTAAACTGCTCCGAGACTCCGAGTGAAGGTCAGGGTATATATCCAATCTCTTATCTTCTCTATTCTTATATTCTCTGGAGTTGCAACCGTAAGGAATAAGCCCTATGGAACTCAACAGGGCTTCTTTCTGAGTAAACCCACATCAAGCTGGGCTGCACAGCCATAAGGCTATGCATTCTCTATCAGATGAACATATGTCTGTGCCGCACACACAAAAGTGTGCCTTGACAATACGTTAAAATGCATTGCTTTGACGAAAGAGATCCACAAACACCTCCCCATTCAGTATCACGACAGAGAAGCTGAGCCTCCTCTACGAACTCCAGGCGCATCTCAAATTCCTTTTGGTCTAACCAGAAGTAATTCCCACCCCCTGAAAAAACTACTCTCCTAAAAACATTCAGGACAATCGTCTGGTATGTTGGTTTTTCTCCTACTACTCTGGAGGAAAGAAGAAGAGATTGGATTCATACCCCGCCCTTCACTACCTGAAGAAGTTTCAGAGCAGTTTACAATCTCCTTCCCCTCCCCACAACAGACAACCTGTAAGGCAGGTGGGGCTGAGAGAGCTCTCTCAAGGACTGCCCTTGAGAGAACAGCTCTGAGAGAACTTGTGACTGACCCACGGTCACACCAGCAGGTGCATGTGGAGGCATGGGGAATCAACCCCGGTTCTCCCAGATTAGAGTCCTTTCCCTTCCCCTCCCCACAACAGATACCCTGTGAGGCAGGTGGGGCTGAGAGAGCTCTCTCGAGGACTGCCCTTGAGAGAACAGCTGTGAGACAACTTGTGATTGACCCACGGTCACACCAGCAGCTGCATGTGGAGGAGTGGGGAATCAAACCCGGTTCTCCCAGATTAGAGTCCGTGCTCCTAACCACTACACCAACCTGGCTCTCTCTGACACTTCTCCTTGTTGGAGACCAAAGCCCACGTACAAGGCGCTGCGTGGGCCCCCAAGGCCAGAGACCCATTCACACATGTACTCATAACTCACTCAGTTCCTCCTCCACTGCTGAACACGCCAAACGACTCCTCTGAAAAACACAGCACGTTTCCAAGGTGCTCTGCCAGTGATGTCTGATCTTTGGTGGTCCATTCACACAGGCGGGTCACCGCCACCTTGCATGTGTGAGCTGGCTCCGGGGACGAGAGCTAACCTCCATGGAGGGAGAGGCACACCTTGGCCTGATGTGGGCTGACTCAGAAGCGACCCTCGTTTCGTTCACAGGGACCTCCTTCCGAATCAGCATGCGCCACCACAGATTGAATACCAGACGGTCTTTCTTGCGGTCGGAGCTACTCAGGGGTGGGAGAAGCCGATTCGGGAGGCGGCGGGACTTCCTGCAAAGGAGGAGGAGGTTCACGATGGGGGGAGAGGAATTCTTGTCTTATGACCAAGGGCCCGACCACATGCCCCATGGTATCTCCACCAGCCCTAGGAGCCTGAGATCTCGTACCACGCTCTAGGGGTGCATGTGTTAGATACGACACACACAGCTGTCCCAGAAATCAGCGCATTAAGTCACGTGCATGCAAAGAGGTTAAGCAAGAAGCCAAGGTGTCCATAGTCAGACTTCAGCTCATGACCAATGCTGTCCTAGGCCGAGTTCCTCCGGCTTTAGCCCACTGAAATCCACGGGGCTGTGCCCGGCGTAACTCTGCATAGAACCACACGATAAAGGAAGTCACTGGTCTCCAAGGCCCCCGGGCCCTGTTGTCCAATATGGCATGCCCTGCTGGCACTCAACTAAATCCCAACCAACCAACCAATCAATTAATCAATCAATCCCTCTATGAGATGGGGAGAACAACCTTTCATTGGGACGATCTAGGCTGGTCCTGCATTGAGGAGGGGGTCGGATGAGATGGGCCCCTTCCAACTCTTATGATTCTAGAGAGACGACCAGTTTGGCGTTGTGGTCAGGAGCATGGACTCTAATCTGGGAGAACCAGGTTTGGTTCTCCACGCTTCCTCCACATGCAGCTGCTGGTGGGGCCTTGGGTCAGTCACAAGTTCTCGCAGAGCTGTTCGCTCAAAGGGCAATTCCCTCAGAGCTCCCTCAGCCTCACCTGCCTCCCAGGCAGCGTTCCCTCTAAGCTGAGCGAGTGCACGCTGGCTCACACTTTTTTAGCCTCCGGCTCACACATTTTTTTTGGTCTCTGCTCAGGAAGGGACGGCTCCAGAGCAAACGCATTCACGCGGGAGCCAAACTGCCCGCTCTCAGCCTTAATGCCGGCAGCTCAGCAAAGGAGAATTTTTGCTCAAAGGACTCCACAGCTTAGTGGGAGGATTGCTCACAGGGTGTCTGTTGTGAGGAGGGGAAGGGAAAGGAGATTGCAAGCCACTCTGAGACTCCGAGCAAAGGGCGGGGGATAAATCCAACCTCTTCTTCTTCTTTAGAGTTCTCTCAGCCCCACCTACCTCACAGGGTGTCTGTTGTGGGGAGGGGAAGGGAAAGGAGATTGTAAGCCACTCTGAGACGCCTTTGGGCAGTGAGGGGCGGGGTATAAATCCAAACTCTTCTTCTTCTTCTTCTTCTTCTTCCAAGCCCAAATCCCGACTCTCCTAAGCCACTCGTTCGAGAACCTTTGAGCCAGCCCCTCTCTCAGCCTAACCTACCTCACAGGGCCGTTGTGAGGATAAACCAGAGAAGGGGAGAGCCACAAATGCAACCGTACTAGCTCCTTGGGAAGCAGAGGGTTAAAAGGCATATGGCTGTTACTATAAAGGTAAAGGTTTCCCTTGCTCGAAAGCCAGTTGAATCCGACTCTAGGGGGTGTTGCTCATCTCCATTTCCAAGCCGAAGAGCCAGCGCTGTCCGAAGATGTTTCCGTGGTCATGTGGCCAGCGTGACTAAATGCCGGGGTGCACAGAACGCTGTTACCTCCCCACCGAAGCAGTACCTATTTATCTACTTGCGATTTCTTGCTTTCGAACGGCTAGGCTGGCAGGAGCTGGGGCCAGAGGCGGGAGCCCGCCCCGTCACGCGGCACTCGGGTCTCGAACTGCCGAGCCACCGACCTCCCGGTCTGCAGCTTCGGCGTCTTAACCTCTTGAGCCACCGCGGCCCCTTTACGATAACATAGGGGACCACCCATTAAGTATTTAAAATGTAATATGATAAAGACAAAGTATTGTATCGCCCGGGTTACCCTGCTGCGGGGCACACACGGACCACGCCGCTCGGGAGCTCAATAACGCATTGATCATAAAACCCGGGAGATCAATAAACAGGTTCTCCAAGAATTTGCAATTCCGGTATCAGGATCAGTAGCTTGGCCAGGCGCATTTGGACTCCGGATTAAGAATAAGGGAGTCGATAATCACTGCCCTGTGGTAGGAGGTCTCCCATAGCGACAGCACACACAAGCTGAAGTCGGGCGCCGTCGAAGGACAGAAAACGGTCTCCTGTCGGATTATCGTGAAACCCAACTGCAGCGTGAATGAGAGGGTCTTCCCCTTGGCTTCCCCGCCATAACCTCCGGGAAAGGAAAGAGGCCCAATTCCAGTTTTTCGGTTCGGGTTTCGCCTAGAAATACGATGGGTTCGAATCCTTCAACAGCCAACAGAACGGGGATCTACGAGGGTCTGACCTGACTACAGGGGAACATTTTTCTACATCAGAGGAGGGGCATGTGTCCAGCTCAGTGCTCCCTCTAAGCGGAGTCAGTGTGATCTAGCTCACAGTTTTCTAGCCTCCGGCTCACACATTTTTCGTCTTAGCTCCGGAAGGCTGGCTCCAGAGCAGACCAATTTATGCAGGCGCCCGATCGCCCGCTCACAACTTTAACGCCAGTCGCTCGCAAAGGAGAATTTTTACTCACAAGACTCATAGCTTAGAGGGCGCGTGGTGGCCAGGGTTACGACACAGTGGCGATATGGCTCCCGGTTATGTACAGAGGCCGACTTGAGACCGTTTGGAATCATTCAGACAGAATTCTGGAGAGCACACACACCCCCCACTGTGTTCCTAGCACAGTTTTGCATCCAGAAGCAACTTTAATGTCTCTAGAAGCCTATGCATGGATACACACCATCGGTTACTGGCCGAGGCTTGTGTTCTGTCCTTGACCACTAAAGGACACTTCCTGGTCAAAATCGAAAAGGTCCCCTTAAGAAGAATTACAATCCGTTTGGGTATTCTCCTAGCAGTTCAACAGACCTGGGCCATTCACAGACTAAATCTGAATTCAAAGGATTTGGGAGATCAAGCTTCAAGACCACTGAAATTCTGCGGTAAAACACCATCCTTTCGGGTACAGCAACTTGGTGCTCTCAAACATTTTAGCTAGTTTATTGATTCCCGAACACAGTCGCTTTCAGCCGGGCCTGTCTTAAGATTCTCTCATCTGCTTTATTAGAAGGGAGATACGCCACTTCAGAGGCGTTTATGTCCTTGTGCGACTGGGGAAACTGAAGCAGTTAGAAGGGTACAGGATCAGAGGGTTGGAAGGGACCTCCAGGGTCATCTAGTCCAACCCCCGGCACCATGCAGGAAATTCACAAACGTCTCCCCTCCCACACTGTGCTACCCCTTCTATGATCATAAGAACATAAGAGAAGCCAATGTTGAATCAGGCCAATGGCCCATCCAGTCCAACACTCTGTCACACAGCGGCCAAAATATACCAGATGCCATCAGGAGGTCCAGCAGTGGGGCCAGGACACTAGAAGCCTAGAATGTTGGAAGGGGACCTTGCAGGTCATCTAGTCCAACCCCCTGCGCTCTGCAAGAGCACAGCCGAAAGATAGCCCTACAACATACCCGAAAGATGGTCGTCCAGCCTCCGCTTGAAAATGTCCAGCGAAGGAGCATCCACCACCTCATATCCGCCAAAAAATTCCCGGGAAGATCAGAGGAATGCTATATCCCCTTTCTTCGGGGAGACCTCAGATCTGAAACCACATTCTGCGGCATTCCCAAGGTTGATTCACGGACATGTATTTGCACTTGTAACTTAAAATTTAATGGAAGGCTGTACATGTATATGTCCTTGCAGCCGCTCCGTTTCATGTATGTTATACCCTGCCGGTCTACGACCATGATAAATGATTGATTGACTGGGCTATATGGGAGTGTCCTCTACGCTTCCTGATTTATTAATTTTTTTAAAGGGCGGAGAAAGTTTTTAAGCAAGGCTTTAAAGATTTAGGGGGAAAAGTGTTTCTAAAAGCTAACAGAAACACATTGCCTGGTTTCCCCAAAGTCAAAACTACTAGTGCAGGAAGTAAGCAAAGCCATCTTTTTAGTTTCCCCTTCCTAAACAGACTTGTCGAAAAGGGCATTTTAGCAATTTTGGGAAATTTTTCGTAACTTCAGCTTGGGAAGCCAAGCGGAGAAGACGCAACACACACCCCCCTCGGGTCTACTCATTGTTTAGCGGCTGCCTACGGGGTCCGGAGATTCCCTGGCGGATAAGATGGGAATTTGTGTGGTCAAGGCCAGCGTTCCCTCTAAGCTGGGTTAGTGTGAGCCGGTTGACAGTTTTTCAGCCTCCGGCTCACACATTTTTCTTTTCGCTCAGGAAGGACGGCTCCAGAGCGAACAAGTTTACACAGGAGCCAAATGGCTCGCTCACAACTTGAATGCCAGGAGCTCACGGAGTAGAATTTTTTGCTCACAAGTTTCCACAGCTTAGAGGGAGCCCTGGTGAAGGCCCGCCTTTCACGCTGTGCTAGATTTAGTCCCAATTTCTGCCTATCGGGCTGCCCCCCCCCCGAATATTAGGGATGATGACGATAATACACAAAGATGGGCCTCCGTGGGAGAAGAAACGGGAAAACGGAAAGACTCAAAAACAAGCCTTCTCTCTGCAAACACCAAAGAACAGCGCTGTGCATTTCTCGACTGCATTGATGGGGAAATGCGGGGATATTTGAAAGCAGGCGTCATGGGTCTACTTTCATTTATCTCTTAATTTAATCAAAAGGAGAAATAAACTTTAAAAATAAGTTTCTTTGGGAATGGGTCAAGAGTCCTCGCCTGGGGAGGACGCCCTTCGAGGAGGAAGGGCGATAACCCCGAGACCCGTTACAGCCGGCGTTCCCTCTAAGCTGAGACAGTGTGAGCCAGCTCACAGTTTCTTAGCCTCCGGCTGGCACACTTGTGTCCTGGCTCGGGAAGGACGGCTGCAGGGCAAACCAATGTATGCAGGAGCCAAATCGCTCACTCACAACTTTAACGCCGAGTAGCTCGCAAGGCGGGATTTTCGCTCACAAGACTCCGCAGCTTAGAGGGGGCATGGGTTACAGCCCTGCGAAGTTGCCCAACCGAGACTACGCCTGGGAGGGGCCGTGGCTCAAACACCGGGGTCACCGGCTTTGTACGCAGAAGGTGCTCGGGTTCAGGCCCTGGCGTCTCCCACGGGCGGCAAAGGAAGACCCTCCTCTGCCCGAGACCCCGGAGAGCCATCGCCAATCAAAATCCATTGTGCCGGGTTAAGCCAACTGAGACCCTTACAGCAAACACAGCAGTTTCCTATCTTGATCCCAAGGTCCCGTGACACACAAGAGATGCCCAAGCACCCCAGAATGTGGCGACTTTCTCGGCACCCCTAAAAATATCAACCTGGGAGCCACCGAGCTCGCCTGGGGAGTCAAAGCCGGCCACAAAGAGATCTGGGAAAAGTCAGGCCATGCTCGGGGGGTGGGGGGAGGTAGGATGTTTTCAGAGCTTGCAAGCGCCAGGGACTGTCCCAGATTTGAACCTTTACCCCGCCCAGATGTCCCTCATTATTCCGGCTGGGCCTCTGATTCCCTCCATGTGTTCTCAGCTTTGGGGGGGATTTGTCGTCAACCGTGCGCAAAGGCAGGGCGAGACTCTCTCGCCGGGGCAGCCGAAGCCCACGGCGAAGCTCCCGGAGCCATTCCAGACTCGGCCGGCGGAAAGGAATGCGCCGTTGTTAGGAGACGTTTCATAACACAACCGTCTCCCCGCGGGGGCACTCCAGGGTAGTCACGGCGAGGCCCGTAAAAACCACCGAGCATCCACACCTTCCTAACGCCCAGGACCTCCCAGGCCTTCTGCGTGCTTCACTCGGTCTAGAATAGACACCCACAAGATACAGAAAAGTCACCAATAACTTGCTCCGGGGCAGGATCCAGAAATACACTCGCATTGTTTCAATTCAGGAAGAGAGACTAAAACCTTCCCTTAATTTTTTTCCCCCCTTAAAAATCAAGGCAACTTCCAAAGGTTCGAACACCGGCCGACCCTTTCCTTTTCCCGTTCCCTGAAGATAGATTCAGGAGGGTCACCGTGTTTGTCTGAAGCAGCAGAGCAAAGTTGGGAGTCCAGGGGCTCCTTTAAGACCAGCAAAGTTTGTGTGATGTTCCCTCTAAGTTGAGTTAGCGTGAGCCGGCTCACAGTCTTTTCAGCCTCCGGCTCACATATTTTCGCCTCGGCTCAGGAAGGGCGGCTCCCGAGCAAAGTCATTTACGCGGCAGCCAAATCGCCGGCTCAGAATTTCGACGCTGGTTGCTCGCAAAGTAGAATTCTGGCTCGCGAGACGCTGCAGCTTAGAGGGAACACTGCTCCAGGGCAAGCTAAATGTACGCAGCAGCCAAACGGCTCGCTCACAACTTGAATGCCAGCGGCTCATGAAGTAGGATTTTTGACTCACGAGACTCCACGGCTTAGATGGAGCATTGATTCTGGGCATAGGCTTCCGTGCGCACGCAGGTTTTCCCGATACATTCAAACATGTCAGAGACATTTCAATGTCTCTGAAAGTGTGCACGCAAACGAAAGCTTCTACTCACGAGAAAACTTTGTTGGTCTTAAAGGTGGCCCCCGGACTCGCGTTTTGCTCTTTGCTTGGCCCATCGCTTTTCTTTCCCCTCTCAAACATTCAGCGCCTTCTCCTACCAAGTGACCCTAAAAGCGTTGTGTCGGCCTGGGAAGGCGCTACTGGACTTGAACCTAATCCCTTCCCAGTTGTTTCCCCTCGATGCTTAAACCCGATTTCCCCAAACCCCGGAGTTCAGAACTCCCTGAAGGAGAGGCTACTTGGAGAGGGAACAAGAACGGAACTTTCCAACTCAATGAAACATTTTTTTGGGGGGGAAGAAGGGGAAAGAAACTGACAAACGCCTAGAAAGTGTCCTGGATAGAACCCAGTGCTCCCTCTAAGCTGAGTCAGTGTGAGCCAGCTCACAGTTTTTTTAGCCTCCGGCTCACAGTTTTGTCATAGCTCGGGAAGGAGGGCTTCAGAGCAGTGCTCCCTCTAAGCTGAGTCAGTGCGAGCCAGCTCACAGTTTTTTTAGCCTCCGGCTCACGGTTTTGTCATAGCTCGGGAAGGAGGGCTCCAGAGCAAACTAATTTCTGCCACAGCCACATCGCTGGCTCACAACTTTTAATGCCGGCGGCTCACGGAGGAGAAGTTTCGCTCACCAGACTCCGCACCGCAGAGGGCGCAGCGGACAGACCCCTTCCGCACAACACGACCGCGGGGACTAAAAGCAGTGCCCAAAAGGGGCAGTCCTCTCGCCTCGAAAGGGCGCCCGGCTCGGCTGAAGTCTCCTAAGGAGCGCGCTCAAGGGAAAGGGGGGCTTCCAACCGATCCCGAACGGAGCCTCTCCCCTGCGACCGGGCCCTCGACGGGTTCGGGGCGGCGGTTTCGTTCCGCGTCCCCCACCCCCGGCAGGGCGCTTGGAAAACGCCCGGCGCGGCGCCGCTTCTGAAGGCTCTCCCGCCCGCCCCGTCCCGCCCGGCGCGCCCCGTCCCGTCCCGCCCCGTCCACTCACCGCCAGAGCTTGCCGAGGGTCTTGCTGAGCTCGGCGTTGTGCAGATGCGGGTACTGGTCGGCCAGTTTCCGCCGGGCGGCCTGCGCCCACACCATGAAGGCGTTCATGGGCCGCTTGACGTGGGGCTTGGCCTTCAGCGCGCCGTTCCCCCGCACGGGCATGGGCACCAGGCTCCAGTCGTAGCCCTTCAGCACCTGCGAGACGGCGTCGCGGATGCAGGCCGGGAAGCGCTCGTCCACGTCGCCCGGCTCGCCCTTGCCACCGCCGCCGCCCTGGCGCGCCACCGCGGAGCTTGACGGCGCCGGCGGCGGCCCCTCGGAGCCGGCGGGCGAGGAGGGCGCGTCCGAGTCGGAGTCCACGTGCGAGAGGGAGCTGGCGGTGCCCGCGGGGCTGCCCGGCGCCTCCAGGGCTTTGGCGTGCTCCTCGCTCATGTTCAGCATCGGCGGCGCGGCCCGGCGGCCGGAGCGCGGCGAGGGGGAGGCCAGGCGCCGGCGGTTCCAGGCGCGCAGCGGAGAAGCGGCGGCGGGGCACCCGGCCGGGGCAGGCAAGCGAGAACCGGCTGTCGTGACTTGGCAAGCGGTCCCCGTCCGCCCGCAGCAGCAGCAGCGGCGACGCCTCCCTGCGCGGTTCCTCCGAGCCCGGCTGCCCGCCGCCTCCAGGGCGCACGACGCGGAGCTCTCCAAAGCGCCCCGACGGCTCCCAGGCGAAGCCCAACTGCGGCGGCCGGGCGGCCACTCGCGGGCAGAGTAGGGCCAGGCGGCTCCGCCCCGCCGCCTCGCTCCCCATTGGCCGCCCGCCGCCGCTTCTTTTGCATAGGGGGCGGGGCGTCGACCCCCCTCCTCCCCAGCTCCTTAAAGCGGCAGGCCGGCCGGAGCGAGGCGCTGCTCTGGCGCCCGCGGGCGTCGGGTGGAACCAGCGGTGGTGGAGAGTCTCCCGGGGAGCCCGGGGGGGGGGAGGGAGGAGAACTGCTGTTTCTAATGGGGGGAGATAAGGCGGCCCCCCTGCCCTACCCACCCACCCTTTCCATGAGCAGGCTCTTTTGTAGATATGAATCGGTGGGGGATTTGTCCGCTTGCAAAAAAAACAGCACATCTGAACGCCCACACACGGGTTAAAGTCTCGGAAAGCGATTTAAGGCTGCGGCTCGCTCTCTCTCACATACACGCACAAAGTCCACCTTCGATCCACTTTCAGCGCGCTTTCCAACTGGATTTTGCCGTGGGGACTGACCAAATCCAGTCGGAGAGCGCACTGGAAATGGGTTATGTGGGGTGGGTGCGTGTGCCGTGGCAGACCGCGGTTAGACCGGACTGTCGCCATTCGGTGGATCTGTGCACAGAGCCGGGTTTTCAACTTTCATTGTCTGATGGTATAACCTTTGCATTTGTGGCGGGATCGAAACCAAACAAAAATAATAAATAAATAAAACCGGAGGCCACCCGCCGTTGCTTGGACCCTGGCGCGCCGCCGGACAAACCCGATTGGCCCTGGAAGCTGGGTGCGCGCCGCCTCGGGCCCCTGTGGGAAGAAAGCCTGGTGGATCCTACACGAAGTCAATACAAAATCAATCGAACCAATAAGGCCTCGCTCCTGGGCCCTACGCCTCCTGAACACCGTGGAAGTGGCGCGGAGCAAATGTGTCTGCAATTCGGCCGCGCCTCTCTGTAGCAGCATTTATAGCGGAGCCTCTGCATTCTCGGTTACCTGTTCTCTCCTCGGGGCAGGGGACCGCTTTTGGACGCCTGCGGAATGCGGGGGAGATTCGCGCCGTTCCTTAGCCATAGCGATTACGGCGATTATAAAGCTTCTTCAGCGATAGGAATCCTAGTAATAATAATGCCCTCTCTTCCTACACTTTGCCGATTGACGCAACTATGACACGAGGGCACGGGAGCCGGTGCTGACTTGTAAGCCGCCCGGCGCCAAGAGGAAAGGCGGCGTGTGCAAATATTGCCAGAATACATTGGGAAGCCTTGGAGAGTCGTTCGACTCGACCTCCGTCGAAGCGCGGGTCCGGGGGAGAAGGGCGTCGGGAGTCCAGTCGCGGGGAGTTCCGCAGGGCTCGGTCTTCTTCTTGGCTCCCCTTCGGAGCGCGCCGGAGCCTCCGCCTTTCCAGTTACCGCGCGGGCGCTCGTTGGGGAGTCGCCCGGGCGCGTCGGGCTCGGCTTTGCCTCGGCGACCCGGTGTGGGGGGAAAGAAGTGGGGGGTACGTTTCTCTCCCAGGGAGGCATATTTCCCCGCAGGGTCCCTGCGGAGGGCCCTTCAGAGCTCCGCCAAGAGCCACGTCACGTCGGAGCGCGCCCAGATTCACGGATCCGTCCAGTTCTCACGTTCTGGATTTACCAGAAAGGGGTCCCGCCCGCCAAACGGACAGACCGGCCGCTGGACCGAAAAGTCCCAGTGTGGTGCCTGATTCTAAACACCTTGACCCGGGAGAAAGGGCCAGTGACGTCGGTGGGGGGGGTTACTTGGAAGTAAAGAAGTACACCGAAGTTCGGGCTTCTGGGGAAGGGGGAGGAGGCAACCCGGTCCAAAAGCAGAGATCGCGTCCAGTCAGGTCAAAAGAGGAGCGGCTGGTCTCTTTGCCTCTGTTTGTTAGAATAGCGAAATGGAGCTTCCACTGATGGAGGCAGTCTACCTGGTCTCTTTGCGGCTGCTTATTAGGATAGCAAAATGGAGCTTCCACTGGCGGAGGCAGTCTACCTGGTCTCAAATAGGTTCAGGGGTTAGCAGGGGAAGGGATTCTCAGGGTAAACCGGACCGCCTGCATTTGTAAGGGCTGGGGAAACTCAATTCGCAGCCTTTGCGTGTTTACTTGGGAGTTTACTGCAAACAATGGGCTTACTCCCAGGTAAGCATGTGTAGCATTGAGGCAAAGAGAGGTCAATTCTAGCTGTTTATTGGTATCGGGGTCGTCTTTCCTTTAATTAGTTGTCATCTTTATTAATAATGATTAGTAATACTTGCTTCCCTAACAAACCCTAGGTGTAGCCAGTTTGGTGTAGTAGTTAGGAGGAGAACCAGGTTTGAGTCCCCACGCCTCCACATGCAGCAGCTGGGGTGACCTTGGGTAACTCACAAGTTCTCTCAGAGCTGTTCTCTCGAGGGCAGTCCTTGGGAGAGCTCTCTCCGCCCCGCCTACCTCGCAGGGTGTCTGTTATGGGGAGGGGAAGGGAAAGGCGATTGTAAGCTGCTCTGAGACTCCTCTGGGTAGTGCAGGGCAGGGAATAAATCCAGTCTCCTCCTCGTCTGGCTGGAACTCAGCCGGGCTGACTTCCGAGTAAACCCCAGGAATGGGTTAAAAAACCAGAAAATGAGTTTGCAGTCTCCCTTGGGGCCCCAGCTGGGTTGGAATATTATCCCTTTTCTTATGGCGCCAAATATATTTGGGGCGGAGGACCTCAGAGGGAGGCCTGCTGGAGCAGACCCTGAAAAGGGCTACCCTGGCCCAGTCTGCTGTTTCCAACTGTAGTCGGTCAAGCTCCTCCCAGAAGGCTCTTAGGGCAACCCCTCCCCCAGCCCCGAGCACAAGGGGTATACTGCCTCAGAACAAGGAGGCTCCATCTGGGGCCCTACTTTAGCACCATCCCCGGGGCATCCGCAGGGCACAAGTTCCCCTTCCCGCTTTTGCAGCCGTGTCAGCCAGTGGCTGTCCCTGTATCCCACGACAGAGAGTGCCACGGGATAATTGCAGGGATCTTTGGTGGACCCTGAACTCGCATCCACTGCGTTGAGTGAGTCTCCTGGCAAGCCCACAGTTGTTTACTCAAAGGTAACTCCCATTTCATCCTGACCTGGATAGCCCCGGCTAGCCCAGTCTCCTCAGATCTCTAAAGCGAAACATAAGAATGTAAGAGAAGCCGTGTTGGATCGGGCCAGTGACCCATCCAGGTCAACACTCTGTGTCAGACAGGGGCCAAAACCCAGGGGCCATCAGGAGGTCCGCCAGTGGGGCCAGAGCTCCAGAAGCCCACCCACTCTTGCCCCCCCAAGCACCAAGAAGACAGAGCATCACTTGCCCCAGACCGAGAGTTCCTATCTATACCTTGTGGCTAATAGCCACTGATGGACCTAGTCTGCTCCATATCTTTATCCAATTCCCTCTTGAAGCCGTCCGTGCTTGTAGCTGCCACCACCTCCTGTGGCAGGGAATTCCATGTGTGAATCACTCGTTGGATGAAGAAGGACTTCCTTTTATCCGTCCTAACCTGACTGCTCAGCCATTTCATGGAGTGCCCACGAGTTCTCGTACTATGAGAAAGGGAGAAAAGTACTTCTTTCTCAACCTGCTCTATCCCATGCATGATCTTATAAACCTCGATCATGTCACCCCTCAGCCGTCGTTTCTCCAAGCTAAAGAGCCTCAAGTGTTTTAACCTTTCTTCATAGGGAAAGTGTTCCAACCCTTTGATATTTCTAGTTGCCCTCTTCGGCACTTTTTCCAAAGTTATAGTATCCTTTTTAAGGTGTGGTGGCCAGAACTGTACACAGTACTCCAAATGAGGTCGCACCATTGATTTATACAGGGACATGACGATACTGGCTGATTTGTTTTCAGTTCCCTTCCTAATAATCCCCAGCATAGCACTGGCTTTTTTTATTGCAGTTGCACACTGTCTCGACATTTTCATTGAGTTATCTACTACGACTCCAAAATCTCTGTCTTGGTCAGTCTCTGCCAGTTTGGACCCCATCAACGTGTCTTTACAGTTAGGATTGTTGGCTCCAATGTGCATCACTTTGCACTTGGCCACATTGAACCCCATTTGCCACGTTGACGCCCACTCGCCCATCCTCGACAGATCCCTTTGGAGTGCCTCACAATCCTCCCTGGTTCTCATCACCCTGAACAACTTCTTGTCATCCGCAAATTTAGCCACTTCATTGCTTACTCCCAACTCCAGATCATTAATGAACAAGTTAAAAAATATCAGACCGAGTACTGATCCCTGCGTTACCCCATTTTAGATGCAAATACTTGACGGTTCAGTCCACCACCACCAAGTCCCCGTTTATCCACCAGGTTTTACACCTGCGCAAGTGCGCATGGGAGTCAATTCAGTGGAACTCGCTGCAGGACAAATGGAGAGAATCTCCTCCCCACCGCATTGTGAGTCACAATTTTATGGGCCCCTGTTGGGACACGAACAGGGTGCAAAGAACGGGCAAGTCGGCTGGGATTTATGAACCATCATGGGGGGGCGAACGGGCTTAGATTCCTACCCGTCTCTGAAACACGTTAACCTGGAGGGGGTCCAACACATCGGTCGCCTCTCTCTGTCCTCCTCCACTGAAATTCTGGACAACAATGGATTCGATGATGCAGACCCGCGAAAGGAACAGGCCAGGGCCTTTCCAGGAACCTTGGAATTTCTCTCTCTCCTCGTTGCTCACCCTGATGAATCATTTCCCACATCTGAAGCACGCCGGCCAAGATCCAAGCGCCACGCAGCCAGCACCGTGCACCCAAGGGGGCTCTGAGCCTGGGTTTCTTGGACAGCAACCCTAGATACACCCTCAGGCCTATATGGCAACCTGGTTTTTTAAAATGAAATCATCTGACGAGGCATGTGGGAATCAGTTGCTTCACGGGGGTAGACTGCCTCTGAACGTGGCAGTTTTGTTAGACCAGTTTGGTGTAGTGGTTAAGTGCGCGGACTCTAATCTGGGAGAACTGGGTTTGATTCCCCACTCCTCCACTTGCACCTGCTGATGTGACCTTGGGTCAGTCACAGAGGCCATCTAGTCCCACCCCCTGCTCAATGCAGGATCGGCCTAGAGCGTCCCTGGGAAGCGTTTGCCCAGCTGCTGCTTCGAGACGGCCAGTCCGCTGCTCTTAACCGCTCTGCCAAGCTGGCTGTATCCCGGGGGCAGCTCCTCCCTGGCCAAAGATATTGTTAGCCTTTAAGGTGCTACTGGACTCTTGTTTCCTTTTCTTTTGTTCCTGTTTTTCTTTTTTCCAGTTCTGGGGCCTTCACTCTTTCATTCTTTGCCTGCTGCGGAATCCGGTAACACAGTGATTGCCGAGTTTTCTCTACCTGCCGTACGCTGACCCTGAAAGGGTGTGTCTTTTCTCTGCCATTTTGAAATTCTGAATGACGGCCGACAAATTTAGCCCACAAATACACGAAACTGGCTTGTACTGCATCAGGCTGTCAAGGTCAGTGTTGTCCACTCAGACTGGCAGAAGCTCTCCAGGGTCTCAGGCGGAGGTTTTTCCCATCACCTCCTGCCTGGTCCTTTTTAATTTGGGATGCCGGGATTGAACCTGGGACCTTCGCACCAAGCAGAGGCTCTTCCACTGAGCCACAGCCCTCTTGACAGCTCTCCAGGGTCTCAGGTGGAGGTCTTTCCCATCACCTCCTGCCTGGCCCTTTAACTGGAGGTGCCGGGGATTGAACCGGGACCTTCTGCACACCAAGCAGAGGCTCTTCCACTGAGCCACAGCCCCTCTTGACAGCTCTCAGGGTGTCAGTGGAGGTCTTCCCATCACCTCCTGCCTGGCCCTTTTAACTGGAGGTGCCGGGGATTGAACCAGGGACCTTCTACACACCAAGCAGAGGCTCTTCCACTGAGCCACAGCCCCTCTTGACAGCTCTCCAGGGTCTCAGGCGGAGGTCTTTCCCATCACCTCCTGCCTGCTCCTTTCTAACTGGAGATGCTTATCGGGATTGAACCTGGGACCTTCTGCCTGCCAAGCAGAGGCTCTGCCACTGAGCCATGGCCCCTCCTTAATAACAAAGCCAAACGTTACTCGGCGCCAGATGAATCACCCTGGATCTGCGGCAGTTTGGCATAGCGGTTAGAAGCATGGACTCTAATTTGGGAGAACCGGGTTTGATTCCCCACTCCTCTGCACACAGCCAGCTGATGTGACCTTGGGTCAGTCACAAGTTATTTCGGAGCTGTTCTCTCAAGAGCAGTTCTCGAGAGAGCTCTCTCAGCTCCACCTTCCTCACAGGGTGTCTGTTGTGGGGAGGGGAAGGGAAAGGAGATTGTAGGCTGCTCTGAGACTCCTTCGGATAGTGAAGGGTGGGGTATAAAGCCCTTCTTCTTTTCCTCCTCCTCCTCCAACTTGACACGGCCCTGTGTTCGAAGGAGCCAACTTTCCGAGGTGTCCTCGAACTTATTCTTCTGGGGCTCTCACCTCCCATCTTTTACAAACCGGTTTCTATGGCAGAAACCCTTCCCGGATCCCCCGCGAGCCCCCGCGAGCCCCCGGGACTCTTTGTCTAGCTGGGATTTTTTTTTTTTACAGAGGACGGGAGACAAAAATTCCTCTTTTAATATTTCCTTGCAGCTGTTCTGCTGGAGACAGAAGGCCGCCCTCCCCCCCTTCCCCTTTTCACTAGATTTTTGCAAAATATATACATCCAGTGGAGCCAGACTCCTTGGCCGAGGTTTGGCCGGCTGCCCGGGGCCGTGCGCCCACAGACTGCCTGCCTTTCGCACGGATTCTGCCCCACGGGCTTGAACTAGAGTCGGCGGCGTCCGGGGAAGTCCACTTCTTGAAATTCCGGCATGCCAGAGTTGCCAGCCGGAACTGACGCCGGCACCGGAACTGAGTCCCAAGACACAGAGAGCTCTCAGAAAGACAAAGGTGCAGAGTCTTGCGCACACTGAACTAATGTGGATTGCGTCTCTCCAGCGTTAGGCCGAAATGCTGCCTTGAGTGAACAGGAACCCTGGGAGGGAGATGAGGCTGAGAGCGTCTGACCAAAGTCATCCAGGAAACGGAGCTGGGATTTTAACCCAGATATTCCCAGCTCTGGCCCAACCAATACACCATACAAGTTGTCCCTCCTTGGTCTATGCTTGCCAGAAGAAAGGGATTCTTCTATGTTGAAGAAGAAGAAGAGAAAAAGAAGATTGGATTTATACCCTGCCCTTCCCTACCCAAAGAAGTCCCCGAGCGTCTCACAATCTCCTTTCCCTTCCCCGCCCCACGACAGACACCCTGTGAGGCAGGTGGGGCTGAGAGAGCTCTTTCGAGGACTGCTCCTGAGAGGACAGCTCTGAGAGAACTTGTGACTGGCCCAAGGTCACACCAGCAGCTGCATGTGGAGGAGTGGGGGAATCAAACCCGGCTCTCCCAGATTAGAGCCCGCCCTCCTCACCTCTACACCAAACAGCCCTTGATGTCTCACTCTATGCAGAATGCAGTGGTGGTGTAAGGACTGAACGCTTCCTCCCAGCCCTTTCTGATATTCCGCCGGTTCGCTTCCTGGCCAGTTCTGGAGGACAGTAAAAACCGGCGTTTGCCAGGTGTGCAGATGGACAGAGGAAACCCGGCCCCCAATTCCAGTTGTTTCCCGGATGCTGAGATGCAATGTGGAATTCGCTGCCGTTGCTTTTGGGGCCTCTTTTTGAGAGCCAGTTTGGTACAGTCGGTAGGAGCACAGATTCTAATCTGGGAGAACCGGGTTTGATTCCCCACTCCTCCACGTGCAGCTGCTGGCGTGACCTTGGGTCAGTCACAAGTTCTCTCAGAGCTATCCTCTCAGGAGCAGTCCTCGGAAGAGCTCTCTCAACCCCACTGACCCCACAGGGTGTCTGTTGTGGGGAGGGGAAGGGAGAGGAGATTGTAAACCGCTCTGAGACTCCTTCAGGTAGCGAAGGGCGGGGTAGAAATCCAATCTCTTCTCTTTTCCTCGTCCTCCACTTGCAGCTGCTGGTGTGACTTTAGGTCAGTCACAAGCTCTGTCAGGGCTGTTCTCTCAGAAGCAGTCCTCAAAAGAGCTCTCTCAGCCCCACCAACTTCACAGGGTGTCTATTGTGGGGAGGGGAAGGGGATTGTAAGCCGCTCTGAGACTCCTTCGGGTAGCGAAGGGTGGGGCAGAAATCCAATCTCTTCTCTTCTCCTCCTCCGCTTGCAGCTGCTGGTGTGACTTT
Source organism: Gekko gecko (assembly GCA_029375565.1). Lineage (NCBI taxonomy): Eukaryota > Metazoa > Chordata > Lepidosauria > Squamata > Gekkonidae > Gekko > Gekko gecko. The sequence goes on from JAPDNY010000004.1 coordinate 211,544,764, forward strand.
GGGTCAGTCACAAGTTCTCTCAGGGCTGTTCTCTCAGAAGCAGTCCTCGAAAGAGCTCTCTCAGGCCCACCGACCTCACAAGGTGTCTGTTGTGGGGAGGGGAAGGGAAAGGAGATTGTAAGCCGCTTCGAGACTCCTTCAGGTAGTGAAGGGGCGGGTATAAATCTAATCTCCTCCTCCTCCTCTTCTTCTTCTCCTCCTCTCTCCCAGCAGAAACCACCAGCTTCCATTTCCCCATCATATCAATTCCGCAATTAGCCGGGGGGCTTTCACGTGAGGTGCAAGGAGAAGGGAGACCCGGCTCAGTCTCAGGACCCCGAAACAAACAGGCTATTTTCCCTGACCTCGACAATGCCCTATTGTGTCCTCCCCCGGCCCCCTCCCCTTTCCCCCTTTCTAATCAGAACAAAACAAGCCGCCGTGATGGGAAAACGGGGAGAACAAAAAGGTTATTTAGAAGCAGCCGCGCGGTCGCCGGAGCGGGCCCAAAGGCCGCGACACCTGGGAACAGATAAGATTCCCCGAGGTGATCGACCCGTTCAGAACCATGCAGTACTGACTCGAACGGGACGTGGAATTCCAGCGCTAGCGAGGTTTTCTTTCTCAGGGCCCCGCACACCTCTGTGCGCGAGGCCTGCCCGTTTTATAGTTGCTCACGGCCAGCGTGTGGCTTTGCGCACAGCGAATAAGAAACCGATATGTTTAGCCTGGATGAAACATGCACGGGATTGTGCTGTTAGGAAACTTTCTAGTCCTTCCAGTTTCAGGGACACAACGGCTCCATGGGAACCAGATTTCAAGAAGAAGAAGGAGAAGAAGAGGAGGAGGAGGAGATCGGATTTATACCCCACGCCCTTCACTACCCAAAGGAGTCTCAGAGCGGCTTACAAACTCCTTTCCCTTCCCCTCCCCACAACAGACGCCCCGTGGTAGGTGGGGCTGAGAGAGCTCTTTCGAGGACTGCCTTGAGAGAACAGCTCTGAGAGAACTGTGACTGACAGCAGGAGGAGGAGGAGGAGATTGGTTATACCCTGCCCTTCACTACCCAAAGGAGTCTCAGAGGCTTACCATCTCCTTCCCTTCCCCTCCCCACAACAGACGCCCCGTGAGGTAGGTGGGGCTGAGAGAGCTCTTTCGAGGACTGCCCTTGAGAGAACAGCTCTGAGAGAACTGTGACTGACAGCAGGAGGAGGAGGAGGAGATTGGATTTATACCCCGCCCTTCACTACCCAAAGGAGTCTCAGAGCGGCTTACCATCTCCTTTCCCTTCCCCTCCCCACAACAGACGCCCCGTGAGGTAGGTGGGGCTGAGAGAGCTCTTTCGAGGACTGCCCTTGAGAGAACAGCTCTGAGAGAACTGTGACTGACAGCAGGAGGGGAGGAGGAGGAGGAGATTGGATTTATACCCTGCCCTTCACTACCCAAAGGAGTCTCAGAGCGTCCTTTCCCTTCCTACAACAGACACCCTGTGAAGGTCGGTGGGGGCTGAGAGAGCTCTGACAGAAACCTCTCTTTTTCAAGAACAGCTGTGCCAGAACTATGGCTTGCCCAAGGCCATCCAGCAGCTGCACGTGGAGGAGCTGGGAATCAAACCCGGTTCTCCCAGACTGGAGTCTGCGCACGTAACCACGACACCAAGAAGGCGCCCACGGTCACTGAAAAGAGAAAAGGAAAAAATGGCGGGAAAATGTGTGCCTGTGCTCAGGGGGACGACGACGAGTCTCCCTTTGAAAATGGGGAAGGCAGACACTAAGCAGATCTTTATTTCTTTCTTTTTATTTGTAATTTATTAAATCTGGTTTGCTAGGCCGCCTTTCCTGACAAGTAAGCCGAGGGTGGCTCACAACAGAGTAATAACAAAATTCTGTAGTTTAAAACCAATATTTACCCCATCTTTATAAAAAAATCACTTTTAGCACACTTTTCCTCCAATGAGCTCTAAAAAAGGGAAACATGCTAGCAAAGAAAGAAGCATGGTTGCCAACTCTGGGTTTGGAAAGTCTTGGGAAGTTGGGGGGGTGGAGCCTAGGGTGGGCAGGGCTTGAGTGAGGGAGGGACCTCATTGGTCCTCAGAGAACCAATGGAATGGAGTGGTTAGATCAGGAGTGTTGAACTCATTTGTTACCGCTCTGTCACTTTTTTGGGCTGGGCCATGCCTGTCATAAAAGGTAATGCCAGGTAGCGGAGAGATAAACTTTGTAAAGGACACAAACACAAAGGGTTTTTTTTTAATATGTTGTCGAAGGCTTTCACGGCCGGAGTTCATTAGTTGCTGTAGATTTTCCGGGTCGTGTGGCTGTGGTCTTGGCATTGTAGGGCCTGACGTTTTGCCAGCAGCTGCGACTGGCATCCTCAGAGGTATAACACAGAAAGATGGAGTACCCTCTGTGTCAAGGTCAATCCTGACATAGAGAGTACATACAGAGTCCTCCATCTTTCTGTGTTATACCTCTGAGGATGCCAGTCACAGCTGCTGGCGAAACGTCAGGCCCTACAATGCCAAGACCACGGCCACACAACCTGGAAAATCTACAGCAGCTAAGGTTTTTTTTAACGTAAAATAAAAACATGCTTAAAACATTAGTACTCTTGCAATATTTTGTTTATTTAACAGTGTCTGACAACTGACACCTCTCGCTCTGGATTATTGCCTCAAAACGTCTGTGCTGTTGCAATCTCGAGTGTGCTGTTCAGGTGTGTATCTGTGAGGTGCAAACTTATGATGACGCAGCCGCAGCAGCAGAACTGGAAGAAGAAGCAGAAGATGGCCAGTTCCACTGCGGGCCTGAGAGAAGCCCTCCAGGGGCCTGGTCTGGCCCCTGGGCCACATGTTTAACACCCCTGGGTTAGATTGTTGGACTAAAATCAGAGAGACTCAGGTTCGAATCTCTGCCATGGGAACTCATGAGGTGACCTCGGGCGGCCTGTCACACACGCTCAGCCTAACTTAGGTTTGCCAACTCTGGGCTGGGAGATAACCTGGAGATTTTGGGGGTGCAGCCTGGAGGGGGCAGAGTTTGTTGAGCGGAGGGACCTCAGCAGGGTATTAGAGTCCACTTTCCAAAGCAGCCCTTTCCTCCAGAGGAACTGATGTCAGTTTCCTGTAGTCAGTTTCCTGTAGCGGTTAAAAGCATGGACTCTAATCTGGGAGAACTGGGTTTGATTCCCCGTTCCTTCGCATGCAGCTGCTGGAGTGACCTTAGGTCAGTCACAAGTTCTCTCAAGAGCTGTTCTCGCAGGAGCGGTCCTCAAGAGAGCTCTCTCAGCCCCGCCTCCCTCCCAGGGTGTCTGTTGCGGGGAGGGGAAGGGAAAGGAGATTTGTAAGCCCCTCTGAGACTCCTTCGGGCAGCGAAGGGCGGGATATAAATCCTTCTTCTTCTTCTTCACCGTGAGATCTCCGGGCCCCACTGGGAGGTTAATACAAAAACGGAGGGCCGCAGCGTTGGGAAGACATACAAAACCCCCAGCCTAATCCACCTCACAAGGTTGTGGTGAGGGTAAAACGGGAGGCCGGTCATGGACTCTCAGCCTGACCCACCTCTCAGGATTGTTGTGAGAATGAAACGGAGGCAAGCGGAAGGATGGAAGCCAGTCTGGGCCCTCACTGTTTTGTTTATTTATGTTGTAACTCCCGTGCTCATCAATAAAGAGTTATTTATTTAAAATAAAAATAAATGAATAAAACAGTAAACAATGGCGCATCATGGCCTCCCCCCCAGCATGCCTCCCACAATTCCCGTTTACTCCAGTAGGAAGGGGTCTTAAGAGATCAGCCGCAGTTCGGTTGGTCTCCCGGCCCTCTCTCCAAGTTGGCAACGCTACAGCGCGGCAGAGCGGCGATTCGCACCAATGTTCCCCCTAAGCTGTGGAGTCTTGTGAGCAAGAATTCGACTTTGTGAGCTCCCGGCATTAAAGTCGTGAGCGCGAGCGATTTGGCTCCTGCATCAATGAGTTGGCTCCGGAGCCCTCCTTCCTGAGCTAAGACAAAAATGGGTGAGCCAGGGGCTAAAAAGCTGTGAGCTAGCTCGCACGAACTCAGCTTAGAGGGAACACGGATTCGCACCCGGGACCCTCCAGCCCGGACACCAGGCCGGCACTTTAGGGTGGCCCAAGGTCGCCCGGGCAGCCTCGTCACGCACGTAGCAGCAGCAGCCACCGGTGCGGGAGAGGGAAGGAGGCCGCTGCGCCTGCGCCTCCTGCCGCCCGCCCGGCCTCTCCAACTGGCGCCCGCTCCGTGGCCTCTCCCCAGCGCGCATGCGCCGCCTCCCCCTGGGCTGTCGTGGCTTTGCCGGGGCTGCTGCGGGCGGGGATGGCGGCGAGCGGCGGGGGGCTGCGGTGGAGGCGGCCTGGGGGGCCGGAGCGGGAGGGGGAGGCCGAGGGGGCCGAGACTCCCCAAGCAGCGGCGCCCCTCCCGCCGGCCCTGCGCCCGGGCACCTTCTGGCTGACGCGCCTGGTCCTCCTGCGCGCCACCGCCGCCCTCTACTGTGAGTGCCCGGCCGGGGGTGGGGGGGAGGGACAGGGGGGCAGCGCAGCCTCTCAAGCCAGCCCGGGGTCGGGGGGGGGGAGGCATGCATCCTGCTGCGCGCCAGCTTCGTGCCAGGCGCCGGCGTGCCCGTTCTTTCCCGCATGCATGCAAGTTACTTCTAGCTTCTTTCCAGATCCGCACGGCCAGGGAGATCTCCGGGAGCCAGTGAGGATCCCCGCTGGGCAGCAGCTCCGCCCATTTCCCGAAAACGCCTGGCGGGGTAGGAGAGGTGTCGGCTGGCCTCCCCGGCGCCCGCGGGCACCAGGTTGGGGGACCCCGCTGCCGGGGAGGAAGTCCTAGTGACTCTGCACCCCCGGGGGATTGCACCGTTGCGCGGTTTCGGAGGGGAGCCGTGCGGGTCTGTGCGGTAGAACGGTGAGCTCTTGGTCCAAGACCCCCTTTGAGACCAACAAAGGTTTCTGGAGGATACCCTTTCGAGAGTCCTCCTAACTCTTTGGCTCTCGAAAGTTGATAGTCTTGGTCTCAAAGGGGACTTGGATCTGGCTGCTCAGCCAACAACCCCCCCCACTTGATGAGGTGGGATTCTCAAATGTGTGTACACCAATGTTAACATGCGCGAATCACTGCTCCCCCCAAGCTGTGGAGTCTTGTGAGCAAAAATTCAACTTTTTGAGCGACTGGCATGAAAGATGTGGGCAGGCAATTTGGCTCCTGCATAGATTAGTTTGCCCTGGAGCCATCCTTTCCTGAGCGAAGACAAAAATATGTCAGCCGGAGGCTCAAAAACTGTGAGCTGGCTCACACTAGCTCAGCATAGAGGGAACACCGGGGCGGATTTATGTACAAGGGTAACTTCACAGGTTAGGGTTCCTGCCCCAAATATCCATTCGGCACAATTGTTTCTGGTACCAAGCACATAGAAATAATAATAATAATAATAATAATAATAATAATAACAATAATAATAATAATAATAATAATAATAATAATAGTAATAGTAGTAGTAGTAGATTGGATTTATCCCCTGCCCTTCATTTGGAGTCTCAGAGCGGTTTACCATCTCCTTTCCCTCCCCCCCCACAACAGACAACCTGTGAGGTCGGTGCGGCTGAGAGAGCTCTTTCGAGGACTGCCCTTGAGAGAACAGCTCCGAGAGAACTTGTGACTGACCCAAGGTCACACCGACTGGCTGCATGTGGAGGAGTGGGGAATCGAACCCGGTCCCCCCAGATTAGAGTCTGCGCTCTTAATCACTGCATGAAACTGGCTCTCAATACTTAGTCTTGGGCGTTGCATGCACAAGTTACGTTTGTACGGCAGAAAGCACCGCAACTGTAACATGGGTTCCTTCCCGAGTTAGCTGTACGCCGGGATGGTGTGTGGTTGTGTTACAAGGGACGTTAAACAGTGTCCTCGAATAGAATACTGCTGGGGGGGGGAGGATTTTTGGCCCTGAAGTCAAATGTCCTGGGCAATGCTCCCTCTACGCTGTGGAGTCCTGTGAGCAAAAATCCTACTTTGTGTGAGCTACCGGCGTTAAAGTTGTGAGCAGGCGATTTGGCTACCGCATAAAATTAGTTTGCTCTGGAGCCCTCCTTTCTGAGCTAAGATACAAATGCGTGAGCCGGAGGCTAAAAAACGGTGAGCTAGCTCACACTAACTCCGCTTAAAGGGAGCACTGGTCGTGGGTTCCAGACCGGCAGGCCTGCTTCACCGTTCTAAAGAAAAACAACAACACCCCTTTAATAACGAGTAAAATATTTACACGCCCTCTTACAACCTCGGACTGAAGGCTGAGTACGTAAGGAAAGCCCTTCGGCGTTTCAGGGCGCTGGAAGAACTGCCAGAACTTGGACCGGTGATTTCAGGCCTGCAAGCGACTTGTGTTTTAGTCTGAAAATAGATTTGCCTCCGGGATTCTTTTTTTTTTGGTGTGTGTGTGTGCAAAATTAATGCAAGGACATCGCAGCGGTGTCTGGGCTTCCAGCGTTGCCAGAGGACGCCGAGTCTGGGCATGTTTAAATAGCTCATTCCTCCAGCGCCCGTCTCATGAATGGCTCCGTTTGTAAGACCTATAGTTTGTACCTAAATTTAGGGGCTTGTGTCTTGGGTGCAAAATAGCCTCGTTCCCCCCCCCCACCCAAAAATACTGATTTGGGTTGAAGGTGCAGTTGGTTGCTGGCTCCAGGCAGCTATCAATGTTTTTTTTTTCCTGTGTGTGTGAAATGTGGCGTGGTTTTGTAAGTTTCGTGCCTCCTGGTCAACGTCTCTGGGTTGCTTGGCCTTCAGATAGGAGCCAAGACCCAGATTTCCTTAGTTATTTAAAGAGCGGGGGGGCGAAAGAGAATCGGGACGTCACCGGGCCGTTTTGGCTTTGCGTCTTTGAGTCTCCGCCAAGCGTGAAAGATGGAAGTTTTCCCCCTCTTTGTAGCAGGACAAGCTGGGGAGGACGAAGAAGGAGACAGGGCCAGTGACTATGGAGGGCGAGGACTCTGCCCTTTGGAGTTGTGTTTGTGAATGCCGTGTCGGCTCTCTGGACTCAAGTCGTGAGCGACGTTTGAGTCCGGCGGCACCAGTTTGGTGTAGTGGTTAAGTGCGCAGGGTCTAAACTGGGAGAACCGGGTTTGAGTCCCCCACTCCGCCACTTGCAGCTGCTGGATGACCTTGGGCAAGCCATAGTTCTGTCAGAGCTGTTCTTGAAAAAGAGCCGTTTCTATCAAGAGCTCTCTCAGCCCCACTGACCTGACAGGGTGTCTGTCGTGGGGAGGGGAAGGGGAAGGAGTTTGTCAGCCACTCTGAGACTCCTTTGGGTAGTGAAGGGCGGGGTATAAGTCCAGTCTCCTCCTCCTCCTCCTCTTCTTCTTCAAGACCAACAAAGTTTCATTCAGGGTATCAGAATTCTACCCAGAATTAAACTTTGTTGATCTTAAAGGTCCTGCTGGCCTCAAACTTTTGTCCTTCAGCTTCAGACCAACACGGCGACCCCGCCTGAATTTATAAGCGAGGTGTCGTTATGACACCGTGGTCCCTCTAAGCTGCGGCGTCTCGTGAGCAAAAATTCTACTTTGTGAGCGACTGGCATTAAAAGTGATGAGCGAGCGATTCGGCCGCTGCGGAAATCAGTTTCCTCTGGGGCCGTCCTTCCTGAGCGAAGACAAAAGTCTGCGAGCCTGAGGCGAAAAAACCGTGAGCTAGCTCACACTCACTCAGCTTAGGGGGGACACTGGCCAGGAGCCGGCTGGCTTCGGACGCTGGCCAATACAACCCCGCCTCCCACTTTCTGAAGCAGATGGCTACCTCTTCAAAAAGGGGGCTTTATTTTTGCCGATGGTGTTGGCGTTTTTAAGATAAAATGCTTGTTTGCCAGTTGGTGGGTCTGTAGGTGCCTTAACTGAATGTCGGAACGGTTGGTGGGGAAACCGAACCCAGGATTCTTGGAGACTATCCGGTATACCTTCTCAAGCTCTAGATGGCAGGGCGGGGGGTATGAACCATGTCCCCTCTAAGCCTTCTGTTTCCCAGGCTAAACATACCCAACTCTTTCAGCCTTTCCTCGTAAGACTTGGATTCCAACCCTCTCACCATCCTGGTCGCCCTCTTCTGAATGTGCTCAAGCTTGTCAACATCCTTCCTAAAATGTGGTGCCCAGAACTGGACACAGGACTCCAGGTGAGGCCTGACCATAGCAGAACAGAGCGGAACTACCACCTCCCGTAATCTGGACACAAGGCTTCTGTTAATGCATCCTAAGATTGCATTAGCTTTCTGCTTCGCTTCCGAGATCTGACTTGCCTGGGCTATCCAGGTCAAGAAGAAGAGTTGGTTTTATATCCCACCCTTCACTACCCGGAGGAGTCTCAGAGCGGCTCACAGTCTCCTTTCCCTTCCCCTCCCCACAACAGACACCCTGTGAGGGAGGTGGGGCCGAGAGAGCTCTGAGAAAACTGTGACTGACTCAAGGTCACCTAGCGGGCTGCATGTGGAAGAGGGGGGGGAATCGAACACGGTTCTCCAGATTAGATTCCTGCCGCTCTTAAGCACTAGACCAAACTGGCTCTCAGAGCTGGCCCTTGCTAACAGGCAAGGGAGGTGTCAATGAAGAGTTTCTTTGCCACGGACAGAGATGGCTTGGGAAGGGTTCCCCGACCAGAGCGGAACCTCGACAAGGTGTCGTTAGCTCTTTCTTTCCTGCCAGCCCAGAATGGCAGTTTCGGGCCTGGTCTGCAAGGATTGGCCTTTCCCCCTTCATGGCCCAGAGGCACGTGTTGGGTGAACTCTATGTTTTGGACCCGGTTTCGGCTGTGCCAGTCACGAGTGTGCCTTGAAATGGGTTCTGCCAACTCCCGCCAACAGCACCCTTTCCTGCGGAAGGGGTTACCTTTGCCCTACCATGTGGCCATGGTGAAGTTAAGAACGTAAGAGAAGCCAGTGTTGGATCAGGCCAATGGCCCATCCAGTCCAACACTCTCTCACACAGTGGCCAAAGATACCAGGTGCCATCAGGAGGTCCAGCAGTGGGGCCAGGACACTGGAAGCCCTCCCACTGTTGCCCCCCCCAAGCACCAAGAATCCAGAGCATCCATTGCCCCAGACCAAGAGTTCCTATCTATACCTTGTGGCTCATAGCCACCGATGGACCCCTGCTCCAGATGTTTATCCAATTCCCTCTTGAAGCCCTCCGTGCTTGTAGCTGCCACCACCTCCTGTGGCAGTGAGTTAGGGTGTCTGCAAAGTGCTTTTATTTGGAACTGCCTCCGTCTGCCCGTTGGGAGTGTCAGCCGGTTCCGAATATGGTGCCGTTGATAGGACGGACCCTCGCCAACCTATTATTACCCCGATGTAAGTGGGAAGGATGTTGGCTTCTCAGTGGTTTTGACGCACAGTTCCCGGGGCTGGTTTTGACCTATAATCCACTAACCAGTTTGGAACTTGGAGTATTAAGGATTCTCTGCTCCACCGTTAGCACCTCCTGGGCCCCTTCCCCAGTTAAACCCCCACCCCATCAAAGGTGAAGCAGGTGGTGACGGAGACGGAAGGAGTCATTGGTGTGACCTGCTGGCATACGCTACCCGTCGTGGTTGCTTGGCACCTAGATGCCCGCAGCAAAGATGGCAAGCGAAAACATTTTTTTGGTTTGTTTCCCCAGGAACCGGGAGGGCTTGTTTGCTCTCGCTCTGCTTGGGTTTCTGTTTTGTTGACCGTTTTTTGTTTCTGTTTGTGAGATTTCTCTCCTTCGTTTTGCGCGATGCTTCGTAGGTTGCGTCTTTGCCTGTTATCGTTGTTTTCTCTTTTTCGGGGAGCTGCTTTTGAGGCCGTTGTTTCTTTGGTATAAAAAGATTCCCGAAGAGCGAGCGGCGGCCGGGGTAGTTTGGGAACGACGGTAAAAGGAACGAACGGAAGGGATCGGTTGCATTTTACCCGCGAGTACAGAGAGACCAAGAAGATGTTCTCGGTTTTCTAGTACAAAGTTTGAGTCCGGTGGGCGACTTTAAGACCAGCAAAGTTTCGTTCTGGGTATAAACTTTCAGATGCAGGCACACTTTCAGTTAAGCTTTGTTGGTCTTAGACTTTGCTGGTCTTAAAGGTGCCACTGGACTGAAACTTGGTTCTCTTGCGTCAGACCAATATGGCGGCCCAACTGGATCTAGGATTAACTTTGTAGGTCTTAAATTAAACATTGTGGGTCTTAAAGGTGCCGCCGGACTCAAACTTGGTTCTGTTGCTTCGGAAGAACGGGGCCACCCACTTGAATCTAGGTTTAACAGTTCTGGTCGCCACACCTCAAAAGGGACATTATAGCATTGGAAAAAGTGCAGAGAAGGGCAACTAGGATGATAAAAGGGTTGGGACACTTTCCCTGTGAAGAAAGGTTAAAGCGGTTGGGGCTCTTTAGGTTGGAGAAATGACAGCTGAGGGGTGACATGATTGAGGTTTATAAGATTATGCATGGGATTCTTTGCTCCACCGTACTTTTCTCCCTTTCTCACAATACTAGAACTCGTGGGCACTCCATGAAATTGCTGAGCAGTCGGGTTAGAACAGATAAAAGGAAGTCCTTCTTTACCCAAAGAGTGATTAACATATGGAATTCACTGCCACAGGAGGTGGTGGTGGCAGCTACAAGCATGGACAGTTTCAATAGGGAATTAGATAAACATCTGGAGCAGAAGTCCATCAGTGGCTATTAGCCACAAGGTATAGACAGGAACTCTCAGTCTGGGGCAGGTGATGCACTCTATTCTTGGTGCTGGGGGGGGGCAGCAGTGGGAGGGCTTCTGGTGCCCTGGCCCCACTGCTGGACCTCCTGATGGCCCCTGGTATTTTTGGCCACTGTGTGACAGAGTGTTGGACTGGATGGGCCATTGGCCTGATCCAACACTGGCTTCTCTTATGTTCTTACGTTCTTTGTTGGTTCATTTCAGTTCAGTTAACCTTTATTGGCATACAGATGCCTTAAAAGAGGGTTACTATAAAAAAAGAAATATACCTTTAAAACCATAGAGAGCCCTACGTCTAGAGCCGAGCATTTTGCTGACTGCATAATATTGCACGGTGCTGCATAAAACAATTCCCCATTGGTAGTTTTCCTGACGTAGCTTTAATCGCTGATTGTAAAAAACATGGCTATGTTCATTGATATTTCCAGAACAGAATCTTTTCGAGGACGGCATGCTTTTAAAGCAACAGGAAGGTTCGTCATGTTGGCTAAGACAGGATTTTAATATCTGAAATGTAAATCCATATAAAATTGACAGTGCAGACGAATATGTGGTACATAAAATTAGATGCTGCCTTCGTAGATCTTAAAGGGGCATTTGATTCAATCGACAGGGAACTCCTCTGGGCCACACTGCAACAGCTAAATAGAGGTAAGAGACTTCTTGACCTTCTAACTTTGTTGGTCTTGAATTAAACTTGGTTGGTCTTAAAGGTGCCACGGGACTCCAACGTGGTTCTGTTGCTTCGGACGACCTGAATCTAGGTTTTCTAGCGGAACTTTTAGTGAAAACCAGAAAAAAAACCCATGCGATGATACTTTAATTGAGGGGAAGGCGTTTGCAGTGTAGCCTCTTCCTGGACTGTTCGGGAAGTGGTCAGATGGGCCTCTGGCAGTTTTGAAAAGACAGAAATCCTCACCGTTGCTTCAGAATCGGTACCTCTTTAAGCTGGGCCCGGTGTGGAATCTGTCGATAGTGCTTCCTCTCCCACCATCCCATAAACACATGACTGTGGCTGCTTCCAAAGCCTCAACTGGGTGTTCTTTGTGCAAATACAGAGCGTGCTCCCCTTCCGGTGTTCCCTCTGAGCTGAGTTAGTGTGAGCCAGCTCACAGTTTCTTAGCCTCCGGCTCACACCTTTTTGACCCAGCTTCGGAAGGAGGGCTCCGGAGCAAACTCATTTAACGCGGCGGCCAAAGCGCTCGCTCACAGCTTCAATGCCAGGAGCTCACAAAGTTGGATTTTTGCTCACAAGACTCCACAGCTTAGAGGGAGCATTGTTGGGACGGGTGTGTGTGTGTGTGTATATTTTCCCACTATTTCACCCATCCCTTGTTTACCTTTGCAAGCTGGCCAGAGGTCTAATTTGGACTCGGGTGGTGATGAGGGGTTTCGGTGGAAGGGCAGCAATTTTGAGGCGAAGTCTGATTAGCACTTTCGGCAAAGCTTCCCAGCAAATTGCAATTTTAATCAAAGTAAACGGTACTGCGGACAGTTCTCTCCTTCCCGCCGCCTCGATGGAGGAGACTTTTTTTATTTTTGTCCGAGGTGGGGATATTAAATGGGGCCTGTGTCAGTTTGGGTGTGTTATAAAGGTGGTGGTGGGGAAACGGGGGGACGTAAGAGAAGCTGGGTTGGATCGGGCCGATGGCCCACCCAGACCAGCACCCTGTGTCACACAGTGGCCAAAACCAGCAGGGCCAGGCCTCCAGAAGTCCTCCCACTGTTGCCCCTCCAAGCCCTAAGAAGACACAGCATCACTGCCCCAGGCATAAGAACATAAGAGAAGCCATGTTGGATCAGGCCAGTGGCCCATCCAGTCCAACGTTCTGTGTCACACAGTGGCCAAAAACCAGGGGGGCATCAGGAGGTCCACCAGCGGGGCCAGAACTCAGAAGACCTCCCACTGTGGCCCCCCAAGCACCAAGAAGAGAGAGCATCACTGCCCCAGACATAAGAACATAAGAGAAGCCCTGTTGGATCAGGCCAGTGGCCCATCCAGTCCAACACTCTGTGTCAAACAGTGGCCAAAGCCCAGAGGCCATCAGGAGGTCCACTAGCGGGACCAGAACTCCAGAAGCCCTCCCACTGTGGCCCTCCAAGCACCAAGAAGACAGAGCATCACTGCCCTGGCAGAGCGTTCCTTGTGTCTAACAGCCACGGATGGACCTCTGCTCCAGATGTTTATCCAATCCCCTCTTGAAGCTGTCTGTGCTTGTAGCCGCCGGCCCGCTGCTACTTCCTGCGGCAGTGAATCCCACGTGTTAAGTTTGAGCTAGTAAACAGCTGCATGCTTGTTCGCGTCCCAGCAGGAAGTTGAATACCAAGAGACAAATCCAGGTTCACTTTCTCTGCCATCTCCTCTTTGTCGGGGTTCCACGTACAGATGTACAAAGGTGCCCATTTGGGGGTTCTTTTCTGGTTCACATGCTGTTGCGAGGCTTTGCGTTTCGGCCGTTTTCCTTGTGGGCGACTCCTCATTCGTTTGTGACTTCGGCGCCGGTTCTACGGCATTCGAGCACCGTTTGGCACACAAAAAACCGACTTTCCGGGGTTGCGTCGTGGGGACACTGTCGACGCAAGGAAACAGAAGACAGCACAGAAATAAGAAAGCGCTCCTTTGGCTGGCATAAAGGGAAGGCGAAAACGAATTCTGGTACTCAAACTGAAATCAGGGGTTAGCTCTCGGCAAGGAGGGGTGGCGTGGCCTCCGCTCTGTTGTTCTTTTTTTAAAAAATAGTTTTTTTATTTTTTAAAGACAAAACAAACATATAAGTAAACGGGGGGGTGGGAATTTCTCTTCCATTTACATCTTTCAGAAAGTCATGCCTAAATTGTAATAAATTTTGATATTTCATCTTATATCATTAAAGATATTATCTGCGAGAGTATCAAGTCTTTACTATATATGTCCTAAGCAAGTTTAGACGTCTGCATCGTTTACTTAATGTAATCTTCAAACCAATTATCAAATCTCGCCCATGTGTCTTCGAATGTCGTTTCTGGCTTTCCTTTCAGAATTAAAGTTAGTCGGCCCATTTCCGTTAAAGTTAGTTGGTCCATTTCTGCACTCTGTTGTTCTTTCAGTGGCTTCGCTTGACAAATTCCGTTTGGCGTAGCGGTTAGGAGCAGTGGACTCTAATCTGGGAGGACCCCCACGCCTCCACATGCAGCAGCTGGTGTGACCCTGGGTCGGTCACAAGTTCTCTCGGAGCTGTTCTCTCAAGGGCAGTCCTCGAAAGAGCTCTCTCAGCCCCACCATCCTCCCAGAGTGTCTGTTGTGGGGAAGAGACAGGAGATTGTAAGCAGCTCTGAGACTCCTTAGGGTAGTGAAGGGCGGGGTGTAAATCCAATCTCCTTCTTCTCCTCCTCCTCCTCCTCTTCTAAATTGGCTATTCGGGTCAAAGGGTCCTGACTCATTCATGTTTTCCTCTCTCCTTTTCCCCCGTGCAGTTGTTGCTTTTTTGGTGGCGTACCATCAAAACAAACCACTGGTCGGCGAGAAGGGCCTTCTGCCCGCCCAGCTGTTCTTGGAGAACATCAAGCGCTACTTCAAAGGGAAGCCCCACTTGGAGGCTTTGAGCCACGCCCCGACTTTGATCTGGTTCCTGGACTGGTCTGACATGGACGTCATCCTGGATGGCTTCGCCTTGGCCGGCTTGGCCATCGCGGCGTTTGTCTTGGTCACCGGCTGTGCCAACATGATCCTCATGACCGCCCTGTGGGGGCTCTACCTCTCTCTGGTCAACGTCGGACAGATCTGGTGAGTTCCCTTATCTCGCCCGTGGAAATGTAACTTTGCACCACCGTGTCCAGGGACGCTCGAGCTCCGTGGACGAGGACGATGAGGGACCTTGACAGAAAGAAGAACGGGCACTAATAGAGAGGGAGGGAAGACGGAAACCTCTCCCCTGGGAAATGTTCCAAGGGAAAATTCTCCAGGTGGAGGAAATGCTATTTATGAGAGTGCCCAGCCATTAAGCAATGAACCTCCACATTCAGAGGCACTAGTCCTCTGAATCCCAGAGCCAGGAGGCAACATCAGGGGAAGACCTCGGCCTCTCTGCCCTGTTGTTGGCCCTCCAGAGGAACTGGTTGGCCACTGGGGGAGTCGGAATGCTGGACTAGATGGACCCTCACTGGTCTCATCCAGTAGGTCTCAATTTATGTTCCTATCTAGGCCTTAGCCTCTGTGCCCTGTTGTTGGTCTTCCAGAGGAACTGGTTGGCTGCTGTGTGAGACAGGAGGTTGGACTGGATGGACCCTCATTGGTCTGATCCAGTGGGGCTCTTCTGATGTTCTTCCCAGGGGAAGGCCTCGACCTCTGTGCCCTGTTGTTGGTCTTCCAGAGGAACTGTTTGGCCCCCTGTGTGAGACGGGGTGCTGTACTGGATGGACCCTCCACTGGTCTGACCCAGCAGGGCTCTTATGATGTTCTTATGAAGGCCACGGCCTCTCTGCCCTGTTGCTGGCCCTCCAGAGGAACTGGCTGGCCACCGTGTGAGGCAGGATGCTGGACTGGATGGACCCTCACTGGTCTGATCCAGCAGGGCTCTTCTGATGTTCTTTATGCAGGATTTGCATGCTGAGTCCTGATGAGAGAGGAGGTACTGTTGAGAAGGCCCTTCCCCAGGGGTTAACCAGATCCTCCTTTGGGAAAAGCTGGTCCCTGGAAGATTTGGAGAACCAGGGAGGTCTGTGGTCCCCTTCTCATAATCCACATCTAATTGTTTGCTCCTGAGCAATGAAACATTTGGCCTGACCCCATGTTTGCTTGGAAGCAAGTATTCAGTGGGGTTTTCTTCCAAGTAGGTGCCTCTGGTTCCATCTGTTGTTGACATTTCAGGGTACCGTGTTAAGAGCTTAGGACTTTCGGACGGGGGGTTTGGGGAGGAGAGCTCAGCCATTGTGAATGGAGGTTAATGTTGTGGCGGCTGGCACTCCATGCAGATCTTTTAAGTCTTGTCGCCTGGAGATTCTCACTGGCCTCTGCCGTGCGCTAGAACGAGTGAATCGCAAACTTCCGGCCTTCCAAGAGCTGTTCCCGAAGCTGGAATATTTGTTTGTCGTTATGGCTCTACCTTGTTAAGGAACTTCCCAATAAGTTTCCAGGACCCTGGAGGGTAACGATGAGAGAAAGTTTGAATGAGCTCTGAGAGACACGATCTCTTTGTAGCCCGGGATTTTGCAGGCAGATTCTAGCGAAGGCTTGTAACTTGTCCGGTCGTCACAGTCAGCCAGATTGGCCGACCCGGGTCCATGTTTACCTTCCGAGCGAGTGCAGAAATTTGGCTTCCGCCTGCTAAGCATCACGCCGTCTCTTTGGGAACGGCTGGTCTCTGTGGTTGAAAGAAATCTCCGACGGCATTCGAGACCAGATTGTGTTTGTGTTTGACTTTGGTTTACCGGTTCCACCTTTCCCCCATACCATGAGCAACTTTGGGTCCTCTCCCTTGATTTATGGCAAACGGCTAGTTTTGCCGAGAATCGTGGGGCAAAACCGATCCGCGGTGGGGAAAATAAGGTGTCGCCTCCAATTCTTCTCCCCCGGTTCTCCTGGTGGCATAAATTATGGGGGAAACTGGGTTAATGTTGTCTGGAGGAATAGGTCGGGTATCTGAATGTCTGGAGACCGCTCAGCCGTGGCTAGGTTTTTTCTGCAGATTCTTTGTAACGGGTCACAGGTTGGTCGAAACCGTATCATTATTCCGGCCTGTAGACTGTGGCTGTCGGTTGCTCGGGTTGGCAGCAGGTTGAGTTATGTTCCGCGTTTTTTGTTTTTTAAGGTGTTTGGGCGGAACAGGGCTTGATAGTTGTTTCCTTTTAAAGAAGCGACTCTAATTGGAAAAGGGGTTCCGGTGAATCTTGGTCCGTTTGCGAAAGGCCAGTTCTCAGGCATCTCCCCACTTGTGATTGGGTTTTTTTACCTCCCCAACTTAGCTATGGAAAGGGCGGGGTATAGATCCAATCTCCTCCTCCTCCTCTTAATGAGGGACTGGCAGGCAAAAGGGAATACTTCTTGCTTTGGTAATTAAAATGTGGGAATTCGCTGCCAGAGGATATAGTGATGGCCAGTGCCCTCTCTAAGCTGTGGAGTCTTGTGAGAAAAAAATTCTACTTTGCGAGCTAGTGGCATTCAAGTTGTGAGCGAGAGATTTGGCTGCTGCATGAATTGATTTGCTGTGGAGCTCTCCTTCCTGAGCGAAGACAAAAATACGTGATTGTCAGAAGAGATTGGAGTTATACCCCGCCCTTCACTTGGAGTCTCAGAGCGGCTTACAAACTCCTCTCCCTTCCCCTCCCCACAACAGACACCCTGTGAGGTAGGCAGGGCTGAGAGAGCTCTTTCGGAGACTGTCCTTGAGAGGACAGCTCTGACAGAACTATGGCTTGCCCAAGGTCATCCAGCAGCTGCAGGTGGAGGAGTCGGGAATCAAACCCAGTTCTCCCAGATTGGAATCCGCGCACTTAACCACTATATATTGTATATATATATGAAAGGTAGATTGGGCCAAGGCAGAGTAACTGGACCCAGGGTGTTCTCGGAGTCCCATGGTCAAATGGAGATTTGAACCCACGTCCCTCCCCACATCTTAGCCCAGCAGGTCTACCCACTACCCCGCACTGTCTCTGGAGCGGAAAGGAAGAGCGCTGGGTTTCCGAAGACCAGACCCGTGCTTCCTTGGAACCTCACGGGTGCACCTGGACTTCCCAAACACTTTTGTTTTCTCGCATCTGGCCCTTGCCTTTGTCGGAGATGGGATCTTGAGTTACAGGAGCGGGCGGGATGGGATTACCGACGGGAACCCAGTTCAAAGGTAGATAAGCGACATTTTTTTTCCCCTCGGAAGAGCCGTGCCGTTTTCCTTTTTGGCGCGCCTGCCAGCAAAGGGGCCAATTTATTCTTTTCAAGTTCCTTCCTATTTTAATTTTTAAGGCCTTTATCTATTTGCTTTGGGCTGGAGGCCTCAGATCCTAGACGCTGTTGACTCGCTCGCGAGCTCTTTTCAACTCCTGTCCAGCTGGCGCGGAGGCAGGGTGGAAAGGAAGCGTCCGTCGGAGGGACAGTCCCTGTTCGCATTTCCCTGCTTTCTGGCCTTTGCCTTCCCGAGCAGGGAAAGCTTTTTCTTCGGCGACGTGTGTGCATTTCGTGCCCCGTTAAGGTCTGTGCCGCTGGATCGAAACTGGAGCCGCTGGAATTGTCGATAACAAATTTGATAGGAGAGATGGTATCCTTCGGGAAGGAGCGGGGCTGTAGTTTCTGTCGGCTGTTGATCTGGAAGCCTCCGATGGGGAGGAACGCCAGGGAGGGTTTGCTGAATTGGAACTGATCCCTATAGGTTTAATTGTATTAACCAGGGCTTAAATAGAGACGACGCCTTTCTCAGCCACGACAAGCTGTTAAATCAGGGAGGCCTCGGCCTCCCCGGTCACTGCGCTTGTGAGCAGTTGTTTGAGTTTCGCGTGGCAACATCGCCTTTTGCGTTTTGCATTTTCGTGGCGTTTTAACCCCACAGTCATTTCCCAGGTGTGTTATCAACAGTAGGGGTCCCGAACGCAGTGCCCTGGCACCCACCAAATGTTTTTAGAAAGTGGGCAGGGTTCTGCAGGGCTTCTGATTGGCTGCACAGATTAAAAGAAGGAGAAGAAGAGGTTGGATTTTATACCCCGCCACTCACTCGGAGTCTCAGAGCGGTTTACAATTTCCTTTCCCTCCCCCTCCCCACAACAGACACCCTGTGAGGTAGGCGGGGCTGAGAAAGCTCTCTCGAGAACTGCCCTTGAGAGAACAGCTTGGAGAGAACTTGTGATTGACCCAAGGTCAGACCAGCAGCTGCATGTGGAGGAGTGGGGAATCGAACCCGGTTCTCCCAGATTAGAGTCCATGCACTTAACCACTACATCCTGTTAAATGGAGCTGCTGCCTGGAATGTTGAAGAATGACTGTTAGGGTGGTGTATAGCCTCCACTTCCTGCGGCAGACATTTTGTGATTGGCTCCGCCTCCTGTGGCAGACATTTTGTGATTGCGCCGATTGCCCTTTCCAAAGGTTGCCCACGGGCGACAAAAAGATTGGGGGCCCGGATCTATGGACTGAAATTTCTCGCCGTGTCCCTAGTCCACAAAACCCCCTGGCTTCAGTAAAGTGGTAGCTTATTAAAGATTGCTGGCTCCCCGTTGGTTTTGTCAGCTGCAGAGTCACAGTCCTGTCCCCTGGGAGTCTCTGAGAGAGGACAGTTCTTCTATTGCTCTGCGTTGGGGATGTTTGAGCGACCTGTTCCCCCCCATTCCCTCAGAGACGTGACAGCACTGTCTGCCTTCACCCGCTGCTTGTTGAAAGGAGGCAGGGCTGCACTGTGACTCATGCAGAGATCCATCGGGTGACCTCTTCTACAGAAGGATGCTTTAGCCCTGAACAGCAGCCTTCTGCTGATTTGCTTTAAAAATATTTTAAAATAATTTTTTTCAAACAAAAGGAACCACCAAACAAAAGGAACCATCAAGACAAAGAAACAAGGAAGGGAAAGCCTTTTAAATTACGAAACATAGAAACGAGATTACAGAAGAAAAACCCACACAAAAATACAGAAGGAAGACAAAGTTGAATCAAATTATTGACAGAGAGCTTTGATATTTAACACGTTTCCAATTTATTTTACAAGACATAACTAAGAGAAGAAATTAAAAATTATCCTTTGTATACTTTATACAAGGGCTTGGATAGTTCTTGAATACTTTTCGGATTCGTAGATGAAATAAAACGGTGCCATGTTTCCATAACAATCTGACATTTTAGCTTTTATTTTTGACTACTCGATGTTGATATGTCAATGTTTCTGCCATAGCTATTTGCCATAACTTGGAATACCAAGTATTCAAGAGCCAGTTGGGTGTAGTGGTTGAGAGTGGCGGACTCTAATCTGACGAACCGGGTTTGATTCCCCACTTCTCTTTCACATGCAGCCAGCTGGGTGACCTTGGAGCAGTCACAAGTTCTCTCGGAGCTCTCTCAGCCCCACCTACTTCACAGGGTGTCTCTTGTGGGAAGAGGAAGGGAAGCCACTCCGAGTGAAGGGCAGGGCATAAATCCAACTCCTTCATGTCTTCGTAGTTGTTGTCATCTTCTTGGTCTTCTTCTTGGTTGTCTTCTTTCTTCTTGGTCTTTTTCTTGGTCTTCTTGGTCATCTTCTTCTTGGTTGTCATCTTCTTCTTGGTCTTCTTGGTCTTTTTCTTGGTCTTCTTCTTGGTTGTCGTCTTCTTGGTCATCTTCTTCTTGGTTGTCGTCTTCTTCTTGGTCTTTTTCTTGGTCTTCTTGGTCATCTTCTTCTTGGTCTTTTTCTTGGTCTTCTTGGTCGTCTTCTCCTTGGTGGTGGTGGTGGTCATCTCCTCCTCCTCCTTGGTCTCCTCCTCCTTGTTTATTTATTTATTTATTTATTTATTTATTTTTGAATTCCTACCCCGCCCTCCCAGCCAAGGCTGGCTAAGGGTGGCTTCATAAAAACAGATGAATTACATTAAAACATAAGTTACGATTAAAACAGTTCTAAACCCATAACGAAGTGCTAGTAGTCGTGTGACAGTTCATATGACGATAGCAGCCAATTATTCAAAGTTCTCAGCTTGCAGTCAGCTCACAGTGTTCATTTTGATTGTCCTAGCCATTCTTGATGCCGTTTAGGCTGTTGGTGGCAGTTTCCGGAATCCAGGGCCTCTCTCCCATTCAACCATATGATGTTCTTCATTGGTGGTGGCGGCGGCTCCCAAATGCCCGGCAGAAGAGCTCTATTTTACAGGTCCTGTGGAACTGTAAAAGGTCCTGCAGGGCCCTGGTCTCCTCTGGGAACTCATTCCACCAAGATGGGGCCACCACTGAGAAAGCCCTGGTCCTGGTCGTCGACAGCCTAGCCTCCTTAAGACCTGGGAGGGCCAGCCGGTCCTGAGCCCCTGACCGCAGTGCTCTCTGGGGAACATGCGGGGAAAGGTGGTCCCTCAGGTACGCAGGTCCCTGACCATATAGGGCTTTAAAGGTAAGAACCAGCACCTCGAAACTAATCCGGTATGCTATCAGCAGCCAGTGCAACGCCTTCAGCACCAGTTGGATGTGCCCCCGTCTAGAGAACCCTATCGAAAGCCTGGCCGCGGCCTTTTGCACCAGCTGCAGCTTCCGGATTTGAGACATTCTTCTTCAACATTCTGCAGATTTCCAACACTTTTCTGTTGCCCTTTGGATGCTGCTTTTCCGTTTTGTTCCCCTAAATTGTTAACAAAGCCAGCGCTGGTGCGGCATGGATCATTGGATGTGTAGTCTGCGTTCGTAATCGGGGGATTGCCAGCCCACCGTCCTTCTTGGCCTCTGTCAAAAATTGCCAATGCTTCCCTCGAGGGGATCACTGCAGATGGTTTTCCCAGGAGGGGACCAGTCTGTGATTGGATTAGGCTTGCTTTTGTTGGCAGAGGAATTAACACAGCAACGGGTGCATAACCTGATTAAAGAGTCGATAAAGGTTTATTTAGGAACTAACGTACTTGATAGGGAAGAGGAGAGACGGAGAGAAGCTCTGCAAATAAATAATTGATATCCATTCGTAAGGATTATTTTGTTTATAACCTTTTTTTTGGAGAGTAAATAGGGTAAGCTTGGTTTGTGTTTTGCCATTGGCTTCCTTCAGGAAAGCAAAGTTCTCATTCTAGACAGTATAATATCCCTCTTTACGATTAGATTTGCTCATTTCTTTGGCAGCAAAGACCAGGAACGCCTTTATCACTGTTGCATTCTTCGTTCCCCCTTCCTTACGGAAAAAGAATTATTTCTAGAAACTTGAACCCAAAGTTAAGGGATCTCAGGGGGGGACATCCTTCCTTTAGGGGAAGCTGATTTGGCACCTCTCACTGATACCGTGGGGTGGGAAGGCGAGGAGAGAGCTGGCGGGGTGTCTGGTTTCAAAGAAAGACCGTGCGCGGCTGATAGAAATATTAATGAAACCGAGATTAATACCATGTGACAGTTCCGTTGCCTCGCCATGTGAGCAGGGGGGCGAACGGCTCTAATGGGAAACATGCCGCTCGGTTTCCAAAATTATAACTTCGTGACGGCTCGCGTCGGAACAGAATCATCCTCGTCCCATCTAGGAGTGCCTTTGCAGGCCCCTGGGCCCTGATCCGGCAAGCTTCAAATACTTATCCTTGGCAGGAGAACATAAGAACATAAGAGAAGCCAGTGTTGGATCAGGCCAATGGCCCATCCAGTCCAACACTCTGTCACACAGCGGCCAAAAATACCAGGTGCCATCAGGAGGTCCAGCAGTGGGGCCAGGACACCAGAAACCCTCCCACTGCTGCCCCCCAAAGCACCAAGCATAGAGTGCATCACCTGCCCCAGACTGAGAGTTGTGGCTAATAGCCACTGATGGACTTCTGCTCCAGATGTCTATCTAATTCCCTCTTGAAACTGTCCATGCTTGTAGCTGCCACCACCTCCTGTGGCAGTGAATTCCACGTGTTAATCCCTCTTTGGGTGAAGAAGGACTTCCTTTGACCAGCTCTAACCCAACCACTCAGCAATTTCATGGCGTGCCCACGAGTTCTTGTACTGTGAGAAAGGGAGAAAAGTACTTCTTTCTCAACCTGCTCTATCCCATGCATAAGCTTATAAACCTCGATCATGTCACCCCTCAGACTTCGTTTCTCCAAGCTCAAGAGAGATTGAGTGAAAAGGGGTCAACTTTCTTTCAGCGCGGATGATCATTGTGTCGGCACTCGGTTCGGTCACAGCCTCCGAAAGAGGCAATGAGGGGTGATGGTTTGAGTGCTGGACTCAGATGTGTAAGGTCCGGGGTTCAGCTCTTTGCCATGAAGCTCATTCAAGTGACCTTCTCCAGTCACTCGCTCTGCCTAGCCTTCCTCACAAGGCTGTTGTGAGGATTAAGCGGGAGAATGACATACGCCACCACGAGCTCTTGGAAGAAAAGGCGGAATAAGAACGTACTGGCCGGTAGATCTAAAATCAGGGCTTCTAGTAATGATACTTGATATTTGAAACTTCAGAATGCTCGGAAGGACTATAGGTTTTACAAAAGATAATGTACAAGCCTGCAAGTTAGGTTTAATCATCGTATTGCTGGGGGTGGGGGCTGCTGAGGCTTAGAGAGAGCAGCAGGCCTAGTGTCAGTGAGATTCCTGCCGGGGAATCTGATACATAGTTTGCTTTCTTAGTCACTGGGCTATACCAGATATTAATTCCAAGTCTTTCGTGGATTGCTCAACTCAGTTTTAGCTGATTGGGCATAGTGCCCCTTGACATATGGAAAAGTGCACAAAATAGCTTGCAGTGTTGGAACGTGCAAGCGCAGCTTACTTTTTGGAGGAATTTACTGTATTTGTACTCCCCCCCCACATAATGTATTTTATATCAGTTGCGGCCGGCGTATTTGAAGAATAAAGCTTTTTGTAAAGATCAGCCATCAGCGAGAATTTCTGGAGACTGATAGATTCTAGGACCATCTTTGCGAGTTACATGAGGTATTTGCTTATTTGTTTTTCGTTGATGGACTCTCCACCTAACAATTTTTAAAGTCTCGGGAGTGCGCTGCCAAAGTTTCTGTTTTAAATATAGTAAATTAGCCTGAATACGATTTGTCTCAAGTGATTCCAGGATTTTTCTTCTTTATAGCAGTTCTTTTTTTTTGTAAATTTTCTTAGAGAATGGTTTTTTTGTGTGTGTTGTATTTCAAGCGTCTTAATACGGTCTAAAGGAAAAGGTAAAGGTTCCCTTGCTCGAAAGCCAGTCGAATCCGACTCTAGGGTTGTGGTGCTTATCACCGTTTCAAAGCTGAAGAGCCAGCATTGTCCGAAGACATTTCCGTGGTTGTGTGGCCGGCATGACTAAACGCCAAAGCGCACGGAACGCTGTTTCCTTCCCACCGAAGTGGTACCTATTTATCTACTTGCAATTTCTTGCTTTTGAACTGCTAGGTTGGCAGGAGCTGGGACCAGAGACGGGAGTTCACTCCGTCATGCGGCCCTCTTGGGTCTCAAACTGCCGAACTACCGACCTTCCACAGCCTGCAGTTCAGCATCTTAATCACTCGAGCCACCGGTCTAATATATCATTAATTTGGAGTGTTTATCTCCAGTTTATCATCTCAGTGGCACAGTCCACTAGGAAGCACTTCTGTATATGTCTTCGCTGCATAGCAGAGCAACCATTTTCCTAGTGATGGAAGGGAATTGTTTTTCTGCTTTATCCTTAGACTGACATCCTATCCACGTACTCCGTTATAGATCCTTAGTCCGATCCTTCAGGGGTCTTCTTATGCCCTTAATTTGTGGGAGGAATTGGAGGTCGAAAATGTTGTCGCCCCTGGAAGGACCGGGATTTCTTGACTCTCTTTTTGTTACCTCTCCAACACAAGCAGTCCCACAGATAACATCAGGGAGTTCACTCTCGTAGTATTCACAAGTTCCCTAGAGAAACCCACTAACCTGTGAGTGACCCCGGATAACCTGTATGGGGATTTGGCTGGATTTTCTAATTTGTGTTTAGAGAAAAGGTACCACCTCGGGATCTCCGAGATCATGGGATCGAAAAAGGGGGGGACTTCTTATGTTTTAATCAAGCGTCCTACCTGTTTTTGTATTGATTTTTTGCTAAATAAAGGGTGGTTCTTAAAAGATTGGGGACCACAATAAAGTGGATCCAGAAACCAGACAAGTGCTTTCGTTTACTAGCTTGTAAACGTATTTCCTTCCCCTCCCCACCACTGCCATGACCACTGTGGAACGCCAACAGCTTAGCAGCAACTCAAACCAGCTGCCGTAGATGTTACTTAACCCTCTGAAGCGCTTTCAGTTTAATAGCATGTCATAAATTGATGATGGACTTGGACGAGGTACCACTTCACTTCTGATTAAAGGAAAAGCGCTTCCAGGAGCTCCTTGCAGGCCCTTGAAAGCAGTTTTCCGTTTCTGCTTGTTTATCTCGGGGGGAGCCTTCCAAGGCTTCGAGTTGGCCAGTGTTTGTGAACGGCAGGCGTTTGCAGGATTGCTGAAGTTGGCGTTTCCAAGGAAAGAGGTCGAAGCGGGTTGACTTTGACAGTGTGGTGGGTGGGACAAAAACAAAGACCCCCCCTCCCCAAAGGAGGAAAGAAGTCTATTACAGATGATGGTGATGAGAAAACTGCTAGAGGTGTGGCCGACCTGTCTTGCTCGGCGAGGTAGCCATTTTCCTCCGTGGGGTTTCAGTGACATAAGCAGAGAATCGGCGACTGTGTCATAACCAAGTGAAACTTTTGCCATCCCTACGGAGCGGATGGCTTTTGGGTCTCCTCGGTGTCCAGCAGTTCTGTTAGGAGCTTTTTGAAAGACAAGGGAGCTTCAGCGGGACGGAAAAAAGCAACTAAAATAACTCCGATGCCCTGCTGTCAAAGCCGCCTGGGAATAATATCTTTTAGCTCGTGTTTTTAATATTGTTTCCTCCTGTTTCTTTTGCAGGTATTCCTTTGGTAAGTGAGCATAATTCAGAAAATCTCCCGTAGGGGTTTTTCAGGCACTTTGAGGGTATGTAATATTTTTTAATTTTTTTTTCTCTCTGTTACTGATTCTTCCCGTTACTTAGGGAAATGTAGTTCTAGATCACTCTGGGGTGGGAAGAGCTCTTTCGCAGGCAGAATGCCGGGCTGGATCAAGGGCTTCAGGATGGGCTAGAAGGTTTTCTGGAACAGATCCTGACTCTGCTGTCTGTCTGCAGGTTCTGGGCCTGCTCCCCCCAAAAAAAACACCCGAGAAAGTGGGTGCATTCACCTCCTATGCCTGGACCCAGAGACGGCCACCATGGGATGCTGGTGTGGACTAGAGAATGGTTGGCCAGTGGATACTGGACTAGATGGACCTCAGGAGGGCCCCTGAAGTTCATCTCAGGGGAAGGCCTCGGCCTCTCTGCCCTGTTGTTGGACCTCCAGAAGAACTGGTTGGCCACCGTGTGAGATGGGATGCTGGACGGACCTCCAGAGGAACTGGTTGGCCACCATGTGAGATGGGATGCTGGACTAGATGGACCTTCACTGGTCTGACCCAGCAGGGCTCCTCTGAAGTTCTTCTCAGGGGAAGGCCTTGGCCTCTCTGCCCTGTTGTTGGACCTCCAGAAGAACTAGTTGGCCACCGTGTGAGACAGGATGCTCGACGAGATGGACCCTCCCTGGTCTGATCCAGCAGGGCTCTTCTGATATTCTTAAGTCTGTTCATCCCTATCTCTATAGCTATGATGTTGAATTTCTTGGTTTGGGGGTGTTTGGCTTTATTTAACTTTAATTAACGTTAATAATTTAGAGGTAGTCGAATAAACATTACATAGGTCCCCCAACCTTTTTGAGACTGCAGGCTCCTTTGGAATTCCAACATGGTATGGTGGGCGCAGCCACAAAATGGCCGCCACAGGAAGCAGAGTCAGCAACAAAATGGCCATGGCACAAGGGGAAGCCGTGCACATGGGGGGAGCCTAAATGCTCACGAGTAGAGGGGTAGTTTAAAATAATACACCGGGTAAGAGGAGTGATAGAGAATAAAACCAGTACTGTGATGGCAGCCGCTGCTGAAACAACGTTATTTTAATGCGCCCAGCCGATTGGCCCTCCAGTGCCCAATTGGAAGCCCTGTTGGGCAGGAATCCCACTCGGCCACACCCACTTTCTAGAAACACTGGGCGGGCACCAGGAATGGTGCTGAGGGGCACGATGATGCCCTTGTGCCCCACATTGGGGACCCCAGGCCCAACCTTTCTAGCAGGGCTGGCTCCAGGGTTTTTTGCACACTAGGCGAGGCTACCTTCTGCCCCCCCCCCCCGAAGAGAGAGGAAGAGGAAGATTTTTCTGAGTGTTTTTCTCAGTTTGGCACCTCCAGGGCTAGACCGCCCTAGGCGAATGCCTAGTTCGCCTAGTGAGTGAGCCGGCCCTGCTTTCTAGGTGACTTCCTGGAGCGCTTGTGGCAAGATTCTCTCCTTATTCAAAGTGAGCCAGGCCCTGATTTGGTGCCTGTAACCCGCACATCAAATCTTCATGCGCTTGTGCTTGGTTTTGGTCTGGCCTTCGCACCAGGGGAGGTCTGGTACCCCTGCAACAGCCTCCTGCTCTCGGTTTTGGGAACCACTCACCTTTCGCTTCCATCGAGACGTTAGGAGCCTGAAATCTCTGCACTCTCCCTTGATGGAGTCCCTCGAAAAGACGGGGAGGTACCGGCTTGCCTCCTGATCCGGAGGAAGTCTGAGAGCCCAGTTAATCAAAGGCTTTGTGCACAGCGGGATTCTCTTTCTCTTCCTTCTGTTTTTGGACGGGACGACTCCTTCTGCTGATTTTTTTTTTTTTTTTTTTTACGGACGAGGAATGCAGGAAACCCACAATATTTGTCTTGCATTATGGCCCTGGAACAGTGTCATTTTTGTCATCCTTTATCCGTTGTTGTCCAAAGGCATTTGAATATCGCTGAGTTTTTGAAACTCCCCATCTTTCGGGTTTGCTGAGCATTGACTTCAAAGGGGAGTCTTTAAGAAATTCCTGCGGGGATCTTTTGTACGCACCGAGAGCTTCCTGTTCCATTGCCGGAAGTGTAGTGCAGCCTCTTCTTTAGAAGGGGGGGGAAATAAAATAAAAGACGCCTTTGAGTAAGCTGTTATTTCAAACAGAACCTGTCTTTATCTGTAGTGTCTTAGAAGTTTCATAATAAAATACAGGGCAAATTAGTGGGTAAAGTATACGTGTCCATCAAGGATTGCATGCAAATAACTGTCTTATTTTGATACCTGCTCGGTTTTATCCTTTTTGTGTTCTTTTCCTCCCTTCTGGGTTTTTTTTTTGGTTGGGGAGGGGGAAGGAGTGCAAAAAAAGTTGTCGAAAATCTTGAGTTCCGAAGCATTACCGAAATCCCCTGTCGCTGACGTTCTTAATTTTGCAGACCCTCGAGACGGCAGAGGGTGGGGAAAAACCAGCCCTGCAGAGTGGCTCCGAGTCACAGAGTACTTTTGAAAGCCGTTTACTGTGCAGCATTGGAGGAAGATTTGGGGGTGGGGGGCAATGTTCCCTCTAAGCTGTGGAGTCTTGTGAGCAAAAATTCTACTTTGTGAACTACTGGCATTAAAGCTGTGAGCGAGCGATTTGGCTACTGCCTAAATTAGTTTGCTCAGGAGCCATTCTTCCTGAGCTAAGACAAAAATGTGTGAGCCGGAAGCTAAAAAACTCTGAGCTAGCTCACAGTAACTCAGCTTAGAGGGAACATTGGTGGGGGGAGAGTTTGTGGCCCCTGGGAGCATACGGGACTCCTTCCTGCAGTTTTTGGGATCCGACTCTATGCTCCTGCAGACGTGTTTCTTCGGGCTGACGTTGTACTGTTCCCCCATAGAAACCAAACGCGTGTCTTCGCAGTCAGAAGTTTCCAAAGAACAGTCAGATGAATTTTTAGCGTGTAAGTGAAGAACGGCAAGAATCGCTCTTGGGGAAGCGTGCTAGAAAGATTTGGTGCAAACCAGGTGCTTTCAAGAGAACCAGATTATGGGGGAGTCGCTTCTAAGCAACAAACACAGTGCACTCTGTGGTTGTGCCGTCTGTGTGGATGTGACATGCATATGTACACACATGCCCAGAAGCTGCCCCGAGTAGTGTGCCAACTTCGCTGGCCCTGATCAATGAGGATTAGCCATTATTGATCACCGTTTTTGCTGTGGCTGAGATGTCACTTTTTGTGTGTTTGCACAAGGTAGGGGGTGGGGGAGTCTTTGTGCAAATGCTTGCTTGGCTCCTTGCCAGCCCTTTAGGGAGGGACTGTGGCTCAGTGGCAGAGCCTCTGCTTGGCAGGCAGGAGGTCCCAGGTTCAATCCCTGGCATCCCCAGTTAAAAAGGACCAGGCAGGAGGTGATGGGAAAGACCTCTGCCTGAGACCCTGGAGAGCTGTAATGAGGGACTGTGGCTCAGTGGCAGAGCCTCTGCTTGGCAGGCAGGAGGTCCCAGGTTCAATCCCCGGCATCTCCAATTAAAAAGGACCAGGCAGGAGGTGATGGGAAAGACCTCCGCCTGAGACCCTGGAGAGCTGTAATGAGGGACTGTGGCTCAGTGGCAGAGCCTCTGCTTGGCAGGCAGAAGGTCCCAGGTTCAATCCCTGGCGGCATCTCCAGTTTAAAAAAGCAGGCAGTGTGTGACGTGAAAGACCTCGGCCTGACACCCTGGCGAGCCGCTACCAGTCAGAGTGGACAATACTCGTCTTATGAGACTGACACTCTGACTCTGTATAAAGCGACTTCGCCGTCCGTTTCCTTCTTTGGCCCATTTCTTGAGGTGCTTTGCGGAGATGTTGGGAGCATCTTCGGGGCCGGACGCAACTGCTTGGCGCTCCCCTCGGCACCGAACGCCCCCTCCCTGCCTTCAAATGGCCTCTCTTGCCCTCCAGGTTGGAAATTCTCCTCAGCGATGTTCCGGCCGCCAAGCGGAGCCTAAACGGATTTGTCACACCCGACCGCTGTTGGGTTCCTCTCTACGGTCTCCCATGGCCTGGTTTCCTCCTCATTCCCTCTTCCTTGGCGAGAGACAGAGAGAGAGAGAGAGAGAGGAGACCCTCTTCTGTCCCAGGGGTGGATTTTTAATAAGAAGCACCTGTTTCCAGGGCCGTACAGCAGCTGTTTGGAGCGTTCAACTGTTTCCTGGCTGGGGTGGGTCATGAGAAAAACTTCACCACCTAGAACTGTGGGTGGGGTGTGTGTGTGTGTGTGTGGGGGGGGAATTTCCCCTGCCTGCCCCCCATCTCATGTTCCTTAATCCTGCCTTCCCAGCCACCCCATGTCTGAATCCCACAAGCTCAAAAAGGATGGGGACCAGTGTTCCCTCTAAGCTGTGGAGTCTTGTGAGCAAAAATTCTACTTTGTGAGCTACTGGCGTTAAAGTTGCGAGCAAGCGATTGGGCTACTGCATAAGTTAGTTTGCTCTGGGGCCACATCCTTCCTGAGCTAAGGCAAAGATGTGTGAGCCGGAGGCTAAAAAACTGAGCTAGCTCACACTAACTCAGCTTAGAGGGAACACTGATGGGGACCCCTTGAACTATTTGTTCACTAGAGAGCCAGTTTGGTGTAGTGGCTAGGGGCCCAGTCTCTAATCTGGGAGAACCGGGTTTGATTCCCCACTCCTCCAGATGCAGCCAGACCTTGGGTCAGTCACAAGTTCTCTCAGAGTTGTTCTCCCAAGGGCAGTTCTGGAAAGAGCTCTCTCTCAGCTCCATCTACCTCCCGGGGTGTCTGTTGTGGGGAGGGGAAGGGAAGGGAAAGGAGATTGTAAGCCGCTCTAAGTGAAAGGTAGGGTATAAATCCAATGTCCTTCTCCTCCTCTTCTTTTTCGTCTTCTAAACCTGGGAGACACAGCCTCAAGTCCCCAATCCGTCGGGGAGCTCCTTGAGTGACCTGGGGCCACTAATGTCAGGCACTTCAGAAAGTCAGTCAAACACCAGGCTTCATAAGAAGATAGCGTTTATTTAAGCAGCAATTCTAAAGGCACACTAACATTCTATTGTCAGGAATAAAGCACACAAAGGAACATCTACGAATATACCCCACTGAGCTAGCCCCCCCCTTAGCATCTACCAATGGCTACCTAGCCCGCACGCGGGAAATAGGTGCGAAAGCTGTTTAAGCCATAAAGGGGCCCAGCTGTCCACACCAGAGAAACCGAAACCGTAGGACAAGGCCATTTGGTTCAGATAGGAGATAGCCCAGGCTGGGAATCACCCTGTAACCTAGGCAACCTACCCACCTCCCACATTCCAAGCATGAAAAGTTACAGACCATCTCACCCTCCTTCCCTCCCTCACATCTTATGGCAGGATCACCTGACAACTAACCTCTTCTGAGCCTTGCCTACCTTGCAGGATTGTTGTGGCAGCAAGACGGACAAGGGGATAACCACGTCTGTCACCCTGAGCTGCTCCAGAGAAGAGCCCATAAATTTGCAATTGGTTGTTGGCTGGCGAGCCCTCTCCGCGTGTTATCTGTCTCCTGTCCTCTCGATTGGGATTCGTTTTGTATAGTCCTTGGGGTGGGGACTCCCCCATCTGGCTTTTTTTTTTGGAAAACCTTACTCTATAAAAGCACCCCAGCGCTCCTGGGGCAAAGGCATAAATTGAAAGTACCGGGAACCTTGGAATCCCTGCCCCGTAAGTGCCTCCGAGTTCTGTTTGTATATCAGTCGTTGTGGGTGCGTGGATTATTCCCCTTGTTCGTGCAGGATTGGGGGGACCTCCTAACCCCCCACCACCACCTTCAGCCTTATTAAATCTATTTTTCAAACTGTCACTTAGCTGGCCCTTCCCCGGGCCGAGTCGGATGTTTATGTTGCCCTGGACACTGCGGTGCCGTTGCCTGCCATTGCAAGAGCACTTCTCGCCAGCCGTTGTGAATTAAGGACTCCCGGCGACCTTTCGCCCTCCCCGCTCTTAAATTCATGCTTTAAAAACAGCTTAATGAGGGGTTTACTGGTCCAATTGAAACTTTTTATTAAAACCTATTAGTGTGCCGGGGTAGCCTGCACGAGGGATACAATTAGCCCAGAGCGACCCCCCCCCCCATCTCATGTGCCGCTGGCCCCCAGCCATGCCTGGCTTGCGTTAAACTGTTTCCAGACTCGCCTTCGCCCTAAACATCGGTGTTTGCATGGGAGTCATATCCTCCGGCTTAATTTCTTAGCTTTGTCTCGTTTTTGTTTCCCCGACCCCCCCCCCACAACCCCCAGCTCCGTGGCCCGAAAACATTCGGCTTTTAATCTAATTAGGCTGGGCAATAAGGAGCCGCTTCCTAGGACTGTGGTCTGACTCGCCAAGCTGAAGGGGGACGTATCCCCGACTCGCCTCTGTGTGCCCGTTGTCTAGCTCTGAGATCCCCAGCCTCTTCGAGCCTGCAGGCACATTTGGAATTCTGACACGGCACAGTGGGCCCCGCGACAAAACGGCTGCCACAAAATGGCCGCCACCGGAGGCGGAGCCAGCCACAAAAGCTTAACTTCAGTCATGCCATGCAGATTATTGTGGTGCGGCAGCAGCTGCTACCAATGCCACGTTTAGAAAAATCGACACAGCCAATCAGATCTCCAGTGGCCAATCAGAAATGTTGCTGGGCAAAAGCCCTGCCTGCCCCCCCCTTGGGTGCCAGCAAAGGTGTCAGAGGGCATCGGGTTGGGGACCCCCAATCTAGCTTTTCACACTGTCAATCAACTGCGTGATACAGTCTCAGTCGACCACTTTCTTGCTCTGTCAACCTGCCTCCTTCAGCTGTACCATACAGCTGCACAAATACTAGCGGGGTCTGTGAGGAGCTATTTAAGCTCCTGCTGCCGAAAGCCGTGGAGGACAAGGTTGACATTAGAGTGGTGTAACGATTAGGAGCGCAGACTGTAATCTGGGAGAAGTGGGTTTGATTCCCCACTCCTCCACATGCAGCTGCTGGGGTGACCTTGGGTCAGTCACAAGTTCTCTCGGAGCTGTTCTCTCAACGGCAGTTTCTGTCCGAGTTCTCTCAGCCCCACCTACCTCACAGGGTGTCTGTTGTGGGGAGGGGAAGGGAAAGGAGATTGTAAGCCGCTCTGAGGCTTCTTTGGAGGGCAGAGGGTATAAATCCAGTCTCTTTTCTACTTCTTGGTTTCCCCTCTTCCTTATGTTGTTCCCCTCTCCTCCATTTTGTCCTCACCAAAATCTTGTGGGGTAAGTTAGGCTGAGAGTATGTGACTGGCCCAAGGTTACCCAGCAGGCCTCCATGGCTTCCATGAGATCCGAACCCGGGTCTTCCAGATCTTCGTCCGACACTTTAACCTCTACACCAAGCTGGATGTAAACCACTTTGTGCTCCTGTTGTGGAGGAAAGTGAGGTGTAAATGCATAATTCCCTATGTGGCTGGATAAAACCCTCTAAGCTGCAGCGGTGTGACATCACAGTCATCTGACAGGAAGAGGAGGAGCCTGAGCTTGCGACCTCACTGGTGAAAAGGCCAGGATGTTTGGCTGCAGATCAAGGGAGTAAAAAAGGATGACCGCAGGTTCGTGCCCAGTAGGGAGAAACTGCGCAAGAAATTTGAGTTTTCGCATCAGCCCAAAAAGTTGTCACAAATTAGGGTTAAAATCCTTAAATTCTGCACTTTGGAAAGTCATTTTGGATTATCCCGCGCAAGAGTATGGGAGGGATGTCTCGTATTTCCCTCATTAGTTTAGGACTTCAGGAGGCCACCTAGGGAAGAACAAGAAAAGAAATTAAACCTACTCAGGTTTCGAAGGGTCCTTCCAAATTCTTGCCAGCTGTTCTCCGCACTGTCCCCTGGCTAAAGAAATGCATGCAAGTCTGAGTTTTGGAAACGGTAACGGGGAGATCAGTTTAAAACGACGGTGCCCTGTGCAGAATCCCATGCAGAGAAATCAGATTAAATACAGCCTGATCCCCCCCCCACCCGAGATCCCAGTTGCCAAAGGTGTGTTGAAATTAAAATTGAACTGTACACACTGTGGGGGGATGGGTACAAGATTTGGGAAGTTTTCTCTTACTCCCCCCCCCACCTCCACCCTCCCGCCCTCGGAAGCCACGCACAAGATTATCCAGAACTGATATCCGCTCGGAAGTCAATCATTTATGAAACAAGGAGGCCGATCTGCCTCAAAGGCACCGACGCCCGCTTATCGCGAAGTATAAAACCTCAAGCGTGAAATGGTTGTGTTTCAAAGGTGGGGTGGGTGGGGGTATGGAAATCTTTAAAGCGGGACGTTGAGAACGGGGAAGTGTTCCCAGAACCCCCCATGAGCCGACACCCGCAGTCTGTCTGTTAGCATAAATATCCCTTGGACAATTGAGGGAGTAATCTATAACCATGGGCCGGTCAACCAGCCCTTCACTGCTCCACTTATCCGGGGGAGGTGGGGATTGCACAAGGGGGAGAGGAACTCGTACAAAAAAAAGGATCTGGGAAAGTATCGAGAAGCGATGGCTGCTCTCTCCTACCGCTGCCGCCTCCTTCATTTCCACCGGCTTTTTGCAGAGATGTACTTTGCCCCTTGAAATGTAAGCATAATTGCCGCAATCAGACCTACCACTTTGCGGTAATTGTTTTAATGGTAGGTTTCACTCCTGATATATGTTTCCCCCCCTTCCCTTTCTCGTTTTTAAACAAGGACTTGGCACCCGTGCAGCAAGGCAAAAAGAAAAAAGAAAAAAGCTTGACAGTTCATCTCCCGCAAGACAGGCTGCCTTCTCAAAATGTGGGATATCAGTTCCCGTGCCCCACTGTGACTGTCCGGCAAGCATCCATGTCTACCCATCTTCTAACGGTTACAGGCCTGTGGTTTGGGGGGGGGGCGGCGGCGATGCTAGCCCCCTTGCCAAAGCCGTTTCATTTAAGGTTGCGGGCCGGGCAACCAACGAGAAATGGGGGGATACTTACTGCAGGGGAAAGTATCGAGAAGTGATGGCTGATCTCTCTTGCCGCTACCTCTCTATGGCATTTCGGGGCAAGTGTGAGTGGCGAAGAGCCCTCCTTCCGTTTTACCAGCCTGCTTCTGTCCACCAACCACATGAGCGTTGGCAGGTATCAGCAACAGTTATGAGGAGTTTGCTCACCCTTAGCGGGTACCTGGTAAGCCTAGTTTCAGGGCCTGGATGAGAGATCGTGTGCCGTGAAGTCATTCCCTCAGGCGAGTCACCTTCTCTCCCAGGCTCTGTCTCTCCGAAATTAGGACAATTCCTACCTTGCAGGGCTGTTGTAGTAATTACGATGGTGTACATCATGTCAATTGTGTTGAACCTTTTAGAAGGGCCAAGTGGTATTGTTTTATTCACAGTGCCTATCGTAGATGCAAGTGGCCCTCTGGATTTCAGGGGTTCCTTTCGCCCTCCTTTTGACTTTCCCGAGGCCTAGTTCACACATGGAAGTTGTGGAGCCTGAAGGTGGTAGAATGAACACACACACACACACACACACACACACACACACACACACACACGTATATTACAAGGCTTTGACCAGCTACTTTGAAGCTTCAGGAACGTGTAGCCTTTATAACCTGTTTCTAAGGCTAGAAATGGCAATTTATGGTTCAGCTCACTCCTCCATATGTTAAATATTTGGAATAATATTGATGCCGAAGAGGCCGGGTTGCTAGGTCCAATTTCCGCCGAAGGGAAGCCCGTCCGTATTTATTTAAAGGCAGCAGAGCCGTTCAAGGTCATTATTGGGGTTGTTTTCCTCCGGACGGGCCCAACGACACCTGTATGGTTTTAAGCAATGGAAGCCATCTGTGTGGAGGAAGTTGCGTTACCGTGGCGACGGAGCGCTAACAGACACCGTGACAAAAGCTGAATGAACTCGGGGGGTCACTGAAGTGGGTGTGCGGGTCGGGGCTCATTCTGTCCGAGGAGATTTGGGGGCGGGGCACGCGTATCAGCTACAATCTTGCTCCCAAACCTGTTCTCTTTTTTCTTCCTTTAAAAAAAATCAAGATTCCCCCCCCCCCGCCCGCCCAGATATAAAGCAAACCAAACAACTGGCAAGTTCTGTTGACGCTCGGCTGGATTAGACCCGATCACCTGGCTGGATTAGACCCGAGTCTGGAATCCAGGTTCCAATATTAAACCAGCATGGGGTTACTCCGAGTGGTATTGAGCGATCTTGGTGCGTAACCATTGTCCCCCCACGATTTTGCCTAATTCCCTTATCAAGGCCTCTGTAGTGATTGGCCTTGCTGCATCTTGTGGCGATGAGTTCCAGTGTGGAACATCAGGAGTTTGGGCATGGTTCTTTTCTATGGCACCCCATATCACGAATGTTGCCAAGCTGACGTTTTACCATCTATGCCAGACGTGGCAGCTGGCCCCTTTCCCGTTGCCCCCTGGCCTAGCCACAGTCATCCACGCAATGGTCACCTCCAGAATGGATTACTTTACCCCGGCCTGCCCCTGAGACTTATCCGGAAACTCCAACTGATCCAGAATGCAGCGGCGCGAGTCCTGACGGGAAGTCACGACCAGCACATATGCAACCTGTGCTGCGTCAGCTGCATTGGCTTCCAGTGGAGTACCAGGTCAGAATCGAGGTTTTGGTACTTGACCTTCAAGGCCTTAAGGCAGGGGTATCTCTCCTTATTATAAAGCGCTGTTTGTGTCCACGCGCCCCCACGGCCTTTCGCCCCCCCAACTGCCAGTCAGAATGGGGTCCCTGCCCACTGGCTGCATGGCCTTTGTCCCACCCCTCCTTCTGCTCACAGATGACCCACCCAGCATCTCCACGATGCTCCACTGGGTGGAGTGTCTGGAGGCCGAGGCCAATGGGAGCCAGCGCCGGCTTCCTCATGCTGCAGCCCCCACAAGGAGTCTCTCACTCGCCACCACTCCACTACGACGTGCGGTGCTCGGTCGGAGGCACCGAACCACGCCGCCCAGGAGGCCCTGGCCGTGCTGCACCCCTGCTTGCCCTGCGAGCCTCACACGACATCATGCTGGCACCGCACGTGATGGCGGCCCACAAGGCCAGGTACAATTGTCGCTGTGAGGCAGCCAGCTGCGACACAGTGCGCATGACCTCCCTGATGTGGTGCTGCTGCAGCACCAGCCGCCTCCTCCTGCCTGGCCTCAGCTGCGGGAGCCGCGATGCCGGCGGCAACGACTGCGCACCCCTTCTCTGCCCGCCGCTGCCCCTACGTGGCCATGGCGCCGCTGCCCCTTCTCGCAGCAGGGGGACTGGGGAGGCCACGGCTTGGCTACAGCCCATTGCGTTGATCACTGCAACAGGCCTTCTCACTAGTCAAACACAAGGCTCGGGGGCAGGAACAGGCCCATCCAGGGCTCTTACCTGGCCAGCAAGCAACTGGTATGCATGGAAATGTAAAGTATTCCCCCTTTTATGGTATCCCTTGGGAGAAAACGCTAGTCTTGCATGTGATTAAATACATTTATTGGGGCTTTCGTGGATTCCTCAGTAAATCAATTGCTTTCACTGATAGGCATGACATCTGCGCCCTGCAGGACCTTATGTGGTTCTGCAGGGCTTGCAAGGCGATGATGTTCCGCCAGGCCTTTGGTTGAGGGCAGCGATAGGCACCATCTTGGTCGGCCCTCCCTCCTCCTTCTCCCCCGCACCCTTTTCAACTGTCCTCCCGCCTTGCCTTTTTATGATGCAGAGACACAGTTTGGAATCTAATGTATTAGCGCCATCTGAATAATACACTCCGCGAACCGGTTTTTAATTAATTTGTTTAACTGTTGGAATGCTTTAATACGATGTTTTTACCATTGTCGTTCATCATTCAGAGCCCCGAGTACTCGGGGACTGAGCGATTTATAAATCTCGTCTATAAATAACTAAATAAAAATAAATAAGGGACACCGTCTTGCCAGTCAGCTTCATCCTCGTTGGTTGATTTCATTTTGTTGATCTGTTACAGAATTGGGTGAATCTGTAATGGAAGAAGAATGGGGGAAAACACGCAACTTCCATGAAGATAACAGAGCAATGATTTATCTGTAACCCACCAGGGGTCTTGATATAACCCCCCCAAATCTTAGTGGGCTGGCCGCCTGCGTTTGGAAATGGTGCAGGTGAAGAGGGCTGCCACGTAGCAGTTCAGACAAGCAAGGAATCCTGGGAGAAGTGGGATCTGTCTCCTTCTAACGGAGATCTGATCATCCAGGCGTCAAGGAAGAGGTCTTTTTGGTGAAACTCCAGGTTGCCAGGAATTCCCCATTCCCAGGAAGAGGCAGAGTAGTATAGCGCTTAGAGTGTCGGACTAGGATCTGGGCGGCCCAGGTTCGAAACCCTCCCCCCCTGCTGTGGAAGCTTGGTGGGTGACCATGGGTCAGTCACAAACTCTCAGCCAAGCCTACCTCACAGGGTTGATGTGAGGAGAAAATGAAGGAGGAGAGAATGATGTAAGCCACTTTAGATCGCCATTGAGGAGAACGGTCGGGTATACATGAATTAGAGAAAGAAGTCAAACTCCAGTTCGCTGGGAGACTGCAGTCAGATGTCATGGCAAATTGTCATTCGACCGGAGCCTTCGCAAATTAGGAAATGTGCAATTAGGGTCCATGCCAGGGAAAGAGATGGAAGGGAGCTCTGGAGAACAACTGCCTATGCTCGTGCTTGTCACAGAGCTTTATTGTGACATCTGAACGCAGCTTTGTCGTTTCTCGAAGCTCGTTCTCTCTTGCTTCCAGCAGGCATAGTCATCACCCCCGATCGTGGGGTGATCCTTGCTGAAAGTGCATTACTTCTGCAGCAACAAAATGAGTTCGGAAAGCTGTTTGTGGTCTGTGTGTGCGCGTTTTGTTTTTTGCTTTGTTTTACATACCATCCCCCCTCCCAGTCTTTGCTCGGTCTTCCGGCCTTCTGTTCTTCTTATTCTACGAGGTTAAAACTGTGGGCGTTGAGGTCCCATTAGTCATTTTTGATCATGGCCGAAACTTTCGCTTGGGGGAAAAAAAAGAAGAATGCACGCTGGCAAAAACAGATTAAAGGTTCACTCCGATGAAAATTCAGCATAACTTTTGGGAGGGCCACCGAGATCTTCTAGGGAATTGCATTCCTGGAACAGAAACTTATCTGGAACCTGCACGGTTCTTGATCTCGAACCGTCCTCCTTTTCAGTTCTACATTCATTGTGTATCATTTTTTTCGGATTGGGTCGTGCCGTCTGAATTTTATGGCACAAATGCTGACATCTCTCGGGCTTTTCTGGCTCTTCATCTCCTCCCTCTACCCCCAGTGGACTCTCCTATGAAACAACAAGTTGCATTCATCCTCCTGCCCGTCTTCCTTTCAGATAACCAGCCTCTACTTCCCCTAGATGGAATTTACCAGGAAACAGTATTATCTGGTACTGGGTTATATAACTGACTTCAAAAGAGATCAGCGTGGGCAAGATAATTGAGAAGCAGAGCACTTTTCGTGCTGCGAATTGTTCGTCTAAAGCTCCGCATGGCTTTAAGATTCGCTAGTAACGAATGTTCGTTTCCTGGGTTTCGTGGTTGTTCTCCATAGCCAATTAGGCACCGGAGTGAAATATGCATATAAATCAAAGTGAGTCCCATCCCTATGCTAAAGATTACAAATCCTATGATTGTACACAGCATGCGGAATAAGGGATTATACCTGGGAACAAATCACACAGTCTGGAAACAGTTACGCGGATTTGTTGAAAGCACGCTGTAGGCTCATGCCATGGATTTTTTTTTTTGCTCAGGTTGCTTAGGTTCAGCATTGTATCTGGAGGAACAGCGGTCTGCATCGCAGGGCTGTTGTGAGGATAGGGGAAGAAGACCATGGTGGGGCATTTGGAATGGTTGAGGAATAACAGTGTTTTTGTTTCTCGTGTTTTGCATGGGGTGTAGGTCAGGAGGAGAGCACCAGCTTTTGCAAGCTGTTTCGAGCCAGGAGCACAACAGTTTTTAAGGAACGAGGACTTAATGGCTGTAGAGGAGCAGTGGGCAAGCATTCTGCATAAGTGCAGCTCAGCTTAGTCACACTAGAAGGCCTGCTGCCTCCCGGCATCCTTTCCAGGGCTGCCCATTAGATGGTTCTGGGAAATTCATCATCCACAGTGTCTTCATATTGGATGTTCCCTGCATTCAGAGATACACAGTTTCAGGATCTGAAGGTTCAGATTTGTTTCAGAATGTGGATCAAAAAACCTGCAGATAAGGCCCCGCTATAGAAGGGGGAACTGTATCTGCAAACCAGTGTGTAGAAGAGAAGAAGAGCATGTTTTTAATACTCTGCCGGTTTGGTGTAGTGGTTAAGTGTGCAGACTCCAATCTGGGATAACCAGGTTTGATTCCCCACTCCTCCACTTGCAGCTGCTGGATGACCTTGGGCAAGCCATAGTTCAGACAACGGCTGTCCTTGAAAGGGCGTTTCTTGAAAGAGCTCTCTCTGCCCCCCCTACCTCCACAGGGTGTTTGTTGTGGGGGGGAGAGGGAAAGGAGTTTGTAAGCCGCTCTGAGACTCCAAGTGAAGGGTGGGGTATAACTCCAGTCTCCTCCTCCTCCTTCTCTTCTTCCTCTTCCTCCTCCTCCTCCTCCTCCTCTTCTTCTTCATTAAGGAGTCTCAAAGCAGCTTACAGTCGCCTTCCCTTCCTCTCCCCACAATAGGCGCCTTGTGAGGTAGGTGAGGCTGAGAGAGCTCCAAGAAAGCTGTGACTGGCCCAAGGTCACCCGCCTGGCTTCTTGGGGAGGAGCAGTGGGGAACCAAATCCTGCTGTCCAGATTAGAGCCTGCTGCTGTTAATCACTACACCACGCTGTCTGTCTCTAGTGTGTGTGGGGAATCCCAAAACAAAAAAAAAGAAAGAGGATCAAGAAACCCCAAACAGAGAAGTGATTCCATAAACACAGGTCTGGCAACTGAAATAATAAATGCCGGACAAAATCTTGCAAGGCAACAAGATCTGAACAGCCCAAGTCACTTCCTTTCAGCCTCACCCTACCTTACAGGGTTGTTGTGGAGGGTAAAAGAGAGGACGGCAGAACCCTGACGCTGCCCTGGAGTTCGGAGAGTAACTCTCCCGTCCATCATGCCCAGCTCCGGAAGGCCTCTCCCTGACAGGGATTTGAAATGACTTCAGCTGCCTCAAGATGGAAGCCATTTTCGCGATCTCTGAGACTGACAGCCGCCCACAGATCTAGGAACAGGACACCGATTAACTCTAAACTTTCAAAAAAATATATCTATAAAACCTTCCTTACTGATTTCTCTGTCACTTGCCACTTTGCTCTAGAACGAGGAAGGAAGGAGTGGGGGCCCGTGGGGGGGGGACACGCGGGGGGGGAGAGTTAATTTATTGCCGCATTAGCTCTCATAGTGCCTTCCTGTCACCTAAATAGTTTCTAATTACTACCCTGGAGAGTAATTCGGAGCTTTTAAAAGTTTTGTGCTAAATTCTTTCTCTTTCCCCCTGTGCTGCATATACTTTTTTAAGACCCAAAGTTATGGATAACGTTTTAACTCCCGGATGCTTCTGAATCGGGAGAGTTCATGCCTTTCTTTGGCTACCGGAGTCTGCCTTTAGGCAGGGATTTTGTTTTGGTTTTTTTCCCGTTAGTCCATCTGCGGCCACCCCTGTCTCCTACAGGGGAGTCACCATGGCTGCTGGTATTCCCTTTGGGTTTCGTATGTTGCCGCTCGGAGATTTGTCCTCGTCTGTTTTCGCTGCTGCAGATTCTTTCGCTCCTTCCGTGCCGTTCTTGCATCGTGCGTACAAAAAAATTGAAAAATGCTCGAGCGGGGAAAAAAAAAATTTAGCCGGAGAAAGAGATGCTGCTGTGGAAAGGAAGACTCGACGAGCGCGGTTCTCACAAACAAAGTTTAGCTCGGATATTTGAATTGAACCGGACAGCTTTCAAAATTTGGAGGGGAGGATGGTTGGTGAGAACCATGCAGATGTTATCAGAGACTTTCAGAAGGAGGGTGAGAAGGATGTCTGAGAGACATGCGCTCTTCCCGACAACCGAGTTATTCGGTGACCGACAGGAAATGGAAAATGGGGGGGAGCTCACCGGGAAATGTCAGGAACTGAGAGGATAAGTTGCGTAAAATTTACGATTGCGTTTCGTTGGGACCTCAGCAGTGGTATTCCAGCAGAATGCATTTTCCTGTATGTTGTTGCTTTTGCATTTCCTTTTGGGTGGAAGAATGCCAAACCAGAAAGGATACCAGATCTGTGAGAAGATCTTGTCTAGAAAACTGTACCATAGGGCAGGCCCAGGACTGGAATGTTGTGGTTATGGGGATGGGTGGTGGTGGCAGAAATGAGGGTAATTTGGCAGGTGCAGCGATGATTCAGATTCAGGCTACTAAAACGTACGTGCAGGTTGTCCCCGGCAATCCAGCACGATTTGCAGAGTTTTTTAAAAGTTGACTGGTAAACAAGTTTGATTTTTTTAAAAATGCAGATATTGTGCCCAAGCTGAGGATGTGCCATCCTGAGAGACTAAAAAACTTGATGTTCTGGTTGGTGAGGATCTCTCAGATCTACGGTGCGCATTACTTTGGGTGCAATTTCTGGGGCCATTTTTGCCCAAGCACTTTGTCAATCCTTCCACAAGCTTTGAATTAAAGGGCTTTGACACTGGAAGGTGGAAGAAGAAGAGGAGGAGGAGACTGAATTTATAACCTACCCTTCACTACCCGAAAGAGTCTCAGAGTGGCTTACAATCTCCTTTCCCTCCCCCTCCCCACAACAGACACCCTATGAGATAGGTAGGGCTGAGAGAGCTCTTTCGAGGACTGCTCTTGAAAGAACAGCTCTGAGAGAACTTGTGACTGACCCTAGGTCACCCCAGCAGCTGCATGTAGAGGAGTGGGGCATCAAACCCGGTTCTCCCAGATTAGAGTCCGGACTCCTAACCACTATGCCAAACCGAGCAGTTGGGTAGTATCGTGCCTGTGTGTTTGGCTTTTGTCACCATAAATAAAAGGACTAGATCGGGGATCCCCATCATGGTGCCCACTGAGATCTTTTCTGGGGCCCACCAAGTGGGTGGGACAAAGGGGGACTTTTGCCCAGCAAAGCTGCTGATTGACTATCGGGGACTTGATTGGCCGTGCAGAATTTTTTAAAAAAATATTGCTTTGGTAGCAGCTGCCACCACAGCACAAGGATCTACACTGTGTTACCAAGGTTAAGCTGTGGCAACCATTTTGTGGCTGGCTCTGCCTCCTTTGGCAGCCATTTTGTGGCAGCCATTTTGTTTCTGCTCCAGTGATGCCATGTCAGAATTC
The DNA here is from genome assembly GCA_029375565.1 of Gekko gecko. Taxonomy (NCBI): domain Eukaryota; kingdom Metazoa; phylum Chordata; class Lepidosauria; order Squamata; family Gekkonidae; genus Gekko; species Gekko gecko. The sequence continues at coordinate 211,587,230 of JAPDNY010000004.1, forward strand.
CAAATGCACCCGCAGGCTCAAAAAGGTTGGGAACCCCGGACTAGAAAACTGGGGACAAAGATGAAAGGTGGAGATTTAGGGAAGGGGTCTGGGATATCCCCTCATGGCCATTTTGTGCAGCCATTTTGTTTCTGCTCCAATGATGCCTTGTCAGAATTCCAAATGCGCCCTCATGGCCTTGACACTGCCGTTGTAACATGCGGTAGATCAATCTACCTTGGTTGACACCCTCACCTGAAAGAGCTGTCTTTTTACGCCTCTGGGAGGGGGGGAAATGTGTTTGGTGATAGTTATTTGAAAGCCCGAACAGCGTGACAAGCGAACACGCATGCTTCAAACCCCCCTTTTTAAAACCAATCTAATGGCGGTGTGGAACAGCTGGAAGGAAATTCCAGGAGGGTGGGAGGCAAAGGTTCTTGAAGCGTTGCCTGAATAAGCCGCGACTGCCTTGAGGTGCCGTGGGGTGTGAGGGGAAGTCGGTGAATTTGGAACCTAAGATGGTGTCTGCCGAGTACGTTCTCCACTGGGAAATCTCTCTGTAGGTGTGGCGACAGGACGCCAGTTCCCTGGCCGCCTCGGAGCGTTCAGCTATTTCCTTGTCAAGCCGTCCTGATGGATTGGTTTTTGATACTCGAGTTTTCGTCTTTCACAAAGCAACCTTGAGCCATAAAACTGAGTGATCCCTTGTCTGGTTAGGATTTTCACCTCCCTGTTGACTCATGGGACATTTTGCATGGAGTCCCTTTCCTTTTCTTTCACCGTGGAGGTGGGAAGTGGTTCTCCCTTCAGCGACTTCTCTGTATTATCGAAATACTCCTAGAACTAAACACCTGCTGACAATAGCCTTGTGAAATGCAGGGAAGACGTGCATCTGAAATGAAAAAGAGAGAGAGAGAAAAAAGGACGAATTGACATCCGCGATACCCTAAATGTGTTCCCCTTCCTTTGTCGGCGTGCTTGCTTTTATGCTTATATGGTTTTATTGTATTGTTAAATATTTATATGTGCATTTTTAATGTTAATTTAATATTCAAATGTTTTAATGCCTCACGTTTACTGCCTTGGGGTACCTTTTTGGGGGTGGAAAGGTGGCAAATAGATGTATTAAATAAGAAAGATGTTATGGATTTATTATAATGTGGATTTTGGTGGATGTCAGAAGAAGAAGAGATTGGATTTATACCCTGCCCTTCACTTAGAGTCTCAGAGCAGCTTACAATCTCCTTCCCCTCCCCACAACAGACACCCAGTGAGGTAGGTGGGGCTGAGAGAGCTCTTTCGAGGACTACTCGTGAGAGAACAGCTCGGAGAGAACTGTGACTGACCCAGGGCCACCCAGCTGGCTGCATGTGGAGGAGAGGGGAATCAAACCCGGTTCTCCAGATTAGAGTTTGCCGCTCTTAGCCACTATACCAGACTGGCTGAAGAGGAGATTCTTGGTCCTTTAGAAGTGATGAATGATAAAAAGCTGAGAAGATAGATAGAGCGATGGAAATACTCCTGACTGACGAGGATCTCTGATAACAAATATCCGAGGTGAAGTGGGTTCTCTTACGATCAAAGTTTCTTGCTTTTATCGTCGGGCAAATGTAGTCGGAGAAGGCAGTTTCCAAGAGGCAAAGGCCAGCTTTAGGGAGGGTTTTCAGGCTCTTTGAGTTTTGACGTCTCGTTCCAGTCGGAGAAAAGAAAACAATTCAAGATTGCCTGGGATTCAAAGGTATCTGAGCTTGGATTCGGCTACCTCGGAAACGGCGCCCGCGTCGAGGCGTCGGTCATAAGGAGACGTGTTAAAACCCTTGTTATCGCAGTTGGTATTTCGCAACGGTTTGCTGACGCCACTTCTGATAATACAGTTTGCGTAGGGACTGTGGAGTGAAATAATTCCGTCTTCAGACTTGGGGGGGGGGTTAGGGTTGGGGGGGCACCCGATAGATTGTTTGCGTGAACTGCCCCAGAGCGTAGAGGCCCAAAAGCTGCAATTGCTGGCACGGGCCCACCTCAGCTGCGAGCCCATGTGTGTGCTACTCTGCACATCTGTATCGCTCTCCTCCGGAGAAATTGGCAGGGCCTGAACGGCACAGGGATCTCTTTGTTCCATCGTCCCGTTTAGCATACTCAGGGACTCTGCGGAGATGTGCAGTTCTTTATTTTTAAAAGCCCGTATCGGTTGCGCATTCAGAATGAGGATGCGGCGGGGTTCTTGGTGCATGCCCGAAAATACAGATCTGTCCATTTCCCTTCTCCTAAGATTCCGTTCATTATTGCACATACAAGCATATATTCTCTTCTCCCCATCGTCTGGTTATAAATAGCCACCTGTTGGTCGATTCTCCTGGTGTTTCTGCAGAGAAATAAATAGCCACTGTTTCTTTCTGGATTGTCAAATACTGGTTTCCAGTTGGTTTTCTGAAGCTTGGTTAGGGTTAGATTCATAGAATCTGAGAGCCATAGAGTTGGAAGGGATCTCCAGGGTCATCTAGTCCACCCTCCCTGCACAATGCAGGAAATTCACAAATACCTGTCCCCCCCCACATCCCCAATGACCTCTGTTCCATGCCCAGAAGATGGCAAAAAACCTCCAGGATCCCCGGCCAAACTGGCCTGGAGAAAAATGGCTTCTTGACCCCAAAGTGGCGACCAGCATTTCCCTGGGCATGTAAGAAAGGGCCACGAGAACTAAGCACTGAGGCGACCCTTCCTGCCCTCCCTCTCATGATCTGGCTAAGATCACAGAATCAGCATTGCTGTCTGATGGCCATCTAGCCTCTGCTTGAAAACCTCCCAAGAAGGAGAGCCCTCCACCTCCCGAGGAAGCCTGTCCCACTGAGGAACCGCTTGAACTGTCACAAAGTTCTTCCTAATGTTTAGCCGAAAACTCTTCGGATTTAATTTCAACGTGTTGGTTCTGGTCCGACTTTTTGGGGCAACAGAAAACAACTCCCTACCATCCTCTATAGGACAGCCCTTCAAGTACTTGAAGATGGGTGTCATATCACCTCTCAGTCGTCTCCTCTCCAGGCTAAACACGCCCAGCTCCTTCAGCCTTTCCTCATAGGACTTGGTCTCCAGACCGCCCAGGATCTTCGTTGCCCTCCTCTGGACACGTTCCAGCTTGTCGATATCCTTCTTAAGTTTGGCTCCCAAAACTGAATGCAATACTCCAGGTGAGGCCTAGCCAGAGCAGAGTGAAGCGATACCATCGCTTTGCTTGATCTGGACACTAGACTTCTGTTGATACAGCCCCAAATCAGATTTGCCTTTTTAGCTGCAGTATCACACTACTGACTCATGTTCAGTGTTATGGTCTACTAAGACCCCCTAGGGTTGTTGCATTTCAGTCTGTTAAACTGGCGGTACGATTTTAATAACATTAATTATTCCTGCAGCTGAGTTTTTGGGTGGGCACCTGTGGACTTCAGATTTTTAAAACGGGTCAGTAACTGATCTTTCTAGTGCTGAAAGCGTCAATGACGCTCCCTTGCTGGGGCTCTGCAGAATTTTGGAAAGAAGGTGTTGTCAGAAGGAAAACAAACAAACCCCAAGCCTAGAATACAATCCACATACTTTATTGTGACCGACCACATGACACGTAATGGCGTGCAAGCTAAGCTAACGCCTCTGTTACGCATCGTTTGGTTGGTCCTACTAAAAGCAGTAATGTGGATTGCATTCTGGGGTTTTTTTTGGATTCTACAGAATTTACCTGTAGAACTCTGGAAAATCTTTGTCTGCCCCGCCCTGCTGGTGAAGAGAGAAAGTGTTGACTGACTCCCGTTCCAAGCTTGCTGTATGACGGTATTTCTGCTCTTGGTCGAAGGCGTGCGACTGCTAAGCATTCATAGCGTTGTTTCAGAATTCATGCACTGTGTCCTCTGCACATGGTAATGGCTGAGGCAGCTTCCAGCCTCTGATAATTTAAAAATGCAGCGGCTGTTAGAGCAAAGAAACAAAGATGATAGACTTTGCTGTCGATCGGCCATTAAGCTTGAGTGGAACGTTACCCTGGCTCAGGCCAAAGCCCCCGGTCGTAGGACTTTGCATTCAATGGCAGTGCTGCTGGCACGTGGGTGACCAGTCTATTTAAGATCTCTCTTAGTCAGACAAGAAGACAAGGAGGAGAAGGAGGAGGAGGGGGAGATTGGATACATACTGCACCCTTCACTACATGAAGGAGTCTCAGAGTGGCTTACAATCTCCTTTCCCTTCCCCCTCCCCACAGCAGACACCCTGTGAGTTGGGCGGGGCTGAGAGAGCTCTTTCAAGGACTGCCCTTGAGAGAACAGCTCTGAGAGAACTTGTGACTGACCCAGGGTCACCCCAGCAGCTGCATGTGGAGGCGTGGGGAATCAAACCCGGCTCTCCCAGATTAGAGTCTGTGCTCTTAACCATTACACCAAACTGGCTCAGAGAGGGGGTTCCAATATTGGCTTAGGGCTTCTTTTCCCTCGGGGTTTTTTGCTTTTTGGGGTTCTCGCGCCTGCAACGGACCCCCGATGAGGTTGACCGACCTGTATTTTTCCAGAGAACGTGAAGCGCGACAAGGAGCAGGGCGTGATGTTCTCCACCACTTCCCAAGAAAGCCCTTACCGGGAAAAAAAGGAGAGCCTGGTCTTTGCAAATTAACTTGTTTTTCCGCGCCCAGTTAGGTGCCCTTGCCGGACGCTCTCCACACGTGCGAGGCGAGCGTGGCCGTTGAAATCTGTGCCCCCTTTTTTGGCTTTATTCCGTCTTAAATTGCATCCATTCCCCTTCGCCCCCGATAACAGTAGCGCCCATTGTGTCCCGGCCGTGCAGCTGCTGAAATTTGACGAGATCCAAACCGAAGAAAACGGGAGCAGGTGGGTCAACAATACGACCCTTTCGTTCCCAGCAGTATCAGTATGCAGCCGGGGCTCGTTGGCGGTGGGGCGGGAGGGAGACGGAGGAGGGAGGGGAGCGCTGCGGGACGGAGTCCAGGGGCGGTATCCTTGACGAGGGTCACTCGTTGTGTGCGGGGATGTGTTGTGGTTTTCATTTGCGAAAGACCACAAGTGCCACGGAATCTTAAGTGGGGCTTCTCCGGCCCGTCACAGAAAGATAGCAGAGACTATCCACGGTAAATCATTCACCGATAGCCGCACTCCTTGGCTCCCTCTTCCTTTCAAACTGGTGCACAGGCCGGGGCCCAGCGTTCCCTCTGAGCTGAGTTAGTGTGAGCCAGCTGGCAGTTTTTCAGCCTCCGGCTCGCACATCTTTTGCCTTGGTGGAGGAAGGATGTCCCCAGAGCAAACTAACTTACGCGGCAGCCTAATTGCTCGCTCACACCTTTAATGCCAGAAGCTCACAAGGTAGAATTTTTGCTCACAAGACTCCACAGCTCAGAGGGAGCATTCCTGGGGTCTCAAGGTTGATTCGGTCTTAAGAAATTAGACGATAACGTTAGGATAGAAGGAGGGTGTTATGCTAAATCATATGATTGGTCCAACTAATTCAGTGCTATCTTTTTTTTTAGTATTTCTCTATGTGTGTGTGCGCCTGGAAGTCATGGTTGACTTCTCGCACTCGCTACTGGGGCTTGGACGTTTTTCAGAAAGGCGACTTGCTATTGCCTGCTTCTGCCTCCCAGCCCTGGTATTCCTTGGAGGTCTCCCTTCCAAGTACTTGCCAGGGTCAGCCCCGCTTAGCTTCCGAGATGCGACGAGATTAGGCTTGCCTGGGTTACCCAGGTCAGGTCCAGCGCTGTCTGATCTAATTGGCCGTTGCTGTCCATGGTCCCCAGAAGAAGCAGTTTCTGACCCATAGCCCTTGCCATTACTAACCTGGAGATGTGCAGTCTCACCAGCTCGCGTTCCAGGATGGCAGGCTTTGGTTGAACATGAGGCGAAATATCCCAACAGTAAGAGAGGCTGGGTAATGAAATCTGGGCTAGGAGCCAGCTCTTCCCCGCAGAAGGTCTTCAGGCAGAGATTTGGACAGCTATCCGCCTCTGGCGCCGGATTTTCTGCATCGAGCAGGGGCCTCGAAGGCCGCTTCCGCCTCCATGTCACAATTTGAACGTGAGGCCCCTGTTCTTTCAAACTGTGCATTGTGCCAGGGGGCTTCAGGTTTTTCCCTGATGCTCTGTTGTGTTATTATTCCGATGCATTATTTGCATTCGCGCGAGCTGCACATTGTCTTGCAAATACGTCCTGTAATGTTGGAAGCCGTGGTGAATGCTGGAGTCATGGCCTGGGGTCCTCATGCTGCCCTCCTCAGCTCCTCGACTGCAGGATCTGGGCTGGGTGAGGATTCGGACACCTTTTTTCTTTGCGGTCAAGTTGTGGCTGATTTATGGAGACCCTGTGGAGTTTCCAGGCCAGAGACGTTCAGAGGTGGTTTGCCTCCGCATCAGGACCAGTTTGGTGTGGTGGTTAGGAGCACGGACTCTAATCGGCGAGAACCGGGTTTGATTCCCCACTCCTCCACTTGCAGCTGCTGGATGACCTTGGGCAAGCCAGAGTTCTGTCAGGGCTGTTCTCTCAAGGGCAGTTCTCTCAGAGCTCTCTCAGCCCCACCTGCCTCCCAGGGCGTCTGTTGTGGGGTGGGGAAGGGGAAGGAGATTGTAAGCCGCTCTGAGACTCCGAGTGAAGGGCGGGGTATAAATCCAACCTTCTCTCCCTCCTCCTCCTTCTCCTGGGCCATCGAGGTCAAGGTGAACACCGATAGAAGTGAACATTAGAAAGGTACACAAATTCAGATGCCTTGTAACCACCAGCACCTTTACAAACTTGACCCCGATGATTGAAATCTGCATTGATACCCCCAAGACTCGGGGACAACCACAAGCTCTCATGGCTTTAAGGAGGACTCGTGCGAGTTCACGGAGGAGGATGGGTTTACACGGCGGTAGGTCTTCATGTCGTGAGTCTGTGTGTCATTAAACACCAGTTGAGCCAGGGCCATCAGGGAACACCAGTGGTCTCCTGAAGACATTGAGCTGGTCACTGTGGGATCTTATGGTCAGATCCAACAGGCCTGTTCTTTCACAGAGCTTGGGAGGAGAAACCTGCTTGCTTGTACGCTGGCCGAATTGACAATTTGCCCTTCCCTCACAGAAACTGGATTGCAAACCGTTCCCTTGAGCAAGTGAACATTCGGCGGCGCCAGAACTCCTCAGCCAGCCAGCATCTAAAGCAGGGGTGTCAAACATGCGGCCCGGGGGCCGAATCAGGCCCCCAGAGGGCTTCTGTCAGGCCCATAGTGGAACTGGCTGTCTTCTGCTTCTTCTTCCAGTTCTGCTGCTGCTGCGGCGTCATCGTAGGTTTGCGGCTTACAGATACACACCTGAACAGCAGAGGCAAGATTGCAACAGCACAGATGTTTTGATGCAATAATTCAGAGCAAGAAGTGTCAGATCACATGCAGAAGTTGCCGTGGGATACTCATGGATGCCAGGCAGAGTTTACGGGCGCAATCAAATGGGCACATCTGGCAAGCGTCATGCACCTGTTGCCAGCCCGTCGCGCCCGGCCAAAGATCTGGAGTTAAAAGGTACTGGAGAAAGTCCACCATCTAACGCTTGCGACGGGCCGCAGATGGACTTCCTCCACCTGATTGCTCCAGCGCGCTCCCCTTGCTGTGTTGCAGCGCGCCAGAAACGTGGGCCGATGAACTGAAACCCTTATTCCCCGCCGTCGCGTCTGATCGCGTTTGGGCGCGTCAAAGTGCTCCGGCGCAAAAAGCCACACCTCTTCCCCCGCGTTATCTGGCCCTGTGACCGGGGCCATTGTTAAAGAAACAAAATATGGCAAGAGCGCTAATGTTTTAAGCATGTTTTTATTTTAAGTAAAAGAAAAACACCCTTTGTGTTTGTGTCCTTTATAAAGTTTGTGTCTCCGCTACCTGGCATCACATTTTATGACACGCACGTGGCCCGGTCCGACAAGGTCTCGTTTATGCCAGATCCGGCCCTCGTAACCGATGAGTTTGACACCCCTGGCCTAAAGCATCCTTGCCTCAAGTCGAGTCGAGTCGGAGAGCCAGGATGGCGTAGCGGTTAAAGTGTCGGACTAGGGTCTGGGAGATCCAGGCTCGAATTCCGGCTCATGCAGTGGAAGCCTGCTGGGTGACCTTTGGCCAGTCACATCCTGTCCTCCTAACCGACCTCGCAGGGCTGCTGTGAAGATAAAATGGAGAAGAGGAGAACGATGTAAGGCGCTTTGGGTCCCCACTGGTGTGAAAGGCGGGATAGAAACAAAGCAAATGAATAAGCGCAGAAGTCTAAAATCACTGTTCATCTGCTGAGCTCCAGGTGGGCCGCCATGTTGGTTTGACACAACGGAACAAAGTTTGAGACCACCAAACCTTATTCCCGGCATTAAACTTTGTTGGTCTTCAAGGTGCCCCTGGACTTGCACTTTGTTCACCCGCAGTCTTTCAACGGGGTGTAAAGAACCGGCTGCCCGGCGAGGCCACCTCTTCTCCTCTGTGTAGCAGGACCAGGATTCGTCCTCGGACCCGTCGCTGAAAGGTGGGCCACCGAAACGAGGGCTCGACGGGCGATTGCGCGCAAGGCATTCGGGAGCCGTGCATCTGGGACTTTCGGGGCATGGCAGTGGTTGAACAAAGCGGGTTGTTTGGCCTAGGGCAGGGGGTGGCTGAACTGCAGCTCCGAAGGCGCATGCAGCTCTTCCGCACATATTGTGTGGCTCCCGGCAGGGCGGCTGGGGAAGCGAAGGGGAGGCATGCTTTTTCTCCCTCCTTTCCCCATCTATTTGCTTTCTTTCTCTTTCTCTCTCTCTCTTTCTCTCTCTTTCTTTCCACCTCTTTCATTCTTTCCACCTTGATATCTTTTTCCTCTCTCAGGCGAATAAATATCTTCAGCAAACAAATAAATATCATTGGACTGGTAAATATCGGTTTTTTTTGTTTTTTACCCCTTTTGTTTTTATTTTTGGCAGTCTCGTTCAAGGTTAATAAAAAGCAAATTTGCATCTCTCTAAAAGAAAGATGTGCGTGCAATATTTGTTCGCGTCTTGCGGCTTTCAGACATCTGACTTTTATTCTATGTGGCTCTTAATGTTGAGGAAGTTTGGCCACCCCCCGGCCTAGGGGAATGCTGTTCCTCTTAGAAAGTCAGGCTCGGAGACGGGTCCCCGTCGCTCTCGGCAGCTGCCCCGACCAGAGCCATCAGCAATTTTCCGAGCTATGCGCTGCGCTCGACTTTTCGTTTTTTGAAAAAGATGGTGTTGGAAACGGGTCTCCCTCCCCCCGAATCCAGTCCCCTGGCTGTTAAACTCAGTTGAGCCCTCGCTCAGCTGTTGTCGGTGTCACTGGGTAATTTAAGGGTGTTTTCTTTTTTAAAAAAGAGCTAAACAGCTGGGTGAGCTCTGTTTATCCCTCCCTGGCTGATCCCTAAGATATCCTCCCTCCCCGCCTTCTTCCAGCTGCGTGACGGAGTTCTTCTTCTCCTCTCTGTCCCCCTCTGCGTGTTTTTCGGCTGGCTTGCGATGCTGGAACAGGGCCCAGTTGGCAGTGCCAGCATTCGGCTCTGAATAAGCAAGGCAGGTGCGCCGGGGGGGTGTCCACTCCTTGGATCCCGGCCGAATTGAGCTGCAGCCGGCTGGCGTACCCTGCACAGGGAACGCTGTGTCTGAGATGCGGTGGGTTGTAAGGGGACGGGCCGTCCTGAATCCCTGCAGATTTTGGGGTTCCCACCCGGAATGAGAGCCAGTGCGCTGTACCGGTTAGAGCACCGGGCTAGGATCTGGGGAGAACCAGGTTCGAATCGCCATGACAGCGTGAAAGCTCTCCTTGGGCGACCTGGGGCCAGTTGCACGGCCTGAGCCTGGCCTACCTCGCTGGGTTGTTGTGACGATAGAATGGAGGAGAGGGGAATGATGTAAGCTGCTGTGGAGAGGGGAAGGTGGGGGGTATAAACGAAGCGAACAAATAAAATTAAAATAAAAAAATAACGTCATGCAGGGGTGCGCGCAGGGGTCTGTGGGGTTCTCTGTTGCGCATTTGGGGAACACAGAGTTTCCCCCAGTGCTACATGAGAGGAAGAGAAGATTGGATTTATACTCCGCCCTTCACTCAGAGTCTCAAAGCGGCTTACAGTCTTCTCTCCCTTCCCCTCCCCACAACAGACCCTGTGAGGCAGGTGGGGCTGAGAGAGCTCTCTTGAGAACTGCCCTTGAGAGAACAGCTCTGAGAGAACTTGTGACGGACCCAAGGTCACCCCAGCAGCTGCACGTGGGGGGGGGGGAGTGGGGAGTCAAATCTGGTTCTCCCAGATTAGAGTCTGTGCTCCTAACTACTACATCAAACTGGCTCTCACCTGGTTGGGGACACCTGGTTTAATGTGCCTGCCCTCCCCACAAGGAGGCTCAGGGAAGAAGAAGAAGAGATTGGATTTATACCCCGCCCTTCACTACCTGAAGGAGTCTCAGAATGGCTGACAATCTCCTTCTTCCCCCCACAACAGACCCCCTGGGAGGTAGGTGGGGCTGAGAGAGCTCTGACAGAAACTGCCCTTGAGAGAACAGCTCTGAGAGAACGTGTGACTGACCCAGGGTCATCCAGCAGCTGCAAGCGGAGGCATGGGGGATCAAACCCGGTTCTCCCGGATTAGAGCCCGCGCTCTTAACCACTACACCAAACTGGCTCTCAGGGAGGGTTACAACAATGCAATTAAAAACCCAATAACAAGAACATCACATTGGTACATCGACGATGACGGTCGATGGCACCATGGCATATGTGAGAAAATTACTGGGGTCGGGCTTTGGGTGGGTGAGGGCCGCCCGGCCTGGTGGGCACATATTGAGGGAGTGGGGGGGGGGGCTCGCGGGTGCTGATCTGGCAAGTACAGCTGTTTTTCTGGAACGAGAGCAAGATCATTAGCATGTGAAAGGCTTGGCAACACAGGCGGTCTTGCGTGAGCCGAGATATACTACATTTCGGGTGCCAGTTCAGCGCCCATAACTGCTCTTTGTGCCGTGGGGGGGGAAACAATTAACCTTTCAAGCCCCTGCCTTATCCGTCGCTCCCCCCTCCCTCCATGCAGCTGCCGATACAGCGGCCGACTTCGCCCCCTCCCCCCGCCCGCCCGCCTATGCCAGCTTTGGGGACTGAGCCTTATCTCCTAGTAACCGCAGGATAGGCACCGATAAAAGGAGAATCCCCCTCTCTTTATGAACGTGTCTCAATCACCAAGGGGGTGGGGGGTGAACAGTCATTAAGTTTTAATTGGAGAGAACTGTCGGGTCTTCAGTTAACTGGGACAAAAGGAAAGGGGATTTCCAGTAATTGCTGTTTCCCTTCCTGAAACGTTTAACTTGACGAATCGTCGGGAGGTGGGAATCCGGGACATGCCGGCACTGCCGCCGCTGATACCCGCGAGCCTGGTGCTTGCTTAAGCACCTGGTGCTTGCTTAAGCACCTGGCACTTCCACACAGTGTGCCGACTGGGAAAGCTTCTAGCCTTTTGCAAGTAATGTATTAATTAAAAAAGTGAAAAGGTTTCGGTGTAGATGAGGCTGCCTGTTGGATCTCTGCATGATTTACTGTTCTTTGCCGGGGAGGGGAGGGGAGGTCATTCTGACGTTCCTCTGGATTGTGGGGTGATCTAGATCATTTGGTCGCTTGTGATAAGGGTGTGCAGCGGGGTTGCCTGCCCCCAGTGAGACTGCCCGTTGCCTCTCTGCAGGACTCACTGCTCTGGCTTTGTGTTCTCCTGGGAGTTTGGTCTTGTAAGTCTACTCAAACGTGTTAACCATGACAGTTCACTGGCTCTCTAGCATTGAACTATACTCTTGGCTTGTGATGCACATTGGAGCCAAAAATCCAAACTATAAATACACGTTGATGGGGTCTGAACTGGCAGAGACTGAACAAGAGAGAGATCTTGGAGTTGTAGTAGATAACTCACTGAAAACGTCGAGACAGTGTGCGACTGCAATAAAAAAGGCCAGCGCTATGCTGGGGATTATTAGGAAGGGTATTGAAAACAGATCAGCCAATATCATCATGCCCCTGTATAAATCAACGGTGCAACCTCATTTGGAGTACTGTGTACAGTTCTGGTCACCACACCTTAAAAAAGGATATTATAGCTTTGGAAACAGTGCAGAAGAGGGCAACTAGAATGATAAAAGGGTTTGAACACTTTCCCTATGAAGACAGATTAAAACGCTTGGGGCTCTTTAGCTTGAAGAAACAGCGGCTGAGGGGTGACATGATCGAGGTTTATAAGATTATGCATGGGATGGAGCAGGTAGAGAAAGAGGTCCTTTTCTCCCTTTCTCACAGTACAAGAACTCGTGGGCACTCCATGAACTTGCTGAGCGGTCAGGTTAGAACGAATAAAAGGAAGTCCTTCTTCACCCAAAGAGTGATTCACACGTGGAATTCACTGCCACAGGAGGTGGCGGCGGCTACAAGCATGGACGGCTTCAAGAGGGAATTGAATAAACATCTGGAGCAGAAGTCCATCGGTGGCTATTAGCCACAAGGTACAGACAGGAACTCTCAGTCTGGAGCAAGTGATTGTCTTCTTGGTGCTGGGGGGGTAGGCAACAGCGGGAGGGCTTCTAGTGTCCCGGCCCCGCTGGTGGACCTCCTGATGGCACCTGGTATTTTTGGCCACTGTGTGACACAGAGTGTTGGACTGGCTGGGCCATTGGCCTGATCCAACATTGGCTTCTCTTATGTTCTCGGAAGGGTCCTTGGAAGAGAGGAGCCGGGCAGTTCTGGAGGGGGCCGCTCCGGTCTTCCAGAGCAGCAGCGGTTGACTAGAGTGGCTTTTCTGAGAGAGCACTCTGCACCCTTCTTTTTATAGAACGGAAGAGAATAGGAAAGGACATTCCGCCCCACTGTTCACGCTTAGGAGGAACTAACAGTGCCATGCCATGCTCCGTGTCGGCAGAGCTGTTCTTCACCCCTTTCCGTGGCTTTTTGAAGACATACAAGTGTGTGGCAGAGACAGGAGGAGCAAAATTAAGCAGAAAAGCCAGCCGGTCGCTCTTTCCCCTAGATGCATGCCATGCCGACCTTGAATTGCGAGAACAGCGGCGACCCGCCTTTGTCTGACAGTGGAAGAACAACGGTTTGCCCCCCCCCCCCGGTTCCCTTTCTAAATAACTACTGGGATGTTTACACAGAGTACAGTTTTACTGGGAAGGAAACGAAATGCAAATATGGCGATTTGCCTGCCATCGGGTGGAATGGCATTGCTTTGGCATCTTCGATCGCCTGAGCAGTCGCCTCTTGCTTCGTGCGGCCCGTTCCGGGGCAGCAGGGTTAGTCCAAGAAAATTCGGGAGTGTATCGGAGGCGGGGGGGAAGACAGGATTGCGTCAGTGTTCTTCTCGCACGTTGCCAGGGACCGTTGCTTGTCCGTGCGACTGCTCCGCTTGGCAGCCGGCCGTGGGCACGTGGGTTGGATTTCCTTACCGATGATTTGCCAGGGTTCTCATTGACAGCTGCCAGCGGAGCAGGGGAAAAGCCCCTTCCCCTCGTAGCCTAGCGAAAGAGGCCTGCAGTTTTTGGAGCCATGAAGAACCCCCCTTCCCCCTTATTCCCAATCGGGGGGGGGGACCCCTGAATTGTTGGAGGAAGTGTAAAAGTCGAGAAGGATGCGTTCCGCCCTTCCCTTGAATGAGTTGTTTCTGTTTTCCGGGGGTGAACACCTGTCCTTTGCAGTCTGAAATGGTACGGCCTGGTTAAGGCTTCTTGTGCCTGCTTTATAAAACTGGCGTCCCCTTTTCTGGGATTGTTGGCTTTGCGTGCAAGAAAGATGGCTCGGTACCCCAGAGCCTGATGGCTTCTCTCACTTCGTAAGAACATAAGAGAACATAAGAGAAGCCAGTGTTGGTTCAGGCCAATGGCCCACCCAGTCCAACACTCTGTGTCACACAGTGGCCAAAAAGACCAGGGGCCATCAGGAGGTCCAGCAGTGAGGCCAGGACACTGGAAGCCCTCCCACTCTTGCCCCCCCCCAAGCACCAAGAAGACAGATCATCCCTTGCCCCAGAGTCCCTATCTATACCTTGTGGCTCATAGACACTGGTGGACCTCTGCTCCAGATGTTTATCCAATTCCCTCTTGAAGCTGTCCGTCCTTGTAGCCGCCGCCACCTCCTGTGGCAGTGAATTCCATGTGTTCATCACTCTTTCGGTGAAGAAGGACTTCCTTTCATCCGTTCTAGCCCGACCACTCAGCAATTTCATTGAGTGTCCACAAGTTCTTGTATTGTGAGAAAGGGACCCATTCACAGTTAGACCATTCCTTTGTTCTGGAGTTACTAACCGCATTCTTTTCCCCCCGGCAGGGTGGGAGTCTCAGCTTCTCGAAACGGGTTTTCTAGGGATCTTCCTCTGCCCTTTCTGGACGCTCTCCCAGTTGCCCAAGCGGACGCCACCTTCCCGTATCGCCATCTGGGGTTATCGATGGCTTATCTTCCGGATCATGCTGGGAGCGGTAAGTTGTCTTTTTTTATTTTTACGTTTGGGCCCTCGGGAGCGGTTGATCTTCAGGGAGCGGAGGAAGCAGGCAGGCTGGCGAAATTCCGGCGTCCGTCGGGCTTGCAAAATAGCCTGTTGTCCGGTCACCGGTGATCAGTAAAAATCACCTTCAGCGGACCAGTTGGAATGGTTTTAAAAAAATAATTAAGTACCAAATGGTTAGTATGGATAGGTTTGTTGGTGGTTTTTGGGGTGGTAGTTTCTGTGTACTTGCTTGGAAGGGCGTAGGGAAGAGAAATAAACATAGAGAAAACGTGTAGGCCTCAAATAGTTTCGTCCCAATCCCAGTTATAACAGAACTGTTTACATGAAAAAAGTTTTTCCGGACCTTGGGGCTGTGAGACCCTATTTTTATTATTTTAGAATTTATTAGACTTGTATTCCACCTTCCCCGCAAGCAGGCCCTTCTAGAGAGCCAGTTTGGTGTAGTGACTGGAAGCGCGGACTCTAATCTGGGAAAACCGGGGTTGATTCCCCACTCCTCCACATGCAGCTGCTGGTGTGACCTTGAGTCAGGCACAAGTTCTCTCAGAGCTGTTCTCTCAAGGGCAGTCCTTGAAAGAGCTCCCTCAGCCCTGCCTACCTCACAAGGTGTCTGTCATGAGGAGGGGGAAGGGAAAGGAGATTGTCAGCCGCTCTGAGACTCCTTTGGGTAGTGAAGGGCGGGGTATAAATCTAACTTCTCTTCTCTTCTCTTCTCTTCTCTTCTCTTCTCTTCTCTTCTCTTCTCTTCTCTTCTTCTTCTCTTCTCTTCTCTTCTCTTCTCTTCTCTTCTCTTCTCTTCTCCCTACCCTACCCTACCCTACCCTACCCTACCCTACCCTCTCCCCTACCCTCCCTTCTCTGCTCTGCTTTCTGCTCTTCTCTGCTCTCTGCTCTTCTCTCCTCTCGTATCTTGTCTCTTGTCTCTCCTCTCCTCTTCTTCTGGAGACCTATCCCACAGTCTGTCCTGTCCTGAGGGGATGTAACACTTCAAAGTACTCCTTAGGTCTATGTTTGCTGTGATCTTGACAGATGTTTGCCAGGTTTGCGGGGGGAGGCGGCTGTTCAGGCGGTTAGCATCAGCAATAGAATGTTGACAAACATTGCACATCTTGTTTCAAGGGAGGCAAAGAATCGTCCTGTCTGTGTCTCGGGCAGTCGTAGCTGACCGCCTGCTTTCCATGATCGATGGGGGAGAAGTTTGTAAGAAATCCTAATCTGGGATTGACAGTAATGGCTCGGGCCCTTGTGCACCCAGTGAGGGGCGGGAGCCCAGGTCTTGGCAGGTGCACCATGTCCCGACATCGCAAGCCCCGGTTCCCCAAGCGCATTAAATGGGCTTTCTTTCTCGAATGTTTAGTCTGCCTGTTGAGGGGTTAAGCGTTCTGCATCTACGGGTTCCTGGATTGTTCGGGGACCTTCACGCTTCCTTGACGAGGTGGCTTTCATTTCCTCGGGTCTCCCTTGCGGCCGGCCTTCAAAGGCGCCGGCCGGCCGGAGCTCAGAGAACGTTGCCTCCCTCCATTTTTGTCTTTCCCCTCCTGCAACGCAGGTGCTGACCGCGGCCGGCCCGGCCCAATTAACTCCTCCTCTTGTCCCCGAGATGACACCCAGCTCGTCCCGGGAGGCAACGCGAGGCTCTCTGTCTGCAAAAACTATCAGGCCTTCCCACAGCAAGGGACCCCTCAGGGCTACGAGGCACTGCCGCACCTGCCGTGCGCAGCCAAGGTTCAGTCGTCTGAAGTTTAGCTTTTAGGGTAGGGAAGCAAAGCGAAGACCCCCCCTGCCTTGAGGAGGAGGAGGGGGGCTGCTCTCCGGACAGGGCTTTGAGAGGCAGCCGGGTTTATTTGCAAATGAGTCAAAAGAACCTAAGAGAAGCCAATGTTCGACCAGGCCAATGGCCCATCCAGTCCCAACACTCTGTCACACAGTGGACAAAAATACCAGGTGCCATCAGGAGGTCCAGCAGTGGGGCCAGGGCACTAGAAGCCCTCCCACTGTTGCCCCCCCCCAAGCACCAAGAAGACAGAGCCTCACTTGCTCCCATTTGCTGAAGAAGAAGAAGAAGAGTTGGATTTATACCCCACCCTTCACTTGGAGTCTCAGAGTGGCTCCCAATCACCTTCCCTTCCTCTCCCCCACAACAGACACCCTGTGAGGTTGGTGGGGCTGAGAGAGCTCTTTTGAGGACTGCTCGTGAGAGAACAGCTCTGAGAGAACTTGTGACTGACCCAAGGTTCTCCAGATCAGAGTCTGCCGCTCTTTGTCACTACACCAAACTGGCTCTCAGTCTGAGATGTAGCTATCTGTGTTCTGCCGAGTGCGTTGGTGTAGATGCTCAGTATGGTGAAGGACAAAATTTTGGCAGGACATATAGCTGTGATATAGGAACACTCCTACAAGCAGCTTTTAAAAAAACAATTTAGGGATGGCGGGGATGACGACGCAGTCACGTTCTCAGAATATTGTGAGGGGGAGAGCAATTGAAGGGTCAACAGAGCTCGGAGAGCACTCTTTCCATGCCCAGAGGAACCCTTTTAAAGGATTATTATTCCTTCTTATTGGCCAGAACACTCTACATCCCCATGTTTGGGAGTAGGTGGGAGATTTTGGCTTCCACGTCCTGCTTCTATGTCTTCTGGGAGCATCTGGTTGTCTACTGTGTGAAACAGGATACTGGACTAGATTAACTCCATCCTTGGTCTGACCCAAGATGGCTCTTCTCGTGTTCCCTGAGTCTATAACAGAGACCAGCTGGGTGACCTTGGGTCAGTCACAGCTCTTGCCGAACCCTCTCAGCCCCATCGACCTCCCAGGGTGTCTGTTGTGGGGAGAGGAAGGGAAGGAGACTGTAAGCCACTCGGAGTCTCCTTCGGGCAGTGAAAGGCGGGGTACAAAGCCCAAACTGACTCTTCTTCTTCTAATAGGTAGGCGCTAAATGGATCAAACGGAGAAATCTGCCCTGAATCCGTTTGGCACGTATATACCTAGTGTCATGCGATGCACACTGGCCTCGCGGCCTCGTTTCAGCCAGCTTCTGCTCAGGGACGGTGTTGCAGCCAGTGTGCATGTGTGGTCTGGGAAGAAGTTTCAGTTTCGCACATTTGATTTGCTTCACCGCATTATCCTAGCCCAGGAGGGACCTTAACGGGGTGAGCACACTTGGTTCCTGGCAGGCCTGAAGCGTCATCTGTCCCTGATCCACGCTGGCCTGGATCAGAACCACACTTTAATGTCCTTTCTATATCTGGACTCCAGGATGCCTGCAGCTTCCATGTATCAACAAGGAAGTCGCCCACGGAGGCTTCTAGGATTCATTCTTGTGTCTGAGCACACCCGGAGAATTACGACTCTCTGGGTGACCAAGAGCTCCTCTCCAATCTTGTATTGTTGTTCTTTTTTTAAGATCATTTAAAAAAAATTTTTTAAGACAAACAAAACATATAAGAGGGGGAAAATATTCTTACGGATTCTTGTTCAACGTACTCATCCCTAACGACTGGTATACTTATCAATTTCACCTTATATCATTGTGCATATCTCCTGCAACTGTATCAAAGTTATATTTTATACGTCCTGAAAGAGTTTGAAGCGTCTGTGAAATTTATTTGCTATGGTCTTCAAACCACTTACAAAATCCTGACCATGTATTGTCAAATGTTGACTCTTTTTGTCCTTTCATGGTTAGTTTGTCCATCTCCGCAGTTTCCAAAATTTGTCTTAAAGTTTCTCCTCTCGAGGGTGTTTCTGTTCTTCTCCGATATTTAGCATAAAGTATTCTGGCAGTTGCAATTACACATAAAATAAGATAATAATAATATTTTTTTACAATTTCCAGGTAAAATATTCAATAAAAATATTTCTGGAACCGAAGGTACAGAACATTTTAGCATTTTTTGTACAATTTCATGAATCCAAGACCAGTCCTTTTTTACTTTATCGCATAACCACCACGTATGGTAATAAGATCCCACATTATTTTAACATTTCCAACAAACATTTGAGCAAAAAAAAAATTGAATCTTGTATTGTTGTAACCTCCAGAACCTTGGTATACATTGTGGCCCATTATATGCTTCAGTTTCATAATGGAATGTATTACGTGTTTGTGACCTTTTTTTTGTTTTGTTTAAGAAAAGCTGAGCAGGATTCGTTTTTTGACAAGCACTGTAACAATTTCGCGAGCCTTGGTGTTATCCAGTGTATTTCGGCACCGGACTGGGAGCCTCTCGTGTTTGAGATCAGTTTTCTGAAGTCGATGCACGGGTCATACGAAGCAAACATTTCCCTCGCAAGAGGACTTCCGGTTGGGATCGGGCGACTTACGGCTTGCGGGGGTCTCTCGCTGCGGAACACACTCTGTCTTTAGGCTGTGCTTGAAAAGGGGGTGCAGGAAAGGAAAGGGTTCTCTGAAGGGATGTTCGTTTGGATATAGCCAGTGTGAATATATCCCTGCGAGACACTTTGTGGTATTTTTCGGATATATTCGGAATCCAGATTGATATTCAGGAATCTCGGCAAGAACAGACTCCTGATCCTGAATGTTCGCCGAAATACTCAGAAATACCTGGGGGCCCATGTTTTAAAACTCCAAACGTGTCCCCCTTTCCTTTTACAGGTTTCCTGGACATTGGGAGGGAGGGGATAGGGAGACAGCCCTCACAACCAAGTGGGTTCCCACATTAGGGGGAGCCTGACAAGTTGGTTCTGCTTGGCTTCTGCGATTTGACATTGGTTCTGTTGGGCTTGTGCTGCCACATTGGCCCTGGGTTCTGCTTGGCTTCTGTGATTTGACATTGGTCCGTTGGGCTGACACTGCCACGTTGGCCCTGGTTCCTGCTGGACTTCTGTGATTTGACATTGGTTCTGTTGGGCTTGTGCTACCTCATTGGCCTTGGGTTCTGCTTGGCTTCTGTGATTTGACATTGGTTCTGTTGGGCTTGTGTTGCTACATTGGCCCTGGGTTCTGCTGGGCTTCTGTGATTTGACATTGGTTCTTTCAGGCTGGACTCAGTTCCCTTGCTTCAGTTGGTTTGGCTTGGATTCTCTGGTAATGACATTGGATGTCTTGGGCTTGCCACATTGGCCCGTGGTTCTGCTGAGATTCTCTGGCTTGATGTTCATTCTGTTGGGCTTGTCAGTGCTGTTTGCATTGGGAGGCTTTTGGCCAGTGGCTATTTGGTCTTGTGTGTTTGGCTATTCTTTACCCTGGAGAAAGCATGGAAATTCCCCCTCCCAGGAAACAACGGAAGATGGTGAGGGAGGGGAGCCTCATTCAGGGGCCCATAAAATTGGATTTCTTGGTCAAATTGAAACTCGGGGGTTCTTTAGTGGACAGGCAGTATGAACCACACTGTGGTTTTGATGTGATTTGCTCAAAAAAAAAAAAAAGCCGTTCAATTCGCCATGGTGAATATGGACCCGAATAATTTCGGAATTCCAGAAAAAAACCTCGATCCAAGTTCAGAACTGGTACTGGAGTCCTGAGTAATCCAGAATACTGATAATTATGCCCTCCCCAAATCTGAAAAATAACATGTGTGTCCCCTGTATACATTCCTAGTCCTTTGTTTCTTTTCATTTTCATGGTCTTCTGTGAGATTTCCCAATGTGGGTACTTTGGCATGAAGGAAGCATTGCTTCAAAGGAGGAAGAGCTGGGTCAAAAAAAGACACTGAATTTAACGCCCTGAGTCAAGGGCTGGTTGCATTCTGATGCAACCCAACTCCGAAAGGGTCATTTTCGGGGGTATTTAATTGACGGCCTCGTCTCCCTCCCTGCCTCCGTTTTCTGGAATGGAGAGCGATTGTCCCAATTTCGTTTTATTGCATTAACGTGGGCCGGGCCGCAAAGAAAGGGCGCTTTCTTCTCCCTGCTTTTTATCAGCGTTTTGTATGTGAGAAATCAGAAGGGACGAGCCTCGGCAGCGATGCTTCCTGGGATTTTTGTCGGGGGAACCGATGCCTCCAATGTTCTGACCTCCGACCTTCCAGCTGCAACCCTCCCCTGCTCTGTAGGGATCTCATACTTGACTTCTGAGCAACCCTCCTTTTGTGCTTCTCTGATCTCTCTCTGGCTGCCCAAGTGAAAAAGGCCCTCCGGCGAGAAGAACTCTTGGAGCTTCTCCAGCACCCCCCCCCCCGCCTCCTTTGGTGGCTTAAAAAGGCATGGAGTCCGGCATCCGGCGTCTTTCAGAAATCCCATCCACCCGCTTGCTGCAGTGAGGTTTCAGAGTCAATCAAATGCTGCCGCAGTCTCTTTCGTTGGTGGAGGGGGGCGATATTTCTGGTGGTGGCCCAGGGAAGAAACGAGATTGATCATTGCTACCCTGCCCCAATCGGCTCCCCTCCAAACTGAATTGCATTACTTAAGAACATGAGAGAAGCCATATTGGATCAGGTCAGTGGCCCAGCCAGTCGGACACTCTGCGTCACACAGCGGCCAAAACCCAGGGGCCGTCAGGAGGTCCACCAGTGGGGCCAGAACTCCAGAAGCCCTCCCGCTGTTGACCCCACCCCCCCCAAGCACCAAGAAGACAGAGCATCACTGCCTGAGACATAAGAACGTAAGAGAAGCCATGTTGGATCAGGCCAAAGGCCCATCCAGTCCAACATTCTGTGTCACACAGTGGCCAAAACCCAGGGGCCATTAGGAGGTCCACGAGCGGGGCCAGATCTCCAGAAACCCACACACACACTGTTGTCCCCCCCAGCACCATGAAGACAGATCATGACTGCCCCAGACATAAGAACCCAAGAGAAGCCATTTTGGATCAGGTCAATGGCCCGTCCAGACCAGCACTCTGTGTCACACAGTGGCCAAAGCCCAAGTGCTGTCAGGAGTCCACCAACGAGGCCAGAACCCCAGCTTGGTGTAATGGCTAAGAGTGGCAGACTCTAATCCGGAGAACCAGGTTTTGATTCCCCACTCCTCCGCATGAAGCCAGGTGGGTGACCTTGGGCCAGTCACAAGCTCTCTCAGAACTCTCTAAGCCCCACCTAGCTCACAAGGTGTCTGTTGTGGGGAGGGGAAGGGAAGGCACGGCGATTGTAAGCCACTCTGAGACTCCTTTGGGTAGTGAAGGGCAGGGTATAAAAACCAACTCCTCGTCAACGTAGTCGTCTTCTTCCTCTCCCTCCTCTCCCTCCTCTTTCTCATCTTCTTCCTCTCCCTCCTCTCCCTCCTCCTCCTCTTCCTCATAACCACTGATGGACCTCCGCTCCGTATGTTCATCCAATCCCCTCTCCATGCCTTCTATGGTACATAGAGAAGGAAAGAAAGCCAGTTTGGTGTCGCGGCTAGGAGCCCGGACTCTAATCTGGGAGAACCGGGTTTGATTCCCCACTCCTCCTCCACATGCAGCCACTGGAGTTACCTTGGGTCAGTCACATGTTCTCTCAGAGCTATTCTCTCAGGAGCGAGTCCTCAGAGAGAGAGCTCTCTCAGCCCCACCTACCTCACAGGGTGTCTGTTGTGGGGAGGGGAAGGGAAAGGAGATTGTAAGCCACTCTGAGACTCCTTTGGGTAGTGAAAGGCAGGCTCCTCCTCCTCTCCTCCTCCTCCTCCTCCTTCTCCTTCTTCTTCTTGACTCTGTACTCTTTCCCACTGTGTTTCCTCCATTCCTTTTCAAAAGGAGGGTTCTGGAAACTGGTCCGGGAGGCCACCATTTTCTGAGGCTACCGGTCAGTTTCCTTGTGGGCCTTCACCTGTGACCTCCACACATACACCCTTCCAGGGGACTTCCTTTTCCTCCACAGAGGTTGTCTCTGTTCTCTTTTACGCTTTAGAAATGGGGTGTTCGTGTGTGTGGGGGGAAAGAAATGTATGTCGTCGGCGTTGTAAACGGGGGGAGGGAGTGGCGCGGTGACATCAAGAGATGGATAATGATATTCCTGTCTCTGTCTTCTCCACCTTCCCGCAAGGCGGAAAACCTCGAACGAGGGGTCAGGCGAGAGCTTCGCGGGAGAATGACATTTTAAGTACTAAGGATTTATCGCCTTGAAAAGGGGGGAAACTGATCTCGGGTGCCGCAAAGAGTGAAGGATGAAAAGGGATGGATGTTGAGTTACAGAAAGGGCTTATTGATGATATATATGTATGTATTTCTTTTTGACAACCTCCCCCCCGTCTGCCTGTGGGGAGAGAGGCCGTACCAACAGGCAGCGGACGATTCGTGTCTCGCAGGGCCCCCAGGAGTGAGGCCTTCTCCCTCTCGCCCAAAGTTATTTCATCGCCGTGAACTGCACGTTGAGGATAACTGTTGACCGGGCTGGAGAGCCGGGTGATTTGCAAAAGCCCCCGTTGGCTACCGGGACGATTTGAATCTGAGGCAAAGCAGCTCGGGGATCGGAGCAAAGGGCTCCTTTGTTTGGCGGTGTTTGCATACGGGTCCCCGGCCAGGTAACGAGGGGCGGGGAACGGGCAGCCTGCGCTCTTTGCGGTCGGGCTGGAGGTTCGAATGCAAACATGCCAGGCCGGGGTGGGGAAGGCCCGGCGTCTAATTTGGGAGCTTAGAGACATGCCCGGTGGCTCGTGTCTCAGACAGACTCGCCTGCCTCTGCCACAAAGACCCCTGGCCAGGGAGGGTGGATGATTTATCCAGCCTCCTGGGCCAGGGGTCTTTGCAGCAGAGGCAGGCAAGGTGGTCGTGGTCTGGTCAGGGAGAAGGTCACATCCTGCCCGGCGACAGTAGTCCCCAAGGTCCAGAAGGAGAAAGGGAAACCCAGGGGGAAGAACCAAAAAGAGACAAACTAGATCCATCCCTGAGGAGAAAGCGAGGAGGACGAAGAGGCCGAGTCGGAGGCCAACCTTATATAGCCCGTAGACCTCCTCTGATTGGATCTCCTGGTCACATGCCTCTGCTGGGCTGGCCCACGCTGCAGTTCCTGGCAGAGCCGCTCAAAGTAGGGGGCAGCGGCTCCCTTCGGGCTCAGGGGGAGGGACACACGACTGGTACTAGGCCTTGGCTGCCGGGGTCCGGGGTTCGAGAGACTTACAAGACCTGAGGGCAGTTATGAGGGGATCGCCCCTCGCTCTTTTTTTTTTTTTTAATCACTTTTAGTTTAATCCTTTCAGGGATGTGTAATAATGCCGACAAATAAAAATCCTACAGATCGGAGATGGGGGGGGGGGTGTTTCAGCATCCTCAGCCAGTTTGGTGTAGTGGTTAAGTGTGCAGGATTTAATCTGGGAGAACCGGGTTTGATTCCCAACTCCTCCGCATACAGCTGCTGGATGACCTTGGGCAAGCCATAGTTCTGTCAGAGCTGTTCTCTCAGGAGCAGTCCTCGAAAGAGCTCTCTTGGCCCCACCGACCTCACAGGGTGTCTGTTGTGGGGAGAGGAAGGGAAGGAGATTGTAAACTACTCTGGGACTCTGATTTCTTCTTCTCCTCCTTCTTCTCAGTTCTCTCTGAGCTCTCTCAGCCCTACCAACCTCACAGGGTGTCTGTTGTGGGGAGGGGAAGGGAAAGGAGATTGTAAGCCGCTCTGAGACTCCTTCGGGTAGTGAAGGGTGGGCTATAAATCCAACCTCTTCTTCTTCTACTCCCCTAGGGTCCTTTTCCCCCTCACTTATTTCTTCCCTATTGATAAATGAGTCAAAACATTAATCAGCCTGTCACGCAGGTATCCAGAACGAGCTTTTGAACAACGTCTCTGCTATAAGCGTTCATGGTCAGGTTTGCAGGGAAATGTGTTCAGCGTCAGTGTGGCCCTGATCCGTGGATTTAGATACCCGCAGACTTCACTGTTTCACACAGACACACACATACACCCCGTTGACACTGGGCAGACAGACTTAATTTCCAAGCCTGTCATTGGACAGGTGCCTTTCTTGGAGTAGACAGCCGGCCTCTCCCCATCTGACTCTTCATTTCGGACTTGCGGGGTATCGAAAAGTCAGCCCCGGTGGGCAGACCTGGAGTGGGCTTCTTTTCGATGGAAACTGCCTCTTCCTCGCTGTGTCAATCTGCCGCAGATTCTGATAAGCTGCATTTTGCACCCGTGACCTGCTGCGTGCGGGAAAAGCCGGCTTGTTCTGCCCCTCTTTCAATCTTTAGTTCTTTCCCTCTCTGTTCTAGAGTGATAGATTCAGCTGGGGTCGCCGTGTCGGCCTAAAGCAGCAGCAGAGCCAAGTTTTGAGTCCTGGGGCGCTTAGAAGACCAACAGGGTTCAATTCAAGGTATAAGCGATCCTGTGCAAGCACGCTTCTCCAGTATCTGAGGAAGTGCGCATGCACACAGAATCTTGTACCCAGGATTAAACTCTGTTCGTCTTCAAGGTGCCCCACCGGACTCAAACTTTGTTCTAGAAAGAGACGTTCTGGTGTGGTGGTTAAGAGCATCGGGCAACAACTGAGCTGGGGAGACCCCCCCCCCGGTACAAATCCACACTCTACCACAAAGGTAACATTGGGTCACTCCCCATCTCTCATACCTACCTAACAGGGTTGTTGTTAAGGACAGAATGGAGGTGGGGGGCTAGTGGTTAGGAGCGCAGACTCTGATCTGGGAGAACCGGGTTTGATTCCCCACTCCTGCACATGCAGCTGCTGGGGTGACCTTGGGTCAGTCACAAGTTCCCTCCGAGCTGTTCTCTCAAGGGCAGTCCTGGAAAGAGCTCTCTCAGCCCCACCAACTTCACAGGGTGTCTGTTGTGGGGAGGGGAAGGGAGAGGAGTTTGTAAGCCACTCTGAGACTTTGAATGAAGGGTGGGGTATAAATCCAATCTCCTCCTCCCCCCTCTTCTTCTTCCACCTCCTTTCCCCCTCCCCCTCTTCTTCTTCCCCACTCCTCCTCCACATGCAGCTGCTGGGGTGACCTTGGGTCAGTCACAAGTTCCCTCAGAGCTGTTCTCTCAAGAGCAGTCCTCAAAAGAGCTCTCTCAGCCCCACCAACCTCACAGGGACGGGAGGGAGAGGAGTTTGTAAGCCGCTCTGGGACCCCTTTGGGTCATGAAGGGTGAGGTATAAATCCAATCCCTTCTTCTTCTTTTCTCTGTGGTCCTCTCCTGATCCTGCGTTGGGCAGAGGGTTTGACTAGATGCCCTGCGTGGCCCTTTCCAACTCTATGGTTCTATGTACGCCTCCCCGAGTTCCTCGGAAAGAAAATCAGGATACAAACCAATGGAACGAATGCATCTTATGCAGTGTTCCCTCTAAGCTGAGTTAGTGTGATGAGCTTGCTCACAGTTCTTTAGCCTCCGGCTCACGCATCTTTGTCTTAGCTCAGGAGGGACGGCTCCAGAGCAAACTAATCTATGCAGCAGCCCAATCGCTCGTTCACGACTTTAATGCTGGTGGCTCACAAAGTAGAATTTTTGGTCACAAGACTCCACATCTTAACATAAGAGAAGCCAGTGTTGAATCAGGCCAACGGCCCCTCCAGTCCAACACTCCATCACACAGTGGCCAAAAATACCAGGTGCCATCAGGAGGTCCAGCAGTGGGGCCAGGACACCAGAAGCCCTCCCACTGTTGCCCCCTTCCCAAGCATCAAGAATACTGAGCATCACCTGCCCCAGACTGAGAGTTCCTATCTATACCTTGTGGCTAATAGCCACTGATGGACTTCTGCTTAGAGGGAGCCTTGATTGAAGAACGCAAACTTAGCTCATAGCTTAGGCCTTAGCTTCCCTCTTCGGTTGAGATTGGTGCTTCCAAAATAATCACAGCCTCCAAGAGCTGAGTTTTGGCAAACTGAATTGCGTAAAGAAATTGGAATTCAGAATATTCCTATCTAGCCATGCTGAGAGGGCTTTGTGGCTTAACCCCCTCCCCCCCAGGGACGCCCCAGTCGCTTGGAGAAGGCCGACCTTAAGATACTGTCTACGCCGTGGTGGATTTCATTTTATCGGTTTGTCAAAAGTCTTGGTGGATTTGTTTCCTCTCGAACCCAGTTCTGCGGGCGCGCAACCCGTGTCTGTTTATTGAGCTGCGCTTGTAGTTCCTTAACATTCGATGTGAGGTGGTGTGTCTTGGTGTGTGGCTTTTGTGTGTCCCCCTCCCTTCCCTTCCCTTCCCAGCGTTTCCATTCCCCCCCCCCAGCCTTTAATGTTTGGCTTTTGAGAATTCTCCTCTGAGTTGCGGTGAAAATAACCTCCCGTTTTCCTTTTCTCCTTGACAGGGATTGATTAAAATCCGCGGGGATCGCTGCTGGAGAGAGCTGACTTGCATGAACTACCATTACGAGGTGAGCTACTCGATGGCACCATCTTTTTCCTTGAGATGTTTGCTCTCCCGGCCTTTGTGCCTAATGCTCCTCCCTGCCAGAATTTGCCGAACACCTGTTTTGCATGCATCCACAACCCTCTGCCAATTCTGCAGTGTGCTCAAAAAGATCCAGTTCTCTTTTCCCCCCTTGTGTATGGATGTAGCTTCCCCAGGATGTCACAGGCAAGGTTGCAGAGAGTAACCAAAGTCCAGTCCAAAAGTCAGGGGTTCCAGAGTGTAGGTTTACCAAAGGCTGGTCTGTGGTCAAGGATTTCCAGGCAGCAAGTCCAAGTCCAGTCTGAGGTCAGGGGTTCCAGACAAGCCAGTTGTCAGGTCCAGTCTGAAGTTCAAGGTTTTAGAGGTCTGGTAACAGCAAGGCTGGTGGCTCAGTAGCAAAATGTACTTGTTGTGTCCACAAACTGCTGCTTCTCCCAACTGAATTTATAGCCAAGTCTTAATGAGCTAAAGTCCCAGTCAATTCCTTGGCAGTCATCCTGGAACTACTCATTGGTCTCTTCGATTGATGGCTGATGACGGGCCATGAGTCTCGCACTTCTCCTTTCTTGCAACTCTAAGCATCTCTGACGGTGTCGGTGCTGCAGGGGTGTGGGTGAGCTAGGTGGGCTGGGAGTGGCTGCTGAGGACTTGTTTACTGCTCAGAGCTACAAGGTGTTGACTCAGTTTCAGCTGTAGGCTGCGACTCCTGATCAGCAGGTAACCTGAATTCTTGTTGTTCTCCTTCTGGCTCAGAGCCAGCTATTCAATTACCAGCTCAGGGCTAGCAGGTAGCTCTTTATCTGAGAAATCTGAGCCATTACTCAGCACGGACTGACTTACAACAAGGAGTTTCTCAGCCTGGATCTGGCAACCCTGTCCCCCAGTGCCAGTGGCCAGGGGGACCTGGCAGCCCTAGAGAAGAGACCCGAGCTTTTTTGTACCAACAGAAAGTTGACTAGACAAGCTCAGAGTTGAGGTAGGTTGGACATTTTGAAGCAGGATTGGTTTCTCCAAGGGCAAGGAGGACCCCAAGAAGCAGTTGAACTTAAGACCTCTTGACACAGAGCACAGATCTCGGCCTGCCAGCCTGGCTAGGGTAGATGAGGTTCAGTTGCTCATTGCCCCCAGCTGTCAAAGGCTGTTGAAGAAAGGTCTTCCCATCTGTCAGCACTTGCTGGTGAAACCTCGTTAGCTGCTTGCTGGGCCAAAGACTAGAGAACAATGGCAGCTCTTTGGATCCATCGCAGTAGGAGTCATGTTGTGATAATATATTCTGGGTACACAATCTGGCTTTGCTCGAATTAGGCCATAAGAAGAGCCCTGCTGGATCAGACTAGTGATCCATCTACTCTGGCATCCTACTTCAGAGAGCACCCAACCAGTTGCCCTGGAGAGGCAAACAAACTGGCCACTGAGGTCGAGGCCTTCCCCTGCTGCTGCCTCCCAGCAGTGGAATTTAGAGGTGTGCTGCTTCTGTAAATGGAGGTTCCTTT
The DNA here is from genome assembly GCA_029375565.1 of Gekko gecko. Taxonomy (NCBI): domain Eukaryota; kingdom Metazoa; phylum Chordata; class Lepidosauria; order Squamata; family Gekkonidae; genus Gekko; species Gekko gecko. The sequence continues at coordinate 211,615,394 of JAPDNY010000004.1, forward strand.
CAGGCTCCATGGCTAGTAGCCATTAATGGACCTCTCTTCTCAGGTCCATCTAGTCCAGCATCCTGTCTCTCACAGTGGCCAACCAGTTCCTCTGGAGGGCCAACAACAGGGCAGAGAGGCTGGGGCCTTCATAAGAACATCAGAAGAACCCTGCTGGATCAGACCAGTGGTCCATCTAGTCCAGCATCTCATCTCACAGAGTGGCCAACCAGTTCCTCTGGAGGGCCAACAACAGGGCAAGAACATCAGAAGAGCACTGCTGGATGAGACCAGTGGTCCATCTAATCCAGCATCCTGTCTCACACAGTGGCCAGCCAGTTCCTCTGGAGGGCCAACAACAGGGCAGAGAGCCCCAGGCCTTCATAAGAACATCAGAAGAGCCCTGTTGGATCAGACCAGTGGTCCATCTAGTCCAGCATCTCATCTCACAGAGTGGCCAACCAGTTCCTCTGGAGGTCCAACAACAGGGCAGAGACACCGAGGCCTTCCCCTAATCTCACCTCCTGGCACTGAAATTCAGAGGCTGACTGCCTCTGAAGATGGAAGTTTCCTTTAGTCACTGTGACTAGTAGCTGCTGATAAACCTCTCCTCCCTGAATCTTTCTAACTCCCCTTTAAAGCCATCTATGCTTATGGCCCCACCACAATTGGGGTAAAGAAGTATTTCCTTTTGTAGGTCCTGAGGGTGTTTCCAACAATTTAACTGGGCGTCCCCAAGTTCCGGTATGATGGGTGAAGGGGGAAAAGATCCCTCTAGCCACTTTCTCCATGCATAATTTTATAAACCTCTTATCGCCTGTGATCACACGCATAAGTAGCCCCGCCATAGGTGCGAATGCTGGGTGGATTTAAAGGGCACAATCAGATGCGAACATCTGGAAAGCGCCCTGCACCCGTTGGCAACCCATTTTGCTCCACTGCAAGAGTGGAGTTAAAGGACAGTGGCAAACAGGTTGCTACAGGCCACGGACAGGCTTTCCCCTGTCTGATCGCTCCAGCGTGCTCTCATGGCGTTGGGGTGGTCTGATCAGGCTATCCTGACTCCATGCCGTTTCCCCACACACACACACACACAGTATGTACATCATCGCACACTCCATAGGGAGCCCTCAGTGCTGAGATGTGATTAATCGATCCCCCATTTAAGCGCATTGGGAACAAGTGGTAAAAACCTCCACAGACTCACCCGCGGTGCGTCTGATCACGTAGTGGCGGGCTGCCCCTGCAGCTTCAAAGGACTGCATGTTCGCGCAACTGCAGGTCAAATTCCTCTGGAGGAAATTGCCTGACTTCCCCCCCGCATATCTCGCCCGTGTGACCGCCACCGTGAATAAGATCCTCTTGCGAGCAAACGGTGTTGCCGAGCGGCTCGTTTGAGATGCTTTTTGCGTCGGGTGGGCACGGGATCTTCGACGGTTCCTCTCGCACTGTGTTCCGCCTCGCCATAATTCTGAAGATCCCCGGGGAGTTGGCTCCGTACCCAGAAAAACCAAGCGGAGAGCTCAGCTTTGTCTGTCTCCTTGCCTGTGGGCTGCTTTCTCTTGCAGTTCCGTCTGCGAGGATCTAGAGCCCGAACGGAGTTGGCTGATTCGGAGCGTCTGTATCTCGGAAAGGGAAACCAGATGGATTCTGATGTGATCTAGCCTTCCTCGGTCGCATTGCACCAGTGCCAGAAGCTTTGTTGTTTCAAAGCTTTCTCAACCCAGGCAGAGGTGTGCCAAGAATCCCATTTTGATGCAGAGGATCCCAAAATAATCAGGGTATTAAAAGTTGTATTTCAAGCTGAATTCTTCATTCCAGAGCTACCTCACGTCCAGTGTTCCCCCTAAGCTGAGTTAGTGTGAGCTAGCTCACAGTTTCTTCACCTCTGGCTCACGCGTTTTCGTCTTAGCTCAGGAAGGAGGGCTCCAGAGCAGACTAATTTATGCAGCGGCCGAATCACTCACTCGCAACTTTAATGCCAGGAGCTCACAAAGGTGAATCTTTGCTCACAAGACTCCACAGCTTAGAGGGAACGTTGCGTCATGTCTGACTTGCCGGAACACATTCTGGGGGTACCACCAGCCCAAACTGAGCAGCCAGAACTGAAAGGCGGGGGAAGTGTTTTTTGTTCTGTTGTGTTGTGTTGGGTGTCAAGCGGAGCGTTCCAAGCAAGAGGCCAGGCCTTCGGATAAACCGGGCAAAATGCAGATGGTGAGGGGAAGCCTGAAATCGCAGAAGAGCAAGCTGAGAAGGAGGCATACTCCTTTGATGCGGTTTCTGGCATCTCCCAGAAATCAACAGCCACCCAGATATTTCGGGAGAGGGGCCCACGCTGTGGATGGCTAGCAGTCCCAGTCCCAAGTTTCACCATTAGATAGATTCACGGGGGTTAGATGGATTCATGGAGAATAAGTTTATCAATGGCTACTAGCCATGGTGGCTGAGGGGAACCTCTACATTGAGAGGCACTAAACCTCTGAATCCCAGAGCCAAGAATCAACATCAGGGGGAGGCCTCAGCCTCTATGTGCCCTGTAGCTGGCCCTCCAGAGGAATTAGCTGGCCACTTTGTGGGACAGGATTCTGGATCAGATGGGTCACTGTTAGATCCAGGGGGGCTCTTATGACGTTCTTATCAGGGGGAGGCCTCTAGAGAAAGAGAGAAACAAAGAAAGCGAATAGAGGGGGAGGAAGGAAGGAAATGTGGAAAGAATGAAAGAGGTGGAAAGAAAGAAGGAGAGACAGAGAAAAACTGAAACAAAGAAAGCAAATAGATGAAGGAGGAAGGGGGAGGAAGAAAGGAAGGGAGAGAGAGAGAGGAAGGAAGGGGGGGAGAGAGAGAGAAAGGTGAAAAGAAAGAAAGATGGAAAGAAAGCAAATAGGTGGGGGGAGGGAGGGAGGAGGGGAAAAGAGAGAAAAAGAAAGAGAGAGGTGGAAAGAAAGCATATAAATGGGGTGAGGGAGGGAGGCAGAGGCAGAAAGAAAGCAACTTTAAATGTGTTCTCCACCCCCCCCGCCACATCAACCAGCTTGGCTTGGAGAAGGGATTTAAAGAGACAAATGCCTTTTCTGAGCCAAGCCAGCCAGTGTGGTGGTAGGGCAGAGCTTGGAGAACACATTTAACTTCAGATAGGGAGGGATGGGAGAAAGAGAGAGTTAGGAAGAAAGCTGGAAAGAACGAAAAAAGTGGAAAGAAAGCAAATAGATGGGGGGAGGGAGAGGTGGAAAGAAAGCAACTTTAAATGCGTCCTCCAAGCCCCTCCAAGCCTCCTCACTGGCTGGCTCGGCTTGGAGAAGGGATTTAAAGAGACAACTGCTGTAAAAGGTCCCGCAGGGCCCTGATCTCATATGGGTGTTCATTCCACCAAGTGGGGGCCAGGGATGAGAAGGCCCTGGCCCTGCTGGAGGTGAGACGAACATCCCTGGGGCCGGGGACCACCAGAAGGTGTTGATTGGCAGATTGCAAAACCTTTCGGGGCTCATGGAGGGAGACTGCATCTATTTCCAGCTCCACATCCCCGTGTTAGTTAAAGAGAATGAGAGAATCCCCCCCCCGCGGCTCTAAGCACTTCTCTGTTTGACTTCCCTGGGCGGTGGGGAGTGCAGCTGACTTACGGCCAGCCCGTGATGTTATACCTTGTGGGGTTTTCAAAGCAAGAGATTTTCAGAGGTAATTTGCCAATGCCTACCTCGGCGTAGCGACCCTGGACTTTCTGGCTGGTCTCCTATCCCAGTACTAACCAGGGCTGACCCCGATTAGCTGCCAAGAGCTGACAAGGTTGGACTACCCTGGACCTCCTGGAGGAGCGCTTTCGCTTCATGAGCCTGTATGATTTCAAGAGGTGTTTCCGGGGAAGGGGTATCAGCTTGCGTTAAATTTCACGGTTTTTGGTTGCCGCATTAGTATGCTGTCCATGCAGGAAGAACGGGATCCTCTGAGGCTGTTGACATCTTGTGTGTACGTTTCAAAGGGCATGCGTGACACAGATACAATCCCTCGATGCCCCAGCAAGCAACGAATCTAGTTCTGGCTGGTTTTGCAGCCGTCTTTGCATTCTCTGGCTTTGCTGTAGCTCTGCCCGCCGGCGAATATCCTTTGTGGCTCAGTGTCTAAGCGCGGGAACATGCGTACTGGATGGGGGATACACTTCTGGGTAGCGGTGTGTGTGAACAAGATCTTGGGATACAGGTGAACCACAAGTTAAATATGAGCAGCCAGCGTGATGCGGCGACAAGAAAGGCTAATGCGATCTTGGGGTGTAACAACAGAGGCACAACATCCAAATTGTAAAATGTCATAGTCCCACTGTACACTGCATTGGTCAGGCTGCACCTGGAGTCTTGTGTGCAGTTCTGGAGGCCCCGCTTCAAAAAGGATGTGGACAGAACAGAGCGGGTGCAGAGGAGAGCGACAAGGATGATTGGAGGCCTGGAAACAAAGAAGTCTGGTGAGGAAAGGCTGAGGGACTTGGGAATGTTCAGTCTGGAGAATCACAGAATCCCAGAGTTGGAAGGGGCCCTAGAGGCCATCTAGTCTAACCCCCTGCTCACTGCAGGATCAGCCCTAGAGCATCCCTGACAAGTGTCTGTCCAGATGCTGCTTAAAGACAATAGAATCATAGAAAGCGGAGGCTGAAGGGGGACAGGATTGCGCTCTAAGTATTTGGAGTACTGTCACCTAGATGGAAGCAGGGAGCTGTTCTTGTCGGCGACAGAGGAGAGGACTCGCAACAGTGGGTTTCAATTAAGGGCGGGAAGGTACCAGCTGGTTCTTAGGACAAACTTTTTGACAGTCAGAGTTGTGCAACCGTGGAATCGGCTGCCTCGGAAGGTGGTGAACTCCCCCTCCCTGGTAGTCTCGAAAAACGGCTGGACAAACCCTGGTCAGGGATGCTCTAGGGCTGATCCCGCATTGACCAGGGGGGTTTGACTAGATGGCCTCTATGGCCCCTTCCAACTCTGGGATTCTAGGATTCTGTGATTCCACTTTGGGCTGGTGGCATCTTAAAAAGTCCCACATTTGTGTCCCACTAATATCGGTCTTCCAGGTGCCTCCGATTATTTGCAGTTTTGGCTGCGAGGGACTAACCCCTCTGGAATAGGGCCTTTGACACGCAGGCCGTTTATTTCTCTTTGCCCTTGAACCCGAAGGCCAAGAGGCACCAGCCCAGTGTAAGGAATCCAAGGTGTTAGGAAACACTTTGTAGCTCCAGCCGCAGGGAACAAAGGAGATTAGAACGTGGACCTCTTCTCCCAGGCCTTTCTCCTCCCCTTCTTGCTCAGAGATCCGTGGAAAGCGGAGAGAGAGCGGAAAACACGGTAGCTGGAAGGTTGTCGAAAGGCACAGAGCTGCAGTAGTGTAAGGCAGGCAAGGCTGCGGGGAATGTGATGGTCTGTTGACGACGTAGGATTCAGATCGTGAGCCAGGCTACGGCGCGGAGGGAGATGGCAGGGCGGGGCTGGACGCGCGCGGTCGCCACTTCCAGAAGCGGAAACAAAGATGGCTCTTTGTTTTCCTTCTCTAGCCGGAACCGAGATGAGGTTGACGCTCTCATTTTCCCCCACTGGCGGGGGTGGGGGACGGATTGTTTTTGAGCCAGATCTGAAATAAAGGACCAGGAAGAGGGTGTGTGATTGTGTTTGGGGACAGAGCGCGATTGGGATTGGAGCTGCTGCAGAGAGGGGGTGGGAGGGTCCCGTCTTGTGCTTTAGGAGAATTTGCACAGTTTGTAAGAACATAAGAACAGAAGAGAAGCCAATGTTGGATCAGGCCAATGGCCCATCCAGTCCAACACTCTGCCTCACAGTGGCCAAAAATACCAGGTGCCATCAGGAGGTCCACCAGTGGGGCCAGAACTTCTGAAGACCTCTTAACTTTCCTCCCCCAAGCTCCAAGAATACAGAGCATCACTGCCCCAAACATAAGAACGTAAGAGAAGCCAATGTTGGATCAGGCCAGTGGCCCATCCAGTCCAACACTTTGCCACACACAGTGGCCAAAATCCAGGTGACATCAGAAAGTCCACCAGTAGGGCCAGGACACCCCGCTGTGTGCGCGCCATGCACTAGGGTTGCCAGCCTCCAGGTGATGGCTGGAGATCTCCCGCTATTACAACTGATGTCCAGGAGGCAAAGATCAGTTCCTCTGGAGACAATGGCCACTTTGGAAGGTGGACTTCATGGCATTAAACCCCGCTGAAGTCCCTCCCCTCTCCAAATCCCACTTCCTCAGGCTCCACCCACCAAATCTCCAGGTATTTTCTAGCCTAGAGCTGGGAACCCTACATGCCTCTGGTGTTTGTATTTGTGCCTGCAAAGAACATTTCTCTGAGGACCCATAGGACTGTTCATTTCCATCGTTCAGGTGAGGGTTGCCAGGTGAGGCTGACAAGCCAGGAGCCTCTGGGAGAGGGGAGGGAAGAAACACAATTGAACTCCAAGTGGAGTTCTGCCCGTCGCACTTCAAGGGAGTGCATTCCTTCTAAAAACTTTCCCTCCATTGGAAATAGTGGAAGATGGGGGCACCTTCTTTGGGGGCTCATAGAACTGGACATCCTGGTCCAATCTTTTTGGAACTTGGTTTTTTTTTTTGTGGAGAGGCACCGGCAGCTATGCTGAAATTTTGGTGCCTCTACCTCAAAAAACCCACAACATTCCCTCCAGAGCCATGGATACCCACAGATCGAGTCTCCATTATATCCTACGGGGACCGGTCTCCATAGGGTATAATGGAGAGCCCAGTGGCCATTCCCTCCCCCGTTTTCAGATGACCCTGAAGAGGGGGGAGGGCCTCCAAACCAGGGGATCCCCCGCCCCCCACTGGGGATTGGGAACACTGTTCCCTCTAAGCTGAGGTAGCGTGAGCCAGCTTACAGTATTTTAGCCTCCAGCTCACAAATTTTTTGTCTTCGCTCAGGGAGGATGGCTTCAGAGCAAACTAATTGATGCCATAGCCAAATTGCTCACTCATAACTTTAATGCCAGGAGCTCACAAAGTAGAATTGTTGCTCGTAAGACCCCACAGCTTAGAGGGAGCATTGATTGGGTTCCGATGGCGTTGGCACATGAAATAAAGTGGGTTTGGCTAGGCCTCTGTGAGTCATTTCCACACAGTTCTCCTTTAACCACCTCACGCAGCAACATCTTTGGGGTTTCCCAGAGTGCTTGCTGCTCTGGCATCTTGGGAATGTCTGGGGAGAGGCCTGCTGACCAGCACTCTTAGGACCGTTCAGGAGTAAGAGTTCTCGCTCCGTATGAACGCCGAGGCCTGCTGCCTGCTCTCCCACTCACTTCCATTCCCAGTGAATCACAAGGGCCCACTGAACCAACACCATTGTTAGCGTAGTCAAAGAAACAGGCGTCGTTGCCCTTTTAATTTATTTTTTTTGCAGTCAAAGATCAAGTTCTCTCGCCCTCTCCAATCGGAGGAGGAGGAGGTGTTGGGGCGGGGGCGGGGAGAAGACCGAACGGCACCTGATGATGATGTCGCTGCCACACGTCAAGTGATGTAACCATCCTGAAACCGACACTGAAATGTTGCCACGGTGACTCATGGAAGAGTCATCGGGACCTCTGTGGGCCCAGAGGCAGATGGAATTCCAGTTGGAGGGCCACCCCCCCCCCTTTGGCATGTGCACCTCACGGTGGGAAGGAGATGCAGGGCGACTGGAAAGGCGGAGCTGGGGGCCCGCCGATGGGGGCCCGGCGTCCAGTGGTGCACGAAAATCGGATCCCTCCCGCCCTGCTTGTGTTCAGCCCCCCTTTTTGAAATGGTCAACTCTGTCCTCTGCGGCACATGCTTTGGAAAACAGACGAACTGGCGATGTGGCGGGCTTGGCTGACGCACCCCGAAGGTGCACGATGTTTGGAGCCTTGGCGGATTTAATCGCATCAGTTCGTCGCTTTAAGTAGCAGCTCCGGCGTGCGCTGATCAAAACCCTCTTTCCCGACTGATTTGGTTCCTGTTTCTACCTTCTTCCCCCCCCTCCGCCACCCCCTCCAAATAAAGTAAAATCATAAGCTCTAGATGGAGCAGTCCCCTTGGGCATGCACTCTTCTCTGCCTTTCCCCCTGAGCTCCGCGTTACAGAGAGACAGTGCTCTCCTGCCACGCTTGACATCCCGAGGAGTGCCTGTCAATCATGCGGCGCGCATGCATTGGTAATGCGCCAGTGCTGTTTTCGACGGTAACACGACTCCCGTTCCTGGATTGTCTTCTGTTTTCTTAAGGGCTCCGCCGTAAGCCTCGCGAAGGGCTTCCTAGACGGCGATTGGATTTCATCTTTCCGTCGTTTGCGGAGTCTCTCTTAGGAGACCACACGAACGCCCGCCTCACCTGCCTCAAAATTAAGTTATTCTCCCCCCCACCCCCTTGTCATCTGAACTCCTTTCCTGTCCTCCTCCTGTTCCCGTTCTAATCAGATTAATCTTGGCAGCTCCCTTCATGCTCAGAATCCGCTCTCCATGGTGACCCTTTAAGAGGCTTTGAGCTGTTAACTGGAGCTATCAAAACCGTAGAGGAAGAAACCTTCCTGGGCATAACAGCAAAAGGTTTTGGCCTAGAAGGGGCTTACACCGCTTTCTTCTCCCCTCTGCTTTTAGCAAAACGACGCCAGTTTGGTGTAGTGGTTAGGAGCACGGACTTTAATCTGGGAGAACCGGGTTTGAGTCTCCACTCCTCCACATGCAGCTGCCGGCGTGACCTTGGGTCAGTCGCAAGTTCTCTCAAGGGCAGTCCTCCCTTGAGCCAGTGTGGTGTAGTGGTTAAGTGTGCAGACTCTTATCTGGGAGAACCGGGTTTGATTCCCCCACTCCTCCACTTGCACCTGCTGATGTGACCTTGGGTCAGTCAAAAGCTCTGGCACAGCTGTTCTCTCAAGGACAGTTTCTGTCGGAAGTTCTCTCAGCCCCACCTACCTCACAGGGTGTCTGTTGTGGGGAGGGGAGGGGAAAGGAGTTTGTAAGCCACTCTGAGACGCCTTTGGGCAGTGAAGGGTGGGGTATAAATCCAATCTCTTCCTCTTCTCTTCTTCTTCCTCGAAAGAGCTCTCTCAGCCCCACCTGCCTCACAGGTTGTCTGCTGTGGGGAGGGGAAATGGAAGGAGAATGTAAGCCGCTCTGAGACTCCTTCGGGTAATGAAGGACGGGGTATAAATTCAGTCTCCTTCACTTCTTCTCTCTTGGGTGAAAAATGGGTCGAATTAAACATTGTGAAGACAATAAAGAATAAAAGTCTCTTGGTGCACGTGCTGTCCTCATTGGGAAGTTTCCCCTTTCCATTTGATCGCTTTTCAGAGTATCATCCTTCTGCCAGTCCAAGGAAAGTCCCCCAGTTACGGCAGTCAAGCCAGTCAGCAGAAAGCCATGTGCTGTCTGTTGGGGGCCCCGATTTGGCTGCCTTTGTGGTTGGCATGGCCCGCCCGCGAGATACAGCACTCCGGATGAAGATAAAAACATCGACCCTACATTTGTCGTGTAGGTGATCTGCTCTGCTCTGGCTGGACCTCACCTGGAGTCTTGTGTTCAGTTTGGGGCACTGCAGTTTAAGAAGGATATAGACAAGCTGGAACGTGCCCAGAGGAGGGCAACAAAGATGGTGAGGGGTCTGGAGACCAAGTCCTACGAGGAAAGGCTGAAGGAGCTGGGTGTGTTTAGCCTGGAGAGGAGACGACTGAGAGGTGATACGATAACCATCTTCCAGTACTTGAAGGGCTGTCCTATAGAGGATGGTATGGAGTTGTTTTCTGTTGCCCCAGAAGGTTGGACCAGCATCAACGGGTTGAAATTAAATCCGAAGAGTTTTCGGCTAAACGTTAGGAAGAGCGGTTCCTCAGTGGGACAGGCTTCCTCGGGAGGTGTTGGGCTCTCCTTCTTTGGAGGTTTTCAAGCAGAGGCTAGATGGCCATCTGATAGCAATGCTGATTCTGTGGATTTAGGCAGATTGTGAGAGGGAGGGCAGGGAGGGTTGCCTCAGAGACTAGAGCCAGTTTGGTGTAGTGGTTAAGTGCATGGACTCTAATCTGGGAGAACCAGGTTTGATTCCCCACTCCTTCATTTGCAGCTGCTGAATGACCTTGGGCAAGCCATAGTTCTGTCAGAGCTGTCCTTGAAAGGGCAGTTCTGGAAAGAGCTCTCTCAGCCCCAACTACCTCCCAGGGTGTCTGTTGTGGGGAGGGGAAGGGAGAGGAGTTTGTAAACCGCTCTGAGACTCTGAGTGAAGGGTGGGGTATAAATCCAGTTTCTTCTCTTCTTCTTCTTAATTCTCGTGGTCCTTTCTTACACGCCCAGGAAAATGCCAATCACCACTTCGGGGTCAGGAAGCAATTTTTCTCCAGATCAGTTTGGCTGAGGATTCTGGAGGTTTTTTTGCCACCTTCTGGGCATGAAAGTGGGGTCACGGGGGTATGTGTGGGGGGAGGTATTTGTGGATTTCCTGCATTGTGCAGGGGGTTGCACTAGATGACCCTGGAGGTCCCTTCCAACTCTATGACCCTAGGTAGGCCTCACTGTGTGTCTGTGAATGCGCCGCACATCTGCTACTTTCTGCAGTTAGCAGTTGCACCCTCCTTCTGCATGCCTGTGTTTTATATTTCAGAGACCGGTTTTCTTTTTTTCTGTGTGTTTCTTGAAAATCCTGGCCTCGTGTCGCTGGTGGTGGCGGTTCGGTACGTCATGGTGATTTCGGAACGCTCTTCCGATGCTGCCGTACCTCGGTGGACAGCTGTTGCGGGGAGGCAGAAGCGAGATCTTTGCCGCTGTTTCCCCCTGAAACGCCCCGGGAAAGGGGCTGAGCGCGGGAGAAGCGAAGAGACGCCGCCGGCAGCGGGGCCAAAGGGAAGACTGGCAGGCGTCGCGCTTGGCGCATCCGTCAAGAGGATTGTAGGTGGCGGAGCTGATGGGCGGCCATGCCAGGCAGGAGCTGTGGGTGGTAGAAAATCTGTTGGGTTCTTGTGGGAGACGGAGGGAACGTGTCTTAAACTCCCCAAGTTTTTCAATGCATTTTTTTTTTGCCTAAAAATTATCGCTGGCCAAAAACCCAGCTTTTTAAAATTATTTTTTACCGACCTATCGGAGCAATCTTTGCATCAGCGAAAGGGTATCCGTAACTCTGTTCCTCTTGTTTGCTTTCCCTTCTGTCGAGGTAACCTGTGAAATTCCTCCCCCACCCCCTGCTTTCTGCAGTCTTATTTTTCAAATCTCCAGGCCGCCGCTCCTGGTGTCTTGTGACTTCTCTTGGAGAGCCGCTTTAATGCGCGAGCGTTGAAGGCCTTTCTCCCGAACGGGTTAACGGTGGCTTCGTCCTCCAAGGGGAGTGCGTGCCGGCCGGGCCTTTAATCTGGGAGTATAAATCACTTTCCAGTCTTATTATTTGTAAAATCCTCCAGGCTTCCAAAGGCACAAAAGGAGTCTTTGTCCCTTTTTATTAATTTAATTTATAGGTTTGGAGAATTCCGAATTGGGGGGTTAGCGAAAGCTGATTTGGTCTCCGCGAGGAGAGCGGCGGTGGCTCGGCCCTGATATGGAATTAGGAAACTGCTGTCAGTTTTATAACAAAATACACCCTCGTGCAAGAATGCAGGAATTCCCAGACTCTGTGCCTGGGCACATTAGCGCGCCATGAGAAATTCATTACGTAATTAAAGGCGCCTGCGAGTTAAAAAGTACCCACCCACCAGGGAGGAAGTCTGTAGTGCTTCTGAATGAGTTCACGGCTCGGACGGCCCCTCCTTTTAGTCTCCAGCCGGGGTTACTGATTCGGCCATGCTTCTTCACTGTAATGTCCAGACGTGTCAGTCACTTCTGATATAGAGGGGCAGCAGAACAATCCCGTCTCTTGAGGGAGGTTGTGTGTTGCGTCTCTGTATGAGTTTCTCCTTTCCATCAGGAGATCTACTTCCATCACGGAGGGACAGCACCCAAGCCTCTCTCTTCCACACTCTAAAGTTCAAAGTTCACGGCACCTTTAAGACCAACAAAGGTTTATTCAAGGTATGAGCTTTCGAGTGCAAGACATGCTTTTTCAAATACATTGGGAGGGTGGGTGAGGTTCTAAACTTATAGACGGGGATTTAGCAGCAAATTAACAGGTAACATGATGATGCAAAGTGAAAAACTAAATAACAAGTTAAGGTTATTAGGTCAATAGTTGTAAAGCAAGAAATACGTCACAATAGCAGATAAATGTCTAAAGGTGTTTTTTTCTAATTGTGGAAAGTGACAGAATCTTATTATCTCCTCTGAGGTATAGAGGGCGCGTGAAGGGCACTTTGAGCTGGATGTAAGGTTGTCAGCAGACATCCATTCAGTATTCTAATATACTATTCTGAAAAAAGAAATACACTAAAATATAGAGGATTTATAATCCTTCTTGTTGAGAATACATATGTGAGGACTAAATTACTTAGTATATGTAATGAGATAAAAATCCAATATCCCTGTTGAGTCCCGGGGAGGTTTTTGTTCCAAGTGTTGTAATAACTTGTGATCCAGCAATTTCCCTTTCCATTCTGTTCCTGAAATTCCTTTGTAATAAAACAGCTACTTTGAGGTCATTGAATGAAAACCTTCTCAGAATGTGACCAAAGGATGGTCACTTTAGCTTCTTGGGAGAGTTCAGGCTTGATTTGGCCTGTAACTTGCTTATTTGACTCTTTGTGGTTCGCGGTATCCTGTAAAACTCTCCTCCGACATGACGTTTCAAAGGAATCCACTTTCTTTCTGTCGGCTTTCTTCATTATCCATCAGCAGGAGTAGTCGTCGCTCATCCCTAGGGGGTCCTTAATTCATCTTTTCTCATGTGTTCTCCATGAGGTGACCTATAGTTCGTCTTCCTTCTCCCGTCCTCAGTTTGCAGGAGTCACATTTGCTTGGGTTTGTGGGAGATTAAAATTTGGCTGGGGAGGGGAATGGGGGGTGGGGGTATAGCCCGAGGAGGGGAACAGGCCGTAGAGACAGAGAGGCCTTGTGGGCCGTGGAAGGGTTGCCCTGCTGTGTCTTGTGGGCTCAGCTTATGCCAGTGTGCTGTCCTGTGGTGATTCCTCATTAGTCATTTTCTGTCTCTCAGGGAGGCAGGCTTAATTTCCTATTATGCAATTTACCTCAAGCGAAGTGTCGTCACGCTGCTCCCGCCAACTTTTTGAAACTTTTTGGGCTCGCGGGTTCCCGGAGAGACCGTTTTCCCCGGGGCAGCATCTGAACGCGGGCCTCTTGAAAGGGAATTTCTCTCGTCCTGACACCGTGTGGCATTGGTATGGGTTTAATTTTCTAGTTAAGATGGTGCTGCCTGCGCCTCCCTTTCTATGTTTTGGCCTCCCTTGCCCGGAATCTCACGTCTCCCCTCAGAGCGTTGCTGTGCCTGAGGGGATTGTTCAAAAATGAGAATGTTCCAGAATGTCTTCTTGTTCCATTAACATTCTCCGTACAATTTACATTGCTATCCACTTTTAGCTTAGGTGGGTAAGTCCATCCCCTTTGGTAGTGGGACAAAGAGATTTGTGTGTCAGGAGCTGAGATTTATGGGCACCTGAAGAGGTAACAGAGAAGGTCTCTCTCTTCTACACTCTCTGCACACCAAGAGAAGACCACTCTCTCATGATTAGGGTTGCCAGCTCCGAGTTGGGAAAATACCTGGAGATTTTGTGGGCGGAACCTGAGGAAGGCGGGGTTTGGGGAGCGGAGAGACTTAAAAAGGGTATGACGCCATAAATTCCACCTTCCAAAGCGGACATTTTATCCCAGTGAACTGACCTCTGTCACCTGGAAATCAGTTGTAATAGCGGGAGATCTGTGAGGGGTGGTGGGGCTGAGAGAGCTCTTTCGAGAACTGCTCTTTCAAGGACAGCTCTGACAGAACTATGGCTTGCCCAAGGTCATCCAGCAGCTGCATGCGGAGGAGTGGGGGATCAAATCTGGTGCACCCCGATTAGAGTCCGTGCTCCTAACCACCAGTCAAGAGGAGTGGGACATCACAGAAAGGACTCTGGGCCTCTAGAGTCAGTGCCTTGTGGTCTGCCAGTGAGTGCAGTCCCTCATGGGCCTATGACCGGCCTTCCCATGAGGAGAGATGAAAAACCTGGGCTGGATCCAGGGTTGCCAGGTCCGATGATCGTTCCAAAAGGGGAGGGGGAGGAACTTTCCAGGAGTGGGTATGGAGTACCATAATGTGGTGACATCAGGCAGAACTGACGTCATGATGTCACATGGCAACACTCTGGTTTGGGGGCAAAACTCTATGGTAAGATCACCCTTGATCCATAGAGTTTTGTCCCTAAAACCCAGAATGTCGCCATGAGACCACACTGATGGGATGACATCACTTCCGTGTGACATCAGCATGCTGCATTTGGGGGTTGGATTCCCCCCACCGGCCAGCTGGCCAGCGCGAGCAGGACCCCCCAAAAACGGGGACCCCCCACTGTCAACTGAAGAATGGCATTCCTAGCTGGATCCCATGGATTCATTCTGCCAAGGAGCCTTCTGCTGACCCCAGAGGCTCTTTGTTTCTGGCTGCAGATCCCAGAGTGGGGCGCCATTTTCCCGCTGTCATCATTGAAGCAATATGGCCTCCGCTGGCATCGCTTTTCATTCAGGTGTGGAAATATCCAGGACTGGTGTGTCCCTGAGGTGTTGTCAGCTATGCTGTCATTGTTGGTGGGGGGAGGCAGGAGGTGTTGGGTGAACTTCTTAATGTGCTGGAATGTTAACTTTCATTTCTTCCACTGTGCCTTATCTGTTAGCCTGAGTCTGTGACCTTGGTACCTAGCCCCTTTTGCCTCCCAGGGAATGTGAACCCGTTAGTTTAGGCGCACTTCAGTTTGGCTCAACTCCATCGGGGGCTTTTCGAATCCTGTATATTTCCCCTCTCCCACCTTTAGAATCAGTTCTGATGCTGAACGTGTGCTCAGATGACCTGCCTTTACTGTACTCGATAAACTTGAGCCTTCTGAAGGAACATTGTTAAGGCTGATTGCTGTGGGACTCTGACAGGTGTTGGGATAGAGAGTGGGATGAGGATCGGAGGGCAAGGGGTTTGGCAGCCATGAACGGAGCACCAGCGACCTGCTGATATGGGACCCTGGGGCCTTGTCTTTTTCACAGCCAGTTGGACCAATCTTGAGGCCGTGTGCTTTTCACACAGTACTGTCTGAGGTAAGCGGCCCTGGCAGGAGAAGGAGTTGTCAACCCAGTGCACGCTGAGCTGTGGCTGTGGGAGCGCCCCGGGAAAGAGGGTGGTGAAAGGAATATTATATGTGCCGCAGAAATGTGAAAAGCAGGGAGGGGTGAGGTGAAACGTTGGAATTGGAGAAGAGGGACTGCACGGCTGGCAAAGGGCCAGGAATGCAGAAGTAACTCGGAACGTTCTTCTACATCAAAACATACATGCGGGGCACTGGGAGAGCTTCCTTTCTGTCTTTATCTGCCCTAAACGGAACTCGACAAGTGAAGGCTGTTTGCGTCTCCTGCACCAAAGGGGCGTCACTTCCGATACAGGTGCGAGTGGGGCACAAAGATGACCTTTTCCGTTGGGACGAGATTCGCAGAAAGCCTCGTTTGGTGATATTCGGGGCAGAAACTGCGAAGAAGCCCCCCGTGAATGTTATCGGTGCGGATCAGGTAGTCCCCCCGTTTTGGTTGGAGGAATTTCTGACTTAGGCTGCCGAGAGCCACTCTGGACTCCCCCGGACAAAGATTGGACTCCCCTCTCATGCTTGAAACTCCCTCCCATTAAGAAGGACACGGACAAGATGCTAGTTAACAAGCGTGCCGCTCGTGTGGCCCAATGGTTCTGTGTCCGGCAACCTGTACCCCTGAGATTCCGCTCCCCTATTTCCTCACCCCCCTCTCGCCGGCCCTGCTTCTCAGACGGAGGCCCATTTTCTAGCTTGCGTAACCATAGTGACTCTGTCGGCAGAACGAATCAGCAGCCCAGAGAGACAAAGAATGGCGCGGGGAGGGGTTTAAGACCCAGTGCCCCCTAGTCGCATCCTAGTTCCAGGCATGATCTCCCCCCCAGCAGAACATCTCCATCCACCCGCCTCTCCGAGTCTGAACAGAAAGCTTTCCTTCTAAATCTCCAGTAGCAAGAGTCATGCTGTTTCTAAGGAACGCACTGGCACCCTCCTTTTTGTTCGGAGGGGGTGGTTGGTTGTGCGGAGAACGTTTTCACAGCCAGGGGGAGAGCTGCGCGCCAGTTCCTTCCTTCACCTGAGCTCAGCTTGAGTGGCTGACAAGGACTTTATTTTAGTGGCATTGTCTTGCATTTTCGTGCATGGCGGAAAAGATTGCTCTGACTCCTTTCCTTCTCCCTCCCGCCCTTTCATTCCAAGCGGGCTTAGCAATCCGCAGCAGGTCGCAGGCCTGGCGTCGCTAATCTCGAACGGTGCTTGGTCCGGATCTCCCTGCTTCTGCGCAAAGCCCTGCAACTTGTCTTCCCTAAATGGAAATAATGTTAGAAACCTGGACATCGGGCCGCTCGATCCCTAGAAGGTGCTTCTTTTGTGCGTTCCTGGCACCTTGGCCGACTCTGCAAACCTTTTCATGACGGCGTGCTAGGACTGTCTCCTCTTGTCCTGCTGCGTGGCGGGAGGAACTCGACTAGCAGGCGTCATCTGCGCAGCCCAGAGCGTGTCGTAAGACATTTGTGCCCGCACCTCTGCTCTCTCTGCCGAGAGAGTACTTCCATGCGTCACGTACCATTCATTCTGATGTGGGAGCTTTCTGAACAACTTTTAGGAAGCGCAGAATCGGCTTGGAGAATTCGCATCCCGCTCATCTAGCACAATCTTACCCTGCCTTTCCTTCCTCCGAGGAGAGCCAGTTTGGTGTCATGGTTAGGAGCGCGGACTCTGATCTGGGAGAAGCGGGTTCAATTCCCCTACTCCTCCACATGCCGTTGCTGGTGTGACCTAGGGTCTATCACAGTTCTCTTGGAGCTGTTCTCTCAAGGGCAGTCCTCGGGAGAGCTCTCTCAGCCCCACCTACCTCACAGAGTATCTGTTGTGGGGAGGGGAAGGGAAAGGAGAGTTGAGGGTGGGGTATAAATCCAATCTCCTCCTTCTCCTCCTCCTCTTCTTCTTTTTCTGCTCCTCTTCCTCTTCCCCTCCTCTTCCTCTTCCCCTCACCATCCTCTCCTTCTTCTTCGCCTTCATCTTCTTCTTTGTCTTCTTCTGTTCTCCCCCATTTTATCCTCATAGCCCCACAACCTGGGGAGGTAGGTTAGGCTAGGTCCAGAGAGAACAGCCAACCCGAGGTCACCCAGCGAGCTTCCATATCAGAAGTAGGATTCGAACTCAGGCCTACCAGAGCTTCGCCTAACATTTCTGCACAGATCGGATAGGATAGTCATTGCCCTCGGGCCCTCTCGCAAAGTGATTAGAAGGTTCCAGCCCCCCGTATCTGTGATGGGCGCGACGGAAGAGATACAGCCCCGAATAAGCCCGTGTCACAAGATTTTTCTTTCCTCCTTCTAACGGAGGAAGCCAAATGAATTAGTCACGGCGAGGGTAATGCGGAGCCGGCAAGAGAAGGATGCTTTTGTCCGCAGGAGCCCAGGGTGTTTTCAGCGGGAACCATACATGCCTCGCCGGAGGGCAACTTGGAAAGGAGAATGTGAGGGAGGCGTCGAAGCTTTCCCTCCTTCCCTGTTTCACTCTCAGGCACGGTCCTTTTCCTCAGCTTCTCTCCTCTCAGCATTCGGGAGGGAAAACTTCTCGGCCGCTTTGGCTGGTCCACAGCTGGGGCATCAATGGTGCCCCTCTGCTACCGAATTTACGGCTGTCAATGGCAGTCAGCAGTGGGCGCACTGGTTCTGTTCTGCCATGGGTCTGGGTGTCATGGCTGGGATCTGGGTCGGGAGGGGGAAGAGGGGTCCCCAGCGGGGGTCGCAAGGCAGAGGTTGCTGGGAGTTCCCGCATTACACTGGAAGCCAAGGAGCAGGTGTTAAAGTTCCCTCTAGCGTTTCCCTCTCTATGGTTTGGTGTGGTGGTTAGGAGTGCGGACTCTGATCTGGGAGAGCCGGGTTCAAGTCCCCACTCCTAAGAACATAAGAGAAGCCAATGTTGGATCAGGCCAGTGGCCCATCCAGTCCGACGCTCTGTCACACATCGGCCAAAAATTCCAGTTGCCATCAGGAGGTCCAGCAGTGGGGCCAGTTTTTTCTAATAAAAGGTGCAGTTTTTCCTGCACATGCAGCTGCTGGTGTGACCTTGGGTCGGTCAGCAGTTCTCTTAGAGCTGTTCTCTCAAGAGCAATTTTCAAAAGAGCTCTCTCAGCCCCACTAACCCCACAGGGTGTCTGTTGTGAGGAGAGGAAGGGAAAGGAGATTGTAAGCCACTCTGAGACTCCTTCGGGTAGTGAAGGGTGGGATATAAATCCAATCTCCTCCTCCTCCTCCTCTTCTTCTCCTTCCGCTTCTCCTTCTTCTTCTCCTTCCTCTCCTCCTCCTCCTTCTTCTCCTTCTCCTCCTTCTTCTTCTCCTTCTTCTTCTCAACAAGGGCCAGAGCTTTTTCTGCCCTGGCCCCGGCCTTGTGGAACAGGCTCCCACTGTAGATCAGGGCCCCATGGGACTCACTACACTTCCGCAGGGCCTGTAAAACGGAGCTGTTCTGCCAGGCCTTTGCCTGAGGCGGCGGACATCCAATTCATCTCGTCCTCCCCTGCTTTCACTGCTCACGTGGTCTGTACTGCTGCAGTGCGGGATTGTACCCGTTATGACCCACCCTGCTAACGAGATCAACAAAGCATTATCGGGTAACAGGTTGCGGGGTAAGACTGTTTAACTAGCCTTCCTCAGGAGACACCTTAAGTCCCGGATTTAGATCTCAGGATTACTACTTTTGCTGTTATTTGTTAATCTGGATTATTATTGTTCTTAGTGTTTTGATTGTGTGGAGTCTGTGTATTTTATTGACACGGTGCAACCAAGCCCTACGAGGAAAGGCTGAGGGACTTGGGAATGCTCAGTCTGGAGAAGAGGAGGTTGAGGGGGGGACGGGATTGTTCTCTTGGAGGATTTGAAGGGCTGTCACTTCGAGGAGGGCCGGGAGCCGTTCCTGTTGGCAGCAGAGGAGAGAACTCGCAAATGATGGGTTTAAATTAAGGGCGGGAAGGTACCGGCTGGTTATCAGGGAAAACTTTTTTCCAGTTAGAGTTGTGCAACAGTGGAAGCAGAAGAAGAAGAGAAGAAGAGATTGGATTTATATCCCACCCTTCACTCAGAGTGGTTTACAATCTCCTCCCCCTCCCCACAACAGACACCCACCCTGTGAGGTCGGTGGGGCTGAGAGAGCTCTCTCGAGGACTGCCCTTGAGAGAACAGCTCTGAGAGAACTTGTGACTGACCCAAGGTCACACCAGCAGCTGTGGAGGTATGGGGCCTCAAACCTGGTTCTCCCAGATTAGAGTCTGCACACTTAACCACTACACCAGGCTGGCTTTCAGTTGGTTGGACCTGTATGGCCCCTTCCAGCTCTTTGGTTCTGTGATTCTATGACCCACCCTGAACCCACTTGTGGTGGAAGGTGGGGTACAAGCCAGTTTGGTGTAGTGGTTAAGTGTGCAGACTCTGATCTGGGGCAACTGGGTTTTGATTCCCCACTCCTTCACATGCAGCCAGCTGGGTGATCTTGGGTCAGTCACAAGTTCTCTCAGAGCTGTTCTCTCAAGAGCAGTCCTCGAGAGAGCTCTCTCGGCCCCACCGACCACACAGGGTGTCTGTTGTGGGGAGGGGAAGGGAAAGGAGTCTGTGTGAGACTCCGAGTGAAGGGCGGGGTATAAATCTAGTCTCCTCCTCCTCCTCCTCCTCCTCCTTTTCTTCTTCTTCCAAATAAACAAACGATGCCAGCTTGCTCAGGCGTCAACGAAGCACGGAAAGGACACCGGCGTTTTGTCCGAACGAAATAGCACATCTTTATTTTATTTTATTATCGAGCCACTGAGAAGTTTCCTGGCTGGCTGCCACCTTTAGCGGTCCGCCCTCCACCGATGTGCCGGTGACGTAATCTTTGGGTTCAGGCCGCTGTGCCTGTGCCCACAGAAGGTATCCTGCAGCATGATGCGTTTTTCTAAGGTTGCCTTTCCCAAAATTTTGTTCAGACATAGAGGGGGGGCGGTGAGACGACGCCCTCCCTACATCAGACCGTTTTTTTTTTTTAATTGGAGAGACCGCCCGTTCTGGTTCTTTTTTCTGAAATAGGCGAACGTGCGCAGATGTGGAGAAAATTCGGACTCGAGAGCCAGCCACGAGCATTGCTCGATTCTGTTGATCGTTAATGCCGATGTTTATTAATGTGGTTTCTGGTTAGTGGCGGGACCCGCCTTTTATTTCTTTTAATTTGACTGGCGTACAGGAAGGGTCATTAACGCACTGATTAAGGCATTCTTGAGCTCTTTCCCACCGATTTAATGTGCGACCGCAGATGTCGGACTTCAGGAGCAGGGGGCCATAAACGGAGTATGTTTGGGAATGAAAGACAGGGGCGGGGCTTGGGAGTTGCTGATAGCAACACGGGGTTGATATCAGAGCAGGATCTGGTGGTTTCTCTGTTTTGCAGGTGGAAAAGTACTGGGAGGTGTTTTCCCTTTGAAATCAGGGAATCTTTTGCACCAGAGATTTGGATCCTGTGGTGCAGCTTTTGTTGGGAAAGAAGAGGAAGAAGACAAAGAAGAAGGAGGAGGAGGAGAAGGAGGAGATTGGATTTATACCCCGCCCTTCACTACCCAAAGGAGACTCAGAGTGGCTTCCAATCTCCTTTTCCTTCCCCTCCCCACAACAGACACCCTGTGAGGTAGGTGGGGCCGAGAGAGCTCTTTGGAGGACTGCTCGTGAGAGGACAGCTCTGAGAGAACTTGTGACTCACCCATGGTCATCCCAGCAGCTGCATGTGGAGGAGTGGGGAATCCAACCCAGTTCACCCAGATTCAGTCTGCACTCCTAACCACGATACCAAACTTGCTCTCAAGAGAAGGCACAGGGTGTTGTTTGGTGATTCAGTTGTGTCCCCCCCCCATATCGACATAGAAACACAGAGCTGGAAGGGACCTCGAAGGTCATCTAGTCCAACCCCCTGCACAACGCAGGAAATTGACAACTGCCCCCCACTCCCCCAGTGGACCCCCCCAGGTCTATGCCCAAAGAAGAAGATTTATACATCTGGAATTTAACTTGGCGTAGGGACCGTCACACCTATCCTGGACTGTAGGGCCGCATGTGTTCTTCATACTTTCTCTTCCGTTCCCGGTGATACAGCTTTTGGCAGTTTGTGTCCCAGACTCTGGAGTCACCACTGCAAGCCCGGCCGGACTCTCGAGGGCGCATGCCTCCTTCCTCCGGGGCGAGCCACATCTCGCGAAGCCCGCCGTAATTCCCGTCTCGAGGATGAAATTAAAGAACCTGGGACCCAGCTTTAATTAAATTCAAAGTGCTCATAAATTCCGCTCATTTTTCATTAGCACTCCCTATCAGGAAGCCTGGCTTCTGGTATTTGGGGTTTAATAAGGCAATCTCCGCGGCCTGAATCCAATAACTTCTGGCTGGTTAAATCTATTAATGGGTGAGAAATTACTTAATTTGCCTCTTCTGTTTCACCTGATGTTAACCAGATTCGCAGACCCGGCGTCTCGGAACGTAAAGAGTCGCGAGTGGGGTGTTTTTGAACTCGCTCCCAGTCCCTCCGGAGAAGTCCTACGCTCCTGCTCGGCTAGAGACTATCCTCGTCTGGTGTCTTGAGCCCAGGAGAACCTGCAAGGAACTGAGCGTCTGGGTTTGGGGGTTTTTTCCCCCCCTTTCTTTTTTTCTTTTTTCTTTCCTTTGTGAAGCTGCTGTATAAATCGGCACGGGGGGAGCGGAGTCCTGCCTCCGGGGCCCGTTTGCAGAGAGGAAGCAGTTTAGAAATAATACACCACTTTTATTTTACATAAGAACCGCTCTGGGCTCCTGGCATCTGTTTCGAGTTTAAAATTTGCACAGAAAGAGAGAGAGAGAGAGGGAGGATTTCAAATGGCAGAGGACAAGATGGTGCCCCCCCCTCCCCTTTTCCAATCTGGCATGTCGTCTTCCGTGCCAGCTTTCGGGAGAGCGTGATGTGAAACGGCAGCTTGTGGTTTTGGATTGATTCGCTTTTTGCAACCGAGTGAGTCTCGACGCGGGGCGATCCCCGCGGTGATTGCCACGAAAACAGCCCCTTGTCCTGTTCTCCCGACTTCCCCCAACAACAATGAGTTAATCTTACCTGATTCCCCCCACACTTCTGCCAGTGATGTGGAAACAGGCACGGGGAAAATCAGCACAGGTGAGTCCAACGGCAAGCGGAGGAACGAAGGAAAAGTTCAGACGCGAGGCTGCTGGTTTCTGCAGCAGGCCTGTGTTGAGCATCGTAGGATCGACGTAGGCGTACTAGACGTAGTGCAGAGAAAGAGGAGTGGTAGGGCGCTGTGATGATGATGGGCTGTGGCCCAGTGGAAGAGCCTCCGCTTTGCGTGCGGAAGGTCCCAGGTTCAATCCCCGGCATCTCCAGTTAAAAGGATCCCGTCAGGAGGCGATGTGAAAGAACCTCTGCCTGAGACCTTGGGAAGACACTGCCGGTCGGAGTGGACAATCCTGTGGTCTGATGCGGTAAAAGGCAGCATCCAGGTATCATATGTAACACGTGGCTGCCATTTTCAGCGGCAGCGGAGGGATGGGGGAAACAAAATAGACAGGTGTAACAAGAGATAGCAAAGACAAAGAGGAGGAGGAGGAGAAGAAGAAGAAGAACTCGGAGTCTCAGAGTGGCTTACGATCTCTTTCCCTTCCCCTCCCCACAACAGACACCCTGTGAGCAATGCTCCCTCTAAGCTATGGAGTCTTGTGAGCAAAGGTTCTGCTTTGTTAGCTACCGGCATTAAAGTTGTGAGCGAACGATTTGGCTTCTACATAAATCAGTTTGCTCTGGAGCCCTCCTTCCCGAGCGAAGGCAAAAATCTGTGAGCCAGAGGCTAAAAAAAAACGGTGAGCTAGCTCACACTAACTCGGCTCAGAGGGTCACTGCCTGTGAGGTAGCCGGGACTGAGAGAGCTCTGAGAGAACTGTGACTGGCCCAAGGTCACCCAGCCGGCTGCATGTGGAGGAGTGGAGAATCAAACCCGGTTCTCCAGATTAGAGTCCACCTCTTTTAACCACGGCACCAAACCAGAGGAGGGGCAGAAAGGGGACACGTGGCTGCCATTTTCAGCAGAAGCCCCGCACTGGGAATTACAAGCCGTTCTATTTTTTTAAAACTCTGTCCTGTAACATATAAGGCTTACAAATGACCATGTCTGGTAAGTTCTTCCAGATAACCAGGCAGAGAACCTTTAAATAAATCTGTTGATGGCTTGAATGATGCCTTGAATGGTAGGGGGGGTTCACCGCAATCATGTGAACAGATTTCTGAGGCTCTGCGATGTGGCAGTAAGAGACTTACCCAGGGTAAGCGCATCGTAATAGATGGGAGAGGGGTTTTCTTGGGAAATTATTCTTTTTTTATGGCATTCCACCATGAAAACTACGATTCTTCTCCAGGCCATTTTGGCAGAGGATCCTGGAGGTTTTTTGTCATCTTCTGAGCATGGAGCAGGGGTCATTGAGGGAGTGTGGGGGGTATTTGTGATCAGACCAGTTGGACCAGACCAATTGTCATCTAGTCCAGCATCTGGTCTCACACACTGGCCAACCATGTCCTCTGGAGGGCCAGCAACAGGGCAGAGAGGCCAAGGCCTTCCCCGGATAAGAACATCAGAAGAGCCCTGCTGGATCAGACCAGGGAGGGTCCATCTGGTCCAGCATCCGGTCTCACACAGTGGCCAACCATGTCCTCTGGAGGGCCAACAACAGGGCAGAGAGGTGCAGGCCTTCCCCTGAGAAGAACCTCAGAAGAGCCCTGCTGGATCAGACCAGGGAGGGTCCATCTGGTCCAGCATCCGGTCTCACACAGTGGCCAACCATGTCCTCTGGAGGGCCAACAACAGGGCAGAGAGGCCAAGGCCTTCCTCTGAGAAGTACCCTGCTGGATCAGACCAGTGAGGGTCCATCTAGTCCAGCCTCCTGTCTCACACAGTGGCCGACCAGTTCCTCTGGTGGTTGTCCAACAACAGGGCAAAGAGGCTGAGGCCTTCCTAAGAACACCAGAAGAGCCCTGCTGGATCAGACCAGTGAGGGTCCATCCAGTCCAGCCTCCTGCCTCATACAATGGCCAACCAGTTCCTCTGGAGGGCCAACAACAGGGCAGAGAGGCCGAGGCCTTCCCCTCATGTTGCCTCCTGGCTCTGGGATTCAGAGGATTGGTGTCTCTGAATGTGGAGGTTCCCCTCAGTCACCGCAGCTTGTAGCCATTGATAGACTTATCCTCCCTGAATCTGTCTAATCCCCCTTTAAAGCTGTTGATTCCCGTGGCCGTCCCTACATCCTCTGGCAGCAAATTCCACATTTTAATCAGTCTCTTTGTGGCCACCAACATAAAACGGTCGTCTCCAAGGACGAGCTCTGTCTTTTCCTTAGGGGGAGGGGGAGGAACCAGCCCTCGCTGGAGGGGATGACAAACCCACTTTCCCTCTCCTGTCCCTGCAGGTGTTCTGACCCGTGTCGAATGGCCAAGGGTTAGGGGTGTTTGCGTTAATTGCCAAACTCGTTGCAGGACAGAAAATAGCCATGAGCTAGGACGGGCCAGCGAGACATTCTTGAGTCCACACCGGGATTCGAGGAAGACGTGGTTTTAATTATTAGAAATGGGGACGGGAGGGGTATTGAGGGGAGGTGGGTTTTGCATTTATGAGAAACATCTGCGTCTAACCAGGATCCCTCTTATCAAAGTCCCCGTTAACTGCTTTTGAGTGGCGTGTTTTGGTTTGGGCGCTCCTGAGGGTGAAACCGCTTCTTAAAGAAAACTTCTGGCTACATGGAAGTCGATCAGTACAGTAGCTGTGATTTCGCTGCGATTTCCTTTCCCGCATGGGATAATCACAAGCTGAAACAGGAGAGGCTCGCTGTCCCCTGGGAAGTTAGAATCCCCTCCGGGCAACTGAGATGGGAAACCTCCCGAAATTGAAAGAGTCACCCTTTCCCCCCTGCTTTTCTGCCACAGGGAATTGTCCTCGCCGTGCATGTGAGCCCGTGAACGAGTAGAAATAATGGGCACCCTTGAAACTCCCGTGGAATTGTCGATGGTGGGGGACACCCCCACACACACACCATTTTTATTTACTTCATTTTATTTACTTCATCTTCTCCGTTTCACCTTTATTCCCCATGGGGACAGAAGGCGGCTCACATCCTCCTCCTCCTCCTCCCATCTGTTTTATCCCCACAACAAGCCTGCGAGGTAGGTTTGGCTTGAGAGGGTGTGACTGGCCCAAGGACACCCAGCCAGCTTCTGTGTCATGAGTGGGGATTCAAATCTGGCTCTCCCAGGTCCTAGTACGACACTCTCACCGAGGTGGTGAGGGGTCTGGAGACCAAGTCCTGTGAGGAAAGGCTGAAGGAGCTGGGTATGTTTAGCCTGGAGAAGAGACGGCTGAGAGGGGATATCGAGTGATTCGGAAATTTAATAAATAGTAATAATAATACCCACCTCCAAAGGAGAACGAACAGTTATTTGCTGCCCAGTGTCTGCAGATAGCATCACATCTGGCCGTTACCGGGCCCAATGCGAGCATGATGGAGTGGTTGTGCCTGAAGGACTGTCCGATAGAGGATGGGACGGAGTTGTTTTCTATTGCCCCAGAAGGTCGGACCAGAACCAACGGGTTGAAATTAAATCAGAAGAGTTTTTGGATAGGCATTAGGAAGAACTTCCTGAGAGTTAGAGCGGTTCCTCAGTGGAACAGGCTTCCTCGGGAGGTGGCGGGCTCTCCTTCTTGGGAGGTTTTCAACCAGAGGCTGGATGGCCCCATCTGACAGCAATGCTGATTCTGTGAACTTAGACCGATCATGAGAGGGGAGGGTGGGAAAGGGTTGCCTCCGTGCTTAGTTCTCGTGGCCCTTTCTTACACGCCCTGGAAAATGCTGATCGCCACTTTGGGGTCAGGAAGCAATTTCATCCAGGCCAGTTTGGCCAGGGATCCTGGAGGTTTTTTGTCATCTTGGAACAGGGGTCATTGGAGTGTGTGTGGCTGGGGGGGAGGTATTTGTGAATGTCCTGCACTGTGCAGGGGGTTGGACTAGATGACCCTGGAGGTCTCTTCCAACTCTATTTTAACTGTTATTTATGTATCAAATTGTGTAAGCTGCCCTGAGACTGCTTCGCGGGGAGGGCGGGGTATAAATTAAATAAATTAAAAAAATGATTCTGTTCTCAACCGCTGCGTCACTCTGGCATCGTGCCCAGGAACGCCCAGAAGTGATGCTATCTGCAGACACTGGGCAGCAAATAACTGTTGGAGGTGGGTATGGTAATCATTATTTATTAAATTTCATGCCGTCTGCCATTCTATCTGGCAGATTCAGTAAGGTTCCCCATTTGGCCAGATTCTGCCCTTGCAGAAAGAATTGTGTGGAATCCATCACTCATGTGCTCCTGCATTGTAATTTATATGCGGACCTAAGGATTAGATACTTATATCCTTTTTTAATCAATATGAGAGCTTGTTCTGATGCACCTAAGGTGCACAGGCTCTTAAGTGATTTTAGTCCAGACATCACAGAGAAGGTGGCTAAGTTTCTCTGCCTGGCCTCACAACTGCGTCAAAGGATTGATTAGAACTTTACATGTAGGTCTCAACTGGTTTATATGTGTGTTTTAACTGGTTTTTAATCCTAGTAATTGTACTGATAATTTTATGCCAGTAAAGGCTGTCTCTCTCTCTCGACAAATTTCTGATTCGCCCAATCCCTGAGTACCCAGGGCTTTGGGCGATTTACAACAGGTTAAAAACATACCAAAAATACAGATTAAATCCCGCGGATCAATTATTCTTAATTTAATAGTCTCCAGATGGCATCCATAATTTAATCTCAAACTTATTGTGGACTGGCCTCGTGGGCAGGTTATGGGGGAGGCTGAAGCGGGCAGGATGGAAGAAAACAGGAGGGTGCAGCCATGATGGAAAACCACTGCTGTCCTCAACCGAAAGCCTGGTGGAACATCTCTGCCTTACAGGCCCTGTGGAATTGCATTAAGTCCCGCAGGGGCCTGGTGGTAGCTGGCAGAGAGTTCCACCAGGTTGGGGCCAGGATCGAAAAGGCCCTACCCTGGTTGAGGACAGCCAGATATCTTTGGGGTCAGGGAGCACCAGCAGATTGTTCTCAGCTGAGCGTAATGCTCCCCCAGGGACATACCAGAGGAAATAGTCCCCTTCAGGGGTTGTTTCATAGAAAAAGAGGTGCAGGAGCTCATTAGCATACAACTCATTAGCATACATTACGCCCCCTGACATCACTGGAAGTGTGTCAGAAGGGGAAGCAGAGAAAGGGTGGGAGGCATCTTCAAAAGCCTCGCCTCCCCTTCCGCAATAGGCCTGCCAAGGCAGGGTGGGGGGGGGAGCAAGGAGAGAAGGGTTTTAAAGTTTAAAGCCCTTCTCTCTAGAGTCATGCTGCAGGGGCGGCATGATCTTTCCATTGTATTCTGTGGGGGTCATAGAATACAAAGGAAAGATTGTGCTGCCTCTGTCAGGCATTTAAATCCCCCCCCCCACGGCAGGCGGGCTGGAGAAGGAAGGGGAGCCGGGCAGACATGCCTGGCTGGCTTCTCTGCCCAATCTTCTCCAAGTGGAGAAAATCAAGCTGGGAAGCCAGGCATTTAATTCCCCCCCGGGGGGCGAGGGGGCTCCTTATTGCCGGAGCGCCGCTCTGGGGCGCTCCGGCAGGAACTGACCCCTGGTCCCCTTGAATCTGATTCAGTATTCCACTGAAAGCGTCCATCATCGGATAAGTACATCTGTACACTTGGCTTAAGACTTTGGTCAATGAAGCTAATAAATAAAAGGAAAGGATAAGTACATCACTGGCTGCTAGCCATGACGACTTAACGGAACTTCTTCACCTAGGGGCAGTCTACCTTTGAATACCAGTGCTAGGAGGCAATGTCAGGGGAAGGCCTCAACCTCTGAACTCTGTTTATTGGCTCTGCAGATCAACTGGCGGGCCACTGTGTGAAACAGGATGCTGGACTCGATGGACCACTGGTCTGATCCAGCGGGGCTCTTCTGATGTTCGTATGAAGACCTTGGACTCCGTGCCCTGTTGCTGGCCCTCTGGAGGAACTGGTTGTCCGCTAAGTGAGACAGGATGCTGGACTGGATGAACCCTCACTGGTCCGACCCAGCAGGGCTCTTCTGATGTTCTTAGGGGAAGGCCTCGGCCTCTCTGCCCTGTTGCTGGCCCTCCAGAGGAACTGGCTGGCCCCTGTGTGAGACAGGAAGCTGGACTAGAGGGACCACTGGTCTGATCCAGCAGTGCTGACCCTAACCCATCCTGATAACAATGGAAGATCTAGAAAGTCGGTTCTATTGTGTTGGGATGTATGAGAGTTTCCCTCACCTGGCTTGGCTCACCAGCTTCAGGTTGGGAAATACCTCAAGAATTTTGGGGGTGGAGCCTGACGAGGGCGGGGTTTGGGGAGGGGAGTGGCTTCAACGGGGCCTAAGGCCCTAGAATTCCAAAACAGCCACTTTCTCCAGGGGAACTGTTCTCTGTTGCCTGATGATCAGTTGTAATAGCAGGGGGTCTCCAGCCACGACCTGCAGGTTGGCACCCGTACTCTTGGCCTAGTCTGGAGTCTTGCCAGGAAAAGCTGGAGCCGGGCACCAGGTGGTCAGCCGTTCCTCTCATGGCAACCTCCAGCAGAGTCCAGCGGCTGCCCGCCCACTTCTGGAGCCGAGATTCTAACTTGCAGCGCCGCACGTTCCCGTAGGTGCCCTGGGTTTTCTAAATAGCCTGATTCAGCCAGTGGATCAGGTCTCCCACATTCGGAAAACAAACAGCGGCGCCGGTAGCCCGCAGCCCCGCTTCAAGACATTTTCCCTTGGATGGCTTAACCTCATTTCTATTTCTGGAATGAAAGCAGGATCTTTCTTCGCTTTCTCTCCTCGGGAGGCTGTCGTTCTGCCCAGTTCCCCCCTCGTGCCTTTGTATCTGCGCCTGGCCCCCTGCGGAGCGCTTAACTCTTCTCCACAGCTCAGATTCTTCCACTCGGCTCTTTTCTGTGCCAGATTTCCCTTGTGGCACGTCGGCCTTTTCTGCCACCATCCCGGACTTCCTGTTGACGCTATTTTCAGTTGGCCCTGTGATTTCCATTCCTTCGTTTCTTTTTAAATTATACCTGCTGTCCACTTCCTTTCTCCCCCTCTCTCTCCCAGTTTGTTGTCGTGGTTAGGAGCATGGACTCTAATCTGGGAGAACCGGGTTTGATTCCCCACTCCTCCACATGCAGCTGCTGGGTTGACCTTGGGTCAGTCACAAGTTCTTTCAGAGCTGTTCTCTCAAGGGCAGTCCTCAAGAGAGCTCTCTCAGCCCCACCTACCCCACAGGGTGTCTGTTGTGGAGAGGGGAAGGGAAAGGCAATTGTAAGCTGCTCTGAGACTCCTTCAGGTAGTGAAGGGCGGGGTATAAATCCAATCTCTTCTTCTTCCCCATACTCCCCCAAGCACCAGGTATTCAGTTAAATTATATCTGTATCTATATATAGATATATTTGTTGTTGTTCTTGTTAGCCATTCAGTTGTATCTGACTCTTGGCAATTCTATGGGCCGGCCAGCTCTCTCTACGTTTTCCGAAACTTGCCTTGAAAGCGCAGAAACTTGCCTTGAAAGCGCAGTAACTTTTCTTGAAAGCAC
Organism: Gekko gecko; assembly: GCA_029375565.1. Classification (NCBI taxonomy): domain Eukaryota; kingdom Metazoa; phylum Chordata; class Lepidosauria; order Squamata; family Gekkonidae; genus Gekko; species Gekko gecko. Next base: position 211,645,156 of record JAPDNY010000004.1, read on the forward strand.
AGTAACTTGTCATGTAGCTGCTTTGGGTCCCTTTTTGGGTGCATGGGAGAACATGTTAAAAAGCAAGTAAAAAATAAGTTTTTTAAAAAATGAAAAAGAACAGTTGAGTAAATGAAATGTAATAAATATATTCTGGGAAAGACTGCAGGTCAAAGAAGAAGGGGACAGCTAAGGATAGGATGGTTAGGCAGTGTTATCGAGGCAACGAACATGAAATGAGGCAAACTCTGGAGCACGGCGGAAGACAGGAGGGCCTGGCGTGATGTGGTCCATGGGGTCGCGAAGAGTCGGACCCGACCGTGCGACTGAACAACAACAAATAAATATATAAATTAAATTGAGTATCGATTAAATAAAAGTATGCCGTCCTGAGCTCTTTGAAGGAAGAATAGGGTAAAGATGTAATGAAGCAAAATAACCATTAAAAAAAATGTAAAAGGACACAGGAATTGAAACGGAGGCCAAACACTGTCCTATGTGGAGACTGGTTCCCTGTGGGAACAGGAACTGCCTTCTGAGATCAGAAGATCAGGAGACTCTCGGTTTTGGTGATGGGTCGTGTTATGTCCAGGGCCCGACATCGACGGACCCAGCTTGGGAACACAGAACAATAGATGGTTAGGATCCCGGTGGGAACCTATCGACCAGGAGTATCTCTGTAAATAGCCTGTCACAGGTACTGGGTATGTGTGGGGTGTGGGGTGGGGTGGGGTGCAGATTTAAGCAGGGCTTCGGTCCTGTTACAGTTGTCTTTAGTTTAAGCTCATTCACAATAAAGCATGATCACGAATTGCATGTCGAACCCAGTACATTTCAGGCCGGAAGCAGCCATTCCAAAGGATTGCAAAATAAGTGCCCTGGATTGTCGAGTGCCCGGCTCCTACCCACTTGGGAGGTTAGAAAGGGCCTCCTTTTAAATACAGGCACAATCGGGTGGCTTGAGCGGTGGAGCGATTCTCTCAATCTGGTGCAGGTTTCAACCAGCCCGGCTGGGATCCCCTCTCCACGCGGAAACGTTCGAGCCAGACAGTGAAGCCCCTTTCCTTCTCCTGCCGTTGATGAGATGCCTCCTCCTCGCTTTGAGCAATATTTTGTTTCTTGTTTTTTGTGTGCCTTTTCGCTTTTTTAAAACCATGTTATTCTGATAAAGGTAAAGGTAAAGGTTTCCCTTTGCTCGAAAGCCGGTCGAGTCCAACTCTAGGGGTGCGGTGCTCATGTCCGTTTCCAAGCTGAAGAGCCAGCGCTGTCCGAAGACGTTTCCGTGGTCATGTGGCTGGCGTGACTAGACGCCGAGGTGCGCGGAACGCTGTTACCTTCCCACCGAAGCGGTACCTGTTTATCTACTTGCAATTCCTTGCTTTCGAACTGCTGGGTTGGCAAGAGCTGGGACCAGAGACGGGAGCTCACTCCGTCATGCGGCACTTGGGTCTCAAACTGCTGACGTGGTCTGCAGTTCAGGGTCTTAGCCACTTGAGCCACTGCAACCCCTGTTGTTCTGATGCCCCTCCCCCAAAAAAAAATCACAGAGGGGTTCTAAAAAGCAGACCATTTTTAGGTGAGGTCCCAAAAAGCAGTCGACCGGCTACTTCTGCACGTTTTCGTGGGAATGGTTTTTCAGCTTCCTTTCTGGCAACCGAGAAGAAGGGTGTTCCAGTCTTCGGCGTTCCTTTTTCCTGTTCGGGAATTAAATCAGTGGAAGACCGACAAAATCAGCCGCCGGAGAGGAACGGCGGCTTCACACTACTGTATCCGTTTAGTGATGGAGGATCAGGACTTGTTTTAGCTACACGTTCTAAACAATTTCCAGGTGTGAAATGTTAAGTTTGACCTTTCACACCCTTGGCCTTTCTCCTTGGGCATCTTTCCCACAGGGGGGTGGGGGACTCCCCGATGTGCTGATCCGAGCCACGCAGCGCTCATGTGCTGCTCGTGAGTAAATGTACGTGGTGGTGGACTCGTGGCAACTTCATAGGGTTTTCAGGGCAAAGAGACGTTCGGAGGTGGTTTGCCGAAGCCGTACGCGGGAGAAATCACAACATGCCGATAAGTGGCCCAATCCGCACATTGCGGTACATTGCTGCTCCGGGCAGCTTGGCAAAGTGTACATGTTGAGCAAAGTAAAAATGTTGGGAAAAACCGATATCCCCCTCTCCCCCCCCCCCTGTTAACTTCACCGTTTGGTAGCTGAAATGGATATAGTGGGAATCTCCGTCCAGCAGGTAACCGTGGGTTCCCTCGCTTGGTGTAGTGGTTAAGAGTGGCAGTCTCTAACCTGGAGAACTGGGTTGGATTCCTCACTCCTTCACATGCAGCTGCTGGTGTGATCTCGGCCAGTCACCAGTTCTCTCAGAGCTGTTCTCTCAAGGGGAGTTCTCAAGAGAGCTCTCTCATCCCCACCACCTACCTCACAGGGTGTCTGTTGTGGGGAGGGACATGTGGACAAAGGGGACCCAATAGACGTTGTTTACCTTGACTTCTAGAAAGCTTTTGATACAGTTCCTAATCAAAGGCTCCTAAGTAAGCTCAGTAGTCATGGGATAAAAGGACAAGTCCTCTTGTGGATCAAAAACTGGCTAATTAATAGGAAACAGAGAGTGAGTATAAATGGGCAATTTTCTCAGTGGAGGGTGGTAAGCAGTGAGGTACCACAGGGATCAGTACTTAGTCCAATGCTTTTTAACTTGTTTATTAATTATTTGGAGTTGGGAGTAAGCAGTGAAGTGACTAAATTTGCAGATGACATGAAGTTGTTCAGGGTGATGAGAACCAGGGAGGATTGTGAGGCACTCCAAAGGGACCTGTCGAGGATGGGTGAGTGGGCGTCAACGTGGCAAATGGGGTTCAATGTGGCCAAGTGCAAAGTGATGCACGTTGGAGCCAAAAATCCTCTAAATATAAATACACATTGATGGGGTCCGAACTGGCAGAGACTGACCTAAGAGAGAGATCTTGGAGACCTAGTAGATAACTCCATGAAAATGTCTAGACAGTGTGTAACTGCAGTAAAAAAGGCCAGCGCTATGCTGGGGATTATTAGGAAGGGAACTGAAAACAAATCAGCCAGTATCATCATGCCCCTGTATAAATTGATGGTGCGACCTCATTTGGAGTACTGTGTACTGTTCTGGTCACCACACCTCAAAAAGGGTATTATAGCTTTGGAAAAAGTGCAGAGAAGGGCAACTAGAATGATAAAAGAGGAGGAAGAGGAGGAGGAAGATGTGGAGGAGAAGAAGAGATCATGCCATTCTTGCTCAGGCTTTAGGTTGTCGACGGGAAGGGCAGGGTATAAATTGAAGAAATAAAATTTTAAAATAAAATAAAAATTCAATGTGGAGCCAGGTGGGTTTGGGGAAGGCCCGTCTTTCTCTGTGCATTTGTTCTCACCCGGATGAGCAGGGGGTAGGAGGACGCTTAAACTCAAACAGCAACTTCCGGCCCAAAGCAAGATACCAGGTTTCTTTTGGGAGTTGTGGTGGTGGGGAGTTGAGGCGGAGAGAAAATGTCCGTGTGCTTGAGCCACATGCCGCAGTGGCATTTTGCTTCGGGATCCGCCTTCTCCGGGGAATCTCCATCTCAAAATGTTGGCCGCTGTTAACTGAGGAAGCAAAATGCCTGAACTCTCTCCCCGCTGTCTCCCTGTGCCTGGCTATTTTGCTTTTATTAACTTTTTCTCTCCAAACTGACTATGATCTGCCGAGCGCCCAGAGTCATTTGGAGCGGGATTAAAAAAGCTTTTCATCGGCTCTCCTTAATGGCTGCAGATAAACCGGGACTAATAGTCATGTGTTGAGATATTAAAGGGGGAAGTGCAGGGAATACTGCGGCCACCTTTGACCCCCGGCTTCCTCAGACCGCCTGCCTCGCGATTGTTTCTCTGCGGCGAGAGTCGTGAGCTCGGTTTATAAGTTAGGGGGGAGCCCCGCTGGCTTTTAATGTGACCCAGGTTTCACAGCCTTCCCATTTTGGAATGGGGAGTGAATTCCAGCTTTACCAGGTGGGTATGGGGTGATTGTATCTACAACCAGTTAGCATTCTGCTAAAATAACTATTCTTGCGAGCGCTTAAAGGGGAGGGGTATCTCTTTGTCTCGCAGCGTTCTGTCGATTATCTCTTGTCTGGCGCTTTGATTTTGAAGTGTGGCGGATTTTCATGACAGTCCTGTGAAGTTGTTCCGTTGTAGCCCCATTTTACAAGTGGGGAAAGGTGAGGCCCAAGCCCGTGATCAGGTCTCGATGGGAGGAAAGGGGTAGGCCTCAAGGACACCTGTCTCTTCCTTTTAAAAATTTAGAGTGGAAGTCAGCTTGCCTCTTTGAGTTGAACTGTAGAAATGTGAAAGGAGCATTGGGGTTTTTAGGTTTTCTTCTTTGCCACCTGTTGTTGGCGTCGCTTTGTTAGATCGGGGTCGCCCGCACAGCAGTCGAGTTTCAACCCAAAGACTTTCGAGTGTCCTCCTGTGACCATATGCAGGCCCTCAGAGAGGTCAAGGGAGGCCTGGGTCACCGCTATTTTTGAGGGGGGGCCACCCAGTAAATTAAAAAATGGAGAAGTGCAAAAACAATGCTACAAAACTAGTGGTATTGTATTTTAAATGTTTACGTCTACTACAGTAAGAAAAAGAACGTGGTAATGCTTTGTAAGAAATCTTCTCATTTTTATTTAAAACAGGAGGTTAGGGAGGCTAATATTTCTGTGTCTGTGATGAACCAAATTAACATCAAAATTGTAAATTTGAGGAGGCCCCCCCCCCCAAGAATGTGCGGTCCGGGCCAAATGGCCCTGCTCCCCCTGTGGCCACTTACCTACATTTCCTCGGGTCACCCTAGAGTAGGAAAAACAAGATAGACCTATTTCCTGGTCACCTGTGGCGAGTCAAAATTGTCCCCAGGCAACTGAGCAGGGGTGCTTTTGGCAAAAGATGGGTCTTCTTTCTCTCTGACCCAAGACGTAGTGATGGCTCAGCAGAAGGGGTAGAAATAAGAGCATAAGAACATCAGAGAAGCCAATGTTGGATCAGGCCAATGGCCCATCCAGTCCAACACTCTGTGTCACACAGTGGCCAAAAATACCAGGTGCCATCAGGAGGTCCAGCAGTGGGGCCAGGACACTGGAAGCCCTCCCACTGTTTGCCCCCTCCAGCACCAAGAATAGAGTGCATCACCTGCCTCAAAGTCCCTATCTATACCTCGTGGCTAATGGCCACTGATGGACCTCTGCTCCATATGCTTATTTAATTCCCTTTTGAAGCCGTCCATGCTTGTAGCTGCCACCATCTCCTGTGGCAGTGAATTCCATGTGTTAATCACTCTTTGGGTGAAGATGTTCGCAAGCTTATTCATTTTTGGTGGCTAACTAGCAAGGCTGCCCAGAGATGTTATTCAATCTCACTCATGCTCACTCATGTCTTCTCTCTCTGTTTATCATACTTCTACCTCTACTCTACCTCCAGAGAACTCAGGGCAATCTACAGTATTCTCCTTCCAATTTTCAGTTTTGCCTTTACCACAGCCCTGTGGGGTAGGGTAAGCTGAGAGAGACAGACAGACAGAGAGCGAGAGAGCGAGAAAGAGAGAGAGATGGTTGGCCTGGGGTCACTCATGGTTGAGTGGAAATTTCCCCAGTTCTCCATTTTGTCTTCTGAAGAAACCCTTGAAGTGCTTTAGGCTGAGGGAAAGGCCGGACCAAAGTTATCCATTGAGCTTTGTAACTGAGTGGGGATTTGAACCCCAGTCTCCTGACCCCTACCACAACCCTAAAAGTGGTCTCTCTGTGGCATAAACTGCTTTATAGCTTCCTTTGGCTCTCAAGTTCTGAGGTGATCTTGAGATTTCACTTCCTGCGTTTCCTTCTTCGGCGCTTGTCTACCAAGACGCTGCTCTTTCTTCGTAAGGAAAACAGGACCTGAGTATAAGCCTCGGTTTCCGTTTCCCACTTGCAGATTCGCACCAGTTCTTCTTGTTTTATTCCAGGAACCAAAATATTTCTTAATTTTTTTCCTAACTGAAGTATTTCTTTATGATCGACTTGGTCCGGAGATTGTGAGGAAATGGGGAATCAGGGCCGTGGCCTCCCCAGAAGAGAGGCTCGGAGCCACCGCATTAAAGGGTTGTTTATGCTTGGTTATTTCAAGGTCGAAGGAGGCAGGCCGAATTTCAGATGTGATTTCCCCCAAAGAGGCTGCCGATCAGATGGGTACGATGCTGCCCTCTGTAGGAACGTCAGCTCCGAGTGCTGGTCATGAATCCTGCATGCGTGAGAGAGAAAGTCCGCAGTGGCGTCTCTGTCCTCTTTTCTTGCCACATTTGGGGGGACTCTGTCCTCATACCAGAACACGGGCTACGATGCCCGAGAACTTTTCTCATCACTCTGTGTGTAAAGTCGTATTTCCTTTTGTCCGCCCTGACCCTACTGCCCATCAGCTTCATTGGATGCCCTCGAGTTCTAGCCTTTTGGAAGAGGGAGAAAAGATTTCTCCTTGTCAGCTCTCTCCACTCCAAGCATAATTTCATAAACCTCTATCATGTCCCGTCCCCCCCCCAGCCATCTCTTTTTTAAACTGAAAAGTCCCAGACTCCAGCCAAAGTATCAGAAAGAGATTGAGACGGGGAAAGGTAGTCACGAAGGAGCTAGAAAAGATCCTTAAATTGTTCAGGGTGTGTCTCTGGCAACCAAGATCAAGGTAATTCATACCGTAGTGTTCCCCATTATTATGTTATCGGTGTGAAAGTCGGGCAAGGAAGAAAGCCGACAGGAAGAAAGTTGACTCGTTTCCCAAAATGAGCCAGTTTGGTGTGGAGATTAAGGTGCGTGGACTCTAATCTGGGAGAACCGGGTTTGATTCCCCCACTCCTCCACTTGCAGCTGCTGGATGACCTTGGGCAAGCCATAGTTCTGGCACAGCTGTTCTTGAAAAAGAGCAGTTTCTGTCAGAGCTCTCTCAGCCCCCTCTACCTCACTGGGTGTCTGTTGTACTGATGGGAAGGGAAAGGAGTTTGTAAGCTGCTCTGAGACTCCAAGTGAAGGGCGGGGTATAAATCCATTCTCCTCTTCTTCTTCTTCTTCTTCTTCTTCTTCTTCTTCTTCTTCTTCTTCTTCTTCTTCTTCTTCTTCTTCTTCTTCTTCTTCTTCTTCTTCTTCTTCTTCTTCTAAAAGGCCAATCGGTGGGTTCTAGATCGAATCGAGCCTGACCTCTCCCTAGATGCTAAAATGGCTAAACTGAGGCTATCATACTTTGGTCACATTATGAGAAGACAAGAGTCAGTAGAAATGGCAATAATGCGAGGGAAAGTTGGAGGCAGCAGGAAAACAGGAAGACCCAACAGGAGATGGACGGACTAATTCAAGGGAACCACGGCCCTCAATTTGCAAGCTCCCGTCTCTGGCCCCAGCTCCTGCCGACCTAGCAGTTCGAAAGCAAGGAATTGCTTGTAGGTAAATAGGGACCGCTTCGGTGGGAAGGTAACAGCATTCCATGAACCTCAGCATTTAATCATGCCGGCCACGTGACCATGGAAACGTCTTCGGACAGCGCTGGCTCTTCGGCTTGGAAACGGAGATGAGCACCGCACCCCTAGAGTTGGATTCGACTGCTTGCGAGGAAGGGAGACTTTTAACTTTACCTAAGCATCTGAACCAGTTTAGAGTCCAGTTGGCACCTTTAAGACCAACAAAGGTTTATTCACTGTATGAGTTTTCGTGTGAGCTCGTACCTCGAATAAACCTTTGTTGGCCTTAAAGGTGCCAACTGGACTCTAAATTGGTTCAGGAGCTTCAGAGCAACGCGGCCGACCGACAGGATCAAGCTTCGTAAGCATCTGAGTCGTTTCGGTCTTTACTTGAGAGGTTTCGGCTGTTCGGCGCCCTCGTCCTCTCCTCTTGCCTTTTGAGCGGAGAAAGGGATTCATTCTTCCGCTCTGCTGGGATCGGACCGCCTCCACAATCTCGTCCAAAAGGTGTCCTGCGGGGTCTGGCTTGCACGGAGGCCACGTTCCTTGCGGTTTTGTTTCATTCCCGTCCAGCTGGACAGAGAAATTCAGCTGTGGGCCGGTCTTCCGTTTCAGGCCGGGCCTCGGTTTCCCATCCCGGCCGCTTTGATGCCGTTCTTCTCGGAAGCAGGCTTCAGTTTGTTGTTGTTTGCCACCGTCTGGTTGTCCTCCAGCAACCTCTCTCCATTTGTCCCATCGTTTCATGGACCTTCTGGTTGCTTTTTGGCCAGATCTGCCCAGAGTGAGGGGCTTTTCTTGTCTCTATCAGCCAGGGAGCCTGTACGCCTTCTGTTCTTCAGAGGCCTCACCCTGAACCGCAGCCTCCTCGGCTAGGTGCTCCTTTCTTTCTTTATTAGTTTTGAGCCAGTTTGATATAGTGGTTAAGTGCGTGGACTCTTATCTGGGAGAACTGGGTTTCATTCCCCACTCCTCCACTTGCACCTGCTGGTGTGACCTTGGGTCAGTCACAAGCTCTGGCACAGCTGTTCTCTCAAGGACAGTTTCTGTCAGAAGTTCTCTCAGTCCCACCTGCCTCCCAGGGTGTCTGTTGTGGGGAGGGGAAGGGAAAGGAGTTTGTCAGCCGCTCTGAGACGCCTTTGGGCAGTGAAGGGCGGGGTATAAATCCAAACTCTTCTTCTCCTTCTCCTTCTCCTTCTCCTTCTCCTTCTCCTTCTTCTCCTTCTCCTCCTTCTTCTCCTTCTCCTCCTCCTCCTTCTTCTTCTTCTTCTTCTTCTTGTCTCGCGGCAGGTACCTCCGCTTTGGGCCTCTGGACCCTCCCGTTCTTTCTTTCTCCAGACGTTCTCGACTGGTGGTCTTCAGCATTTCAGTGGTCATCAAGCACGTGGTGCCAGAGTCATGTGACCTGGGTGCCACATGACAGCCAGAGTTATGAGCTCGCAGGGGGCAAGGGGAGGATCGCGGAGGGCAGCCAGAGCCTTGCTGTCCTGCCTTGCCTCTCTGCATCGTGCGCAAAGAGAGGCAGGAAGGTTCGCCCCCTTGTTTTGCATAGTGGGAGGCCCTTCCCAGTTTGGTGTAGTGGTTAGTAGTGTGAAGTCTAATCTGAAAGAACTGGGTTTGATCCCTGCTCCTCCATATGCAGCTGTTGGGGTGACCTTGGGACAGTCACAAGTTCTTTCGGAGCTGTTCTCGCACAAGCAGTTCTCAAAAGAGCTCTCTCAGCCCCCCTGCCTCCCAAGATGTCTGTTATGGGGAGGGGAACCATTGGTTCTGGTCCGACCTTCTGGGGCAACAGAAAACAACTCGGCACCATTCTCTTCATGACAGCCCTCCAAGTACTTGAAGGTGGTTATTTCTTTCTTTCTTTATTAGTTTTGATTTATATCCTGCCTTGCCTGCCTAGGCAGGCTCAAGGCGGCGTACAATAAGTTTAAAAAGATAAATAAGATAAAACACGTATAAATACAATGTTTAAAATCCATTCCATATAACAAAGATAACTGAAGTGCAATTGAGTGCAGATGACGATCTCTGTAGGTGGTCCGATATAGCTGGCCGGTGTCCTAGTAGTTCTAAGTTCCGGTAGCGTAAGAAGAAGAAGAAGAGAAGAGATTGGATTTATACCCCGCCCTTCACTACTCAAAGGAGTCTCAGAGTGACTTACAAACTCCTTTCCCTTCCCCTCCCCACAACAGACACCCTGTGAGGTCGGTGGGGCTGAGAGAGCTCTGACGGAAACTGCTCTTTTTCAAGAACAGCTGTGCCAGAACTATGGCTTGCCCAAGGTCATCCAGCAGCTGCGAGTGGAGGGGTGGGGGATCAAACCCAGTTCTCCCAGATTAGAGTCCGCGCACTTAACCACTATACCAAACTGGCCTTATAGTCCAGTTTTTAATGGCTTGTTCATCAGTGGCGACTCCCAATTGAAGGCCTGGTGGAAGAGCCCCGCAGGACTGTAAAAGGCCCCACAGGGCCCTGATGTCTTCCGGGAGCTCATTCCACCAGTATGGAGCCACCACTGAGAAGGCCCTAGCTCCAGTCTGGCGTCTTTTGGACCAGGGAGAGTCTAGCGGCTTTACGTCCCTGACCTCAGTGCTCTCTGGGAAATTTATGGGGAAAGGGTGGTCCTTCAGGTAGACAGGTCCCTGACCATATAGGGCTTTAAAGGTCAAAAACAGCACCTTGAAGCGAATCCAGTATACTAGAGGCAGCCAGCGCAGGTTGGATGTGATCTCGAATAGAGAGACCCATCAACAGCCTGGCTGCTGCATTCTGCACCAGCTGCAGCTTCCGGATTTGGGACAAGGGCAGCCCCACGTAGAGAGCGTTGCAGTAGTCCAGTCTCGAGGTGACCATAGCGTGGATCACCGTTGCCAGGTCATGGTGTTCGAGGAAGGGAGCCAAATGCCTGATCAGCCGGAGATGGTAAAAGGCTGCCTCGGCTGTGGCTGCTACCAGGGCCTCCGTTGTTAAGGCGGCATCCAGGAGCACCCCCAGACTCCCGACCCTCGGGGCTGGCACCAGAGGCGCCCCATTGAAGGTTGGTAACGGAACCCCGACCCCCGACTCAGGCACAGGACCTCCGTCTTCGTCGGATTCGATTTCAATCGGCTCAGTCTGAGCCAGTCCGCCACGTCCTGAAGTGTCCACTCCAGGTCATCTGGGGTAGAGTCAGACTGACCACCCAACAACAGATATAGCTGGGTGTCATCTGCATATTGGTGACACTCTAGCCTATGCCTCCGGGCAATCTGGGCAAGGGGGGCGCATGTAGATGTCGAATAACATTGGGGATAGCACCGCCCCTCGTGGAACACCACACACCAGTGGGTACCTCTGGGACATCTGCTCCCCAAGTGCCACCCTCTGTCCCCGACCCTGTAGAAAGGAGACAAGCCATCGCAAGGCGAGCCCCTGAATCCCAGCGTCGGCGAGGCGGTGGATCAGTAACAGATGGTCGACCGTGTCGAACGCCTCCGACAGGTCCGACCGCAACAGCACCGCCATGCTGACTCGATCAAGATCACCTCTCAGTCGTCTCTTCTCCAGGCTAAACCTACCCAGCTCCTTCAGCCTTTCTTCATAGGACTCGGTCTCCAGACCCCTCACTGTCTTCGTTGCCCTCCTCCAGACATGTTCCAACTCGTCCACATCCCTCTTAAATGGTGGTGCCCAAAACTGAGTACAATACTCTAGGGGAGGTCTAACCAGAGCAGAGTAAAGCGGTTGCCGCCACATCTCATAGATCTGGACACTATACATCTGCTGATACAGCCCAAAATGGCATTTGCCTTTTTAGTTACCGCGTCATGCTGCTCACTCTCATGTGAGAGCCGTGTTGGGTGTGGGGCAGGATCAAACACGCGTCCTATCCCAGCCGCTCACGGTGCCCCTTGGCAAACACAACCTTGGCTTCAACAGCGATGGCCGTTGCTTGCGGAGACGGTTTCTAGTGACACCCCCTTCCCTGTGGACACATGCAAATTTAGCCGGCCACTTGTAAAGGCATTCCGAGCCCCTCGTGTGTGCTCAATGCAAACATTTTCTGTTTGTGCTGACGTTTTAATGCGTTTGACCGTTTATTTGGCTTTCGGGTGGGCAGAGAGCACTCTTGGCCGGTTCTAAATTTAAGGAGAAGATATAGCCACCAGCTCTGAGGAGGGAAGGGTGGGTAACAACCGTTCTGTGCCTGTTCAGAACTTCTTTGCGGAATCAGGAACTAACATATGGAAATCGCTGCCTCAAAACGCCTACTAAGCGTAGGGGAGAGGTTGTTGTGACAGCAGACGCAGAGCTGCCTCTGAAAATGGCAGCCTTGTGTTGACCTTTTCTTTCTCCCCCTTGGTAACATTCAGTCATCCTTCTCTGTGTCCTGAGGTTAGCACATGGCACAATTTCTGCATCGTTGGCTTAACAGTAGGCAGGAGAGGGAACCGAGCAATGCTACAAAGGAACCAGTTAGTTTTACTAACGTTTCAGAAGGGGAAGAAGATACGGTTGACCCGAGACTGCCATTTTCAGCAGTAGCCCCGTCTCAGCCATCGCATCTGGTTTTGCCTCCAGGGCTATCTCATGTCGATAATGTAGCCAGTTTGGTGTAGTGGTTAAGTATGCAGACTCTAATCTGGAAGAACCGGGTTTTATTCCCCACTCCTCCACTTGCACCTGCTGGATGACCTTGGGCAAGCCGTAGTTCTGACACAGCTGTTCTTGAAAAAGAGCAGTTACTGTCAGAGCTCTCTCAGCCCCACCTACTTCACAGAGGAAGGGGAAGGAGTTTGGAAGCCGCTCTGAGACTCCCTTGGGTAGTGAAGGGCGGGGTATAAATCCAATCTCTTCTTCTTTACCCAAAGAATGATTAACACATGGAATTCACTGCCATAGGAGGTAGTGACGGCTAAAAGCATGGACGGCTTCAAGAAGGAATTAGATAAACATATGGAGCAGAGGTCCATCAGTGGCTATTAGCCACAAGGTAGAGATAGGAAATCTCTGTCTGGGGCAAGTGATGCTCTGTCTTCTTGGTGCTTGGGGGGTTCAACAGTGGGAGGGCTTCTAGTGTCCTGGCCCCACTGGTGGACCTCCTAATGGCACCTGGTATTTTTGGCCACTGCGTGACAGAGTGTTGGACTGGATGGGCCATTGGCCTAATCCAACATTGGCTCCTCTTATGTTCTTATGTTCGTCTTCTTCTTTTCTGGAAAGTAATGTCCTTCCCGTGCATTTAGATCCATGATTCTTTGCGCTTGCTAGTCTCTCGGTTCAGATGAGGGCTGGGAGAGGGCAACTGAGGTCACCTGGGGCATTGAAGGCAGAGTTAAGATTTGGCCCAGGCCTTGCTAACCTCAGCATTCAGTGCGAGACAGAATTGCAAATGAAAACACCCCTCTCGCACTCGTGCAACCATGTGTCTTCGACGACATCATCCCCTTACCATGGCCCGCTGCCTTACTCCCCAGATGTCCTGCCCAGAGGACACATTTGCTGGCAAGGTTTTTTTTTTCTTTTTTCCCTTTCTGCCCTTAGTTTAACTACAAGCGGGACGGTAGCAGAGGCAATATTTTAATAAGGAGCCCTTCAGCGCGAAGAGGTGCGGAAAGTAATTTGTCCTGTTGCCAGGCCCTTGGAAGAATGGCCATTTTGTTCTTGGCTTTACCTGCGAACATTAAGGGAAGAAGGAAAGAGCTGTGCTCCCGTTACCCAGCGCGACGTGCTGATTTATTGAAATTGGACCCTGAAAATGTAACTCTGCTGGTGCGGCGTGACATGAAATTTCTAGGGGAAATATACAATTGGGCTGGTGATTATGTTCTCCGCCTCCTGTCCGGCCGGACTCCCGTCCAAATTTTGACTGTGCAGAACAAACACTTAAATAAGACCCAGATTACTGCAGCTCAGCAACGCTCTCCTTGGGGGTTTGCTGGGATTTTTGTTTCTCCCCCCGCCCCTCGCCCCCTTCATTGTTTTATTCTTTTCTAATCTCCCTTCTGTTTACGCTTACGATTCGGAGGCTGGAAGCCCCTCTGGCGAGCTTGGTTGGCTCGGCTCTCTGCTTCGGCCTTCGAGGAGTTGTGGGACAGCGCGAGCTGCCAAACTACCAGTTACCTACTCGCCTGCGGGCAAGGGAGGATCTCCTCCGGGCCAAAAACGAGAAAGGGGTTCCTAAACCAGAGGATAATAACCCGGTTCTGATCTTCTCGCCAGTGGGCAGCGGGCCGCAGATCTTACAGAGGTATCTATCAAGTTAAAAAACATTCTTGCGGGTGAAGCGCATTGATTTGCAAAGGTGAAAACAGTCAAATAGTATTTATTAGTTCACAGATCGAATCCCTTTCGCTCCGTTCGGTCATAGTCTAGGGGCCTTTTGCCGGTGCCTCGCCTCAGGATGGCTGAGTCAGCTGCCACCAGGGGAAGGGCCTTCTCAGTTCTGGCCCCACCCTGTGGAGTGCGCTCTCGGATGACACCATGCCCCCCGCTGGACTCATTTAGTTTTCTCGGCATGCAATGCTGAATTATTTAGATTGGCCTTTGTAGGGTAACCAGATGTTTGGGCTGTTTTTATCGTGGTAGGGTGATAGCCACATATGTTAATATTTTAATGTTAATAGCTTATATTTGTTATTTGTTTTTATGTTGTTTTTGCCTTATTGGTTTTAATGCTGAAAGTTGCCACGAGACCCTTTGGGTAAGCGGCAACTAAAAAAATCTGATAAATCAGAATAAACGGGCAGGAAGTAGACTAGATCTTTTGGGGGGCCACAGGCATGCAAGCATGGAGCACACAGAATGCAAAATTATTTACTGTTCAGAGGGAAAAGATGGCCATTATGGTGTGGTGGAATCTGGGAGCCCTGAGTTCGAATCTCAGATATCCCCATGAAATATGCTGCACAACCTTGGGCTAGTCCCTCTGTCTCAGCCTACCTCACAAGGTGTTTTTAAGGATTTTTTTAAAAAGGCGAAGGAAGCACTGTGTACCTTGCCCTGAGTTTCTCAGAGGGCTAAAAACCCCAAACATAGATAAAAAGTCCTGCCCGGCTCTTTTGCCTTGAACAGCTAGGATCCACAAGTGAAGCGTGACACTTTTTGCCATGTTCACCAGTTTGGTGTAGTGCGTGGACTCTAATCTGGGAGAACCAGGTTTGATTCCCTACGCCTCCACTTGCACCCGTTGGATGACCTTGGGCAAGCCATAGTTCTGTCGGAGCTGTTCTCTCAAGGGCAGTTCTCCAAAGAGCTCTCTCAGGCTCACCTACCTCACAGGGTGTCTGTTGTGGGGAGGAGAAGGGACAGGCGTTTGTAAGCTGCTCCGAGACTCCTTTAGGTAGTGAAGGGCAGGGTATAAATCCAATCTCCTCCTCCTCCTCCTCCTCTTCTTCTTCCTCTTCTTCTTCTTCTTCTTCATGCTTTTTTGCCATCAAACTGATGAAAGAATCATCACAGTCAAGGCTAGGGGTAAGTTGGCAACCTAGTCTGGCGCTGGAGAACAGGAAGTAATTCCAGATTTAGCTCTCGGTTGTTTATTTAAAAAAAAAAAATTCAGGAGGGGATGTCCCTAACTGCCTCCTATGTGCTTCAGACTCCTGGGAGGAGCCCCTCCCCTCCCCCCGCCCCATATTAAATCTGTGCAACCCACCAGCCCCGTGCAGCCGGCACCAGCGTGGACCACAAGTGGCCATTAAAACAAACATCCCCGGTCCTAACTGACAGGCAGAGAAGTGAGGAGAAGCAAAGCTCTGGGAGGGAGGGGGGGAATATTAAATAATCGGGGCCAGTCGGGCTGCTCAAGACAAACGACCTTGCGGCCTCCCCTGGCAGCGTTGCCCCCCCGCCTGCTCGCCTGAATGAGCCCACTGTCTGGGACTGGCGGGGTTGGTGCCTGATGGGGCTGGGTGCGGGGAGGTGGGGGGGGAGGTGGGAAGGTTTGGTGCCAGCGGCGGCGGGGAGAGCACAAGCCCTGCATTCCCCAGACGGACTCTGCAAACAGCCAGTGAGGGCCATGCGGCACCGAGGTTGCCAGACAGCTCGGACTGGTGGGCCTTGAGCGGCTAGGGGGAGGAGGAGGGGGCTGTGGTCCTCACGCCCTCCCCTGCGGGCTTCCCGGAGGCGTCTGGCCAGCCTCCATTGGAAACTGGACTCTGGACTTGAGGGATTTCTGGACCTGGTTTTCATTGGGCTGCCTCTGTCTTCATGCCAGCGTGTATCAAGTTTTCGACCCGCTCTTTCCCCGAGCAGCTCTGTCGAGCATTTGTCGTTTGTTTCCCTCTTCTGTTTTCCTCCCTAACAACAGTCCTGTGAGGTAGGCGAGGCCGGGAGAGAGTAACTGTTCCAGGGTCACTCAGCGCGTGTCATGGCAGAGCAGGAATTGGAGGCCGGGTCTTCTCCGTCCTAGTCTCACCACTACACCATGTCAGCTCTCCTTTTGGGATTTTGGGGTAAGCGTCTCCAGAATTATCTTCTCTCTAATTTGCCCAGTTTCTGTATGCAAAGATTTTTCGGTCTAGAAGGGCATGATTTGTGCAGAGTAGGGTTGGGAGCAATGCTGCCTCTAAGCTGTAGAGTCTTGTGAGCAAAAATTCTACTTTGCTCTGGAGCCCTCCTTCCTGAGCTGGGACAAAAATGTGTGAGCTGGAGGCTAAAAAACTGTGAGCTAGCTCACACTAACTCAGCTTAGAGGGAGCACTGGTTGGGAGAACAGGCGGTGATCTGACAGGTCCCGTGTTCAACTCTCACCCCTGCTACGAACTCACCAGGTGATCTAGGGCCAGGAGAGCTTACCTACTCTCAGCCTTCCGTCTGCAGTGAATCCTGGCCTACCAGACAGGGCTGTCGTATGAGCAAAAGGTTCTTTGTGCTGGGAAAAGAGGCCGCCAGCAGGGAATGGTTCTCCAAAATCCAGCCCCCTCATATTTTGCTGACTTTAATCATTCCCTAGCAATGCTCCCTCTAAGCTGGGAGTCTTGTGAGCAAAAATTCTACTTTGTGAGCTACCGGGATTAAAGTTGTGAGCGAGCGATTTGGCTGCTGCATCAATTAGTTTGCTCCGGAGCCCTCCTTCCTGAGCTAAGACAAAAATGTGTGAGCCAGAGGCTGAAAAATGGTGAGCTCGCAAACACTAACTCAGCTTAGAGGGAACACTGCTCCCTAGATATCAACAGTTCCCACAGATTAAGAGAGGGTAGCAACCCACTTCTGGAAAAGTTATTTGCATCATATTGCTACTAATGATTAGTTCGATATAGCGGCTTTATTAGAGAGACAGGATCTTTGAATGTAACGGGATTCTTGAATTTGAATTTTACGGGACTCTTGCTTAATTAATCAGTCTCCACTTCTTAGCCTATCCTGCACGGGATTTTTTTTATTTATTTATTTAAAGAATTCATTTGAGTTGGCTTTCCAACGAAGTGGTTTTCCAGTTCGGAGAATTCGCCGTTGAACCAGGTAGCGAGCTCCTAATGATACAATTTGCCCTTTGTGAAACACGCTTTATGAAAGATCCTACTGTTCTGCCATCCCTTTACAGGACTCTTGGGTGAAAATTATCCAGACCCCAAAACGCCTTAATCTAAACACAGGCACGAGACATTCGCTTCCCTCACCCCAACCCTCTCCCCCCACCTTCGGTAAACGGCTGCTTGGTTTTTTCGTCCTGTTATTTTTTTTTCGCCTCAGCCCCTGCGTGCGTCATATTTATGACGGGACAGAAATAATCCTGACAGAGAACGTGATGGCAAAACTGGTTTATAAATGGAAAGAAGGAAAGGAGGGGGGGGATACAGGGTGTTTGGGGAGACCCCGTGAAGGAAACGGGGCCTCCTCGCTACAGGTTAGTAGCAACCCCACAAAAGGAAAATTCGAACGTCATTATTGCAAAGGTGGAAACACTGAAAGTGGAGCAGAATAAAATAAATCTTCCAGTTACGTTACTTAGTGGATTGGGGGTGTGTGTGTGAAACGAGTTTGGCTTCTCGTACCACACTGCCCGCTGATCCGGTGCTTGGAGAAGAACGCTGTAAGGCCCCGGGCCTGGTTCTTTCAGAAGGCATCTGCTCCACTTCGAATAGTCCCATTTCAGTTCTTATGCAAGAGGCTTCATTTTTCTGAATGCGATCCGCTCCAGTTTGAGCATTTACCATGAGAACTTAGTTCGTTTGCAAGCCGTCCGCTCTGGTTTCGAAAGTTCTCAGTTTCGTTCTCTTTTGAGGAACGTTTGCACGAGACTTCGTTCTTCTGACAGTCATCTGCTCTGATTCGAACATTCCAGTTTGGTTTCGTGGTGAGAAATGTACCGGCGAATCTCTGTCGGACCCGTTTCTCTTTCCTCACACTGACGGTTCACGCTGATCGTGCAGGAATGATGTACCGACGACATATAATGGGAAGACAGTATTCACGTGGAACGAATACGGCATAAAAGAATCACAAGCGAGGGCAATGGAAACTCGGCGGACTGGATTTGATGAGGATGTGCAGACTTGAAAACAAAATGTGAATGGCCGTATCAGCTCACCCAGGGCTATTTTGGGGCAGGAACGCACAGGAACGGAGTTCCAGCTGGCTCCCGAGTTGGCCACGCCCAGCAGGAACTCATTAGCATAATAGGCCACACCCAACAGCAGGAACTCATTAGGATTGGCTACATTAGGGGTGTGTGGCCTAACATGCAAAGGAGTTCCTGCTACAAAAAAAGCCCTGGGTTTTGACAACAAACAAGGTAAACAGAATAAGAAGCAAAAGGTGGGTGTGGCTGGATGACCACACTCCTGGCAATGTGGGGGTGGGCCTAATATGCTAATGAGCTGTGCTGTTGGGGTGTGGCCTAATATGCTAGTGTGTTTCTACTGTTGGGTGTGGCCTAATATGCTAATGAGTTCCTGCTGGACTTTTTCTACAAAAATAGCCCTGAGCTCATCCCGCCTTCGACTTTGTAGGGTTTTCCATTACCAGGGGACAAGGCTGAACCCAAACCTGGACCTGCAGTGTAAGTTCCCCAGCGGTTGGGGATTTTGTCAGGAGACACCAAGCTGGGAACCTGTAGGCTGTTAGCGTGTATACCAGGCTTGGCTAGCCAAGGGGTTCCCTGAACAAAGTTAGAGTCCCGTGGCACCTTTAAGACCAACAAAGTTTTATTCAGGGTATGAGCTTTTTCTGTGAGGTAGGATCATATAACAGGAAGAATGTTAGCCTAGGACCATGGAGACGTGGGTTGAAACCTGCACTCTGCCTTCAAGGTCTCTGTGTGATCTCGAGCCAGTGACTCTCTTTCTCCCTCAGCCCGACTTGGGGATCCAATGTGACCGATAGTGACAGCCTGTCAATCACAGCTGCCAGTCAACGGACAGCCCTCCTCTTCCCTTCTGGGCTGCACCAGACTTAAGTTGAAAGATTCCTGGTGGAAGCCTTGGGAGTCCCTCCCTTTGAGTTCGCAGCCCGCATCTGTTCCTCGTCTTCTTCTCGTCGTCCCATTGTGCACCCATCTTTCCTCCCCATCTCACACCTGCATGTGTGGTAGAGTAGTAGAGTTCAACTGGCCAGATCCAGGTCGGAGGGGCCTCTTGAAACTGAGATTGGTTGCCTGCAGCCAGGTTCCTTTGGATGTCCCACCAACGCTCTGTCCTCTCCAGAGCCAGCTTGGCATAGTGGTTAAGAGCGGCGGACTCTAATCTGGGAGAGCCGGGTTTGAGCCCCCATTCCTCCACATCCAGCCGTCTGGGTGGCCTTGAGCCAGTCACAGTTCTCCCAGAACTCTCTCTGCCCTACCTACATAACAGGATGTCTGTTGTGAGGGGAGGAAAGGAAGGTAATTGTAAGCCACTCTTAGACTCCTTTGGGTAGTGAAGAGCGGGGTGTAAATCCAACTCTTCTTCTTTGTCGTCTTCTCCTTCTTTGTTGTCTTCTTCTTCGTCGTCTTCATCTTTGTCTTCATTTCCTCCTCCTTTCTCTTCTTCCTCCTCCTCTTCTTCCTCTTCCTCCTCTTTTTCCTCCCCTCCTTTTCTTCTTCCTCCTCCTCTTCTTTCTCTTCTTCCTTCTCCTTCTCTTCTTCCTTCTTCTTCCTCTTCTTCCTTCTTCTTCCTCCTTCTTTTCCACCTCCAGCAGGTCTTTTTGGCTTTTTGAGGGACTCTCTTTGTGTCTGTGCTCTTTCCCTCCTCTGCTCTATGGCCACCCCCTACCAGTCCCCCCCCTTCTATGAGCAGAACTTTCAGATGTTCACCCCAGGCAAAACTCCTACACCAAAAAAAGATTGTCAGGGCATTGCAGCGATTGGCTAGTTTTGCCCAGATTGCAGTGTTTGAGTGATAGAATTAATGAGTGGTTTGTTTCGTTTAAGAAAGGAGAGAAAGTCCTGCAGTCACCGTTTTTCCTTATCTTCACAACAACCTGACCAAGTTGAGTGCCTTTTACAGATGAGAAAACCACTTCTCTGGATGTGTCTGATTCAGACTTTGGGAAGGTGATTCCCACAAGGAATCGAACAGATAAGAACTTAAGAACATAAGAGAAGCCAATGTTGGATCAGGCCAACAGCCCATCCAGTCCAACACTCTGTGTCACAGAATGGCCAAAAATACCAGTTGCCATCAGGAGGTCCAGCAGTGGGGCCAGGACACTAGAAGCCCTCCCACTGTTGCTCCCCACCCAAGCACCAAGAAGACAGAGCATCACTTGCCCCAGACATAAGAACGTAAGAGAAGCCCATGTTGGATCAGGCCAATGTCCCATCCAGTCCAACACTCTGTCACGCAGTGGCCAAAAATACCAGTGGTCATCAGGGGGTCCAGCAGTGGGGCCAGGACACTGGAAGCCCCTCCCACTATTGACCACCCCAGCACCAAGAATACAGAGCCTCACTTGCCCCAGAAGTTTATCTAATTGTTCCAGATTTTATCTAATCCCCTCTTGAAGCTGTCTATGCTTGTAGCTGCCGCCACCTCCTGTGGCAGTGAATTCCATGTGTTAATCACTCTTTGGGTGAAGAAGGACTCCCTTTTATCCATTCTAACCCGACTGCTCAGCAATTTCATGGAGTGCCCACGAGTTCTCGTCTTGTGAGAAAGGGAGAAAAGGACCTCCTTCTCGACCTGCTCTATCCCATGCACAATCTTATAAACTTCGATCGTGTCACCCCCTCAGCCGTCGTTTCTCCAAGCTAAAGAGCCCCAAGCGCTTTAACCTTTCTTCCTAGGGAAAGTGTTCCAACCCTTTGATCAATCTAAACTCTGTCAGAACAGGGCAAGGCTTCTTTAAATTCAGGGAAATCTCCCAACCTCATTCTGAGCTCCAGAGTGCGTTTTGTTGCATTTTGGCCGAGGAGGGGAGGCCGTGAGGGGCTGGGCGGGGTGGGGAAAAAGCCTTCGATAGGGACGACAGTGGCCTGTGGAAATGAGCAGCCGGTGACTCCCAGAATCTCAAGTGGAAATAAATGTGGTTGGTCTTCAGGGTGCTGCCGGACTTTGGATTTACTTTGCGGGCCTTTCCTTGCAGCCTTGCTGTTCTGCATGCGCCTCTCTGTGATTTGGGTGATGGGGGATTCCAGGGTGGGGGCAGAACTTGTGAAGCTGTGATGTTCCTTCCTCCCATCCAGAACAGCATCTCTCTCTCTCTCTCTCTCTCTCTCTCTCTCAAATATTTTGCAGGGCTTCTGAACAAATAAATATCTTGAATGAGGCCCTGGTTCCCGGCGTAATTTTAGCTCCGCGCGTTCCCAGGAATGCCCAGAATAACTAGGTGATGTTTGCAGTGCAGGCACTGCGTGGCGGAAGCCGGGGCCTCCGAGGCGTTCTCTCCAACGGCCGTGTCAATAAAACTGGGTGGAGGGCGGGACCGCCTGGGGAATGTGGTTGCCATTAAGGTGACTCGAGGAGACGCCCCAAAATGACAATCTGGAAGAACCGGCAGGGGCAAGCCCCTTCGCTCGGCCCCGGACAACGCAAATTCAGCCATCCTCGTGAAACTTGCGGCCTTCGGCATCTCCGCAGAGCTTGATTGGCTAGGCCCAATGGTGACTTTGGTACATGTGCGGGGTGGGCGGGGGGTGAAACTCTCTTTGCCTTTGTGCTTGCTAAAAAGAAGAGAAGAGGAGAGATTGGATTCGTAGCCCGCCCTTCACTTGGGAGTCTCAGAGCGGCTTACAAGCTCCTTTCCCTTCCCCTCCCCACAACAGACACCCTGTCTGTGAGGTAGGTGGGGCTGAGAGAGTGAAGGGCGGGGCATAAATCCAATCTCCTTCTTCTCCTCCTCCTCCTCCTCCTCCTCTTCTTCTTCTTAAAAGTGTCTGGAAACGGAATTTTTTTAAAAAAATAGTGCTGAAGGATTGACTGGATAATCATCAAGGAATCTTAGCCCAGTGGTAGAGAAGAAGAAAAAGTGGTAGAGAAGGAGGAGGAGGAGGAGGAGATTGGATTTATGCCCCGCCCTTCATTCGGAGTCTCAGAGCGGCTTACAGGCTCCTTTCCCTCCCCCTCCCCACAACAGACACCCTGTGGGGTAGGTGGGGATGAGAGAGCTCTCCCGAGGACTGCCCTTGAGAGAACAGCTCCGAGAGAACTTGTGACTGACCCAGGGTCACCCCAGCAGCTGCATGTGGAGGAGTGGGGAATCAAACCCGGTTCTCCCAGATTAGAGTCCGCGCACTTAACCACTAGAAGAAGAGAAGAGAGAGAGAGAGATTGGATTTATAACCCACCCTTCACTCGAAGTCTCAGAGCGGCTTACAATCTCCTTTCCCTTCCCCTCCCCACAACAGACACCCTGTGAGGTAGGTGGGGCTGAGAGAACTTCTAACAGAAACTGCTCGTTCAGGAACAGCTGTGCCAGAGCTTGTGACTGACCCAAGGTCACATCAGCAGGTGCAAGTGGAGGAGTGGGGACTCAAACCCGGTTCTCCCAGATACGAGTCCGTGCACGTTACCACTACACCAAACTGGCGTTCGGGGTGGTTGGCCATTCCCTGCCCCTGCTGCAAGACCCTGGCCTTCCTTGGTGGTCTCCCATCCAAATACTAACCAGGGCCGACCCTGCTTTGCTTCCGAGATTTGACTAGCCTGGGCCACCCAGGCGAAGGCAGGTAAGTAATTAAGTTTTCAAAATGAAGGACAACCGGTACACTCTAAGGGAGTCCTAAATACCATATTGAAGTGGACGTCTAAATTCTCCCCATTTCACCCTGGCTTAAAATTAAACGCAGAACCATTAACCAAATTCAGAAGACTCAGCCGGTCAAACATCCACCTCCTGCGGTTCACGGCCGAGTGGAGGACTTGAACTCGCGTCTCGCTGTTCCCAGCGCCGCCCCTGTAGCCGCCCCACCAAGACCAATGCTCCCTCTAAGCTGTGGAGTCCCGTGAGCAAAAATTCCACTTTGTGAGCTACTGGCATTCGAGTTGTGAGCGAGCCATCTGGCTGCTGCATCAGTTGGTTTGCTCTGGAGCCCCTCCTTCCTGAACTCGGGCAAAAACATGTGAGCCGGAGGCTAAAAAACCCCTGTGAGCTGGCACACACTCCCTCGGCTTAGAGGGAACCCTGCACCACGCTTTCCTCCGATGAACGAAATGGAATAGAGCTGAATGTTCCCGTGATCCGCCTGACCGAAATCAGTGTGCTTTGGTCCTGAGTTTCGGATGGGTGACACTCACAGTATCTTTCCTCTGGATGTTCGTTCTTTCAAAAAACAAACAAACAATGATGGCACCGCAAGTATTTGATTTCTGGTTTGGAAATAAAGACCTCTCTGTGTAAACAGGATTATGAGAATGGGTTTGAAGTAACCTAACCAACAGAGTACTCCTTTTCCTATGCTAAACCATAGCATAGGAAAAGGAGTACGACAAGGATGTATATTGTCACCTTGCTTATTTAATTTATATGCCGAGTACATCATGCGAAATGCTGGCCTGGATGAATCACAAGCGGGAGTTAAGATTGCTGGGGAAAAGATCAATAACCTCAGATATGCAGACGATACCACTCTGATGGCAGAAAGTGAAGAGGACCTAAAGAGCCTCTTGCTCAGGGTGAAAGAGGAGAGCGCAAAAGTGGGCTTGAAGCTCAACATCAAAAAAACTAAGATCATGGCATCTGGCCCCATCACTCCTTGGCAAATAGAAGGGGAAGTCGTAGAAGTAGTGACAGACTTCACGTTCCTAGGATCCCAGATCACTGCAGATGGTGACTGCAGCCATGAAATTAAAAGACGCCTGCTCCTTGGGAGGAAAGCGATGGCAAACCTAAACAGCATGATAAAAAGCAGAGACATCACCTTGCCAACAAAAGTCCGCATGGTCAAAGCAATGGTATTCCCTGTAGTAATGTATGGCTGCGAGAGTTGGACTATAAGGAAGGCCGAGCGCCGAAGAATAGATTCTTTTGAACTATGGTGCTGGAGAAGTCCCTTGGACTGCAAGGAGATCAAATCATTCCATCCTAAAAGAAATCAACCCTGACTGTTCCCTGGAAGGCCAGATCCTGAAGCTGAAGCTCAAATACTTTGGCCACCAAATGAGAAGGGAGCACTCACTGGAGAAGACCCTGATGCTGGGAAAGATTGAAGGTCAAAGAAGAAGGGGATGGCAAAGGATGAGATGGTTAGACAGTGTCATCGATGCAACAAACATGAAATTGAGCAAACTTCAGCGGACAGCGGAAGACAGGAGGGCCTGGCGTAATCTGGTCCATGGGGTCGCGAAGAGTCGGACTCGACTGTGCGACTGAACAACAACAAACCAACAGCGTGTTCCCCCCCTACTTCTGGTCTTGCTTTCTATATAGTGTGTGTGTGTGCATATATATATATCTATATATGCATGCAGTACATCTAACATTTATTTTTGTCCTTGGGGAGCGTGGCGCGGCTCTGTGGCTCTATGGCTCTACTCAATGGCCAGTGTTTTACGGTCACGCGGGCATCCAAGGCAAACAGACGTCTCCCTGGCTCGCTCAGCTGTCTCAAACCGGGCAGATTCCTTCGCGCGGGGGGTTTCTGACCCCTTCCAGATTGAATATTGCCATTGACACGGCCGGGGAAACCCAGCACAGCGACCGCTTGTAGGGTACCTTTGGGGGGGGGAAACCCAAGGCAAATAAATAAAGCGAGAGGTCCCCGGAGGCCTAATTATTTTAAATGTTTTATCGCCCGAAGAGCCAGCGCCTCTTCCTCCCCTTCTCCCGCCCCCCAAAAGTAGATCTCCGTGTTCTCGAACGGTTCCCCCACCCACCTCAGTTTCAAATATTTGTGACGCTTGTTTACTGCAGACTTTTTTCAGAAGTTGCGGGGTAGAGGGGAGGGATAGATCTGGTTTAGCTGGCTGCTGTTTTTGTGGGTGTACTGCGCACGCTCACGTGGCCGCGTTGGAGGGGTCATTTCAAAATCTCTGGGCCAGTGTTCCCTCTAAGCTGAGTCAGCGTGAGCTAGCTCACAGTATTTCAGCCTCTGGCTCACAGATTTTTGTCTTGGCTCAGGAAGACGGGCTCCAGAGCAAGCTAATTGATGCAGCAGCCAAATCGCTTGCTCACAGCTTGAATACCAGAAGCTCACAAACTAGAATTTTTGCTCGCAACACTCCACAGCTTAGAAGGAACATTGCCCTGGACCGTTGTTTCCCGCAAAGAAACCGCCCCCGGATTAGTCGAGCCGCGACTGTTAGGTTATTTGTGCTGCAAATACAGGCAAAAACCCAAAGCGTCCCATGTCTTCTGCCGTGTAAGAAGGAACATCTGTTTCAAGATGACGGCTACGGCATCAGAGCAAAGGGGGGAAATGCTTTTACTTTCCAGATATTTTTTTTTAATATTCCTATGCAGACTGAGGCAGGTGAACAAATTGATAACTCCTGCGATTGGCTAAGATTTCTTCCATATCGGTGACAGAATCCCAGAGGGGTATCATTGCTAGTCCACGGCTTGAGAAAGCCTGTCTGTTTGTCAGTCTAGCGTGAGCTTTCCTGTGCTAGAAGTACACACCTGTGTGCATTTATACCTCCCATCGGGGATGTCCTTCATGCATCGGGTGAAGTGGACTCTACTCCGTGGAAGCACTTAATATAAATGATGTGTTAGCTTAGAGTGACACAGAACTGTAGAACAAAGGTTGAGTCCAGGGGCACCTTTAAGACCAACACAATTTTATTCAAGGTATGAGCTTTTGTGTGGACACACACTTCCTCAGATATATCGAAGTGGAAATCAACCGTCTCTATATACAGGCCGACAATGAACAGCAGATTAGCATACAATATAATGAAGACATTCTAACAGATGCAGGGACCAAACAGGAACAACAAACTAAGTTTACATAGTCACCATACGTTTAGATTTAATTATGGGGGGGGGGACACAGTGGAGCAAATAAATATGTCAAAATAGGAGACTGATGTGTAAATGGAGCCTTCTTAATTGTGGAATGGTAAGAGTAATTAACCGAGACCGCGTTGTTACACACCATTCGCCTCCTCTCAGGCACGGAGGCAACTAACCCCATCCTTTTCTTTGAGACTGAGTGAATGGTTGTGCAGCGTTTATGTCTCCTCTGTCACCAGATCAGAGAAATACATTCCAATATTCGTTGCGTTACATTACAATCGCTATCCCAATCGACTATTCCAAATGAGAAATTCACTAAAATAAAGAGGATGCATAGCCCCTTCTTGGTGAGGATACAGCTGTAAGGACTGAATGAGATTAGCATGTGTAGTGAGAGAAGAAACCAATATCCCTGTTAAGTCCAGAACTGTACGTGTTTGATTTTAGTGGCAGCGCTAACTTATAAAAGGCAAGGATTTTCCTAGAGGATGCAAAAGCTCCATGCACACATGTGGAGCTCTCTGGCTCTCCATCTTCTTTGCATTCTCACCCTTCTCTGTTTCTTGCTGCATCAGTGGACTTCCCCCATTTTAATAATGCAGCAAACCTGCAGGGTAGGTAGGGCAGAAAGAAAGTACATGGGCCAAGATGCTTTGTAGCTCTGCAGGGATTTGAATCTGGGCCTCCTCAGTTCGAGTCCAGTACAACTCCCTAGCTTCCATTCCTACAGCGCTGCGTATTTTCCGGCTGTGCCCAGAAGTCCAGCCTGCAGGGACTTGCAAGCCAACGGGATCGCCAGGTACCCAGGTAATCATTCATAGCTGATCGATCAGTGGTCAGAAAGAAGTGGCTCTTTCTGCATCAGTGAAAGAAGAAGAAGAGAAGAAGAGATTGGATTTATCACTTGGAGTCTCAGAGCAGCTGACAAACTCCTTTCCCTTCCCCTCCCCACAACAGACACCTTGTGGGGTAGGTGGGGCTGAGAGAGATCTTTCAAGGACTGCCCTTGAGAGAACACAGCTCTGACAGAACTCTGGCTTACCCGAGGTCATCCAGCAGCTGCAAGTGAAAGAGCGGGGAATCGAACCCAGTTCTCCCAGATTAGAGTCCGCGCACTTAACCACTACACCAAACTGGGTCCCAAGCTTTGTTCTGTGGTCTCCTTGACGTGGTCGCCCCTTGCCACAAATGTCCACGGTGGGGCCCTTTGGGAGGGGCAGATCACTAAACCATTCACATGACAGATGCTCATTGACCGTGTATGTATTAGGGGCCCTGCGAGCAAAGTTTGCAATTGCTGAATCTTTCCCCCACCGGATTTGGGAGATACTTTCTGGCCCGCTGGCAGTGTCTCTTGACTTTTCACACTCCTTGGATAAAAATCACATGCCAGGGAACTGATGGGGGAGGTAAGGCCGTGCATGAATAACGCCCTCCCGGGCAAAGGTGTTTCCCCATTTGAAAGAAGGGGGAAGAAACTCGATATCCCAGCTGGGCGGAATCCGGCGGGGAAGGATTCGACCCGGCCTTTCCGAGGCCCGGCCTCCAGACTAACTCAAACCAGCTCCCGTGGGGGGGGGAGAGAAGGGCCTCTAGCAATCCCCCCCCCAGCCCCAGTCCTCTGACCTCCGGATGTGGCAACCCCCTGACCTCGCGACCCCGTGGTGTAGGAGTTTGGCTACCTACCTTGACCCCCTCGCCTCGTTCCATCCTGCCCCCGGTGTCAGCGGAAGGAAGGATGCAGTCTTCGGTCCCCGAGGGGAGCGCAGCGGCCTCCGAGCCCTGGAAAGCAACGCCGTGATTAATTCCAGCTTTGCTAATAAGGAATCGCGCTCGTTACCGGGATTGGCAGCCGGCTCCGAAGCGATGCGCCTCCACGCTGCAGGCTCATTCCCCCCGTGCGCCGTTTGCAATCTTTTTTAAAGGTTTCTTTTTGTGTGTGTGTGTATGTGTGTGTTGTGTTTTCCAACTGCAAACCGTTTAAAGATGTGTCACGTCTCCTTCGATTAGGATCGGCCTCCCCCCCACCATCTTTGTTTTCCTCTCAGGGTTCTTAACCCCCCCGCCGAAAGAAAACATGGCTAATGAATGTAGCCCTGTGTTAGATGCGCAAAGGACGATCCGGAGCCAGGCCCTGTGGTGGTGGCGGTGGCCGTTTGCCATTGTTTCGCTGTCTTGTGGTGCTGAGCGATTCGTCCATGCGTTCTTTTCCCGAGGCCACGTTTTTTTAGATCCTGGGCTTATCGTTCGTAGGACGAAAACGAGAGGCCAGTTCCCGCGGGTCTCTCTCGTTCACGGTGGCGCTGGGCTCCTGTCCAAAGAGCCGGGAAGTGCCACCTGTAGTCAGTTTGGTGTAGTGGTTAAGAGCGGGGGGATTCTAATCTGGGAGAACCGGGTTTGATTCCCCACTCGTCCACTTGCAGCTGCTGGATGACCTTGGGCAAGCCATGGTTCTGTCAGAGCTGTTCTTGAAAGAGCAGTCCTCGAAAGAGCTCTCTCAGCCCTGCCGACGTCACAGTGGGGTGTCCGTTGTGGGGAGGGGCAGGGAAAGGAGTGTGTAAGCCGCTCTGAGACTGGTAGTGAAGGGCGGGGTATAAATCCAATCTCTTCTTCTTCTTCTTTTAATAATAATAATAATAATAATAATTGTAATCATCATAATAATAGCAATAATGACGAGGTCCCTAACGCATGCAGTCGTCCCTGTCCCCTTGCAAGGTGATGATTTGTTTCCTTGTTCCACTCCCTCCAGACGCAACCTGTCCCCAACCCCATCGCCTTCTATATGCACCGGTCGCCGGGGTGGTTCCATCAGTTCGAGACCCTCGTCAACCACTTCATTGAGCTGGTGGTGCCGTTCTTCATCTTCCTGGGACGGCGCATGTCCATCGTCCACGGGGTCCTGCAGATACTCTTCCAGGTGAGAACGATTCATTGGGATGCTTTCTATATTGCCTTCCCCCGTCATCCCGTATGTACGGCCGTCGCCCCAGTCGACAGGTACGCGGGGCCAATGTTGACCTCGGTTTGGTTCCGCCAGAGACCACGCTGATATTCTTGCGCTGAGTTGCGTCAGAGAACAAGCACTAACGGTGCTCAAAGGGCTCTCTCCTGTTTGCACCGTTTGCCCGCTGTCTTCTGCATAAGCACGAAACGAAACCTGGATCTGCCTACGGTGCTCTGTAGAAGCAGAGCCTTCCTGGGTGCATGGTGCGTCGGTTTGGTGTCGTGGTTGAGAGCGGCAGGCTCTGATCTGGAGAACTGGGTTTGATTATCCACTCCTCTTCTGCATACAGCTGGCTGGGTGACCTTGGGTCAGACACAAGTTCTCTCAGAGCTCTTCTCTCATGGGCAGTCCTTGAATGAGCTCTCTCAGCCCCGCCAACCTCACAGGGTGTCCGTAGTGGGGAGAGGAAGGGAAAGAGACTATAAGCCGCTTTGAGACTCTGAGTGAAGGGCAGGGTATAAATCCAATCTC
Source organism: Gekko gecko (assembly GCA_029375565.1). Lineage (NCBI taxonomy): Eukaryota > Metazoa > Chordata > Lepidosauria > Squamata > Gekkonidae > Gekko > Gekko gecko. The sequence continues at coordinate 211,674,373 of JAPDNY010000004.1, forward strand.
CTCCTCTTCTTCTTCTTCTTCTTCTTCTTCTTCTTCTTCTTCTTCTTCTTCTTCTTCTTCTTCTTCTTCTTCTTCTTCTTCTTCTTCTTCTTCTTCTTCTTCTTCTTCTTCTTCTGTTTTTCAGAGGAGCGCAGGCAGGTGACGTACATTTCCCAGGTGGAAATTTGAATCCAGAACCTCCCAGGGTCTAGCTTGACATTATAATGTCTGCAGCACACCCTTTTCTGAGATCCTTTTCACCCAAGTGGCCCGTAATCGTCCCCAGCGGCCGTCTGCACACGAATCATTTCGGGGATGTCCTTTGCCCGTTCCGCCAGCCAAGAGGTGTCACGGTTCCTCCCCCAAAATAAATGCCATCCAAATCCTGTAATCCACAACACGGGTCAGTTGCTAGCCATAGTTTGGCTGGGTGGAGGAAGAGTCCCCCCCATTCAATGCAAAAGGAAATTACTTACAATAACAACCCATAATGACCTATTGTTAAACGCATTTGTCGTCTTGGCCTTTAACTGGCATTTTATGGACAGTTAGCAGTGAGCGACTCACATTCCCACAAGAGGCTAACAAGGGGGAGCACGGCCCCGCCATGATACGCGGGCCTTGTGCCCCTGTCGGGGCTTCGGCCCGCGTGTGCCCAGACGCCCGTTTCTTTAACATTTACTGTTCTTTCCTTCATTCGAAATGACTTTTATGGACGCTGCTCCTGCTCCTGCAGAGGAAGCCGTAAAGTTTAAGGCCGGTCTCCCACTTAATTTCTGCTTTTCAAGGTTTTAATTGACATTACATGCATGGTTTTATGAGACATTTTTATAATTGTTATTGGAGTCGTGGTGGCTGGGCTCTGCGGACGGCAGGGTGTCCCGTCCCCCCCCCAGATTCTTTGGTGGGTCTACAGAAAACGTGCCGTGTCAGGAATATCGTCCCTTTACCGCCTCCCTCCCCCAAATTAGATGAGCCGAGGGGGGCCGAGTGTGAATTGTGCTGGCTACTCCGGAATCTGTTACGTGCAGTGGGCTGGAGCGACAAAGGTGTTTGGTTTTAAGAGCATCAGAAGAGCCCTGCTGGATCAGACCAGTGGTCCATCTAGTCCAGCATCCTGTCCCACATGGTGGACAACCAGTTCCCCAGGAGGGCCAACAACAGGGCAGGGAGGCCGAGGCCTTCCCCACATAAGAACATCGGAAGAGCCCTGCTGGATCAGACCAGTGGTCCATCCAGTCCAGCATCCTGTCTCATGCAGGGGCCAACCAGTTCCTCTGGAGGGCCCACAACAGGGCAGGGAGGTTGAGGCCTTCCCCTGATGTTGCCTCCTGGCTCCGGGATTCAGAAGTTTAGTGCCTCTGAATGTGGAGGCTCCCCTCAGTCACTGTGGCTAGGAGCCATTAATAAACTTATCCTCCATGAATCTATCTAAGCCCCTTTTAAAGCTGTTTATTCCTGGGGCCATCCTTACATCCTCTGGCAGCAAATTCCATATTTTAATTGCCCTCTGGGTAACGAAGAAGAGAAAAGATTGGATTTCGAAGAGAGAGAGATTGGATTTATACCCCGCCCTTCTCTCAGACTCTCAGAGCGGCTTACAAACCCCTTCCCCTTTCCTTCCCCGCAACAGACACCCTGTGAGGTAGGCGGGGCTGAGAGAGCTCTGACAGAAACTGCTCTTTTTCAGGAACAGCTGTGCCAGAACTATGGCTTGCCCAAGGTCATCCAGCAGGTGCAAGTGGAGGAGTGGGGAATCAAACCCGGTTCTCCCAGGTAAGAGTCCACCGGCACTTAACCACCGCACCAAACTGACTCTTCACCCTTCACAACGGATGCCCTGTCAGGTAGATGAAGCTGAGAGAGCTCTGAGAGAACTGCCCTTGAGAGAACAGCTCTGAAAGAACTTTTAACTCACCCAGTGTCACCCAACCGGCTGCATGTGGAGCAGCGGGGAATCAAACCCAGTTCTCCCAGATCAGGGTCCACCGCTCTTAACCACTACACCAAACTGGCGCTCTTTCCTTTTAACTCTCGTAAACCTACTGCCCATTGGCGTCATTCGATGCCCTCAAGTTCTAGCATGTGGGGAGTGGGAGAAAAATTTCTCTTGGTCAACTCTCTCCACCCCGTGCATGATTTAATCAACCTCTCCCATGTCCCCTCTTATTCATGGAGGTCTGTGATCTCAGACGTGAGAAAAAGGCAGGGCTCTTACCCAAATTTGTAAGAGCGGATAGAATTGTCATGTTCTGTTGGACTTGGTAGCAATGTGGGGTACACTTGGGGCTAGTGGTTATAGGAGCATGGATATTAATCTGAGAGAGCCAGGTTTGATTTCCCCACTCCTCCACATGCAGCTGCTGGTGTGACCTTGGGCCGGTCACAAGTTCTCCCAGAGCTGTTCTCTCAAGGGGAGTTCTCAAGAGAGCTCTCTCAGCCCCACCACCTACCTCGCAGGGTGTCTGTCGTGGGGAGGGGAAAGGGAAAGGAGATTGAGAGCTGCTCTGAGACTCTGAGTGAAGGGCAGGGTATAAATCCAATCTCATCTCCTCCTCCTTGCTTTTCAACAATCTTCGTCAATTTGGCACTCCTGTGACATGTGAAGGGTCAAGATCTCCGTTCGCTTAGCAAGGCAGGGAGAGGTTACCGGGGATCAGCCATTCCAGTGTTCCCTCTAAGCTGAGTTAGTGTGAGCTAGCTCGCAGATTTTTAGCCTCCGGCTCACACACCTTTGCCTCTGCTCAGGAAGGCTGGCTCCAGAGCAGACTCATTTAGGCAGCAGCCAAACCGCTCGCTCACAACTTTAATGCCAGTGTAGCTCAGAAAGTAGAATTTTTGCTCGCAAGACTCCGCAGCTTTGAGGGAGGCATTGATTTTGTGGCCGCTGCTCTTTCTGTTTGTGTCTGCACACAGTCATCGTTTGTGGCCTCTGACAATTCGTTCTCCTCTCGGGCAGCGCTAGCGCACTGATCCAGCCCCGGCTAGGCCAGTCTTCTCAGATCTCAGCCGCGGAGCAGGGTGACCCCTGGTTAGTGCTTGTGTGGGAGACCACCAAGGAAGTCCGGAGCGGAGGGTGCGCGGATCCGACGTGACTGCTCTGATATTCTTGCCGGCCTTCGTCGACTTCTGCTTGTTTTCAGAGTGGAAACGGCCTGTCAGGAATCCTCCCATTGTTTCACTTCGTGAATTTCTAAGTTCGGTACAGACTCCCGTACCTTTGCAGTTCACCACGTGCGCCTTTTATTTTTCTGCCCCTAACTTATTTGTGTTCTGATCTGGATGGTCCAGGCCAGTGTTCCCTCTAAGCTGAGTTAGTGTGAGCTAGCTCACAGTTTTTTAGCCTCCAGCTCACGCACTTTTGTCTTAGCTCAGCAAGGATGCCTCCAGAGCAAACTAATTTATGCAGTGGCCAAATCATTTGCTCACAACTTTAATGCCAGTAGCTCACAAAGTAGAATTTTTGGTCACAGGACTCCACAGCTTAGAGGGAACATTGGTGCTAGCCTGACTTCGATAGATCTCGGAAGCTAAGCAGGGTCAGAGCTGGTTAGTATTTGTTTTTTTTAATCTTTTAATTGCTTTATTTATAGTTTTTAAAGTTACAGTGACGTGTTTATACATTCATTTTCGAGTCCAGATCCACCGTGTTGTTTAAACCATAAGTAAACTTTCGACCATCTCTTCTGGTACGACGTATCATCTTTGCCTTGAAGTTAGACCTCTAGTCTATCCATTTCTGCCCCCTCAAGCAGTCTTTGTATCAGCTCTTCCATATTAGGGATTCTCTCAGTTTTCCAGTTTTTGGCTAATAGAATTCTAGCCGACGTTATAATATGTCATAAAGTAACATTCGCTTTGTGTATAGCTATCTGGTAACATATTCAACAAGTATATTTCAGGTTTTAATTCCAAGTCTATATCCATTATTTCATATATTATTAAAGAACTCTACCCCAAAATTTATATATCTTTATAAATGAACGTGCTATCAATAATACTCTTTTTAACCCAGGGTACACTGATATTTTAAAAAAAATGCAATACTTTACTGATCTAGACAAGCTTATTAGACAATTTCTTTGGCATCCAAAGAGACCAAGGATTAGATGGAAGGTCTTGCAAGAAAAAAAGGAAAGAGGAGGATTTGGATTATCTAATTGGAATTTATATCATAAAGCGGCATGCTTAGGCTGGATAAAAAACTGGATAACCTTAGAAGATACAAGAACTTTGAAGCTGGACGGTCCTGATTTAAGCATGGGTTGGCATGCCTACGTCTGGTATGGAAAAGATACAATTCATTCAGACTTTCACCACCATATTATAAGAGGAGCATTAATAAAAATATGGAGAGAAATAAGAGAATGTTATTACTCTAAAATCCCACGATGGGTATCACCATTGAAAGCATTCATAAAACCTACATTAATAAATAAAGAAAAAAAAGTATGCTATGAAGATTTGATAGACCAAGCAGATAAATTAAAACATAAGGAAGATCTACATTCACAAAATATTTATCTAACCTGGTGGGAAAACATACAACACCAGTGGGGCCAGGACACTAGAAGCCCTCCCACTGTTGCCCCTTCCAAGCACCAAGAATACAGAGCATCACTTGCCCCAGACTGAGAGTTCCTATCTATACCTTGTGGCTAATAGCCACTGACGGACCTCTGCTCCATATGTTTATCTAATTCCCTCTTGAAGCCGTCCATGCTTGTAGCCGCCACCACCTCCTGTGGCAGTGAATTCCATGTGTTAATCACTCTTTGGGTGAAGAAGGACTTCCTTTTATCCGTTCTAACCCGACCGCTCAGCAATTTCATGGAGTGCCCAGGAGTTCTTGTATTGTGAGAAAGGGAGAAAAGTACCTCTTTCTCTACCTGCTCTATCCCATGCATAATCTTAGAAACCTCGATCATGTCACCCCTCAGCCATCGTTTTTCCAAGCTAAAGAGCCCCAAGCACTTTAACCTTTCTTCATACGCTGCTTAATCAAAACATGGGGTAGTGCTGACATTTCTGAAGTGAATCTAGACAGAAAGCCAGCTTCGGGAATCGATCGCAGATGTCTGGCGACTCTTCTGGGACCGTTCCTTGTGTGTTTGACTCATACACAGAAGTCTCACGGGGGCAAGATCGGGAACCATTTGAAACACGGCCTTCATCGTTTTAAACGCTTTTTTGGCCTGACGCCACTCAGAGGAGTTCCAATCAGGAATTCAGGCACAGTTCTCTGCCTCTGCCTCTGCCCCAACTCCAGGGTTTCTTCTCCCCGGGCTGTTTGTACATTATGCGGGGTCAATACCTTGGAGAGGAAAGGGTGTACGGCGAGACAGCCAAGTCTGAGAGCCCCTGCCTGCAGGTAGAGGAAAGGGGGTTATTTTCCTTCAGTCGCTTCTAGGGTTGCCAGCTCCAGTTCGGGAAATACCTGGAAATTTCGGGGGGTGGAGCCTGAGGAGGGAAGGGTTTGGGCAGGGGAGGGACTTGCCACAGAGCATACCTTCCAGTTTGGTGGAGTGGTTAAGTGTGCAGACCCTAATCTGGGAGAACCAGGTTTGATTCCCCACTCCTCCACTCCCAGCTGCTGGATGACCTTGGGCAAGCCATAGTTCTGTCAGAGCTGTCCTTGAAAAAAGAGCAGTTTCTCTCAGAGCTCTCTCAGCCCCACCTACCTCACAGGGTGTCTGTTGTGGGGACGGGGAGGGAAAGGAGATTGTAAGCCGCTCTGAGACTCCCTTGGGTAGTGAAGGGCAGGGTATAAATCCAATCACCTCCTTCTCCTCCTCCTCCTCCTCCTCCTCCTCCTCTTCTTCTTCTTCTTCTTCTTCTTCTTCTTCTTCTTCTTCATTGCTTCTTCGCACGGACTCTAATCTGGGAGAACTGGGTTTGATTCCCTACTCCTCCACTTGCAGCTGCTGGATGACCTTGGGCAAGCCATAGTTCTGTCAGAGCTGTCCTTGAAAGGGCAGTTTCTGTCAGAGCTCTCTCAGCCCCACCTGCCTCACAGGGTATCTTTTGCGGGGAGGGGAAGGGAAAGGAGTTTGTAAGCCGCTCTGAGACACCGAGTGAAAGGCAGGGTATGAATCCAATCTCCTCCTCCTCCTCCTCCTCCTCCTCTTCTTCTTCTTCTTCCCCAAGCAGCCATTTTCTCCATGCGAACTGACCTCTCTCGCCTGGAGAACTGTAGTAATCCCAGGGGATCTCTAGCCACCAACCTGGAGGCTTGGCAACCCAAATCCCTTCTCCAAGGCTGGGGCACCTTCCTGTTTCAGACGAGGAGGGAGGCCCCGTTTTTTCCTTTGTCTTGCTTCCAAGCAGACCTCGCCCCATGTCAAGGGAAACCGTTTTTGCAGGCCCCATAGGAAATCCCCAGACCGGAAAGGCTTAGAGGCCCGCAGAACAGCCGTTGCCCTCTTGACAATGAAGATGTTTCTCCGCGTGGAATTGGCAGGGATGGGACGGAGCGGGGAGGCATGCCACAGCCAACCCTCCCCACCAGCAGTTTATCCCCGTGTTAGCTTCTGCAACGGTTCCTGATCCCGTAGGTGCAGCTGTTTGCTCGGCCTGCCAAGAGGCCAGGTGCCCCCGCGGGAGGTTCTGGGCACGCTGACGTTGCTGCCGCAAGTATGTCTGGTGTATTTCTGCTGCAGCTCCCGGGAAGGGGGAGAGGGCAGAGAGAGAGAGAGAGAGATTCAAACTGTAGCCGCCGTTTCAGTTAACTGGCCTTAAATGCAGTGCGGAATTTCTGGACAGTGTGAAAAGAGGATCCTTTAGGCGTCTGCAGCTCAGGAAGGCAGCTGGCCAGCTCGACTGTTCTGCCGACAGCAGACTTAAGAGGGCGATTTGCTAAAATCCCATTTTGAGACCTCTTCTGTGGCTGTGTATCGGGTGCAAGAGAGACCGTAGACCGCCCTCTGTTATTCTGTGATCAGTGGACTGTCCCCCAGGGCTCTGGTGTCGTGGTTAGGATCGCGGACTCTAATCTGGGAGAACCGGGTTTGATTCCACACTCCTCCACGTGCAGCTGCTGGCGTGACCTTGGGTCAGTCACAAGTTCTCTCAGAGCTGTCCTCTCAAGAGCAGTCCTCAAAAGAGCTCTCTCAGCCCCACCTACCTCCCAGGGTGTCTGTTGTCGGGAGGGGAAGGGAAAGGAGATTGTAAGATGATCTGAGACTTTTAGTGAAGGACGGGGTATAAATCCAACCTCCTCCTCCTCTTTTGATTACCACGTTCTGTCCAGATATCAGCTTCCTGTTGAGTTCTGGGTGGTGTCTTTAGTGTTAGCTGCATATTTTGATCCAGAAATAATTCGATCTGTTGCAAATTATTTGACAATAGTGGTCTCATTGAAATCCCGCTAAAATGAGTTTTATCCCGCTGACCACGAGAAATTGTATGTGCCCTACTCGTTTATTTCATGCAATGCGTTCTAGCCTTTTGCGAAGCATGCATGTATCTTATTTTTCCTGTATTTTGCTTTTTGCCTGTTCTGTCATGTTTTGCAATTGTTATTTTTTTTACCCTGTTGTGATGTATTGGTTTTATGCTCTTTTGGTCATACGAGCTTAATAATAAAGGAAAGGGGTGAGGGCAGAGAGAAAGGATGTTTCAAACATAGCCGCCATTTCAGTCAACTGGTTTTCGAGTGCAGTGTGGAATTTCTGGACAGTGTGAAAAGAGGACCCTTTAGGCATTTGCAGCTTGGGAAGGTGACCCATCAGGTGTTGCTGCAGCAGAGAAATTCCCCCAAGGGGTAGCTGTGTTGGTTTCCTTCCATAGAAGCAGCCAGATGTCTTGCAGTCGCATGAAGATGGGCCACAGTTGAGGGGCAGCTGCTCTCGGTGGGTGGGGTTAGAGTCACACATCCGGCCCACAAAAGCTCTAACCCTGTCCATTTGAGGCACTGTGAGCATCTCGGGTTGGGGATGTGTGTGTTGGAACTGGCCCTCTGAAGGAATCCCGTCTGTTTCGCCACATCTGGACGCCGCACAGATTTTTGCAAGCGGGATGAGTGGGCGCAGCTGCATTTAGAAGACACCGGAGGAAATCCCGAGCGCGTTCTTCAGGCGTCGTGCAGGTGTGCCGGGTTTTGCGTTCGGATCTGCCGTTCCCGAGGTTGGAAACAAGGAAGGCGCCATGAAATCCCCTAAGGAAAGAAACGCACCTTCCAGGACCTTAGGCACGGCTGTGGAGTCGAGAGCCGGGAATATGCCCTCTCCAAACAGAAAGAAACCTGGGAATCGTTATTTCATCTAGCCCATAAATAGGGTATGTGCAGGGAAGGCGGGGGGAGACACAGAGCTTCCTGCCAGGTTATGCTGAAGTCTCCGCGTGTGAGCAGTGTGATTCTAATCCCCCCTCCTCCAGCCTGTGTGTCTTTCCAGGCCCAGAAGTGCCGCCGTGCCAGGCGTCAGGTTGGCAAGAAGGTTTTGGGCACTGCCCCAAGAGCTCCTGCTTCAGGCTGTGCGCAGCCGTGCCACACACATTGCTCCGACACGGCCGAGTTCCAAAGAAACCAATTTTGCATAGGCATTAGGCTCAAGAGGTCTCCATGAGGGAGTGGGCGCTCCCTTGTCTTTGTCAGTGGACTTAGAAGGGGGCTGCGGGGAAGCATTCTCTCCCAGGGGTCTCCAAAGGGGTTCTTGGGGGCACCGTGGCACACACCAGCACCTTTCCTGGCCTCCCAAAAGTGATTTTAGAAAACGGGTGTGGCCAGGTGGCGCTTTTGCCCAGAAGGGTTTCTAGGTGGTCACTGGAGATCTGCTTCTCTGTGCAGATGTTTAAGAAGTCGCTTTTCATAAGCAAGCAGCTGCAGCAGGCCCATAGCTACAGTGGGGCTTTGGGGGGCATTGCCCCCTTTCTTGAAAGCACAGCCCCACAAGAATCTCTCCTGTAAATGCTTTTCTCAATCATTTTTAAACACTTTGTTAAAAGGCGTACGCGCCTTTAAGCAGAGTGGGGTGCTGTAGCTGACTAATTCCTGCACTGAGCAAAGAGGTTGGAGTAGGTGACCTCTAGGATCCCTTCTAACTCTGTGTCGAGAAACTGGTCTTCTTTCAGAGCGTTTTCCTGCCTAAGTGTTAGCTTTCATAAGAACGTAAAAGAAGTCAATGTTGGATCAGGCCAATGGCCCATCCAGTCCAACATTATCACACAGTGGCCAAAAATACTAGGTTGGTCCACCAGGAGGTCCACGTCTTTCTTGACTATAGAAGTCATCACTCCCACCTGCCGGCGTGTTATCAGACTGGCTGCTTTGGCTGGCAGAAGTGATTAACTTGCAGCCGCTGAGAACTGTCCTCTAAAGTGGTTGACAGCTTGCAATTTAGAGAGCTATCCTGGTAACAGCTTCTTATTGGCTAAATGGTTCTTTTCCCCCTACACTGAGAACTTCAGCCCCATCAGAAAAAAAATTGCCCCACGAGCCACAAAATCCTGGCCACGGGCCTAAGCTGTCGTCACAGCTCAAGGCTCTTCACTGTGTGACTGAAGGGTAAGTGGTGTGTGTGTGTGTCTATGTGTGTGCGCACGCCAGAATATATTTTTAAAAGACATCCCGTTAAACATATCTTCTGCCTGAAACGCTGAAGGTTTCCTTCTAGAGTTAAGCCTAACCTCTCTTCTTGATATTTTCATTGGCTCCACCTATGAGGGCATCCATTTTACAATTGGTCCCGCCTTCCGGGGCAGCCATTTTGAAGTCACGTCCACCGCCCTGTATCAGCATCCCAGCAGCGCCCACAGAAAGGTTGTGGACCCCTCTCCTGTCCCGTTGAATCTTCCTCTGCATTCTGAAACAGCCCTTCTTTGATGCGAACTGGACCTCTCAGTGAGGGAACGAAGGCCCCTTTGCCCTGTGCGCACAGATAGAGAAGGAGTTCCCCAGGCTGTGAACATGCTAAAGGAGGAGCTTTCCTGAGGAGGTTCTTTTGCATAGGGATGGGCTGTTGAAATTCTAATCTGATCTGTAGTGCTGTTGTAAGATGTAGAGCATTTTGTGTTTTTCAGGACAGGAAACCATGCCCTACGTATTTTTAAACTTTCCTGTTGAGATTGTTTATGTTTATGAATTTCAATGGCTTCCCTGTGTAATCTGACATGGTAATTGGATGTGTTGTCCAGCCTTTCAGTGTCTTAGAATAAGATACTGATTCCTGTTTGAGTTCAGCCACTGCTGATTTTATTCTTGTCTGAATGCTACGCTGTATGGTCCTGATGTAAACCTGCCCACAACTGCATGGTATGTGGTATACGCCTGCAGAAGTGGGGGGGGTCTCTTCTGTCTTTTGCCGATTTTAGTCCCTCTTTCTGTGTTATACCTCTGAGGATGCCAGTCACAGCTGCTGGCGAACCGTCAGGTCCTACAGTGCCAAGACCACGGCCATACAGCCCGGAAAATCTACAACACCAGCACCATCTGTCTGGCTGTGGTGTGAAACAGGCCAGGACGGAAAGAGGTAGAAATGCACCAAGAGCTTTCCCCGAGGGCCGGAGACTCAGTTGCAAGGCTCCGGGCTTCTCCCTTTTGGCTAGCAACGCCAGAATACATGGTATGGATGGGCCGAACGGGCTGCTGGGCTCGAGGAACAGATCGGTTGGATTGAGCAGGGCACTTCTGGAGTTCTAATATCCAGGTGGAAGATCCCGGATACGAGAGCACACCTAAGGAGTTCGGCTTGGTGGGCACCTTGACAGCTTTGCTTCGGTGTAGTGGTGAAGTGCGTGGGCTGTAATCTGGGAGAACCAGGTTTGATTCCCCACTCCTCCACTCACAACTGCTGGATGACCTTGGGTCAGTCACAAGTTCTCTGAGAGCTGTTCTCTCAAGGACAGTTCCCTCAGAGCTCTCTCAGCCCCACCTTACCTCACAGGGTGCCTGTTGTGGGGAGGGGAAGGGAAGGGAGTCCGTGAGCCGCTCTGAAACTCCGAGTGAAGGGCGGGGTATACATCCAATCTCTTCTTCTAGACTTCTGGATGGTCTCTCTCTCTCTCTCTCACACACACACACACACCCTCAGGCCCTGCTGTTTTCGTTCTGTTCTATTTTGACACTCCGCAACGTCAGGCCGCGCCACGGCAAACTCTTTTCTTGGCTCTCCCGGGCCGGGCCTGTTTAAACGTACGCCTCTTGGCACGCCGGCCCGTGAAGGGGAAGCATTAGGCGGGTGCCAGGAAGGAAGGGCACGGTCACCTGATGGCGAGCTGGCAGGTAGCAGCAGCTTGGCAAGGAGCGTCTGCCGGAGCTTGCTGCCAAGCCCAGGAAGAGCCGAGCCGAGCGGAGCTGGCTGGAACGCGGAGAGGGCGTCTGCTGAGCTGCCAATGGGAAGGCGCTGGAGCCTCGGGCGAGTGGGGAGAGCGAGCGGGGGAGAGACGCTGAGCAATCTGGACGGCTTCGGGGAGGCGTTTTCGGTTTATGCGGCCTCGTTGCTGCGCGGCGCCTCGAATGGATGCCAGAGATGGAAAGGAGGAGGAGGAGAAGGAAGAAGAAGAAGAAGAAGAAGAAGAAGAAGAAGAAGAAGAAGAGGAGATTGGATTTATACCCTGCCCTTCACTCAGAGTCTCAGAGCTACTTACAATCTCTCTCCCTCCCCCTCCCCACAACAGACACCCTGGGAGGTAAGCGGGGCTGAGAGAGCTCTTTCGAGGACTGCCCTTTCAAGGACAGCTCTGAGAGAACTATGGCTTGCCCAAGGTCACCCGGCAGCTGCAAGTGGAGGAGTGGGGAATCAAACCCGGTTCTCCCAGATTAGAGTCCGCACACTTAACGACTACACCAAACTGGCTCTACTACACCAAGAGGAAGAGGAGGAGGAGATTGGATTCATATCCCGCCCCTCACTACCCGAAGGAGTCTCAGAACGGCTTACAATCTCCTTTCCCTTCCTGTCCCCACAACAGACACCCTGCGAGGGAGGCGGGGCTGAGAGATCTCTTTCGAAGACTGCCCTTGAGAGAACAGCTCCGAGAGAACTTGTGACTGACCCAAGGTCACCCGGCAGCTGCGTGTGGAGGAGCGGGGAATCAAGCCCCGCTCTCCCAGATTAGAGTCCATGCTCCTAACCGCCACATCAAACTGGCTCTCAGGGGGAGAGGGTCTGGGTTCAAAAATCACCGCTTCTGCAGTGAATGAAGGTTTCTCCCTATGACTCTCCTGGCCTTGCGGGGCTGACGTGAAAAGGAGCCGGGCCTGAGATGGACATCGCTGGGCCTCTCTGGCCCGGAGCATGTGGCAGAGGGCAGAGCTGGCTGCTCTCCTCCCCCACCCCGTTCTGCCTTCTGATTCGAGTTGATTTTTATCTCGTCAGTCCCAGGAGATCCCACAGGGGTGTCGCAGAATGCAGGGTGATACGCCAGGCTAGCAATGCTTGGGCGATCGGTGGATCGATCAGTCACATTCCCCACCCCCCGAGTCTCCTTCCAGGCGTCTCGGTGTGGCGTATATCATTGGCCACGGCATTTGAACACAACGTGGTGGGCGCAGCCACAAAATGGCTGCCGCCGGAGGTGGAGCCCGCCACAAAATGGCCGCCGCATTTTACCTCTGGTCACACAGTGAAGAACCTGGGGGCTGACAACCCTACACTGTATCCTTGTGGTTGGTGACACCCCTGGAATGCCCCCCCCAACTCCCCTGCCAGAGAAATGAAGAGGCTTAACTCACTGGAACCTCCATTTTCGTAGGCAGTATATCTTTGAATTCCATTGCTGGAGGACGACAACGAAGGGTTAGTTTCACCCTCCACGCCCTGCTTGGAAGGCCCTTAGGGGCTTTGCAGCGTGAAATGGGATACCGGACAAGGTGGACCACTGGTCTGATCCATCTTGGCTGCTCTTAAGGTTCTTTGGCAGGTATCTCGATCTGACCAGACTTCTGGAAAAGGCTCAGGGGTGGGGGCTGCCGGATCCAAGCTGGGAAACTCCTGGAGATTTGGGGGCGGAATCGAGAACCAAAAAGGTGTGTTATGAACCAATATAGGGCCAGTGACTAAAAACTATGAGTGTAACCTAAATATTATCAAAAATACATGTATTTTGTTTTCAAATGGTGAAGAAGAAGAAGAAGAAGAAGAAGAAGAAGAGGAGGAGGAGGAGGAGGAGGAGATTGGAAGAAGAAGAAGAGATTGGATGTATACCCCGCCCTTCACTTGGAGTCTCAGAGCGGTTTACAAACTCCTCTCCCTTCCCCTCCCCACAACAGACACCCTGTGAGGTTGGTGGGGCTGAGAGAGCTCTGACAGAAACTGCCCTTTCAAGGACAACTCTGAGAGAACTGTGGCTTGCCCAAGGTCATCCAGCAGCTGCAAGTGGAGGAGTGGGAAATCAAACCCGGTTCTCCCAGATTAGAGGTTTGTTATGAACCAATATAAGGCCAGTGACTAAAAACTATGTGTGTAACCTAAATATTATCAAAAATATATGTATTTATTTTTGAAATGGTGAAGAAGAAGAAATAGAGGAGGAGGAGGAGATTGGATTTATACCCCGCCCTTCGCTCGGAGTCTCAGAGCGGCTTACAAACTCCTCTCCCTTTCCCCTCCCCACAACAGACACCCTTGTGAGTGAGGTGGGACTGAGAGAGCTCTGAGAGGACTGCCGGTGAGAGAACAGCTCCGAGAGAACTTGTGACTGACCCAAGGTCACACCAGCAGCTGCCTGTGGAGGAACGGGGAATCCAACTCGGCTCTCCCAGATTAGAGTCCGCGCACTGAACCACGACACCAAACTGGCTCTCACTTATGGGCCCGTTTAGTACAGGGACCTCACTGGGGTACAAGGCCCTAGATTCCACCCTCCAAAGCGGCCATTTATCTCCAGGGGAACTGATCTCTGTAGCCCAGATATGAGCTATAATTCGGGGGGATGTCCAGGTCCCACCTGGAGGCTGGCATCCACAGCCCTGACAAACACACACTTCCACTGTGTGACTCTCATTTGAGCGTCTTTACGGTTGGGGTGGAGCAGGGACACCCCAAACACACCCCGAACACTGCTTGCCTTTGTTCACGTGAGCGCAGCCTGATATAAATTTGCCAACAAGTCGGTTGTCGTTTTCAGTAGTCCAAAGGCATGGAAAGACCCCTCCCGTTTGCCAGCGGAGTGCATTTAATTAGCTGTTGCTTTGGAGCTCCCCCCTCCCGCACACAGACCCCCGCCCCAATTTATTTTTTAATCATTTAGAAGCGTCTCCCCGGCTTGGTGCCGTAAACCCGTATTTTGATTGCCGGCCGAAAGAGGCCCGTCGGGCGTCATTCGAATGGTACTGAACCGTTTCTCCCCTCCCGCCGCCGCTGGTTTCTCTCAAACTAAACCCGGCCCCGGTTTCTGACAAGCTCTAATGAAAAACAAATTGTTATATTGCTTAGGAAAATAATTTGAAGGAAGCCTGAATTAGTTGCCGAGGTGGGAAAGTTTCGGCTACTTGAAAAAATAAAGTTTTTTTGGAAAAGGGGTTATTTGTTTTAGAGACGTCGGGGCCTGCCGCCGCCCCGCCGAAATATACAGGCCTGTTTGTCTCGGAGATGTGCCGGGCTCCCGAGCGCATGAATCATGCCTTTTTAAATCACGGCGGGGATTTGATTAATCGGGAAAGGTCAAGGGAATGGGGCAACGGGCAGTTCCAGAAGGGGGATCAATCATACGGCAAGTAGCAGGGGGGGACTTTAAAAAAAAAATCAAATCAGAAATAAAATGTGGGGTTCTTGTGGTGGTTATTTCTGCTTTCCGAAGGTTTATTCCAGAGCAGGACCGAGCTAGGATTGGGTTTTGAAATCGACGAGACTTGTGGAGGCTAACCGGGTGAAGGAATTACTTGGGAGTGACTACTAGCCGGGTTTACCGAAGCAGCAACTGAACTTTTTGTGAATGGGCAAAAGGGGCGGTTCTCAGGGGACGGCAGAGCGGCCACCTGGGCCTACCCTACTGGGCTCTGTTGGTTTCGAAGTGGAGGCCTGCTAAAGTTACTAGTCCTCAAGAGGGGGTTTTGAGCCGACGACTCACGCTTTGCCGTGATCGGGATGGTCAAGCTAGCTCACTCTTGTCAGATCTCGGAAACTAAGCAACGTCGGCCCTAGCTTGTATTTGGATGGGAGACCTCCAAGGAATACCAAGGCCGGGACGCAGAGGCAGGCAATGGCAAACGACTTTTGAACGTCTCTTGCCTCGAAAACCCCGACAGGGTCGCCATCAGACAGCTGTGACTTGATAAGACTTTCCAACAGCACTCCTTAAGCAGAGTCGTATCCAGGGTTCCCTCTAAACAGAGTTAGTGTGAGCTACTTCACAGTTTTTTAGCCTCCGGCTCACACATTTTCTGCTCAGGAAGGATGGCTCCAGAGCAGTGTTCCCTCTAAGCTGAGTTGGTGTGAGCTAGCTCACAGTCTTTTAGCCTCCAGCTCACATGTTTTTTGTCTTAGCTCAGGAAGGAGGGCTCCACAGCAAACTAATTTATGCAGCGGCCAAATCTCTCGCTTGCAACTTGAATGAAGGTAGCTTACAAAGTAGGATTTTTGCTCACAAGACTCCACAGCTTAGAGGGAGCATTGAGAAAAGTTCTCCCTGCTGTTCTGCTTGAAATGGGTCATTCTCATAGGCGGACAGAGAGGCAGAGAAGAAGGGGTGGCGGAGTGGTTGAGAACGTCGGGCTAGGATCTGGGAGATCCGAGTTCGAATCCCCACTCATGCCACGGAAGCTTGCTGGGTGACCTTGGACCAATCACACACTCTCAGCCTAACTACCTCACAGGGTTGTTGTGAGGATAAAGAGGAGAGGGGAATTATGCAAGGCACTTTGGGTCCCCGTTGGGGAGAGAGAAGAAGAAGAGGAGGAGAAGAGAAGAAGAGATTGGATTTATACCCTGCCCTTCACTCGGAGTCCCAGAGCAGCTTACAAACTGCTTTCCCTTCCCCTCCCCACAACAGACACCCTGTGAGGTAGGTGGGGCTGAGAGAGCTCTTTCGAGAACAGCTCTTGAAAGAACAGCTCTGAGAGAACTTGTGACTGACCCAAGGTCCCACCAGCATCTGCAAGTATAGAAGTGGGGAATCAAACCCGGTTCTCCCAGATTAGTCTACACACTTATCCACGACACCAAACTAGAGAGGTGAGGTACAAATGAATAAGACAAAAGACCCGGTCAGGTGAGACCCCGTAAAGCCCGGAGAACACATGTGGTGGCCCAGTGAATCTGGACCTCAGCTGTGCCAGAATGATAATTAAAACATGGTTTTTTTAAAAGCAAATTTGGCTTTCAATACAGCCGTTAATAACCAAACTTGTAATGAGGCACAAACGGTAGGCGGTTGTAAGTACGTGCGTGTCTGTGTTTCTCCCCCCACCCCCTTCCCCTTGCTAGGAATTTATAATGCATTAAAAACGTGGCTTGTTTATTAGCGTCTGGACATGATTTGGGGAAATAAAATGTGAGTACCGGGTTGTTGTTTTTTTTAAAAAAACGAATTATCTGCCTTAATTAGCTAGTCGAGAAACCATGCCTTATTGCGTCGGGGAAGGGGTCGGTTTTATAACTATGGGTATCCCCCCCCCCCTTTTCGGGGGGAGTTGGAGTTTGCATGCGGGGAAAGTACAGTCTGGGGGACTCCTGGGTGGGAAATCCAGGTTGCCGTCTTGCTTTTTTAAATGGGGGGGGACTTGGTGTTCTGCCATGAGCGACGGGCCTGCCGCAGAATCGCTGCACGGTTGCAGAAAACGCAGGGGCATTAGGACCAATCCTCCCTCAAAGCCATGAAGCCTTGCTGAGCAAAAATTCCGCTTTGTGAGCTACCGGCTTTGAAGTTGTCTGTGAGTGACTTGGCTGCTGTGTTCTGGAGCCGTCCTTCCTGAGCTGAGACGAAAATGCGTGAGCCGGAGGCTTAAAAAACTGTGAGCAAGCTCACGCTGACTCAGCTTAGAGGGAACACTGGGGGTGGGTGGGCGGGCACCGGCTTGGACTCTTGGGGGTCTCTCCCTATCCCCTGCAGAAATCTCCCCTGCCCTCCTCGCACAGGTTTTCTAGTCGAGGAACTTGTGGTAAACTTCTACGCAATCCTGGGGGGGCGGTGTGTGTGGAACCCCTCGCCAGCACAGTTTTGGGACAAAATTACCAACTCGACGATGCATTTCATTGCCCAGAATATGATGTATCAAACACCTTCAGCCACAGCTTCACACGGGGAGGAGCCTCCTGGAAAACTCTGCCTTCTTCCCACGGTTCGGGGTCAGTGGGTGGGTGGAGGATGATACCCCGTCGCAGATTAACCGTTAAGCGGACTCAGCACGTGCTTAGGGCACCAGGGCCAGTGGGGGCGCCACAAAGTTGGGGAAAGGGTGAAAACGGAAAAAAAAATGAATGAAGATCTGAAAAAAAAAAGAAAGAAATTGATAAAAACGAGTGCAAATTGATCATGGTGCGCCCTAGGGTTGTCTTCTATTTTTTGTCGGCGAGGTGCAGTGTCATAGGCTATGTTTAAAAGTCAAATGCATGTGTTTAAAAGTAAAATGACGGAGCCAAAACTCAGTTGTCATGACAGTCATTTCAATGAGGGGGGCACCAAGATTGCTCAGTGCTTAGGGCACCAAGAGGGGGGCACTAAGATTTGTCAGTGCTCAGGGCACCAAGAGGGGGACACCAAGATTGCTCAGTGCTCAGGGCACCAAGAGGGGGCACCAAGATTGCTCAGTGCTCAGGGCACCAAGAGGGGGGCACCAAGATTGCTCAGTGCTCAGGGCACCAAGATTGCTCAGTGCTCAGGGCACAGGGGCACCAGATTGGTGCTCAGGGCACCAAGAGGGCACCAAGATTGCTCAGTGCTCAGGGCACCAAGAGGGGGCACCAAGATTGCTCAGTGCTCAGGGCACCAAGAGGGGGCACTAAGATTGCTCAGTGTTCAGGGCACCAAGAGGGGGGCACCAAGATTGCTCAGTGCTCAGGGCACCAAGAGGGGGCACCAAGATTGCTCAGTGCTCAGGGCACCAAGAGGGGGCACCAAGATTGCTCAGTGCTCAGGGCACCAAGAGGGGGCACCAAGATTGCTCAGTGCTCAGGGCACCAAGAGGGGGGCACTAAGATTGCTCAGTGCTCAGGGCACCAGTGAGCCTTAATCCGCCCCTGATGTTACCCCAAAAGAGGAAGAGTTTTCAGAGGCCGCGTTCCCTCACAGGGACCTAAAAATAAATCTGGTATATGAATACCTCGTGTCTGAAGTCTGCGTGGCCCAGGTGATACGGATTTCCGGAAAGCCCGGCAGCTTGTCAGATACGGATTCGCAACCTTTAACTGAACTTCGCCCCTCCCTACAAAATGGCCTCCACGGCTTCCCTTCAGGCACACGGGATCCTTGTGCTGAGGTAGCAGCTGCCGCCAAAGCGACGTCCTTACAAATCGGCTCAGCCAATCAAATCTCCAGTGGCCAATCAGAAGCCTTGCTGGGCAAAAGCCCCTCCTGACCCCGCCCATTTTGTAAAAACTTTTGGCGGGTGCCAGAAAATGTGTCAGTGGACGCTGTGGTGTCCGTGGTCACCACGTTGGGGCCCTCTGATCTAAACATCTATGTTCAGTGTTAACTGATGTGATATATCCTGTTTGGAAAGGTGGAAGTACTACTGTGTAAGCTTCCAAGCGTGCGCCCAAAAGTACAATGAATTTAGAAGAGGAGGAAGAGATTGGATTTATACCCTGCCCTTCACTACCCAGAGCCCCTTACAATCTCCTTTCCCTTCCCCTCCCCAAAACAGACACCCTGTGAGGTAGGTGGGGCTGAGAGAGCTCTTTCGAGGACTGCCCATGAGAGAACAGCTCTGAGAGAACTTGTGACTGACCCAAGGTCACACCAGCAGCTGCATGTGGGGGGGGGAGTGGGGAATCAAACCCAGTTCTCCTAGATCAGAGTCTGTGCTCCTAACCACCATACCAAATTGGCTCTCTTAACATGCGTTTAAGTTTAGAAGTAGGCCCTGTTTTGAAATGTTAGAGAGTCACTGCTTTCTAGTGTTCAGAGTGCTTTCCATCCTGTGGGGTTGGTTCTCACGGATCGGTTCTGCTAGCAGAGGTACCGTCTGCCGGAGGGAAGCGCTCGGGCTGTCGGAATGAGCCCAGAGGACGCAACCCGTAATCCCCGCTATCTTTATGACAGCCTTTCGACTTAGTTCAAGAGACGTGGACTTGGCAAGAGGAAAAGGCGGGGTGGGACGGAGCGCAGAACCGACTCTCCCCCTCGCCTCCATTTTGAGCATTCGCCTTAAAAGGCCACCTGCGATCCCCCCCCCCACATCTGTCCTCCTCAAGGCTGCCGTAAATTACAAATGTAGCCAGGAGGGTGTTTTTTTTTGCAGAAACACATCCTCTTCCGTCTTGGCGAACCTCGCAACATCTGGACTCCGTCTCTCTCCTGGGCCACCGGGCGTTCTGCCCTTGGAGTGCCTCTTTATCATCCTCTCGCACACAGACACCCCTTCTGGCATTCCCTCTGTAGTTGGAGGGAGGGGGGCTCGGGGTGACCTGCATGGGGCAGACCCTTTGGAAGGAGGGGCGCTTGGGCACTGAAGGCTAAGCAACCAACGTTGCCCTTCTTTCCTAACCATGAACACGCTCACACCCCTCTCCGGTTTGATTTATGCTGCGCGTGGGAGAAATCTCCAATGTGCTCTTGAGCGATGTTTTTATACGTTGGGATCCTCTCTTGCTCCCCTCCCCCTTGACCCTGTTTAAAAGCATTTTATCTTAAAGCACCAACTCCAGAATAGCCGAAGACCGAGCAAAAGAGGCGGGGGCTTAGTTACCCTGACAGGTGAACTCCCAGGTTCTGTCCTGGGTCCCTTGGAATATAATTCCCCACATTCTTCTCACTGTTTTGTATTTCCCAAGGGAGATTCCCCTCACATTGCCCTCGTTTTCATTTGTGAAACCGCGTGGGGAAGTGTTTACCGCACCCAGCTTGGATCTGGGAGTCCTGGGTTCAGATTCAAACCCTCGCTCTGCCATGAAGCTTGTGGGCCGGTCCCTCCCCCCCCTCCAGCCTAACTTACCTCACAACAGGCCCGTCGCTACAGTGGGGGCTTTGGGGCTCCCGCCCCCTTAGTTAAAAGCCCCGCCTCACAAATAGCCGTGCCAGAAACCTTATTTTTGGGGAGAAATCCCCTTGAGAGGGCAGCCCTCAAACTTCCCTCTGCCCACCCTGTGGAATTTTTTTTGGGGGGGACATCATGGAAGGCCAGAGACTGAAGCTTGAAGCTCAAATACTTTGGCCACCAAATGAGAAGGGAGCCCTCACTGGAGAAGACCCCGATGTTGGGAAAGACTGAAGGTCAAAGAAGAAGAAGGGGACGGCAAAGGATGAGACAGCTAGGCAGTGTTATCGAGGCAACAAATGTGAAATTGAGCAAACTCCAGAGGACGGCGGAAGCCAGGAGGGCCTGGCGTGATGCGGGCCACGGGGTCACGAAGAGTCGGACTCGGCTGTGCAACTGAACAACAAAAGAAATCACGGTACCCAGGAAAAGACAGCTCAGAGGGCATTTAAATGCCTTTTTGGGTTTCCTTCCACAAGGCAAGGAAGAAACCCCACAAGGTGGGGTAAAAATCAATCAGTCAAATAAATAAAAGGGCATTCTGCTGACAGAAAGGGAGATGGTTGGAGATGTATTGAAGGTAACACTCTTGAGTGCCTTTCTAAGCTTTCTTGCCCAGTGGAAGGGAACTCAAAAGGCATTTAAATGCCTCCTGAAGGCAAGAAGAAGAAGGAGAAGAAGAAGGAGGAGAAGGAGGAGAGGCAAACGAGGCCATTGGGAGGTGCAGCAGGGAATAGGGTGTCTGCCGCTCTCCATATCAGCCTCTCCGCACGCGGCCTCTGCACCTGGCTCTGGGTGGCTGATCTTGCCTTGCCGGTGGTACTTGCCACAGGCTAGAGTGTGGTGGATTGGGTCCTGGAGCCCAAAGAGCCCGGACATCTGTCTCCTTGAATGTGCTTTTTATGCAAGCCAGGAGCTGGCTGCGTTCAAGAATTGCACAAGAGGTTCGGAGCGGTGATCTCAGGACATGTCGTTTCCCCCCACTTGCAGATGGCCGAAAAGGAGGTCTTGTTTCTATCCCCCCTCCCCGGTCCTAAGGAAGATGAGTTTGGGGCAGAAGGAGCTGGCAAGGGCCCCTTAGCAACCTGCCACCCTGCGGGTCATCTCAGGTTCTTTCTACACCTGCTCATTCTCTAATGTGTTTTTTGTGTGTGTTCATATGTGCATGCACGTGTGCGCATGTGAGTGAGTGTGCACCTGGAAATCATGGCGACCTCTGTTGACTGACCCCTACTGGGGTCCTGGAGGATATTTAGAGAGGTGGCTGAATGAAACCTGCCCCCGCCTCCCGACTGCTGGTATTCCAAGGAGGTCTCCCATCCTAGTACTTGCCAGAGTCAACCCTGCTTAGCTTCTGAGATCTGACATGCCTGGGCTATGTGATTTATGCCATCACATGTCAGCAATGCCCTTCCACTCTCTACATTGGACAAACAGGCCTGTCCCTTCGACCAAGAATTAATGGACGTGAGTCTGACATCAGAAACCACAACATTCAGAAACCAGCGGGGGAACGTTTTAACCTTCTATGACATTCACTTGCTGGCCTAAAAGTAGCAGTTCTCTTACAAAGGAATTTCAGAGGGATACTAGAAAGAGAGACTGCTGAATTGCAACTGATAACGAAGCTCAAGGCAGTGCATCCACCTGGACTGAATCGAGATCTAGGCTTCCTGTCTCGTTACCAATGCTGATTTCTCCATGCCGGCTACCTCTCTGCGTATCGCACCCAATCCAATCACACCTGCTATGGTCATTTTCCTGCTAATGTCATTTTGCATCTGAAATCATGTCACTTTCCAAAATTTAGGACAGATAGACTTGCATGCTAGCTGTATCCAAAGCAGTGAGCAGTGACTCACGAACGCTCCTACCCTGCCACAAATTTTGTTAGTCTTTACAGTGCTGCTGGGCTCTGGCTCGTTTCTACTGCTACAGACAGACTAACAGGGCTACCCATCTTGATCTATTTCCATACTTGGGCTTCCAAGTTCTGTACCGACCTCTCCAGCTCCCCTTTGTCTGTTTCTAGCATCCCAGTGAATCAAATACTGATGTTTATTTACCGACTTACATCATTTACAATCAGCCTTTCTCACTTGGACTCAAGATGGATTACACAGAGTGAGTCAACAGGATAGAACATTCCGTGAACAATGCTGTAGGAATTAGGGTCGTAGAACCAACCGGGAAGGCTAAAAACAGAACCGAAGCAAAGCTCAAGTCTGAACGTGACACATGAAACTCATAGAATCCTCGTTTCAGCAGGCTATGCACGGTAGTACAGACCTCAGCCCCTGATCGTTTTTCCGTGTAACTTGGCAAATCACTCAGTATGTTGCGACTGTATTGCCTGCATAGAAAAGCCCTCTTGATTAATTCAGTTTGGCCTCGTCTGCGGGAAGCCAGGAGGCCGTTAATTCGTAGGATCATCATACATCGAACACGACTTGACGGAGGTCAGCTCACTCACAAAAGCTAGCGGGTTCCACAACACTCCCGGTCTCACTCCAGTCTCACGTGAAAGAAGGGCTTTCTTTCGTCTGACCGCCTGTCAGCCTCCATGGAGAAATTTCCAAAGTCACGGGGGCAACGGTTCTTTCCAGAGCCGCCGGGGTCCCCCAAGAGACGAGAGAGAGGGAAAGCCGAATGGGACGAGCCGTGGTGGGTCTCTGGCTTGGCGTTTTCGACGGCTGGCCGCCCCTCAGGGTGGAAGCTTTGCTCACGTCGAGGCCTGCCTTCCATTTGATCACGAGGAGCCGTGGGGGCAGTGGGGGAAAACCAGATTTCTTTCCTGGCCTCAACCGATGCGGCGTCGCTCCGGAGGGACCCGGCTGAACGTGGGCCACATTGGACACACGCGCGTGCCCCGCTGCCCCCTTTGGTGTTTCTGAGTAAACATCCTGGTTTTGCAGAATGGTTTGGGGTTCTTTTGAGCTGTCAAGGCAATTTGTGCCGCCGAATGTAAGGGAACCGCACGCCCTGTCACGAGTCCCAGTCCGTAATGCAAAGAATCTGCAGGGGAAAGATCAATTCCAAGTTTCTCAAGCAGTGGAACCCCCTCTCACACACACCGGTTTTATTCCATCACACCTGGATATCATTGTATGTCCTGTTTTGTTAAAAAATAAAAACACGAAGCTGCCAATGATTCTTAGGTTTCGAATGAATCAATTCATCCGAAACGTTTACACCCCACCTTTGGCGAAGAACTGGTTGCTAATGAAGTTAGATTAGATTATTATTATTATTTTAAAACAAACTTAAAATAGCAAGAGAATCAGGAATTGGCCTCTGTGCTTTTAGTATTTCCTCAATATCCACCTTTGGCTAAGAACTGATCACTAATAAATCTAGATAAGATGTGGAGGTTTTTTTTAAAAAAAAATACTTTTAGGATCTCCTCAATATCCGCCTTTCTCTCAGACTCGCTAATAAAGTTAGAGAAGATGTCGATTAAAAAAACACACACTTAAAACAGTGATAAATCGGGAATTGGTTTCTGTGTTTTTCCTCAATATCTAGATAGGCAGAATTTGGACTTCCTTCCTTCCTTCCTATTTACTTTCTTTCCATCCTTCCTTCCTTCCTTCCTTCCTTCCTATCTTTCCTCCTTTCTTCCCTCCTTTCTTCTCTTTCTTTCTTTCTTTCTTTCTTTCTTTCTTTCTTTCTTTCTTTCTTTCTTTCTTTCTTTCTTTCTTTCTTTCTTTCTTTCTTTCTTTCCTCCTTTCTTCCCTCCTTTCTTTCTTTCTTCCTTCCCTCCTTCCCTCCTTCCCTCCTTTCTTTCTTCCTTCCCTCCTTCCCTCCTTCCTTCCTTTCTTCCCTCCTTTCTTCCTTCCTTCCCTCCTTCCCTCCTTCCTTCCCTCCCTCCTTTCTTCCTTCCCTCCTTCCTTCCCTCCTTTCTTTCTCCCTTCTCCTTCCCTCCTTCCCTCCTTCCTTCCTTCCCTCCTTTCTTTCTTCCTTCCCTCCTTCCTTCCCTCCCTCCTTCCCTCCCTCCTTCCTTCCTTCCCTCCTTCCTTCCCTCCTTCCCTCCCTCCTTCCCTCCCTCCTTCCCTCCTTCCTTCCCTCCTTCCTTCCCTCCTTCCTTCCTTCCCTCCTTCCCTCCTTCCCTCCCTCCTTCTCTCCTTCCCTCCTTCCCTCCTTCCTTCCCTCCTTCCTTCCCTCCCTCCTTCCTTCCTTCCTTCCTTCCTCCCTCTCTCTCTCTCTCTCTCTCTCTCTCTCTCTCTCTCTCTCTCTCTTCTTTCTTTCTTTCTTTCTTTCTTTCTTTCTTTCTTTCTTTCTTTCTCATGTACGATATCTGCAGTCCTGTCAACCGTGTTCTAACGATCCTTGGGGAAGCCTGCGCTACAAATCCGAATTGTGCAACGTGTTGGTGGAAGCACATGCTAAAAAGAGACTGCAGCTATGGGCAGGGGATCAGGCCATCCCCAGATTTTGAAAAAAAATCCACAATTCTGGCTCGCCACAGTATCGCTCAGCCCGCCCAAGTCAAATATCGCCTCACAGATGTTCTCAGGAGCCCGGGATGGTCTGAAGTCCTCTTTGAGTGAGCCGAAGAAACGGCTGTCGAAAGAGAAGAACTGGGCCAGACGTCTTTCTCTTTCCCGGTCGTCCCTCCTCTGTGATGCCTCCGTGACGTTGGTTTGCAATTTTCCCCACCCACCCGAGCCTCTCTAGGCAACTGCCCATGAAGAGGTGGCATCAAGGTACCAGCCTGTATCGAGATAACCAGAGGTGCGCGAACCCGTCCTAAAAAAATCTCACTGCCCTATCGCTAGAAGCAAGCAAGAGCCCAGAAGCACCTTCAAGACTAACAAAATTTGTGGCAGGGGGTGAACTTTCGTGAGTCACCGCTCACTTCGTCAGAGACAGCTAGAATGGGAGTCCATCTGTCCTTATATCTTGTAGAGTGGAGTGATTTCAGATGCCAAATGACAGTAGCAGGCGGAGGACCATAGCAGGTCTTCCTCTGGTAAGAATCGGGGTCATTGGAGGCATCGCCAGCATGGAGGCAAAATGTCTCCTCGGCCCGTAGCAGATCTGGCCTATCACTGGAATGCTTTATTTTTCCCTTGAAGTCCTTCAGATGTCCCGCTGGCGAGAAAGACTTCAAATTCTGCCCAATGCAATATTTAACAAGAAGAGGAGGAGGAGGAGGAGATTGGATTTATACCCCGCCCTTCATTACTCAAGGGAGTCTCAGAGTGGCTGACAAACTCCTTTCCCTTCCCCTCCCCACAACAGACACCCTGTGAGGTCGGTGGGGCTGAGAGAGCTCTGACAGAAACTGCTATTTTTCAAGAACAGCTGTGCCCAGAACTCTGGCTTGCCCAAGGTCATCCAGCAGCTGCGAGTGGAGGAGTGGGGGAATCAAACCCGGTTCTCCCAGATTAGGGTCTGCGCGCTTAACCACTACACCAAACTGAAGACACGCATGTTTTGGTCATTACATCGATGCTCATTTGGTTTCTGTGTCACACAAAAAAATCCTCTGGAGGCAGCCTCTAAGATTCGCTATGGATTTTGCTTTAGGCCAAGAAATCGGTGGTTTCTGGAGACGAATCTGAATCCCAGTTGCTCCAAGAGCGGTTGGCTTGGACAGAAAGCTCTCGTGGGTTGGGATGACCTCCAAGCCTTCCCCCTTTTTTTCCATACTCAGCCCTGTCTTTGATTAAAAGCGAATCAAGAGTCCGCTGTAGTTCCACCCGAGCAAAATCCCTTCTCCAACCTTTGACCCAGTTGTGGCCCACTGTTTGACTGCCCATTTGCAGCTTACAGACTTCGGCCGTGCAAGGACGCAGATGTCTGGGGAATAAGACTCGGTCGAGGAAGTGACGGCCCTCGGTTTGCAAGACCTGAGGATGGCTGTTAAGGAGGAGAAGAGGAGGAGGAGGAGGATGTGATTGGATTTATACCCCGCCCTTTACTCGGAGTCTCAGAGTGGCTTACAATCTCCTTTCCCTTCCCCTCCCTACCCTGGGAGGTAGGTGGGGCTGAGAGAGCTCTTTCAAGGACTGCCCTTGAGAGAGCACCTCTGAGAGAACTTGTGACTGACCCAAGGTCACTCCAGCTGCTGCATGTGGAGGAGTGGGGAATCAAACTCGGTTCTCCGGATTAGAATCTGCTGGTCTTAACCGTGACAAAAGAGAAGCCGTGTTGGATCAGGCCAATGGCCCATCAGGTCCAATGCTCTGTGTGACACAGTGGCCAAAACCCAGGGGCCATCAGGAAGTCCACCATTCATTTGCATGACCCCACCTCTTCATCTGCATAGTCCCACCTCCTGGTCTGTTCTGTGCTCATGCTGGGAGGTGATGGCAACTACTTTTTGTGTATATAAATGCCCAGTATCTGTGAGCTTGTCTCTGGGGGCTAAAGAGTGAAAAATAAAAATGCGGGCTGTTTGATCACTGTGGTAACACTACAGAGCAGAATGTCCAGCCCTAGGCTGCCTGTCTGGCGTCCCGTCCAAGAGGTGAGCCCAAAACGTTCCAAATAAACACTGTTTCGCTACTGCTGTGGAGTGGGAGAGGCACGGCATTGCAGGATTGTTGCAGAGCTTAAAACAAAACGGCAAAGTTCTTTGAGCTCCTAAGGATCGAAGTATGTGATTATATTACTTATCAAAATGTGTCTTGAACCCAATTCCAGGGATGGCAGAGACACCTGGGCATCTCACTGCTGGATATCAGCATTGCAAAGAGAAGGTGGGGATCCCATCAGAATCACCTCAAGTTCCTAGGGTTTCCCTCAAACGTATCAAGGGGGAAGCTGCCTCCACGAGTCACAAAATCTGCTTTCCAGGGCGGGCAGGTGGGTAACCTGTGGAATCGTCGTCGTCCCCCCGCCTCTCGGAACAGCCGGTCGCCATCTGCTTTTTAATGGGTCTCTCCTCTTTACGTTTTGACACCTTCGGTGCCGCTCCACGAGAAGTGTGCGTACATATTTTTGGCACCCGCCAGAGGGGAGGTGGGTGAAAAGTGGAGGCCGGGGGGGGAGGGAGGGTGTCAGTGAGCATGGCCACGGACGGAAACTCGATCCGCGAGTGCCGAGTTTGGGTTAAGAGCCCGGCGTTTGACAGGGCAATAAATTCCCTTCGCTTCTTGTTTTTGAAGGGGAGAGCCTTTCTATGTATATGCGCGTGTGTGTATTCTTCCTCCTTCTTTTCCGTAGATTCCGGGAACTGACTTGGCAGCGCTGCCAAAGGGTTCGCCTCTCTCGGTAAGATAATATATATAAAAGTGCGGGCGGCTGCCCCCGCTTTCCTCAACCTGCCACAGTCTTAAATTACGCCTCAAGACTCTTTGTTGCTGTTCCACTGCGCAGTCGAGAAGGCAGTTTGTGACGGGGTTTCCCAGGAGTCCCCTTTGCCTTCCTTCCCGTCTGGTCCTTGTAGGGCTCTCGTTTGACACTCCAGCCGTCACTGAGCTGTCTTAAGATCCATTGGTTCATAGGCACCTGCCTGTTTTTAAGAGACAAACGCAGCAGTAGAAATCTCAGACCCAGCAGTCTCTCCCTCCCTCCCTCCCTCTCTCTCTCTCTCTTCATACACACACACACATACACACACACACACACACAGGGGAGTAAGCTTTCGTGAGTCGAAACGTACTTCGTCAGATACACCTGAACATCTGAAGCTGCCTTATACCTATTCAGACATAAGAACCTCAGAAGAGCCCTTGCTGGATCAGAACAGTGAGGGTCCATCTAGTCTGGCATCCGGTCTCACAAGGTGGCCAACCAGTTCCTCTGGAGGGCCAACCACAGGGCACAGAGGCCGAGGCCTTCTCCTGAGAAGAACATCAGAAGAGCCCTGCTGGATCAGAACAGTGAACTCAATTATGGGTTGCTACATATGAACATGAGAGAAGCCAATGTTGGATCGGGCCAATGGCCCATCCAGTCCAACACTCTGGGTCATCCAGTGGCCAAAAATACCCGGTGCCATCAGGAGGTCTACCAGTGGGGCCAGGACACTAGAAGCCCTCCCAATGTTGCCCCCTCCCAAGCACCAAGAAGACAGAGCATCACTTGCCCCAGACTGAGAGTTCCTATCTATACCTTGTGGCTAATAGCCACTGATGGACCTCTGCTCCAGATGTTTATCTACATGGCACTAACCACTTGAACCTCTGTTTCTACCTGACTTTTCCCCAAAGGGCCCAAGACAGCTTGGGGTGAATACCTGTCTGATCTATCCAACTGTATTTTCATTCTCCTTTTCCCCAAGGAGCTTGCGTGGTTTTCCCTCCCTACATTTTAAACCTCGCAACGATCCTATGAGGTAGGTTGCTTGGAGACCACTGTGACTGGTCCAGGCCCCCCCTCAACCTTCACGGAAGAGCTGAGGTTTGGAAGTTCTCCCAGAACTGACTCCAATACTCTAACCAGTAAATCACCTGTTGATTAAATACATCCGGCTGTCTCTGAACAATATCCCCAGAGACCCCTTTGGGGAAGCCCCCTATTGATCACAGTGGTGCTAGAGAGGGAAAGTCTTCTCTTTCTCCCTCTGTCTCTCTCAAGTTCATAGAACAACGAAAATGATTCGCGGTAAGCTTAAAATGAAGTATTCGTGCAAACAATTCGTAGTTATTAAAATTGCTGCCGCAAGATCTGGGTGGGGGAGGTTCACTAGCCACTAGGCCAGATGGCTTTAAAAAGTCAAATAGGGTCACAGAAGGCAGGGCCTCTCATTAGCCATTGCCTGTGCTGGCTGAATGGAACCTCCACGTTCAGGGGCAGTGTACCTCTGGTCCCCAGAGTGAGAAAGAGAGATTGCCCTTGGGCCTTGCATGCAGGTTTCCCAAAAGCATCTGTCTTATTTCCTCGAAATTCTCGAAATTCATCCCTCTGACGTCTTTTCTCTTGGCACTTCTGATAATTCCAGAACCTCCTCCCCCGGGGGGCGGAAGTAATGAAATTTGCTTTATCTGCGGTGCAAAAGCTGGCTATTTTCCTTTTGCGCAAGGTCTTTCTGCACAGCAGAGATTAGATCCACATGCTGTCAAGAAACAATAGGGAAAGGGATGAGACTGAAAGGGGACAATTAAATGGTCTCGTCTTTTAATGGGATTATTACTGTTTTGTCTTCTGTTTTTTGGCTGTGCCTGCAATGACTTTGAAAGGGGGTTTCGTGTTTGTCCTTCCCCCAATTAAATCCAGATAAGGGACATGTACAAATCCAGATAAGGGACAACCCCCCTCCCCCGGAAGCTCTCCCATCCAAACCCCATGCCACTGAACGGGGAGGTTTGTTTTAATTTCTTTTGGGATTGTGTGTTCCTTTGTGGGAGGTTCAGGTTATGCTATCAGAAAAACCTCTCATTTGGCTTTCGGAGGTTTGGCTGTCACTAATTGTGTATATTCCGTTGTAAAAATGTATCTCCCTTCTTCTTCTTCCAAATTGACTCTAAAGTTGTGCTGGATTCTCCGACAGAAACGGAGAGCTTTGGGGACTGTGAAGGTTAATGCTCTGTCACAGCGTCTGATTCCATCTCTCCAGTTGTTGATCCCAAGCAGGTGAAAGTAAGTCCCCAACCCCAAAAAACGACAGGCTGCACCAAAATAATAAAAATGGAAAGAAAGAGTAAAACAACATCAGTGGCCATTGGGAGTATAGGACAGAGCTGGCGGTGAGGGGAGGCGAAATGCCAGTTTGCTCCATCTGTTTCCCCAGGGTCATACTTCTAAAACGGCTGCCCTTGTTCTTCCTAGTAGCAATGACGTCATGCAGCCGATCGGGTTTTTCCGTGTGACATCACCGAGAACAACCGATGACACTCTCGAGTGAGGTCTGAGGACCTTGTTTGCTGCTTAACTCTGCTCTAAAGGGTGGTCTAATGGTCTGCAAGGGCTTCGTATGAAAATTTTGGGAAGACTTTTCCCTTATTATTGGCCTGCATGGTCAAGTGACATTCCCTCGTTTTTGCTTTAGAGAGACAGTGTGGGATAGAGGTTAAAGTGTTGAACTGGATCCGGGGAGACCTAGGAAGAAATCACTACGTAGCCTTGAAGCTCATGAGAACATCAGAAGATCCCTGCGGGGTCAGACCAATAGTCCGTCTAGAACAGCTTCCAGTCTTACAGAGTGGCCAACCAGTTCCTCTGGATGACCCACAACAGGGGTCCCTGTCAGTCTCAGCAAGTTCAGACCCCATTGGCATTGGGTATAAGATTCCTGGAGAAATCAATTCCCAACAACATACACACCAAAGAATGATGTTTATTGAGACATTGATAGGATCCAGACTGGACGTAGGCTGTGTGAGAACTGAAGATGGAGGCGCGAAGGCAATAGATATACAGGGTTCAAACAGTGGTCCTAAAAGGTCTGGGACCAATCACCCCCTGGCATTCTACCCACCAAAAGAAATGGTTCTGCATTCCCACCTTGGTGCCATCCCCCCAATATGTAAGACAAAGGCCAGGCAGTGAAAGATGAGACTCAAGGATGCTAAAAATTCCCAGGCCAGGCCAGGCTCGATAAACTACAATCTACTTCAAAGCATTTGAAAATGAAAGCATGTGGGTTTCACACTTCCCAACTTCCCCCTCTACAATTCTGTGGCAAGCAAGCAATAAAATGTAAAGCGAGTTTGACAACCGGGTGACCATGGGCAAGTCGCATTATCTGAGCCTCACCCTATCCCACGAGTGGGCTCAGTGTGGCTTACAACACAAGATTCATAAAACGATAAAAGCGATAAAACAAATAAAACACCAGATGGAAGGGTAAAACAAAAATGAACTCGATAGATCAACTGATCTTGAGAAGTGTTTTGTTGAAATTCATTACTGTTTCTGTGCCACTTTGGCCCAGTCTTGGGTAGTGCATCCGTCTCCAAAATCTTTGTTGCCTCTCGGAACCACATGTCTTATTAATGTTGTCAGCAGACTTTGTGGGACACAGGTCAGCTGCGCAGCTCTCGGCCCGGATTTCTGATCACGCGATTTGGCTGGCCGAAGCACATTAACAAGCACCCTCCGTCTGCGTGCCGAAAAGCTTTGCGTGTTACTAGGCAGATTCTGCTGGACCTAAGCATTGTCTGCGAGGGCAAATATTAGCTTCTCGCATCTACTGCTTGCCCGTAACAATCTGCAATTAGGGCTCGAACGCAGCTAAACCTCATACGGGCCTGTAAAAGACGTCTAAGGGTCCTCGCCCATTTTCTGGCATCGGGGGCTTGTGCGCCAGGGCAGGGGAGAGAAACATAAGGCATAATTGTTTGGGGGCTTAAGGAGCAGGGAAACTTCTTCTCCTCCCCCCCCAAATTAATCCGGCGAGAGCCATGAATCCACAGTATTTCATATGACACTTCATAAAACTCCAGTCATAATCCATAAAACTGACATTATTAGATTAAAAAAAAAACACCAGCTCCTCCTTTCGGGCCCTCGCTCATTAGACATTCTGCCGTTTTATAACCTTACAGTTCCTACCCAATTACCGTGATTAATACTGTGTCTTAATAAAAGAAATCCTTCATGATGTGGGGGCGGGGGGGTCATTTGTGGCATTCTGCGGTCCACAGTTTGCCAGCTTGGTGGGCCCTTGTCTTTGGTGCCAAGGTTCAAGGCTTAGGGGGATTCCTGGGCTACTGTCATCCGGAGAATGGTTGTCCGGCGGCCAACTGCCAGTGAGCCCCAGCTGCAGTTCAGAGCCAGTGATGAGAACGGTGGGTGGTGCGAGGCATCAACGTACCACTGTAATTAGTTGCTGTAGATTTTCCAGGTTGTGTGGCTGTGGTCTTGGCATGGTAGAACCTGATGTTTCGCTGTGACTGGCATCCTCAGAGGTATCACACAGAAAGACGGAGTGCTCTCTGTGTCAAGGTGAGAAGAAAAATGGTAGGCAGGTAATTTATATCTACTCCAGAAGGTGGGGTAGGGCCGAGTTATTATCTTGTAGGAGTTCCCCAGACTATGAACATGCTAATGGAGGAGCTTTCCTGAGGAGGTTCTTTTGTATATGGATTGTTACCTGAGGAGATTTCCTGCTTCCTGAGGAGGTTCTTTTGTATGTGGATTGGCTGTTGAAATTCTAAACTTATCTGTAGTGCTGTTGTAAGATGTAGAGCCTTTTGTGTTTTTCAAGACAGGAGACCATGCCCTATTTATTTTTAAACTCTCTTCTTTCCTGTTGAGATTGAGTTTATGTTTATGAATTTCAATGGCTTCCCTGTGTAATCTGACATGGTAATTGGAAGTTTCAAAACACTGTCTTCTCGGGGTAGTCGCCCATCGGTGAGTGTGGTGTCTTGGTCATGGTGTATGAAGGTAGCATTTGATTTCTAGAAGGAAAAGGTGTCAGGGCCCAGGTCAACATCTGAATGTGAAGCCGACTTCCTTCTTGTCTGTCTGCCATTTTTATTCTGCCAGGATCTTGAGGTGGCATATATGGTTTTAATCACAGAGCGTGATTAAAATGTGGAATTTGTTGCCAGAGGATGTAGTGATGGCCACAGGAATAAACAGCTTTAAACGGGGACTAGTTAGTTTCATGGAGGGGAGGTCTCTTGGTGTCTACGAGCCTTGGTGACTGAAGGGAACCTCCACATTCAGAGGCAGTCAGCCTCTGAATCCCAGTGCCAGGGGCCAACATCAGGGGAAGGTCTCGGCCTCTATGCCCTGTCCTTGCCAGTCCAGAGGAACTGGCTGGCCGCTGTGTGAGATAGGATGCTGGAGTGGATGGAGTAGATGGACCACTGGCCTGATCCCCGTGAGATAGGCTGGGCTGGCTGGAGTTTCTTTGCCAAATGGGGATTCGAACCCTGGTTCCCTGATCCTAGCCCAGCACTCTAATCACTGCCCCTCACCTGATTTGTTTTGTTTTAACCAGAGTCTTTAACTTGAATATTTGTATACCTGAACAACGTTTTGTTTTTGTCTACTGGGTCTGGTCTGGTCGGGGACTGTAATATAATTAATTGAGCTCCCTATATGAGCCCTGTAGGACACTGAGGTCCACAAGTCAACATCTTCTGATAGTCCCCGGCCCCAGGTGGATCAGGGCTCTGCGGGTTTTACTACAGTTCCGCAGGATCTGAAAGACGGAGCTCTTCCACCAGGTTTTCAGTTGAGGTGGCAGACATCCCTCCCTTTTCCTGGCCAACCCCCCCCCAGTGGCCTGCTCTTAATTTGACATCAGGGCACCACGGCTACATTCAAATGAATATGACTAACATCTGAATAAATTATGTGGTATTTTAATGTTTTGGTGATTTTATGATCTGTGATTTTATGTTGTTTTAACCTCTTATTAAATGATTGTTTAACGATACTGATGTAAACCGACCTGAGCCTGCTCACATGGAGGGTGGTATATAAATCAAATAAATAAATAGATAAATAAATTGAATAGTATGTGCCAGACTCCTGCAGCAATCAGTTCCCAGCAACTTTCATACCAAGAAGTAAAGTTTATTGAGACACTGAAGTATGCGGACTATCTTTACACATCTCGTGTTAGAACTAGCAAGAAGCACACAAAGCAAGTAGATATACATGATTCAAGGGGGGTCCCCTGATGGCCGGGAGCCGATCAAGGAGCAGGTAACAGCCCGCCAAAGCTAACGGGTCTATATTTCCATGCAGAGAGGGTGGAATATAAATCGAACAAACCTATAAATAAATAAATGAAAGCCGATGCTAGACACCAAGGTCGAATGCTCATGTTACAGAGATAAGGATACACTGAAGGCCCGGAGAAAAGAAACTTAACATTCCAGAGACACCTCCTCAGTTCATGGCAGCTAGAGGCCTAGCTGACAGTATGTTTATTTTATTTATTTAATGAGGTTGTTAGGCCGCCCTTCCCTTCAAGCAAAGCTCAGGGCGGCTCACGACAGGAGACGACAGGCAATAAATAATTAAAAGTTAAAACCAAGAAATAAATATATAAAACATACAGTTCCAATGATATATCGGCATAATTGGGTTGACCCAGGATGGTGCGGGGGGGGAATTCAAATTTCATGGGTCTCCCGGAGGGGGGTTGTGGAGAATGGGGGGGGCATATGAGAGTGCCAGACTACATACTGTCACATCGCTGTCCTCAGCCTGGTGGAACATCTCCACCTTATGCCCCGCAGAAAGGTAACAAATCCTTCAGGGCACAGATGTTCCCAGGCAGAGAGTTCCACCAGATGGGGGCCAAGGCCGAAAAAGCCGTGACCCTGGTTGAGGACAAGCTGGATCTTTCTCAGGAGGTTCTTACTTCCCAAACATAACGCTCTTCTTGAGGCATACTGAGTGAGGCGGTCCCGAAGGTATGTGGATCCCTGACCGCTAAGGGTTGGTTATCCACCACTGATGGAATTCTGCATTCAAGAATACAGCGGATGAATCTTTGGCCTTCCGGTTGGTCAAAGAATGCTGTAAAAATATATTTATTAAAAAAACAAAACACAGAGGCATGTAACCGATCTCAGAAGGCAGCCGAAACAAGTACGAGGCCTGAGGGGCTTCCTTCTCAGATAGCAGTTTTTTCACTTCCAAACCATTATGTGCTCAGATCCATCCATGGACGCCGTTGCTTTCGTTTACCCGCCCACTAACAAATGCTGCCTGAATCAGGCCAATGAAGATATGCTGGGGTGGGGGCGGGGGTTGAAAGGTTCCTGTCTCTACCCTTGTGTCAAAACCTCAGAGGCCAGATTAGTATTATTTTTCGAACCTTGCAGATTATTATTATTTTTTTTTTTGGACAGCTGGTAGGAATAAGGTTCGTGGGTTTCTGGCTTCTAAGTAATAACGAGAGGAGAATCGTTACCAAAAGAGAAGAAAAGAAAAACAGAGTGGACCACCCAGTTGCTACATACAGGGCAGTAAAGTGATCCTGTGTCAAAGTGGCGAACCAGGGAATTATTTTTCTTAAAATTTCCTCAGTGTTGCAAGCGGGGGGGGGGGAGTGAGGTCAAATGAAAGAACTGAGAAACGTTAACTAAGTTAACTGCTTGATTTCCCCGAATGTTCGGTTGAATTTGGATTATAATAAGGTGTTCAGGTAAGCACTGTGTGTATGTGTAATTGTTGTCAAAGTACCTGGCTTACCATCCTAAATAATTCTCTGGCCAGCATTGGAACAGACAAAATATCATAGCCTTGAGGACCTCAGTTTTTGATTATTTTCAAAATCTGCGTTGAGCCCCGTTTTGTGTGGCATGGATGAGAGTGTCAGTCTTGAACCGAGAGCTTCGGACCCTCTGC
Organism: Gekko gecko; assembly: GCA_029375565.1. Lineage (NCBI taxonomy): Eukaryota > Metazoa > Chordata > Lepidosauria > Squamata > Gekkonidae > Gekko > Gekko gecko. Next base: position 211,709,636 of record JAPDNY010000004.1, read on the forward strand.
ACTGGCCAGCTGTACCAGCTGTGCTCCAGGCCTACTTCTCCGGCCCTGACCAGCAAAGAATTCCTTTGTGTCTGCCACAGCCCATTTGATCCTCCTGAAAGTTACCTCAGGGATCATGGATACGAGAGTGCAGCCATCTTGATTTGGGTTCAGCTCCCACTGTCTCCTTCCCTAGCTGGAACCTGCTGGCTTGTGGAGGATTTCTGACACACTTTCCTCACAGGTCATGACGGGATTGTCCAAAATTGTGGCCTGGTTAAAAAGTGGGAGCCCCAAGGTGCTCTCTCCCGACACTCCACCATGACAACTTCGCTCAATTCAGCAGGGACTTCTGCCCATGCACGTGCCTTCGTTCTTGTAGAATGGCCTGCCCAAGGAGGTCAGGAAAGCTGCCTCTCTTCTGGCCTTCTGTAAACTATGCAAAACCAAATTATTCAAGAGGGCTTTTCTGCTCCCATAATAGGGTCGCCCTGTACAAAACGGTCTACAAAGTTACTTGGGTAAACTATTAGAGCCTGTGGTCTCTATGGCTGTGTATAGCTTATTGTAAGTAGGACCTTATTTATCTAATTCCTGTACTTCTTAATGTGAACACTTCTGCTGTGCTTCAGTTCAACGTGACCCGGAAATGTGGTAGGGATGTTGAGGGCAACATTTTGGTTTTTGAGCAAAAACTTTATGGTAGAAGCTAATCCTACCATAGAATTTTTGCCCCAAAACCAGGGCATCACCCCGGTGCCCCTGACACGCCTGTGTCACTTCTGGGTCACATTGAAGTCATGTGGGCACATCACTGAAATGTGAGATAAGCTCCCAGTAAGCCCACCCTCCTACTCCTGCCTGACAACACTACTGGCTGCCCATCAGTAACCAGGTTCATTTTAAAGTTTATATAAAGCCCTTCATGGCCTCGTACCCTTGTATCTACTGGACCAACTCCCACACTGTGCTCTGCCATGACAGCTTTGCTCATCTGAGCACAGACTTCTGAAGGTGCCAACCTGCAACTGGGCAAAATCAACAACTGCCCATACATGTCTTCCCCGTCAAGCCCCCAGATGATTGACTGGCCTACCCGAAGAAGTCCAGAAGGTTACCATTCTCCTGTCTTTCGGCAAACTATGCAAAATGGAATTATTCCAGAGGACTTTTCTACCCAGGCAATAAAGTTCAACTGTATTAAACGATCCACAAAGTTACTTGGAAAAATGGTTAGGGGCTGTTGTCTAGACTACTGTGTTTAGCTTGCTGAAACTAGGATCCTATTATGGAACTTTGCGTCATTTAATGAGACACGTTAAGACTTAATGGTCCTTTTCGCACTTGGATCTTATCCCTGGTTTTATCAGAGTTCAACTCGCGACACAATATCTTGCATTTATCCCTGGTTATAACAGCACACTTTGCTTCCATTCTGTTTTTTTAGATTTCTGGTTGGTTTTGCAGCCCCAACCCTATTGCATCGTTTACTGAATGCCCTTTCCTGTAGATTGTATTGTCTCCCTCTGTGTAGTCTGCCTTTTAGTCCGAGTGGACCATAAATAAATAAATGATCAGAGCCTATTATGAACCCCCAGCCCACAGGCTGACAGTCTTCCCCTTCTCCTCTCTAGGTGCTCCTCATCATTAGTGGGAATCTGAGCTTCCTGAACTGGTTGACCATCGTCCCCAGCCTCGCTTGTTTCGATGATGCCTTCTTGGGGCCTTTTTTCAGCTCCAGAGACAAATATGTTAAGGCCCGAGTGCTGGCGATGCAAAGGGAAGAGTCAAAAGAAAAGGGATCAGCTTTGCCATATGGTAAGACCTTATTAAGGGGCTGCGGTGGCTCAAGTGGTTAAGACGCTGAACTGCAGACTGGAAGATCGGTAGTTCAGCAGTTCGAGACCCAAGTGCTGCATGACAGAGTGGGCTCCCGTCTCTGGTCCCAGCTCCTGCCAACCTAGCAGTTCGAAAGCAAGAAATTGCAAGCAGATAAATAGGTACTGCTTTCGGGGGGGAGGTAATGGCATTCCATGTGCCTCAGCATCTAGTCGTGCTGGCCACATGACCACGGAAATGTCTTTGGACAGCGCTGGCTCTTCGGCTTGAAAACGGAGATGCGCACCGCATCCCTAGAGTCGGATTCAACTGGCTTTCAAGCAAGAGAAACCTTTACCTTTACTAAGACCTTATTGCCGTGTTCACACAATATTGTTACCTCTGTGTCAGAAGGAACAGATCCTTACAGTCCTTTTGGACACACACGGGGAAAGATACATTTCGCCCCCATTGCTTTCAGGGTTGTCGGTGCCATCTCCAAGGCTAGAAACGCGATCCTTTCCAAGAAAGCGAACTCTGAGCCTTTGCAGAGTTCTTTTAGCCGCTGCCGTGCAAATTCCAGCGTTCCAGCGGGAATTTCACAACACTGTTGGCTAATCTCTGTTATCGTCTGCTGAGATACAGAGAAACAGGAAGATGGCACCCCTGTGGCCAGATCCCAGAGGCAAACTCACAACAGGTGGGCCAGGGAAATCGAGGCATCCTGGCTCAGAGAATGAATTCATTTCTGTAGTAACGGGTTTCTGTTTTCTCTCCGTCCTTTTCGTTCTTTGCAACGAAATCCCTGGTCTTTCTGAAATACACTCTTCTCTTCACAGACACAGGCAGGGGACTAGACCTCCTTTTGGAATCAGATTGATTCTCCCAAAATATTCTCAGACTAAACAGTTTATCAGGGCTTCGGAGAGGCTTTAAACAAAGGCAGCTCTCCTGCAGAGATGGGACAGGAGCTATTTGTGTTTTTCCCTTTGAGTCTCATATGTTGGCTTTTAATGATTTTTGTTTTGCTTCTTTTTAAAAGACAGGATGCATCGTGGGTCAGTTTTGCTTATTTGTCTGGTTCTTGGTAACTTCGGATCCCTTTTCAGTTTCCATATGCAAAACTTGCAGCTGCGTCCAAGACTTCCAAAAAAGCTGCGGCCCTTTTGGGTACCTTTTCATGCATAGGGGAAGTCAGAATAATAAATAATGACAAAGTGCATTGTAAAGGGGAAGCGGAAAAGAAAGGAATCCCTTAGAAGGGATATGGAGAAAATGACAAGTTAGAGGAGGCAGAAGATATTCTGCTTTCTCCCTTCTGTATTGACCTCCCCCCATCCGCCCTAAAGACAGCAGTTGCTGATAGTTTTTTTCAAAACTACAGAAGTTGGAATGTTCATAAACATTCCGTAGCATCTCAGTATCCGAGCCAATGACTTGGGGAGAAGGACTTACTGCAGTCTGCCAAAGCTCTTCCAGCTAGAAGCTACAGAGATTTCAGACATATTTATTTATCATCCCGATGCTGTTTTGTCTAATCTTGCAGGTAAATTGGCAGAATCTGCTAGTTTTTTTCTCTGCACGTTTTTGTGTTCTGTGCTTTTTGTCTCATCCCCCCCCCCCCGTTGTTTTTCTAAAACTCATAGAAAGTGCCCTAAAAGATTTATCCAAAGTTGGCTCAGACTGAGTGAATAAACTAGATATGCTCGGGCATTTGCTGGTTCTGCTTGCTTTGTGCTCGTGTGTTGTGATCAACAGAGCCGAACATTCGGTGGGGCTGTTCGGCCAGCATTCGAAAAGCCCAAATGTGTCTGCTGTAGAAACACCACCTTTACGTATGTACAGAAATGTGTCGATCACAATAGCTTTCCCTCCTAAACATGCACACATTGTTTAAAGAAAGAATTAAGAAGATAACACGAAAATAAAGAATTTCATGGGCAAAAATATTTTCTTCCTTACAGTCTGGTATCCCTCCGTGTCTGACAATGGCTGCCAAACTAGAGCAGATTGCACTTGTCCACATTCTCACACCAACTCCTGGGAACCATCGTTTATTCCCCTTTCCCATTGTCATTGAAACAATTTATTTTAAATATTTTTTACTATAAAAATGATAAATGGATGCATTGCACATGAAACCCCCATGGATAACGAAACTGTATGAGCAACCCAACAGGCCCCAGTTGGGGGATTGAGTTACCTACCACAGCCAGTAGATAGCTGCAGATTTGCCTGGCTTAGCCACTAGCATTGGTTGGCAAACAGTGAGACAAACTCATCCGAGGCTCGATTCCCAAGTCTGTCATAGTAGCCAAACAAGACACATTTCCTTGGTGATCACATTCTCCGGGAAGTTCTCAGCTCGTCTACAAATGATGTTGTTAAATGTATGTCTTATTCATTCGGAGTATCGATAATGGCATCCTACAACAGTACGACCAAGTAATAAAATCTTGTGTCAGATTTGTGTGTGTGTGTGTGTGTGTGTGTAACCGAATGCTCATTTACCAATGTCTAGGGTCATGTATCAGTTTCAAAGTCAAAGACATTTGTGGGTTCTGATGGGAGAAAGAGACCCGGTGGTGTCCAGTGTTCCCTCTAATCTGAGTTAATGTGAGCTAGCTCACAGTTTTTTAGCCTCCAGCTCACACATTTTTGCCTTAGCTCAGGAAGGAAGACTCCAGAGCAAACTAATTTATGCAGTAGTCAAAACATTCGCTCACAGCTTTAATGCCAGTCGCTCACAAAGTAGAATTCTTGCTCACAAGACTCCACAGCTTAGCGGGAGCATTGGTTGTGTCCCCTGGAATATCCTGGATTCCAGGGTTCTTTAGTTGAATCTCACGTGTAGAATGTCTTTCTGTGCCCCCTTAAGGTTGTTTGGAGGGAAATCCATTAGGAGAGAAAGCAGACAATTCTCCAAAGGCCAGCGGTAACTTCTATGCCTCCAGCCTTGTTACGAACATAGCATTTTAGACATTCTTCTTGTGAGCCCTTTCTCAGACTATTTAGAGAAAAGCAGATCCTTGGCAAGATATGCCAGGGCCCATCGGCTGAGGTCTGGAGTGGTGTTTTGTGAACAAATGTTTGTTTTTGCGTTGGCTTTGGGAGGAACCGGGGTCAGCCTACAGAAGGCCCCTAGGAAGGAGGCGGGAGGGAACTTGACCCTCCGACCCAGTGGTCTGCTGCAACGCAAGATAAGTGTCTGTTGATGCATGCGCTCTTGCCTTGCTGTTCTGTTTTGACCGGCTGCTCTCCAGAACACTCCGAGCTCCTCAGAAGCCGATTGAGTAACCCTGTTGAAAAGCAAGATGACTTGCTCATATTTTGTGTGTGTGTGTGGTTTTAAATTTGTCTTTTCCACAGGCTGCTACATCCGCAAAGTAGTGAACGTATCCTTTGGGGTCCTGATCGTCTGTCTGAGCGTTCCAGTGGTGGTGAATTTGTTGAGTTCTCGCCAAGTCATGAACACTTCCTTCAACCCCCTCCGGATAGTCAATACATATGGGGCGTTTGGAAGGTACAAATCTAATTGGCCGAAGATGACAAACTGCTGACTGTCTCCTTTCTCCTTTAAGGGCGCCGTTTTAGATATTTAGGTAGAGGTTTTGCTTCAGTAGTGCTGTTCGATTAAAATCCGCCTCAATTCGCGCAGGAATCGATTAGTTAATTCGTTAAAACCCGTGTGGTTAGTTAACTATGATTTGTGGGGGGTTTTTTAAGTTGATCTGTGGTTCTAAAAGAGACGGCACAAAACTGGCACTGATTGAGTTCTAAATTTAGTTTCGATTTAGTTCTAAAAAGACAAGTTGAGGAATTCAGTTTTTCCTGGCGTGGGATCTGGGCTACCCAAGTACGGAATCTGGATTCGGACGCTTGGCTGGCGGGGTTTTAAATTTCTCAGCCATGATACCACGTGCAAATTGGGGCTTGCGCATGCAGTTGGATCGATCCTCCGGCCCTGTTCGTAGCGAGCCAAAACGGCTTTTTGGCCTGCGACACAAGAGCAAGGTTCCTGACAAACGCCAGCCAGTCTTTCACGCTGAGAAAACCTCCACCAGTTTTCTGCAGACGTAACCAAGTCTTTGGCGATATTTGGAGAGGGATTTGGCAAACGTGCCACTCTCCTCCCGCCTCTCGGCTGATCTTGGCTTCTTCAGCGTTGTGGGAGTATGTTTTCCTTGGGCTGTTGTTTCTCATCCCACTCTCCCCCGCCCCCCCCCCAAGAAAAGTCTTGCCTCACTTGAAGACTGGGTTGGTTTTTCCTTCGACAGTTACCAGAGCCCCGCGAGCACGTGATGAAACGGTGCTATTATGCCTCTGTAATTCCAGCCTATGTAAACCAATAAAAAGAGGATTGCAGCCCATAATGAATATATGATTATGTGAAAGTTGACATATTTTGAATAGCACAGTAGGAACATGCTTTTTATTAGTAATTTGGTGTCCCGGATTTACGGCCCGTGTGTAAGCATTGGGCAGCCGGCCACGGCTTGTAACTCAGGCTGCCACGCAAGAGACCCTGGGAATCTGTAGAAGTGTCTGCTATGAGGATTTGGAAAACTCCGTTCAGGAGAAGGTGCCCGGTGCTGAACAGGAACAGGCTGTTACACCAACAGATGGCCGTCCAGAAGGTTTTGTTGGCTCAGGCCAAAGGCGTGTCTGGTCCAGCACTCTGTTACTGTCCTTTGACCGCTACGGTCTAGTGTTTAGAAGTACAAGTTCTCGAGACATGGAAGGATTCTGCTTCTCTTTTCTGGCCATTTATAGACCTGTGAATCTGGCCAGTTTGGTGTAAAGTGCGCGGACTCTAATCTGGGAGAACTGGGTTTGAGTCCCCACTCCTACACTTGCAGCTGCTGGATGACCTTGGGCAAGCTGTAGTTCTATCAGAGCTGTTGTTGAAAAAGAGCAGTTTCTGTCACTCAGTCCCACCTACCTCACAGGGTGTCTGTTGTGGGGAGGGGAAGGGAAAGGAGTTTGTAAGCCGCTCTGAGTGAAGGGTGGGGTATAAATCCAATCTCCTCCTCCTCCTCCTCCTCCTCTTCTTCTTTTTAGCGGCTTCCTTCTGTAGTCAGTGAATTCCAGAAGGCGAATAGCTGTTACAGGAAGAAACATTTCTTCTCTCTGTCCCTGCCTCTTTTGGTCAGATGCATTGGCTAGCAACCAATTCTGATGTTACTATGAAGGAAGGGACAAATTTTATCCATGCAGTCTCTCCATTTAATTTGTAGTTTTCCAGCCTCCAGTGTTGCCTTCAGCAACTTTTTCCCCCAGCCCCTGCCCCCCAAATGTAATTAATTTATTTAAACGATGTCTACCCCGTACGTTCTGGAATCTGCCCGAGGTTGACTGTCCTCTGGGGGAATTTGCACTGAACTCTCAAGAGTTCCCATCTTTTTAGGCACTTTAGAAGAAGAAGAAGAAGAAGAAGAAGAAGAAGAAATTGGATTTATACCCCACCCTTCACTGCCCAAAGGCATCTCAGAGCAGCTTACAAACTCTTTTCCCTTCCCCTCCCCACAACAGACACCCTGTGAGGTAGATGGGGCTGAGAGAGCTCTGACAGAAACTGTCCTTGAGAGAACAGCTCCGAGAGAACTTGTGACTGGCCCAAGGTCACCCCAGCAGGTGCAAGTGGAGGAATGGGGAATCAAACCCGGTTCTCCCAGATAAGAGTCCGCGCACTTAACCACTATGCCAAACTGGCTTTACATCTTGAAGGATGTATCCTCACTGGTGCGCTTCTGCAATCTGGGTACACTTCGTCCCGTCATTACGGGCTACAGGAGTTCTGATTTGGAGTCGGTCGACTCACAGCTCCAGGGGATAACTCTCTCGGCATTGTCGTTTGCAGCATCACCAAAGAGAGAACCGAGGTCATCATTCAAGGGACGTCCAGCCTGGATCCCCGGGACCCAGCTGCAGTTTGGGAGGAGTACGAGTTCAAGTGTAAGCCCGGGAATCTGCACCGGAGGCCCTGTTTCATCAGTCCGTATCACTATCGTCTGGACTGGCTCATGTGGTTTGCCGCTTTCCAGGTGTGTATCTGGACTGAGACTCGTGATCCTAGAAATTGGCGGTGCCCTTGGGGTTGAACTTCGGGGCGGAAGTCCAAGGCTTACGGGTTCACAAGGTGGGCCCAGAAGTAGGGCCATAGCTTGGCAGTTTGGTCATAGGTTACCATCTGAACAGTGCCCTCCGGAAGACTTCTAAGCCTCTAAAATCACTTAATGATACCCCTGTAGAATCCCCATCTGACACAACCGGCACCATAGGTATCCGTGGGTCTCTGCTTCAGGGCTCAGCAATAGGGCTTCACTCAGCTGAAGTCTAAGTGAGTCTTAACATCTTCGTTTTATTAGCTGACATTTCTCCCAAAGCTATCAAGACTACCGAGACGAAGGCCTCGTCTGCTGGTGATCAAGACCAGGAACTCTGCGAACCCTGAAGCAGAAACACTTCTAAGATCTCTTGCTAATGCTTCTCTCCACGCTGTGCTAGAAATGTTCCGTGTTCTCTCTGGTGCTCATATTCTTCCTCTGAGGGGGTACACTCATCCTCCATCCCGTTGATTTAAAAGAAATGAACCCTTAGTTGCGGATCTGGGGCAGACGGAAGGAAGTACTTCTTCACTCATAGGGTAATTAACTTACGGAGACCGCTGCTGCCTTGGGGGGATATTAATGTCTATGCACCTAGTTGGTTTTAAAAGGAGATTAGACAAATTAATTGAGGGCGAAGCCCATGGATAGTTATTAGCCACGCTGACTTAATGGAACCTCCATCTTCAGAGGCAGTATCTCTGAAAACCAGTGCTGGGAGGGTGACAACAGAGGGGAGGCTTCGGCTTCCAGTGCCATGCTTTGTAAGCAATGTTCCCTCTAAGCTGTGGGGTCTTCCAAAGAAAAATTTTACTTTGTGAGCCACCGGCATTAAAGTTGTGAGTGAGCGGTTTGGCTGCTGCATCAATTAGTTTGCTCTGGAGCCCTCCTTCCTGAGCTGAGACAAAAATGTGTGAGCCAGAGGCTAAAAAACTGTGAGCTAGCTCACACTAACTCAGCTTAGAGGGAACACTGTAAGTCTTTCAGGGGTATCTGTTTGCCACGGTGAATCCGGACTAGATGGACCCCTTGGTGTGATTACATTACATCAGACAATGGACGTATCCACTCGTTCATAGGAGGGGGAACAGAGCTGGGAGAGCAAAAATTGAAAAGCGGGTCTATCAAAGTGAAATCGGGACCAAAAGAGGAAGTAGGAGGGGGCGCCGTCTTCCAGTTCTCCTGGGATTGCAACTGATCTCTGGGTGACAGAGATCAGTTCGCCTGGAGAAAGTGAATGAATGAATTTATTGTCACAGCATACAGCCAGCGGTATACAACCCTACTGGCCTGGAGAAAGTGGCCACTTTGAGAGTTTGGCATTATATCCCACCCAATCCCTGCCCTTCCTGACCTCCCTCGTCAGACTCCACCCCCCCCCCAAGTCTCCAGGGATTTCTCAACCTGAAGCTGGTCACCCTAAAGTAGGAAGGCCTTGGAGACCTTCAACTGTGCACATGATAGCCCTGTCCTCCAACAGGCCCTGAATCTTTTCTGAATTTGGTGCAACGAATATTCAAGGTGAAACGTCTGTTCCCTCTGTAATTCCGTATGCTAAGGTTGCGAGTTCCACCTGAGGCAATATGTTCCAGTGCCTCTGTCTCTAGGACGCTTTTCATATTTTCTGCAGAGGGGCCTCCTCCCTCTGCCGAGCATGCCCGATCGCTTCCAGAGTCGAAGACCGCATGTTCCGCGGGCTGCCGGAGGTGGCCAGTTGAACGTCTGACTCTTGACGAGCTGCCGGAAACCAAGCAGGGCTCGGGGAGAAGACATTTACCATCCCATTGTGCTGTTCGTGACAGGCGGCTCTTTACACCTCATCACCGCTTGATATATGACACTCTCTTCCCCTCCGGGCTTCCGGAAATCTCTTCCACTTGAAGCAAAGGACAAGCCGCACGCAGCCATGTTGAAAGGGCCAGGCCTGAAGCCTGTCATGGCTGACCGGGGGCCCTTCAGGAGACACCTGTCTGAAGAGCTGGCAGATCCGATCGTTGAAGCATTTGAAGGATTTGTCCCAGAACTCTGACAAGCAATTTATTAGCAGACTGTCTCTTAATTGTAGCCCCAGCAGGCTTTGGGTAATATTTCACCTCAATGCGGCTCTACTTTTTTTAAAAAAAGAAAAAAAGCCATTCTGTTACTGTAATTGTATTGTCCAAATACAGTATCTCTTTTCGTAAACCTCTTCTTCGTTCGGAGCGCCTCAGCGTCCCGAGGGAGTTGTAACTCTCAATTTGTGTCCTGCGCTTAGTGATATCAGACTCGGCCGGCCCACTTACACATCTGCGGATCATCTCCTTGTCCACGGAAGAGATAAATCTGCCAGGGGATGCTGAGCCGCGGTGCTGCTGGAAACTGCGGCCTACTTCCAAGTGACCCCTCACCTCAGGACTGCGGCACACCGGCTCCCAAGCTCCCGCTGCTTGAGCGGTGCTTTTTCCAAATTAAAATCGGAGGCCTGCTTGGGCCTTAACCCTGCCTTCCCGCCAAGTGCTATTTTTGAAGTGTGTGAGAGCCAGAATTCCCCGCCCTCCTCTCTCTCTCTCGAAATCATCTGGACCCCGCTCCTGATGGGAAAGGCTAGATCGTTGTCCAGAGATCCAGCAGCACCCCTCCTCTCTGGAAAGACGCTGTGGATCCACGGGGACCTTGGTTAGTTTTTCTTAATTCATTGCCAGGCAGAATACCTGCTTCCTTGCTGTTACTCCTACCAGAGTACAGCAGTTTGGTGTAGTGGTTAAGTGCGCGGACTCTAATCTGGGAGAACCGGGTTTGATTCCCCCACTCCTCCACTCGCAGCTGCTGGATGACCTTGGGCAAGCCATAGTTCTGTCAGATGTGTCCTTGAAAAAGAGCAGTTTCTGTCAGAGCTCTCTCAGCCCCACCTACCTGCACAGGGTGTCTGTTGTGGGGAGGGGAAGGGAAAGGAGTTTGTAAGCCACGCTGAGACTCCGAGTGAAGGGTGGGGTATAAATCCAATCTCTTTTTCTTCTTCAGTGTAGATTTAAGAAGCTGAATCGCTGCCTTCAGTTTCAGGGGGAATTTAGCTAAACGGCAGGCCTCAGCCAGTTTGGTGTAGTGGCTAGGAGCGCGGACTCTAATCTGGGAGAACCGGGTTCGATTCCCCACTCCTCCACATGAAGCCAGCTGGATGATCTTGGACCAGTCTCAGTTCTCTCAGAGCTGTCTTAGCCAGAAAAAAATCAGTCTAGCTCACCAAGCACAATGCTAAAAGCTAGAACTTGTGGCTGCCGGGCTATCCTAGGATCCCCTGGCTATTCTACCCACAATGCCATATGATAATGAATTAATTCCAGATGATGATTAAAAACACTCCCAAATCAGCAATCCCACATTCTTTGGAAACTTCCCAGAGCCTGTCTTAGCTGTTCATGCATTACACAGCAAGAAATCTGAGTTTGTCATTCCCATGTGGGGACGACAAGCAAAGATGTACTTGGCTGGCATTGGTGGGCACCTTGGCGCCCATGGGCACCAGTCTGAGGAACCTTGTAGAAAGTAATTTCATCTGTTTGGTGTAGTGGTTAGGAGCACGGACTCTAATCTAGGAGAACCGGGTTTAATTCCCCACTCCTCCATGTGCAGCTGCTGGTGTGACCTTGGGTCAGTCACAAGTTCTCTCAGAGCTGTTCTCTCAAAAGCAGTTCTCGCAAGAGCTCTCTCAGCCCCACCTACCTCACAGGGTGTTTGTTGCGGGGAGGGGAAGGGAAAGGAGATTGTCAGCTGCTGTGAGACTCTGAGTGAAGGGCAGGGTATAAATCCAATCTCTACTTCATCATTTAACATGGCGTGTTAATGCTTTCTTTCAGCTCAGTTTCTACTCTATTTTCAGATTCGGGGTCGTTTCCTGCATTTATGCAATCCACACCCTATTGTGTCCATCAGGTCATTCCCAAAGACGTACAAGAGTGGTCCCCGTTGATTTAATTTGTCTCAGGTGGTGTGATCCATTGAGAGAGGCGGACTGCAACTGAGATAAACCAAATAACCAAATACGTTCCTATTTCAGTTTGTGCATTTACGACATAAAATAGGACTGCAAAGCATAAATATCGTACAAATATGCGTCCCACTTGGGATCTAATTGCCTGGGATCCAGTTCCTTCCATGGGGAAATCCAGGTTTGCGCAATGTCTGAAATGGCTTGACTGGGTTGCGTCCCGGTGACCTTTTCTGATGAGCAATGGAAGTTGAGTCGCCTGTTCCTCTTCCTGCTCTGCCCCTGGCCCCGATCCAAAGTGCCACTCGGAGTTTTGCAGCTCTATTCTTCCGTGTCTGGTTGGAGAACTTTGAGCAATGGTGGCAAGTCTTCGGGCGATGGGTTTCCCCAAGGCAGAGAATACAGAGTGTGTGGCCGTCACGAAGGGCAAGTTTACTGCCACAGCCGACACACGTCTTAAAACACCCCCACTTTTTGGCCATGAAACAAACATTTGGCACAAAAAGAAAAAGAGCCCTCATGTGAGGCAAAAAGAGATTTACCTCAGTGAGGGGAGGCCGCCAGAGGCAGCAGTGACCCTCAAAAACAATTTTCTTTTCTTTGTCTTTTTTAAGTTTTAAGTAGAAATGAAAACAAAGAAAATAAATGTTCCAGAAAAAAGAAATGGATTCAGCAATCCCTCGTGAGAGAAAAATACACTTCTTCACCAACCGGCAGAAACAAGCTGTTAACAGCGCGGTGGTCAGAAGAGAACTGGCGGGATGTCCGTGCCCCACCCCCTTGGGCATGCGCAGTGGGGTTCCCGCACGTGCCTGGGATGGAGGTGCGAAAATCCTGTGAGCTTTGTATATCACTGATTTTGATCGGCACAGGCGCATAATCCCATGAGTGTGATGCGCAGAGACCACGAAGGAGATCTTGTTGTTCAGTCACACAGTTGAGTCCGACTCTTCGCGACCCCATGGGCCACATCACGCCAGGCCCTCCTGTCTTCCGTCGTGCTCCAGAATTTGCTTAATTTCATGTTCATTGCATCGATAACACCTTCTCATTTACGGGGTCCCTTATCTTGCTGTGGCACTACTCGTTTTGAATGGGGAGGATTGTAGGAATCTCTTTTTGACAAATTCTGCCTTCTAGAGATAAGAACATAAGAACATAAGAGAAGTCAATGTTGGATCAGGCCAATGGCACCCTCCATTCCAACACTCTGTCACACAGTGGCCAAAGATAACAGGTGCCCTCCGGAGGTCCAACAGTGGGGCCAGGACACTGCTGCCCCCCGCAAGCACCAATAATACAGATCATCTCTTGCCCCAGACCGAGAGTTCCTGTCTGTACCTCGTGGCGAATAGCCACTGATGGACCTCTGCTTCACATGTTTATCCAATTCCCTCTTGAAGCCGTCCATGCTTGTAGCTGCCACCACCTCCTGTGGCAGTGAATTCCATGTGTTAATCACTCTTTGGGTGAAGAAGGACTTCCTTTCATCCATTCTAACCTGACTTCTCAGCAATTTCATGGAATGCCCATGAGTTCTTGTATTATGAGAAAGGGAGAAAAGGACTTCTTTCTCTGCCTGCTCTATCCCATGCATAATCTTATAAACCTCGATTGTGTCACCCCTCGGATAATTCAGAGGACCCTTCCTTCAGAACTTGGGGTCTCCGACCCACCTCCATCCCTTCTTTTCCAGAATAGTAAAAGAGAAAACAAAATTGCTGAGTAACCTCATGTGTTACGCTGCAATTGTTGCCGTCTTACCAACTACAGAGTTCTGCTTTCCTACACTGTCCCCTGCTGCTTGCTCGGGAGAAAACCCAGCTCTAGTGGATGGATAGATGCCAAAGGAGCTCTTTCTCCTTGCAAGGGAGTCAGAATACTTGGCCGGGGAGGTTCCCTTTGTCCACAAAGGTGGTTGAGCACAGAAACAAACTCGGGTCAGGAAGTCCCGGGTTCCAGTCCCCGTTCGGCCACACGCCGTGTGCGCTAGAGAAGAGCTGGGATGAAAATGTAGGAAAAGAGAATAAATAATCCTGCTCTTGCAATGACATGAGTTTCTAACGCGAGTGGGGCTTTAGGTTTGGGGTTCTGGGTTCACGGGCAGGGCAGGGCAGGTCCCATAGCCCAAGCAATGCACAAGCTTTCAGGGAAAAAGAGACCAGGTCTATAGCATAATCCACTGTGATATTTTAAGGGACTGAGGGGGGATAGCCAGAATTCCGGGCAGCCAAAATTCTGACAGAAGCTTTCACGAGGTTGAGCCCCTGGCAAAAACACGTGCCACAGTCAAATCCATTAACGTTTCAGGGCACAGAGTTCCACATTTTCCTGTTTTGCAGAGCCTATCGTTGCCATGAATGATTTAGAGGCAAGCTTTATTGTCGCCCCTCAAAATAGAATCCATATCGGAAATTTCAAATTCTGCTTTTCCAGAACTTGACTAAATTTACTTTAAAAAAAAAATCCATTTCAGGAGCAGGGTTGGGAAATCGGGTTTCCAGGTCCCCCCTGACCACTGGCGGGGGGGTGGGGTGGCGACGATGCTTCCTCTAAGCTGTGGAGTCTTGTGAGTAAAAAATCTACTTTGTGAGCTACTGGCATTAAAGTGGTGAGTGAGCGATTTGGCTGCTGCGTAAATCAGTTTGCTCTGGAGCCCTCCTTCCTGAGCAAAGACGACAATGTGTGAGCCGGAGGCTAAAAAACGGTGAGCTAGCTCACACTAACTCAGCTTAGAGGGAACGCTGTGTCAGGTTCAAAAGCAAGTGGATCCAAGCATTCTTGAGGCCAAGAAAGGCTTTATTGGAATATAGTGCTAAAACCCACAGCAAGACGGTTATTGTCAGGAACGGCGGGATGTGCGGCTCAGGCATGGTTATAGTATGATGCAAAATACAACTAGCAAATGATCTTCAAGTGCGTGCGCGGGAAACTCCCGGTGGGAGGGTTACTTAATGGTCGGGAGACTGCTCCCCCCACCCCTTGGCCTCACAGGACTGGAAAATTCTCATAGACTCATGAATAGCCCAAAGCCTGCATTCAAGGCCACTGTGATAACACCGAGCAGTAGTGGCGAAGCTCCCGCGTTACAGCTAGCATACCTACGCAAGCACAGAAGCAGGGACAAGATAGGGAACACAGAACAATGGACTCAGTATGAAACGTGAATCAGTGAGCCATTACTGACACCCTGGTGGTGAGGTAGGTTTGCCAGCTCCAGGTTGGGAAATCGCTGGAGATTTAGGGGTGGAGCCTGGGGAGGAGAGGGACCTCAGTAAGGTACAAGCGCCATAGAGTCCCCCCTCCAAAGCATCCATTCCCTCCAGGGGAGCTGATCTCTGTAGTCTGGGGATGAGCTGTAATTCCAGGGGATCTCCAGATCCCACCTGGAGGCTGGCATCCCTATCAGAAGGTCTTGAAGACAAGGATTAGGAATGCCAGTTTGGTGTAGTGGTTAAGTGCTCGGACTCTAATCTGGGAGAACCGGGTTTGATTCCCCACTCCTCCACTTGCCGCTGCTGGATGACCTTGGGCAAGCCATAGTTCTGTCAGAGGTGTTCTCTCAAGGGCGATTCTCGAAAGAGCTCTCTCAGCCCTGCCTACCTCACAGGGTGTCTGTTGTGGGGAGGGGAAGGGAAAGGAGATTGTAAACTGCTCTGAGACTGAGTGATGGGGGGCATAAATCCAATCTCCTCCTCCTCCTCCTCCTCCTCCTCCTCCTCCTCCTCCTCCTCCTCCTCCTCCTCTTCTTCTTCTTCTTCTTCTTCTTCTTCTTCTTCTTCTTCTTCTTCTTCTTCTTCTTCTTCTTCTTCTTCTTCTTCTTCTTCTTCTTCTTCTTCTTCTATGAGTAGCTTTTGCATTCTCCTCTAGGTTAGATGGTGAGTTTGTCTGGAGCAAGGATTGCCTGTGAATGTTCATGTTGACCTCCCACAAGTTCATAGGATGGGGTGGGCTCTACATATGAAAAGCAATCGCTCTCTCTCACCTGAGCATGCAAAGAGGGAAGAGTCTGGTTGTGTCTGTTCAGGTGGAAGGGAAATGAAGAACCACACGGAATCTGGGGGCCGATCTTAGTTGTTCTCAACTTGACTGCTTTCCACACCGTGCCCAATGCTTGAGGCTTCTGCAAAGCTTGAGTTGACAACTGGGATTTTACTGGGGGTGGGTGGGGTGGAAATCAGGCAGAAGGCCTACAAGCCATAGTTCTTTTCTAAGTTTCATCTAGCCCTGGAAATCTCAGCAGGGAACTCAGAACACCAGGATAACGAAATCATAGAATCACAGAGTTGGAAGAGACCTTCAGGGTCATCTAGTCCAACCCCCTGTACAATGCAGGAAATTCACAAATCCCCCCACACCCCCAATGACCCCTGTTCCAAGCCCAGAAGATGACAAAAAACCTCCAGAATCCCTGGCCAAACTGGCCTGGAGAACAATTGCTTCCTGACCCCAAAGTGGCGATTAGCATTTCCCTGGGCATGTAAGAAAGGGCCACGAGAACTAAGCACGGAGGCAACCCTCCCTTCTCGCGATCTGCCTAAGTTCACAGAATCAACATTGCTGTCAGATGGCCATCTACCCTCTACTCAAAAACCTCCAAGGAAGAAGAGCCCACCACCTCCTGAGGAAACCTGTTCCACTGAGGAACCACTTTCACTGTTAGGAAGTTCTTCTTAATGTTTAGCCGAAAACTCTTCGGATTTAATTTCAACCTGTTGGTTCTGGTCTGACCTTCTAAGGCAACAGAATACAACTCCACACCATCTTTTGAATGATCAGGATCAGGAGGATACCGAAGTTCCCCAGCAGAAACTTTGCCCCAAACTCCCCCGGATTTCCTTGGTTCTAAATTACGAACGGACCCCGGGAAATGGTGGTTCCCTTTTCTGTTGTAGAAGTGCCGTAAGAATGCAGATAACCCAGCTGAGTGAGCGTAAACGCACCCGTGCATATAGCACAATCGATAAAAGACTGTTTTGTGTTGACGAATTGATCTATGTCTCTTCCTCCCCTGTGCTCTTCTTCTGCAAGACCTACGAACAGAATGAATGGATCATCCATTTGGCCGGAAAGCTGCTGGCGAATGAGAAGGAAGCGTTGTCCCTGATGGCCTTCAATCCGTTTGAGGGCAAGGCACCGCCCAGGTAAGACCGAGGGGCACTCAGAAGGTACGTTGGGTGCTTTGTGGAGAAACCGAGGCAGCCTGGCTTTGCACAGTTGATGTGCCAAAAATGGCTATACCTTGTGTTGCCTAGTGGTCAAGCCAGACTGGAGCAAAATCCAGTTCTAAACAGTGAGCAGGGTGAGGCAGTGTGCTGGGGGCAGCGGATAACCAAGGACTATCTCGCTTCTCTATTTTGTCCCCACAACAACCCAGTGAGGTAGGGTAGCTTGAGGAGGGAGTGGTCGGCCCAAACTCAGCAAGTTCCATAGCAAAGAAAGGGATTCGAACCCTGTCTCGAAGATCCTGCTCTGACATTCCAATCACTACACCACTCTGACTCTCATTCTGGAGTGCAGGAATTTAAGATTCCCAGGTTCATTTCTGCGCGAGAGAGAAGGGAAGTGGAAACGGTGGGCCTGAGAAATTTGGTATTCTCCCTACGGACATGAGGCTAAAAAAATTCACCTCACCTTGTCTCTCCTCTTCCTTGGAGTTCGTCCTGCTAATAGAGACTCAACGCCTCTGATCGCTGAGGGAGTTTCCCTGTTTCTTAATGCCTTGGAAATGAAATTTTCGGAGTGTAGAATAGGCGAGTTTCGTTTTTCCCCCCGCTGACTCCTAAAATTATAGCCTTTGTTTTGTTTTGTTTTGTTTTGCAAGTGCGATAAGTATGAAATGAGAAGCAGGTGACCTGTTTTTTTAAAAAATGGAACCATTGTCGAGCGGGGGGCTGCTAAAATTGAGTGTGAAACCCGACTTCAAGCACAGCGAGTTTTGCAAAACTCCGACGCGCAAAATATGGGGGTCTGGCGGGTGGGGTCATAAAACGGAGTCGCCGTAAATCTCAAAACGCTGGACGTTTCAGCAGAGAAAATTAATAAGTGATTTAGCACGCCGTCACCGAGGCCGGCGGAGAGCCCCCCTCTCCCCCCCATGTGGTTTTGCTTAGGTGAGAAAGGGGCAATTAGATTTCAATTAGAAAAGAGATCCATACTGGGTTTTCCAGCGACATCACGTGAGCCTCGCGCCCCGTCCGAAATTGGCTTTCTCAGCTGTGGCTCCCAAAGGAATCTTAAGTGGAATAAACTGTTCGGGTTATATATCACTTTGTAACTCTGGGGCTTTGGGCACCAAGAGAGGTCGAACCCCTTTCTGGAATCCCTGGGGTCTGGATAATGCTGATTCCCCACTTGTAGTGTGTTACAGCACAAGTAGAAGTGAGCCAGGTATTGGCGCTACCTGCAAGGAATCGATGTGGAATCGTGCGTATGATAATGATAACTTTGCTGGCCCACGGTCATGTGTGAAGAGCATCTAGAGATAGATCTGTCTACTGTTAAATGACAGTGGTTTAGACGAATGTGTGTGAGTCATTTACTTGGGTGCCCCAAAATGAAGGGAAGTTTAGTTCAGGGGGAGGCCACAGAACTCCGCCCCATCAGGTTTTACAGCCGGAATCTGCCAAGCTATAAACAGCATCTCTCTCTCTTCGTTAGCCCATTCCCCAAATAGCCCGAGTTCTCTCCCTGCGAGAAGTCAAATTCAGGCTGCCCTGTGTTCTAGCTCCAGTTTGGTGTAGTGGTTAAGTGCGGGGACTCCAATCTGGGAGAACCGGGTTTGATTCCCCACTCCTCCACTTGCAGCTGCTGGATGACCTTGGGCAAGCCGTAGTTCTGATAAGAGCTGTTCTTGAAAGGGCAGTTCTTGAAAGAGTTCTCTCAGCCCCACAGGGCGTCTGTTGTGGGGAAGGGAAGGGAAAGCAGTTTGTAAGCCGCTCTGAGACTCCAAGTGAAGGTCGGGGTCTAAATCCAATCTCCTCTTCTTCTTCTTCCTAACTCAAGTTTGTAGTTTGGGGTTCAGATCATAGGAACTTTGGCTTTGCCAGATCAGCCCAGTGGCCCATCCTGTCCAGCATCGTATGCCTCGGAGGCAGAGCCTCTGCTTGGCATGCAGAAGGTCCCAGGTTCAATCCCCGCCATCTCCAGTTGAAAGGAACGGGCAGGAGGTGATGGGAAAGACCTCCACCCACGATGCCGGAGAGCTGCTGCCAGTCTGAGTAGACAATACTGACTTTGATAGCCCAAGAATTTGATTCAGTATAAGGCAACTTCATACGTTTGTGTGTGTGTTTTTCAACACGGGCAGCTGATATGCCCCAGGGAAAGCCCGCAAGATGGCTGCCCAGAAACGGACGCTCTCGAACTGGAGTTCCTGTTCGATTATCGTGGCTAATAGCCAGCAGTAGACCTCTCTTGCATACATTTGCCCGCTTCCCCGATCCACCGAAGTCAGTAGCCATCCCCACATCTTGTGGCAGTGAGTTCCACACGTCGAGCGTGCAGTTCCAAGATCTCACATGTTGTTCGGCCCTTAACAAGCCCATCGTTGGAAGAGCAGTAGGCGGACCGCTCTGCGATTCAAGATACCTTCCCGTCAAAAGTAGGCCGAGGCTTTTGAGCTGCCTTTGGCAGGCCCTTTGTCCCGCCCGGCATGTGTGTGAGCTCATGCTCTCCCTCCAAAAGGTCTCATCTGTTCCGGAGAGACAGCTGGACCCTCTGCAACTAATTACAGCTGTCGGGAAGATTTAGATGCTGCCCCGTAACAGCTTAAAGATGGCTGCTCTCGTTTTTCGCACTCTCGCAGTTGGGAGATGTCATTGAGAGCCGATAGCGGGTAGCATCTCCCCGGAGCAGCTGCAACCGGGAATCCGGGGACGGGGAAGGAAATTGTGGAATGTCACTTTTAAAACTGTTGGCAGGCAGAAGGGGCAACCGTTTTCTCTCTCCCGCTCAAGTTTTGACCCTGTCGGGTTTGAGGCACAGCAATAACTACAGGTATTGTCTGAATGGGGAAAGGGGTTCAAATGCCCTTTGATGGGTAGATTTTATTGGATTTTATTGGACGCGTCTCAATCGTACATGGAGCTGTGGGGACTCTACTCTGAGGCTTTCCACTGCTCTATCCTAGCGACAAACTTGAAAGGTGCCTCCCCTTTTGTTTGGTGTAGTGGTTAAGAGCGGCAAACTCTAATCTGGGAGAACCGGGTTTGATTCCCCACTCCTCCACATGCAGCCAGCTGGTGTGACCTGGGGTCAGTCACAAGTTCTCTCGGAGCTGTTCTCTCACGGGCAGCCCTCGAAAGGGCTCTCTCAGCCCCACCTACCTCACAGGGCTTCCGTTGTGGAGAGGGGAAGGGAAAGGAGTTTGTAAGCCCCTCTGAGACTCCGAGTGAAGGGTGGGGTATAAATCCAATCTCTTCCTCTTCTTTCCTCCTCCTCCTTGGTGTAGTGGTTAAGAGTGTGGACTCTAACCTGGGAGAACCGGGATTGATTCCCCACTTCTACTTCACCTGCAGCTGCTGGTGTGACCTTGGGTCAGTCGCAAGTTCTCTCGGAGCTGTTCTCTCACGGGCAGCCCTCGAAAGGGCTCTCTCAGCCCCACCTACCTCACAGGGTGTCCGTTGTGGGGAGGGGAAGGGAAAGGAGATTGGAAGCCACTCTGAGGCTCCGAGTGAAGGGTGGGGTATAAATCCAATCTCTTCTTCTCAGCACCTTCTCCCCGAAAGTCCAGTGTGGTACCAGATCGGTTAAGGCTGCGCCAGAAGATGGATGTGTATTTTTCAGAAAAGGGGGGGGGAAACTGCGCCGTTTTAAAGTCTGCAACGTCTCGGAAAGAAGCCCGTGGGACTGCTCAGGCTCACATAAACGTCGATACTCTGTAATGCTCTAATTATTAACAGGAAACCTTCTGCTCCCGAAAAGTAAACACTCTGGGAGCAACACTTCAGCCCCTGGGTTTTTTTTAAAAAAAAGGGGGGGGGAGAAGGGGGCCTTCCCCTCCACCACAGATAATTAAACCAGCAGCTGGGAGGGAACTCTGTGTGATGGAATCCAGGTTTGCCGAGAACGGCAGCAAAACAGAGACCAGCCTGCGGTGCCAAGGCCGGGAAGGGGGGGGACGGGGACTATTAATTGCCCTACAATGGAAAGGGGACTACGGAACGCTAGCAAAATGTCATTAAGTTGGGTGGAGCGGGTGTGGAAGGAGGGAGGCGGGTCGCAGACAACAGAGGCCCCGGGGGATTGGGCAGGGGGGTTTACATGTGCGTTACCACCCGGTAATTGCAGGACGGCTCACCCACTCTTGGCCAGCAACAGCCATTTCTGTAATTTATTTTATTGACAGGTGGGTAGCCATGTTGGTCTGAAGCCGCAGAACAAATGTTGAGTCCAGGGGCACCTTCAAGACCAACAAAACGTCTTACATTCCGGACTTCATGGTTCTGCCGTCCCTCTTTTTCCTCTGTTACCCACAGCCTTCTCTCCCTCAGTTCTCTTCGCTGCATTGTGCCCATTCCTTTTCCCCCAGTCACGGGGCTTCCGGGCTCACGTCCATCTCCAGAGCCCCCCCCGTTGCCTCTTGTAGGTTCTCTTCCCACCGAGCTTCGTGCCTCTCTGTGTTGAGCTCGTGTTCCTGTTCCCCACCGAACCCTGACCTCCCAGGGCCTTCCTTCAGAAACTCCGCACTGTTCGCTGATGTTCCGCCGCCGACAACTTCGCTCCGAACGGTTGGAATTTTTGTGAATGTTCCGTAACATCCCAGCCGGTCCGGCCGCTGGCAGAGCTTCCGAAGAGATGGTTCGGCCGCCGGTTCTTTTGTTCGTTGCCGTCTGTTCGCAAGCCCTTAACGAGTCCTGACCGAGCGAGGGTTCGTCCGGACGCGTCGTCAACAACACAAGTGTGCGAAAGGCCTCTCTTGTCATGTGAGCAAGAGGTACCCAGTGCTTGTGGCTGTGTCACATCCTCCAAGGTCTGGTGGTTTTTTTGGGGGGGGGAGGGGATCCACCCAACTCCCAACCGCTGAGCCTGTCTCTCCACCTCAATAGTGCCGTTTGTATTTGAGTAGCCAAGCAAGGGAGTTCCAAATGGGCTCTGATTTGCCTCTGACATTTTTATACGGTGGCTTATTTTATTAACTTCTCCGGCGAGCAGCACGGAGGACTCTACGGCTGTGGCAGCTCCGAAGCGCGGGGCCGTGATCCCCTCCCCTGTCAGCATGTTTCCCGTCGAAGGGCGCGGGGGGGGGGGTTTGAAGGCGGCACCAGGAACCAAAACAGTGGCCCGCGAAAGCTTGTGCAGGCTCCAGAACTGTGTCGGGTGACTGACGAATGTTTCTTTCTCCACTTCCTCCCCCCCCTTCCAGTTTTTTTTGCTTTTCAATAAGGGCCTTTCTCTTGCAACTCTCTTGGGGTAAGAGATTTCCAAGCCTCACGAATCTGCTGCAATGGGGGGTGGGGGGCTGTGGTTCAGTGGAAGAGCCTCTGCTTGGCACGCAGAAGGTCCCAGGTTCAATCCCTGGCATCCCCAGTTAAAAAGGACCAGGCAGTAGGTGATGTGAAAGACCTCAGCCTGAGACCCTGAAGAGCTGTAAAGAGGGGCCGTGGCTCAGTGGCAGAGCCTCTGCTTGGCAGGCAGAAGGTCCCAGGTTTGATCCTCGGCATCTCCAGTTTAAAAGGACCAGGCAGTAGGTGATGTGAAAGACCTCAGCCTGAGACCCTGGAGAGCTGTAAAGAGGGGCCGTGGCTCAGTGGAAGAGCCTCTGCTTGGCAGGCAGAAGGTCCCAGGTTTGATCCTCGGCATCTCCAGTTAAAAAGGACCAGGCTGGAGGTGATGGGAAAGACCTCATCCTGAGACCCTGGAGAGCTGTAAAGAGGGGCTGTGGCTCAGTGGCAGAGCCTCTGCTTGGCATGCGGAAGGTCCCAGGTTCGATTCTCGGCATCTCCAGTTAAAAAGGACCAGGCAGCAGGTGATGGGAAAGACCTCAGCCTGAGACCCTGGAGAGCAGCTGCCGCTCCGAGTAAACAATACTGACCTTGGTGAACCAATGGTCTGATTCGGTGTAAGGCAGTTTCGTGTGATATGGGGCTCAGGAGGTGTTTTCCGGAGGGCTTCGGCCAAAGCCCCAGAGGCCAGTTAGCAGGAGGATGGCTTAGTTTAGGATCATGCACACATGGAGACTTGCCTTTTCGATTGGTTGCCGTCTGGAAAGCTGACTTGCTTGTTCCGATCCGAACTGTGAGCCAGTGTGATGCGGCGACAAAAAAGGCTAATGCGATCTTGGGGTGTATCAACAGAGGCACCACATCCAAATCGCAAGATGTCATAGTTCCGCTGTACAGTGCTTTGGTCAGGCCGCATCTGGGGTACTGTGTGCCATTCTGGAGGCCTCGCTTCCAAAAGGATGTGGGCAGAACGGAGCGGGTGCAGAGGAGAGCGACGAGGAGGACCGGGGGCCTGGAGACCAAGAAGCCCTGCAAGGAAAGGCCGAGGGGCTTGGAAACGTTCAGTCTGGAGAAGAGGAGGGTGGGGGGGGACATGACAGCGCTCTTGAAGGATTTGAAGGGCTGTCACTCAGAGGAGGGCAGGAAGCTGTTCCTGTTGGCAGCAGAGGAGAGGACTCGGAATCATGGGTTTAAATTCAGGGCGGGAAGGTACCAGCTGGATCTTAGGAAAAACTTTTTGACAGTAAGAGTTGTTCAAGAGTGGAATCAACTGCTTAAGGAGGTGGTGAGCCTTTAAGCAGTCTTTAAGCAGCGGCTGGACAAACACTCGTCAGGGATGCGCTAGGCTGATCCTGCATTGAGCAGGGGGGGTTGGACTAGATGTCCTCTAGGGTCCCTTCCAACTCTGGGATTCTATGGTTCTATGATCCCACTTTGAAGATGAAGAAACAAATTGGTGCAGAGGGGAAATGAATCTTTAATCATTATACAGCCCCTTCTTTAATCATTATAGAGCCCCCATCCCACCGTGACCATGAGCCCTGTCGGGGGCCTTAGGCAAGTGACCCCCCCTCCATATACTCCCAGGTGGGGGGATAATACCAGCTTACGTGATAATGAAACTTCGCAGGACTTCTACTGATTGATTGATGGCTTGGGAGTTGGGATAACTGGATTATTTTAAGGTGTGCGTTGTAGACGAGTTGGTGTTAAATTTATTTATCCTTTTTTATCATATAAGGTTTACAGCAGTACACACAGGGTGCTTTCTGTTCTGTTCTCCTAACAACAGCCCCGTGAGGTAGACTCGGTCGAGACAATGATAGGGCTCAAATTATTTACCGGGTTTTGTTGCGGAGCAGAGGCTTGAATCCCAGTCGCTCCGGTCCAGATCCAGCCCTCTGCCACTTGCACGGGCTTACGTTCTAATCCCTTCAACCGGTTACAATCCAAGCAGTTTCCAAATATCTTGCGACACGGTTATTTGTTCTGGGTTATTCATTGAGTGCATTTGTATCCTCCCCGCGCACACACCCAGGACCTCAGGGTTGCATAGATGGTTCTCCCCTTGATTTTTTCCCCCTCACAACAACCTTGCGAGGAAGGTCAGGCTAAGAGAGAATGGCTAGCCCAAGGCCTCCCTCTGAGTTTATGACTGAGGGGTGTCTCTTCAGTCCCACCCTGACGCAGAGGCAGGCAACGGCAAGACCGCCCCTGCCTTGAACACAAGTCTAGCTCGCCACCTAGTGGTGCATAACACTAAAAGAGCTGGACCTTCTGGTTGCCAGACAATCTTCGGATCTCCTGGCTACACTACACACACTGCCATGCAATGACTATTATTGATTATTTAATATTAATTCATCAGTCCTAGTCAATGTTCCTCTAAGCTGCGCAGTCTTGTGAGCAAAAATTCTAGTTTGTTAGCTACTGGCATTAAAGTTGTAAGCCAGAGATCTGGCTGCTGCATCAATTAGTTTGCCCTGGAGCCTTCCTTCCTGAGCTGAGACAAAAATGTGTGAGCCAGAGGCTAAAAAACTGTGAGCTAGCTCGCACTAACTCAGCTTAGAGGGAACACTGGTCCTAGTGTGACACTCTAAGCACTCCACCGGGCCGTTTATAAAAATAAGCGCTGCAGGTAACTTGTTCTTTGGGACTCATCCAAGCTCTGTCGCCTTTTATTATTCCTAGATGGGTCCGAGGGGAGCACTTCCGCTACAAGTTCAGCCAGCCAGGCGGGAAGCACGCCGGAGACGGGAAGTGGTGGATCCGGAAGAGGCTCGGGCCCTACTTCCCGCCCATCAACCTGGAGGGGCTGCGGAAATATTTCGAGGCCCGCCAGTGGCCTCTGCCATCCCAGAAGTGACATGCGGCCCCCACTTATGAGCCCTCTTGGCAAGAGAGACCCGTGGACCGGCCACGTCTCCCAAACCGTCCTTTTTTTTTTTAATTACCTGTTATCTCCTTCCTCTGAAAACATTTTGCAGTAAAGTACGCAGGGCAGGAGAACACACACTGGTTTGCCTCTGCTTCCGTTTTCTTCTGGTATGCTCTGGAATTTGTTTGGTTTGTTTTCGCCTTTTCCTTCCCACTTGATCAGTGTAATACTTGTCTCTCTCAAGGGAAGACGGTCTGGGAAGCGTAGGGAACACACTCAAAAATCTTGGCTGCCGAAAAGATGCCCTCTTCTTCTCTCAAGACATCACTGAGAATCAGAGACTGTCAGGGTTAGTTAAACTCAAGTGTTTTGTGTGAGCAAGGCCTCATTTTAGCTAAAGTCTGGTTAAAATGGCATAAGGCCTTCCCCCCACAGTAGTTAAATTGACACACGTATTTATGTCATTTAAAACCAGTCTTTCTTTCCAATGGGGACTTGAAGAAGAAGAGGAGGAGGAGGAGATTGGATTCATACCCGGCCCTTCACTACCCAAGGGAGTCTCAGAGCGGCTTCCAATCTCCTTTCCCTTCCCCTCCCCACAACAGACACCCTGTGAGGTAGGTGGGGCTGTGAGAGCTCTGAGAGAACTGCTCTTTCAAGGACAGCTCTTATCAGAACTACAGCTTGCCCAAGGTCATCCAGCAGGTTCAAGTGGAGGAGTGGGGGAATCAAACCCGGTTCTCCCAGATTAGAGTCCGCGCACTTAACCACGACACCAAAGCGTCTTACATTGCTCTTCTCTCCTCCGTTTTATCCTTCTAACAATCCTGTGAGGTAGATTAGGCGGAGAGCGTGTCCCTGGTCCAGGATCACCCAGCAAGCTTTCACGGCAAAGCAGAGACTCGAACCTGGGTCTCTCAAATCCTAGTCCAGCAACACGCAACGCTGGCTCTCAAAGTGGGGAACTGATGAGAACCAAGAAAGTCCTGACATGGAAGCCTTCGCCCAGGGGTCCCCAACCTTTTTGAGCCTGGGGGCAGCTTTGGAATTCTGGCACAGGGTGGTGGGCCGTGCGACCACAAAATGGCTGCCGTTGGAGGTGGAGCCGACCACAAAATGTCCACCACAAGAAGGGGAGCTAACTACTCAGAAGAAGCCCAAGTGGAGGGGAGAAGAGGGGTGATTTTAAAAAAAAACACTGTGAGGAGAAGTGAAAGAGAACAAAACTAATGCTGTGGTGGCAACTGCTTCTGAAACAGTGTTATTTTAATCTGCGCAGCCAGTCGGCTCTCCATTAGCCAATCAGAAGCCCTGCTGGGCAAGAGCCCCATCTGGCCCCACCCACTTCCTAAAAACACTTGGTGGGTGCCGGGAAAGTCATTGGCAGGCACCGTGGCGCCCCCGGGCACCGTGTTGGAGACCCCTGCCTTAGCTGTTCACATGTTCCACAGTGACAAATCCAAGTTTGCCTTTCCCATGTGGGGACTACGGGCAAAGAGGCACCCAAGATGTGCCATCGCAGGTGCCTGTTCCGAAATATATTTACCTCAATCATACCTAGAAGTGTACACATGTGGAGAACATACCTAAAAAACAACAATATTGAGGCCCAGAAAAGAGGCACCCAGAGTTACCTCAGTTCTCTGCGCTGATGAACTCAGTTTCGTTCCACTGGAAGCCCTCTCAACCCCAAACGACTCTTTCGAGCCCCAGAATCGCAGGGCGTTCTCTGCACCGTGTCCCACACAGGGTTTCTAGGCCAACGGGTTTCTGCCTCCAGCGACTGATCATTCTCGGGCGTGAAATGCTCGAGAGGACAAGTAGGATACTGTTCCCTCCCGCGTTTTGAA
This sequence comes from Gekko gecko, assembly GCA_029375565.1. Classification (NCBI taxonomy): domain Eukaryota; kingdom Metazoa; phylum Chordata; class Lepidosauria; order Squamata; family Gekkonidae; genus Gekko; species Gekko gecko. The sequence goes on from JAPDNY010000004.1 coordinate 211,736,677, forward strand.
ATGGTGTCGCTTTTTAACCTCTGGGCTGCTCCTTGGCTAACCAGGCTGAGGATAGTTTTTCAAAAACAAAAACCCTGCGTCTCCTGTGAAGCAAAGACCCTTTCTGGTTACTGAGGGGGTGTGTGTGTTTGGGCGGGCATGTTCTACGGGCAGTCGGAGACAAGTCTGTGGCCGGCTCGTCTCCTGTTGAACGGGTCTTGTGTTCAGGTGCCTCCCTGGCTTAGCTTTCCTCGTTCCTCTTTCCTGTCAGTTTCTACCTGGCAGTTGCTGGCGGTTCCACAATCCTGATGGCTCTGCTGGCGGCCAAAGCACGCCGCACTCGGCCTCCTCTCCGCCAGCCGCCGGCCCGTCTCCAGAGTCAGCCATGAAGCAGGCGGGGCAGAATTCCGTCCAAGAACAGCCGGCCTGTGTACCAGTCGCCTTCAGGTGACCCGAGGTCTCTTTATTTCAAGAGATACACCTCATGTTTTAGGCTTGGCCTACACTCGTTATCGTCAGATGTGTCTCTTCTTTTGGAATGTATATACATGCGAGAAGGGGGACCTGCAAGGATTGCAGAGGGGCACCTCATTTTCCCCTCCCCGACCAGATCCGTAGCCAGGATTTTGTGGGTTGTGGGGCAAAAAAACTTCCTGGTGGGGCTGCCATTATTTTTCTGTCTGTCTGTACTTTTGAGTAATAATAAAGACAATAAGTGGACAAGTGCGCGGACTCTAATCTGGGAGAACCGGGTTTGATTCCCCAATCCTCCACTTGTAGCTGCTGGTCAGCTGTCCTTGGGTCAGTCACAAGTTCTCTCAGAGCTGTTCTCGAAAGAGCAGTTCTCAAAAGAGCTCTCTCAGCCCCGCCTACCTCACAGGATGTCTGTTGTGGGGAGGTGAATGGAAGGAAGATTGTAAGCTGCTCAGAGACTCCAAGTGAAGGGCAGGATATATATCCAGCCTCCTTCTCCTCCTTCTCCTCCCCTTCTTCTGAGTACAGCCTTCTTCTTCTCCAGCGGGAACTTCTACACCATGTCTAATTGGTCAAAGCTAACTAACTACAATCTGTAAACACAAACAACAGATTAACTCTCTCATTTCTGAAGTGAGGACACTTGCATTTTCCAACAAAGCTGCACGTTATCAAGTTGTCTAGTGGCCGCTGCTGGGCCTGACCTTGATGAGTCCTCCATCAAAGGCCAGAACAACCCTGGAAAGGGCTTCTAACTTTTACTGGCAGAAACCAAGGCTTGAAGGCTGGCAGTAGTGTTGCGGTTGCCTAACAGCAGCCACTGAGGGCATTTTTTTCTTAAAGGTACCAGAGCTTTCTATTATTTGAAGGGGTTTTTAATCCATATATATATATATATTTAACATATATTTATATATATATATCACCTTAAATGTAAATATATATATAATTTACATTTAAGATTTTTCTGAAATGCCTGGGCTTTTCTCAGGTGTGAAGAAAAGCATGTCTTGTCCATCCATGGCCCCAGTCTCTGGATTAAGGTATCCACAGATGGGACCACATTTGAGATTTAGATATATTGATCCACATACATTCATTTATTCAGAAAGTCTGTATGTACCACACGGGCTTTTAGTGTAGAAAGACTGGGGTAAAATTCACAGAAGCAAGAGAAACATACAGATTTTTAAAAAGTAACAGATTAAAATCCATTAACACTCTAAACTAGTCATCTATATGTGTATATCAGACAGCCTGATTGATTGATTGATTGACTGATTGATTGATTGATTGACTGACTGACTGACTGACTGAGGGCAAGCTAGAAAAGCCTAGATATCCACCCAGCATACAAAGTAGGTGGAGATGGCCAATATGAGACAGGAGGAGCGGTTAACAAATTAAAGATGTCTTAGCGGATTGTCTGCCTTCAATTTCAGACTGATGAATCAAATAAAAGATTTAACGTTAAATCTATTGACTCACGGTCAAAACCTAAAAGAAAGCGCCTTTATTGGCATTTTTGCAGAAGTAGAAAATGAACTTCCAAGGTAAACATCAGATGGTTAGAAGGCAGGCTGTCTTTAATATTTTTTCATCCCCACTGAAGTAACGTACAATAACCCAAACAAGATCGACCCCGCAGTGAATTAAATGTTGCAACTCAGATACGTCCATAGTCACCCTTGAGGGAAAACATGACACTAAATGACCAGTGATTCCAGTTTTAGATATCATCCAGGGTGCGGAGCAGACATTTTAAAGATGCTACAATAAGACTTAGTGGCGCTGCGGTGGCTCAAGTGGTTAAGAGGCTGAACTGCATACCGGAAGTTCAGCAGTTTGAGACCCGAGTGCTGCGTTACGGAGTGAGCTCCCATCTCTGGCCCCAGCTCCTGCCAACCCAGCAGTTCAAAAGCAAGAAATTACAAGTAGATAAATAGGTACGGCTCTGGTGGGAAGGTAACAGCGTCCCATGCACCTCAGCATCTAGTCATGCTGGCCACGTGACCATGGAAACGTCTTTGGACAGCGCTGGCTCTTTGGTTTGGAAATGGAGATGAGCACCGCACCCCTACAGTTGGATTCGACTGGTTTTTGAGCAAGGGAAAACTTTACCTTTACCTAAAGTAAGATTTACCATCAGGCTACCAACAGGCCTGTGACTGTAGGGTTGGCTACTAAATTGGCAGTGGACCAGAAAAGATGTCTCTGTGTTGTGGCTCAGTAATATAGAGTGTAACAGTTAGTTTCTTAAGAAGAAGAAGAGAAGAGATTGGACTTATACCCCGCCCTTCACTTGGAGTCTCAGAGCAGCTTACAAACTCCTTTCCCTTCCCCTCCCCATGACAGACACCCTGTGAGGCAGATGGGGCTGAGAGAGTTCTGACAAAAACTGCTCTTTTTCAAGAACAGCTTTGCCAGAACTGTGGCTTGCCCAAGGTCATCCAGCAGCTGCGAGTGGAGGAGTGGGGAATCAAACCCGGTTCTCCCAGATTAGAGTCCACGCACTTAACCACTATGCCAAACTGGCTCTGGAGAGGGTACGAGTGTCCGTTCCTACTTACTTGGCTATCACTGACAAGAGAACTTTGAGGGTTGGAGTGGAGTTTGGATGTGGAGTTCAGGAGTGTGCATAGAAGCAGAAATGCGCCCAGTACGAGTGACCTTGGTTTCTGGTTGGATTTGGGAAATCTATCAATCACCGCCGGATCTGCCTGCAAAAAAGTGGCACTAGACAGTGAGTGGCGCATGCTGTAACCTTGGTGGCGTGAAGGGGCTGGACATGCGCTGGTGGTACACCACCTATGAGTAGGGTGATCTCAGAGGAATGGGCCAACCACCTCCCTCCTCTTCCGCCAAACCCATCTTCTCCCAGAGTTGTGGACACATACGCACATGGACACACATGTGAAGCTGCCTTCTACTGAGTCACACCACCAGTCTACCAAAGTCAATGATGTCTGCTCAGCCGCTCTCCAGGGTCTCAGGCTGAGGTCTTTCACATCACTTATGGCCCAGTCATTTCTAACTGGAGACACCGGGGATTGAACCTGGGACCTTCTGCGTGCCAAGTAGATGCTCTGCCACCGAGCCACAGCCCCTTCCCTGGCCTCAGGCCATTCTCTAGGATTCTTGTGGCTGTGTTAGGGGGACTGCATGAGTTAGTGGCCTTTCTTGGGGCAGACTTCATGTAGGGTATGGACATTTTGCTGCGTCCCTTGTTTCAGAAGTGTTTTCCAGAGCCTTGATCGAAGGTACTATTATTTATTAGGTTTATTAATCGCCCCATCCCAGCTTATGGTGCTGGAGAAGACTCTTGAGAGTCCCTCGAACTGCAAGGAGATCAAATCAGTCAATGCTAAAAGAAATCAACCCTGACTGTTCCCTGGAAGGCCAGATACTGAAGCTGAAGCTCAAACACTTTGGCCACCAAATGAGAAGGGAGCCCTCACTGGAGAAGACCCTGATGCTGGGAAAGACTGAAGGTCAAAGAAGATGGGGACGGCAAAGGATGAGATGGTTAGACAGTGTCGTCGAGGCAACAAACATGAAATTAAGCAAATTCTGGAGCACGACGGAAGACAGGAGGGCCTGGCGTGATGTGGTCCACGGGGGTCGCGAAGAGTCAGACTTGACTGTGCGACTGAACAACTACAACCCAGCTTATGCCAGGCTCTGGGCGATGTAGAAGGCATAATGCCAGAAAATACACAAAACATTAAAATTCAATGTAGAGTTTAGTAAAAATTACAGCGCAAATAAAACGATCCGAGATGGCGATTTCCCTATAGTATTATTTGCCCCAATTCTGGACTGTAGGGGGAAAGGGAATTCAGAGCAAAAGAAGGAGGGAGGGGGAAAGGAAGGGTGCCAGCCGGTGAGGTAGCCATTGCTGCCTTCAACCAAAAGCCTGGCGGAACTTCGCTGCCTTACAGGCCCTGTGGAACTGCATAAGATCCCGCGGGGCCCTGATGTCATTTGGCAGAGAGTTCTTACAAGGGAAAGGTATCTGCGGTTGGAGACAGTTGCAAAGTTCTTTGCAAAGCTGTTTTGTTCCTTAGAATTCCCATTGACTGGCTATCGGCACCGGCAATGTTGGCACTAGCGGGATGAGGCCCTCGATTGCGGTGACGATCCCGAGCCGAAGCGCTGTGGCGTATTGCCGTGGCACTTTTCAACGGCATCTCGCTCAGCTGCCATTCTGGAAGACGCCCTCTCGTCTGGACGGCTTCTGCAAAACCAATTAGCATCACAAGTGAACTCGGCTCAGGGGGGTCTCAGGGGGCGGAGGCGCGCAGCTGCAACCGTGTTGTGTCTTTCTGTTCCCACCGGCTCAGGAGTGAAGAGGCTGGGGGAAGAAGGGAGAAATGGCGAGCCGGGCAGACTCTGGCAGAGAAGCGGAAGCGTTCCAGACAAATGCTGATCATTCTCCAAAGAGCAAGAGCGAGGGCTGTAAAAACACTGGTTCTTCCTCTTCTCCCCTCCTTTCCCTTGTAAACTCAAGAGGGGTTTTTTTCCCACCTCCTCTCAACCCCCCCCCCATCACTTTTGTTGAAGGAAGTATTGCAGACTGAGCCCCCTTCCCGTGACGGTTGTATGTGTGTGAAAAGCACAAGATAATGGAGAAAATTGAGAGCAAACGAGGAGAAGGAACTTGAGCGGGGGGTGCCTACCACATCCCTGCAAGCCCATTGTCTGTGAAAGGTAAAGGTTTCCCTTGCTCGAAAGCCAGTCGAATCCGACTCTAGGGGGCGGTGCTCCTCTCCATTTCCAAGCTGAAGAGCCAGCGCTGTCCGAGGACATTTCCGTGGTCATGTGGCCAGCATGACTAAACACCGAGGTGCATGGAACGAATTGGTACCTATTTATCTAGTTGCAATTTCTTGCTTTCGAACTGCTAGGTTGGCAGGAGCTGGGCCAGAGATGGGAGCTCACCCTGTTATGCAGGACTCACATCTTGGACTGCTGAGCTATTGACCTTCAGGTTTACATAACTGTGAACAAAAAAGGGAAACAAACTTAACCCTGAAATCTAGGATCGAGAACCTTCAAAAGGTAAGTCAAACAGAGCAGAGGGCCAACAATTAAAACTTATTTTGTATCATATATAAAAATACATGTATTTATTTGTAAAGAATTAAGAAACAAAATCATATACACAAGGGCCAATGGACTTGACCTGATGCGTTTCAGCTTGTATATGCCTTCTTCAGAGGTCAAGAAGAAGAAGAAGAAGAGATTGGATATATACCCCGCCCTTCACTACCCAAAGGAGTCTCAGAGCGGCTTACAAACTCCTCTCCCTTCCCCTCCCCACAACAGACACCCTGTGAGGTAGGTGGGGCTGAGAGAGCTCTGACAGAAACTGCTCTTTTTCAAGAACAGCTGTGCCAGAACTATGGTTTTCCCAAGGTTATCCAGCAGCTGCAAGTGGAGGAGTGGGGAATCAAACCCAGTTCTCCCAGATTAGAATCCGCGCACTTAACCACTGCACCAAACAGGCCGAAACGCATCAGGTCGAGTCCACTGGCCCTTGTGTGTATGATTTTGGGATTTTTATATGTGGTGTAATTGGGCCCCTGTATGTTTTTTTTTTAATTCTTTACAAATACATACATGCATTTTTATATATTATATATTATAAGTTTTAATTGTTGGCCCTCTACTCTGCTTGACTTATCTTTTTAAGGTTCCTGAAGTACACAATTGCACCATCAACACTGAGTGAAAGACGAGTCCCTGATTCCATTTTGTAAAGGCACGGAGAAGAAAACGACGGCGGGAGAAGACGAATGAGAAACTCCCGGTTCAAGCCGCAGTCAGGCCCGTGGGGATCATTCCTTCCAATTCATTTATTTTTTAAAAAATACAAGTCGGGGCAGAACTGGGGGGGGGGGACAGGAACTTGTCCACTCAGGAAAGAATTATTACAGAGAGGCGCTCCATACTGGCGTCACGTGGAGGTTCGAGACAGCGTCGACCCCAAGGGGGGATGCCTCGAGGGCAGGCGTGATGTTCTATGAGCACATCTGAAAGCCTCTCGCAATTCTTCGCAGGCAAAAGATATGGCACTAAATAGATACAGAATCCGGGCAAATGAGAATCTTGGGGGGATTTTTTTAATGGCCAAGCAAGTTTTCAGGTCCTGAGGATTGTAATAGGGGTGCCGGCCTCCGGGTGGGACCCCGGGGATTCCCCGGAATCATGTCCAGACTACAGAAACCAGTGCTGATAAGTATGACACTTAAAGGCAGCGCTCCAATAAGTGATTCCGCTTTAACGGCAGTGATTCAACAGCTCAGGACAGATCAGAACAGACGACACAACGTTGAGCAACAGGCTCCTATTTAAACAGTGCGGGCTTGCATAGCCACGCCCACATCAGTGGTAACAACCAATAGCATTGCAGAGATAAAGTCCAATCGGTTTGCTTCCCTCCAGCACAATCCTTGTCTCCTGGTTGGCCTGCTACGCAGAGTAGCCAATCAGGTATTGCCATTCTGGATACCAGCCTGTCAATGGGCCGTTGGCCTGATCCAACATTGGCTTCTCTTATGTTCTTATATTCTTAAAACTGAAATCCCTATGCAATCACATGAGCTAAAGTCCCTCAGTGCATTTGACACAACAGTAAGTAGCTTCCAGTTCCTAGGCTTTAGCCCCACCAGAAAAAATTTTGCCCCAAAGCCACAAAATCCGGGCTATGGGGCTGCCCCCCGTCCCCTGCCGGTAGCCAGGGGGGACCTGGCAACCCTACGAAATACTTGGAAACCTACAGGTGAGGTCTCCGAAGCCCAGGCAGGGGTCTGAATAAGCTTTCCAGCAGTTGTGTGTGTTTATGGGGGGGGACTTCCGCTCCTTCCCCCCGACCGCAAGCAGAACAGTTTTTGCTAACGCATAGAGATTTATTCAGACTTCCTTGATTTGCATGATTTGTACAAATTGTGGGATTTAAATCTCTCTTTCGTTGGCTTAGGATGTGGGTTACTTGGCACATAATTACAATTTGGGGGTTCCCCCCCCCAGCTCGGCGGTGGTGTCTGGATTGCTGATGCGCGGCTTGCCAGCGGCCCGCCGGAGCCTGTTTCTTTTTTCCAGTAGATGAAGATAAAATTACATCTCGCCCAGTCTTTTCCGTGTCGGGGAGGGAAGCGTGAGGTTAAGCGCCTCTCACCTGCAAGCTATTAGCAAAAATAATAAGTCAGCTGCGGGGTTCTTGGGTGAGGTTTCGCATCTGTGATCGGCTAAATGGCTTTTGTCTCAATCAGTTTCACAAAATTGTTGAGATTAGAGGCCAATTAGGGTACTGGGTAAAGGGCAAAAGGTGTAACCCAGGATTGCTGAAAAGATCTGTCACAGAATACATGCAAATTGCTTTTATCTATGTAAAAAAAAAAAACCCTCTGAAAATTAGGAAATGCTCTTTTCCATCTTATGAGGAAGAAGAAGAGAAGAAGAAGAGATTGGATTTACACCCTGCCCTTCACTTGGAGTCTCAGAGCATCTTACGTTCTTCTTTCCCTTCCACTCCCCACAACAAACACCCCGTGAGGCAGGTAAGACCGAGAGAGCTCTTTCGAGGACTCCTCTTGAGAGAACAGCTCCGAGAGAACTTGTGTCTGACCCAAGGTCACACCAGCAGCTGCATGTGGAGGAATGAGGAATGAAACCCAGTTCTCCCATTTTAGAGTCCGCGCTCTACCACACCGCTCTTAACCACTACACAAAACCGGCTCTAGGGAGATGAAGAAAAAGGCAACGCTGGAGAGGGTGTCCGATGTGGACTCCAGAGATCCGGATTCCAAGCTGTGAAGCTCACTGGATGGCCCGCTTTGTTGGTCCTGCCACAAACCTTCCACCTAACTTGCAGGCTTGTTGTGTGGGTGAAATCGGATACCCCTCCCCAGCCTTGGAAGAAGCGGGAGACAGAAACTTTCCACCAGTAACTGCATTTTAATTTGGAAGGAATGGAATCCCCTGTCCACTGACTCGGGTGGCCATTTGAGTCCAAGATGGTGCCATGGAAGTGTGAGATCTACTCACTAGTCCAAAGCCTTGGGCTCAGCTGGGAAGGATCTATCAGCAAGTTCTTAAGAACATAAGAGAAGCCCATGTTGGATCAGGCCAATGGCCCATCCCGTCCAACACTCTGTGTCACACAGTGGCCAAAAAATACCAGGTGCCATCAGGAGGTCCAGCAGTGGGGCCAGGGCACTAGAAGCCCTCCCACTGTTGACCCCCCAAGCACCAAGAAGACAGAGCATCACTGGCCCCAGCGATATATAAATACATTTCAGAAATGTACATTTCTCACTGAGGATTTGAGTGGAGCAGAGCATTCCCTGGAACACCATTAGAAAAGTCTTGCATTCGTTCAGTGACTATACCGAAATTTGCCAACAGATTGCTCTTGTTACAGGAAAAATATATACATTTTGTTATTTCTGAATGTGTCTGTCCCTCTGGACTTTCTGTATATCGACGTGTACGCTGTGTGTCTGCGATACATGCGTTTTATATATGTTGGTGATATACATGTCAATCGCAGCCATAAACCTGTTCAACGGCCTTTGGAGGAAGTCGTTGTCGGGGGAAACACAAAACGATCGGGGCGTACTACCGTGCCCGAATGGGTTTCCCATCTGGACTTCCATTTTCCATGGAACTCCATCCGCGCTCGTCGGCGACGCGTTCGAGATTTCGTTATGTCTCAACAATCCCATTGTGGAATCTCTGAGTTTCCTAATGCACGTTAACATTTATTACGTGTTGCCTGGTGCAAAACCCAGAGCAGTTCTTCCCCCTCGGTCCCCTACAAATCAAGCAAGGAAACAACGGGGTGTGGGTGCCGATCAGCGGTTTTGCCGAAGGCGAATGAAAGAGACGGAAGGCAGCAGATCAAGTTCAAATCACCACACACACACCCAAAAAAGTTATCTGTCGATGCTGGGGATCGAACCTAGTCCCGCACGCCGAGCAGATGCTCCGCCACTAAGCTACCGCCTCCTGTTCCCTGGTAGCAGCGATCCTGGTGCATCAACCTACTTTGCTGTCCCGGTGTAAGGTCCTTGTCAGAAAGCTGGACTAGACGGGCTGACACAGTCTACGGTAGCTTCGTGTATGTGTATTACGAAAAGTTCTCGGGCAACCCGTGTGATTTCCCCCCACACCAGCATGGCTAACATCTGACTTCGACAAGGACAAAAAAAAGAGGGGGACGGGGGAAAAAAACTGAACCTAAAACCCAGAATCCAGAACCTGACAAAGGTTAGTCAAATGTAGGAGAGGGGGGCCAATGTTAAGAACTTGATGAAGGAAATATAAAAATACATGTATTTATTGGTCACAACTTTAAAAATCCTCTTTGCTTGAGGATTATTTGGCTCTACAATCATAGGAAGGTGTTTCCTGGACCAGAAGTTTATATCTGGGAACCACTGGGCATGTGATTGCACTAATAGAGGCCTCATTTGTATTTTCTTGCTCTATGCCTGGTGGGTTAACTTGAAACAACTTGCTTCTGGTCCTTATTGTATTCATGCTCTGTATTTATATGATTGTACTATATGTTTTTTTAAGGAGTTGCGGTGGCTCAAGTGGTTAAGACGCTGAACTGCAGGCTGTGGAAGGTCAGTAGTTCAGCAGTTCAAGACCCGGGTGCCGCAAGACGGAGTGAGCTCCCATCTCTAGTTCCAGCTCCTGCCAACCTAGCAGTTCGAAAGCAAGAAATTGCAAGTAGATAAATAGGTACCACTTCGGTGGGAAGGTAACAGCGTTCCGTGCGCCTTGGTGTTTCGTCATGCCGGCCACATGACCACAGAAACGTCTTCGGACAGCGCTGGCTCTTCGGCTTTGAAACGGAGATGAGCACCGCAACCCTAGAGTCAGATTCGACTTGCTTTCGAGCAAGGGAACCTTTACCTTTACTTTACTTTACTATATGTTTTTATAATAGCCAATATGTTCCTCACTATTGACCTCTGAGGGAGGCCTATGTAGGCCGAAACGCGTCAGGTCAGATTTATAAGCCCTTGTGTTTTATTGATAGTTATTATTTCTACATAACGTGTGACTGGGCCCTTAGATATATATTTTTAAAGTTGTGATCAATAAATACATGTATTTTTATATTTCCTTCGTCAAGTTTTTAACATTGGCCCCCTTCTCCTACATTTGACTAACCTTTGTCTAACATCTGACTTCGCCATTCTCTTTCTGAGCGAGGGCCGTCCAGGTGAGGCGCTTTCCCTTGGCCTTGCTCTGCCTGCCTGCCGTGGCTGAAATGGATGCTTATATATCCTTCACGGGGCATTACTTTTACGGGGTGCCTATAAAGAGCACATGGCGCTTGTCGGAGCCTGACAGCATGTACATCACTCTCGGGCGGGGAGCTGCGTTTCTGTCGGGTCCAGGAATGAGCTGTTTATTGCCTGGTGCCCACGGCGCTGGTCTCCTCGCATGCACGTGCAGAGATGGGTGGGTGGGTGGGTGGAGAGGCCCGGGGGCTTTGGTTTCACGTCCCGCTTTGCTCCTGGCGGGTCATCCGCCACCGTGAAGTTTCTTTCTCGGGGTCAAGTCGATGTGTATTTCAGCTGTCGGTGCTCAGTCTGGTCGGGCCCGGAATCCAACTCCTCCGTCCTTACCGCCTCCCCGCCGCTACGACAAGAGTTTTGTTGAGCTCCTGATCCTAGAGCGAGTGGATGGTGATGATGTCGTGTGTCATACTGTCCAGCGTTCACTGCGCTTTGTAGAGTTAACGTGGAAAAGGTTCACTCACTCGTTGGGGAGGGGGGAAAGACAAAACCTTTTTTGGTACGTCTTCTTGTTACGTGACTCCCCGCCGAAGTGCATACCGCACACTTCCTACGAGTCGGGCAGAGAGGCCAAGCCCCCCTCGGTTGTCGGCGGGAAGCTAAGCAGAGTCGGCCCTGGTCAGTATTTGGATGGGAGACCACCAAGGAAACCCGGGGTCGCAAGCCAGAGGCAAGCAATGGCAAACCGCCACAGAACGTCTCTTGCCGTGAAAACCTCAGGAGTCTGCTGCAACTTGGCAACACTCTCCACGCCCACCAGTTACTCCTCGAGTGAAGAAGGAACTCTCTCCTGTCTGGCTTTGCATCTCCGGCCCACCCGTCTCACTGGACACCCACGAGTTTTATCGGAGAGAGAGAAACAGGCACTGAGAGCCAGTTTGGTGTAGTGGTTAGGAGTGCAGACTCTAATCTGGGAGAACTGGGTTCGATTCCCCCACTCCTCTAGATGCAGCTGCTGGGTGATCTTGGGCCAGTCACAAGTTCTTTCAGAGCTGTTCTCCCAAGGGCAGTTTGAGAGAGAGCTCTCTCAGCCCCACCGACCTCCCAGGGTGTCTGTTGTGGGGAGGGGAAGGCGATTGTCAGCCGCTCTGAGACTCCTTTGGGTAGTGAAGGGCAGGGTGTAAATCCAAACTCCTCCTCCTCCTTTTCTTCTTCTTCTTCTCTCCTCCTCCTCCTCTTATTCTTTTCTTTCTTCTTCTCTCCTCCTCCTCCTTATTCTTCGTCTTCTCCTCCTCCTCCTCTTCTTCTCTTCTCCTCCTCTTCTTCTTCACTTCTCCTCCTCCTCTTCTTCTCTTCTCCTCCTCCTCCTCTTCTTTTCTCCTCCTCCTCTACCTCTTCTTCTTCTCTTCTCCTCCTCCTCCTTTTCTTTCTTCTTCTTTGCACAATGTCTTCCCTGTGTCTAATTTCCCCAATGTCTGTCACGTTTCCTGATAGCTGAGTGTCCCCTGAACTCGCAAACCCTGAACCCCTTGGCCTGGGTTTGTAGGGAAGCTGCTCCAACCTCACAATAATTTATCCTGATTTTTTCCCCCCAACTCCCGATCCAGTGTCGCCATGTCCTTTTTGAAATACGGTACACGAGAACTCAACACAGAGTTGGCCATTAAGGGCCGGTGAGGGCAAAGTTTTGGGCACTTGCAGAACTGAAGGCCGAGGGAGTCCAAGAGGCAGTGGTGTTCAGTGGGTAGAGACAAAGACCCTCTCTGTGTCCGTGTGTGGCTTTCACACCGTGGGATTTGTACTGGATCTTCGGCAGCTGTGCAGAATGTCTTCTTGCCTTAATGGACTAGGAGAAGGTGTTTTGTTCCTCCCTCTCTCTCTCTCTCTCTCTCTCTCTCTCTCTCTCTGGGTATCCTGTTCTCTCTTCCTTCATCCATTACGCTCTCAGAAGGGAGCGTCCTTGACGCCTTCCTTTCTTCAGTTCATTAGTTAACATTCTCGCGCGCCATCTGCGCACAGCCGAGCGGCCGCTTGTTGACGGAGGCAGCCACCTGCGGCATCGTCTCCGTGATATATTTTTTTTTAATAAATAATCTGCAGCTGCCTTTGGCTGGTACCGGGGAGCTCAAGCCGGCGGGGGCATCGATCGGCGAACAAATCCCGCAATGTCTCGGTTTCCCGGTTTTGCACTTCTACAACGGCCTTGTCTAGAGCCTCTGACACCCAAAGCGTCCGTGCCAGTCAGGATGGCGAGAACGAGAAAAATTGAACGGATGTATCAGTTGCAGATGTCTGCGGGCCAATGTACGGAATGGTCTCTGCCATAGAAACGGTCTTTGCAGACCTGGCGAGTCCCTGAGCTGGATAGCTCAGGCTGGCCTGATCTTGGCAGAGCTTGAAAGCTAAGCAGGGTCAGTCCTGGTTAGTCCCTGGATGGGAGACCACCGAGGAAGTCCAGGTTCGCTAAGAAGAGGCAGGCAGTGGCATGTCTCTTGCATTGAAAACCCTACAGAGTTCCCATAAGTCAGCTGTGACTAGATGGCGCATTCCACCACCACCAACCCACCAAACTATGGCTCAGGGGAAGGGCCTTTGCCCTGCATGCGGAAGGTCCCAGGTTCAATCCCCGGCATATCCAGTTAAAAGGACTAGGCAGGAGGTGATGGGAAAGACCTTTCTCTGCCTGAGACCTTGGAGACCAGTCAGGAGGGGCTGTGGCTCAGTGGTGGAGCCTCTGCTTGGTACGAAGAAGATCCCAGGTTCAATCCCCAGCAGTATCTCCAGGTTAAAGGACCAGGCCGTAGGTGATGGAGAGCAGCTGCCAGTCTGAGTAAACAAGACTGACCATGATGGACCGAAGGTCTGATTCAGTAGAAGGAAGCTTCCTGTGTGTTCATGAACTTCATTGCAAAAGCTGAGACCTGAGCTATCTAGCAGATTCAGGACTGCTAACAGAGTTGACGGGTGGGGGGTGGGGGATGGACTTACCGGGAGCAAGAGGGAGGCTCGTCCGATGTACAGCAGGGTGTCCACGACACTGCCCACATGACCCGGAAGTGACATCATCACAGCTGGGGCAACACTCTGGTATTTGGGCGAAAACACTGGTAAATTGGGCTTCTGCCATAGAGTTTCTGCCCAAGTACAGAGTGTCACCCCAACATCCCAGATGTGATAAGAACATAAGCACATAAGAAAAGCCAATGCTGGATCAGGCCAATGGCCCATCCAGTCCAACACTGTGTGTCACACGGTGGCCAAAAATACCAGGGGCCATCAGGAGGTCCAGCAGTGGGGCCAGGACACTGGAAGCCCTCCCAATATTGCCCCCCCCCAAGCACCAGTGGACCACTGTGTGAGACAGAATGCTGGACTGGGTGGACCCTCACTGGTCTGATCCAGCAGGGCTCTTCTGATGTGCTTATCAGAGAAAGGCCTCGGCCTCTCTTCCCTGTTCTTGGCCCTCTGGAGGAACTGGTTGGCCACTGTGTGAGACTGGATGCTGGACTAGATGGACCCTCACTGCTCTGATCCAGTAGGGCTCTTCTAATGTTCTTCTCAATAGAAGGCCTTAGCCTCTATGCCATGTTGTTGGCCCTCAGGAGGAACTGCTTGGCCACTGTGTAAGACAGGATGCTGGACTAGATGGACCTTCACTGGTCTGATCCAGCAGGGCTCTTCCAATGTTCTTCTCAGGAGAAGGCCTTGGTCTCTCTGCCCTGTTGTTGGCCCTCCAGAGGAACGGGTTGGCTACTGCAGGATGCTGGACTGCATGGACCACTGGCCTGATCCAGCAGGGCTCTTCTGATGTTCCTCTCAGGGCAAGGCCTCGCCCTCCCTGCCCTGTTGTTGGTGCTCCAGAGGAACCAGTTGGCCACTGTGTGAGACAGGATGTGGACCAAATGGACCACTGGTCTGACCCAGCAGGGCTGGTCTTATGTTCTTGGGGAAAGTTTAACAGGGCTGGATTAATGGGTGATGCTGTCTGAACAGGGACCAGCTTAACTCTCAGAGGCAACGGGACGTCCCAGCAGGATACTCAGCTTGCGCTATAATGTGGTACTGGAAGAGCGTGGACTCGTTGACTGGCTATGCCCTCTCCTCTCCTGCAGACCAAAGAGAAGGGAAGGAGAGAATTGATTCGGGGGTGAGGGGGTCTAGTCGTAGGACTGAGCGACCAACAACCGGGCAAGCGATGTCTTCTCCTGACCTGGCTTTCTTTCAGCGGGACACCTGGACTTTTCCTGTTTACTTCTGATCTTGGAAGCCGAACAAGGGGGGATTGATGGCCGATCGGTTGGCCAGCCTCCAGTCGGCCCAGCGGTGGCGGTGGGGAATTTTGATTTCCACTGGCGGCTTCCCAGGGGCGAGATGCCAATAATCGCCGGGTCGAGGGGACAGGCGATGGCACGTTCCTGAGAGGAGCACCTTGCGTTAAAAGTCGGGGTGCTATTGAGGGGCCACAAGGTGTCCCTCCCCCCATATCTGTCCCCCCACCCCGCCCAAAATAGCCCCCGGCACCCGTATCAAAAACCAACTTGTACTTCTGCCTCGGCCTCTGGCACCTGTGTCCTCGGGTTCTTATTCATCTTCGGGAAACAGACTCTGCTGGGGGAGGGGCGGGAGCCCTTCCCTGCAGCTGCAAGAGCATTATTGGGCATTAGCATATTTGCATTTCAATGAGGCTGTAATATTTAAAAGGCCAGCTGCGCCTGCCCCATTTGCGGGAAGAGGACGGGGGGGTGGGTTGGATGGGACGGGTTTTGGGGGTTTTTTTCGAAGGAGACGTCCCGTTTGCTTATCAAGACAAACGAATGCTGATGGGAGCGGAGAATATTAAGGTACCGAACTACAGAGGCGGCTTATCCGTGGAATGGCGATGCTCTCTCTAAGCTGCGGAGTCTTGTGAGCAAAGATTCTCCTTTGTGAACTCCTGGCATTCAAGTGGTGAGTGAGCGATAAATGCATAAATGAGTCTGCTCTGGAGCCATCCTTCCTGAGCGAAGACGAAAAGGTGTGAGCCGGAGGCTAAAAAACTGTGAGCTAGCTCACACTCACTCAGCTTAGAGGGACCCACTGATCAGCATGCCCACCAGCGGGGCCAGAACTCTGGAAGCCCTCCCGCTGTCGCCCCCCAGCACCAAGAATACACAGCATCACTGCCCCAGACATAAGACCGTAAGAGAAGCCACGCTGGATCAGGCCAGTGGCCCATCCAGTCCAACACTCTGTGTCACACAGTGGCCAAAACCCAGGTGCCACCAGGAGGTCCACCAGCGGGGCCAGAACTCCAGAAGCCCTCCCACTCTTGCCCCCCCAAGCACCAAGAAGCACTGCCCCAGACGTAAGAACATAAGAGAAGCCATGTTGGATCAGGCCAATGGCCCATCCAGTCCAACACTCTGTGTCACACAGTGGCCAAAACCCAGGGGCCATCAGGAGGTCCACCAGCGGGGCCAGAACTCCAGAAGCACTCCCACTGTTGCCCCCCAAGCACCAAGAAGACAGAGCATCACTGCCCCAGACACAAGAACATAAGAGAAGCCATGTTCGATCAGGCCAGTGACCCATCCAGTCCAACACTCTTTGTCACACAATGGCCCAAACCCAGGTGCCATCAGAAAGTCCACCAGCGGGGCCAGAACTCCAGAAGCCCTCCCACTCTTGCCCCTCAAGCACCAAGAAGACAGAGCATCACTGCCCCAGACATAAGAACATAAGAGAAGCCATGTTGGATCAGGCCAAGAAGAAGAGGAGGAGGAGTTGGTTTTATACCCCGCCCTTCACTACCCAAAGGAGTCTCAGAGCAGCTTACAATCCCCTTCCTCTTCCCAAAACAGACATCCTGGGAGGTAGGTGGGGCTGAGGGAGTTCTGAGAAAACTGATCTTGAGAGAACCGTGACTGACCCAAGGTCACGGAGCTGGCTTTCATGGGGAGGAGAGGTGAGGAATCAAACCCAGTTCTCCACAGTAGAGTTCTGCCACTCTTAACCACTACACCGCTCTGGGTCTCGGGAACAGCCAAAGTCATTACCAGACACAAATTCAAACCACTGGAATTTGTTGTTGTTGTTTTGGGGGCAGCCTTGCCTTGCCTTGCCACAAAGGAATTAAGAAGGGAACGGAGGAAAGGAGGGGGGAGAGAGAGCCAGTCCCCCGATTCAGAGCAGCGGTTAAGCCACTTGGTCGGCACGGGGCTCAGGACCCTCCAGGGTTAACGTGGGCCACAGCAAGGAAGCCGCGGAGTGCTCCAGCTCCCTCCCCTCCTCTTGGAACGGCCCCCATTGGAAGGACAGCTGCGCCCGTCACCTGTTCGAGTTCAGACAGCCGCAGCTGTGCCCGCTGCCAGCCCCTCCAACTTTGAACCCCGGCCGGATTAGAAAAACAAAGTTGCGCACACTTGTGCGGAGAATTCCAATTGCCAACTTCCCCTGCAAATGGCAAGGCCGTTTCTTGGCCCGGGCCTGCTCCAGCCGTGCCGTGAATTCGCCTCCTGGGATCCTGCCTCCCTCCCACCACCCCAGACCACAAAGAATAGCTCTGTGAAGCCGGGCAAGCGGCTTATGCCAAGCTGAGTTCTCACCGGCCGATCGGCCGAGGCGGGCCGGGGAAATCCCAGCACTTATATTGTCTCTCTAGCTAGGATGTTTTCATTCCGCCCTTGGCCTGCACGGCTCTCTCCCGTTTTAGACTCACAACAGCCCTGTGAGGTCGACCATGTGAACGTCATGGCAAAGTGATTTGAACTCAGGTCTCCAAGCTCCTTGTCTAACACCCTCATAAAAGGTGAGACACCGATTGCAAACCCTGGCAACCGGCTCACATCTAGCAGGCAGTTGTGAAAGGAGATCTGTGTCAACTGGGTTTCTTCGCAGCCATTCGCTTGTGCCGAACTGGTCCACAGGTGGAAAGGTAGAGACCGGCAAATTTCAACATAACCGGCCCACAGGAACTCCAGCTAAGGGGAACTCTAGTCATGCTTTGGTGTAGTCATCTCTCTTTTTTATATATATATAATGGTGTAGTGGTTAAGTGTGCGGACTCTTATCTGGGAGAACCGGGTTTGATTCCCCACTCCTCCACTTGCACCTGCTGGTGTGACCTTGGGTCAGTCACAAGCTCTGGCACAGCTGTTCTCTCAAGGACAGTTTCTGTCAGAAGTTCTCTCAGCCCCACCTACCTCACAGGGTGTCTGTTGTGGGGAGGGGAAGGGAAAGGAGTTTGTAAGCCACTCTGAGACGCCTTTGGGCAGTGAAGGGCGGGGTATAAATCCAAACTCTTCTCTTCTTCTCTCTGCTTAAGGACAATTTTACTGAGGACGCTTTGGCTAAACCATCTTTGGAAGGCACTTTCCAGACCAGGAATTATTATCAGTGAAACATCATTTGGCATGTGATGGCACCTTTGGAAGCCTCATTTCTACTTGTGGTTTCCCTTTGGAACAATTCTTTTCCGGTCCATCTTGTATCTGTGTTACGTAACTGTGTGATTGTCTTGCACTGTGATATAAGCCAATATGCTCCTCATTATGTCTGGCCTCTGAAGAAGGCCTATCCAGGCCGAAACGCATCAGGTCAAGTCCATGGGCCCTCGTGTGCTAAATTGTGGCATTTTCCCATGAGGTGTGATTGGGCCCTTATATGCTTTTTAATTCTTGGTTAATAAATACATGTATCTTCTTCATACTATATAATTTTTTATTGTTGGCCCTGTATTCTGTCGGACTTACCTTTTTCGGTTCAGGATCCCAGGTTCCAGGGTTAAGTTCCCTCCCCACCTTTTCGGTCCCATGCTTTGGTGTCATCGTCTTTTTCTTTTTTTTAATGGGGTATAAAAAGGGGGGGGCGGGTGTTTCGTTTCAACACTTTGCCCGTCAGCTGTTTGTCTCTGCCAATCGACCCTAATTAAAGCCCAAAATAGTTTCCCGGAGAGATTGAAATCTGGCGCGTTCGGGGGCTGGGATTCTGTTTCGCCCCCTGTCTCCCACCTGTTCTGAGCTTAACGCTCTCTTACTCTCCGGGAGAGCCCCCCACGTTCAAAGGGCGGCATTGATGGGTCGGCAGAGAGGGCAGGTAGAGGACTGGGCATGGGGCGGGGGAAGGA
The DNA here is from genome assembly GCA_029375565.1 of Gekko gecko. Lineage (NCBI taxonomy): Eukaryota > Metazoa > Chordata > Lepidosauria > Squamata > Gekkonidae > Gekko > Gekko gecko. The sequence goes on from JAPDNY010000004.1 coordinate 211,755,493, forward strand.
TCCGTGAAACCATCAGAAAGTCAGTCGGAGGCAGCCTTCCGGGTTTATCAGTTGACCATTTGAAAGCTTCGGAGCTTGTGAGATGGCTACCAAATTTGGATTAAGCCCCATGTGTGTGTAAAGGGCCAATAAGTCGCAACCAATTTATGGTGACCCCAGCAAGGGGCTTTCAAGGCAAGGGAGAAGCAGAAGTGGTTGGCCATGGCCTTCCTCTGCAGAGCCTTCCCTTGGTGGTCTCCCATCCAGGACTTATGGTGACCCCAGGAAGGGGCTTTTGAGGCAAGGGAGAAGCAGAGGTGGTTGGCCATGGCCTTCCTCTGCAGAGCCTTCCCTTGGTGGTCTCCCATCCAGGACTTATGGTGACCCCAGGAAGGGGCTTTTGAGGCAAGGGAGAAGCAGAGGTGGTTGGCCATGGCCTTCCTCTGCAGAGCCTTCCCTTGGTGGTCTCCCATCCAGGACTTATGGTGACCCCAGGAAGGGGCTTTTGAGGCAAGGGAGAAGCAGAGGTGGTTGGCCATGGCCTTCCTCTGCAGAGCCTTCCCTTGGTGGTCTCCCATCCAGGACTTATGGTGACCCCAGGAAGGGGCTTTTGAGGCAAGGGAGAAGCAGAGGTGGTTGGCCATGGCCTTCCTCTGCAGAGCCTTCCCTTGGTGGTCTCCCATCCAGGACTTATGGTGACCTCAGGAAGGGGCTTTTGAGGCAAGGGAGAAGCAGAGGTGGTGGGCCATGGCCTTCCTCTGCAGAGCCTTCCTTGGTGGTCTCCCATCCAGGACTTATGGTGACCCCAGGAAGGGGCTTTCGAGGCAAGGGAAAAGCAGAGGTGGTGGGCCATGGCCTTCCTCTGCAGAGCCTTCCTTGGTGGTCTCCCATCCAGGACTTATGGTGACCCCAGGAAGGGGCTTTTGAGGCAAGGGAGAAGCAGAGGTGGTGGGCCATGGCCTTCCTCTGCAGAGCCTTCCTTGGTGGTCTCCCATCCAGGACTTATGGTGACCTCAGGAAGGGGCTTTTGAGGCAAGGGAGAAGCAGAGGTGGTGGGCCATGGCCTTCCTCTGCAGAGCCTTCCTTGGTGGTCTCCCATCCAGGACTTATGGTGACCCCAGGAAGGGGCTTTTGAGGCAAGGGAGAAGCAGAGGTGGTGGGCCATGGCCTTCCTCTGCAGAGCCTTCCTTGGTGGTCTCCCATCCAGGACTTATGGTGACCCCAGGAAGGGGCTTTTGAGGCAAGGGAGAAGCAGAGGTGGTTGGCCATGGCCTTCCTCTGCAGAGCCTTCCTTGGTGGTCTCCCATCCAGGACTTATGGTGACCTCAGGAAGGGGCTTTCGAGGCAAGGGAAAAGCAGAAGTGGTGGGCCATGGCCTTCCTCTGCAGAGCCTTCCTTGGTGGTCTCCCATCCAGGACTTATGGTGACCCCAGGAAGGGGCTTTCGAGGCAAGGGAAAAGCAGAAGTGGTTGGCCATGGCCTTCCTCTGCAGAGCCTTCCTTGGTGGTCTCTCATCCAGGACTTATGGTGACCCCAGGAAGGGGCTTTCGAGGCAAGGGAAAAGCAGAAGTGGTTGGCCATGGCCTTCCTCTGCAGAGCCTTCCTTGGTGGTCTCCCATCCAGGACTTATGGTGACCCCAGGAAGGGGCTTTTGAGGCAAGGGAAAAGCAGAAGTGGTTGGCCATGGCCTTCCTCTGCAGAGCCTTCCTTGGTGGTCTCCCATCCAGGACTTATGGTGACCCCAGGAAGGGGCTTTTGAGGCAAGGGAGAAGCAGAGGTGGTGGGCCATGGCCTTCCTCTGCAGAGCCTTCCTTGGTGGTCTCCCATCCAGGACTTATGGTGACCTCAGGAAGGGGCTTTTGAGGCAAGGGAGAAGCAGAGGTGGTGGGTCCATGGCCTTCCTCTGCAGAGCCTTCCTTGGTGGTCTCCCATCCAGGACTTATGGTGACCCCAGGAAGGGGCTTTTGAGGCAAGGGAGAAGCAGAGGTGGTGGGCCATGGCCTTCCTCTGCAGAGCCTTCCTTGGTGGTCTCCCATCCAGGACTTATGGTGACCCCAGGAAGGGGCTTTTGAGGCAAGGGAGAAGCAGAGGTGGTTGGCCATGGCCTTCCTCTGCAGAGCCTTCCTTGGTGGTCTCCCATCCAGGACTTATGGTGACCTCAGGAAGGGGCTTTCGAGGCAAGGGAAAAGCAGAAGTGGTGGGCCATGGCCTTCCTCTGCAGAGCCTTCCTTGGTGGTCTCCCATCCAGGACTTATGGTGACCCCAGGAAGGGGCTTTCGAGGCAAGGGAAAAGCAGAAGTGGTTGGCCATGGCCTTCCTCTGCAGAGCCTTCCTTGGTGGTCTCTCATCCAGGACTTATGGTGACCCCGGCAAGGGGCTTTCGAGGCAAGGGAGAAGCAGAGGTGGTTGGCCATTGCCTTCCTCTGCAGAGCCTTCCTTGGTGGTCTCTCATCCAGGACTTAAGGTGACCCCAGCAAGGGGCTTTCGAGGCAAGGGAGAAGCAGAGGTGGTTGGCCATGGCCTTCCTCTGCAGAGCCTTCCTTGGTGGTCTCCCATCCAGGACTTATGGTGACCCCAGCAAGGGGCTTTCGAGGGAAGGGAGAAGCAGAGGTGGTTGGCCATGGCCTTCCTCTGCAGAGCCTTCCCTTGGTGGTCTCCCATCCAGGACTTATGGTGACCCCGGCAAGGGGCTTTTGAGGCAAGGGAGAAGCAGAGGTGGTGGGCCATGGCCTTCCTCTGCAGAGCCTTCCTTGGTGGTCTCCCATCCAGGACTTATGGTGACCCCAGGAAGGGGCTTTTGAGGCAAGGGAGAAGCAGAGGTGGTGGGCCATGGCCTTCCTCTGCAGAGCCTTCCTTGGTGGTCTCCCATCCAGGACTTATGGTGACCCCAGGAAGGGGCTTTCGAGGCAAGGGAAAAGCAGAAGTGGTTGGCCATGGCCTTCCTCTGCAGAGCCTTCCTTGGTGGTCTCCCATCCAGGACTTATGGTGACCCCAGGAAGGGGCTTTTGAGGCAAGGGAGAAGCAGAGGTGGTGGGCCATGGCCTTCCTCTGCAGAGCCTTCCTTGGTGGTCTCCCATCCAGGACTTATGGTGACCCCAGGAAGGGGCTTTCGAGG